>CACTHL010000291.1:1750000-3110350 GCA_902712375.1 Dioscorea dumetorum | reverse complement strand
CTCAATCTTGTGATTCATGTCATGTCTTGATTATATCATGTTTGTGTATGTGTAATTGACTATTTGGCTTCTTTATGTTTCTTAAAAGTTGCATGATGGTGTATGTCCCAATCTTGAATTTATAAGTTATGTGGTATCATGTATGCATAATTTCGCACCCTTCCAAAATTTCTGCTAAAGTATTTTGAGGTATATCATCTGGAGGATTAATTCATTAGTTGGATTGATGATATTGTTTCTCCTAGGTATATGATGTCTTCTATTCTGATGGCAGTCAATGTTTTTTTTTTTTTGCAACTTATTTCTTAGTTTCAAATGCTATTTAATAATTTAGTTTGTCTGTTCTATGATGCAGACTTTGAAGCTTACTCTGACTTCATTTTAAGCCTCATCAGAGTGTTGCTGGGGCAGCATTTGTTGCTGCTAAATTTCTAAATTTCTAAATTTCGTCCTCAATTCTTAACGAAATATTTTTCGTGAGTTTGAGACTAGCTCATCTAAACTATAAGGTATTGCAACCATTTATTAATTTTGATTCACAAGTATATGTTTAAGTGCAAGGTTCTCTCTTTCGAGTAGGTCACATTTGGTATTTGTTTTCCCATCTGTAGATGTAATGCAACAACTAATGGAGCACTTCTGCTAGGAGAATAGAAATCAGCCTACCTGCTTCTTTTATTTGAGGTTCGTTGTTTTTGTTGTGAAGTTGATTGAGGATTCAGGAGGTGCAGAGTATAATGGCAAGTTGCATGATATAACAGGGGTTGCGTCTCCAGCTATGCACACGTACAATAGAGCCGCCCACACTGAAGAAAGCATGCAGGATGGTGAAAAGAAAAGTCTTGAACATTGATAGAAGAAGACTGCATCACCCTAGGTTAATTAAAGCTTTGTACGAGCATGGTAGCTCAACACTTATCTTATTATCTGTTGGTTATTCAGTTTGCTTTTTAGTTCAGTTGATGTTGTATAAGTTTAGACTTCTTACATTTTGAATGAATTAGAGTAGTTGATATTAAAAACAAGCTGCATATATGCACTGAAACTAACTCTCATATAACACCTCCCCTGAAACTCTTGAAATCTAGTTGTTTTGCTGATGATGCTCAACGTGCAAGGTGGCCATTGAGCAACTAACAACCTCTGCAGCTTAGACAGTTTTTCTCTGAATTGCGTTGGAAGTTATGTTAGTTGCTGCACTTTTTTTCCCCTAATTGTACACTCAATACATGAGCAACTCTTGACACTTGATATCTGTAAGTATCTACTGCTTTGAATGGGCACTCTGGTTTTCTCTCATTGAAGATCAAACTAGATGATGGTATTACAATAGTGATTATGATGTGGCTTTTGAGATATATCTCAGGCAACACTCGATAGGATTCATAACTAATTGTCTTCACATCATCACAGACGGAATCAGTTCATCTTTGCACATATGTATTGAGTTTACCCAACAAGAAATTTGTAAGAATGTTGATCAAATACTAAACATGTTGCTTTATCTCAATTTATGTTTTAGTGAAAACTTCATACTTCTTGATTAATGAAAGTTGGCATTGTTTTTGTAGTCAATTACTTTGGCAACTACCATTGACACTAAATGCAGATGTGTTGTCGAATATTTGTGATTGGTTGATACTGATTTTAATATCATTTGTGGCTGATTAATGATATAAAGCACAGCTAGTGTAACATATTTGTTTGATATTCGTCACTGATTGACTTGGCTTATGCTTCTCTGTTCCCAAATAATGTCATTTTAAGTAATTTGGTAAACTCTTTGTTGGATATATGTAATAATCAAAGATTTAATTAGGTTGTCTAAGTAAATAGCATCACTTTTCATGAGCACAGACACTGCCAACCTCTCGAATCCTATATGTTCAACGTTCACTCCACAGTGAGCCATCTGCATCACTTTGATCAAAACTATAAAACTCTAAAAACATTATGAATAAATTACAACATAAATCATGAGCATGCAGGAAAAGCAATTATTATTATATTATATATTTATTTATCTATATATTTATATGTTATAAATATTTATATCATTATCACCTAACCATCCAACAACATTAGACACATTTTCTTTTCTTCTATGGACCATTATTTGTTACTCTTGTTCCTAGAAATTATATAATTTAGAATTTTGATCTTATAATAGGTTGATAATGAACAAAAAAAGCTTTATGTGTATTAATCTCAAAGGCAATAACTCATCCAAATTCCTAGTCTCCACAAAATGTTGAAGATAAACCACTTGATATTGATTATTTTAGAAATGTGAGGTCAAAATTGTTATCTTCTCACTTAATATTGTGAGCCTTGATAATTGCTTTTATGCATCAAATGATGAAGCTTTCCTTATTTTCAGTCTGCTTGTAAGAAAGTTTGGTCAAAGCTTGTCTCTTTTAAATTATCATTATGTCTTTCTTGGCATGTAGGATCATAATTTATCCTTAAATTCAATTTCATCTCATAGTGGAATAATTTCTTCAATTGTTAAAAAAAAGGAGATATCTTATTAGTTTGGCGGAAACTTAAAAGTGATTATGATTGCCTTCCAACTGTTTGCAAAGTAATGTTTATGTTGTTAAAAGTCTATTAACGGTACTACACTGCTACTAGAGTAGTATTGGTACAACTAACAACAATAATTGATCTTGATGGTTAATATCTATAAAGTAGAAGGATGAAGTATAAATCATGGTATTTACCTTCTGAGTTATTCAATGCTTTGATCCCATAGTTGCTAACAAAAATTCTATTAACTCTTATTTATGATGTTTAGGCTTTAGAGAATATTTGATGGTTGAACTTTGTGTTTTTATGCATTGTTCTTCTATAAAAAAAATTTAGTGTGAAATAGTTTAAAACCCCAGTTATTTTGAGAAGAAAAAATTGTTTACAAAACTACATATTTATTGTAGGGTGCCAAATTTGAGCAAGCATGTGCAACAAGCCTTTTCACTTGTTTTCTTATGATGTCCTTATTTGTTATAATGAAACTGCACCATCTCATGGTGTCCACTCCATTCGCATCAATGCACCTGATGAAGCTATGATTGAGATAGACTAAAAAAAATAGTTATTTCTGTTGCTAATGAAAACCTTATTGCTGTAATTTGTGAAACTCTCAGCTCTGTATGTAATGGGATTTCGAACCAGTTTTGTTGTTTGATGCTTTTGTTAGTTTTGTACTAATTCTTGTGAAGCAATTAAATTTGAGCTCACATTTTTAGTCATGTTTAAGTGAATTTTGGTTGGCGTAAACAAAGAAGTCTAATTTGGTGTGGTTAAGGATAATATAAATTTGATTGTTGTGGTGAATTGATTTGTGATTATGTTTGAAGATTCACTGGTCTTGTACTTGTGTCATTAGAACTATGTTCCAATCTATTTATTATTGTCCGAAAAGAATTATTTTAGAGGTGGTTATAACCGTAATTTGAGACGGTTATATTTTCACTAATTGTTTTAGAGGTGGTTATAACCGCCTCTACAGTTTATAAATTTTAGAGGCGGTTATAATTACCTCTAAACAATGTCAAGAAAATTAAAAATTACTAGCTATGGAGACGGTTATAACCACCTTTATAATTTATAATTTGTCAAGGCGATTATATCACTTCTAAATTTGTGATAAAAAACCGCTTACATATTTAAACCTTACTCCAACGGTTGGTAGAAACGGGCTCTAATGTGTAGAGTCAGCTTGATACGAGGCTGGTTAGAGGTAGGTGAAAAAACCAACACTAAAGATATAGAGGTGGTTTTAACCGTCTCCATATTTTTAGTGTTGGTTTTAACCGCCTCTATAGGATGTAAAAACTGCCTCTAAATCTCTTTTGTAGTGTATTGTAGCTCATTATTCTGTTTTCATTTTTTTTTTTAAACAGCTATATATGAAGTTACGCATGAGCTAGGAATTGATTATTCAACTTAAGTGCCCTCAATTAGAAGCGTGAGATTTGAGCTATGACCCTACACCCACAATCAGTTATCTGTTATTATGGGGAATTGCAAGTAAAAGGAAACTTAATTACAGCAAGTTTTCAAATAGAAAGTCAACAAAAAGGTCAAATATGATGACTTTCTTACTTGAGGAGTTTAGATTAAATGGATGATTGGTGGTGGTGATGATACTTAGTATTAAGAAGGTATCTTTTAGAATGGTTTGGTTTGTTATAGCTTATATAGTTTATTGTAATGAGGGTGATTAATATCTGTCAGAAGTTTTTACAAGAAAGCCAATGAAATGAGAATGATAGGCAGAGAATAATTCTGCCTCCTTTCTACTTCCTTTGTTCCTTCCCCTTCTTTCTCCTTCTTCTCATTAAATTTGTTTTCTAATGAAAAAAACGCTGACAAATCATTTATATTTTTAAAAAATAAGGTACATGAGAGAAGGAAGGAAACGAGACAACACTTAAAAGTAAAAAATAACTCACCAATAACTAGAGATCTATTAACAATGAAAAATTATAAAATATAAAAGATATGTTTGTCATTTTTTTTTTTGTATTCTGTTTTTATATTTTTTTTTCTTCTCTGTTGTATTTTATTAATTTTTATTACTAGTAGGTAATGTTTGTATTTTAAATTCTTTCTAATATTAATGCATGTGATTTATCCAATTTTTTTATAAAAAAACATAAAAACATCACTACCTCTTCTCAGTTGTCAAAATACCTCAGGCCACGTTGTAGTTCTTGCCAATCCAGCAGACCAGAGCATCTTCTTCAATTCTCGGTTGGGTGAAATTAATATTATTTGGTTGGAGAAAAATATTGTGAGGCTAATGCGGAACAGGTTCTTCTGGTTTGTCAGTTGTGCAACTGGTGCGTGGCTTGGAAATCACGTTGCACATAATGAAGGCTAGCTACCCCTCTTCTCCCTTTCCTTTGGTGGATTAATTTTTTAATCTAATTCATGTGGGTTTGCTGGGTTGATTATCTATATATGTTTTAATTTTATATTGATTTATTTATTTTTCACCTTCCTTACATGCTCGTTTACATCTTTACAGATCTGGGTCACTGTCATGTTCCAAACCTATATTTTTAATGCGGAAATGTTTCACAATGAACAGTCAGGTGCATGGAAACAATAATGCAGCAATGAGATGCTTCGAATGTTATTTTTTAAATTCCATTACTGTTAATACTCCAGCTCAATCATTCATTTGTGTGTGTGTATATATATATATGTATATATATATATATAGCCCGTTCGCCACCTTTAAATGCTCATCTCTGTTTCCCATTTCTTCTCCACAAGCAAAAACAAGCACTCATAATATAGAAATTCCACAAATGGAAGTGAAAATAATAAGCTTTACCATCCTAACGATCCCTATCTCTCAACCCTATGATGTCTCCCTCATTGTCTTCGACTGCTTCGACGCCGACATCCATAACCTCATCCTCTACATCTTCACCGCTACCACCTCCTCCAACGCTGACATCATTTCTGCCCTCTCCAAGACTCGCGTCTGCTTCCTAACTCTCACAGCCAACTTCACCACCAACTCTTATTATGACCAACATGGAGGTGCACTCCTGGTTGTAACCATTATCTCATCTAAGCTAGAAGATCACCTACTTTTATGTTGGGTCTGGGTTACCAACAATAAATAAAAGTTGGGTTCAAGGCCCAAGTTAAAATAAAAGGAAAAAAACACTATGTCAACTAAGAAAGGATAGACTTAAGAAAAGAGAAATTGTTTCATTAGACAAGAGAAACTAAGAGAGGAAGGAAAGTAAGAAGCTGGGTAATTAGGGCAAAACAATCGGATGATGATACGGCACCGGATCTCACTCAAACTCTGAGTGAAAAATCTTTGCAAGAAACTCTTTCTATTGATTAAGTTTGATTTTTCTATTGATCCCTACTTGGTGTTGGTTATCCATCTATAATGATGATATTGATGCTTGTAAATGTTGATGCCATTGGGCATGTGTACCTCTAGTTTAACCTAGAGAAAACATTGTAATCCTTAGTTGATATAGTGGAAGGGTATCCAAGTGGTTCTAAAGAATCCTATGGTTTTTCTCTCGATTTGAAAGGTTTTCCACGTAAAAAATCAGTGTCTTTCATCGTCATTTGCATTTAGGGGTTGTTTGGTTCGGAAGTGATCTGCCGAAGTGGCGGAAGTCTGTAAATGGCACTTCGGTGGAAGTGAGCAGTTCAGCTGGAAGTGCAGACTTCTGTCTGTTTGGTTGAGCTGGAAAATGTGACTTCCGAATGCAGTTCATGTGTTTGGTTGGTGGAAGTAGGAATCTGAAAAATCTCACTTCATCACTTCTGGGTGTTTGGTAACACCGAAGTGGGGATATGGTCACCACTTCGGGCTGAGGGTGAAGTTACCCCTTGGGTTTGAAACCTTATAAATACAAGTTATTCTTCATTTCTAAAACTTGATTAAAGTAGGCATTTATTAATTAGTAAGTATATTTAGATATTTGTAACCACATTTACTTAATTAATTGATACTTTTACAACCTTCACTTTACCACATTCCCATTGAGTAATTAATTATTGTAACACATTTCTATTAAGTAAATATTTTAACACATTCCCATTAAGTTAGTAATTATTTCACTAAATAGCTACTACGTAATTAAGTAGTTCAACACATTCCCTTAATTATTTTAACACATTCCAATTAATGAAGTGATTATTTTACCACATTAGAACTTACGGAACTAATTACTTTAACACATTCCCATTTATCAAGTGATGTGACCGGAAGGTCATTAGTCTCTTGTATATATGATGATGATATAATTTATACGGGCTCTTCATGAGATCTTATCAATGAATTTAGAGAAGGAATGAAAAAGTCCTTTGAAATGACTGATCGTGGAAGGTTGCAATACTTATTGGGACCGGAAGCCATGCAATCAAATGAGGGGATATTCATTATACAACAAAGTATGCAGAAAGTTTACTTAAAAAATGTAATATGCAGAGGTGCACGGTTGTTTCAACTCCTGTAAATACCAATGAGAAATTGCATGCCAATGATGGATCAGGATGTCTAGATGCACAAAGATACAGAGGTTTGATTAGTAGGTTATTATACGTAAGCCATACTCTGCCTAACATCATGTATGCAGCTAGCTTGGTGTCAAGATTTATGTCAAAGCCATCAAAACATCATCTTGAAACAACTAAGAGAGTTCTAAGATATATTGCACACACTATAAACTATGGAATTTGGTATGAAACTTTAGCTAATATATAATACACAATTCACAGGGACTCACATAAATCCAAGAGAGACTCACATAGATGACCATTCAACAAATGGCTGTGATCAAATTGGCTAACTTTATATGTGAGGTTTTGCCATGAACCAAATAATTTCTTGATTGAGGAGGATGACTGGATGAGTGGGGAATGTAAAAAATTTGATAGAAATGATCTCAGGCAAAAAAGTAACAAAGAAAAACAAAAAAGACTAACAGACTCCTTAGCAATATGACAATGGTAATAAGATTGCCAAGGGTCAGCATTTTGTGATGGCAAGAAAAATATAACCTCTTGCACATGATCATGTAATAAATAGTGATTTATATTTTCTACTTAGATAAATTTATGGTAAATGTTAATATGAATAGTATTAGCATCATTTGTTTCATTTTTTTTACTATTTTATTGGATGTTGATGATCCTCCATCAAATATTGTAGCAATATTATAACTCAACAAATCATTGAAAGTTCTCAACACTCGCATATGTCTTTTTAGGTGGTGATTATTTGGAATCAGAGTGTCTATAAGAATTACACGAGAAAAAAATTCATAATTTACGTACAACACCTCTCAACCATTTCTGTAGAAATATGTCCGTATATTATTATATGTTGCATGGCCATGGAACAAAAAGAAAACAAAAAACAAAAAAACCTAACTTTTGTGACAAGTTGTGGAAAAAAATCTAACATTAATTATTTTTTTAATTTTTAATTTTTATCTTTTATTTTTTATTTTTATTTTTATTTTTATTTTTATTTTTATTTTTATTTTTATTTTTTATTTTTTATTGTTTATTTTTTATTTTTAAATTCTTATAATAAAATTAAGATGTTAATTTAAAAATAATTGTGCCTTACATCAAATATAATAAATTTTAAAATAATTTATTGATAACCCCTATTTTTATTTTTATTTTTTTCTCCTAACAAAATAAAATAAAATGATTCATGATTTAACACTTCCTTCAACCAGAACTAAAGACTTTCGAATAAAAATTTCATTTCAAATAAAACTACACTTTCATATTTTCATCATTTCAGTGGATCTCTAATGGCCTGGTTTCTACATGGGGTTTGACATGTTGATTAGTGATGTTTTAGTTGTTTATTCTTTCTACAAATGTAGATTTAATTGCATCTACAAATTTTGGGTCAGCGTCATCTACCAAACCTGTCTTGTTAACTCTTAACTGTTAAATAAAAATTTGTGCATGTGAAATGCAACAATATAGAATTTAGAGGGAGCAATTAATAATTCAACATTGGCAACGCATCAATGAAGTGATCTGGATTCTGAGTCCAGCCATAGTTTTTTTTTTTTTTTTCAATCTTGATTTTGTTAGTGCTCCAAGTTGTTCATTCATGTTCAAAACCAGTTCACCACCTTTAAATGCTATCTTTGTCTTCTCTCCCATTCATAGGCACACACGCATACAACACAAGCAAGCATCATAGTATTCATATCCCACAAAATAATGGAAGTGAAAGTATCAAGCTCCACCATCCTCACAAGCCCGACGTCTCGCCGTTCCGACGTCCCCCTCAACATCTTCGACCGCTTCGCCCTCAACTTCCACATCCCCGTCATTTACGCCTTCACTCCTCCCACCCCCTCCAACGCTGAAATCATATCCGCCCTCTCCAAGACCCTCGTCCACTTCCCAACTCTCACCGCCCACCTCTCCACTGACTCCCATGGTTGCCCTTGTCTCACTGTTGGAGGCCCCCATGGAGATGGAGGTGCACTGGTCGTCGAAGCCACTGTATCATCTAAACTAGAAGAACACCTACCTCTCACTCCCTCACCTGACTTCAGGCTCCTCCACCCTGATGATGAAAATCCAAAGCACTTGCTTCAAGTTCAGCTCAACCGGTTCCAATGCGGCGGCCTTGTCATCGGCCTCACCTCTCACCATCAAGTCGCCGACGGCCATTCGATGGGCTCTTTCTTTGTAGCATGGGGGAAGATGGCACGTGGTATCCCCATTGATCCACTCCCAGTCTATGATCAGTCGTGGCTCAAGCCTCGGGAACCCCCTCTGGTGCAGTTTGATCACTGGGGGACTGAATTCATGCCTCTCTCTCCTCCATCAAATGAGTTTAGTGGTGCCGCTCCGGTATATGCTGATCCCAGTGAGATCACCGACATGTTGTTGCACTTCTCTTCAGATTTCATCTCAAAACTCAAAGCTCGGACCAATGAACTTAGCACTGAGAAGTACACCACGTTTGAGACACTGTCAGCGTATCTATGGAGGAAGGTGACGATAGCACGACAGTTGGATGACGAGGACCTTACGAAGGTAAGAGTGTCAGTGAATGGCAGGTTTCGTTTACAGCCTCCGGTACCCCCTGAGTTTTTCGGTAACTTGGTTCTGGATGCATATGCGAAAGCAAAAGCAAAAGCATTGATCGAAGGAGGGGTGGAGATGGTTGCGGGGATTTTTCGCAGAGCGGTGAGAGCTAGGGGCAATGATTATTTCAGGTCGTTTATTGACTTTGGTGTGGTTTACGGAGACAGAGATCTTGTGTCTTGCTATGAGGAGGATGGCAATGTGCTTTCACCAACTTTGGAGGTTGATAGCTGGTTACAGCTAGGGTTTGATGATGTTGATTTTGGTGGAGGCGGAAAGCTTTGTGCTATTTTGCCTTTAGGGATGCCTATGGAAGGGTTTGTAATCTTATTACCTACTTTTTCTCACATTGGTGGTGTGGATGTCTTCGTTTCCTTACTTGAAAAGCATGCAGTCATATTGAGGGAGATATCTCACTCTCTGGATTAGGGTTGTGGGTGTTGGTCTTTAATTTACGTTTGGTTGTTTTATGATTTTTGAATAATCTCTTTTCGGTGTGATCAAGATGCATGCATGCTCTACTTATCTCACTCTCTGGATTAGGGTTGTGGGTGTTGGTCCTTTAGGTTTGGTTGTTCTATATATGATTTTTGAATAAACTCTTTTCGGTGTGATCACGATGCAGAGTTTAGAGACTACTTTCCCCCAGCCCGCCAACCCCACCAACATCATAAAAAATAAGAAAAAAGACGATGCATGCATGCTATATATATATATATATATATATATAGAGAGAGAGAGAGAGAGAGAGAGAGAGAGCGAGAGAGAGAGAGAGAGAGAGACTGTTGGTTGGCCTAATGCTCAAGATTAGAGTAGTTGGGGAATTTAAGAAAAGTTAAAATGAGATGCTTGAAGTCAACTTGGTGCCTGCGAATTAACAACAACGTCGTGCATGCGCATGGGTGCATGTGCATGTGTACGTAATTAATAAAAATAAAAAATTACTAATATGTATGATCCAGAGACGAACAAAATTTTATCATGCTTCTTATAAAATCACTCTTACTACTTTCTGTGTGATAAAACAGATTATTATATATATCCTTTATTTATCATGGTGTGATCGTCTTCTACATTATATATATTTTTCTAATCTAACAATGAAAACAAATCTGGGGGGAGACTGTACAGGAATGTGAGTGACGAGGTCTATTGTAATATTATTGGGTGTTTATCATAATGTATTGTTTTCTTTTTCATTTTCTTCCCTTATTGCTCTGTAGATGGACCATGATTGTATGTTTCTCCTTTTGAATATTTAAAAGAGAATAAGTTCAAGCTCATGACAACATGAACTCACATCACGTCTGTTAGGGACGCAGTGGTTAACACAGGTCTATAGTCCCACATCGCCTGCGGGACTGAGTCCCTCTAGCCTTATATATTTTTAGTGGGTCCCTATATTAACAACGCCATGGTTTATATATGTCTTCTACTTCTGTATATTTATGTCTAATTTTGGAAGTAATTCTTTGAGTATTTCTATTGATTTTTTGTAGCATTTCTCTAGAATCATTGCAAGTTCATACCTAACCAAATATGTATATCTTGTCAAATAGGATGATGTTATGAAGGGTGGCATTCTCGAGAACTACGTGAAACAAAAATTTTGTTGGTCATTTGATATTCCTCTCAACTAATAATTAAGACTAGACATTCAATCTTATTTAAGAATATATATATATATATATATATGACTGCATTTTAATTGCCAGGCATCGCCACAGAAGAAAAGGCTAACTCATATATTTATATATAATCCAAGGACTTGTGTGTAATAGATATTTAAAGTGGGAAACTAAGTCTGATCAAGAAGAGAAAGGCAAAGATGTAATATTATAAAGATTGGTTATATGCTATTATTGTGATTATTTGTTTTTTGGTTCATCTCTTTGTACCACTGTGTCCCTTTTAGTTTTTTATGAAAGTAGTTTATCCATTTTCTCAAAAACAAAAACAGGTATGAAAATTTATAATTACTAGGACCAGTTCTCATTCCAGTTGTAATTTCATTTCCAGAATAAACTTGAAAGAGGTATTGTTTGTTTTCATTAATTTATATCATGAGATCATCATGATGATATGATAAATAATAAAACAAACTTCTATGGTATTTTTTTGTTTTCATTAAGGTGGAACCAGAAATTTATTAAGAAAAATACAAACTTTTATAGTATTCAAAAAGCTCTTTTTTTTTTTATAAATACAATAAGGTTCTAAACTCTGAGCACGGACACCTAACTTGACAGACTCTTAGATTGAAAGTATGCTCTCGTAACTGACGGCCCCTTGACATCAATGGGTTTCACTCATTTTTAACTTGAGAATAAAAATCCCATAGATCAAGCTTTACATAGTGAAACCTCAAGCACTATTGGATCAAAGGCCCCATGTTGAACTTTTTAATATATACCCCAAAACAAAGAATTAATACAGCAAACCCCGTTGGAAATAAACTTAAACATAAATAATTATATGGGTTCATAATGTAGGGATTATTATGAAACATAAGTTAGAGAATATCAAAGGTTAAGAGTTGAGGAATATCAAAATCAATGGGCATGTATTACATGAATTATTATGGGAGTTATAGAAACTCAAAGGTTTATGTAAAGTCTATATAAAAGGCAATCTATGTAATGTTTTGTTGAAGAGGTTGAGATTTGAATAAAAATTTATATTATCCAGTGATATTCTATCCTCCTCTTCCTACTATCTCTTTTGAGCGATTTTTTACGACTTCAAAATCTTGAGAAAGTATTGTATGATTTAGGGAGATACCTCAATCTTTGGATTAGGGTTTGGGATATGTCTAGTTACTTAATTAGTTTCTCTGTCTTTTGGGGTACTTTTACTTAGGTTTGATGGTTACATGATAGCTGAATATAGTCTTGTTGCACGGTGATCAAAATGCATGCTGAATCTTTTTGACATCCTCAGTATTGGTTGTCCTTGCTTCTTTCTTAATAATAAATTAGTTATTTATCCGTTTTATCAAAAACAAAAATGTATGCAGGATGTATTATATTCATCGTTTTACATTTGTATAAAGGAAATATCGGAAGAGTGTTTAGCATTTTGTTTATTTGGAGACTCGTTCTAATATTTTGAGTTTATTATACTATATTATCATTTGATATATAGCCCACATCTCACATAAAAAAAATTATAAATTTGTACAAACATATATAGAGCGCAACCACAAATTTAATTAGTAATTACCAATACCCCATCACTTTAAATAAGCTTCGAGGTTCGATTATGGATTCAATAGATCAAGAGGCCTGTTGGCCTGCATTATTTTCTTTTGGATAAATCCTTCTCTATTATCCTAGTTTTTTCAAAAAAGAAGACCCTAAAGTTTTTTTTTTTTTTTAAAAAAAATCCAGAACTCCATCGGCAGCCAGTGCTTGTAACAAAATCAAACTATAAAATAAATTAATTTTAATTAGCATTTTTCTAAAATTATCTGTGAAACTAAAAAATAAATAGCAGAACAACTTCCACGTGATCCTTTAATTCTAATTTCACAACTCAAAAACATTTTTACTAGATAGAGGTAAAAATTTTGTCATCCCAAACTAGCCATATATTCATTTTAATCTTGATGGGGCACATTTTTTCTCCAGATGGCCTGAGCAGACAGGCAACAAGTACCACCATTATATATGAAAATTATAGAAAAGATTTGACTGAGTATATCCCATTGGATATGAGATTTCATCGCTGGTGGTCCTTAGATTCGCTGCCCAAATTGATCAGCCAACAATCCATAGAGGGTTATATAAACTTATCTTTGGAGACGGAGGAAGCTTGGAGCCTTGGTGCAAGGTCATTTACTATGCCAAAAGAGCAGTGCTTACAAAAAGGCATGGAGGTACTGTTGTGGATGGCATTGGAGATATATGCTTAACCACAGGTTTCTTGTAGGTGATATGTGAAATAAGTTCCAACTAGAGCAGTGCTTACAAAAATATAAATTAAGGACTTATTCCAAAAGTGCGCGCATTCAAATGAGCCTTTAATTAGCCCTAAAAAAACTCTCAAATTCCTTAAGAAATTATCAAATGTTATAAGATCAGAAGATAGCAAAACTGCCTCTCTTCCAAAAAAAAATTAATTAAGTACAATGATGCATTTATTTTGTGAAAATTTATCTTCAAATATATTTATCTTTTAAAAAATAAATAAATAAATAAATAGATATGGCTTTAGAAATAATCAATAAAACATTGAGGTTGAGTTTTGCGCTAGCACACTAACTAAGGTGAATTCTTAGGATTAAAATAAAATGGATATGTTTACATAAAAATAAATATCTTTAGTAGTATAAGAAGAGAGATAATATATACTTAAATATCTTTACTATTATATATTTTATTTTTATTTATATATCTCATGTATAATAATGAGAAGTATTTATAAATAAATTGATAATTAATATTAATTCGCTTCAACAGTCCAAAATAAAATATTTGGAGAATAGTAACTATGTTGGGGGCTGCTATAATACAATGTGATCTACTACTACTAGTGGCATCAGCTTCAGCAAATATCTACCATTTCTACCGTATTAATAACATATATTGCTCCTTCTCCGTTGCATGGGGAAAGATGGTACGTGGTGTCCCCATTGATCCACTTCCAGTCTACGATCAGTCGTGGCTGAAGCCTGGGGATCCTCCTTAATTTGGTGCAGTTCGATCACTTGGGGACTGATTTCATCCCTCTCTCTCCTCAACCAAATGAGTTCAGTGTCACTCCGGTTTGTGCTGATCCTAGTAAGATCACCAACATGCTCTTGCACTTCTCCCCAGAGTGGATCATAAAGCTCAAAGCTCAGACCAGCGCATCAATCACTGTGAAATACACCACCTTTCACATTGGCATCTATCACCAAGGTCAATAAACGACCGGAAGTTGTTGGAGAGGATTACTTCCGGTCGTTTATTGACCTTGGTGAGCTTTATGGAGATAGAGATCTTGTACCTTGTTATAATGCAGATGCCAATGTGATTACACCAAAACTGGAGGCTGACAGCTGGTTAGGGTTTCCATTTGACGAGGTTGGTTTTGGTGGTGGTGGTGGTGGTGGTGGTGTTGGTGGTGTTGGTGGGCCTTTGTGTGCTTTTTAGTCTACATGGGTGCCTCTTGAAGGGTTGCTAATCTTCATCCCTGCTTTGTCAAGGGATGCTGGCGTGGATGTTTTTGTTTCTCTGCTTAAGAAGCATGCAGTCAGACTTAGAGGGATATCTCACTCTTTGGATTAGGATTAGGGTTTGTTGTCAGGTTTAATTAGTCGTTGCTTTAATTTGGTCTTTCAGGTCTTGTGATGTTTGACTAAACTCTTCCTCGTTGATCCACATGCTTATTAATGTATTCAGGCAGTGAACGCTGGAGGTGTTTTTTTTCATGTGGACACTGGGGGAAAACTCCAAAGCTAATGAAACAGTAGCTTGAATTCAAATCCTTATCCTTTGAATAATCATACAAATGGTTTATATATATATATGTGTGTGTGTGTGTGTGTGCATCTGAGAAAAATGAACTGTCATCCAAGAACCCACCAAACGAGTGTACGTCATGTAGCAAGACTGAAACCATTGTCTCCATGACGCAATCTCTCGTTAATCTTTAGCTCTTAGTGACAACACATAAAATTTGATCACAAATATAATCATAAATTTATAAACAAAGACTTCAAGGCTGTTGTTCTTATAAATAAGTCCCCAAGTACAAAAACCTTATAATAATCACCAGCAATCCATCATACATTTAAAATACAAATGGAGGTTCATACATACACATCCATATACATAAACACGAATCTATAAATAACAAGCCTTTCATTCTCCCCGCTAGAGCTAAATTGTCCATATGAATCAAACCAAAATACAAACATATGGACCTGGGAATGAACCCAACTCAACACACAAGACAGACGAGCATCCAATAAAACACAAAATGCCCCTAAAAATGAAAGAATCGGACTACCAGGCAATGTCACCCCAACAACCTGAGAAAATCACAGTAAAACAAGCTGATGATTTAATAACATGCTTCATATTTCAACCCAATTAAAGAAAATTATGCATAGCAATAAGTCCGCCGAAAAAGGAATGGCAGAAAGAAAGTCTTGTATCAAACACAATCTCAGAAAAGATCAGCCTTTCTTTTCTGCATGTCCTGCTTCCATTTTGGCTGCTGATAAAATACTTCCTTCGTCATTCGCAGCACTGTCTGGAACTCCTCATCTGAAAGATAGGCCTACATAAGCAGAACCACGGTTCAAAGTTTTATTATTTTCCTGTGTACTTACACTAAATCAAAAAAACCACAAGATTACAGACCTCCCGGCGTTTGTAATCAATTCCAGTGACAGGTTTGCTGGATTTGGATTTTAGCCTGTCATAGCTAAAGGTCTTTCCATCTCCATTCTCCTCTACCAAACTCTCCTGTTTTGCATCAGCATCTGCACCATTACTCTCAGATATGGATTCACCTCCATCCACAGCTGAAGACATTTCTAAAAGATCTGCTCCCTCCGAGTTGGCATCATCAGTCTTCACAGTTTCTGTATTTCACAAAACAGAGATTCAGATGACCTTCACATATAGCAATAGTTTTCATTCGCAACAAAATATTTGAGATAGAGGACTGCTTCTGAAAATAAGCGACCTGTTTTCTGCAGCTATGGAAAGAAATATGTAACTTGTGTTAAATTTTATCATTATAACAAGTACTACACAGAAATAACTAGCACACAGAAACAAAAGCTCACTAAGGCCAAGGTAACCAAAAAGCCGCCAGTGGTAGAGACAAATTTAAGAATAGTTGTCAAGGCAACAAAATAGGCCCAGAAGATTGAGATTATACTGACAGGCAAAATCATGAAAATAAAAGCCATGCAACATTTCTGTCAAGAATCCTGGCTAATGTATGGTTCATAACAACAACCTTATCACTTCCAAGGACAAAGAGCTTTTACTGGCACACTAATTATGTGGAAAAACAAATTAACTAAAACAAGAACGTGACGCAACAAATAAACACAACAGTACTGCCTACCGTCAATGTTTGTATCAATGGAACTGGTGCGGCTAATTCGAGCACCTGAACCATCAGAAGTTCCCATCTTTTGTTCAGCAGTCAGTACACCAGACAGCGCTGCAACTGCAGCAGCTCTCTGTGACCCTTGGCTTGACCAAGATGGCTTTGGGGCTGCTGCTTTGGATCCCGAAGAAGGATTGAATGCAGAAGATAATGCCGCTAATGCTGATGCCCGTTGAGTCGGTCCCCCTTGATTCGAATAATTAGATTTTTCACTGGATTGGACTGAGCCAGAAGGATTAAATGCTGAGGATAACGCAGCTAATGCAGATGCCCTTTGCGTAGGTCCTCCATTATTTGAATTGTTAGACTTGTCCCTTGACTGAACAACATCAGATCAGGTTATTGTACAGATAACTCTGTTCAATGTTAATCTAGTCTTCACATCGGAGTACTACCAAATTCTTTCCGATGACTACCCCATGCCACAATATAATTAAAACTGAAAATGGGGTTGAAATATGAAGTTTGCATTCACAGCAGAATGCTAAATAGGAAAATTATTACTTATTGCAGATCAATACACATCATAATAAAATCAGAATCAAGGAATGAAACATGTCAGATTCACAACATAACAGACTAGATAAGAGAGTTGTTTTTAATTTTAGTAACTCTACGAGAGTGTCAAAATTCTAGTTAAGGAAGAGCAGAGTATATTCAGGCTTGTTTGTGTGCTGCTTCATTTCCCAAACACAGCTTATTATAGGATTTTGAGGCAGATCACATTTGCTGGCATGTTTATCTCATGCTATTTGGGATATAGTGGATTGATCATCCTAGAGATTTGAAGCAAAAGTTTAATCCAAAAAGATTTGGCTCATATTCCAATGAACCCCATGAGCCAACATCCACCTAAACCAGGAAAACATGCAAAGCCATGAATTCTTAAAGTATGATATCTTCTTTTTCTTTTCCCCCTCTTCCAAGCACTCACATAGCCACTGAATAATCAGCATTTTAAAATATGCCTTTGAGTCTATATACCAAAATTCAAGATAATTCAATAGAGTTACAAAAGGCTCTAGTTTAATACTTCAGACCTAATTCATTTCCTTAAGAGTAGTATTTTTCCTTGTCTTTCCAAATCAATCATATGATTGAAGAACAGCGGAAAAGTGTTTATATTAAACAATATAATCAAAAGCTTAACAAATTTTTACCTCTGCAGCATGTACAGCAGTGCCAAATAGAAATGCTAGCTTCTTTTGGAAAGAATTTCCTTGAACCTATTTATCAGAAAGGGTAATATGGAATCCATCAAAAATAATTAAAAATTTAGAGGATCACATTACAAAATAACAGCAAAGAACTAATAATGGGATAAGTACTACATCAATATGCTTAAAATAAGAATTGTTACGTCAAGGAAAAAGGTGATCAAATCTCCTTGCCAGCATCATAAATGAAGCTTACAACCTGCCCCAAAACTCTTAAGTATAACAGAACTTCTTATGACTCCCCACTATACTAGAATTTCATAAAAAAGTTAGTTCAATAATAAGATATCCTAATCTCCTTCATATCAGAACTCTTAAAGTTTTAAAAGATACAATATTAAGTGCAGAATGATCAAATGCAAATGTGAACTTCTACCAATAACTACTTAGCCAATTTAGTATAATTAATTTGCTATTTTCATAATAATTTTTTCCCTAGATTTCTTACAAGCAAATTTATGCTTAACATAGTCCACTATTTCCAACATGAAACACGCTACAGCTTGTTCCAAGCATAAGATAAGAAAATGTGTAAAGCGTACAATTGACTTTGTGCCATCCCATGAGAAGTATGTAGTGAAAAAACAAGGCTCATTCCCTTCCAAAACTCTATAGAGTGGAACATCTGGGGATAACCCTTCAAGGGCTACTGCAAGCTCTATGTATTTCTGGAAAGTCAAGTCAATTGAATAGATTAGATTAAATTGAGATAAGCAACAAGTAGGAAAAGAAAATCAACAAATCACACCTGGCCAAATTCAAAAGCCTTCTGTTTTTCCTTGGAATCAACAGACTGGCCAACCCAAACAAAGATCTCTGCATGGGTATCAAGGATCAATATATCCTCAGTCAACAAATCATCTTGTGAGAAGTTGAAAACTTCTGTAACCTGCCAGAATACAGGATTAGTTGCAAAATTTAAACCTCGAAACTGAAAATGAAATAGAGCGTTTGTGAACAAACCTCCAATTTTCCTGCAGAATGGCATGGGTAGAAAAACAAACAAAACAAACAAAACAAACGGCATCACATTCAATTTGAATCAAATTTGGGAAAAAAATTATAGCAGAAAAACCAAATAAATGCAATCCTGAGAAACACAGATTTAAAGCATATGTGAGACAGAATTATCTCTAGAAAGACAAACCTTTATTGATTGAGAAAGTATAGAGGTGAGGATCTCTAACAATATCCTGTGGAACCTTTTTGCTGGTAAAACTTTGCTTCCCGCCAAGAGCAAACCAGAAAGCTGAGCTCTCGGTTCCCTCCTTAGCATGCTTCAGGGTAGCCCCAGGCTGCAGAATTTGCAATGTGCTTTAGCGTTCCCCAAAGACATGGACAAAGCAAATATGTTTTACAGACACCTTAATTAATAAAACTACATAGTAAAAGCCATTGTGCCAGAAATAAAATGGGGCGATATCTGGCAACATTTAATTGGGACTGCTCTTTTCCCACTGATCCCTTCTATAGAGATAACATAGCAAAATCACAGCTTTAGCTAAGTGATATGAGAAACTGCAAAAAGACTTATTTATAAAATATAGCAACCTGGGCGATAGCTAAGTCTTCCAGGAATATCATTTTCAATAATAAAAAAGTATAGGGAGCAAGATTAATATACATCATATCTAGATATACAGTATGTTTTAAGCTGTGATTTGGAAGTAAAAATAAATTGCCCAAGACAATGAATGGTGATGTCATATTAAATGTGTAGCCATTAAGATTAACCCATGACATGAGATCCAACCTATGAATATACCTTCAAGAATTCCGCCACCTTTGCAGCCCACTGTTGCTGTTCGAATGTACTGGAATTCCCATGCCAAGTGAATAGTGAATTGCCAGATTGCAACAGGAAACAGTCAGTCGAGCTAAGGGATGTTGCCACCTGCGGATAAGATAAAATAACTCAAAGTAGAACAATGGAAAATGAAGTATAAATACAAATTAGACTTCTCATAATTTTCAAGGACACACGCAAGAATTGATAAACTTTCTCAAGCATGTACAGCAACTACAGTGGAAAATAGAAAAAGACAATATTCAACTCAATACAAAAGCCAAAAATTTTACTTAACATCCAAGAGAAGTGATGAAGCATATCAAATGCTTGCAAATTCTAGAATAATGAGATTCCTGTGACAGGATAACTTAGAAAGTTCATCCAAGAAACTCACTGGATCAACTTGCACTGCTTTGTTGTTATGAACTGATGTCCCAGATATTTGTATCAGAGCAATGCCATCAGAAGTGTAAGTTTCATCATTCAGATTCTTTTCAGCTATGAATTTTTTGTAACCAGAACTGATTCCTCCCTGAACACAAAATTAACATTTAATAAGACAACTAATTCATAATATCCCATCACATCTTCAAGGACATATATTCCTCATTCATATTTCACAACAAAATTACCTGATCAAACATGATACATAAAAATTATTCAAGGAAAAGTTTAGTACCTTCAAAACAATCATGGGCTGAAATATTGCAATAAATTGTGGTGGCTCTTTCCCTTGAAGAATGCGCCCCTGCATAAAGATGGATTAGACATTTCAAGTCAGAAAATCTACAACAATGTAGTAGGCTAGTGGGGGGATTCTACCAGAACAGGTCTTCCTTTCAATGAATTGCACATCGTATTGGCCAATCGGATAGCCATCATTTGGTCATCCTGGAGAAAGTATTCACCCAAAAAGATCAAGACAAAGACTATAAACTTAGTGCTCAAGATGCTTGTTTAACTTTGTCATACACATAAACAATGATCTTAAGTGAATTCAAAATGTGCTTGAGAATCAAAGAGCTTTCTTCTAACTCCAATAACAAATATTTTACTAGTATTATATACCTGAATACTATCCTTGCCCAGCCAACAGGACAAGAAGTATTCCTCCTTCTTCTCACTAGAATGATAAGTGTAAAGAACAATGTAGCAATCCCCACTGTAAAATTTTCCAACCTCTTCCTTGGGGAGTGGAGTCTTGGCACTACCATTAATGCGCCATACCTAATGGCAGCAAAATTAGTTTGTTAATTGTGGAGCTTCAGACAAGCAACCTATCATATATATATATATATATATGGAGAACTTTTAATAAATACTACATACTAGTTTTATACCTCAGTTTTCCCATTTCCTTCAAGCAAAGGAGGGACATCTTCATTCACAGTAGAGCCTTTTGCCGCTCCTTTCACATCAACTCCCTGTTGCTTTAGCAGAGCTACTAACACAGAAAGACAAAATATTAGAACCGATGAAGGAAATATTAAGCTACAGAAATTGTAAAGAACTAACCAATACCTGCTACTTTCCCTCGTCCTTCCTCTCCAGAAGATGTGCCTGATCCTGCACCAGCAGGCCATGATTCAAAGTAGGACTTGAATGAACGTGTCTCAAAACCTTGGATGACTTGAGTTATGCGTGTTGTCTTTGGCCTATTCTGACTAATAATAAACTCCTGAAAAAAACTAAGATCAGTAAAAACTCAGGTTAAGAAACTTAAAATGTAAGTATGAAGTTTATATACCTCAGCAGCTTTACTAGCAGTTTTTCTGTCCTCCACTTGTGTTACCCGTCCAACCCAAACATATACCTCAGCACCACAGTCCAGCAAGTAACATTTATTGTTTTCCAGCATTGCTTTAGAAAGAATGCTTTCTTCCAACTTTAATTGGCCTTCATTGATGCTGCAGTGCAAAGTAATCAATGTGCTAAATATGTCTTACTTTATATTATGCCAAAGTATGAAGTAGATAACAGTTGTCAAAACAGTGGAAGAAAAAGATAAGTAGATAAGTAAATATTAGATGAGTAAATTGAAAAGGTAAACTAAATGTGGAATTAACACCCTCAAAAATTTATCTCTCATTTCCAAACAAAACTTACCTATAAAGTTGGCCTGAAGTTACTTCAAGAGTGATATCATCCTCACCAACTGTCTTTTTACCTATCGGTGCAAAACCTCCAAATAGGACCCAAAATTCACCAGAGTCAGACTCTGCTACAAGCTTTCCATCATCTGGAACAACACAAGTCATTGTCAAATTTCAACAGATAACTGACAAAGCGTGGCAAACAAGTATGTGTGCATAATCGTTAATGCAAAATGCTGGTGTAAATTCCATCTGGTCTCTCACACAATTCCAAGCAGATCTGAGCAAACAATTACATAAAGGAAGGTTATTTAAAAGTTATTACCGATAATAGCAACTTCACACGTCCCTTCGTGGTACTTGTCCTTCAAAAACTGTATTACTTCCAAAGACTTTGCTCTTTCTTGGATATTGGAGTTAGCACCATTAAATTGGTATATTTTATTTTCAGTATCCAAGATAAACACATCATCATGATTCAGTGATGAGCGAGCAAAGGGAACCTATAAATCCACAGAAGATTTATGCTTAACATCCACTGTACATCAGATCATAAACGGTTAATTAAGTACTGATACCTGCTTTAATCTAACAACTCGTTTTCCTCTACAAACATACAGCCTTGTTTCGAACTTTTCCTCTTCGGGTGCTTTGAATCCAGAAGCAACACCACCCTCCAATGGAATAATGCATGGTTTAAAGTATGATAGAAACTTGTCAGATTCATGTCCTTGAAGTTCCCTATGCTGAACTGCACGGCCTCCAAGGACGGCATCTAACTCAACTGTCTTGATTGCTGCAGTTCCAGCTTCATCCTAACATAAAAATACACAATAGGCAAAATAACACCCTAGAAAATCTCCAGTCCTCGTAGTAATAAAACAAGAAAGCTTACTTGGGTAGTGTCCTTTCCAAGCCAAAAGTGGATGTCATATAGGTAAGCACCACCTTTTCCAGCAGTTGTCTGATACAGGTAATAAATTTATCTTGAAAAACTAAGGAAAAAAGGTGCAGCAGTAATACATCAAAGATATCACATTTTAAATATGATGAATACTTTCAAAGGGCTTCTCAAGCATCAGTAATAATACAATGTCCTCTGATCTATCCAGAGACGACAAAGTGAATGTACAAAAACAAACACTTTCAAAAGGAATGAAGTACGAAGACCCTTCGCAATGGAAGTTAAGAAAGATGAACAGGAAAAAAAAATGGTTTCCCTGCAGAAGTTGGTCATTTCTTATTCTAGAAAGTAAAAAGCCTGAGCCCACACATTCAAAGAGCAAAAAATAAATAATCAATCTCCACAAGTAAGACAAGTTCTTGAAGGCAACTTCATAAATTTTGTACCCAGAACTCCCAATGTTAAAATTAAAGAACTATTACAATTCTCCATGTATTATATACCTATGACGACAATGAAGATTACCATAATCCCTACCGAGGGATACAGTGAGTAAACAGTGTTGTATACTCAAAATGACAATAGAAGTAACCCATAGCAAAAGTATAACCTTAAGGTTCCAGAAAATATAAAGGCATTCAGAAGAATCTATAGTAAGACCAATAAAATCAAGCAAATTAGTAACTCATGATTATAGCATGTGTGATATACTTATCATTAAAAATGTTTCACCATTTAAACTGTTGCAGATAATACATTAACATAATTAACAGAAACACAGAGCAAAAATAAATAAAAAACTGCAATATTACAAATTCATTACCTGTAAAACAATGTAGGAATCGCCAGAATAAAATTTACCATAATCAGATTTAGGCAAAGGAACTGGCTGAAAGTTTTCAATCCGCCATATTTCCGTCCCTCTGTGCAGTGTTAAGTATGCAGACAGCAAGGTTTTCTAAGGCACATAACCCAAAAAATAAAACTAGCGAAATATCAATGACTTCTGATAAGAATCTTTATAGAGGATACACTCTCTGTCCCACTCCCAGGAAGGCAGGATCAAGATTTTTGGTAGTGCTGGACATTGTGCAATCCTCCGTAACAAACTTTGGCGTAGAAATCAACAAAGGAACCTTGTTGCTTCAGCAATCTGTACCCAAAATTTCAGAATTCAGAATTGCCAAGGTGAAGAAAAGAGAAAATAACCACCAGAGGTAAGATATTACTTCTATGTCATGTACATTGACTAACTCTTGAAGTTCATTATGCACAAAATAGAAGACAACGACAAATCATGTCCATTCATTCAGAAGAGTTCTAGGAACATACCATAAGAAGATCAAAGGTCAAAATATTTCTAGATCATTTGTCTGCTCATCTAGCAGCAAGAATCTATTGGCATAGAAGATGAAAAGGAAGGACACAGACTTTACCATGATAATACTAGTACTAACACAGAGTACTTCACAAAAACTAAGGTTTAAGAAATTCCACTATAAGACAACACTTCCACAATATACTTCTATACCCAGGGCATCATGATATATTTTCAAAAAATGGAAGATCATCTATATTTACAAAAGTGACTGCCAGAAAAAGATCATATCACTGCAATTCCATAAACAGAGCAAACCATGCTGCAATTCTCCAAATTCATATATCCAGTTTTCGTGCATTTTTAAGTTCCAACAGACACAATGTAAGGCGGGCCAAAAACACAGCCATCAGAAGCAAACAAAGATGCCAGATGGCGAGAAGCCATTAGCAACCACTGAAAATGCCTCTATCTAGCATCATATCATACTATGCTTGCAGATTGTGGACAAGTATCACCACTAGATATTCATTCTTAGAAAAAGTTGCATGAACACCACTAATTATCTATAAAACTAAGATTATAAAAGCATAGAGAAATCTCCTTGAACTCAACCTTCATTCATTAGAATGCCAGAGTCACGACAGAAATTTGCTGATTGAATAAAAAAATCACGATTTCAAATAAAATAAATAAAAACAGAATTAATACGTCAGTCAATCCCCATGATAAACTACGTCCACGCCCAAAGATCCCCCAAGGGACAATTGAAGCACAATGTTTTCTACACAGACGCAAACCCTACACAGCACAGAGAGAACAAAAAAAAAGATCTCGCCAACGTCCAACTGTAATCAAGAACTTGAACTGAAGAATCGAAAAAACAACACCGCGTATCACTCCCCATTACATCCAACCACAAAACGAACACATCCAAGCGTACAAACATGAAACTCCAGGATCTTAAAGCAGATCCAGACAGAACCATAAAACCCTCATCAAATCCAATCAAGAAACAGCACAACAAACAAGATCAACCAATCGGATCAAAGAAATGCAGAAATTCCAAAACCCCCATAATCAACAAATCATCAGATCTGAGAAAAGCCAAGAACCAAGCACCTGAACCGATCTACAAGCAAAAGAAACAAAACAACCTAAAATTGACTGCAAAATCGAAGAAATGGAAGGTTTGAGCGGATGAGAACCGATCAATACCTGAGAAACAAATCAAAGATGGGGAAACCAAGGAGAATTAATGATCGAAGTGGCCTCGCAAGGGTGGCAGAGGATGCTCTAATACTTAAAGCGAATGATTGCTCTCTTTCTCTCCCTCCCTCCTCTCCCTTCTGTCACCTTCGCTTTTTCTTCTCTTTTTTCTCTTTCTTTTTCTCTCCATCGTCCTTTCACACACTCTTTATATCCAAAGAAATTTACGAGAAATAAATAAATAAATAAATAAATAGTAAATAACAGCTTGAGTTTTCCATGTAACCCCTTTAAAGTATAAATATTCTAATTTCATCCTTTTCGGTTACTATATTTCACTGGATTGTTATAGCTATAATTGGAAAGGATTCTTTCAAAAGAATTTCAAATGAAATACATGTGCTTTTTTAAAAGCTATTGATAAGAAGGGGAGGGTTTTCTCGTGCGTCTATAATAGGAATATAAAAATAATTATTAAACTGTACCGGAAAAAAAAAAAGATTTTGTAATGGTACTGAGACCTCTACTAGTTTTTCTAATTTAAATTTTATGTTTTTAAATTTCACATAAACCTTTCTTGTTTCCGTTTGGTATTCACCGGGGTTGACGGTGCAGCAATCGATCTGACAAAAAGATAAATGAAGTTTAAATATTGGAATATTACAGGGGCTTGTTTAGAAGAAAAGGAATAAAGTTCTGCCTCGAGATAAGTACAAAACCGCCATCTCGAGGACAAGAGTCGTGGAGGAAGACGGCATCACTAGGAAAAGATCCGGTCAGGGCCGGGCCGGCTCATGCCGACCAACCGACCAGCCATAGCTCCATATTAGCTTTGAGATTCGATATCTTGAATGATAAAATCCTGAAGTCGATCTCAACCGTCGATCAGGACTAGTTTCTCTGCTTGGGGCCAGGGGAAACGAAATGCGGGCGATATCATGGACATCTCGACGTGCCCACCACTTGGCTAAAGGACCATATGTGGGGCCTACGATTCCATGCAACGCGAGTTGTGGTCGGACCCACTCCTTGCATAGGAGAAAAGACAGAGATGGACGGTTGAGATTTCTTGGTATGAAGTTTGCTGTTTGGGGGTCCACAGGGGATCCGTTAAACTCGGTTACTTCGGTTGTGCCCGTTCTCCGGGCCCACGCTTGAATTATTTGGGTCTTGAATTATTGTTTTTTGTCTGATTATTTGGTTTTTTATGTATTTTTCCAATCAAAGTATAGAAGTATTGGCAAAGAACAGCATGTTTGTAAGTTTTATCTAACCATGTGAAATAAATATCTCCTTATTTTTAATCATATATACATAGGATGTGATAATTTTTTATTTCCAGAGTATTTAGTTTATGTGATTTATAATAATTAGTCAAATCTTAACTCGTTAATGTTAATATACTGATTGTTGGGTGCACATTTGCACTCAAATATTGTTAAATTAATTAATTAATTAATTAATAAGTATACAAGTTTTATTGTGTGTGAGATCTCATACTTAAAAAAAAAATTTGACTTTTGGTTTTATACTAATATTATTTGTTTGAATAAGTGGATTTTTTTGTGTTGGTAGTACTAATATTGAAAACTGTTATTTTTTATTTGATATAAAATAATAAACACATCAAAACAAAGAATACAACGACAGCTAGCTAAGCTTTTGTACATAGAGAGTAAATGATGTTGAGAAAGACTTTTTTTGCAATTTCACTGATTTTTTTTTACCCATCAAAATCTTTTTAATCTTTGATTTTAATTTTGAAGCCTGTAATTTCTATTATTATTTTTGTCCTCGCTTGCGCTAATCACATGAAACTATATGAATTATCATTCAAAAACAATATGTTAATCTCATATTATTGAATTTTTTTTTTAACAAACGCAACAAAACACACTTAATCATGAATGTGCTCATGGATTAAAAATTAATCAACCAGCCCACACGGTCTCATCGACAAAGTAGAGCTCAAAAACGTGAACCAACACTATGGACATGTTACTATTATTGTGTTCAAAGGCCTTAATTAAATTCATGACACTTGAAAATCTCACATCACACTATTCATAGTGAAATCAATGTAATTGGGCTATAAATCCATTGGCTCTTCCGTGTTCTTTTTAAATTAAATTAGAACCAAATAAAATCTAACTCAACTAGAAATTAAAGTGGAATCTAAACAAAATGGGTGAAAGATAACTCATGTGTTTGATTTGACGATGATTCTTTAAATGAAGGGAACTCTAAACTTGAGAGAGCACATGATTAGTGATATAATTTAGGAAGGAAAAAAGAGAGGTGTTGGCTAGTTGTGACAACCAAACCGGGCCCTTAACTTTACGGGCGTGCATGTTGTCGCAATAGTAGCATTGCATTCACCCAAATCTTGCCCGGGTCTAGTTAAAGGGTGCGCAACTATTAGCCCGTCAAGCGACACGCAATCTTAGCTTTTAAGCCTTGTTAGGTGATACTAAGATGTCACATAATTATGTTTTGGCTATATATTGCTAAGAAAATAAACATAGTACGATATCGACATCGCGATAGCAGTTGTATTTCCAATGTCGTCTTTCCCTTGATGAAGAGAGTATTTACAAAAACCATATTAGATCAAACTTTTGTATTGTTATACATATCATACAATTGCTGCAATAGTCTATTTGGCATTCAAAAACAGAGTCTTTAACCCTTACGTTATAATTGCCGTTTTTTTAGTCCCCATATTTTTTTAATTTGAATAATTTTAGTGTGCTCACTGACGTAGTTACTGTAAATCGTTGGAATTGTTGAAGTGCCCTATTTCATATTTAAAAAAATTAAAAATAAGAATAAATTTAAGCTTATAAGAATGGCTGGGGGTCGATGAGACGGTTCCTCTAGAGTTAGGGGGTGAAGGATGTTGGGTGTTGCTCAAGATCCAGGAACTTTAGAGAACATAGGAATTTCATATAATTGGGAATAAATTTGGATCCATTGTTTTGAAACTTAATTTGTCTTATTTATGTATTCTTACGGTTAAATTTTTCATTAATTTAAAAAAAAAACAAGCCAGCATATTCCAACAACAAAAATAACACCATTAGCAAGTGGACTAAGATTTCCCAAATTAGGAAACTAGATGGAATGAAATAACAACAATTATAATAGAGGGACTATTTTGATATATAATTATCTATACCAAAGAAGGTAATTCCACTTTCAAATTACATTTAAAATATCGATTAAGATTAACGTTTTATTTTTAATGACAAAAATCATAAATTTTGTGCTACTTGATTTAAATCTAAATCTGGTTAATCTAAGTAGGATTTAAATTAACATAAGGAAATATTTGAACTTCAAAATTTATAAAAATTTTTAGCATAGACTTAATATTGACTTATAAAATTTATAGAATTTTTATAAATTTAATTTTGGAATTTATTAAATTTAATTACTTCCCTATGGATCCTATAGCAACTTGTTCCAAAAACAACTTTCGAAGAGATTTTGTTTTGATGCGACCTTCTACATTGCCTCTTTGCTTTCAAATTCAACAGTATACCGATTATTGGGAAAATGACATTACTTTTTTTTCTTTTATTTTTAGTGGGATAGATGGACCAATGGATATTTATATATCAATCTTCCATCAAAGGCTTTTAATATTATTAGTCTTTGGGTTCTTTTCTTCAAAAAAAAAAAAAACTTTTAATATTATTCAACCCGTGAGATTGAAAAGATTTGTAATTTTTGCAGTACTATTATCTCTCTCTCTCTCTCTCTCTCTTGAGGTGGGAGGTGCCAAATTACATCACTCGTGGAAATGCTCTTGTTCCAGAAAGATTGATATATTCACATGATTAGCATGGGATAACAAGATTCTCACGTTGAAAACCTAGAAACGTGCAGATGCAATAAGCTCCCATCAATAACCTACATCATTTGTCATACAACAATAAAAATGGTGGATCACCTACTTTGCAGGTGCTCATTTGCCAAGAGCTTTTCGAATCACTACGAGGCCTTCTTGGTTTCTAGCAACTCCTTTGCTTTCTACATGACCTTTGGTGGGCTTGGAGGCACTCTGTCTGAGGCAAGTCCAAAGAAACATAAGATTTATGGCCTGTTTGGATATATAATAAATTTTTTCATATGAAATTTATTTCATAGGATTCGAAAATGATTTTTATGGAATTTACTACATAAAAAAAATCATACGGAATGGTGTTTAAATATCCACATGAAATTACTACGAAATATGTTGAATTTACCCCGATCGTAGTACTTTTTCCCTTCTTCGATTGCCCAGCCCAAAAAACAAAAGGAAAAAAATTGGTCCCCGCCTTTTTATAAAATTACTATGGAATTATATGATTCCATAGTAATTTTATACTGTAAAAAAATATCTAAACAACCCATATTATAAATTCTTACGTAATATTAAATTTTATAGGAATTACCACAATTTCTATAGAATTTAGTGGCACACAAACAGGCCCTTACTCCCTAGAGCAATCATGTGGAACATATATATGGCCGGAATGAAACAAAGGACAACAATTATTGATTATTAACTCTACATCACAGCATCCGTTACTCTCCATATTTAACTCTACATCAAGGCAACCATTATTGATTATTATAGTAATTAATCATAAATTAATACATCTTCTATAGCAAAAAAACAAAATTGGAAAACTTAATTGTAGTAACTAAATACTTTGCTTGTTTGAAGGTTTTTGATGGTTTTATAAAGTATGGTAAACCATACATTGTTTGGTACAAGGGTATAGTAAATGAAGGTTTTTAAACCATGTTGTGCGTGGTTTAAATGTAAAGTATGGTAAAAGTATATATTAAAATTACAAAAATACCTTTTAAATTTTAAAATACATACATGCTAAACATAAATTTTTTTGATAATATTTTTATTTATTACAATTAAGTTATAGCCATAAATGCTAAAACTTTTTCATTCAAACTTCTTAATACAAACAAAAATTAAAATAAAAAACAAAGAATCTTATAACAAACTAATAACACCCAAATAGAAGATAAAATAGATAACAAGTAATAACACCCAAACTAAATATCTACCTATGCTCGATCACATACAACCAAATATTACCGCAATGGAGGCCAGCGAAATAAAAATTTATGTAAAATAAAACATCCATAAAGTAGAACCTACCTTGAGCGAGATCCGGGGAAAGTCTAGCGGAGTTCGGAGTGAATTTCAAATGGGAAATCACAGCTTCTAGGGCACTTAAATGAGAAAATATACTCACCTTTTGCATTAGTTATAATGCAGGGCATGTTAGTAATTATCCAAAATATAAAAGGGTATTTTGGTCTAGTAAAAAACCAAAACCCTCCCAAGCCCCATGTATAAAACCCTCCATCCAAACAAGGTTTTGTATAAAACCATACCATACCATACTTTCTAAAACCTCCAAATAAACAAGACATTAAGTGTCAGTCCTTAGGACAACTCATCGAGAAGGCGCACATGCTGAGAAGATAATGTAGTACGAGCTCGTTTGCCCAAATTGGGCTAAGCTTTTTTGTCCCAATGTCTTTTTTTTTTGTCTTTTTCTTTTCAATTTGGTCCTATGTTGTTATTGTTGTTTAAATTGTTTTTGTGTTTATTTATGTTTATTTCATGTCTAGTGGAGGTGTGCTTTTTTTTTTTTTATACTTGCAAGTTCATTAAAGTGTATTTTTATTTGATGAGAGTCTGAACAAGTTGGTCTAGAAATAGTTTAAGCCTCATGTGCATCTTCTTTGTTACTGTGTAGTTTAAAATTATGTGTTACATATACGAATGACTATTTTATACAAAATACTAATTATATTCAGTATTGATTTCATTATAAAATCATTAAATGAATGAAACTAATACAAGTTATATGTATGGGAAAATCTCACATTAAAAATGTACTTTGTTGTGTTGCTTTTATTTTTTGTTCACTTGTAAGTTGTTCTTTTAGAAATGAATTTAAAAATTTCAGAGTTTGTTTTTTGGTATTGTTTAGTTAAGTCTTGAAAAAAATCACTTTTTAATGTCAAAATGGACCAAGAAAAAAGCAATTTGCTTTTTTTAATTATATATATATATGTTGGTCAAAACCAAGTTCTAGAAATATATTAATAATTAACACCAAATTTACGCTATAAAACTATAGCGTAAATTTTTAAAATATATTTTTTATCACTTAAATCAAATATTTACATAAATCATGATTTTTTTTAATGGGTTTGGAGGTTATTAGCGGTTCTCACCTTATTAACAATGACCAGTTATTCATATTACAGTTTATAATTAAAATTATCAAAATTTCCTTTATTATTTTCATTGTTATTATTTTTTCTCAATTTAATAATCATGTCAATGAAAATATAAAAAACTTTGAAAACTTAAGTACGTTCCCATAATGGCCTCGTTGAGGATCAATTCTCAAAATAAATTCTCTCCAACCCAACTGACCCCTTTATTCAGTTTCAACAAATATGGTCCTATAATTCTTTGAAGCATTAATGCGAGGCTATATATATAAATATATAAGATGGAAGTGTTTATCATTTTTTTATTTTTATATTAAAAAATCTCATTAAATATACTTCCCAATTAATTGATGATCATTCAAATCCAATAGAAAACTATATTCGAAAGAAGATAAACATCACAAAATGAAACAAACATAAAACATAAAGAGACATAAATTCAAGCAACCACCGTCAAAATAAACAGATGATAATTCCTTTATTTCCCCAATTAAAGATCAACAGATTATGGTTATGATTCATAAATAAATTTAAAATAACATCAAAATTTAGCTGGACTCCTATTTGGATAAATATTAAATATTTTTTTTTTATCATCTTACCTGTCATTAATTAGTTTCATTTAAAAATACAAATAATAATACATAATTGTATAATTGTAGTATCATATATGCACAAATGTACAAAATTAAAATAAACATTATACCACTCTAAAAAAGAAAGTAGACAACGACCATTCAATTAGCATCGAATCTTATAAGTGAAGTGTTCATGTCTTACTAAACATACGAGGGAAATATCACTTTTATGAAATCGTGAAAGTGATATAATTTCCCTTCATTTTGTCGGAAATGTTACATTCCATTAAGTGCTTATTTTTTTTTACTTTCGGTGTTCATTTTGTGTAAGTAGTGTCATTTCTAAGGGGTATTTGGAAATAAAGAAAATGAGTTGTTATAAAAAACTCGCTTTCCCTATTTTAATGTAAAAAATATTGTAATGAGTTTTAAGTAAAACTGACTTCAGTCTGAAATAAGAGAAATGGTAACTTCCCAATTTCAGAAGAAAAAAATATCAAAAAAAAAAGTCAGTACATTTCTCTTCATCTATCCTCACTTGTACCGAAATAAACGCCTCAAAAATTAAATACTTATAAAATGCAAAATTCAAAATAAGTAAAAGTTAAGCCACTTAAACAATGGAAGATATTCCCAACAACTAACTAAAAGAGCCATTAAGTAAGACCCCATGAATATCCCCAACCCCCATGAAGCAAAAGACTAGTTCAAAACGTAACATCATCCGCTCGTATAGATCTTCACATCCAACGTCCAACCACCTGAATATCAAACCTCATTTACTCACATTATTTAAGTGACACTGACTGTAAAGCACGGCCATATTCGCTCATTTTCCATTAATACCCACCCCCTTCATCTTTATTACATCATCCATGCTCATTTGCAATTTAGTACCACCACACACTCAAATTAAACATTACTCCCTCCGTTTTTGTTTTTATATTTTTTACGTATTCACTTAGAAAACTCATAAAACATTAAATAGTTTCTTCCCCAATTTTATCTTTTATATCTAATATATTTCTACAACTTTCAACAAATCATACTATAACAAAATTAATAGTAAATCGCGTATAACTACTTTTATAGTTTTCTAATATATATTTTCACTTTTCAATAATGAAAACTATTTTTTCAATATTATTTAGAATATGCTTTTTGTTTCTAATAAAGTAATTAATAAAATAAAATGTGAAAGATGTCTATAAAGATGAAAATGAGTAGAGTAGAGAAAGAAATTAAGTAACTTTAATAGAGTTTTGAAAAGGGTAATTTTGAAATTTTAATAATTTTTTTATAAAATTTAGATTACTAAAACTAATGCAAATACTCGCTAATTAAACTCATTTATGTTTTTTTTTTACGAAAGCGAAAAGAGCTCATATATATATATATATATACCACTTAGTAATAAACCTTCAATTACCATTTTAACTGTTTATATATCACTGGAAATAAAAGACTTATTTTTTAATAAGATATATGCAAAAAGATTAAAAAGAAAAAATAAAAAGAAACATATTCTATTTCCATCTCAATCTTAAATACAAGCACATCACACTCTAATAAACCCAATATCCTCAATCTTTTACAATTGAAACAATATCGATCTTAAAAGTACATTGGCCAATACATTTAATAACTTTGACTCAATAACCCATGTACCAAGCAAAAATTTTACAAAATTTGTCCGGATTTCACATGACATGAGTATAATTGCATGTTGCGTATGTTTATCTTAATCCTTAAAGTAAAAATACGTAGTTTAAAGGATTCTCAATTTAAAGCTATAATTGATATTCTTTTCATTCTATACCTGCATTATTTATGTGTTGATGATAAATGCACAATAAATTAACAAACCCGAAGTTTAAAATTAAATTTTTTTTTTATTTCAAAAAAGATGGTGATGTATATGATATATACAATAAGGCTGTGTTTGATTGACAACATGAAAAATGTGTAAAAAAAAAAAAAAATTTCATGGAAAACGAACAAATAGACGTTTGATTGGCATTATTTTCTAGTTAGAAAATAAAAATTTCTATGAAAAATTCTGATTTTGTTGTTTGATTGCTTGTATTTTTTATATAACACATTTTATTTTTCATGGAAAAGTTTTTCTAGGGTTGAGGCGGGAAAAATTTTTCCTTATTTTGAAAGGAAATATGGTCAAGTGACAACATCCATGGAAAAAAATTTTATGAAAAATTTGGGTAAACAAACAGTCTATTTGGCTGGAAAATGGTCAATGAAAAATTTGGGCAATCAAATACATCCTAAGTGATTTGAAAACACTTTATTATACAATTACATGAGAAAAAAAAATACCTCAATTCCTACGGAAGACTCATTTAAGACTAATAACAATTAAAAATAATGTATAAACAGTATTATTAGAGTACCACTACAATATTATTGCAATATTTGGTGAGGATTTTTACACTGCACCCAGTGCACATATTGCTTAATAACGCACCATTAGATTAATTAGTGGTTCTTAAAATTAATTAATTGGAAAGGGCAAAGAAAAGGAGGAAAAAAGAAGCGGATATTTCCCGCTTCTTTGGTTGTGACTCTCTCTCTCTCTCTCTCTCTCTCACACACACACACAGCGGTGGGATCGCTTTCAGTGCTGTTATTGTGACATAATTGCGCCCTCTTCCTCTTTGTCTTCCAGCTCATTCAGTCATCACCTCTGCTATTAATAGCAGAAGACCATGGAGACGAGTTTCCAGGGTTTGGGACGATGGAGGAGGCTAGCTCGGCCGCGTACTTGGTCTGGGAGGATCTCATGGCTGTGCTGCCCAACTACGGCAGTGCAAGGCCAGCGAAGAAGCTGCTCCAGGGCCTCAGTGGGTATGCGGCACCGGGACGGATCATGGCCATCATGGGACCCTCCGGATCTGGGAAGTCCACGCTTCTTGATTCATTGGCAGGTTTGGGGATTTTGCATTTTTTTTTTTTTTTACCTGATTGTTTTGGGGTTTGGTTTGATTGGTGGTGTGGGAGCAGGGAGGTTGGGGAGAAATGTGGTTCTCACTGGGAAGGTGTTGCTGAATGGGAAGAAGAGGAGGCTTGATTATGGCGTTGTGGTAGGTTTTTTCTATTTCATTTTATTTTTTTTCAAGTTTTGATCTGTTTTGCTGTGGAAAAGAGATCGCCTTTCTTGTGTTTGATTGAATGCTTTGAATGGTGTTTGTGAATTTGGGATTTGTTTACACGGAATTGGGAAGAATAGAAACAAGAATTAGCAGGAAAATTGTCTAATATCTTTACTATAGAAATCATAGCATTGTTTTATGGTTTTTCTTACTCAATTGACGTTTTAAAATTTTCACGGCACATTTCATGTTTGGACCCTATTGTCTTTTGCAAATTAGCAAAGTTCAGCAAGATATAAGTGGAGACAACTCGTCCTATATGAACTGAGAATCCTTCACATTGATGCAGGCTTATGTAACACAAGAAAATGTTCTGCTTGGGACTCTGACAGTCAGAGAGACCATCACTTACTCAGCTCACCTGAGGCTTCCTGCCAGTATGAGAAAGAAGGAGGTGCAAGCTGTAGTGGAACGTATCCTTGATGAAATGGGATTGCAAGAATGTGCTGACCGGCCAGTAGGGAACTGGCATTTGAGGGGGATTAGTGGTGGAGAGCAGAAGAGGCTCAGCATTGCCTTAGAGATACTCACTAGGCCTCGTCTCCTGTTCTTGGATGAGCCTACAAGTGGCCTGGATAGTGCCTCTGCTTTCTTTGTGATTCAGACATTGAGGCAGATGGCGAGGGATGGCAACAAGACCATCATCTCATCCATTCATCAGCCTAGCAGTGAAGTTTTTGCTCTCTTCGATGATCTCTACCTCTTGTCTGGTGGGGAGGCTGTTTACTTTGGAGATGCTAAGTTGGCTACCAAGGTAGTGGATATAATAAAGTAGCAGCTACTGTTCACCATGCTGTTAAAAAAAAAAAAACTAGGCTCTTTTCTGCAAAATTTATAATTAGTTAGCTGATTTATGTTCTGCATTGTGATTCAGTTTTTTGCAGAGGCTGGATTCCCCTGTCCCAGCAGAAGAAATCCTTCAGACCACTTCCTTCGGTGTATTAATTCTGATTTTGATCTTGTCAATGCTACGTTGAGAGGATCACTAAAACACCTTGCAGTATGTATTCCAGTTGTCGCTCTGGTTTCCTGGAAATTATAACATCCATCGTCTGATTTGTCTTTGTTGTTGATTGATTAAGGAAACAGAATCCTCATCAGATCCTCTGTCAAAGTTACGCACCTCAGAAATAAAAGCAATACTTATTGAGAGATTCAAGAGCTCGGACTGTGCATTAATGGCCAGACAAAGAATTCAAGAGATATCCAAGATGGTAGGTGACATGTCAGTTCATAATAAGGGATCTAGGCTTCTGTTACTAATCCCGTCTCCTTCAGTACTTTCTTTTACTTTCTGTCATATGGCCAAAGTTCTTCTTGGCAAATGAATAGTTCAAAACTGGTTTTTACCAATCAAACAATTCACAAATATTTAGTAGCACACTTACCTTTGTTGCATTGATGATAAATTAAAAGGGTCTCGTCACAAAAAAAAAAAAAAAAGAAAAACTGGTTTTAACCTCAGTCGTTTCTTTTATAGTATTTGACCCGGTTTTCCCATGATTCACTTCAGGAAGGGCTAATAGTGGGGTCAGATAAAGGGAGTCATGCCACGTGGATGAAGCAGCTCACTACATTAACTAGAAGATCGTTTGTCAACATGTCCAGGGATATTGGTTACTATTGGGGTCGGATTGTCATATATATAGTTGTTTCTCTTTGTGTGGGCAGTGTATATTACAATGTGGGAACAAGCTATACAGCCATATTGGGGAGAGCCTCTTGCGGTGGCTTCATCTCAGGCTTCATGACTTTCATGTCCATTGGAGGGTTTCCGTCATTTGTTGAAGAGATGAAGGTGTTCTCACGCGAAAGGCAAAATGGGCATTACGGTGTTGCAGTCTTCATACTGTCCAACTTCTTGTCATCCTTTCCTTTCTTGGCTGCAGTCTCTACTGCTTCTGGAACTATAACATATTTCATGGTGAGATTTCACAAGGGCTTCTCTCGCTATGCCTATTTCACTATGAGTCTCTATGGTGGTGTTGCGGTGATCGAGAGCATCATGATGATAGTTGCATCACTTGTTCCGAACTTTCTAATGGGCATTATCACTGGGGCTGGTATCATTGTAAGACAACAATCTTCAAATGTCCGAAAAGAAATTGAATAAACTTGCACATTTCTGAGATTATGCTCTTACTTTGTTGCAGGGAATTATGATGATGACAGCCGGGTTCTTTCGTTTGCTGCCTGATCTTCCTAAGCCTGTTTGGCGCTATCCAATATCTTATATCAGCTATGGTTCATGGGCCTTGCAGGTTAGCCAACCATTCTTTTCATTCATATATTAGAAGTTCAGTAGGCAGCTTATGACAAGAGCTTAGCGTCAAATATTTCTGCTAAATGGAGATGTGGCTAGAGGGATGGACTTCTGACCTTCAAACATAAGCAATAATATAACGCAGACCCTAGAAACTTTTAGCTGTGAAGTAGAAATTGATTTGTGGGGCATAACTATGAAAACGGTGTGTTCATAAGGTTATTTGCATGAATTTGGCATTTGAACTAATTAAATGATGTCATGCTGCTTATCACTGTTTGGAAAAGTTAAAACTTGATACAATCACGGTTCATTGATTGGAGTGCTCTTTATTAACTAATACACTATTTTGGAGTTCATTGTTTTACTTAGAAAAGCTTCAAACTTTTTTTTTTTTTTTATTCTTTTGAGTGCATGCGCTAAAGTTTGTTTGGATACGGGTCAAATTCATCTCAACAGGATTCTGGTCTTTTTTTAATTGTTATAATTCAGCATGATTGTGCGTGAAAACATAAAGGAGCGCAACTTCTTTATGAAATGTGCTATTGTCCTAAAGGCATTATTTTATACATTCTGCAAGAGCAATCCTAAATGCGCCTTCTAAAATTTGAGTTGAGATTTTTCTTCTAGGTTAGCTTACAACATCATGCTTGGAGTTGGTGCTCTTGCCATTATGCTACTAATTTCCGCCCTGTTTCTTTGATTCCTCCCTTGTATATATTTAGAGATGAAGAAGCTATACTATCAACATGATCTTCTCCAATACATGAACTGAACATTTTAATCTTCCTTCATTATTATATTATGCTCAAAGTGGATTCCAAAAAGTCTTTTAATCAATAATTGGGGATATGTGTTTTTCTGCTAGAGAATCTCTCTTAAACAAATTACAACTTGCATAGGGCCCATGAACAATTTTCAATGTTTGAACTCAGGCTTTTAGTTTCGGTCTTAAAGGTGATCATGGTTTTCTTATTAAAAAAAAAAGCATTATTTGTAATTTGTCTGATTGTGTTCAGTCACGAGCGTGATGCTATCTAATTACATTCCTTTAAAATGCTTTTCTCCCAGTGGCAGCACACAAGAAAGCATCATCCTATTGCATAAATCTCAATGTTGGAGATCTAAAATGGATTAACAATATTTTGCAGGGCAATTACAAGAATGACTTGATTGGTCTAGAGTTTGATCCTCTGGTTCCTGGAGATAAAAAATTGAGTGGAGAATACATCATCAAAGACTTATTTGGAATCAGTTTGGCTCGCTCAAAGTGGTTTGATTTATCAATGGTTTTTGTCTTGCTGGTTTCATACAGGATTCTCTTTTTTCTCATATTGAAGTTCAAGGAGCGAGCTTCCCCTGTTTTAAGATCAATCTATGCAAGAACAACAGTTCACCATATAATGAAGAGGCCTTCATTTCAGAGGAGGAAATCTTCATTTTCTTCTCGGAACCCTCCTCACCACCCAATGTCTTCACAAGAAGGTCTCAGCTCTCCTCTTCCATAAGATTAAATTCCATGATAATTTTATGTTGGATTTAAGAATTTGATACTGTATATGCATATATCATTTGGCGTATGCTTATCATTTCATGTGTTTTTTTTTTTAAAGAAAAAGTACTTGCCTGTTTTATGTTACAAGAATACAATGTAATATTGATTTTTTTTTTTTTCTGGTGGTTGGAATATTCAACGTCTATTAAAAGCACTAGTTTACTGTTTGCTGAATCAATTAAAACTGCAGATTAACCTCTTGTTAGACAAATTGGTTCATCTGATATTTTTTTAACTCATGGGAAAAAATAAAAAGAAAAATTGCCACATCATAATTAGCATCTTCACAAGAATGCCATGATGGCAAGGACAGATCATAATATTCCAGTGTCACAAAATTACAGGGCATCACAAGTTCCTAGCGGAATATTCCCAGCCACCAAAATGGTCCCATTCCTTGATATGCCGATCAAGAAAAGACCAAACGCTTTTCCATCAAAGTGATTGCTGACGTATTTGGAATCCTTTCCCTATGGATGTCCTCATCCCTTTCCCTCTCTGATAGCCACACATCACTGTGAACCATCATCCACCCATGACTTACACCATTTCACCCATCTCAAAGCCGGAAGTCCACTTCAGTAACTTCACCACCGTCGCAACACACGTCTTGAAATCAAGGGAAAAGTAAGTCAAGTCATGTGGCGGCGACGAGACGGCGAGGAAACCGGGGCGTGGGAACGAGAGGGTCACGTCCTGAGTGGATCTGGTTGAGCCGGTCCGGGATGGTCGAGTCGAACAACCGGTTCGTCGGGTTCTCAGCGAAACACACGTAGTAGCACGCCACGCACGCTTGCGGCAACGCCATTCCTATCCTCGTCTGCATATTATATACATATAATAAGAACAACATTTTTCTTTTTTTTTTTCTCTCTTCATATTAATGTAATGTAATAGTCTCTCACAACAACAGCAACATCCTTTAGAATAATAAAAACCAATAATTTGATGAATAATCGAAGTAGTGACCATGAGATAGCCAACGAAGAAGGCTAGCAAAGAGACGGTGGCGGTGTAGTGTTTGTGGGCGGAGAAGGTCCAGGAGGCTGCAAAGATAACACAAAGAGAACCGCTGGCCACGCCTGTCAAGAAGCAAACAGCGCTGGTGATGTCCGAGTCCACGAGCTCCTCCATCTTCTGCGCCTCGAACATGCCCCAAGTACTCCTCGACGCCGCCGCAAACCCCCTTCCGTACGCGGCGATCTAAACCAAATCTAACCAAAATTAACCAACAGCGGTGGTAGCTCTGTGTGTGTGTATATATATATATATATATATATATATATATATACACACAAACACACATTCTCTCTCAACTTTGTTTTTGGGACATTAAAAGTAACTTTAATTTAGCTTACATGAACGAAAGCCCAGCTGTTGCCATAACGAAAGATGGATTCCATGACAAGAAGGCAACAGTGCGCGCACGAGAACAGGAATTCGTCCTCGCCTTCCAAGAGGTTGAGCGCGCGCGCGACGATGCGGAGGGCTTCGATAGTGGGGAGGAAGAGCGAGCCCAGACACGCGCTGCCGAGGTTGAGTGACAGGGCGCGCTGGAAGCTGAACTGGACGTTGCACTGCATCCCTCGGAGATAGTAGAGGGCGATGACGCGGCTGACCGTGAGATTGGCGACATTGCGCATCACTTCAGCGGTCCAGGCCAGGCTCAGCACCAGCGCGATGATGGTTAAGGGCGGGTAATAGAAGTTGAGAGCGCCGATGATGGCAAAGCACCAAATCGAGATCCAGAGGAACCCCACACCGACCATGAGATAAGCCGGCCCGTTCAAAGCTTCGAACTTGGCTACCGGTAAAAGGGACTTAGCGAACACGCGTGCGGTGAATGGAGTGCGGCGTGAGGACCAGCACGCGTAGAGACCCGTGCCGATGGAGAAGAGGATTAGTGCGACACCGCAGCCGTCCGTGGCCGGGAGAGAGAAGCAGAGGAGGAGAATCCCGGCCGCCATGGTGGTGCCAAAACAGGACCAAAGGATGAACCCAACCATGAAAGATGGCCACGTTCGTACAGCTTTTTGCCAGGCGAAAGCCAAGAAGATGGCAAGGATTGCAGATCCTTCGATAGGCGGGAGCCAGAACTTGAGCACCATGCGTTCTCTCCTCGCATGCCATGAGCCGATGTCGAGCAAGCCTTCCACGCCCTTGTAGCAGAAGAAGGTGATCACGGTGATGGCAACCAGGAGATGAAACAAGAAGAGGCACAGAGAGATTCTGTTGGTGTATGCTCTGGAGTTGAGAGATGTTACGCCTATGCTTGTTCCCTGCTTTGTTGATTTTCCATGAATATTAGGAACATATAAGTAGGAAAAAGGAATTGGCAAAAAAAAAATGGGATTCATGAATGGTACGTACCTGAGGAGGAGTGGTTAAGATTGGCTGAACAGAGGAAGGGGTTGGAGGAGGTGCGGAGGAGATGTGGATGGGGTCTGGAGGGTGTTGTGCTTGAAGTCTAGAGATGGTTGCTGGTGGCTCTGCTTCTGATGGCTGCTCTACAACCACCACCACTCCTCTTTCCTCTTCTTCATCACCTTCCTTCTTCCTCTTCTGTGGCTCTTCCTCTTCCTCAGTTTCTTCCTCTTCTTCTTCTTCTTCTTCTTCTTTTTCTTTTCCAGTTCCTGCCATTGCTTGGCTAGCAAAGCTCAGGGAGGGCACATAGAATCTAAGGAAAGAGGAATGAAGTTTGGTTGGTGGTCTCCCGGCGGCTGGAATCCCAACAACAACATCAGCAGCCAAACATGAAAGTCTTCCAAGTGCTTGAGATGAGAGAGAGAGAGAGAGAGGGGTACTGGTCGTTTGCTTGTTACCGTTGCTAGCCATTGCTTTTCTCAATCTCTCTCTTAGTCAGCATTGTCAGTATTTTTTTCTGAGTTGTTCCATCGTGATCAACGTGCATGAAGAATGGACGGTGGTGATCCGAAGACTGGAGTGATATCATAAATCTCTTCTTTTTTATTTTTTTTTTTTTGTGGGCTTTTCTACGGGAGGATGTTGGTGTGCTCCCAGTGGCCATTAAGAACATAGAGCGATTTGTATAAACAAACAAATGAGTTGGCAGCTGGTGAATGGAGTGGGTGGTGGCTTCTGCTTTGGAAATAGAACCGAACGGAATGAGTTCGGCGTTGAAACGGAGCTTCTTCGCTTTGCGTGATTTGCATGCCGTTCCGTTTTGTACAACCGCTGGAATGACTGCAGTGCGGTGCGGACATGGATGACAGCGACAGCTACAGGTCTCATACGTGTCAGTTGTGTTTATCTCCGTGGAATTATTTGTTCTCTCTAATTAATTTGAAGACTTTTGTGATGTTTTATTAAGGATGAACACCTGGAAAGCAAGTAGTTATTATTTCCTTCCTCAACAACGTTAAAGTCTGATTTAAATTATACTTGCAATTTACTTATATTTTTTTAAAAACAATATCAAATATATGTATGAGTAAAGAAGCTACACATGCGCGCTAGAAATTTTTTTTTTTTTTTTTTTTTGCGATAGAGAGGTGAGAAATATCCCTCGTTTTACAATGTCAAACAGTTATATTAGTAAAAAAATACACTAGTTTTTTTAATTAATACATTAAATAATAAAAACCGTTACTATCCATTTTATACCATACATAAAAAATTCCTATCATATAATATTCTTTCCATAAAAGATCCACACTATACATAATGTACAAGTACATGATCTAATAGGTGAAAAGTATTTTAATGTCACTCATTGTCAAAGTTTTCGGTGCTTGATTTTTTAAAATTATATTTATTTTTTGTATATTTATTCATGTCAGTCTTTGAATTGTTAAGTTTTTAATTAAGAAATTAAATACCGATTCATTAGTTTTATAGATAATAATATTGCCTAAAGATTAGCTATGAGATATTTACGTAGCATGCTATTCACCTTTTTTATATAAAATAAAAAGTGTTTTATTAATGATACATGTTTTTGAAATAATAATCATATAATTGTTATTATTTAAAATTCACAATTTAACACAAATGTAAATTAATAAGTGAATGTAAAGAATGCATACATGAACGGCATTTTCTCCATCACACACCAACCCATCAAACCAAATTTTATAATTTTTAATTATATAAATAATGTATTTATAAGATATTTTAAAATAATACTAATAAATATTAGTTACTAATAAATAACAAAATTATCATTTAAATTTTTTAAACTTTCACTAATATTAATTGAGCTAATTAGGGAATGAAAATTTTTTTACCCAAAACTTCTTATTTTTAGAAGAGGGACAATAGCTTATTCAAACCAAATTTGAAAAGAAAAAAGAAAACTCATTCAACAAATATTTTTAGGTAGTGTTTGTTTGGAGGGATTTGGAATTACATGTAACTTGAGTTACTAAGTTTTTGAAAATCCAATTTTTGTTTTACATGATTTTAAAAACTCATGTAAAACTCAAATTACATCCAATAAGGGATTTGGTTTTACGTTCAAATTTGCCATAAAATGAAATTCCTTATCTTTTTGCTTCCTCACATATAACCTATATGTGATTAACTAAGAAAAAAAAAATTATTAAACATTTATGAATAGTAATAAACTTATAAATTTTAATAATAAATTTAATAATTTATTTAATAATTAAAATATTAAATAACTTGTTAAAATTAGATGAAAATCTTAGAAATGCACTTTTTGTGTGGTTAATAATTAAATTCAAAATTTTAAAATATAATAAAATTTTAATAAATTTATAATAAATTTAAATTTAATAACTGAAGTATTTGGTTTTACTGAATTTTAAAATTCAGATATTTTCAATTACACTGTAATTTGAAATCCACTGCATTTAAAATTACATTCAACCAAACTCCATTTATTTTGCCAATAAATGTGATCAAACTAAAGTTTTTTAAATAAAAATTCTTTAAATAAATATGTTTCTTTGCAACAAAAAAAAAAAACCCTTAGATTTTTGTGCGAATAAATGTGGGAATTTATTACATGCAATGTGGATGATTCAATCAATGCTGGCAAAGAAAGAAAGAAAGAAACCCCACCAGCATTGCTTTTGTAACTTGATCAGGACACCTTCTCGCCCTTTTTTTTTCTATTATTTCAATTTCATGAAATTGTGCTGTCATGTGTTTTTTCATTGTTCCCCACTTGGCTAAATCGTCCTTCAAAATTAAAATGTTTGAATAATTGAGTGAAGCTGTAACATGCTAATTAATATTGAGTGCTTGTATACAAAAGTTTTTATTTAAAAAAATAGTGGAACCAAAAGGTTTGTAGCCCAGCGGTAACTCGGATTCTCTCGTGGAAGGAGACGTGAGTTCAATCCTCCGAACCACGCTCCCCTGTTCCAAGAGGGTAAGGATATTGTAGGCAATCCCCCGGCCACGCGTACGCCCCTGAGAGTTGGCGTTCGTCGCCCTGTCTCAAAAAAAAAAACAAACAAGCAAACAGTGGACAAACCTGGTCAAATATACACATTTATTATTATTATTATTATTATTATTATTATTATGATGTTTTAATTGTACATTTAGAGAAAGTTGGACCCTTATATGTAACTGATTAGTGAGTTTTATTAAATGTAATATATTAATTTATTTATAGCGAATAATAACATGATAGCATAAATATTAAATTAGTTTAAGACATGCCATTTTCTTCACAAATAAGCAAGAAGATCCCTTTATTTAAAAAAAAGTTAATGTCATCCACATGTAAGAGTTGATATCTCCCCCCATCACTTCTCTTGCTCTCCAATCATGTTTTTAATCAGTCATATTTGCTTTTTCTTAAATTTTTATTAACATATTTCATGGATTTTATCATAAAACCAATTAAAATAACAAGATAACAAAGACACAATCTAAGGGTAAGCCATCTAAACAGTGAGTGAGCGGTATTAGTTTGAATCTCCCTTATTGCAATATTGTACAATGCTATGCAAATATTATAAAAATAATGTAGCATTATTTTTCACTTATTATTCATTAGGATCTCTTATGAGAAAACTCATACTTCTTATCTTTTTATATTGCAAAACATGGAGGATCTATTCATTAAGCCACCATGCACCACTTTGTGGGTGGCGTTTATTCCATTTGTCATAAAAAATAAAATAATAAACTGAAACCACAGAAAAATGCCTTGTTATTTGAAATTATTTTATAAAAAATTATCTAGATTTTGATCGTATTTTAACTTAGTTATTATTCATCAATATTAATATTTTAATTATAATTATAATTTAAAAAAGTAGTTTACCCAGTTGAGAACTAACCTTGTTTTTTCCAAACAAGTCTTTGAATGTAATATGGACTGGCACGTGATCCAGCTTCATGCGTGATCGAGCCCAACAATAATATGGGCTTAATTATGCTGAATAATAGTAAGTCAGTTACATTAACTTAATTACATTTAGTGGAGTAAATAAAACATTTTTAGAGGTAGGACTTACGAGGCATGCATGACATAACTACCTTTACGTATGCATATATGCCACAATCACTATAGGGGTAAGGGCTAGAAATTGGACGTAAAAACTGTGAACCCTCATCCTGTGATACAGAATTTGGGTTACAAAGCAAAATCCACAACTTACCACCGTTGAGTCAATCAAGATTTAAACACAAGATTTTTTGAACTGATCATTAGGATTTGAGTTTGGGATTTTGTAAAATATTCCACATTAGTATCTTTTGTATAGAGATCAATGCTATCGGACTATCAAGCCTTCGATCCAACAAAATATTGATCAAGTTGGTTTAGAGATGGCACACGAAAAACCAAACCTAATTTCATTATTCAGAGCATGATGAACTTTAGAGTGGTGGTTGACGAAAACATTTACACACTGCTGCTACACAGCCTCCATCATCACATTACATTACACATATCACCTCTACCAGCTCCACACACACAGACAACACTAACAGGATACACATGCACCGATGTATTTGGTCCTCAGCAAACAAGGAATTTAGGTGAAGGGACCGGGTTGCATTAGTGATCAAAACTGAGGCCAAGCTGTTCCAGATGGTGGTAGACATCGTGGGTGTGATCGTCATGAACGACAGGCCTCTCGGCCTGCATCCATCGGCCGTCCTCCGCCCGGATCATGCCTTTGTTCTCATCCTGCCTCCAGTGCGGCGGCACATTGTGATGGTCCTTGAGGAAGTCGCACGCTTTGTTTACCAGTGCTGGGTCTCTCCTACTCGCCAGCACAAACCTCTGCCCTCTCCCATGATACCTGCCAGCATAAAAACACTCCTTTTATTTTACAGTGTATTCATATATATATATATCACAATTCATCAAATGAAGATTTCAAGAAAACATGAAAATAAAAAAGGGTGATTTCAAAGTGAGATATACCTTTAAAAAAGAATAAAAAACCCATAAATAAAATATTTATCATGAATACAAAACAAAATAGCATATTATAACATCTTTATCTTGTTTCTTCTGAAGTCATACCTCCTCCCTGTGTCCTTTTCAAAGATATCCATATCAACTTTTGTAAGCACTCTAAACAAAAGCTTCAATCAATCCCATCACCAACATTATTACAATATAAATTAAAGCTCAAACTATATTTTTAACAAAAAAAAATCAAGCTCAAGCACCGTTCGGTATGAGTAGGTAGATATCACTCCAGCTGTACGTGCTATATATATATATATATATATATATATATATGTATATCATTTATGTAAGACGATATATTGATATGCAGTACTGAACTCCACTCATGATGGCAACGTGAAGACATTGATAAACGTACCCGTCGAGAAGGTGAAGGTGTGCCTCCAGGTTATGATAACACGACGGGTCACTCGTCTCCTTGAGAAACGGCGACTTCTTGTGATCCAAAGCGAGCTCCACGCCCACATGGCTATAACTCCATGGCAACCCTTCAGCCATGCGCTGAAGGAATTCTGGAACGCGCTCGTTGAACAAGATCCCCGGCACCTTCGGCACCGTGTCGTGCACGTTCACCACGCGCAGCGCTCTCACTCCTAGTCCCTCAAATCTCTCTTTGAACTTTCCGTTCCCCACTCTCGGCCCTGAAAATGAGTACACGCACACTGGCAGAGACTCACCGTCCACCACGTTTACGCCTGTCTCCGCGATGTCATACGCGCTGAGCATTGCTAGCGCGCTGCCGAGACTGTGCCCCGTCAACGTGATGCTCACTGGGGCATTTGGTCGAGCATGTTGCTGGACTAGTTTACGAACCACTGCCAAGAGCTGCTCTCGCGCGGAGTATTTGCAGAAACGGCAGGACGAGTCCTTATCAGTGTAGAGATCGATGAAGCCGGACTCAACCTTGACGCCGGAATCGGGGCAGGGGATCCCCTCATCAGACACGGGACGGAGGAAATCCATCAGATCTGCGAGCCACTCGAGCCTCGTGACAGTGCCGCGCCAAGCAACCAAGATGTCGCGCCGGCCGAGCTTGGCGCTGGTGACGTCATCGGAGACTGCGATGTATCCGATCCAGTTCGCCAGGCGGCTCCACATCTTGGGCCAGCGCGACTGGGTGAAGAAGGTGGGTAGGGAGAGGTTGGATGTGGCGTAGAGGTAGCGCACGACTTCGTAGCCGGTGTCAGGCATGCCGAGATCCTGGAAGAATCGGCGGCGGCCATGCTTGCAGGATCCGCAGTAGCGAGAGAAGGGATCGTAATCAAAAGCGTCATAGCAAGCCTGAGCGAATTCCCCGTACCGGATCAGCTCCGATCGGAGAAGAGGATCCATGGGATCAAGCAATCCCGCCCAATCGTCTCGCCCGTGGATCTCTCGCCACCGTTCGGCGAGCCCCGTGGCCGGCTGCTTCCGGATAAACTCGTTACACTCCTCATCTGCTTCATCTACTTTCTGTGCGTCGCGCTCGAGCTCGGAGATCATGGACGTGAGGGTATCGTTCTTGGCGACAGCATGGCAGCGGCCGGTGGCCGCACTTGTCGCTAGTGTTGGTAGAGCTCTTCCGATGGAGAAGAGACGTTGGACAGAGTGCGTAGAAGAAGAACAATGCTTGTATGGGAGTTGCGCTAAGGGAGGATTGAGGTTGGGCAGAGGGATCGCCATGGCTGGATCTCGGATGGAGAGGTGGTGAGAAGGAGATGATGATTAGAAATTTATATACAGAGAGAGAGAGAGAGAGAGAGAGAGAGAGAGAGAGAGAGAGAGATGGAGAGGTGGTGAGAAGGAGATGATGATTAGAAATTTATATACAGAGAGAGAGAGAGAGAGAGAGAGAGAGAGAGGAAGAGGGAGGACCTTGGGTGGGGTCCATTGGATCATGGACTGACTTAGAAAAGGTGTTTTACTTGCAGAAGAGTAGCAAACGTGTTTTGATTTTTTTCCTTCATTGTGTATGTGTTTGTATGTTTGACCGGTCTCGGCTTCAAAGTCTTGTGGTATTAGTTTCACTCTCGTCAGATGCAGTACTAATGACCAAACTGACATATTCTTAGGGTACGCTTGGATAGAGGTTGTTGGAGGTATAATAAAATAAGGGTTTTTAAGAAGCAGGCTTAAATGGGGGTTTTAAAGGGAGATAAAGGTTGAGAGAGGTAAGTGGAGTTTTTAAAACCTCTACTTTTTGGTGTTTTCTCAACTTTCCAAATTGGAGGGTTTGGGAGTTTTTGAGTTGGTATTTTTTGTTGTTGATCAAAATACCCTTGTACATTTCACCTAATTTCACACTTTATTAAAATAATAATAATATTATTATTCATAATATTATTAATAATATTATTCATAATAATAATAATATTATTATTATTATTATTTGTTTAATTATATCATTAATTATTGAGACATCATTCTCTTCCTCACTTAGTCTAATTATAATTTAAAAAAATAATTAAAATAATAATAATAATAATAATAAAATAATGATAAAAAATTTGGGAAATATTACTTAATTATTAATGATAATGTTTAAACTCTTACTCGTTTAATTATAATTAATAATAATAAAAATGATAAAGAAATATAGAATTTTATAAATTGAAAAATATTACTTAATCGATTGATGATATTGTTTAATTAATTTTATTATTGAAGATAAAATTCTATAACATTGTTTTTCCTTATTTATTAACCACAAGGGTAATTTAGTAATATACTATATAACCTTACTTCCACTAACTTCCCAACCAAATATGATAAAGCTTTAAAACCTTCAATTACATTACCTTCTATCCAAGCAAAGTATGGTTTAAAACTTTCCTCTACCTTCTTTTACTTTACCTTATCTTACTTTATGAAACCTCAAAAAAAAAAACCCATCCAAGCAAAGCCTTAGTTGTAGGTTCATATTTGTAGTTCAAATCTTGTGATGTCATTAGGTGAAAGTGCACATATTGAATAATTGATTTTGGCGTACGTCCATTTTTTTAAAAAAATATTTCTTGACCATAGATGAATGATACCTGTTAATAGTTATCTTTTTTGAGCTCTACTTATGGTACCTACACTGGTATTTCTCCTGTTTGTACATTTATTTTTACATCTCTCCCCCACTCTTTATATTGTTTTTTTTTTTTAAAAAAATTGATAAACCATTATATATTAAAAAAAAAAAAGTACAACCAGCCTAAAAAAACAAAAAAATTCCTAAACAATCCATTTTTTTTTATTTAACTTTTTGATCTCTTTATCTTCAAATGAAATTTTTTTTATTTGTTGTTATTTTAATTGAGTCAAATTAAAGCTTTTTGGCATAATAGTTTAAGCTTTATGGTTTAAAAAACTAACATGATTCGAAAATTACAATTTAAAGTAAAAAGATTAAAATAATAATTAGTTTAACAAAAATAAACATAATGTTTAAGAAATTATATTTTTATACTGTTAATTGTAGATTTTTTTTACTTCAATGAATTCTAATGATTTATCTGCATTTATTTAATATAATTTAAATTGTACACCAAAAATATCAATATATATATATATATTTATTTATTTATTTATATTATTGCAATATATGTATAATTTAAGTTATACTTCTATTTTTTTGTGAAATAAAGTTTGCGAAAAAATAAAATAAAAAATTTGGAATAATACCTAAAAAAACTTATTTGAATAACGTGGAAATGACCATTGAAAGATTGAAGAGCAGACACCGTGTGAAAAATGAGGCTTGACTGCCAGGAAAGCAGCAGCCAAGGTGGTTTGATTTGTTTTCTAATTTGAATTAAAATGGGGTTTTCTCAGTAGCTTCCTTTGTGTTAGAACTCAAACATACATCATACATACCTAGCTATATAAATTTTTTGTAATATTTATTATTATTATTATTATTATTTTCCATTATAAGCATGTTGTTTAAGGACATAATCTTCAGTTTGATCGTATGTGATACAGAGTTTGGCCTCATTTGCATTGTATATTGCCTTTGAGAGCTGGAAGCCTGAAACCCATCTTTATTAGTTTATGCTTAAAATTCAAGTCTTAGGAATTGGACCAACTTTGGATTTCTTAAATACAGAGTGAGGTTGGTTCACGGTAATGATATATTACTATAGTAATGAGATTACTATGGTAATGAAGTCGGGAATGTTATATGATCAAAAATGTTGTAGTAATGTGGGATTACTATGTTTGTTTGAGAACTTATATTACTGGTAATCTTTTTTATTAGCATGTTTGGTTAATCATGATAATTGTCTCAGTAATATATATCAAATTCACCCAAATATCCCTACATATAAAATTTTAAAATTTTTAATTTAAAGTATTTAGATAAATAAATAATTAAATTATAATATATATATATATATATTATATTTTATGTTATAAATATTTTAATAAAAATTGAACAAATCTAGGGTTTTGATAATGAGTATAATATGAAATTAGATTAAATGTGTGGGGGTATAATTGGAAAAAAATATTTCAGATTACCACCAACCTGATAATCCATATGGGCACCTGTTTCAGTGGTAATCAGATTACCACCTTATGTAGTAATATTTCACTATTGGTAATCTCACATTACCATTAACATTACAATTGCTACAACAACCAAACATGGTAATTTGACCACATTACTACTAGATTCCCGGTAATATTTTTACATTACCACGAACCAAACGCCTCCCTAGTGTTATATGCTTTAGATCATTTATTAACAAATGCATTGTCAAAAATAAAATATAAAAAAAGATGCCAAATATATACTTAAAATGACTTTAAACCATTAATAATATCTTAATCTATTTGCATTGTAGCATTTGTATAAAATATTTATTTCGAATGAACTTGAAATCAAGCCCCAAAATTTACGCAACATTAAAACATAAATACATTGATGGACTTAAACTCTAAGTTTAAATAACACTCTTGAATTTAATTAATTTATTAATAATAGTTCAATTCTAAAAATAAAAATATATTAAATGGTTTACACTTGATACAAGTTTTAGATTTTTTGTTTTTTTTTACAAATAAACCGTAAAGGTCTTCATGTCTAAACATATATGTCTTCACCTTGTATGGGTTTTAAAGATTAATTTTGAGTATTTTTTAAAATAAATTCTTAATCTAAAAAATTTAATAACAATAAATCAAAAGTTCATGGGTAATTTCAGACTATTGTATAAAGTGTTGGAAGTTCTTTTTTAATACATTATTGCAGGCATTTGTCGGTTACCCAAAAGCTTTTCCATGTTGACTTGTGTCAAATAAATCAATTCATAAAAAACTTAATAAAAAAGACATTAACCATTCATTCCCATTAATCTCATATTTAGAAAATACCCAAAATCAATCAAACCAAGCATTTCCTCCACCTAATTGAGTTATTGCATTTGCCTTATTAACTTTAAAATGGCAGTATCTGGGCTACTTTGATTGTGCTTTAAGATATCTTTAGATTTTTAACAATGAATGACACACACTTTAGTTTAGTCTTTTTTTTTTTTTTTTTTTAAGTAATCACACACTTTAGTTTTGTTGAAAAATGAAATAATAAGCATTCATGCTTAGGGGCAGTTTGTTTCACCGAAGTGGGCACCGAAGTGACTAAAGTGGCCACTTCCAGCCCACTTCAGTGTGTTTGTTTCATTGATTTGAACCCGGAAGTGATGATGTGACAACTTCTGAGTTCGGCCACTTCGATGTATGACTTCAGCTGGAAAAGTCCCAAAGTCACCACTTCAGCCTTCCACTTTGCAATATTTTTCAATGATAAATAAAATAATTATTACCATGGTAATAAAATAATTAAATAATTACTTTCACTAATTAATAATTAAGCATAATATATTAACCGATTTAATTTAATTTAATAACATGGTATTAAATTAATTATGTGATGTGCAAAGTTTTTAATTTAATAAATAAATTATTTATTACCATCGTAATAAATTAATTAAATCATTTAATTAAATCATATGATTTAATTAAATAAATGTAAAAAAAATGAAAGGACAACTTTATCCCCTCACCGAAGTGGTGATCATATCCCCACTTCAAGTCTTCAACCATCCAAACACAGGAAATGGTATCCGAAGTCCAGTTTTCAGTTTGAACCAAACATACTGAAGTGGATAATTCTAGCGGAACTGTTCATTTCCACCGAAGTATCACTTCAAGACTTTCACCACTTCGACAATTCACTTCGGAACCAAAGGCCTCTTATAATAGAGTTACTTTTACTTGTACGGAGTCATAGGAGCTCTTGTCAAAACAAATAATGTGGGGAGCTAAAGAATCATAATCAAAAATATATGTGGTGACATTAATGCCACATGTTCTATGATAACATAAATATTATAAATCATTGCTTCTTGTTTAACTAATGACTTCACAGGAGTCTGACATGGTGTGGGTTAAAATATTATAAATTAATATCTTAGTTTATTGATATCGGAGCATTTTTGTAAAAAGCTTAAATAAAATCTTAAAACTGATGTAAAATAATAACATAAATATTTATTGTGTTTGTAATTATATTTTATATTTTTATACGTCCTTAATTTTTTTTTAATTTGAGAGTGTTTACCTCCTCTTTATCACAACAAACTAAAATAAAAGAGAATGTTTTTATTTTTTTAGTTTTTTTTTCAGTATTTTAAAAGATAATTTAATTACAAAGTGGCAAGCACTATTTTGTCTACCAGTACCGAGTCTCTGTATAATACATTTACCCAAATGAAATGTGGGTTCAAATACTAACTCATGCATGTGGAATGCACAAGAATTATAAATCTCAGATCTTTGCATGTATCTATTCCAATTAATTAGTTCACATATGTTAAAAAAAAACAACAAAATAGTTTGTTTTATAAGAGTATTTAAGAAACGAGTCACACAAATAATTTGTTAAAACCTCTATACAAAGCACATATGTTTGGTTGGGCACAAGTGTGTTTACTTGAACATCTCTTGTTCACCTTCATGAAAAATTTTGAATTTTCTGAATAATTCTTTTGAATTTTTTAGTTTATTCTTATTCTTATTTTTATTTTTATATTTAAAACAGGATTATATATCAAATTTATCCATTACGAGGGAGTGAGCTTGCCTTGCCCACCATCAGTGACAAGCGAATTTTCAACGTAACCGAGTATAAAAACATTTTATAAAAATTAAGTTCGGAAGTTAGAGAGCTAAATTATTATAATATTTTTCTAATTAAAAAAAAAGACTATAATAAAATTATTGAGATATGTTAGGGTTTCTTGTACATACATGTATTATACATATATATATACGTATACATTTCTTCTTTGCTCTATATATGTAATCATTCTTATCAATACAAAACACTCATTATTCCCTCTCACATGGTATCAGAGGCCTAATCACTCCGGCACAGGCAGCACTCAAGGCGGTGTCGCTCACCCACGTCCGGTACCGGCGGCTTCGTGTCTCATTTCCTCTTCCGCCGAGAGCTTCAGGGCCTCTTCTTCTCCCAGGTCCTCAACGAGCTCGTCAAGACCTCGGTGCGGCACTCCGGCCCCGCCATTGCCCGGCCTCGCCTCTCCCGGCCCGAGCCCTGCAGGCCACCTTCCCAGCCCACCTCCGCCCGGCCTCCGCCGTTGCTCCACCACCGTCTCGCCCCAGCCCGAGCCCCGCGCCCCAGCCCGCCGCCCCCGGCCCGAGCCCCTGCGCCCCCGCCCACTGTCCCCAGGCAGAGCCCGGCGCCCCCGGCCCGCCCTCCGCCGAGCCCACCACCCCGTCGCCTCTCCCCGGCGCCCGCCGCCTCTCCCGGCCTCGCCACCGCACCGCCTCTCCGCCTCTCCCGACCACCGCCCCGCTCAGGCGGCCACCTTCCAAAGACACTTCACGGCCTCGCCGAGCCACCGCCACCTTCACGGCCCGCTGCCTCGCCTCGTGCCGCCTCGCCCGCCGCCTCGCCGAGCCCCCGCCACCTTCACAGCCTCCTCGACGCCGCCGCCCGCTTCATCCCTCGGCACCGCCGCCGCTCCGTCGCCCCATCATTTCTCCGGCGATCTTTGGGTTCCGTGCCCACCCATTTCAAAGCCGCTATTCCCGAAATTAACTTGTGTTTTATGCTTTGTCTGGAATCTTTATTCCGGACAAGCATATGGTTACATATTTAATTATCTATATATATATATATATATATATATATATATATATATATATATATTATAAAAAAAAAAAACTTAGTACTGTTCAAAAAAAAAAACCCAGTACTGTTCAAATAAAAAATAAAAAATAAAAAATAAAAAATAAAAAATAAAAAAAAAATAAAAATAAAAATAAAAATGGCATCTTCTACTTCTCCTAATTTTCATACCCCGGTTGATGTCAAATTAAATGGCTCCAATTACAAAGAATGGTACACAACTGTGCGTATCATTTTACTTGGAATGGAGTTACTTGACCATGTAGACGGCACCTCCTCTCCTCCTGAAAAGACTGACAGTTCTTCTACCTCATGGTTCACAGCTGATCATCGAGCCATGACTCTCATCTGTCAGTCATGTGAAGTTGATATTCGCATGGAGATTGGACATCTTCCGACTGCTTTTGCTATGTGGGATCATTTACGTCATATGTTTGAACAGTCCAGTTCCGCTCGTCAGTATGCTATTTTACAGGATCTCTCTTATGTCCACCAAAGGGAGCGTTCTGTTCGAGACTATGTTACTGAACTGCGATCTTTGTGGAGACAGCTTGACTCTTTGGAGCCTTCCACTTGTATGACGTGCAAGTGCTGTAAGGCTCGTCTTCAGTCCCGCCAGACACAACGTATCTTTGAGTTCCTGATGCGTCTTCGTCCCGATTATGAGGCTGTACGCAGCCAATTACTTAATCGCGACCCTATTCCATCCTTTGACGACGTTGTACGCAGTGTTATAGCTGAAGAGACTCGGTTACATGCCCTTTCGTCTTCTAGCTTGCGTCCTACTGATACAGTCCTTGCTATCACATCTTCGCGCTCCCCTCGGCTATCTTCTTCTAGTACCCAGTTCTCTTCTTCTCCTGGATCATCGTCCTTCTATCGTTATTGCAAACGGCAAGGACATGTGAAGACTAACTGTCCGAAGCTTTAGAACCGACCACCGCAGCATTCACATCCTCGTCCCCCTCAGCGATCTTCTAGCGTCTCTTCTTCACCTCATGTTGCTACTGTTGAGGCTGTGACTCCTGATTCTTCTGGTATTCTTGCTTCTCAGATTGCTCAACTTACTGAGCAAATTCATGCTATGCAGCGTGCTATGCACTCCAGCTCTTCTGTCATGTCTGCTGCTTCTGGTATGTCTTCTTCCTCATGGATTTTAGACTCTGGTGCCACTCATCATATGACTGCAGATGCTACCACCCTAGTTAACCTTTCTAGCACTCAACCTTTTTCTAGTGTTCAAACCGCTGATGGAAGTCTTCTTCCTGTCACGCAGTTCGGTCACCTTCAGTCTTCTTCCTTCACTATTCCCACAGTACACCATGTTCCTACTTTAGCTTTAAACCTTATTTCTGTCAGTCAGCTCACTGATCATGGTTTAACTATTACCTTCTCCTCATCCCGACCGTTGCGTGCGGGACCATCTTACAGGCCGAGGATTGGGACCGGGCATAGAGTTGGCGGGCTTTATCACCTAGACTCTCTTCATCTTCCTGTAACTTCTTCTCCCTCTACTTGTAATCCCGTTATATTTGCTTCTGTGTGTTCTTTAAATCGCTGGCATTCTCGCTTAGGTCATGTATCTAAAGATCGCCTGAAACTTCTAACTAGTTCAGGCCATCTTGGCTCAGTCTCCTCAGACTCTTTATCTGCTTGTACGGGTTGTAAACTTGCTAAACAATCAACGCTTCCTTTTCCCTCTAGTACCTCATTATCTGTTTCCCCCTTTGACTTAGTTCATTCTGATATTTGGGGACCTCGCTCCTACTTCTTCTCTCTCTCGGATTCTCTTACTACATAAGCTTCATTGATGATTTTTCTCGCTACACTGGCTATATCTTATGCGCTCTCGATCCGAAGTATTTACTATTTACTCTCAATTCACACAAATGATACATACTCGGTTCGGTCATCGAATTAAAATTCTTCGAACCGACGGCGCTAAAGAGTACCTCTCTACATCATTTCGTGCCTTACTTTCCTCTCACGGCACTCTTTCCCAGCCAGTCTTGTCCTTATACACCCGCTCGTAATGGTGTCGCGAGCGCAAGCATCGCCATATTCTTGATACTACTCGTGCTCTTCTTCTTACCTCGTCTGTTCCCCAACATTTTTGGGCTGAAGTCGTTTCTCACTTCTATCTATCTCATCAATAGAACACCCTCCTCTCGCTCTTTTCCGGTCTTACCCCTTATGAGCGTCTTTTCTCTTCTCCGCCTTGTTATGGTCATCTTCGCATATTTGGTCGTGTGCGCTTCGTTCTACTACCCTCCATTGAGAGAACTAAATTCTCTCCTCGTTCGCAATGTGCGTTTTTCTTGGCTACGACTCCGAACATAAGGGCTATCGTTGCTATGATCCTACTTCTCGTCGTATTCGTATCTCTCGTAATGTTACCTTTCTTGAAGACACGCCCTTCTATTCTTCTCCTCCTCAAGAGTGTTCTATCCTTAAGTATTCCTCTTCTCCTACCCCTCTCCCTTCCATTATTTTGCCTGCCTCTTATCTTCCTTCCGCCTCCCCGACTCCACACACCACTTCACCGGATATCATTGGCACTTCCCCACCTCCCCCCATCATTTCCTCTTCTACATACCCCACTACCTCTTCGGATACTCTAGGTGATTCTCCCGCTCTTTCGCCTGCTCCTGCCTCTCCTGAGGATGCTCATGCTATCCCCCGTCGTTACCCAGATCGTGTTCGTCATCCTCCAGCACGGTATGCTCTATCTATATCTTCTACTTACACCCCCCATTTTCAGACCTTTCTTACTGCTATCCACACTCATTATGAGCCACAGTCATATCGTGAGGCTGTTCAGCATTCCCATTGGCAGCAAGCTATGACAGAGGAACTTGGGGCTCTTGAGCGCATGCATACCTGGGACCTCGTTCCCCTACCTTCTGGTGTTACTCCTATTAGTTGTCGGTGGATTTATCGGGTTAAGACCCGAGCTGATGGCACTATTGAGCGCTATAAGGCGCGCCTTGTTGCTCGCGGTTTCACTCAGGAGTATGGCATTGATTATGAGGAGACCTTCGCTCCTGTGGCCAAGTTGACTACCGTTCGTATTCTTATTGCTATTGCTGCAGCACGTCAGTGGCCACTCTATCAGTTAGATGTGACCAATGCTTTCTTACATGGGGATCTTTCTGAGGAGGTTTATATGACTCCTCCTCCGGGTTTTTCTCATCATCCTCAGCATGTCTGTCGACTACGTCGGGCTATTTATGGACTCAAACAGGCTCCTCGCGCCCGGGTTTGAGCGTTTTCAGTAGTGTGATTCTTGCACTTGGATTTACGAGAGAGCTCTCATGATTATGCCATTTTCACTCGACAGGACTTCTCGTGGTCTCACCATTCTTCTTCTCTATGTTGATGACATGGTTATTTCGGTGATGATGCTGATACTATTCTTTCTCGAAACAGAGGTTACACACCGAGTTTCGGATGAAAGATCTTGGCCCTCTCCGTTATTTTCTGGGGTCTTGAGATTGCTTATTCACACCGTGGTTATACCGGTATCTCAGCGAAATACATTTCGGATATTTTTCGACGAGCCGGCATCTCCGATCTCCGCACCGTGCTTCTACTCCTATTGAGCTACATCATCGTCTCTCCTCTACCGATGGAGAACTTTTGGTCGATCCTACTCGTTATCGCGCGCTTGTTGGAGCTCTTGTTTATTTGACTATCACTCGACCAAACATTGCTTATGCTTTGTTCGAGTTCTTAGTCGGTTGTGAGTGCTCCTCGCTCTACTCATTACGTTGCTCTTCTTCGAGTTCTACGCTATCTTCGTGGCACTCTCACTCGATCTCTTTTTTTCTCGGCCACGTCCTCCTTTGAGCTCCGTGCATATTGTAATGCCGATTGGGCATGTGATTCTACCGATCGCCGATCTACTACCGGGTTTTCGCATTTTCCTTGGTGATTCTCTTATCTCTTGGAAAAGCAAGAAACAATCCACCGTTGCTCTTTCCACTGCCGAGGCTGAATATGGTGCTATGTCTTCCACTGCCAAGGAGGTTCTTTGGTTGCGTCAGATTTTGATGGACTTTGGTGTCTCCATGTCTGCTCCCACTCCTATCTATTGTGACAACCAGAGTGCCATCAAAATCGCAGCTAATCCCGTGTTTCATGAACGCACCAAACATCTTGAGGTTGCTCTTCATTTTGTTCGTCATCATTACCTTGCCGGCACTATTCGTCTTCCTTATGTTACCTCCGCCCACCAGCTTGCTGATTTTTTCACTAAAGCACATAGTATTTCTCGTTTCCAGTTTCTCATAGGCAAACTCTCGGTTTATGACCCACCGTGAGTTTGAAGGGGTGTGTTAGGGTTTCTTGTACATACATGTATTATATGTATATATATACGTATACATTTCTTCTTTGCTCTATATATGTAATCATTCTTATCAATACAAAACACACATTATTCCCTCTCACAAGATATATTTTCCCTCACTTCTTTTGTTTTCAACCTCAAAAGTCTTCCGACTTTATAACAAAAAATAATTAACTTATATAGACCTGATCCTAGTTTAATTATTGTTCCAAATCAACAGTTTCAATTTTATAAATGGTTTAGTCCTGATTAATAATATAATAATATTATATATATATATATATATATATATATATGTTTTATTATTATATTATATATTCTATAATGTTAATTTAAAAAAATAAAAACAGAAGTATGGGATTCAATTATGGTTTTGGTTTTTAGTTTACAAAAACTTTAAGACGAGTTTATCATTATAAAAACTTATTTATCATTGATGGGATGTCTAGGAGAAATAATGAAGACTTAAAATTGAAACTACAAAATAGTATAATTATTGTAAAATGTGATGCAAGTGCAAATAGTTTTTGATTTCTGATTTGAAAATGGAGTTGCATGGTCTGATGGGTGCATTTTCACCCAAACACACATGTATTAATAGTATTTATAAAATTTAAAGTATTCTGAAAATGTTTGGCTTTTGTTACCAATGTATTACATTTCATGGTTAAATAATCAAATAAATTTTTTTTCTTCTTTGACAAAGTCAGCACGTGTCACATAAAACAATCCATTACATTGGTGCACACGAGGCTTATAAATTGCATATTCCATGGATCATAAGTATATACTTTTTCTTTTTTTTAAAAAAACATGTTTTTATTGTATGTATAATGTTTAGCTGGTGCTCACTTTCTTCAATCACATATAGCAACCAACTAATTTAATTTTATACAATTAATTATTAAAATAAATATCGTTATTATTATTTTTTAAAATTTTACATCAATGACCTTTTTTTGTTTTCCATATAGCACCTTGATATATATATATATATTTGTAAATGACAAAAATTTGAATAACTTTTAAGAGGGTGCAAAGGTAAAAATCCATCCAAACTCCAAAGGTCGCTGCCGTGATGGATCAGCATCATCTAACGCTTCTTATCCGAAGTCCTATATGCCACGTTACTCGTTTGGTTGCGTGCCATGCCTTCTAGAGACACCCTTAAGCTCACCTGAACCGTTGGATTTTACGGGTGGCATCATCGGATTACATTGCAAATATACACTATACAATGGGAACACGATAAGCTCTCCAATTGTGACTCGTTATCAATCTAAGTCTTATTATTATTATTATTATTATTTTTTTTATTTTTAATAACCTAAAAGTCTTATTATTATTATTATAATTTTGTGATATATAAAAGAGAGAAAAAGCAAGTCGAAAAAGAGGGAAATCAAAGATCGAGAGAGAGAGAGAGAGAGAGAGAGAGAGGAGTTCATCGCCATGGATTTTGCCGCGCAGCGCCGATTAAGAGCAATCTCCGGCCATCTACACGGCGGTGGAGATCGTGAACAGAGCTCGGGACTTGAGACCAACGGCACCGCCGGGGAGTTCGTCTCTGGTATTGAATTTTGAGAGGGTTCTTTCTGTTTAAAGTTTAAAGGGTTTGAGTGTGGGCCTCTAGTGGTCTTCTTTCTATTGGTGATTGGTTGATTTGCATTGAATTCGAGTAGGGCTTCTGCATTGACTGTTATTGGCTTTGTTTGGTGGGATTTTTGTTTTTTTTAATTGCGGTGCTTAGTCTTATGATCTAATCATAGTATTAGCATTTATTTAGTTGATTCTTTTTTTTCTTCGCGTTTTCAGGGCATGCTCTTTATACAAGATGCTCTATTTATTTATGTTTGTTTGGGAAAATTGGTCATTGGTGAGTACAGTGACCCTTTTATACTTATCTTTTGAGATGCTTAAAGGAGTTGGAATTGTTGGCGAAGTGTTCGTTGATTAATTTCCAAAAATGGTTTTTTTTCAGTGAAAATTTTATTTTGTTTGGGATGTTTGGGATGTTAACATATGTTTTTACTGGCTGAGAACGCCAATTCCATCCTCCCGCGGTTTTGATATAAGGTTCCCACCATTAATGGAGTTTATTATCATCATCACTCTTCTGTTTGGATGAAATCCTCCGAGGACCTTGGCATTGATCGCCTTCCACTTTTTTTGTTTGATTTTATGCTGGCAATGCTAGTATTATGTGTGGGCGTTGTGATTTAATCTTATTCTTCGGAATAGAATTGATATATCTGCTGCTTTTCTTACTTTCTAGAGTGTTAGTTCTTTTGTTGAAGATTTGTTTTTCCAAATATTTCTTTGATTTTTCTTCATCAGTGAGTAGTGACCCTTTTATATATTCCCTGTAAAAGCCTTAAGATGTGGATAGGAATCGAGTTGTTTGCAAAGTAGTGGCCAATAATTTCCAAAAGTGCATTTTTGTGCATGGATTCTTTGCTTTGTTTGAGATACTTAGGTTATTGATGTATGTTTTTATTTGTTGAGGATACTGATTTCCATTTAACCATAGCCTGTTCTCTTGTCCCCACCTTTAGTGGAGTTCATCACACATCACTGCTTATACCTAAGTAGTATGATGGTTATTTCATGGTTAATTGAGCGAATCCTAATTGAGAAGATTAACTAATTTACATGTGCATCACCATAGCACTCATCTCCAGTAATGCTTTGCCTATTAGGTAACATTAATGACCTTAAAAGTTAAAACTGCCTCGCTCAGCAATTGTATCTGCTTGATTCTATTTTATTTCTGCTACATGCAACTGTTTTACTTCTAATTATTTGTTTTGCACAGGCCAGGGCTATAGTGTTGTTCTTCCTGAAAAATTGCACACCGGGAAGTGGAATGTATATAGGTATGACACTTATTTATTTGATTTCATATTTGTAATCATTTACTTAACTGTTGTTTGGTGCTGGCAGATCTGCACTGTCACCTCTGCAGCTTGTGGATACATATCCTGAGCAACCAGATATCCGAACTCTTCATGACAATTTTGTGTGAGCAACCTTATCTATTTTTTTTTTAAAAAAAAGAAAAGAAAATCATAATCCCAAAGCATTATAAATTGAATAATATGTTGATACAAAACATGTTAACAATGACTGATATGAACAGAATACCTATGTTAATCCGCTATAGATGAACTCTTCACTTTGCCTAAGATATGAGTTTCCTTCTCGGATTTATAATGTATTAGAAGCTGATGTTTCTGTATGATATACTGGGATCAGGTATGCTGTGGACACTTTCCGTGATTACAAGTATTTAGGCACGAGAATTCGCTCAGATGGAAATGTTGGAGAGTAAGTCTTCTGAATTATGTTTGCTCTTAGCAATCCAATTTTATGATTCTATTTCTATTTGGCCATCTGATTTTCTTAACTTCCTTCCTTCGAAGATATAAATGGATGACATATGGAGAAGCAGGTACATCAAGGTCTGCTATAGGTTCTGGCCTTGTTTATCATGGAATACCTAAGGTAATGTCATTTACTTTTCAAGAACAAACTCTTCTGCGACACTTGATCTTTAAGAAGCTTGTAGGGTTCATCCAATGTTTAGTTGTTGAGCCACTATTTCAGTTGTTTTAACACATCTTAGCTTAAGAACAATCTATATCGTGTCATCTTGGTTGTGATGCATAAATTGCTTTTCTTTTATATATTGGGCAGGGTGGATGTGTTGGATTATACTTTTTAAACAGACCAGAGTGGATTATTGTGGATCATGCTTGCTCAGCATACTCCTACATATCAGTTCCCTTATATGATACACTTGGTATGCTTATGTCTATTGCTGAAAATTTGAAGAGGTAGATATGCTTTTATATGCTATAGTACTTTAATGATTTTTGCAGGGCCGGATGCTGTAAAGTATATCATAAATCATGCCACCGTGCAAGCTATCTTCTGTGTTCCACAGACACTGAGCAATGTGAGCTCCAATCCTAGTTTTATGTCACCCGTATTCTTGATGTTTTAGATATGAGAAAATGATCCATTCCTATTTTGAACTACAGTTTTGATCACCTATTGTAAAAGGTTTAAATTATTTTTCTGAATGTTCTTTGTGTGTTCTGCTAATGACAAATTTCCTTTTGGACTTTATTAGTAATAAGCACTAGAACGTCCTAGTTTAAATAGTTTATGGCATCACTTGTTCGTAAATATCCCAGAACTCAAGTTAAAATTTGCATTTTTGTGATGGGTTGCCTGGGCAGAGCACTGTTTTCAATTTGGACAAGATGACATTTTGTGTTTTGTTTTGTGCTTTAAATGCTAGTTAGAAACTACTTTCTTTGAATATTAGTTATTATTGTATGAAGTTAAGCTTCCTTTTGTTTGATATGGCCATATGATTTTTTGTTTTTTTTCTTCATCTTATATGTCAGCTAACCTGGTTTTGCAGTTATTAAGCTTCTTATCACAGATGCCTTCTGTGCGATTGGTGGTGGTAAGAATTATCCAAACTTATTCATTTAAACTGATTAAGAATGCCAGTTTTCTTTCTGCGGCATGCTTGATATTTATGTTCTCCTTCTCTTACAGGTAGTTGGGGGTATTGAGGAGAACATGCCAATACTTCCTTCTACATCTGGGGTAGAGATTATATCTTATTCAAGGTTACATGATGAGGTATATTTGTAACTACTTGCATAGTGGTAGTAAGCCTTCATGATTAATTAGATATCATGATAAATAACACTTGTTTTTCATATCTATTTTCATTTCCTTGTATTGATCACTTTATTTCTATTTTAGGGACTCAGGAATCTTCAGCCACTTTGTCCCCCAAAACCAGAAGATGTCGCTACTATTTGCTATACAAGTGGTACCACAGGCACACCAAAGGCAATGCTATAACCTTTTTCTTGATATTATTTCTGACCATATAGATGGAAATGATATGCTTTTTTTGGTTTTTCTTGGTCGTCAGGTTTTATCCATTTGTTCTGTGATGAAGATGGTGATTTTTTGTTTTTCAGGGTGCAATTTTGTCTCATGGAAATCTAATTGCAAATGTTGCTGGTTCTAGTCTTAAGATAAAATTCTATCCCTCAGACATGTAATCTTTCATCTCTATTTTTGTTTTTGCATTTAGATTTGATTACGCACTGCAGTTAATAGTTGTCTTGTGCAAGTCAGAAAAATTTTTGTTGCTCTGGGCAGTTATATATCTTACCTTCCTTTGGCACACATTTACGAGAGGGCTAATCAAATTGCAATGATTCACTTCGGGGTCGCTATCGGTTTCTACCAGGGGGTATGTGACATTCTTCAAAATTACTGGGTTTGTTGCTCTTTGATGGTTGAATGGTCTGATTGTTTGCTTTTTGTTATATGCTTGATGGATAAATATGAGGATCGTTCGAAAGCTTTGAAGGCAACAATGTAGATATCTTTGCAATTAGCAAACCAAATCATTAACCATATTATGTGTTCCTCAACAGTTTCTTTACTATTTGTCAGCAAAAAGTTTTTCTTCAGAATTTTCTTCTTCTCATTTTGGTGGACATCGTCATTACTTCCTGATTTCAGGACAATTTGAAATTGATGGATGACATAGCGGCACTTCGGCCTACATTATTTTCCAGTGTTCCTCGGTTGTATAATAGAATTTATTCTGGGTAATGTGATTGATGTGATCTTGATTTCCATTTCATTGTTGCTGGAGTGTATTTTGTCCAATCACCATTGACAAGCAACTTGTACATATCCACAGTATTATGAATGCTGTAAAGAGTTCTGGGGGTTTGAGGGAGAAATTATTCAATGCAGCCTACAATGCCAAGATGCAAGCTATGTCGAACGGTTAGCTCCTATCTTATGTGATATCATGCTTTCGATTTCCTCCTACTTGAGGTTGTCTTACATCAATAGCAGATTTTCATTACAGAGGGCTGCAGTTTACATGCTAGTGAGGTGTTGCTATACAACTACTGTTTCCTGCATATTTCTTCATATAAAGGAAGTTTTGCCAACTTCTTATAGTGATGTCATTGGACATTTGTTGAGCTTCTTTGGAATTTGATCCTTCCAGTGCAGCTTTCTATGTCCTGCTATACAGTCAATATCAGGAGATTGATTACAAACGTTCACACATATAGCCCATCATACATTGTGTGTACTCATGCTCCTCATTCGCATGTTTGTACCAGACGACTTACTTGTGCCCTGTAAACTACTGGTCAGACTGTTTTTCCACTGGCTTCCTCATCTGAGGCTCATCCTAAAAGTCTCATGCTGCATGTGATATTTCTTGTGCTTTACTGTAGGCATGTTATTGCATTAGCAACAAACTAACCTTTGCTTGTTAGGAGAATAGGACATCTTCTCTCACCCGCCGTTTGCTTACCTGCCATAAATGATTTTCGTGTTCTTTCAGTGGTTCACTAACTTGAAAGTATTACATTAAAATTCATTAAGTATGTCAAAGATCCTTTAGAATTTATACTCACAAATGCTGAATCTTCACATTATTTCTCTGTATGCTGCTATCCTTTCCTCAATTACCTTCTGTGTTAGTTTTTCTTGATAACAATCGTACATGTCAGCTTCTAATTTCAGGAAAAGTTGTTTACTTCTTTGCCTTTTTTTTAGAAGAATTCTCAGTTAATTTCACTTGTTTTTCGTGTAACTGAGGAGAGGTTGCGCTGCTGGTTGCATTTTTCAAATTTACTTTTGTTGTTAGCTCATTTTTATGATAATAAAATAAATTAGTCTGTAATCATAAGGGATGCTTCATTCCATTTTACATTTTCGGTGTCGTAAAAATTATTAAATGATTGTCATTTTTCATTCTTAGGCAAAACACCATCTCCAATGTGGGATCGGCTTGTGTTTAATAAAATAAGAGAAAAACTTGGAGGACGGGTGCGGTGTTTTACGTCTGGTGCCTCTCCTATATCTCCTGATGTCATGGACTTTTTGAGAGTGTAAGTCATTTCTTAGTGTGCACTTACACTCATAATCCCTAATCATATTATTGGTTTTTTTTTCTTGTTTTTCTCCTTACTAACATTTGTTGAAGTTCCTTTCAGATGCTTTGGTGGTCTAGTTCTTGAAGGCTATGGAATGACAGAAACATCTTGTGTCATAACTATGATGAATGTAGGGGACAGTTTGACTGGTCATGTTGGCTCTCCAAATCCAGCCTGTGGTAAGCTTGGACGTAAATTATGCTACGGATGATTTGTGATTACATCCACTGGTTGTGTACACAAGTGATTCTTCCTTGTGCGCTCTGTTCAATGATCTTGCCATATTTTCCCATGGAACACAAACTTTTTGGGCCTAAAATGAATTGTTTATACTATTCTCCTGCTGTGTCTGATGTTATCTTCTCACTTATTTGTTCCTTTTAAATGGAATGCAACTCAACCCGTATGCTATCAGTTTAATCTGCGGCTGTTAGATTACCCTGTGTTTGTTGACAGTTTTTTAATTGATCAAGGCGTTAATTGTCTTGCATTGATTGGTTTGATGGAGCATATTTGTTAGGTTTTGTTGGATATATGTTGGTGAATGCATGATCCAGGTTTTAATTATTGTCAGTTTTATTTTATTGGCTTCCTAAGTGTTTATCACTGTTTTCTCTGCATACATTCATGCCATTTGATACTGCAATATCAGCTTAAATTGTATTAATATTTCTTCTGCTTCAATATGTTTGTCTTGTGTTCTCATATTGGAGTTGGCTTCCAAAGCTTTCTGCATTTTTAATGCTACTGTGCTTGTATGGGATCCATGAGATATCTAATTTAGTTTGTATTCGCTTCGCAGAAGTCAAGCTTGTTGATGTTCCTGAAATGAATTACCATTCTGATGATCAACCTTATCCACGTGGGGAGATTTGCGTTCGGGGCCCTATAGTTTTCCAAGGCTACTACAAAGATGATGCGCAAACGTAAGAATACATTCTTTCCCTATGAAATTATTCGGTTATATTTGTTCCACTCAAAACCCCGGATTGAGAACTTGAACAATTGACAGGAGAAAAGTGATTGATATGGATGGATGGCTGCACACTGGAGACATAGGATTGTGGCTGCCTGGAGGGCGTCTTAAAATCATTGATAGGTGCATGTCTATATTGATTGCTAGAGATTTACATATTATTTACTGACTTATTTAGAGATCTTGGTACTTTGAATTCATTTGTTTGACCATCATTAGCTTGAATCAGTGGTAGCACTGCTGATAATTCATGTTGATATTTCTGTAAATCCACACATCTTAATTATTAAGCTTGTGTAGGGTATTGACTCTTGAAGCAGTAAGTTATATACATCTAGTAGAGAAGTATAGGTGCCTTTTCTCGTTGTCATTGTTTTTAGTGCAGTCTTATGGGGAGACTATATCATTGTTGTAATAAAAAAGAGTAGTTTGTTTTATATAGTGTATTATAATTGGCACTAGGTAGAACTAATTCATCCAAAGACCAACAACACCTGATTATATACCACCATCCGTTTGAGTACCATCTCAAACTGTAGTCATTCATGCTTCAGAAATTATAGAAAATACAATGATCTTAAAAGGTTTAGAAGTTTTCCTTATGTCATGAAGTATTTTTTCAACTCTCTTTTTATCTATCATACATTAACTGTAACCTTGTTCTGATTGCTGATGAAATCATTTTAGGAAAAAGAATATTTTCAAATTGGCTCAAGGTGAATATATCGCTCCTGAGAAGATTGAGAACGTATATGCCAAGTGCAAGTTTGTTGCTCAATGTTTTGTATACGGTATGTTGTTTTTTGTGGGGGCCTTATTTAATGGGATTGTGAGACCTAAATCATTAATTCCTTGGGACAGGTGATAGCTTCAATTCAAGTCTGGTAGCAGTAGTAGCAGTTGATCATGATGCATTGAAGTCTTGGGCTGCTTCTGAAGGAATCAAGGTATGTTTCAGTTTAACTTGGTGGGATATCTTCTACTGAATCCCTTACTCTATTGCTTCTACGTACATCCACTCACATATCATTTGCATGAATAAGTGGTTTTGTATGCTTTAGCCACGAAGCTTAAATCTCTCTGATCAGTTTGGTTCCAAGGCTTGTGCTTGTGAAGTTGACCAAACTTGGCTCTGAAGCATCATTATTTGTTGCATTAGTTGTCCTTTTGCTTTGCCATTAACTTAGGAATACATAACAGATTATTAGGTGAAATCTTTTTTGATTGCTAAGTTATTTTTCAAATATGCTTGCAGTACGATGATTTGCAACAGCTTTGCAATGACCAGAGAGCCAGGGCTGCTGTACTGGCCGACATGGATAATCTTGGAAAACAAGCTCAGGTAAACTAGGTCTCCATTGCTCCAACTTTTCCAAAGGTGTGACTTTGTCTAATATCCTTCTCTGTTAATGAACAGCTTCGAGGTTTTGAATTTGTAAAAGCTGTTACTCTAGTCTTGGAACCATTCACTTTAGAAAACGGGCTCCTTACCCCGACATTCAAGGTAGAGGGCAAGCTCATCTTTCTTTTGGAAATCAGTGCGTAAAATTTCTTTATATTCATTGAAATAATTTTATCTTTTCAGATCAAGAGGCCTCAAGCCAAGGCCTACTTTGCAAAGGCAATCGAGAATATGTATGCCGAACTATCAGTATCTGATCCATCACCACAGAAACCATTGTAAATGGCATCAAAGTTCTAATAGAATAAAGGCATAACGGGGCCTCTCACACATCATCAAATGAAACCTTGTGGAAAAGTTGATTCATCGTGCAGTGGTTGCTTATTAAATGCATGCCATTGAATCTTTTTTGTTTTTTAATACTCGTAACATAATGTACCAATCACGATGAAATTATAACCTGCGTTATTTTTTTTTATGAACTGGAAGCTTTTATGAAAACATAGCCACTTGGGTCTAATTTGGTACCTTATCTGATTGAATTGTTCTCATTCTGTGAACAAAAGTTCAGTCGAAAGGTCAATAAACCGGTTGTTATTATTATTATTATTATTATTATTATTCCTTCCAACAAGACCCAATGTGGTATGTATTTTATCTTTGATCATCACTGCTGAAATTTTTTTCAATCTCCCCATGCCTCATCTTCTTTCCAGCGTTAGTCTTCGTGAATGGGCTTTCCAGGCTAGTCTTTCAGGTTGGAGCACAATTTTTATTATAAATAAATTATATCATATAATTCAATATTCTAATTTTTTTTTTCGAAATAATTATTACAGCTTGCCAGCTCACTCAAGCCAATCGGTAAGCTAGCCAGCAAACCCCCCAGTAGCCACACCATCAATATTCAAGGCCAAAAACCCAGACGTACCCTTGAACTACACGCCAGAAACCCCACACCACCCACCTAACGACCACCTCTCTCTCTCTCTCTCTCTCTCTCTCTTTGTTTACCGCGATTAAACTACACCAAGATCCACACCTTGCAACGAAAGCGAAGCTTAAACCGAACGAAAGCCTCACCTCCAACCCCCTTCCCTCCCACTCCCAGTGTCGGCGACGCCCACCTCCATTATCAACCGCTCCTTCTCCTCTTCCGATCCCGATCCCAATCTCCATTACCGCCATGCTTGTTCAAGAGCGCTCCGGCCCGAAGCGCCCTTCGAGCCCCGACCACCCCCATCACCACCAGCGCAAACCCCTCGACCCCCTGTCCTGGGCCTCTGACAACGTCTACAAGATCATCTTCGCCGTCTTCCTCCTCGCCGCTGCCGCCGCTGCCTTCCTTCTGCCCTCCATCTCCGACACCGCTGCCCTCATCTGCTTCGAACGATCCCGCTCCACCCCATCCTCCGCCGATCCCTCTCTCCGCATCCCTTATCCTGAAATTCGCTTCTCCTCTATCTCTCCTATCCCTCCCCTTCCTGATTCCTTTTCCGCATTCCGCTCTGACCGCTGGATCGTTGTCACTGCCCCTTCGTCCTCGAACTCGCCCTCGCTTCTCCGCCTTGCCCGCCTCAAGGGCTGGCAGCTTCTCGCCGTTGGCACCTCCCAGACCCCCTCCGATTGGTCTCTCAAGGGCGCTATCTTCCTCTCCCTCGACTATCAAGCTCGCCTCGGCTTCCATGTCACCGGCTACCTCCCCTACCACACCCACGTCCGCAAGTCCATTGGCTACCTATTCGCCATCCAGCACGGTGCCAAGAAGATCTTCGACGCCGACGACCGCGCCCAAGTTCTCGACGACGACCTTTCCAAGAACTTTGATGTCGATCTAGCTCGCGAGACCACCGAGATCCTCCTCCAGTACAGCCACCACGACCCCAATCGCACTGTCGTCAACCCTTACATTCATTTCGGCCAGCGATCCGTCTGGCCTCGTGGGCTTCCGTTGGAGAACGTCGGGGAGGTCGGGCATGAAGAGTTCTACACGGAGGTATATGGAGGCAGGCAGTTCATTCAGCAGGGGCTGTCGAATGGTTTGCCGGATGTGGATTCAGTATTCTACTTCACGCGCAAGTCTTCAGGCCTGGAGGCGTTTGATATCCACTTCGATGGGGATGCTCCCAAGGTGGCGTTGCCGCAGGGGACGATGGTGCCCGTGAACTCGTTCAACACTCTTTTCCACACGCAGGCCTTCTGGGGTCTCATGCTGCCTGTGTCGGTGAGCTCCATGGCTTCTGATGTCATTAGAGGGTATTGGGCGCAGAGGATTTTGTGGGAGATTGGAGGGTTTGTGGCTGTATACCCTCCGACCATCCATCGAGTGGATCATTCTGAATCTTATCCTTTTGCAGAAGAGAAGGATCTTCATGTCAATGTGGGGCGTTTGATCAAGTTCTTGGTATCATGGAGATCGAAGAAGCCAACCTTGTTTGAGAGGATCTTGGAATTGAGTTTTGCAATGGCCGAAGAGGGGTTCTGGACGGAGCAGGATGTCAAGTTCACCACTGCGTGGTTGCAGGATTTGCTTGCGGTAGGGTACCAGCAACCAAGGTTGATGTCCCTTGAGCTTGACCGACCAAGGGCAACTATTGGGCATGGAGATAGGAGGGAGTTCGTGCCAAAAAAGCTCCCTTCTGTTCATCTTGGAGTGGAGGAGACTGGCACTGTGAATTATGAGATTGGAAACCTCATAAGATGGAGAAAAAACTTTGGAAATGTAGTGCTCATCATGTATTCCAGTGGTCCTGTAGATAGAACAGCATTGGAGTGGAGATTGCTCTATGGTAGGATTTTCAAAACAGTGATCATTCTGTCAGAACAGAACAGTACAGATCTAGCTGTGGAGTATGGCCAGTTGCAGAACGCTTACAAGTGAGTATCTATCAGATGACATTTTACTTATTGCATCTCAATAACATACTTAGTATCTTGTTGCTTAAAAAACTGTTTTCATATACCCTAGTTCCAGAAATAGTAAAATTTTCCATCATACTGTACCTGATAAGAATGGGGATTAAAATAGACTGTCATGCCAGAAATGTATAGTCTGAAGAAGTTAAAATCTTCATATGGAGGCGGAATAATCAGTACTAGAATTTAACAGTGTTTGAGGAGAGAATGAAAATATTATGAGTTAGAACTTAGAAGCCTGCAGACACTGGCTCAAAGCTGCTTGCATGCAATATGTAGGTGATAAAGGTTTTGAAAAAGCAGGTTGTGCACCAATAATATAAGGAATGAAATTAAGTTCATGCTTGGAGGAAGTGTTTAATCTCCAAAGACTAGTGATTGTGGTCTTGTGGATCTAAAAAATCAAATATTTGGATGAAACATAAGATGCCCAAGGGTTGTGACATAAGTTGGAGAAGGCGAAGCTCCTTTTCAGGACTAATGGATAAGTGTTTCTGTGGTGGATTATTCTTTATCTTCAGTTGTTCATATGGCGATGAATGAGTCGATGAACATGTAATTAACTAGATGTAGGTCTATGGGGGTTATGCTTCCAGATTCTTGTGGTGCATCAAGGTTTTGAGACTCCATTGGGAGACAAAGTTTGGAAAACAGGTACCAGAAGGTGTTTGAAGTGATCACAAAAGTGTATTAATTTAAGAAGGGATTGATTAAGGTTAATGTTCATGGATAAAGCCTTGAGGGCTCTACTGGTATGAGCACACAACATAAGATGTGGGAGGACTTTAGGAGGCATGTAATGCCCACGCCCTGGTATCTTGCTTGCCTATTTTTGGATGAAGCAATTCCAGTAGCAGAAGCTTCATTAATCTCTGGAGCTACAATGTTAGTATGGATTAAGTAACTCTTCATTATGATTGTTACTATTGTGCAAATTGGATATTCTTTACAGACACTTTCCGGGCACTTACCCGACTTTTAATAATATACACTAGATCAAATCGACCTTGATCCTTTCTGAATTTAATTCCAGTTATCTTTTGACATCAGACATGAATGTGTGCTTGATTTTGTCATCCAACACATTATCATGATCAACTTTGTATTCCTGATGGAACAGATACCTACCCAAATTGTTCAACCGATATACTGGTGCGGATGGATTTATATTTCTTCAGGATGATATGATTCTAAATTATTGGAATATCATGCAGGCTGACAAGAACAAGCTTTGGATCACAAATAAGGTAATGTCCTCTTAATGCAAGGCCTATTTGTCTATTGTTTCTTATCAGCTGCTTTTTCTTCACATGAAACGCAGAATGAAGTCTTCGTCTCCTTTGTCTGTTCCCTTCTCAGGTTGCCGATTCTTGGGTGCATGCTACCATTGATGGCAATAGCACGCCTTGGTTTGTGACACAGGACAACTTGGTAAAAAAGGTGGTCAGTGATCTCCCTGTCCATTTTCAAGTTAGCTACAAAGAAAGTTCAAGTGATGGCCAGCTCACCATCTGTGGCAGCGAGATATTCTACATTCCCCGGCGCTTTGTTGGAGACTTCATAGATCTTGTGGGACTTGTTGGTGATCTAGATATCCATCAGAAGGTTGCAATACCATTATTCTTCATGTCTATGGATTCACCGCAAAATTTTGACTCCGACGCTCTAGCATCAAGTATATACAAGAAAGATCTCTCAGTAAATGATTCGTCTTTGAGTTACTATACCACACAGGCGCCAGCTGTTTACCCAGTGAATGTGAGAAATGAGATTGATTTCATTAAGCTTATAAGAGTTATGCGTACAGGTGACCCCCTTCTGATGGAGCTTGTATGACTATAAATACTAAACTAAATGGAGATTAGGAGTACTGGGAAGGGATTGAAAAGCATTATTAGATACGATTTTGGTTATTGGAGTTGGGGGATGGAGGTTGTTGTAATATGTTCTTATTTGTATTATTTGTTCTTTTTCGTTTTTGCGTTTCTTTCTCCCATTCATGTATGTTGTAGAATTTACTTGAAAGTAATCCAAAAGGTCGTTAGATACTATGCAAAATTTCCTTTCTCTTTCTTGTCGCATGTTTCCGCTTTTTTTAACAAGACCTTTTTTTAATTTTTTATTTTATTCAATCCTAAAAGGCGATATAACGGTATACAAGTGCAACAACTATTTTTGTGGTTCACTAAATAGGATTAAAATATTTTTGATGTAATATAGTATTTTTATATACATCTAACTAAACATTAGATTTGACTTCATTGAATTTTAAAATTCAGGTATTTTCAGTTACATTGTAATTAGAAATTCAGATATTACTATTATCATTTAAATTTTAAGGATTTTTATTTTTTTTGGCCCCAAAGAAGCATTGCTTGTAAAGATATAAATTTTTACTTAATTTGGTTTATATATTATTGCTCAGAGTGTGCATATTCAAAATCAAATGGATTTTTTTAATATTTATTCCTCGGGAACATCTTAACAGGAGCATTACAAGCGCCCTTCCCGTCTTTTCAGATAGACGAAAAGGTTATGGAAACGATCAGAAGCAACGATCCCAATACCGTCTTCTCTTTCCCGCACTGATTGCTTTGCAATGCATTGAGTTGTGCCTAATTTCCTTGAAAAGGAGAATAGAATGGTTGATGAGAGTACACGGTGAGTTCTGATTGAAGTTGCATATAATGCTCTAGTTTTGTGTAGGTGCAGCTGAAAGGGTATTTGCAGTTCTTTTGTGTATTATTGGTTGAACAATCTGAAGACTGAAATATTCATTGATTTGGATTTCTCGGTTAGTGTTTGAGGCCATAATTGTGCATCATTTTATAGCAACTTATGATTTAAATGCTTGTTTGATATGTGATAAGGTTCCCAATTATTTTTTGTTGGGTTTAGTCTTGATGACCCAATTTGGTAGCAGCTTCCAATGCTGTAGTTAAGAGAAGCTAATAAATAAATTTGGTATTCATGATATAGGAAATTTGACGCACTTCTCCTTTTGCATCTTCGCCCCCCTTAGCTTACCTCAAAACAAATAAATGATATACCTTGTTTCATGGGGTTAACATTAAAAAAAAAAAAAAATGAATAAACCATAATTTATTGGGAGTGAAAAAAAAGGATGCAAAACAAATTGGAGTAAGGTAGAGTTTTTTATATATATACATTATGTTTAAATTTTTTATTTTTTAAGCTGTGAATGTTTAGAAAAAAAAAAAAAAAAATAGAAGACATTTGTTCTGCTTGATTTGGTATAACTGGGGAGAAAAAGGATAAAATAAATAGAGGTGAGGTATACTAGCTACCTTATTCAATAGTAAGGTAAATGGGTTGACACGGGCCTGGGTCGGGCCAAGCACGGTGCATGCTTGGGCTGGTACAGCCCACTAATCTAGCGTAGTATTTTATATAATTTTTTTTTTAATAATCATTTGCTTAAAAACTAAGTCATTTTTGTAAATAGCAGTAATTTTAATGAGGCAAAATGTCTGTGAATTATATATATTAATTTTCATGTGCGCATTTATGCAATTATAAGATTTGAAGGATATATAATAAATGCTCCCCTATTTTTATAAAACAATTTAATAAATTAATTTTTTATATATTAAACGTTCTTATATCAGACTAAGCAAGTTCTAAAATCTCAATCAATAAACAGTTAAAAAGTGGGACACATACATCCATTAGCCAGTTTCTTCTACTTCATTTATCTTGCCATTTCTTGGGAAAGTTTCATTAAATAAATAATTTGTTTATTTACTCACACCTCGCGATTAAAGGCCTGTTTGTTGCAATACATTGAATGAGTAAAACCCATCGTGAGTAGAGAAAATGAAAACTGCGTTGAGAACATATTTTTCCTAGCTTAAATTCTGTTGTTATCAAGAATAAAATTCTGTTCTTATAAATATTTAAATATTATTTTCTTTTTTTTGATGAAATTTATCTCATTTTATTTTTAAAAGAAAATCTTTTGCTATTGAATATGCAACTATTTTCCATCATGTTTCTGTTTTTTCAATGTAAATATTCATTTTAATCTATCGAACAATGGAAAATAAAACAAAGAAAAATGCTAATCAAATGTGCTTGGTAAACCATGGTATATCAATGGGGATGCAATTCACATTGTAACATAGCCACGCTTATGATGAGACGCCGGTTGCAACAAACAATTTAAAACATAAAAAAGGATCATGTGCATTTTATTGTTTCTTTTCATTTTTACAACTTTCCAACACAATCCAAATATAGTAAAGCATGAAAAGCGTAAAACGAGAATAGAAAAACATTTCAAAAACAAGTTTTAATTTCATTTGCTGCGCTCCACAAAGTCATCAAAAGCGCTCGAGCATGGCTATAAAGAAAGTAGGATCATTTTTGTGGTTTACACCTTGGAAAAGATCACCAATAAATGGATAGCAGAAAGAGCCCAGAAAAAATGAATACAACCTAGGCTTGGGCATCGCATTTCGCAAATTAAATGTCCTAGATTTAACAAAACAAAAGAGCAACTAAAAAGTAATTCAGAATGAATATTTAAGCAACCTTTGATGTGATGAGCAACGGCAGGATTAAGACTATGTTTCTCTTGAGGAAAAATTTTAATAAACTTATCTACAAGCTGACGGCGGGTTCTATTTGCGTAAATAGTACCCAAGAATTCATTTATGTTCATCAAATTTATTCATTTACATAAGCAGCATAGAATGCCAGAACCTCCCTGAGTGAGCCTCATCCATGCAGGTTGCTCTGGAATCATGATTTACACTTGCCATTAAAGGTCATGTTTCACATAAAGATATGAGATAGTTCAATATCCCAGTTGTTTTAACTCTAATCGCCAGTTAGTCACATGGTTAGTAACAATTAGTACACCAGGGAGGGGCTTGAATAATTGCAGTCTGGATCATACTTATGTGGTACATAAAATTGTAATCATTACTATCTAATGAGACTATTGGCACTCAAAATAGTTCAATCAGGAGATAACTGAAAAAGTGGGGTATTACCGCAAGCTTTATCTGGGTATATTACTGAACTTAATCACATAACCGAATAACGTGAAGTTACCTAATTTATCCTATTTATCGGTGACAATTGACAGTATACTGTACCAACAAACCTTAAATAAAAGCAGCAGGTAGGTTGATTTGCATTGTCCTAATAGAAGAGCTCCATTAGTTGTTGCATAACATCTGCGGTCGAGAAAACAAAAATCGAAGGTGACCTAGTGTAAATAGAGAACCTCGCACCTGAACATTTACTTGTGGATCAAAACTGAGAAATAACTGAAATACCTTGTAGTATAGATGGGGTCGTCTCAAATTCACGCCAGATACTTTGGTAAGAAGTGAGGTCAAAATTCAGAAATTTAGCAGCAACAAATGCTGCCCCAGCAGCAATATGATGAGGCTTAAATTGAAGCCAGAGTGAGCTCCGAAGTCTGCATTACAGAATAGACAAACTGTATGATTTAAGAGCATTTGAAACTGCTAAATAAGTTGCAAGAAAAACGATGACTGACATTAGAAAAGTAAAGAACAGGACAACATCAAATACCTGGGAAGAACAATATCATCAAGCCAAGTAATGAATTAATACATGCTTAGATGATTAGAGTACAAATCTGAGAGGTAACAAAACAAGGATCATGATATTCTTCTCCTTACCGACTATAAAAAGTGGCCCCCTCCAGGTGACATACTTTAAAACACTTCAGCAGAAATTCCGGAAGCGTGCTAAGTTATAGCAGCAAGATGTGCCTTTGAAACAAATGCATCTAAATTCTGCCCCAAAATAAGCTCCAAGGAATTCTGTTGCTCCCGTGATCCAAACATATGATAATGAAAAAGCAGCTGATATATAATATCCTTCTATTAAAAAGATCTATACTTCTCCCCTGATCTACTTCTCTTCCTAATACAAGTGCTTTCTGATATAACAATTGCAAGATATTTGGAAGCATACAAAGACTATATTGAAGAGGAGAGATTCTTCTCTAATCTGCTTAAATAAAATTTTGTGCTACTCCTAACACTGACAGACTAACAATTAACACTGAAAGGCTAAAGCAATATAGCGAGCAGTCCTTCAAACTCAGTGTATCAAGCCAAAATGCCAGAAAATAGGTAGTAAGAATATAAAGCACAGAACACTTGGCGGTCACATTTGCAATAATTTTTGAGTTGTCAAACTGGATAGAGGCACTCTCAACCACCCTTCATGTTAGGTATGTGATTCAGTTATGTTTCTTCAAACATAATGGCATGTCAAGTGAAATTTAGCACCAGAGTGTGATACACTTATAGCTTAAAAGTAATTCTAAGACAGGATGCTCAAGAATATTTTTGTACTGAAAACTTTAAATTGTTTAAATCCGTGTGATGTCCCCAATGACCACTAACACAACACAAGCCTTGGCCTCATAATTAACAAGAATCTAATCATTTTCCTGTAATAGAAGACTCTGGACCTTGATGTTTGATCTTTACTACATTGTGCTAGGGGCAAAAACCACAGCAAACTATGTTCTGTTTTTAAATTCATGTATTCTGAGACCAAGTCTCTTCAACAACGTAACAATTACTTTCCCGCTCAAACAAAATTCCGTAGCAACTTATGAATGTTTATGAGAAAATCCGGAAGAAAATGGCAGCTAATTGTGCAAATGCATGCCAGATGAAGAGTAGAACCAGAAAGGGAGTGAAGCTGGACTGAAAAGCAGGCAGCTTGCAGTGATGGCTTGCTACAGTAAGAGCCAATACAAAATTTGGAATGTGATTGTGGCTCAGAGAACATATTGAAATAGGTGCAAACATAATGAGCCCAACTTGGTGACCTAAAAAAAAATTGAAGAGGACAGCAATAATAGGCCCTAAAATAAGACCATCAAAGAGAAACAAAAAAAAGAGGCTGTCCAATCAATAGAACTGGTTCTGAAAGTCTGGTTGCCATCTGAAATGGCTAACCAGAAAATCAGACCGACTCTTTTGGTACTACATCCAATGCCCACTAGTTGCTCAACTTCAGATGTAAAATAAATGCTTTCCATGAACAGCATATCAATCCTCCAGCTAAGAAAGTCACATAGGTGAGCACATAATTCTTGAGAACACCCTGCAATTCACCCCACACCAATAAATCAAAACGTGGCTCAAGAAGAGGACATAAAGTATGGTATTCTCAAAAAGACAAAATAAAACTTGATACATTTAGGAAGCAACCTAAGGAAAATCGTTCAACTCTCCTACTATATCTCAGAATTTAAAAAAAAAAAATGCATATGAAGTAGCAGTGGGTATTGCAGATAAATGTGCATGTGAAAATATTTGATCTCCTTGAGCCAACATACATAGAATAAGCATTCTGTGTTTATCTGTTGATTCCAAATATAGTCCAGCGTCTGTCACATTTAACCAGCAGAACCAAAAACACTCCTTGACCACAACAACTCACCAATAGCTGCATATTAACCTGCGTCAACCATCCCTAATGATAGCCACATATTAACTCCCCACACAAGTTGGACTTAACAGAACAGTTGGGCAATTGTTGTAATTCAATACGTCTTCACTGATTTCAGGCACCTGAGACGTCGATAGTTGATACTTCTATTTTGTGAAAATGCACATTAGACTTTTGCACACTGGATATACTCACATTGCTTCAATAATTCTGGACATCCACTTCAAAAGCATTCTTTGATCCAACTCACACCACCATAACACATTTGCCAAGCATTCAGTAAACCCTGATAGTTCCTCTAGATAACTCAGCTTATAGCTCACATTTAGTTGACACCCTGGTATTTTCAGAGTTGTTCTATTAATCTTGCATAGCCAACTGTGTCACTTAACATTACAAACCGAATACCATTACTTTATTGAATCAGTTTCTGAATGATAAAGTTAATACTTTGATCTGCGTGTGACAAAGAACAATTGTTAAATGCTCACTCATTTTTTCTGTAATAATTTTCATTCCTGAACAGAGAAAATAAGAGGCAACAAAAGAATTTACTCATATACATGAGCCCTCATAGCTAGTTTCTTTTTGTTAAACGAAAGTTCATAAAGAGAACCATCCTGGTTCATACCTTAACAAAGACAAGCCCCCCACTCCAAATCCTGCTCTGTGCAGTTCAATGAAAATAAACATCACCCTTCCCTATAGTTTGGTATAAGAACTCTACCAAATTCTAGTCAAACTCAAACATCATTGCACAGATGAACATCTCTCTTAGACCAAAAGAGAAGACCTTAAAAAAATTTGTGGCAGAAAAGCTTAAACAAAGAGAAGAAAGATCTCCAGCAAGAAATTAATAGACAAAGAGGCTATGTGTTTGAGGTCAACTTATGTGCATTTACTATAGCAAACCTGAAGAGAAAATTTAATTTGTTAGCATATGGAGAACCAGTGAAGAAAGTGGGGCTTTACATCAAACACCAACAATATAATTATATAGGCAACGAACTCACCCTTCACTGATTAAGTTCCAGGCTATATTCAGCAGAAGAGTTTGTGAGAGACCTAGTTTGTTAAGAACAGATGAAAGGGGATCATATGGATGTTCCACCGTGAGTTCAAAGTCCAAAGTGGTTAAAATTATTTGTTCAGCTTCAATGACTCGTTCACGGTATTGCTCAAACCAGTCCTGCTGCACAAGGAAACATAAGTCGTCACAAAAAATGGAAAACAAAATGTTACATTAAGAGGTGTAAATGATTCCATAAAAGAAAAAAGCATGATATGGTTGAGATTATTTCTTGTTGGGAACACAGAAACAAAATCCTGAGCATGTTACAAATTTGACCAGTAGAATAGCATCATAACTTAAAATTGTTCTTTTAATATCATTTTTGCAACCTATACGAGGAAGAACAAATTTTTATTATGCTTCCAAAAGAGTGACACTCCAAGTAAATTGTAAGAACAGATTATCTTAAAGAAGAAAAAACATACCTAGCGTTTTCAGAATATGCAACTTTGCCACATACCGCATGTATGTTATATATACTTTTTATCAGGGGTTTGGTAAATACATACATTTAGAGCTGCAGCTATTACTAAGATCTTAATGAACTAATCTGTGACTAGAATTTGGTTAAAACAATGCTGCTGCTGCTGCTGCTATTATTATTATTACCATGGCAAACTAACCTATACTGATATTTTCGGGCAACCTTATAATGTAGCAAGTTAGTTGTTCAGGAATGATAAAAAATATATCCTTGATTGGAGATAATTTCCTTCTCTTAAAGATACTACTTGGTGTATATGGGGTACTAAGGAAATATATACTACAGAAAAAATGAAGTTAACAGTTGCTTCAATCAAACAATTATTACAAAAAATAAGTAAATAATTTGATTAATATCCGACCTCAATTAAATGACAGATAAAAAATCAAGATACTCACGCCGTGCAACAAGTATGGAAAGAAAGCAAATTCTTGTCTATTGCAAATCTCACAAGATGCCCTGAGCACAGAGTTCAAGGGACAGGGTGTCTCCTCAGACTTCGCTGCAAGGAACAGAGCTGCTGTCGCAATCAACTGTACAAGGAGTAAAATGGTTAAAAAATGAATAGGAATCCTTTTATTAGTATCATAAAGCAGACAACCAAACCAAGAAAGGGGCTTATATTTCTATAGAAGGCATCTCAAGCTGATGTAACACGACTGAATGATAACCAACGAAAAAAAAATTCATAGCAATTGATTTTGTACCTCAAATGCTATACTGAAACAAAAACCAATTGATTTCCAATGGCAATTCAGTTCAACAAAACAAACATGTTCAGACAAAAATGAGTTTAAGACCCATAATTAAATTTTAACTCAAATTGAGAAAAACCTGTAGTCCATTTCCCTCCAAGAATTCTAAAGTTCAAGTCTCCTACTACAACAGAAGTTATGCCTTCTTAAGGAAGTAGCCGATCCAAGAGAAATTGCAAGATATGAAAAATCAAATGGAAAAAAAGTTTAATTTCTCTCTCAAAATATGTTGTTAGGACCCATAAACCCAAAAAACCGGATAGGGTGGGACTACTCCCCACATGTATATATGTGCGCATGGACACTCATCTACACTCATCTATTTAGTCGATACGGAACTAAACGAAGGTTGCAACAAATACAGAATTAAAAAAAAAATTCAAGAAAATTAATCAGCAAACAAAAGATTCATAATGCTAGTGAATAATACAAGATTTAGACCACTTTGCGCTGAAGTGCAAAAGAGGGTTTGATGACTTACAAATCTATCATTACCGGCATGAGATCGGCGAACATAAAAACGATGGCAGAGCACCATCGCAGTTCCGATCGTCGTCTGAGGCCTGCAAAACCTCAAAAGAAACGAGCCCAAGCTCAAACTTTTGATTTGCATTTGAAAAGATGATTTCAAATAGGGATAGAGCTTACAATTGGAGCCGCATGCCGAGGTTCTGGATGTACCAGCAGTAGGAGTACCGCAGATGTGTCTCCCGCATCAGATCGATCCCGTCTCTCCTCGATGGCGAGCACCTCTCAATCTCATCTCTGGACAAGAACATCGTGTCCTCCGTCGCGGCATGACTCCGAAGATGTCTCCTAGCCGAGCTGCTAGTCGACGGTGCGTTGCTGGCGATGGCATCACTGTAATTCTTCGCAGCAGCCGCGTCCCACACAGGAGCGGATCTTCTCCGCTTCGAGGACGGAGCATCGGGTACGGAACCATCGTTGGCGATGAAGCGGCGGTGTTTTCTGGAGTAATCGCTATCGGAGGCGCTGTGGTGATAGGTTGCGGTGGCGGTGGCGGTGGCGGTGGCGGAGGATCCGTAAGGATCACGGTGGTGGGAGCGATGATCCGGCGGCGGCGGGCGGTAGGATCGAGAGAAGGACATGGTTGGAGGGTTTGGGATTTCCCTGGTTTTCTCTGGGCGATGAGATTGGGGGTAAGGACGGAGATATAGGGAGATATATATAAAACATGGACTTCTTATAACTTTCTCTTTCCATGCTTTCATTTTGGCAAAGGAGCCACACCAAACTCATTGAGGGCACTCTTGTAATTTTATTTATTTCCTTTTTTATTTATTACATTTTTATTATTTTTTGTAATATTTTGAATATATATATATATATTTTTTTTACAAATATGAACAAACACAATACATGAGACCTCACATAAAACCATTAATATTTGCTTAAATTTCAAATCAATTAAAAAAATTTTGTTTTATCAAATCAATTAAAAAAAATATATAAAGTCAGATTTCTAATTTTTTAGTGCACATATGATGAATAGTATAAATAAGTAATAGTGGTTTTTTAGCCTTGTAAAAAAACCGAGTATATATACACAAATGATATAAAATAACTTGCAATTTCTATTAAATTTTAAAAACATTAAGAAAATGTTGCCTTGTCCAAAAACAACATACTTTAAAATTAAAAATATATTTTAAAAAAATAATTATCATTTATTCATATTTTTCTAAAAATTAGTTATCAAATATTTTTTACTTTAAAAATAAAACATTTATAAAACTAAGTTTATTACCCATTTCAAACTATTTTGTTGGAAGATTTCACAAACACCAAAATAATAATAATAATAATAATAATAATAATAATAATAACAATATTATTATTTGCCTGCATTTAGGAGATTAAATTATAAATAAAATCCCCTTCATGTTCTCTTATATATGTACAGATTTTTCTTGCATTTTAATTGGGACTTATACACTTTGTTTGGTTCGGAGTGATGTGCATGATATAAATTTGAGAAGCATGCTATAAATGAACAACATTTATTAATTAGACTTAGATCACGGTAAAATTTTTAAAAAGAATATTATATTCAAAAGTAAAAAGGGCCATAAATGAATTATAAAATAACTAACTTTACTTAAATCGCGTCTTTATTATATTTATATCATATGATCCACTAATTTGAAATAATACTGTATATAAGGCCTTTTATCAGATTTTTCCTGAAAAACTAAATCGTAAAATTTTCATCCTAATTTTTCAGCACAAATAAATGATAATAATTGAAATCCAAGATATGAACTTGACCTTGTTATATATATATATAAACACTCACAAAACATTATGGTTATTTATTTTTATAGAAAAATAATTTACATATTTGTGTATTAGCACCTATATATATATATATATATATATATATATATATATATATAACAAAGACATTCACCAAAACGTGACCTCCCTATTTCAAAAAAAAAAAAAAAAAAAAAAAAAGACACGTGACCTCCCCCAATTTCTACATATAAAAAAAAAAGAATTATATTTATTATAATGATCCATTATAATCTAATTATCAGAAATAACATAACCTGTGTGTTTCCACATTGAAAATCAAACCAAATATTTTAAAAATATAACAAATAATAAATAAAACACAAAAAAAAAAAAAAAAAAACAAGAAAAGTGGTCAGCATTGGAAACCGGAAAGCAAGCCAAGGAGTTCATCCAACGACCTCTTCACCCGCCAAGCGTTCTCATCGTACAACCGCTCAATCCTATCGAAGCCCAATTAAGAAGTAAAGGCCCATTGGGCTATTAAACCCAGGCCCGAATAAACAAAAGCCCAAGATCCGAATTCAAAACCACGCCCCCGGCCACAAAGATCTTAACTATTTTTAGTTCATATCCGGCAAGCGCTCGATTTCTGTTCCTCGCTTTCTCTCTCTCTCTTTCTCTTTTGTTCACGGAGTTCGAGCGTAGCCTTTGTCTGGCGATCGCCATTGGAGACGGATGGGTTCGTTGTTGAAGGGCGGTGAGGGATGAGAATGGCTTCTTAGCTTTTTGGTCTTTGGCGGTGGCTGTGGTGTTTGGGAGGACCGAGGGAGCGAGTATGTGTGATTTGGTGGCACGAACGGGCCGGCATCAGCAGCGGTACAAGGATGGGTACCGCCTCGTCGCTGGGTCCTCACTTGATCCTTCTTTTCTTTGATCGTTGTTGCTTATAGTGGTTTGTGTGGGTTTTGTGATTGTTTTCGTTTTGATCGTTGTGATTTTTGTTCGTTTTCCGCATTGGGTTGTGCTCGATTTTTATGCTGGTTTTCTTTGATGTTATTGGAGGATTGGTGTGCGATGTTTGGTGTTTGTGTTGTGGTGATTTTAGTGGAGAGGTTGATGTTGTGGTATTCGTTGCACCCTGTGGAGAAATCCGGGCGGGTCGCATCTTAGGGATTTGCCTTTGTTTTATTGGAAGTGTTTTCTTGATTTGATTGGCATGTGAGGCTTTGAAGTGAGTGATGAGGCTATGTGGGGTTTTCCTCCCTTGTTTTTTTGGTGGTGGTGGTGTTTTTTTTTTTTTTTTTTGTTGGTTGTGATTGAAGGACGGAATGAGAATATATATTTTTGTTCTAATCTGGACATCTTTCACCATGGTGAAGTTTGTGGCGTTCAAGTTGCTAACATGAGATAGGAATGCTATTTCTTTAAACATTCCTAGTGATAATCATGTTCTTGATTTAGGCAGTGGTGTAGATTAGAAAAGGATGTGGATTTGAATGCTTAGTTCTTTAATCCTTGATGGAATGGCTAATTGTGCAATAAATGAGGAGGAAATGGAAAAATTTTACAGGTGGAAAGTGTGAGGGGGAATTTAATAGGAGGTTGTTGAAATTTCATTGTCTGTATGGTTTCTTAGGCGGTATCTTAGTTTCATTGTATGTAGTAAGGGGACCAGAAGAAAGAGGATGTTTTTGTGGGGTTGGATGTGAAGGTCGATGAAGAAGATTGAAACAAGATTGGTATACCTGTATGTCTATGTCTGAGTAATAAGATTGGGATATCAACCGACTCCTGGTTTTGCTTTCAGCTTTGCCTAGATAAGAAATGGTCTTGTGCTGCAGAGAGCTAGCCTTGTTGAATTCTTGGATTTCATTATTCTACATATCACTTCTGGCTGCTATGTTCTGAAAACTAACAGCCTTTTCTCTCCCTTAACCACTCAATAAGACGATTAGCGAATTTGCTAATTATAAGCGTTAGATATAGATTTTCCAGTTTATAATCTATTACTGCATGAACACTGTTTGTGCTGCGATTTTGCAATAATTTTTTAGCTGAGGTATATGCTTTCCAGGCCAGAGTATAATATTTTGCCTTTCTGCTTCATATGCTAACATGCCAAACACTTAACAGGTGTATCCCATTCAGATATAAGTCCTGTGAGGAAGATTGTGATGATGATCCCATGAGAACTGTTGAAGTTCTCATGATCAACTCCCAAAGCGGACCTGGGCTTCTATTTCCAAAGGTATACATGTCTAATCCTTATGCAGTATTCAATGGAAAAGGTAGAGGAAGTGCTGATAGATCAATAAAGTGAATGCAGTCTGCTTAGCTTAAAACGCATGTGGACCTGTGTAGTCTATTTTTTTTTCCTTGTGATTTAACACTCATTTATAAGATCATTTTAGTTCAGGATCTGTGCATATGTAGTTTATATTTTGGAGATTCAAAACAATGGAAACAAAAGATCTTTTTTATGTTCTTAGTGGTTAGTGATTGCTGTTATTGCTATTAATTGTGAGGCTTTTTGCCTGGCAGCACAAGCTAGAATTGGCTTAAGTGTATGAAATAAACGGCAACAAATGACTGCATCTTATGAGTTTTTTTTTTTTTTTTTTTGTGGGTTGTTCTTCTTTGTTCTCTTTTTTATAATTATGTAATCACAATGTAAGTATTCTCCACGTGTACTTGGTGGCTCACTTAGGCAAGCACAATATGCATAGCCCACTGGACATGGTACTATTTTTTACATGCAGAAGGAGCTTGAAAGACAAAATCTTTATGCCAAATTGCCAAATATTGTATTTCTTTTAAGGGTTCTTTTTTAAAGCCTGTTGAAGTAAAGCAAGTGTTTGGAAAGTTGAATTTATATTGTAAACTAAACCTTTTGCAGGGTGGATGGGAGAATGATGAAACAGTCAAAGAGGCAGCTGTAAGAGAGGCTGTTGAAGAAGCAGGGGTTCGAGGAGATCTTAAGGTGAAGGGTGATACCGATGTTTTGATTTGTATATTATTCACAACGTATTTTAACCCTTTCTTCCACAGTGCATACAAATACATCATTGCTTTTTGACATAAAATTCTGGCATGCAATATTGATAACTTTTTTAATGTGATTAACACTGTTTGTATGGTAACACGAATGTTCATTTCATAGGGTGATATCCTAGTCCCTGGCTCTCAGCAAGCCATCAAGCATATACCTTGTTAGTGACCTAGTCCACAGTTTACCATTATATACACCATAGTAGGGTGTGTTTTTCTTGTTAGGCCTTTAATAAATACTATGGGCTTCTCCACAACAAGAACATTGTTTCATTAAGTCCGTTAACCTCTGAGCTTGCTTTGTGATGGAAGCAAAATTTCAATGAGTGCATTGGATGGTTAGGCTTATTGTAGTTTGCTGTCACCCGCAAATTATAACTCAAATGTAGAAACTTTGCACCAACCTGAATATTTTGACTTAAGGTTTGACTACAAAATAACTGCACTTTATTTTTGTGTAATGACTGAACCAAGTTATTCCTTTATACAGAAATTCTTGGGATTCTATTGTTTTAAGAGCAAAAGTCACCAAGATGAGTTCAGTCCCGAGGGATGGTGCAAAGCTGCAATGTATGCTTTGCTCGTCAATGAGGAACTCCTTTCATGGCCAGAACAAAGCACTCGAGAAAGAAAATGGCTTCCTGTTCCTGAAGCGGTAGATCAATGCAGACATAAATGGATGGAGGATGTCCTTGATGCATTCTCAAAGTGGCTGGCCAACAAGGCTTTGGCAATTGAAGAGGAGGATCCTATCTCGCCCCCTGCATCGCCTCAGAGATAGTGTGTCAAGCCCAGACTAATTTTTCTTATGTCTGGGAAGATGAGAAAATGCTAGTGACTTTTTTCTCTCTGATGATATTTCATTCATGGATAGTCTGAAACTTCCTTTTATATACTTCTAACCTTGTATTTCCCTTTAGCAAAGAATCTAAAACTATATTTACCGCCTTTTTGGTATGTGTATACTCACAGGGCTGGGATTTTGTTGCGCACTGGCTCACTGTGCTTGTGGTTTTGAACCATCTGTTGAACTCATTTCTTATGTCGCAAAAAACCTTTAAGGCTTGGAGGTCAAAAGAGACCTGAAGTAAAACAAATTGCATGATTCTTCATTGATTCCAAAACTAAATTACATGTACAACACATCAACGCTTCTTGCTAAGTCTGTTTGTTCAGAAATTTGCACTAGGCCATTAATAATGATAACAAGATGTTCTGTTAGTTGAATATTCAAAAAATAAAATCACAGGGGCATGCTCTGCTTAACTTAAAATCTTTTGCACAGTCCTGCATGGCCACACTCCAAATCCCACCATTAACGAAACTTTTGTTACCCTCACTAAAAATCTGGTTCTCTTAATTTTTCCCCCTCTTTGTTGATTGCTTCTTGGAAATACTGGAGGGATATGAAAATTGCTTCCTGAACAAATAGAATAACAAATAGTTAAACATGTTAGACCAGTTCTGTGCGCAAATTTGAACTCCAAGGATTTTGCTAGCAAGCGGTACCTCTGTTCTGATTGTTCTGCTCCCTTGCAGAGGACAAGTATTTAAGTATGAACTGAAAACATCATTAACGTGTTTTCCCTGTCAAAAAATGTGAAGCAGCAAACTAATGTAAGTGGTCCTAAGCGTAATAGCTGTCGAACTTGACATTGAGAACAGTTCTGAGAATATTTCAATAACTTATCTGCAGTATATTCAATTCTTTATCCCCAATTTACTTTTATCTATGCACAGTGCAGAGGACGGGAGATTAGGATTAATGAAAATGAGATGAAAAATCTTTTCTTGCACAAGTTTTATTTAAGGAGATACTCCTGGACATAAATAGCCCAGAATCAAGAGGAGTTTGTGGAGCTAGCATTGTAAGAACCTTGTCTTTTATCAGCATTTCAAGGCTGACTGAGAAATCATGCTTATGTCAGATATTAGATACTGGATAAAGATCCTCAAATCGTTAGGAGAGAATGATCAGGAAGTTCAACTATAAAGCATGAAACATATCCTAAGAACATAGGGAATGAATTGAAGAAAATTCTTTCGACATTGGTAAATTCTCAATCTATCTATCTGGTCCTGTTAAAAAACATCAGTCTTATATGTACCTTCATTTCGTCATCCTCTTCAATGCTTTCCTCCAAGCCGCCCAGTCCACCAAAAGCAATCAAAAGGTGTCTGGAATATAGATAACTTATTATACGTGTACAGAGATAGACCATGAATTATTAGGTTAAAAAGGAAATCCTTGCCGTTGGTTAGTTCAACAGGCATTTGACATTTGTACCTGTATTCAGGTATAACAAGCTCTGATGATTTGATTTTGAGACCATGCTCAGACGTTCCAATTATATGATCATATCCACCCTGCAATGATGAAGTAACTGTTTAGAAAAAACGAAGTATGACTCTTTAGAAAAATAAAATAAAATGAAATATGAAAACAACAATAAGACTGCAATATCTTCAGACCTTCATCATTTGACAAATGATAGTGTAATATTTTGTGTTTGCCCTATACCTTAAATGGACAGTTCTTGAAAACACTTGATATATTTGAAGCATATCGGACTTTATAGCCCCAATACAATCCTTCTTCTCTTGGGCTCATAGGTGAAACAACTTTTCTCATGCAACCTAAAACAAAGGTGAATTAAGTATCTCTGTACATTTCAAGTAGAATGCGCAAACGCAGGCACACGCGGGCACACATACGCACATCGAAGGGAGAAAAAAAAAAAACCTCACATACCACGAAGGACAACCACATACTATAACACATGAGAATTATGAAATTTAATTGATATAAAACACACAAACAACACAAACAACTACATAAACCCAAATATGGGGTGATGCCTTGACTCTTGAATACTTATATGTCTATCAAAGCTCAGCTTGTGCCATCTATAGTAAGGAGGATCCTTGATGAAATGAATGCACTTTTTTGGAAATACTTCTACATTCCATGGGTAAGAAATTCTGACTGATGTAATTGTCATCTATCTTGAAGAATAATCTCAAACTTCAGCTAATGCTTCTAGGAGCATCCAGGGATTAACTCCAATTATAAGTGGACAAAAAAATGGAAATAACATGAAACAAGATGATAGAAGCTTCATTCCATGTGTATGATTCCAGAAACCTCAGAAATAATAAAAGCAAATGGTGAACAACTATTGTCAAATTATAGGCCACGGTTATCAGATCAAATGTGAATCATTATGGACTTCAGGATAGGATCACATGGATTCAATATGTATGTCCTATGGTACCTGATTTATTAATTAGAATAATCAAACAGTCAAATAATAATAATAATAATAATAATAATAATAAGAAGAAGAAGAAGAAGAAGAAGAAGAAGAAGATTCAAATCATCAATTTACCTGTTCCTAAACTACGATTGGTCCCCATAGCTACAGTTACCCGGATTCCAGGTTCAAGTACTTGCTCTACCACAACACTCTGCATATTCAGTTTTTCCCAAAAAATTATAAATTTAAAATAATAAAAATAAAAAGCTGAATTTTCCCCTTTGATATTATCTCATTTACATTTGGAAAAATTAAAATAAACAAAGACCTTGAAATTATCTGCAGGAACTCTAATGGAATGCCCGACCACAAATGGTAACCTATTCATTGCAGTAAAATGACACAAAACTCTAAAGACAAATCCAAATGGCAACTTTAAAAACACAAAAAAAATCAGTTTATTTTTTTTCCAGCAGTAGTGTGCAGAACTCCGAGAAAAAATGTGATCATTTCAATTGTTACCAATCATGAGTCCCAGAGAGGTATCCCAAATTACAGTGCAAACAAAACAGAAACATATTTCAACTCTTAATGACCTTGAATCATACAAGGTTGAAGTGCCGATAAAATCATTAGAAAGAGCAATATTTTTCTCCTAATATTTCATTAGCTTGTCTTTGAAATAAAGGACATAGCAGCCAGCAAACAATAAGAAAAACAGACCTTACTCAACCCAACATCAACGAGTGTTCCTGTAGTGTTAGAGGGACTTCGTTCCAAGGTTACACCTGCAATTATGATTCAAAGTCAACGGTGGTGTTTTGCGTCGAGCAAGTAATCAGCATAAAAGGCTCACAGGGGTACAGAGAACATAAAAGGCTTAACTGTGATTTATACTTTTTGAATGGGTTTGAACATTGCAGTGTTTAAGAAATAAATGTTTTTTTTTGGAAATTAACTCTAAACTCTAAACACGACTTTATATAGCAAACGTGATAGTTAGCAGTTAGCACAACAAACTTACCACTATTTCAAAATCTCAATTTAATGTCTTTACCATAATATAAATCATTTCAGGTAATCAAATTCGATAAATAATTCAAACTAAGAATTCATTTTGAATCAGCCTCACATGGCTCTGTTTCCGGAAAAGGCAGATTATTAGAATTGGTTATTTCAACTAACAAACCATAAATATCTACGGTACTGTTTGTGTACCTTCACGGAAAGGGGACCATTCATGCTTGCGCAAATGATGAGGAGCATCAAGCGGTGGCAACAAACCCTATACATTAGAAACCCAAAATAAAGATCAAGTAATACACATTGCGAGACAAAAAAAATAATAATTGACATGTATAAATTCAAAAAAGAACAAAGGCATCATTTTCTCACCACACATTTCAAGTTCTTGTGAATGGGAAAGAGATGCTTCCGTAGATACTGCGGAGTCTCCAGATAACGCAAAATTCTCAAAAGAAAAGGCGCACCCCTTTCGTTCTCATCACCATCATTCATTCTCAGTTCTTCAGAAACATCACTTGATGTGGCCTTATTATCAAAAACAACAACCTACTCGAATAAACAAAAGCATCACAAAAAAAAACCAGCAAAAACCCTAGAAACAGAATTGATAATCCACCAGCTTTTCAACTTCTCAATCACAAGAATCAACAGACCATTACCTCATCGATCCGAAAAATAGTGGCGGCTCTAGCAATCTGTCCAGCGAGCTGGGAAGGTAAACAAGGGTTTGATAGATCAATCAATGGCGGAAGAAAGAAGGGAATCGAGAAGGAAAAGAGAAGTATACGAGTGTGGCGAGATCGAGGGACTGGGCGTTGTCAATGATGGAGCCGGAGATGGCGATGGAGACCGTGGGCGGCGTCTCCTTGGGCTTCTCCTGCTCCTCTTCGTCTCTCCTTTTCCTCTTCTTCTTGTGCTGCTTACTTTGGTTCGAGCCTCCGTTCATCGTCGATGCTCACTGGGCGCACTTTGCGAGGGTTTTTCTGGGATGGGTTTATACTTTACAGCATTTGTTTGATCAACTTAAGCTGGCTAGACCTAACCATGAACGAATCCAGGTCCGGACCTCGCCAATTTATTTAATCTATTAATAATTTAATATTATATGCTCTTCGTAACATATAATAATTATTATTATCATTAAATATTATAATTTATAAAATTTGATAAAAAAAAAAAACATAGGACTAAACCACTAGTTAACCTCATGGCTTAATACACAACACACAGACTCTGCTTTCACGGCTTCAGAACTCTTGGTATATTTTTTTTTCTCCACAATTGTTTGACATGGGATCTTTAAATCTCCTATAATGCATCTCATGATATCAATAAACCATTGTAACTAATGTATTTTTTGACCACCCTAGTTTCTTTTATTAAAAATTAAAAAAATAATAACACGAGGCCACTGAGATAACACACCAAATCACCATTTCATGTTCATTTTTTAAAATTTTTCTGATAGAGATAAGACTGTTTACACTTCTTGCCGAAGAGGAAGCCATAGTAGCATGATCATGAAGTAAAAGAAAACACAAGGATTTAAACCCTCACAATTGTGAGAAGCATCATGAATGGTGTGAAAATTTATAGTGAAGGTTCCTCCGAGAGAGACTTATCATAGGGCAACAGGAACTTTAAGATACTCCAGTATTTTATCATCAGTTTCAAATTTCATTTCCTTCTTGTCTCTCCCAATACTAACGTACTCCTCAAATCTCTCCTTCAAATCCTCTGGGAGATTTGTGGTGCTAGTCCAACCAAGTATCTCCTTAGCAGCTCTTGGTTCTGCATAGAAATGCTACAATCACCATTATTTTAGTCACTGTACTGTGGAGGGAATTATAGAATGGACGCTTAGGAAAGACAGTTTGCTGACTTACCATATTACGAAATGGAAACGCTTTCCTCGCATCAACTCCCACTGCCTTTGGATCAAAGTAAACTACATTAAGTGGCCGGCTGGCGGCTTCAGCACAAAGTTTCGCCAATCCGTTGAATGTGACAGCACGGTCACAAACACAATTGAATATATTGCCACTTGCAGCAGCAGGATTCTCCACGGCAAGAACCAGCATGCTGGATAGGTCCCTCACATGAGATATGTTGGTCAGTTGCACGCCAGATCCAGGAATCGGAACTGGTCGATCACGTACAATTCCTGTGAAATGGTTCCACAAATAGCTTAATCATATGGTACTACATATTTGCAGGATATAAATCCAGACCGTCTATGGGCCACAAGCTCATTCATTATTGATGCACTAAATCAAGAGTGGAAATGACCGCTTCTTTCCTGATACTCCTAGCTATAGAAAATTTTTTCACCTTCGTCTTTAAATGTCCCTATCTAGTGTACGTATAAGGCTGCATTCTTTGCGCATCAGCGCCAATGTAGTTTATGTTCAATCAGTAAACTAACAGGGCCTACTTGATTGAAAATTTCAGAACATATCAATGTCTTTATGAACACGGTTCTCTATTATCAACAATTTTTTGAGTGAATGGAACAATTGAAATTGAATGTAATAACAAAGGAAGAGATGAAGAAATGAAGTAAAGTTGGAGAAGGCCATACGATCAAAAAACCACTCCTCGCAGTCTTTGTTGTTTCCGGATCCTATCATATATTGCGGGCGGAATATTGCCCAGCTGCTAAATGATAGACTTGCAATATATTTCTCTACTGCCGCATGACCTGCATCCTCTTTAACAGGGTCCTGCAAGAGTAGAAAGTTTGCAATTAGAGAGTAGCAGTAAAGAAGTTAAATGCACATAAAATTCATTAGCAACAAAATATAAACCAGACATTTAAATCTAAGAGAACAGTCAATTGATACATTATGGATCCAGTAAAGTTAATTAGACCATTGCCAAAGGCTTTAGATGGACCACAAAGGATATATATTGAGAGACATTTGGAGACACCGGTCAGCCTGAATAATTTAATAAGCTTTCTCCGGAGCATGCAAACGTGCAACATCCACACACCCAAGCAAGCATTAGCCGGGACGTAATGATATCAGAAAGCACAAATTAAGCCTACCCCTTCAACATGAGGAACCTCATCACTTGTTTTGTATATTCCAGCGCTGCTAATAAACAGAAATTGGCTAGCACCAGAACTTTTGGCCCAGTCTACCACAGGCCTGCAATATATAATCAATTTTAAGAAAATCAATGACCCACTGTCCCAAACACTGAGTTACACAACGAGACTAGAACAAACCATTTATTCATTCATTCAGTCCAATGTTCTTCACAAATGCCTCAAATCATGCTATAATTGTGCTATTTTGACAGTGATTTTTTTTATAAGATGAAGTGATAAATCATAGTCTCACCCAAGAAAACAGTATTATTAGCATAAACCAATTGGAATTCTAAACTCAAATCTTACTTCACAGTATCCAAATCCTTGCCATTGTTATCCAAGACCACATCAAACACTGCTGATCCCAAGATATTCCCCACCTCCGCAGGGTCTCCCCAAACTGTCTTCCCGCCAGCGCTCACTAACTCCTGCAAAAACCCTCAAAATCATGGCTTTTTAATCAAAATTCAGAAACCAAGAACCCTCTTACTCACCAAGAACCGATTGAAAGGGGTTTTCTTCATATCATCAGAGCTCGCGTCTCCAACCGTCAGAATGGTGACCTCGTGGCCGGAGGCGAGGAGATCACGGGCGAGATAAAAACCAATGACGGCGTGGCCACCGCTGTTGGTGTTGACAATGAGAACCTTCTTCTTCTCCGGAACCTTCGCGGCTGCATTGGAAGAGACGTAGAAACGGGGAGATCGGGGAAGAATGGAGCGGCGTATGTGGATAGGACGGAAAGAGTTGGGTAGTGAGATGGCTGAAGAGGAGTAACAACGAGCGAGAGGAGAAGGGAGAGCAGAGGAGCGAGGGGAGCCATAAAAGGTCGAGCTTTCGGAGAGAACGGCCACGGCCACGGCCACGGCAGCAGTGGCGGCCATGGTTGAGGGATAGTGATGGCGGGAGAGTAAGTGGAGAGGATTGAAGAGACGCGAACCGTTGCTCCCTGCCGCTAAAAAATGGATAGTGTGTGTTGCTCTAGAGGAAAAATGGATAATGTGTGTTTTTTCCCATTTCGCACCCTGTTTTTGTTTTTAATTTATTTTAGGCCTTTTGTTATAAACTCAAAAAAGAACAAAGGCATCATTTTCTCACCACACATTTCAAGTTCTTGCGAATGGGAAAGAGATGCTTCCGTAGATACTGCGGAGTCTCCAGATAACGCAAAATTCTCAAAAGAAAAGGCGGCACCCCTTTCGTTCTCATCACCATCATTCATTCTCAGTTCTTCAGAAACATCACTTGATGTGGCCTTATTATCAAAAACAACAACCTACTCGAATAAATAAAAGCATCACAAAAAAAAAAACCAGCAAAAACCCTAGAAACAGAATTGATAATCCACCAGCTTTTCAACTTCTCAATCACAAGAATCAACAGACCATTACCTCATCGATCCGAAAAATAGTGGCGGCTCTAGCAATCTGGCCAGCGAGCTGGGAAGGTAAACAAGGGTTTGATAGATCAATCAATGGCGGAAGAGAGAAGGGAATCGAGAAGGAAAAGAGAAGTATACGAGTGTGGCGAGATCGAGGGACTGGGCGTTGTCAATGATGGAGCCGGAGACGGCGATGGAGACCGTGGGCGGCGTCTCCTTGGGCTTCTCCCGCTCCTCTTCGTCTCTCCTTTTCCTCTTCTTCTTGTGCTGCTTACTTTGGTTCGAGCCTCCGTTCATCGTCGATGCTCACAGGGCGCACTTTGCGAGGGTTTTTCTGGGATGGGTTTATACTTTACAGCATTTGTTTGATCAACTTAAGCTGGCTAGACCTAACCATGAACGAATCCAAGTCCGGACCTCGCCAATTTATTTAATCTATTAATAATTTAATATTGTATGCTCTTCGTAACATAAAATAATTATTATTATCATTAAATATTATAATTTATGGAATTTGATAAAAGAAAACATAGGACTAAACCACTAGTTAACCCACTAGTTAACCTAATGGCTTAATACACAAGACACAGACTCTGCTTTCACAGCTTCAGAACTGATGTATTTTTTTATTTTTTTATTTTTTGACAATGCTAGTTTCTTTCATTAAAAATTAAAAAAATAATAGCACGAGGCCACTAAGATAACACACCAAATCGCCATTTCATGTTCATTTTTAAAAATTTTTCTATAGGGATAAGACTGTTTACACTTCTTGCCAAAAAGGAAGCCATAGTAGCATAATCATGAAGTAAAAGGAAAACACAAGGATTTAAACCCTCACAATTGTGAGAAGCATCATGAATGGTGTGAAAATTTATAGTGAAGGTTCCTCCGAGAGAGACTTATCATACGGCAACAGGAACTTTAAGATACTCCAGTATTTTATCATCAGTTTCAAACTTCATTTCCTTCTTGTCTCTCCCAATACTTACGTAGTCCTCAAATCTCTCCTTTAAATCCTCTGGGAGATTTGTGGTGCTAGTCCAACCAAGTATCTCCTTAGCAGCTCTTGGTTCTGCATAGAAATGCTACAATCACCATTATTTTAGTCACTGTACTGTGGAGGGAATTATAGAATGGACGCTTAGGAAAGACAGTTTACTGACTTACCATATTACGAAATGGAAACGCTTTCCTCGCATCGACTCCCACTGCCTTTGGATCAAAGTAAACTACATTGAGTGGCCCCCCGGCGGCTTCAGCACAAAGTTTCGCCAATCCGTTGAATGTGACAGCACGGTCACAAACACAATTGAATATACTGCCACTTGCAGCAGCAGGATTCTCCACCGCAAGAACCAGCATACTGGATAGGTCCCTCACATGAGATATGTTGGTCAGTTGCACGCCAGATCCAGGAATCGGAACTGGTCGATCACGTACAATTCCTGTGAAATGGTTCTACAAATAGCTTGATCATATGGTACTACATATTTGCAGGACGTAAATCCAGACCGTCTATGGGCCACAAGCTCATTCATTATTGATGCACTAAATCAAGAGTGGAAATGACAGCTTCTTTCCTGATACTCCTAGCTTTAGAAAATTTTTTCACCTTCATCTTCAAATGTCCCTATCTAGTGTACGTATAAGGCTGCATTCTTTGCGCATCAGCGCCAATGTAGTTTATGTTCAATAGTAAACTAACAGGGCCTACTGGATTGAAAATTTCAGAACATATCAATGTCTTTATGAACACGGTTCTCTATTATCAACAATTTTTTGAGTGAATGGAACAATTGAAATTGAATGTAATAACAAAGGAAGAGATGAAGAAATGAAGTAAAGTTGGAGAAGGCCATACGATCAAAAAACCACTCCTCGCAGTCTTTGTTGTTTCCGGATCCTATCATATATTGTGGGCGGAATATTGCCCAGCTGCTAAATGATAGGCCTGCAATATATTTCTCTACTGCCGCATGACATGCGTCCTCTTTAACAGGGTCCTGCAAGAGTAGAAAGTTTGCAATTAGAGAGTAGCAGTAAAGAAGTTAAATGCACATAAAATTCATTAGCAACAAAATATAAACCAGAGATTTAAATCTAAGAGAACAGTCAATTGATACATTATGGATCCAGTAAAGTTAATTAGACCATTGCCAAAGGCTTTAGATGGACCACAAAGGATATATATTGAGAGACATTTGGAGACACCGGTCAGCCTGAATAATTTAATAAGCTTTCTCCGGAGCATGCAAACGTGCAACATCCACACACCCAAGCAAGCATTAGCCGGGACGTAATGATATCAGAAAGCACAAATTAAGCCTACCCCTTCAACATGAGGAACCTCATCACTTGTTTTGTATATTCCAGCGCTGCTAATAAACAGAAATTGGCTAGCACCAGAACTTTTGGCCCAGTCTACCACAGGCCTGCAATATATAATCAATTTTAAGAAAATCAATTACCCACTGTCCCAAACACTGAGTTACACAACGAGACTAGAACAAACCATTCATTCATTCAGTCAGTCAGTCAGTCCAATGTTCTTCACAAATGCCTCAAATCATGCTATGATTGTGCTATTTTGACAGTGATTTTTTTGATAAGATGAAGTGATAAATCATAGCCTCACCAAAGAAAACAGTATTATTAGCAGAAATCAATTGGAATTCTAAACTCAAATCTTACTTCACAGTATCCAAATCCTTGCCATTGTTATCCAAGACCACATCAAACACTGCTGATCCCAAGATTTTCCCCACCTCCGCAGGGTCTCCCCAAACTGTCTTCCCGCCAGCGCTCACTAACTCCTGCAAAAACCCTCAAAATCATGGCTTTTTAATCAAAATTCAGAAACCAAGAACCCTCTAACTCACCGAGAACCGATTGAAAGGGGGTTTCTTCATATCGTCAGAGCTCGCGTCTCCAACCGTCAGAATGGTGACCTCGTGGCCGGAGGCGAGGAGATCACGGGCGAGATAAAAACCAATGACGGCGTGGCCACCGCTGTTGGTGTTGACAATGAGAACCTTCTTCTTCTCCGGAACCTTCGCGGCTGCATTGGAAGAGACGTAGAAACGGGGAGATCGGGGAAGAATGGAGCGGCGTCTGTGGACAGGACGGAAAGAGTTGGGTAGTGAGATGGCTGAAGAGGAGTAACAACGAGCGAGAGGAAAAGGGAGAGCGGAGGAGCGAGGGGAGCCATAAAAGGTCGAGCTTTCGGAGAGAACGGCCACGGCGGCGGCGGCGGCGGCGGCAGCGGCGACGGCGGCCATGGTTGAGGGATAGTGATGGCGGGAGAGTAAGTGGAGAGGATTGAAGAGACGCGAACCGTTGCTCCCTGCCGCTAAAAAACGGATAGTGTGTGTTGCTCTAGAGGGATTTCTTTGTTTTTCTTTCCATTTCGCACCCTGTTTTTGTTTTTAATTTATTTTAAGCCATTTGTTTTAAATTTTTTAGGTAGAATACCCTAATTGGTCCCTTTATTTGTGACAATCTGCCCTTTTAATCCTCTTACTTTAATTTGGCCCCGAATAGTCCCCCTACTGTCAATTTGAGGCAAATCAAGTCCAACAACTGACCGACGTTAGTTTTTCCGTCTGAGTTTACTAACGTGGTTTTATAATGGAGGGACTAATCGGGGCCAAATTAAAATAAAGGGACTAACATGGCATATTGTGACAAATAAATGGACCAATTAGCTTAGATTGTCACATATAAAGATACCAATTAGGGTATTCTACCAATCCATTATAAAGCCACATCAGCAAACTCAGACGGACAACCTAACGTCGGTCAGCTGTTGGACTTGATTTGCCTCAAATTGACAGTAGAGGGACTAATCGGGGCCAAATTAAAGTAAAGGGACTAAAAAGGCAGATTGTCACAAATAAAGGGACCAATTAGAGTATTCTACCAATTTTTTATAATAAAGTCTCCGAGCATCTAAAGTTAGGTTTAATTAATCAATCATGCCGTTGCCATTGTCAATCAAATTGCTGTGTTTGTTCATGTGATAAGGATCACGGTGTGCATAATTAAAAAAATATGTGATGCAAACTATGGGAAAAGTTTGGCCGCCAAGGTCAAAATTAGCAAGGCATGTTGTCAAAAAAACAAGTGAGTAGTTATTAATATATTTTTCATAAAAATTATATTTACTATGAGAATGTTATACAATTTTTTTCATTTGTTTAATTTTTTCTAATTTTTATAAAAATATACACTAAGGTTGTGTTTGATTGCCTAAATTTTCCATGGATCATTTTTCAGTCAAATAGACTGTTTGTTTGCCCAAATTTTTCATGAAAGAGTTTTTCATGGATGTTGTCACGCGATCCTATTTTCTCTCAAAACAAGGGAAAATTTTTCCAACCTCAACTCTAGGAAAATTTTTCCAGGGAAAATAGTAGGAATTATATGAAAATACAAGCAATCAAACAACAAAATCAGAATTTTTCATAGAAAAGTTTTGATTTTCTAGCTAGAAAATAATGACAATCAAATGCCTATTTGTTCGTTTTCCATGAAAAATTGGAAAAATTTTCAATGAAAAAATTTTCTTTTCCACCCATTTTACATGTTGCTAATCAAACACAGCCTAAATTCTGCATATTTGTAATATTTTTATAATAAAGTTATAACTCAAAAAGTAATTATCTACCGATGCAAGTGATAGAAGCCTAGATAATTTAAGTTAGTGGGTTGAATTTGGAATTTTTATATATAACAAAACACCCATTCAAAGAGCTATATTTTAATAAATTGCTTTCAATACTTCGCATCACGAAGTTGATTGTTCAAAGATTAAAATAAAATTTTTTACTTGATTCTTTTTCTGGAGAGGTGTAAAAGTAAATAAGAATGATTAGTAGAAGTATATAAAATAATATTATTTTTAAAGACAATATGTCAAGTTGTATGTTTACTCCAAATTATCTCTAATTACACACACACACACAGATATATATATATATATATATATCAGAAACAAAGTTTTAGGAGTAGACATATTTTCAGTTTTTCATTTTTAAATAGGATAGTCACGTTGCTTGAAGAATATTGGCAACATGATAGTGATAACAAATTTTATTCTTATCCAAATTTTCAGAAATAGTCTTTTGTTAGTTATCCATGCATAACATAACATGAACCTCATTCCCTTATATTTGACTATTATTAAAAATATGTATCATGTTTCCCACTCCTAAAATATTGACTTTTTCGAAAAAATATATATTTTTTAAATATGTGATAATCATGACACTAGCAAATATATTTTATATTTCCATATAAAAAATGGTATTATATAATGAACTTTGTCTGGAATGATATTGACAAATTGCACACTATTAAAATTGAAAAAAAAAATCTCTAATAGTCTTTTTATACAAGCAAACAAGCCGTCAGTAATGTATATCAAAAATTAATTATTCAGCTTACATGCAATTGAATTGTAAACTCTGCTCTCATAACCAATAATTTTTTATTTAACAATTATATATAACATCCCTTTAAGATACTTTGCTCCAGAGAGAATCAAAGGTGTGCTTAAGCATCCCCTTAACCCTATGATGATATATATATATATATTATCTTTCACTCTATTGGAATTTATTCAAATGATTATTTTTTTATAAAATCTTTAAACCCTAAAAAACAACTTCATATCTACACTCATGATGTTAGAAGTCATTTTCTATTGAATGTATTTGAAGTTATTTAGTGCGATTTTATTCAACACTCATCTTATAGTGGTAGTCTTTTATATTTTATTATTTTTTTAAATATTAATTAATATAATATCAGGTTTAAAAAATATGAAAATTCTTAATATTTATAATTTTTAAAAAAATTGAAGTCAACACCTCTTAGTCTTTTATATTTTTTTAATTTTGTCACAAATTTACGCAATGTGACTAACACCAGTAGACTGAAGATTCTTTAGTAAATCTTTAATAGATTGAGTTATAATTCAATGAAAAAAAAATACTCACTAACAAATAAATATTTAAAAAAATGAATAAATTATATGTATTAGAAATAATTTAAGATACAAGTATTATAAATTAGTAGTGTCGAAAAACATAAAAAACAACAACAACAACAAAGATACTTTTAGCCTCTAAAAGAGTAAGTTGTCATGGACTGACTACATTTAAGTTGATATTTTTTAATTATTAAATTATTGATATCTATTTAAATACATAATCATTCAAGTTGCTATTTGTTCCAATTTCATGCGAAACACACAGGAACCCACTTCCACTTTTACTTTTTCCCCAATTGGTTGTTGTGTTCATGCAATTGGGTTGGCCCGGTCTTCCTCAGAAAGCACTATTTTCTATTTTTTCCCAACTTTATTCTCTACTTTTTGTTCCTCTTTTTCTTAATACCTAAGTCTTCAAACTTGATTGTTGGAATGGAACTAATTAACTCGGAATGCCTAAAATTATACTGGATAATTTATCTTATGGAATTATAATTCATAATTCACTTCAGTCCTTCAAATTGCAAGAAAAAAAGTTGTTTGTACTTTTTTGAAAAAGTAATATATTTCAAAGATCATGAAATCACACAGAGAAAAACACAATACAATAAAATAATAAAAAAATAATAAACAATAAACCATAATACCTATAAAAGTTAAATATGTTTTCATCTTTGACCTTACTAAAATTTAAAAAATTACCTATTTTTAATTTTATAAGAGATAATTAAATTAACAAAATAAAAAAATAACCCAAATTCTATAGAAGTTTTCACTCGCCACCACCCTCATGAAAAATAGCTTAATTACTTGTCATCTTTAAACACACACACACACACACACACACATATATATATTAGCATTTTCATTTGATATTGAAGAAAATTTCATTTATCATGAACTTGTTATAATAAAAAAAAGACCAAAATTCCATCGCGGTGGGCCCCTTGAATCCCATGAAGAAACTAGTCCGTGGGTCCCATAGGTTGGCGTATCTGGCCACGGCCAACGGCCCCCGTTTGCATGCCGGTGCGACCCGCTTCTTATCCCCCTCGTCACGCCAACGTTATTATTATTTTCCCTTCCCCAACTCCTCCTCCTCCTCCTCCTCCTCCTCCTCGACACGAAACCTACCCGCCCGCGCGCGCGCCCACCCGCACGCCCGTCCGCGTGCGATGGGATGTGCGCAATCGCACATCGAGGGCGAGGAGCCCGTCTCGCGCTGCAAGGCTCGCCGCCACCTCATGCGTGACGCCGTCGCCTCACGCCACGCCTTCGCCGCCGCGCACTCCGCCTACGCTGTCTCCTTGAAGAACACCGGCGCAGCCCTTAGTGACTTCGGCCATGGTGAGTCTATCATCGTCCATCCGGCTTTCCCCTCCTCCTCCTCCACCTCCTCTTCCTCTACCTCTGCCGTTCCGGTCCCTTTGGCTCCTCCTATCGAAGCCCCTCCCCCTCCTCCCCCTCCTCCTGCCGATGACGGCACTGGTAGTTCCACTATTCAGCGCGCCACTAGCATGCCCAACATTTCTTCTCTCAAATCCTCCCAATCCCGCCATGATTCCTTTCCCATCCCAGAAGACAACCCTGTCCCCGATGCCCCGGCTTCTCAGTCGGAGATCGTGGAGGAGGAGGAGGAGGAGGAGGAGGAGCCTGATAAGATCGTCGAAGAGCCTTTGAGGTCATCGAAGCAAGGGAGGAAGGAGAAGCAAGGCGCCGCCAGCGTCGGGAAAAAGGTGAAGATGGCCGGCGTGGCTTCCGCTGTGACGCAGAAGAGTGTTACTTTGGTGCAAATATTGAATGAATTAGATGATCATTTCCTCAAGGCTTCAGAGAGCGCTCATGAGGTCTCCAAGATGTTGGAGGTCACCAGGATGCATTACCACTCCAATTTTGCTGAGTCACAAGGTGAGAGTGCTAGCTCTGTTTTCTCCCCAAATCAATGGTTCATTTTTACAGTGAAAGTGTGATCTTCTTGGTTGGATGTTGAATGGTCTACTGAATGAATGCTTCTGTTTCAGAGATATCACTCTTTCTTCTTGGCAGGGCGTGTTGATCATTCTGCAAAACTCTTGAGAGTCATTACATGGAACAGGTCTCACACAATTGAGGATGATGGTGCTGATAAAGACGAATTTGAAACTCATGCTACAGTTCTGGACAAAATGTTAGCTTGGGAGAAGAAACTTTATGATGAAGTGAAGGTAAAGTGAATTTGTTTTCTGATCTTAGTTTTTCAGTGTCATGCCCCCACTAGAAGGAAGGCTTGGCTCAGAAACAGAAACAGAAACAGAAACAGAAACAGAAACATTACACTTTTTATATTTTATGTAAACATGTGGGATTATATGGGTAGATTCTCTTTATATTTTTGCTGATATTTCTGAGGTATTCTATGTTAAACAGGGTTTCAGCATTTCTTAGTCTTTAAGAAAGTAATTCTATTCTACCAGCAGTAGATATAGCATTGACATCAAGGGAACTAGTTTTGTCCAATGAGCCTAGAGTTCTATAATTTTGGCATGACTATTGGCTTCATTACTTTTCAGACTCTATGAGTGAGTAGTCACTCTTGTCATTAATTATATAGGATGCTGTCTACTTGCGTTGATTGATATCAAATATATTATCTAATTGTTGCTTATTCATTGGTTCAGGCTAGTGAACTTATGAAGATTGAGTATCAAAATAAGATTGCTTTACTGAATAAGCAGAAGAAACGTCGTTCCAACCCTGAAACTATTGAAAGAACTAAAGCTGCAGTGAGCCATTTGCATACCAGATACATAGTTGATATGCAGTCCATGGACTCAACAATTGCAGAAATCAATCGATTGCGTGACCATAGGCTGTATCCAAAATTAGTATCCCTTGTTGACGGGTGAGTTGTCCTGCACTTTTTTATTCAAATAAAAAAAGTAAATAAAAATTTGCGTTTCTATTTCTATTTCTATTTCTATTTCTTCATATATATATCTATATATATGTGCGTTGTTATTTTCTACATACAACCAGAAGTATCTTTTGTTCCAATTTCATTCTTTCTCCAAGTGCCTCCAAATTGTCTGTTTAACTTAATGTAGGTTTATCTTTAAGATTTAGCCCTCAAGGTGTCTTGCTGGCAGTTTGAGTTAGAGGCAAGGAAAGAATTATTCTTAATTTAGGTCTGGCACCGGCCAGAGCGATGTGCATTGGTATACCATATCTTTATAGAAAATTTCAACAAACTCTTTAATATCATGACCTTAGATATGCTTGCCTGGTTCGGTGCCCATCTAACCAAAATATCTAAGTCTGCCTTGCCTCCTAGGTAGCCATGCTATTAGTAAATCATCATGTTCTGGAAGGCTTCATATCTGTTCTAATTATGTCGTAAAGTTGTTGGTGTATATGTTATTACTTAAACTCTTTGAAAAGTACCACCTGGCCATATCATGAAAATACCAGCAAAGTTTCGAAGCGGTTAAGCAGCGCATATATCTTTGTAAATATCCAGATTTTTTTGTCAAACTAATTAAAGGAGACCTAAAATGGAAAGCAAAGCTTAGAGAAAGATTCCTTGCGGGATACTAACATTGTTGTTTAAAGTTAAATGGTTGCATTGGTGTCTTTGTTTTTTCTCTTTTTAAGAGTATACTTTTCTTGATGATGAAGTTAATAATAAGTGTTCTTCTTTCTCATCTTTTCCTTCTTTTTCACATTATTCTTCCTTTTGGTCGTGACTTTATTTGGAACATTATGATTCTGAACATTAGTAGGCTTTCCAGATGATAATTGGATCTTACTTGTATCATCTGCCAGCGTTGTGCTGTCCCTGTTCTAGACTGTCATCTTTGTTTCCGAGCTGGTCCCATGTCATCTTTGAATCTTTCAAGACCGGTGGAATGAGACTGTAAAATTGCTCCCATTTGTTGCTAGCTAGTTTCCTTTGAACATGATTTTGTTGTGCATGCCGATTTGGTTGACAATAAGACTCCCACCCTCCATTTTTAGGTAATTTTGGCCTGAAGCACAGAGGCAATCTTTAAGACAAAGGAAAGAAGGTTTATTTGTTTGCTAACCTGCATTCCTGCTACATCTATTTTTACTATAATTCCGGTCATCAATTATTTTTTTTTTTCTCAATTGGTGATTTTCCCAGCTGTTGCATCATATGTTACGTGTTCTATTTGCCTCCATATTCTTCTGGTCAAGTTTTGAGGGCCCCTGTTCTACTACCACTTCGTTTTTCACCAGATAGGAATTTAATTTAATTTATTTTTTTCCCTCCATCATATTGTTCTTCTAAAAATACAAACCTTAAATTTGATATAGATTTATTCCGCACTTGGGCACCTCCCTTTTCTATTCCCTTTGAAACAGAATGGCGAAAATGTGGGAGACAATGCATTCACATCATGTACGTCAGTGCATGATCGCCGGTGAGCTCAGAGCCCTGGACACTTCTCATGCTCCCCGGGAAACAAGTGAGCATCAATACGATCGAACAGTTCAGCTGTGGCAGGTGGTTGGAGAATGGCACTCACAGTTACAGAAACTCATTACTCATCAAAAAGAGTACATCTACAACTTGAATGAATGGTTAAAGCTTAATCTCATTCCCATTGAAAGCAACTTAAAGGAGAAAGTGTCATTTCCACCACAAGTACAGCTGCCACCAATCCAAGCACTCCTGCTCGCATGGCATGATCAGCTAGAGAAGCTACCTGATGGTCTTGCCAAAGGCGCCATCTTCAATTTCTCTGCAGTCATTAACGCGATCATAATTAGTCAGCAAGAGGAGCTGAAACTGAAGGAGAAATGCGAAGAATCGAAGAGAGAATACACACGCAAAATGCGAGCTTTTGAGGAGTGGTCCAGAAAATACTCACAGAAGATGACTACATCAACATCCGAGGTATCAGATCCCCCGAGTAATGACGACATAGTTCAAACTGATCCAATTCAAGAAAAGAAACTTGCCGTTGAGATTGCAAAGAGTAAGCTCGACAGTGATGTCGATGCGTATCAGAAGTTGTGCAAAAAGGTGAGAGAGAAATCTCTTGCAACACTTAAGAATCACTTGCCCGAGCTTTTCCGATCATTGTCGGAATTTGCTCTTTCATGCTCTGAGATGTACAAGAAGCTGAACTTAATCAGTCTGCCGGAAGAACCAGATGCCCCAAATGCTTGAACAATTGCATGTATACATTGGTTGCAAATTTTTTTTTTTATTAATATTTGTTGTATATTTTATCTTGCCTTTGTGTCATATTTTCTTCCGATAAATGATATATTCTCTTAATGTATACATCACTTGTTCATAATATTGCCATTTGACAAATAATTACATATGTGACCCATTCTAGTGAACTTTATTTGAATTCTTCATTGCTTGAATTCCAGATAGCATTCCCAGTGGCGGCAAGTGACAACTGATTTTTTTTTGGTTTAATAAAACTAATAAATTACACATTAAAGATAAAACTAAATTTGGATCAGGCACAGACTACCTGAAAGAAGGCCAACCTCATCCTAATATTCAAATTTTGATGGTCGACGGTAAATAGGGACATAATTGAGGACTTAGACGCAAAACTTTTCTACTTGCCCAAATAGGCCAAAAGGCTATTCTAGTGATTTCAAGCAGGTACAAGGGTCTTAACGGAAGTTTCATCGGTCTATTGACAAGGAGACATCGCAGCTCGTTGAATATTACCCACTCCGCTCGCCAGCCCTCGCAGCGCCATTAGAGGCAGTGGCGCAGGAGAGCGAGGTTGAGATTCCGATCTATGACTCCCTCTTCCGCCTCGGCGGCCTCATCGTCCTCTTCTTGGTTCTCCGGCATCGTTCGCGGCGGCCGCTCAATGAAGACATCGGGCGGCTCCGGCTCTGGGTCTAACCCTTCCGCTGCCAGTGAGGGCCTCGTCCTCCCCGGTAGCCGAAAGAACCAGCTGCGCGGCGTTCTCTTCAAGTATGGCCCTAAGTCTGTTCAGGTACTCTTCGCACTTGTTCTTGATGCTGATTTACTGCTGTTTATTGTTTGTTGTTGTTGTTGTGAATCTATTGCCTTCCGATATCTATCTAACAATCGAGCTATCTTTGTGGTTATTTGGAGCCGTGAATCCGTGAGATTTGAGGTGCTCGATCTTTTTTCTTGGTGTGTGAACAATGGTGAGAACTTGTTGTTTTGGACTAATCGATTTAGGATGGTTATGAATTATAAGTTCTTGTGATGATTTCGTTCCAGTGGATAGTTTCAAGATTCAGGCATCAATTTCTGTAAATTTGAACTCTAGACAAATCAATCCAATAGAATGACTCTTTTTGCATCCATACATGATAAAGTTATCCTACTGAAGTTCTACTAAGATGGAGTTCTGTTTTCATATATCAAGATTAATATAATATGCCTGTTGGACATGTACTGAAGTTGATCAGATAAGGGGAATGTCTACTTTAATGTGCTTCTTTATTTATTTATTTTTATCTTTTTAATTTTTTAGGTTTTGGAAGGAAGGTCTACACAATCAAGTGGAGGTTGAGTGATCTAAGTCAAATAAAATATTTAGCTTGTTTGCGATGATCTCATTGTTGTTTTGTTCCCTTGCTTGCTTTTCGAATTTTCGTTTTGATTTTGTCGTTGTCTTTGTTGCCAAGTGTTTGCAATGAAAACAGAGCACTCCTTTATGCAGGTTGCATTTAAAACAGGTGATTTCAACCAACAAGTCATTTTTATTGGTGGATTAACGGATGGACTTTTGGCTACGGAGTATGTTACTTCATCCTGTAAAATTTATGATGTGATCATGTATGTGCATGCATTGCATTCGTGCCTGCATGTGTGTGTGTTCTCTTCTCCTGTAATTCAACTTTGGATACTGATGTGTTCTGCATAGTTTATCTGTGTTTCGTGCTTAGCTGTTTCAGAATAGAGTTTAGATATTCGGTACTCAATTGCAATTGCTAGTATTTTGTTTTTTTATGGTTGTTTCAGATCAAGTTTTGGATAACTATTTTCTTTTTTATATGAACTATTTTTGGATGACCCTTTTTAACATTGATTGTGTATGAACCTTTTCTGGTAAATCATAATAGGTTTTAACCTTTTATTTTGGCTTTTGAATTCTTTTCCTTGTTGTATTTGGTAAAAATGCGCATTCATGACACAACTTTGTCATCTATGATATCATATCTTGGGCTTAAGACCTCTCTATGTTGCAGGTATTTGGAACCTTTATCAATTTCTTTGGAGAAAGAGAGGTGGTCCTTGGTGCAACCTTTGTTATCTTCGTCTTATATAGGATATGGCACTTCTAGTCTACAGGAAGTAATGATTCCCGCCATTGTCACCAATTCTGTCTAGAAATTATTCTTCTCGTAACTTTTTTTTCTACTTGTTAGTATCTCCATTCTAAAATTTATACTTAAACATCAAACAACTCAGATAAATTGGTGAGACACTTTATCCAAGTGCGAGGGAAGGAGTTCAAGGAGTGTTGGTGCTATAAAAAGAAGAAAACAAAAGCCGCTTTTCCACATTGTTTGCAAAATGAAATATCTTCTCAAGCTTGTTTTAACATTATAATTTGCCTTGTTATTAAAAATCCTAGTATAACTTGTTTAAGATTAAAAACATAAATTGATAATTATTTGTAATGGTTTCATGATATCATGGTGAGGTGATGCGCATGACTTGGTTTTCAAAAACATGCTGTTGTGAATTTCTGTTGTTTGAACTATTAAGTCCAATGAGTCATGCCAAGGTTTTTATTTATTTCCTATTGTTTCATTGTTGATTGATATAATGGAGAATTGATATATAAAAATTCAGAAGCACTATGAATATTGAATTTGTCATTATCACTGATTAAGTTTTGAGATCTGTTCAGTTGTTATACTTGATGCAAATTTATTGTGTACTCTTCAGGACTCCTTAGAACTTGATCAGCTTATTGGTTATCTCATAAACAAGGAGAACTCAGAAGGTGTTGTGCTACTCGGGCATAGTACCGGTTGCCAGGTAATGAAATGGCATAAAATCTTTAAACACTTAGTTGGCACCTATTTCAATATACTGTTATGCATGCATGACTGAGAAAATGTTAATCCACTTCCTTGCTGACATTAATTCAGGATATTGTGCATTATATGCGGACAAATTTTGCATGTTCAAGAGCAGTTCGTGGAGTTATTTTGCAGGTAATTTTCCTATTTTGAGTCCGATCCTTAAATTTATTAATGATTTTGTAAATTTGAAACTGGTAAGCATTTCATGGATTTTGAAATATGAGAACCCATTTTGTATGAGTTAACTATTATGGTCAATGGCATAACTTCTTGTTTTGGATGATTGGATCTCCTACTTTGAATTGGAAAACTTCCTATTGACATGTATATGAATCAGGCTCCAGTTAGCGACAGAGAATACAGAGCAACTCTCCCTGAAACTGCTTCAATGATAGACCTAGCAGCCACCATGATAAAGGAAGGAAAGGCGATGGAGTTAATGCCCAAGGAAGCAAATCCTGATGCACCTATAACTGCCTACAGGTGAATAGTATAATGTATTCACTTCTAATAGGTGCTGGTAGCTTTATGGTTATTGATTGTGCCTAGGTTTTATATTGATATGCATACTAAATCTGTGTATCAGTTTCTCATACTAACCATCTTATGTACCTGGCAGGTATCACTCACTTTGTGCGTACATGGGGGATGATGACATGTTCAGTTCAGATCTCAGTGAGGACCAGTTGAGACTGAGACTTGGTCATCTGTCAAATACACCCTGTCAGGTGAGCTGTGTTCTGTACCTTTCAGTTCTTAATTTATTTATACGCTGACAAAAATGTTGACATTTACCTCAACGCAGTGCTTGATAGTTATATAACCCTAGCTTCCATAAGCATTACCATAATATCAGTTTGATCCCAAATAAGTTGGTGGCCATATCAAATCATCTGTTATTACTTCCGGCTGTTAATTTTTAGTTTTTGTGACGTGGAGTAAAGATGGTTATTATTACAACAGATTTCTGATGGCTCATGCCCACCAAGCAGGCGGATTTTCTCTTTCTTGAAGACCATTAACATAAACTAATTGAGTGGAACTTCTGTTTTAAACTGTTATTTTCAATTTCTTCATTTTATCATTGTGATTGTTAAATATTAAAAGAGCACCCTGTTAGTGGTGAATGTTCATACAGTTGGATAATCACCATACCTGTCTATTGCCTGCTGTCTCCATAAGTTGCCTGTGCCAGTGATATTCATGTTCTTCTTTTCTAATATTAGTATAACAAACGTCTGGACCAGTTGAAACGAGATATGGTGTTATAGGAACTTGATAACAATTATGAATCAACAAACGCTGCGAATATTCATTGGTTTTAGTATTCTGAAAATATGATCAATGAATTACTAACCCTGCCAGTTGGTAAGAAATCTTTGAATGTCTTGGTCTTAGAACATGAAGAACTAGTATCTCTTTTCCTTTTTTTTATTTTTTCAAAATTGAAGGTATTAAGTTGATGTAGTATGGATTCATAGTGTTCTCATCACATTTGGAATGGATGATGAAAGGCTTCAGTAAGTTGAGCAGGAATCATATGATAGGGAGTCAAATTTTTAAATAGTTTATGAGAGCGGAAAATTGATAAATTTGAAAAGGTAGTGCCAAAAAACTTGGCCAGAACAGCATTGCTGAGAACACTCAGATGGATTTGGTTCCCTTATTGATTAGCCTTTTTATTTTGTTAAACCTAAAGTTCCATTAGTGCAGTTTTGTTTTGGTCGTTCAGTTTCCTTGATTACACTAATTTGGGTTATGCCTGTCTAATATCACGCATTTGAATGTTTGCTCATCTGCAGATAATTTTCTCAATGGCTGATGAGTATGTGCCTGAGTATGTGGACAAAAAGGCATTGGTTGATCGGTAAAGCTTTTCAAACATCACCCAGAAATTTGCTGAAACATTTATTTGGTTCTCCTAGATCGATATGCATGACCTCTCTTAATACATAGATGATTTCAACAGACTGTGCAGGGCTACGGGGGGTGCCGAGAAAGTCGAAATAGAGCATGGAAACCATGCTCTTTCCAACAGGGTTGAAGAAGCAGCCCAGGCTATTGTGGATTTTGTAAAGAGAGAAGGCCCTAAAGGTTGGGATGATCCATGGCACTAAACCTTTCTAGTAAGGTTTCTTTTTCCATCCCTGTCAAACCAACCTTGTATTCTTTTCTTCTTTTTTTTTTTTTTTTTTTTTTCTCTTTTGTCCCTTGCGCATTACCCTTTATATCATTTGTTTGTATGCTGTCAAACCTTGTACTTAAAAGATTTATCCGTTCTTCTAAATTTAAAAAAGAAAAATAATAAGAAAAAGGGCCTATTCTTGGTATCATTCTTTGCATGATACCATACTAAAACACAATCCCCGTTCCCCCTGCAAAACAGGATCAGCCCCTGCATAACATAAAGAACATGAAACTATAAACTATAAAGAAACAACTCAATATATACATAGAGAAGCCCTTCATCAAACGCAGTCCATTCCGTTCCTAATAAGCTCAAGCGCAATGGCATCATCATCATCATCATCATCATCATCATCGACCAAGCTCCTCTCAATGATCGCACTTCTCCTCCTCTTCTCCGCAAAGCTCACGGTCCCCCTCCCCAGCAACCCCTATTGTTTACCCCAGTACGCCCACGCCAACTGGGCCTGCTACTCCGTCCTGTTCGACAAGCCAGCCAACGGCCCCAGCTCCGACGACCGCGTCGCCGTGTCTGTCCAACACCTCTCGGTTAAACCCTCACCTGCTGGCTCAGTGGCGGCCATGGCCAGCAGGCAAAATCGAAGGCAGAGGCGCACTGAGAGAGACGACGACGATGATGACGACGACGATGACAGGAGGGGCGATGAGGAATGTTGTCACGCGCTCGAGCGGGTCGACAACGAGTGCGTGTGCGACGCGCTCGCAAAGCTCCCGTTGTTCCTCACAGTGGCCGAGCACGACTACCATATCAAGGTCTGGTCCAGCTGCAACGTTACGTTCGAGTGCGGCATGCATGGCGAGATGCACAGAGGATAAAATATAGAGAGCCGTGCATGCTGGACCTTCGCTTACGTACTAATAATAATCTCGCTTTTCCATTGCTTTCCATTGCTTTGCTTTGCTTTTTTATGTTCTTCGTTAATTAATAAGCTTGCCTTTTCAGCACCGTGATTATTGTTATTGTTATTACATTACCCTGCTTATCTTTCTTTTATTGTAATAATGTCTACAAATTAAATAAGCTATACTCCTTGTGTTAGCATTTACTTTTCTTGCAATAATAACACACTTATTTTGATTGCATAATGTTTGTGTGTGTGTGTTGGCTTTGATATAGATTTGTCATTTTGTGTGGATATATATATATATATATATATATATGGATTAGAAAAAAGGTAAAATTATTTTAAAATGCGAAAATAATTATGGAAATTAATACATTTAATAAAGATTAATTAAATTTCTAAAGTGTTTACACTTAGATTAGAAATAATTTTTGTTTTGATTCTTCGAGTTTTTAACATTAACCCATGAACCTAGAGATAAGCAATAAATCATCACAAATATATTATTATATTTGTAACAAGATAATCTTTTATTTTTAATATACATCACCAGATATATATATATATATATAATTATGTGTATTAGCTCTAATATAGATTTAATCCATTTGATCCAACGAAATAATTTTAAAAAATTTGAACTTATGACTTTAAAGCCACATGATGTGAGACCATGAATATCTATTTTGTCCTTTTGTATTTGGTTATCAAGCTCGATCTTTTCAAAATTTGATTAGCAATGATAAATTCAAAGTGATAATTTGCTAGACTATTTATTAAAATATTATACGATAATAAAATAACATTAATTTCTCATATATATATATATATATATCTTATGCTAAAATTAAGCGTCACTTTCAATGAAATTTAAAGTAAACACATAAGCGCACTCCCAAGCTTCTCACAAACAGAACAAACACGTAATGCATTGATAGTCAATTAATTTTGATTAAAAAAGGAGCTTATTAACTTAGATTTTAAGATTGAGACATGCATTGATTATGAGATTGAAATGAAATGACATGACTCTCCTTTTGTCATTATTTGGCAACTAGGGCTGCCATACTTCCCAAGTAGTTTCATGAAGACAAGGACAAGTGATGAAACTCTCCTTCCTTGGACTCTTTCTTACCTGCTTTAATGAGTACCACAAAATCAAAAGAATGGTTCCCTTATATAATATAATGCTCCTCTTTTATCATTCTCTCTCTCTCTCTTTTTTTTTTTAAAAAAAAAGCAATGAAAACCCTTACTTCTATTCCTGTAATTGTTTCCTTATATTTTAATACGCACTCATTTTTTTATTAATAAACAGAAAAAATTTGGACAAAAAAATACGGTTTAGGGTTTCTATCTTTTGCTATGCTATGAGCTTAATTTTTCACCGATTATTTTATTGCTAGAGATCATCCCACTTTAAATATAAAATTTTTTTCCCAAAGTTTTGAGTTATATAAATTTAAAAATATATAATAATTATAAAGAATTGATCTCATATAGTGGTCATTGACTGATGATTGTTGTTAACGGGTCATTTACTATAAATTATGTTTTAATTTTCCACTCCTTGCTATTATTATATCTTATTTGCACTAAATTCATAATGTCTTTTTTTTATATTTAATATATTTTGAGAAATTTGTTTTATTTTTGTTTTTAAAAAAATATATTGTAGGATGGAATGATTATCTCAAAAGATAATTCAAACTTTTTAAAATATTTTACTAGATAATTAATGCATTCTCTAAATAGACATATGTGCAATGTATGTATGGATATTATCAAATTAATAATGACAAGGGTAGAGTTGAATAAGGTTTAAAAAAAAAAAAATGGATCCAATCATTTGATTAGGGACTAGTGGGACTCAATGATTGATCTGACCTGTTAAATTTGTGTTAAGACATTTTGTCCTCATCTCATCTCACAAACTTCTAAAGTTGACATGTTGGGAAATATTGGATTAATTCACTGTTTGGATTCTCTTGGATTGAGCATAAGAGGCAAATGTCATCAAGATTCTTCTTTTTATTTTCCAAGGAAAAAAAAAATCTATTTTTATTTCTTTATATATTTTTTTAATGAAGTTACATGAGGAGGATGCATGCATGAAAAATTCATTCCCTAACTCATCTCTTCACTCTGCAATTGATCCGATATCAATAGATTAACAAGTTATTTGTTATTTTCAATGTCTTTTCTTCTTTTTTTTTTATTAAATTTTTTTGTTTTTAATTTTTTTCACAAATTTTTAATTTTATTTATTTTTTTGTTTATATATATATATAAGTTATGGATGATGGATAAGGAGTAATAGCATCCACTAAGAGAGGGAACCATTTGACTCTAAAAGTCTCGCAATAATATGATTCTAATTGGGAAAGGATTTGCATTTTGGGGCATGCCATTGTTGCACTCAACATGAAGTGGATCTTAGTGGGTCTAACATTTGGGATTTCAAATGTCTATTCCATCAAATTACAGAATCAAGCTTCCCTTCTTCAAAGGGATATGTTTTCCATTCCATTCTTGCATTCAAATAATAGTATTAATGATAAATAAATAAATAAATAAATAATGTTCTTGTCGATAGGTAATTGGTTGAAAATTGTGCTTTGTTTTTGTGATTAACAATTGGTGTTGGTTTGGTTAATTGATAAGAAATCGCCCATTTCATTTTTGTGTTATATATATATATATATATATCCTATATGGACGTCCATAGATAAAAAATCTGTGGATGTCCATCATTAGCCGTTGGATCTTGATCCAACGGCCGACATTAATTACTATACATCATTATTTCAAATAGTAACGATTGTACATTTACTATAGTAACTACTGTTCATCAATGTTAACCGTTGGATCTAAATCCAACGGCTAATGATAGATATCCATAGAATTTATCTATGAACGTCCATAGAAAATTGATCCTCATATATATATATATATATATATATATATATATATATATATGTTTTTCTTCCTTAATTTAGTGTAGTGTGGAATTATTAAGTTTACCTTCACTGTTTTGTGAGTGCATGCATTTCAAACTAATCATTTTATAAAAAAAAAAAATTAAGTAATTCTTATAAAAAAAAATTTGACAACATTATTAATATTATGAGCAGTAGGAGAAATATATACAAAAAAGAAAAGAAAAGAAAAGAAAAAATTTTCTTCCAACTCATCCCAATACAAAAGTAATATTTAATTTAATTTATTTAAGAAAAATCCACATGTCATTTCAAAGTTTTCTTAAAGAAAAAATTAAATTATTCCAAAAGTCAACCTAAAAAAAACCGCCTAAGTATCTATTTCCCAGTTTTGAATATTTTCGTTGAAAGATAAAATTAAAAGTTGAGGTTTGGAAAATGTCATACATCCTAACATTTGCCTAATGCATGGTAGCTTATTCCTACCCTTCTTTGTGGCCTTAATTTGAAGGTCATGAAGACCACCCTCACCCCCACCCCCAACACAACCTAACTTCCCTGTGGACAATATCAAACATTACCTAACACTAACTATGTTCAATTAATTCCCTACCTTCCCTTGATAATAATTCTTTATTGACTTACCTAAAAACAAAAACACATAATAATCACCTCCTCCTCCTCTTCAAACATCACATACTTTTTTATACCCATCACCTTAATTACTAAATTATTTATTTATTTATTTGTTTATTTCTGCATAAACTTGAAGTCAAAGTAAAAAAGTTCATTGGTAAGTGCTATGATGTAGTAGGAAAATTAATTCTATGGAAAAGAAAAAAAAAAAAAAAAAAAAAAAAACACCATTCAATGAAAAATACAGAAACTTTATAGCAACCAACATATGTATCCATTAAATGCGATTCATAAATAAAAAGACAAAGACTCAGAACAAAGCGACCCCCCAAAATGTACCCTCTTAGTACAAATCATTAAAACACCTCAAACCATCAAACATTTTAATGTTATATAATTATTAATTAATTAATTAATTAATTAACAATAACAATAACAATAATAACAATAATATGTTTATTAATATTATTATTATTATTATTATCATCATCATCATCGTCTTTCCGCACGGGTTAGCTCTATGCACCAACTCCTCACACGGGCGCGCAAGCTACGCCATCGACCTCATCAGGGGTTTTTTCCGGCAGTTCACCGGTCATGAAGCGGTGCACGAGGGCAAAGCTCGGTTTGAAGACTGTGTCCTCCCAGCTAGAACTTCCGTCGAACACCTTGCTTGCATCGAGGCGGTTAAGGTCCCAGCCGCACTCGAAGCGGAGCCTGTTGATTTTCAAGAGCTGGCCGCACGTTAGCCGGCAGGTGTGAGCCTTCATGTCGTCGATGGCCTTGGAGAGAAGCAAAGACAGAGTGTCGGAGTCGGCGCCCGACGCCTCGGCGCATAAGTAGTCTTGCATCTCGGGCACGCCGATGGACCTGCGTATCCCGCGAGAGCAATCGGAGTGCTGGTCGAACACGGCGCGCACCTCGTCGACCATGCCCATTTCCACCATCTTATCGACGCGTTTTTTAACGAAGTCGTGCAGAACGTCAGTGTCGACGTCGACCCAAAGGAAGCAGCACTCGTACTTGGCTCTGAACTCCTTGTTCTCACCGTCGACGAGTTCTTCGATGAAGGAGTTGGAACCGCCGGCCACGATGGGGACATGGTCACGTGAGAGAATCTCGTCTATGGCTTGCATGGCGGCGCGGCGGAAGTCAGTGGCGGTGAAGTCAGTGTCTGGGTCAACGCCGCCGATGAGGTGGTGGGGCACGGTGGCGCGTTCCTCGCCGGTGACCTTGTTCGTGAGGATGTCGAGGCCTTCGTAGACTTGCATTTTGTCGGAGTTGACCACCTCGCCGGAGAAGTGCATGGCTAGGTCGATGGCTAGCTTGGATTTTCCGGTACCCGAGGCGCCCATGACGAAAATAACCTTGTTGTTTTTGGTGAAGGTGGTGGAATTCAAGTGGAAATTTGGGGTGATGGGTAAGAGTTGGAAGGGAGGTTGCAGGCCTTGCCGGCATCCTAACGGTGATTGCAGTTGTCTTTCCGGCAGGCACCCCTGCGGGTTCGGCCACATAGTCATCATCTTTCTTTCTTCTTTTTTTTTCAACAAAAACAATAACAACAAACAAGAAGAAGAGGGAAATCTAAGTAGTGAAGCAGCTTGAATGGATATCTTGCTCGATGAATATATAGCATGGTTTTTATATCACATATATATATTTATATATATTTATATTTATAATGGGAAGTGGGTGGTGTTAGTGTGCGTCCGAGCAAAGCAATATAAAAATATGAACTTCTATTATATATATATATATATATATATATATATATATATATATATATATATATATATATATATATATATATATATATATTCAAAATGAAAATGCAATTGTTAATATAGTAAGAGACTCTCACGCGGCTACTTGGCTTTTTAAAAAATAAAAAAATATATATATATATATACATATATGGCATGCATAAGTTGGCAAAGAAGGGAAGTTGTAAGATGTACGTGCCACGTGGAATCTGAATTTCAGATTTGTTTTTCAATTTCTTTGGTTTTAATATAACTTAGAGCTTTTACATGATTAGACTGAATTTTAATTTGGTTGGAACACATTTGATTTAAATGAAATATATATAAAAAAAAAAAGAAAAAACAGAAATAAGGACGGAATGGGATTTGTTATTATTGCTCTCAGGAATTAATGCAAGGGAATGATAAAAATAAGGTTGATACATGCCATGAATACCAAACGTAGTTAAGACACAACAGAAACAAGTTCTTCATGATTGAATTACATGAGCATTTGACATTTTTACTGTATCCCTTTTTTATTAAAAAAAAAGAAAAGGTAAACATAAATTCAAATGAAACAAAATACGTCAAGTAGCTATTTACATATTCTTATCTATCATATCTTCCTAGCGCCTATTATTGAATTTTTCATTCATAAAATGCCAAAACAAATATTCTGTATTAGTTGAATCCTACCATAAAGTAAGCACTTTCTCTTGTAATATTCAATGTATGAGTCATAAAACACCTCATGTAGGGTTTTAAGTTTGATCAAATATTAACAAGGTTTATATCTTTTTAAATAAATTCCATAGAATAGTTGTTGTTGTTTTATCATGACAAGATAGAGACTTTTTTTTCTTAACAAATAAGATCATTGTTAAATAAATCAGGTACATGTTTTTTGCATGAAGAAAAATGATATTTTAAGAATAATTATTACTTTAAAGAAAATTTAATAAATTTTGTGGGCAATAATTAATACTAAAACTAAGTAAATAAATTTTCATTGATTAAAGTTCAATCAAGTTCTGATCACAGTACGCGCCATTGAGGCATAATACACGAGACACACATCACAAACATAAAAATGAAAGCAAATTGATGTGGGATATAAAGGAAGATCTCAGGGCCAATGTGCCATTCATGTCATGGTCAGTAGATGTACTAATTCTACATGTTTGTTATTAGATATTTTAATTAATGAATTTTATATATATATATGTAAATATAACAACTATTGCATCAAAATTGTGGAATATATAAAAGTGCAATCTACCCAAAAAAATAATAATAATAACGCATGAAATAAACACGTTGATTTCAATGGCATCTCAAAGATAAAGTAATAAGCCGAAGGGGACCGTCCAGGTTATTCGAAATTCCATAGATTAGTATTCTAATTACATTCTAATTACAATATATTTGGTTAATTGATATTGGTTCTTTTAGCTAGTGAATTTTACTTTGTCTCTCCATTTGGGTGGTTTTTATAGTGAAAAAAAAAATTGAAGGGATTGATTCTTGACTAAAGCTTTTGCTTATTTATTTATTTATTTATTTTATTTTTTGTTAATGTTTTGACAGGGTGCTTATCTTGAAAAGAAAAGAACAACATCTAGGAAGCATTGGTTGGCAGTTGTTTTCCACAAGCAGTGGCAAAAAGAGGTTCCATATTGATGGAATATATTTTTGGTACTTTTTCAGCAAATTGTATCAAATGGTACAATATTTTTCTTTGTGATCAGAGAGCCTCTGTCTCTTTCAGATATATTTATGATTAGATCAAAAGCATTAATTGACAATACCACATTAACAAGGATTATGTAATAGATAAATACTAATAATTATAAGGGAATAGAATTAGAAACCAACTACCAATCCATCAACTCCACAAAGAGAAGTTCTGTTTATAGTTTTTTAAAAACACTTCAAATTAACTTTAACTGATTGTATATATATTTTATAGATTTTTGCTAACGAATACATTTTTATACGTATGTATGTACATATATGTACGTATATATTCTTAGTGGATTATAATGGTAGGTAGTCCATCTAAGTCGAATTGTTTATCAATATAGACATTTGGTCTTGGTGCTTCCAAACGTTTCATTTAGTACTTGTGAGTGATTGTCTCACCGACATGATCAATCCATATAGATTGGAGTCTATATAGGAGGAAAGAGCAAAGAGACATAGAAAATTTGAGCGGGAAAACCCAAAAGAGATTAATTTATCAAGATATCATAAACGTAGAATGATTTTTTTAATGATGTATTTATGTGATTCAAATCGTCATTCTCATCTCACTTAAAGTTCCAATAAGATAAAATACATATATATATAATATTATTATTGAAACAAGAATTTATGATGTGGGTGCAATATTCACTGGAAAAATAAGAGAGAAAAGAAAAACATTACATATTATTTGGTATTAATTCGATAGAATGGGACCGATGATGATCATCGAAAGAAAGTAGTTTGTTTGAGAATATTTGTGAAATAGGCTTAATGCTAAACGAACCGATGAGGTGGACAAGAGTTCACCACAAAAATTAAGACATAAATTGATGAAATGCGGTATAGATTATTAACATTAATTAAATATTGAAGAAAAAAACAAAAACCATAGTGGTAATTGAATTTGAATTAATAACTGATTATCAAATGTGACTGAAAGAAAAGAGAGAGAGAGAGAGAGCAAGGGTACTAGTGTGAATATAATTCTCTGAGATGTGATTCATATGTGCACTCAAAAAAATCTCTCAAAGTCAATGTCCATTTCAATTTGACTCATGATGGTCACATAATTAAAGCAGTAGCCAACAACTTAAGTAATCAACTTAAACACTCATTTGACTGAAATTATAAACATAAGATTGAGAGCATTATGAATCATGGATTGGTGGGTCTCCATATTAATGAACAAAATGAAGCCATGATCAAATATGGAGTTGAAAATGATAAATTTGTGGCTATATATGCAAGAGAAAAGATCAATGCATAGATTATAAGAGGAAATAGTGAGCACATAAAATAACAATGAGGGCCGGGGTGCCTTGAGATATAAAGGGAAGCATTCATCCCACTATCATCAAATCATTCATTAATTCATTCACTTCTTATGTGTATCTTTATTAATAATCACTCACCACCAATAAAAATAAGAAAACGATCTACTTAATTTATCATCTCTATTGCTATTAATTTTCATTAAACAATTACTAGAATAAAGGTATATTTAACGTGTTCACTGAACTCGAACTACTTAATTTCTCAAATACAATATCAAGAAGCATAGTTTGCGGACTTCAATTTCCACTAGCTTACTAGCTAAAATGGTACTCGAATAAATGCATGAGTAATTAATAATTCTATTATAGAAAAAAAATTAAAGTTATTATTATTATTTTTTTTTTCTGTTTTATGAATCACAATCATGAAATTTTAGTTAAACTCATCTAAATGTTTTTAGAAGTAGGTTCATGGCTATTTTATTTATTTTTTTTTTTAAATAAACAGTAAGCAAGAACATTATCAAATACAATTAATTCTCTATATATCTAATATAATAATGTCATTGTTAATGGTTGTTAAATTAATAACAGTCAATTAGTATTATTCATCATTGCATTAGAAGCAGGCCTTAGCTTTTGCATAACTCTAAAGGTTTCTTTCTTTTATATATATAAAAAAAACAATAGAGGAAAGAAGAACAAGAAAAGAAGTCAAGCATTCTTCTACTCATGGAGAGCTTATTTCCCTCTTAAAGTGCCACTCAGAACTAAAAATAATAAGCCTTAGAAAGATTACTCATTTTGTACCTTAGTGTGCTTCCTTTTCATTACTATTATTTTGTTGATATAGTTTATCATCTCATACAACCCCTTTTACATCATTTTAGCGCGCACACACACACACACATATATATATAGTTGAAGATGTGATATTTTAATAGGTTTTAAGTTGATTGTGTGTTTGGAGAATACTGCTATAAAAATTAATCAAGTTGAATGAACACTTATAGAAATGGTCCCACAGTGGCGGTTAAGCATGATACCTACTAAATCTTTGGCCAAGAATGACCTAATAGAAATAAATTGCATAGCATTTGATTCCCTATATATATATATATATATATTTGTCTATCTATCAATCCATGCATATTTATATATTCTGCATGGAATGTGGCATCTTGTTCTCTTTGCCTCATGACCAGGTACATGTCTCTTTTGTGTGTGTGCGCGTGTGTGTGTGGACCATTCCCTCTTAACTTTTACTTTTAATTAGGCCTACAAATTAATTTAGCATCATACTCCTTGACCTAACCAACATTCAAGGGGCATTTTATGTATATACAGGGTCAAGTTCAATATATTTGTTTATTATTACTTACATTTTATTCCTTGAATTTTTTTTTTACACCACTGCGTTGGGCGAGTTTTCAACCTTATCAATGAAAGCCCTTATAAGATATCTTTTTAGGTGTAGGCTTACTATCACTGGACTAAAAACAATTTGGTTTAATATAGATATGTATCAACTGTCACTTGAGGGCAATTTAGAAAGTTCACTTGAGAACAATTTAGAAATAAAACGGTTGAACCTTAGTCTAGAGTTTGAAATTCAAAATGGGTCTTCATTGAGGCCCACTAAGATAATCATGACTAATGATTCATGTTCAAGTACTTCTTTTTAAATCTCCAAACTCACAATATCACCCATAGATGATTTTCCTTTGTTTTTTTTATTAATTCAATTTGTAATTTATTAAATGTTAAATTTTTTTTAACTTTTAATCAAACATATGGAAACAAAATAACAAGGTATTGGAAAAAACAATGATCAGTTCAATGATAAAGACACAAGATATGCAAGTGGTTTATCCATCTATTCAAAAAAAATAATAATAACAAACTAATCTATTAATAAAAATCCATAAACTTTCAAGTATGAAATTTAGTTGTGATGAGATTTTCAATATATATATATATATATATATATATATATATATATATACATAATCACACACAGAGAAGAGAAACCAAATCAGAAAGAAAAAAAAAAAAAAGTTAAACAAGTCGTGGTTGTGCCAAAGGCCCTTAATATACAATATATTCTGAGCCGGCCCAACCCAATAAAGTGCTTGAAGTCACTCAATAATAATAATAATAATAATAATAATAATAATAATAATATGAAGAAATATATTCATGTTTTGTTTCCCCGTGGCTATAAATCTATTAAATCTCCTTATTTTAATTTTAAGAAACAAATACATTAAACAATGAACCAATATACTAGAGAAGAATGAACACTAAATGCTCTATTTTATTCTTCACTTTCATCATTCATTACTCAAATAACTATGACAGATAGAATTATTTGCATTACAAAAAAAAAAAAAAGAAAAATGAAAACTGCATGTTGTTCTCAGCAGGAGCATATGCAAGAAGAGTATCAAGTATGAACATGTTTGAAAAGGTTGGCATGTTAATTGTGTTCTTTGATGTGACCTTGGGAACTGGAAACACATGAAAAGTTAAAGAGAACAAGATTGAAACTACATTATATATGTTCATTCTTACATTGGATTCCAGAAGATACAGGAAAAAAAAAAAAGGTTAATAAATTATGGATTTTGAAGTAGATGTATATATAGTAGGGGAGATAATTTATAAATTAAGGGCTCTAATAAATAAGAAAGGATATCCTGAACCATAAATTCTTAAACCAAGTTTAAGCTGATGAAATCATATCAAATAAGAGCTCTCATAATAATGTTTCTATGAGGTTGATCTTTAATAATGGAATGTTCTTTTGACTTGGTTACAAAAGTTCTCTGATGTCTTATATGGTTAATTGCAGTTAGGGTTGTCTTAGTATTAATTAATTCACATATTGCTTTTCTTTTCCAAATCTTTTTATATAAAAGAAGCACATGCATGTCCACATAACATGTTAGGATTTCCTTGTCTCTATAAGTGCTTGTCATTATTCTTAATTTTCTTTTAAAATGTTAGCAGCGTTTATATAATCTGTAAATTTCTCAAAAATGTAACATGAGTTAGCTTGCAAGCTAATAATGTTGCATAATAATAAAAGTGAACCAATAATTAATAATAAGAGGAAGAATAATGCAAAGTTCTAGATCTCTTTCATTTAAACCACACACTAAAACCTAGACAGAGACTCAACAACCACCAATAAATGAGTTAACAAGGATGTACAAATCCAGTTCAATCTCCTGAGTCTAAAGACCTGTACATCATTCATTCAAAGCTAAATTAAGCTGGTCATTCGTCTCAAATTAGAAAGAAGAAGGAGGAGGAGAAGAAGAAGATAAAGAAACCAAAAAGAAAAACAAGTTAAACTGAAACCTCTTGGCACCATTCATGCATGCCAACTCAATAACTTCCATGCATGCATGCTTTCAATGTTTTGACCAGCCAGCAGGCACATAGAAAGGAGTGCACATGAGATATAAATCATATAATATAAAGACTAAAGAGGATGAATGCTTAACAGCACCATGCAACAACATCAAATTAATAAGTAGAAGAACATGCCAAACCTGCAAGTTCATACCTCTCCTACATTGAATTATAAATCACTAAAAAACAATACTTCAAACTCACCAAGCTGGTGTACATTAACATAGGGTCCACACACACACACACAGATATATATATATATTATAAAGAGGGTGAAAGAGAGAGAGAGAGAGAGAGAGAGAGAGAGGAAGGTGAAGAGAAGAAGGGGGTTGGGTTGTCAGCATCTAAGGAAGGGAGAGTTGATGAATATCTGGTATGAAGGTTGGCAGAAGGGTGAGAAGATGGGGGGGGACAGGAGGTTCACGTGCATGGGCATGGGGAGTGTAGAGAGAGAGAGAGAGAGAGAGAGGATGAAGACAAGAAATCAAGCATCTCCAACGGCATCCAATGAAGTAGAGCTATTATGAATTATTATTATTATTATTATTATTATTATTATTATTATTATTATTATTATCACAACCATATGCGGAAGCCAATTTTAGCCTTTTACCAATCTTGTTTTTAGTATTAATTTAACTCCCCCAAATGGAGCCATGTATGCATGTATTTATGTGCTTGTGTGAGCAAATGTTTCATTTATTTGTTCTTGCTATATTTATTTTTGTAATCTTTAGAAATCATGTTGCATTGGTTTTGTTGTGATATATTGTATCATTAGAAATCATTTTTCTTATTTATGCATTGCAATGAATGAAATTTTTTAAGTAAAAAGTATTTGTTTTTGAAATAGTTTATGTTAGTTTTTAATTTTTCTAGGATTTCATTATCAATGCAAATAATGTTAATATCTGGTCCAGTTGAAAGACAACCCTAACTTTGCTTTAAAACAACAAACACCATCATCAAATCATACCCCCCTGTGTTCAATCAATAAGCTAGCCAGCCTTGCACATAAAGCAATATTTAAGTCTCTATTTACCTCCCAAAAAAAAAAAATTTCCCTTGTCTGCTTATGATAGCTACATCAATTGATAATTTGTACTTTTAACTTAGAAATATTACTATTTCAATCTATTTCATTTTCAGCAATAACTCAACAAACAAATTAACAAAATTATAAAATGGCGAAAAATATCAGAAATGCCACATAATCCATCAGTGATGTTGGATATGACATAAAAAAAAAACATTAATATGAGTGTGTGTGATGGTTGGCAACAAACTCATGACACTCATAATGAAAAGAAGTGAATTGAAGAAGATGTGCACAGATGAATAGATAGATGGATGCAGAGAAAAAAAAAAAAAAAACAGAGCATGTTATTGATTAAAGAGAGAGTGAGGAACTTAGAAAAAGCAATACCAGATTTAAGGTCATATTCCTTTTGCTTTATTCAAGTCTCTATTGCTTTTCTAAAAAGCAAAGCAAAGCAAAGGCTTGTGCTAATTAAGGCTGTGCCTAATTATTAGGTCATATGCTCTCTTCTTTCTCTTCTTTTATTTTTTTTTTTATTTTGTTTTGAGGCCTGGCTTGCTAATAATAACTAGTAGTAATAACTCTTTTTCTTTGTGTATCTCCATCTCTCACTTTCAGGGTTGGCTATGGTTGTCTCCACTTTCTAGGCAACCATGCAATGAGTTTTGGGAGAATGATCCACGTTTTCATCGTCTTTGATTTTGGACTTCGCACTCTCTCTCTCTCTCTCTCTCTCTCTTTGTGTTTGGAATAAGAGAAAGGAACACACAAAAGAAATAATTTAAACAAGATTATCAAAGATGAAATGGAAGGCTTTGTTTGTTATATACCTTTGCATTCTCTTTGTTCCCCCTTTTTTTTTTCTTTCGTAAAATATTTCATTTAGTTCATGTATTTCACTTAGTCTGTCATTTTAGTCCCCCTATTATAATTTGACCCCAATTAATCTCTATTAATGATTTGATGCAAATTAGATCCAATACATGATGGACGGTCTTTTCTTCATGTGTTGGACTTAAGTTGCCTCAAATCATCAATATAGGGACTAAATAGGGTAAATTGAGTTCAATAGAGATACTAATGGGGGCAAATTGAGTCAAATACAGGGACTCAATATGTTATTTTATAAAACTTTCAAAATGCCACATCAAACGGAGAAAATAACATCTATTTTACCTCAAATCATCAATAGAATGACCAATTTAGACCAAATTATAATAAGGGGACTAAAAAGGCAGATTGAGTCAAATACATGGACTAAATAGGGTATTTTATCTTTTTCTTTCCCTAATTTGATCATGTTATTAAGTTTTTAATTTGTATAAAATGCTGCGAGGTTGATACATAGTTTGGCTGGTGATTGATTAATTTATTAGGCTGTTGTTTAACTTACAACATCTTTGCTATTATTATATATTTATTTCCCTCTACGTATGTAGTTTTTGAACCAAAAACATAATCAAACCGCAAGAGTGCAGTTCACACTCAAATGAATTTTTGACTTCTTTGATTTTTTTTTTTTTGAATAAAAGTGGATAAACCACTGCTTTATTAAAAGAGAAAAGTAACATAATGATATTTAATACCATAAACGATTTAAAGTATTTATTGTTTCTGCTCCCCATAACACCACCCATTAAAGATGATTCACAGGAGTCATTTTTTTCCCAGTTTGTTCCAATTTTATTTTATCTTGACTTAGTTTCAACTTTAATGGATTTTAATTTAGTATTTAATGGATTTTAATGACTACATTGTTGGCTCACTCGTACTAGATATTTTTATTTGAGTATTAATAAATTTTTTATTTTAAAAAAAATATGATTTATCTTTTTTTTTTTTTTTAAATGGAGTCTCTCTATATGTATATATAAACAATAAGGCAACATATTAAATAATTTGTTTTGATAGGAGGGTCAATGGTTGATTATAGTTAATTCACATAGGCCTAAATTTGATTAGTGTTTTATTGTATTTTTGCCTTTACAAATAATTTAACTAGTAAATGTCAGAACACTGAAGATAGTGAGACTTCTTCATTGATTATATAAAGCAACCAGTAACATAAACGCTAACTAAATTAATATATATCCTAATTATTCCATATATAAAGTAGACAAACTACTTTTATCTAATTATCATACACATTTTGGATATTGTTAATATTTAATACATTTTTCATTTATGAGTTTTTAGTGGCACAGTAATAAAAAATACATTTCAATAAAGCGGTCCAATAAAATGGTGCCGAAGGAGCATTAAGTCCTCACTGAAATATCTATAAAAACCAGAAATAAATAAACCTTTTTTTTTTAATCTTAATCCACATTATCAGTAGTCCACCAACTAAAGCCATTGGATCAAAATAACAAACGGTCAAGATCAAAGAACCATCACTAATTTCACTGAAGGACCTAAAAGTAAATATAGAAACTCCCAAGGTCTGCAACGTAAAACGTGAATCCGAACAAAAGGCACGCATTGAATGACGTAGTTATTGCGGTTACGGAATTCGGGTGCTTTCATCTGACACCGAGTTTACCTTCACGCCCTTCTCATTACTATTTATAATAAACAAATCTCACGACCCTTACACTCACCGCGAGTGACCACATGCTACGTGTCAAATTACTAGCAAAGGTCAAAAATAAAATTATGAATGGTATAAAATATTCATTGTTACTGAAAAGCAGTGCAAGAATTAGATAAAAAATTAAAAAAAAAGGTTGCTAAATAAAGGGGAAAAGGAAGAAGCCAAGAGGTTGTTTCTGGCTTTAGAGAAGCTCCCCTGCTCCTCTCCTCTGCTTCTCTTTGTCTCTCTGCTTCTCTTTCTCTTTCTCTTTCTCTTTCTCAAATGGATGCCATTTGTTATCTGGAGAAGTGCTTGAGAGAAAACTAAGATTTAGTTCTTAGTTTGTTTCTCAAGAGTTGTTGGAGTTTGCTTTGTGTCATCTTGGTTGTGTTCTGGGTTTAAGTTGGAAGGATGTCTGGCAAGGAGGAGTTTCTGAAGATTCAGGTGGTGTTCATGTCTTTCTCTCTCTGTCTCTTTTTTTTGTTATATATTTTGAGTTCTGTTTGCCTTTGCTTGCTTTGAACTCAAGTTCTTGTAGCTTCCTTTTGTTTTTAGCTTTTTTTTTTTTTTTTTCAAAAAAAAGAAAAGGTTTTGTGTATCTTCACATTTGAAGTAACAAGCTTGAATCTTTGTGTTCTCTTGTTTGTGTCTGTGTTTCTTTGTGGAACAGACTTGTGTTCTTAAGGTGAATATTCACTGTGATGGATGCAAGCAGAAGGTGAAGAAGTTGCTGCAAAAGATTGATGGTATTTGTTCCTGTTTATCTTGTGGAAAATATCTTATTTTTGCTGTTTTGTTTTCTGACTAATTTATCCAGAGGACAGCATCTCAGTCATGAGAGATGACATATCTCTGGGTGGTCTGTTTTCTTTTGTTCTTTTCCTGTGTCTTCTTGCTCCATTCTTTCTCTCTCTCTCTCTCTCTCTCTCTGTTTCTCTTTGTCTCTCTATGCATGCTCTTTAAGCCAACCGAAAAGAAAGATAAAGTGAATGGAATGGTTGTGTGGTGATTTCAGGGGTGTACAAAACCTCCATAGATGCAGAACAGGGGAAGGTGACAGTCTCAGGCAATGTGGATCCTGCTACTCTAATAAAAAAGCTGGGGAAAGCTGGGAAGCATGCAGAGCTTTGGGCTTCCTCTAAGGGTGGCAACAATCCCCACTTCAACCTCAATAATCAGTTCCAGAAACTCCAGCTTGACAACAATGGCAAGGGTGCTCAGAAAGACAATGGAAAACCCCAGAAAGGTGGTGGTGGTAATGGTAATGGTAACGGTGGCAAAGATCAAAAGGGAGGACAACAAGTTCCACAACTTGACCAGCAAAAGCAGCAGCTGCTTCTGCAACAGTTGAAAGGGTTCAAAGATGTGAAGCTCCCTAATTTGAAGGACCTCAAGCTGCCCTTCGGCAAGGATCCTAAGGCTGTTAAGTTTAGCATGCCGGTAGATGATGAGGGGAGTGACTACGATGAGTTCGATGACGATGATTATGATGATGAAGATGACTATGATGATATTGATGGTCTTGATGAGCTTGAGGAGGATCTCAAGGCTGGCAAGATGATGAAGCCTGCTGCTGCTGCTGCTGCTGCTGCTGCTGCTGCTGGTGGTGGTGGTGGTCAGTTTCAGGGGAATTCAATGGGAAATGATAAGAAGGGGAATGGCGCAAATGGCAAGAAAGGTGATGCTGCTCAGCCTCAGAACAAGAACGATGGCAAGAAGAATGCAAATGGAAATGGAAATGGAAATGGAAACCAGAATAAAAATGTAGGGAATGCCAATGCCAATAACAACAAAGGCAATCAAAACAATGGTAACAACAACAATGGTGGCAAGAAAGGAGGTGGTAACAATGGTGGTGGGAAGGGGGAAGGGAATCTACACCCAAACATGATGATGATGAACCAAATGGGCAATCATAACATGGGAGCCTCTGCTGCTGTGCAAGGCCTCCCGGCCAATGCTGTGCCACCGGGGTACTTACAAGGGGGAATGGTAGGCGGTGCACCGCCGGAGTTGATCGCCGCTGCTAATCCATATCAACAACAATACATGGCTGCAATGATGCAACAAAGAATGTTGAACGGTGGCGCCGGAGGCTACGATCCTCGAATGTATCCCCCGATGAGTTATGGCAGACCGATGCCGCCGCCGCCTCCCGGCATGGCTTACATGGGGCCACCACCACCACCTCCCGGTGAGCCTTACACTCACTTCTTCAGTGATGAGAACGCAAACAGCTGCTCTATAATGTGATAGTTTGCAAGACATTGCTTCATGTTAGTTTGTGTTCACAAATACCAGCTGAGAAGCAATTCAACAAGCAAGAGAATGACCACTGCTTGCATAGCATATACATGAACAATGAATGGATGGGTTTTAGTTTTTCTTTTTCTCTTCATTTCAAGAAGAGTTTTTTTGTTTTTTTTTTTTTTGGCTTTGAAGGTGGAGTAATTAGGCAAAAAACTATATTAATGTTTTCTACTATAGTTTTCCTCCTGGGTTGTAATGGAAGCTGGAGAGGATGCATCTAGCTTTCAAGTTCTTGTGTCAATATATATTTCATAATTTGGGTAAAAGACAAAAAAAAATCAAGTTGGTGATGATGATAATAATAAGTAGCATTATCTCTGATGAATTCTTTTGCTTCTTTGTTTCTGATTTTTTTTTTTTTTAACTGTAAAAATAATTAAATGGTGGTGGTGGTGTTCAATGAATGGCATGACATGATGAAAGAGAATGAGAAACTGATTTCCCGGGTCTTCTCGCTTGTTTTCAGGGTTGAGTGGTTGGGTTTTCAGTCACTGTCTTCATTCATGTCATGTGTGCTTTATGACCAAACTAAACTCTTTCTGTTAAACTTACTTTGGATATATAAATCCGCTCATAATTTTGATTTAATATGAAGGAAAAAAAACCCAAACTTACTTTGGATATATAAATCACATGGCAGGCATCTTGGGATGCGTTTTGTTATATATAATTATGTATATATATATATATAATAAATACATAGAATAATATGAAGACTATGAAAACTCTAAAACCTTACTTTCTCTCTCTTTGTGTTGGAAATGGGTTCATTCTTGGGGCTCTCAAATCCCACGCAACTCATCACTAGTTAATGCTTTTTTGTTTTTTTAACAATTTTGTTATTACTTATTAGTAAACCTTTTTTATGTTTTAAACCTTGGAAAACCAGGCGCATGTTGTCCTAATATTTATTTTAATTTTTCTTATATAAATCTTCATACAAAATCAAGTACTTTAACTAAATAAAATAAGAGTTAAGTTTTAATTTTTTTGCTTTTTTAAATATTTATGGATCACTGATTTACACATAATGATATAGAACTTTCTTGTAAATAGATTAAAATATGAAAAACATTAATGAGAGTTAGGCGATATTATGAAGATCACATGATGTGAAGGTGTCCACCAAGGCCAATAAAGAGCCTTTATTTTTATTCTAAATTAATTTTTTTTAAAAAAGAAAGAGCTTTATCTAGTTGAACAAAATAATAAAAGTACCATTTATTTATTATGCCATACAAATAATGGATATTTCTTAATGAAATAAAAAAAAAGTAACACATCTTTTTTTTAAAATAAAAAACTTTCACATTAATTACCATCTAGAATTTGCATATATTTGTTAAAAATTTTAATATGTGGAAATGGCATTACATTGAGAGCGATATGAGCAAGAGAACTATGTCCACCATCATGAACAATGGATCCCATTAATATTCACAGTGTCATGCACTTGTGCATAAATATAAATATATAAATGTGGTGGAGTTGTCAATTGGGTCCATTAATTATATATGATAGAAAATAGACCCTTCCTTTATATTTATCAAGCCAGAGTGTGCCTTTTTCTTTCTCATTCTTCTTTTTTAGTAAGTCCACCATTCACTCATATCATTATCTCAATGCTTTTGCCCTTCTAATTCTTCTTCTTTAAAGTGTATTGGTTGGCCTCTTTAGTGGTTCACTTCCCCCAATATATATATATATATATATATATATATATATATATATATATATATATCCCACCAACTTCTAATCAATATCCCACCATGATTTATTATATATATATATATATATATATATATATATATATATATATATATATATATATAAAGTTTTTATCTGTTTATCTTTTGTGTTATTCTATAGTATCTAGATGTTACAAATGAATTTTTAATGAACACTCACATGATACTTTGTCTCAATCAATCATTTTAATATGGAGGTTGGAATTATCCACTCCACAATGATTTCAGAGTGGAATTAATATTGTGAGGCGTTTGGATCACCGAATGGGATGGGTGAATGAAAATAAGGGGAATGGAAGCATAATGAATGAGAAAACAATGTTTGGTTTGAAGGAATGTGTATTGAGAATAGAGAAAAGTATAAGAGAGAAACTGTGTAAATTACTTATATGCCCTTTAGTTAATTAAATAAATATAAATATTGTATAAGATAATAAATTAATAAGAAACTACAAATAAATATCATATAAACATAATTAAAAATATGAATAATTATTAATTCGTTATAATTTAAATAATTAAATTAAAAATAATTTTAAATAATAATTATTACTAATTTAAATTATTATAGATGTTAAGTTAAATTATAAAATTAACTTTAATAATTATTGTATAAGTATAATTACAAATAAGAAAAATTATTAATTTGTAATAATTTATATAATTGAATTATAAATATTTTTAAACAATAATCAAAAAATAGGCAAAAAGGTAATTTTACCACACATGAATCAGATTACCACAAATTTGTGATGAATGTGACTCCTCCATTGTAAGACTTACCATTACTTTGCCATGTTCATTCCACCCAAATAAACATGTGATAACATTTGTGTAAGGAGTCCCATTACCACTTCTTGGGAGTTAACGATCCATTCAAACCTCCCCTTAGTGTTTTATCTTATTTAAATTAATATATGTCACTTTGTTCAAAAGAGCTTATGAAGGATGGACAAGGTGGTAATTGTTTATTAGATTTTATTTTGTTTATATATACATATATTATAATGGTATTCCAGAGATGATCTACTATCCATGTGACAAGATATATATAAATATATATAAATATATTTGATATTTCCAATAGTCAAACATTTGCAAGAAGCTTATTCATAATTCAAAGTGAACACTTGATTTTATACATCTAATTGAAACTTTTTTGGGGAGCCATGTTGCTTCTAGATCTTACATCAGATCAGCAATAATTCACTTAAAGTGTTGCTGTTTGGCATTATTTTTATGGGTGTTCATAATTATTAGAGGACCCATAAACTTGATAATTATCATGATTTTAGGATTATAGAGAGAAATTGATTCCTTTCATAACAGTGGTTTAAATAATAATTATATAGTGATAGATACCAAAACATTTGTCCTTGTCTCTGTTTTATATAATTATCAAGTTTATATTTTTTGGATCAGAATTGAATTTTTTTAGAATAATGTAAAAAAGTTTTATTTTTCCGTCTTATAAGAGAAGTTAACATTAAGATAATTGATGATTAAGTGTTGAAGATGTTTTAATGATTTTTTTGAGAAATTATGGAGGTGATATCTTTCAATGACATTGGAAATTATAGCAATGGTAAATATTTATATGTTTGAATGTTTTCTTAATTAAAAAAAATAAAGAGGATTAAGGTTTTTAAAAGCCCATTGTTTACTGTTACTTTAAAATCATGGTAATTTTTTACAGTGTAAGACTTTTATTTAATGTTACTTTCCATTTTCTCTATTTGGGCAAAAAAAAAAAAAATGTTTTTAAATCATTAGAAATGCTATGGTTATGTAATTTATTAATTACAAAATAAATAAAAAAATGAATTAGGGTTGAGCAAAAACATCAAATTCTAGTTTTTATATGCATGTATTTTCTTACATGTTCATTTAAAAAGAAAAAAAATCAAACAAGATAAAATAAATTTAGTTTAATTTATTCACTGTTAATAATCTTTGATTGAGGAAAGTAATACATTCTTTCTTTTATTTTGTTTTTATATTTTAATTGCATGCTTAATTTTAGGAGGAATAAAAGAAAGGAAAGCTGCAAATGGGCTTCCAAACTCTTAACAGCAGCAAGGGCTATGGGTTTTACAATGAAATGGGCTTCATAGTTAAACTTTCATTTACTCTAGAGTGAAATATAATTCATATAAAATAAAATTATTCAAAGGCTCGTAAATTCTAATAGAATAGCCAAATCCACTTGATTCAAGTATTTAAAAGCACTAGATTGGGTCCCTCGTGCACGCATAAAAAGTGATGAGAGTTCAAATTTTCGTTAGAGAAATAACTCACGGATAAAATCGCAAGATTATTTATGTGCACTCAGATGATGCAAGCATGCTCGAGGTAATAATTAACAAACACGTTTTTTAACATGTTTGTTTTGAAACTCAATATTAATTTGGCTAATTGTCCTTGTAAAAAAAATCCAAATAAAATGTTTAAATATTGAATAAGTATTTCATTTATTAAAAAAACATATAAAATTATTATGATTATTAGTAGTTTTGCCCAAATCTCTCTTTTGGAGTCGTACGGAAAAGGACATGTTTTCATTTGAATCATTTAAATTTTTTTTTATATTTAATAATTAAAAAACGTCATAGTTTCACGCACAAACTCAATGCGCCACAGCATTTCCTTGACCAATATTAAATGTTCTTTTCCAATTACGGAAACTCATAATTATTCAAACGAAAAACTATTAATTAATTAATTAATTAAGTAATTGATTAATTAAGAGGTTTTTTTTCTTTAATGAGTTGCGTGCACGTAGCAATATCCTTATCCACCTGTCACACTCGCTTCAAATTAAATCTCACTGAGATCACAAGTCCTTCTCATTAATCAAGCTAAAATCATATTGCCGACGTGCATTAACTTATATTATTTACGTGCTCTCTTTGCACTCACTGCTTCATTTACTCTTATATATATATATATATATATATATAGTGAAACTCTATTCAAAATTAGTTGTTTATTTATTGCTTGTATTTCACTCTAACAAGACCATATTTAAAAAAAAATAAAAAAAAATGTACATAGTCCATGTTCTTCAAGTTTTTGTGTGCTTCTGTGTGAATAAGCCTTTTTTTCAAAATAAAAAAAAAGGCATTATAGTAATCATCTTTAACCTATCTTTATCTTATGGTCCTCTTTTTATGCCCACAATAAATCACAATAAACAAGATGAGAGTGAGCGAGCCGTCTTCTCCTTTTTTTTTTTTTTCTTATTATGAATATAAACAAGCTAATCCGGGTCATAAACAGGCATGAAATTATTAATCCAACACATTTATTCTGATAAAATTTAAGCCCTATATATATATATATATATTGTTAAAAAAAACTCAGACGAAAACAATAGCAAGATATTATCATTAGCTGGCATCGAAATAGGAAGAGCGAGACAAGAGCATATAATAGTACTGAAGATAAAAAGTCTCTTATATACATGCATAGCATACAACTATGAATTATTGATTGCCACCAAATTATTCCGGTCAAAACCTTGAAGGTCAAACTTGGCATACTTGAAAAAATAGATAGATAAATAAATAAATAAATAATCCATTCAAATCCAAACACAAACAGTGTTGACCAAAACCATTTTCCAGTTATATAAATAAGACAAACAACCAATCTTCACCATCACCACTGGCAATGGCAATGGCAATGGCAATGGCATCATCATCCCTCTCCCTCTCCGTTCTCCTCCTCCTCTTTCTATCCGTCTCCTTCTCCTCCGCCGCCCAACGCCCCAAAGCCCTCGTCGCTCCGGTAACCAAAGACTCCGCCACCCTCCAATACCTCACCGTCTTCTCCCAACGCACACCTCTCGTCCCTATCAACCTCGTCGTCGACCTCGGTGGCCGCCATCTCTGGCTCGACTGCGACTCCAACTACATCACCTCCACCTACCGTCCTGCCCACTGCCGCTCCGCTCTCTGCTCCCTCGCCGACGCCGACGGCTGCGGCGACTGCTTCTCCCCTCCCCGCCCCGGCTGTAACAACAACACCTGCGGCGTCTCCCCTTACAACCCCTTCATCTCCACTTCCACCTCCGGCGAGCTCGCCACCGACGTCCTTTCCCTCTCCTCCACCACCGGCTCCAACCCTTCCTTTCCGGCCACCGCCTCTAAGTTCCTCTTCTCCTGCGCTCCTTCCTTTCTTCTCCGCGGCCTTGCCTCCAACTCCACCGGCATTGCCGGCCTCGGCAAGACCCGCGTCGCCCCTCCTTCCCAACTCTCCTCCATCTTCAGCTTTAAACGCAAGTTCGCTCTTTGCCTCCCCTCCTCTCCCTCCTCCACCGGCCTCCTCTTCTTTGGCGACGGCCCTTACAAACTCCTCCTCAACACCGACGCCTCTCAGTCCCTCATCTACACTCGCCTCATCACCAACCCTGTCAGCACCGCCGGCAGCTTCAAACAAGGCGAACCTTCTTATGAATACTTCATCGGCGTCACTTCCATTAAAGTAAACAACAAGGTCGTTCCTATAAACAGAACTCTCCTCTCCATCGACCACAAAGGCGTCGGCGGCACCAAGATCAGCACCGTCAATCCTTACACTGTTTTGGAAACGAGCATCTATAAAGCCGTTTTGAAAGCTTTCACTGCCGCCATTAACGGGATAAAGCCAGTGAAGACGGTGTCACCGTTCGGCGTTTGTTACAATGCCGGTGATTTTGGGAGCACTAGGGTTGGCCCGGCGGTGCCGGCCATCGACTTGGTTTTGGAGAGTGAGAGTGTTTACTGGAGGATCTTTGGGGCGAACTCGATGGTGGCGGTGAGCGAGAATGTGCTTTGCTTGGCGGTGGTGGACGGCGGCGAGCTTCCCAGGACGTCGGTGGTCATCGGAGGGTACCAGCTTGAGGATAATCTCTTGCAGTTTGATCTGGCGACGTCGAGGTTAGGGTTTAGTTCTTCTTTGCTTTTCCGGCAGACGACATGCGGCAACTTCAACTTCACGTCGGTTGCGTAAGGAGGATGAAGAGGGTGTTTTTAGTATTATGAATATTTGTGGGGGTGTGAATTGCAAAATGAATTTTGGTTATATATGTAATAAAATAATAAAGTGATTATTGGTGAAAAAAATAAAGAGGCTTGTTGGAAGTATTTAATATTTATTAAGAAATGATAGCGTGCTCGTTGTGTGGTTTTGTCCTGGTGATTTGCTCGTTTGGACATTTATGAGAGTTTCTATCTCTTGATTTAATTGATCCAAGACTTCATGATTTGATTTGTTTGGAAAATTATGGATTTAATATATGATTTTTTTTATGATAATTGCTTTTTGTAATTATTATTTTTAAACTTAACTTTACATGAAAATATTAAAAGTTATTATTTTTAATTTGGAAAATATATGTTTTTAATTACTATTTAAAAAGTATTTTTAGAAAATCTGGAGATATTTGAAAGTGAAATGAAACTAATAAAATGAGATTAAAAATTCAATTAGGACGTTCAATTTCTTTTTTAGGCCTTTTTGTAACAGCATTTAATTAGAGTTTTTGCATTAATTAACTACCTGGCATCATCTTTAACTTTAAGCCAGCTAAGAATCTTATAAATGCAATTTATATAAGTAACAGAAAGTCCCTCTATAATTCGGCTATCCACACAGGATCCCTCCATTTTTTGATATTCCTAATACATCCTTCCTCGACACTCAATTGATAGCCTTTAAGAAAAAGTATAATCGAAATGACTAACTGAGCATCGAAATGTTTTCATAACCTCTAAACTAGCGTAATTGAACTCAACAGTGCAAATTATAATACATGTTCTTTTCTTTTTGTATCTCACCACAACAAATAATGTTTTAATATTGACAATTCTACAATCTTTGGATGGTTAGAACGCCTTGAAATTATACCTCTCTCCTTTGAAGCTTGACAGAAATTTCCAAAAGAGCTTTGTGCTGAATAAATAAAAAAAAAAAAAGAGAATGTGGAGAAGAAGAAGAAGAAGAAGAAGAAGATGATAATGATGAGCTTTTCCTTTAAAAGTACACATTAATTTTTTTTTATAGAAAGAATATAAACAAAATTTGTAAAAAAAGAACTTCAAAAATTACAATCCGTATAATCTGCCCAAAAGATAGATATGACATGATTGCACGGGAGAATTGAAACTTTTTTTTCTCACACCCTCACGTGGCCAATTTGGGGGTTACACAAAAAAAACTAGTGGAGTTAATAATAGCATGGATGGAATGAAATGGTGAAATAAGAAAATGATAAGGACTCTCTGGAATATTGAAATATTAGGGGGACTGAATAAAAAGAATGAAAACTTTCAGTTTCAGGAGCCTATGGATAATTTACCTTAATTTGGACATAACTTTTAAAAATTATTATTTTGACACAAATTTTTATATTTAGCCTCATTAGGTTAAGTAATTTCCAGTGGCATGCACGTTTTGTACTGTATGAATCAATTTATTATTTTTGAGGGGTATGTATGAAAAACAAAAAGCAATAAAATTCGGATAGTCGGCGTTTTGGCGTTTCACGGCCCTGAAATAGAAGAGAGGGAGATGGCGGCGAATGATGAGGTGGTGGACTTCGACGACGACGATCTCATGGATGAGGATGGGCAGGAAACCGAAGCCGTCGCCGCGCCTAAGATACGCTCGACTATCATTGGCGGTGGCGGCGGTGCGGGAGAGGCCTCTAACGTCCCCAGGAAGATCAAGGGGAGAGGCTTCAGGGAGGAAACTGGGGCTGATCGTGGTGCCCGCTTTGGAGGGAGGGATTTTGATTCCCTCGACTCTGACAGCGGTCCGGGACCCCTAAAATGTTCGGTTTGATTCTCTGATCTCCGTGATTCGCCCCCTTCTTTTGATTTTCTAGGGTTTTGGAATAGATCGGTTTGATTGCTTGTGCTTGTGTTTTAGAGTTTGTAGATTTCTGCGATTATGCTCGTTATGCATTTCTAGGGTTTTAAGTTTTGTCACGGTTGCTGTGAATGTGAATTGTGGAGGCAGTGAATTAAACGTGTGTAAATTCTTGTTTGTATTCTTTTTTTCTTTTTTGTATTACTACATGTAACTGGGACACTGAAAATCGATTTTTTTTTATGGCTGTAATGAGTGTGGAGCCTTTGCGTTCATGCATGAGAGTATGAGATGTTGATGAGCGTTCACTTCAGTACACTGAAAGTCCTTGATTTTCACCAACATTTAATGACACGAGTTTTTTAGCTTAAGAGTGTTATGAAAGTTCAACATTTTCAACTCTGAGCTTCATAAGCATCAATTTTTATGCTTTGTATACATCCTTACATTTGCCCCTCCTAATGTGTGCAGCTATTGAAGGCTGGATTGTGCTAGTCACTGGAGTGCATGAAGAGGCTCAAGAAGATGACCTGCACAATGCTTTTCGTGAATTCGGACAGATCAAGAACTTGCATTTAAATCTGGATCGCCGAACTGGTTTTGTCAAGGTACAAGCTATTTAATCCAATTTTTATTGTTGAATTTATTTATTGTCGTTTTGTGTTTCTTGTTTGCATGCATTTTGCTGAAGAAAATTGTTGTGGGTTAGTAATTGTTCAATTTGTTTATATAAAGATTCTTTGTTGTCATGAGACTTTGTACATTAGGGCCTGTGTGGGTGGGAGTCTTGTGCATTGCGCTTATTTCTTTTCCCCCTTTTTAAACAACCCTTTATCAGACTAAGCTTGTTTCACTCAACTTTGAGTCTGATGTCATTACAGCTCAAGAATTTTATCTTGTCCATAACAATGAATTAAACTGGGTTTGTGACTGTGTGTGTCTGTATGCCATGGCTTTTATTACAATATCTAGTAATGGTTCTTACATATGTCTATGCAGCTTTACTATTTTAACAACTCGTGTACTAAAAAGTAGAATATGTGACAATAACTGGTATGCACACTGGCAGATTTTGGTAATATTATACTAGGATGGTGTCTATTGTTTATTGGGAAATGAGCAGTAGCTTCCTTCAATTTGTCATTCTAAAGGTGGTTGGTTAAAAGTATTTGGTATTACAAGTTAAGCTTTGTGGTGATTGAAGAACTGGGTGTAGAATTATTTTTTAGCATTGATGCATAAAGTTTATCTTAATTGGAGATGGGCGGCACTGACATAAAATGTGTGCCAAAATGAATGGTGAGAATCACGGGAAGATTATGTGTCTAGAGTAGAAGTGAGATAACATGTGCAAGTCATTGCTTTATTTTGTTGATAAGTCCGGTTTGTTATACTGAACACATCAAAGTTTGCTTCTGAATTTTATAATTTGATCAATTCTCAACACCTCATCATGTCAATGTTCTTTTGTGATTTTAGAGGTGATGCAAAATGGAACCATCTGAGGACTTATCATACGTAACAGAGACCAAAACCCATGTTTGTGCCTTTTAGCTTTTAGTCAAAGTCAATACTCTTCTAATTGTCTTAGACGTTTTAAATATTTATTAAGGTGTTGGTTCCCATGTGTATCTCTTGGGTTTTTGGTTTTCTGGTTCATGTAATATCAGTCTAAGAAAAAGAAAAGAAGGAAGGCAATGAATATTTTGTGGAAAATTATCTTCATTTCCAAGTTTTATGAGATGCAAACCAAGAATGGTTGTGATGCCTAAAAACTTTAGGAGTGATTCCTAAAATCTTGTTAGTGTGATGCTACTAACTTATCTCCATTTCAAATCCAGTTTTTTTAGCCTGCTGCCCTGCTTTAAGAGTCTTGGAAAATGATTTTTCTGCAATTTTATGTTTGTTGCTTATTGATTTTGATCTGAACTCTTGTTAATTTAGGGCTATGCGCTTATTGAATATGAGAGCTTTGATGAAGCAAATACTGCAATTCGAACACTGAATGGTACTGAGCTTCTCACGCAAACCATTTTTGTTGATTGGGCATTTAGCAATGGTCCTTACAAGCGCAGAAACACTAGAAGAAGGTATTCCTGTAATTAAAATCTTTCATCTTTCTTGCATGGGCATTTCATCAATTCTTTTTCATGCTAAACATATGTTGATGCTGTAAAGTTGAGTATGGATGTTTATTTCCTGCTAGTTCTCTTGAATTGTACCATTCCCAAAGCTGGGTTACAATGACATTGTTAGTGTGTTAGTGCTGCACTCATTGCTTTTCCATTTGGTGGTTGAAGGTCCATCATTGTATAAATCACAATTTTTAGTGGGCATAATCTCTTTTATATTTTAGATGCTCTTGCACACATTTTCTAATTATATACTTCCAAAAGATCTCTTGTTTCTAGAACTACACACTAGAATACCTAAATTTCGTTGTGTAGTTACATCAGGTTTCTCAAGTATAAAATACTTTCCACTATGAGAATAAGCAAGAAGGACTGAGTTTTCCTCACGTGTTATTCTGATTTGATCAGTATTGGGTGCAATGGGGGCTTTTAGCATATCCGCCTTAAGTCACTTAAAGCAAAAACTTCATTGTTTAGACTTTTGAAATTATACTGCCTGACTTGCTTATGGGCTGCCTGATTATCGCCATTTGCAGGTCTCCACGGCGTCGTTCAAGGTCCCCACCTCGAAGATACTGATGTGATATGCTCCGCAGAAACAGTAAATCAGGGTGCTTTTTAAGTGAGTGAGGTTTGTTGTTATGTTGGTTTCTCTGGGCTGGTCTAGAGCAATGGTTTGAGATTTGTCTATCTGCCTGTCAACTGTGTATTTGTTCGGTTGCTGATCTTTTATAATTTTGCCAGTGGCCTGTGTTATGCTGCGGATGCAAATATATTTTGTTTGAATTTCACAATCGGTTGATGTTTGGGCTTGGCACAGCATACTTTTCAATGCGATATTTTGTTTCCAGGGATCAAATTTTCTGTTTTCCATGAACTAAGACGGTGTTGCCAACCATTTAAAGGTAAATGGGCGCACTGCTGTTTACTGGGCTCTCATGTAGTATAGTCTAGAGTTAGGTTTCCAGTTTACAAGCTTATTTCTGAACATTCAAAAAGGTTTGCCCCATGCTTATATTCATTTCTCAACATTTGCGGAATCGATCAGTCTAATGGTCTTCATATGCTTTATTTATTATTATGTTTTTTTAAGGGAAAACCCTTGTTGCAACAATTATATTTTAGGGGCATTAGTATTCATACTCATACATTAAGGTGGCCTTATTTACAATGAAGTGATAATCAAAATAGAATATAAATATAAAATAGTTTGCCAAAAACCCATCCCATGTCTTCTTTTACATTCGCTCCAGTGATGTCTAATGTGAGGCTGCAACAGCAGATCCCTCCACCTGAAAACAGAGGCAGGACAATTTCATATTAGCCTCAGCTAATTGAAGCAAGAATTGCGCAAGTAAACCCCAATTGTTTGTCAATTTTATTGCCTTGAAAGTAGCTACACAAACCTCTTATTCATTAGCTGGAATGGCAGTAATCTTGTTCTTGGGGTTCCCATAGCTCTTCAGGCCTCCAGGAGCATTAGAATAGGTACAACCTGACCTCTTAAACAATAAATCAAAATCACCACTAAAGCAAAGACAATAAAAACCAGATTAAGAATTTAACCAAAAAAAAAATCACCTGGAAAAAAAAGTAGCTAGTGGCTTGCCACAAGACTCCTCAATAGGCCAAGATAATCAAGGAAAAGCCACTCATCCAAAACAATGATATCTTCCCATCCAGATACTTTTAAGAAAAACGTACTACAGTATAAAATATTTTTCATAATAATAATAATAATAATAATAATATATGATGACATTATGTCTCTAGATTCAAAATCAGAGATATTATAATTAATCATGGATTTACATTCAATAGTTGCATTTCATTTTAACATAGTGACAATGTAAAATAATATAATATTTTATATAAATAATAACTACTTATTTATGATTCAACGATCTTTAATTAATAATTTTAGTGAACAGTAATATACAATCTTTGTACTTATATAATATAAGACTTAGGTCCTGTTTGGTTGCAAAATAAAAAAATCTGAAATAATTTTATTACGCAGGAAATACAAATGATTATTGCATAAATTATGACATATTTTATTTTTACAGAATGAGTGTTTGGTTAACAAAATAAAAAAAAATATTACATAAATATTTCACACACTTTACAATGAGAAAAAGCCACATACTTCAAAATAAAAAAATATTTCTCCTAGTGGAATATGTTTTTATGCCATAATTTCCACATTACGGCATAATTTTGTAATGTAAAATAGATACCCAAACAGTCATTATATCATAATTATGTGAAAATATTATATTATGCCATAATGTACGGATTATGGCATAATATTGTGTTATCCAAACATAACCTCAGTAAGTTATAACAAATCGTGATATATAATTAGATGAAGACTCGAGAATGCATGATAGTCAAATAAATGGTCATCAAATGTGTTCCTAAATTAACAAGACATCACACGCTATAACATATTCTGAATCAGTGACAACTAATTAGGAAATAGACCCTAGTGTCTGGTTCTGGGACTTGCAAGAAAATAAAAGAACAAGCATAAAATTTCACTATTTCAAATTTGGGAATTTTTTGAACCTGTTTTTGTTTACAGTTTTGATTTTTCCACATTGATTGGTAAGGGAGAAGCTGCAAGTGAAATGGATTATCACTTCACTGTTGATGCACAACATATTTGAAATGAGTAAATAGAAGAAAAACAAATAAACTTACCAAAAGGAATATGCTTTCACATAGATCATGTTAGACTAGCACAACAAAAATATATTTATCATTAACACATGTTCTTCATTCACACAAACACAAGAAAACAACTTTCCTTAATATCTCTTCCTCAATAAATATTCCAACATCAACACAAAATATAAAGTTACAAAGACATAATTATATTAAAAAAAACACACACACATAAAACACCAATATTCAGTGTATAGACACCAATGTTCGGTCATGTCATGTCTCCACTCGTCCACTGGGTTAACAACTGTAATATTTTTGGTATCATCTTTTGGGGTTTTTATCCATCTTCTTTCTAATAAAGTTATGTAGCAAATAACATGCATTAATGATATGTCGTTGGGTTCTTTTTCCGACAATATTTTAAAAGACCAGATGTTCTCTTGATCATATATCTTACAGTATGAGTGGTTGGGCATGGCCTTTAATGAACCCAAATCGTTGATTGAAATGTGGATACAACTTGATATCTAATTGGGCAAAAGTATGGAAGTAATCAGTAACTCTCCATGTGATGATACTTTCAACTTGCACAATAAAAATTGAAATATATTTAAAACGTATTTCTGTAAATATTTTTCTTGGTGTCTTCAGCCATTTTTGTCTCAATCTAATCGTATCCTTTTTTTTTTCTATTTAGATAAAGGAAAAGACATTCTTTCACCATTTCTTTATAATGATTGGTGATGAACCTTACAAGAACCCAAAAACCCATGAACCCATGAAATGTTTAGGGTTTTAAGATTTAAGGTTTAGAGTTAAAAGGTTTAGGGTCCATGCGGCTGCTATTTGTCAAGTATCTCTTCTTGTTTATTGGTCTAAGCATATGGGGATAAGTATCTGAATATTTTCTTGGAAATTAAAAATAAATAAAACACAATCAAATAAGGATAACTTCATCACATTTTCTTTCTTTTTTTTTTTTTTTTTTTTTTTTGTTTTCTCCCAGCTATAGCTAAAAGGGATCCCAAGGCAAGTCCTAAGAAACATTTGAAATTCTGAAGGGAAAAAAGAAACAAAAGTATTACCATTATAAAGATAAAAAAAAAACAAAAAACACAAAAACAACAATCTGTACTTATTCTCTACCAGGAATCTAGCAGTATTTAAGAAAAAAAGACAATCCTACTGGTCAAAAGACAATGAAGATTATGAGATGAAGCATGAGCATTGACCTTGACGAGAATCAAACTTTAAAATAGTTGCTTGTTCAAAGAAAAGCATAATAACTGTAATCACCCCCAAACGGATGCAAGTTATGCTAGCAAGTTTCTGTTTATGCACAATCATCCTTCTTTCACTTCCGAATTTCCATAAAAACAACAGATCAATGCAATGAACAAGAAAGAGATACTACTCCAAATGGTTTATTGATCTCAATATCAGGTTCTGCATATGGAAATAAGAATGGAACTCAGATGCTGAATTCCCAAAGAATATTCAATTAAACGTTCAGCTAGAAGCATGCTAGTTTAAGTCCTTCACCAAAATAAAAATAAAATAATAGTAATAATAATAATAATAATAATAATAATAATAATAATTTAAAAAAAAAAAAAAACAGCTCAAGTATAACAGTACAGATATGCACTTTCTAGTTGCACTGGTTATCTCATGCAAGATATCCACAACGTTCCAGAAAATTCAGCAGGAACACAATTCACAAAGAGAATTGAATGACTGATTTATTGCTGTCTGCAAGCGGAAAATATGGCATCACATTAATCAGGGCCTAAAGCAATTTTTTATAACATCAAACAGACATGCAAATTGTTCTTCTAAATGGTAGTATTGAACTAGGAGTTTAATTCTATCAATGAAGGCTCATATATGACATTCTTTGGACATGTAAGATCTTAAATCTGGCTACATCCATGGCGGCTATGACCAGTGACCAAAAAAAAAAAATGTAAAGGACATCTATCCTACCTACAATTTTACATTTTATGCATGCAAACTCACGTCATTGGCCATATTTAGAGAGTCACAAAATTTCCATTTGATAGCCAGCATGCTGTTGTGAAGCAAGCTAAACTGTTATCTTTTGGATGAGCAAATACGATTTAAATATAACGAAATAAACAAAAGAAGGAATAAGGAACTACGTACTACTACCAAGGCTTGGAGATGACCCAAAACAGCAGAAAATAATTCAATGCACCATTGTTGGCGTGGCCAGAAGAGTTGGCTGATTGCTTGGTTTGCCCCATAGCTAAAGAACTCCTTCAAAAAATCTCATTGAATGTGAAGAATATGATTCAACTTTACAGATCAACCCTCATCCTGAAAATTTTGTAATTGCTAAACTAATTGCTGTGAAAAGCATGTAGAGCCCCACCAGGAAAAACCCCCAAAATCTGGGCACCCGAAACCCAAACCAAGTGACCACCAGAAGAGACCCCATTAAGCTGAGTAAAAGGAAGACAAAGGCAACCACAATGCTAATATGGAACTGAAGAACGTATGCTCCAGGGTACATATTCCATGTCTCTCTCACAAGCCCTGAGCCCAAACCAACAAGCATATTGAACATGGGACCTGCAAAACAGCCTGCCATTGCCGTTGCGGGCTGCCCAGCTTTAGCCACTGCAACATCAGCAACTAGGTCCCCTACTGAGTTTCCCCATGCCAAGACTGTCAACCCTAGAATGGCAGGAGGCAGTTCCATCACAATTCCAATTGCTGCAAGACAGTTCAAAAGTTCCCCTGCAACTGTGGAAATCCAAAACACACTCATCATAAAGGCAACTAAGGCAGTTGCCGCACTTTCGGTCACTGGGGGTTCCTGCTCAAGGTAAAAATGGCCAACAGCAAGGCAGACGCTGACAAAGAGTACAACAGACCAGATAGGGAAATGAACTTGTGGAATGAGGAATACAATTTTATCATTCAAGTTGATGTAGGAGTTCAGAGAATATAAGAGAAGGATGGGACATAAGGCAATATTGGCTGCAGCATAGAATCTGCTCCATTCTGAAGGTGATGATGATGGAATGGTGAGCTTCAGAAGAGTCGTAACTGGAACTTCCCACAGTAATGTAATCTGTCTAAGAATAATAGTAAACATTAGAAAAAATTTTACAATATAATAAGCAAAGTGGGGAAAAATGTCAGGAATTAAATCAAGAATGCCGTAAGTCCAAAATTTAATGGAAACAAGGCAGGTCTGTTTTGAAAGGACAGAGACTCTGTCAAAGGTTCTTATCACAGCCATATCCCTTTGTCCATGCAAGGCAAAATATATATCCTATTTTCTGCAAATCACAAATAGAATTATCACCCACACATCATCTGCAATGAACCAGAATAGAAATGGAGCAACCTCAGTATGATATAAATCTTACAGTTGCATGTTTCCATAGTATTGCATTTCTCAACTGATATGATACCAAAATATGATTAGAGCCCAAATTTTAAGAGCAATTAGCTTAGGAACCACCACATTTCAACTTAGCCATTGAACACAAGAAAGCAAAATGATATTAAAAAACAAAGGTCCTGAACCAACGCATTTCAAACACTAAATATTCTGTTAAAGAAATAAATTCTTAACTACAGAGTTCAAGCTTACACTCAAGACAAGGACTCAATTATTTAGCAAACAAGAGAAAATCTCAGTTCAAAGAATACAATCAGTCTCATTTGTCTATTAGGATATAACAGAAAAATAAACATGCAAATTTCCATCATATAATCTAAATGAAATATCAAAAGATGCAGAGTATTCCCCGCCATTACTTGCACTATGAGGCATACACTCAAGCCCCCTCAAAAGTCACATTTGAAACCAAGTCAGTCAGTAGCAAGAACTAGACACACAGTGAACTAGAATTATCAGGGATTTTCACAAAAATTCCCTCCTACATTGCATTGGCAATGTTAGTGCTGACAATGTGCTCATCCTACCCCTACATCTTCCATTTCAACATAACAAACTTTTAGTATTTATCGCTCAAAACATCATTGCTCCAAGAAGACAAATTCTACACAAAAAACAAAATAATGAAAATCAAACGTGAAATCCAATATCCGACAACATACCTTTCCGAGCAAACCCCAGAAAGTCAAGCCATGGTTGCCATCCTCCAAATCTTGCATCTTGTTCAGAGAAATGGAACCGCGTGCTTTCGCATCCTCCACCAAACCCATCTCCACCTCCACCTCCTCCTCATCCTTTGCCACCTTCCCTCCCCTCCCCTCTACCACCAGATCCATCCAGAAGACTAAGCCCACAAAAAAGAGATAGAAGCAGACCAGCGCCACTGCTTGCCAGAGATAGATCTCCGCACTCAAGTAGATATAGAAGAGACCCGAGACCGCAAGCAAATAGAAGAAGACATCGCGTACAAAGGGGCCAGGGGGGACGGAGAAGGGGGCAGCGAGGAGGGCAACAGAGCCGACAACGAAAGCGGACACGAACGCGCCGGCGGAGAGGATGGCAGCGAGCCCGGTGCGGGGGAGGCCAGAGCGGAGGGCGGCGGAGGAGGAGAAGGCATCAGGGGCGCCATTGCCGAGGGCAAGGAGGGTGACAGCGGCGATGGAGGGGGAGAGGCGGAGGCGGGATGAGATGGAGGCGACAGCGGGGGAGAAGTGGGCGGAGGCGGCGCGGACGAGGAGGGAGAAGTGGGCGAGGAGGAGGAGGACAAGAAGAGGGAGGACGAGAGGGGAGCCGGAGGGAAAGAGGCAAGCGTGGAGGGAGGAGTAGTTCAGGAGAGATGGGGAGAAGGAGAAAATGGAGGAGCAGTGGGTGGGGGAGGGAGGAGATGATTGAAGGAGATGGCGGCGGGGAGGGGGAGAGGAAGAGAGGGAGAGGAGAAGGAGGGTGATGGTAATGGAGATAAGCCTTAGAACGGAGGAGGAGGAGGAGGAGGAGAAAGCCATGCCATCCAAGTGCAGTTCATGTGTGCTCTTAGATCGTGGTCAAAGGCATTGATTGGGCCATTGCGTTGGATTGCACGAATCTTATAGCATGGCTTTGTACGGAACAGACGGGAGATTGGAGAATGTTATCCTGGACGGCTGGACTCACGCTTGTTACCTCTCTATTAATTTTAATTAATAAAAAACATATATATATATATATATATATATATGTCATTAGTTAAAATATAGAATTTTAAGTATTAGAACGTTTTATTTGTATTATTAGATCGTATTTTATAATTTAGAACTGATGCTGAAATGGAATAGAGGAGCTTGTTGCTGAATAGAAGAATATTGAGTTGTAGGAATTTGATCATAGAGTACAAGAATAGAACAGCTTCTTGAAGAATGACGGTCAGTAGTGCACAAGGAAATCAACAGATCTCAATCGGTGTAAAGTAAAACTTGAATCAACTCATTTTCTTGGGTCCAAAATGAAAGTAAAGGTCTAACAATATAATTGATACCATACCACCCCAAAGGTAATTCATATTTGAATAAGTGGTAACCAAAAGAAGAGGCAAATGACCAAACTCGAGATACACTTTTCCGTATCCACCGTTGTCTCCAAAAATTTTTCTGCAAAAGATTTGCAGCACAAAACTAGTCGTCGAACCACACTTTAACACTGCAATTTACCAAACACGATATAAAGTGAGAATGAAGAGTATGAAGCATAAATCATGAAGGACTTATGCAATAGAGCAAAAGAACTATATTAGTTATATCGCTTGTGCAGAAATAAGGCTTGCCAATATAATTGACCCTAAGCCACAAAGAAAAGTGGAGACATAGAGGTGTCTTACAGTTTTGATACGTTATCGATTCGGATGTATAAACTGAAATCGGTGATTATCATACAATCAAATTATTCAGCTCAAATAAATTTTTTTCAAAAAGGTTAAATGTGCCAGATCTTTAAGATTTTGATTTTTTTAAGCCTAGAACACTATATAGACAGTATCTTTAGTTAGATTATTGACACGAAATGGTATTCCTCATCATGCAAGAAATTGGTGCTTACTAAATCATTCATATATGGCCTGCATCACACTGATAACAACAAATAAATAAAAGGATTTCTCTCACAAAATTATTCTTTCCAGGCTATAGAACCTGAACTAGCTGTGCAACATTAATTTCTAACTGTTACAATAGTTTGATGATATTTATGTGGGACACAGTGCAGAAATGCAGCAAGAGTGACACAGGAATTTCTGAAACTATAAGAGATTAAAGGAAACCTGCTATCTTCGACGTTTTGATTCTTTTCTCATCTCCATGTGGTACCTTTCCATGTTTTCTGTTTGCCATAGGCGCTTTTGGACAAGATTGTTTTTCGTCGTTTCATCTAAGATGCATACCAATGCAGGTATGAGCAAAGCAGTATAAATTATCTTTAGAATTAGAATTAGAATTAATAATAGACTCTGCAAATGTCATTGGTCCCATGAGCAACTCGTATATTTTGGCATGGTTGAGCAATACTAAGATGCATAAAATTAATTATCATGGAAGCCAGATGTGCAAGGAAATCACATTTAGTTCAGTCCATAGGAGAAACTAGAAGAAATTCATTGAGTTTCCCCAACTAGACCATACATTTCAGGAGTATCCCCTAATAACTCCAAAACTTTCCTAAGCAATTATATGAACATTTTATTTTACTAGATACAATTTTTGTTTTCCTAATTCTATTTGTGGCTAATTAATTGAAAACAAAACCAAATGGAGTTGATGCCTATATATTTAACTTAAAACTCCATAATTTTTATTAGTTGCTAAATACCATTCTTATGTAATGAAAATGCTAGCAAGATGACATACCAATATTCCACCATGCATCAATGGGCAATTTAAGAGCAGTTTGTGTTAAGTAGCAAGCATCATTCCATGAATAAGGAGCCTTCTTTATTTGATATCTCCAAAACCAGCATAATCTCCATAATGCTATCTGGTAATAAATAGAAACATTAGATACACATACTTGTGTATTCCACTTACAAACATAGCATGTATACTGCTAAGGAAGGAAATCTCAATCCAGGAAATCTGTTAACTGTGGGTGTAAGGATAATACACTGTTAGATGGTAGTAGTAGCAGACTGACCTTGCCCAGAGTATAAGGTAGGAGCAAGAATTGGACTCCAATCAGTTTCCAAACAGAGGGTCTTTCAGTTCCATGTATCTGCAGTTCAAGTTCATTGCTAAGCTCTTCCTCCACCTTTCTGGCAAGAACATGCGAGTTATGGTTCAACTAAAGTTAAACAAAACACATACACACACACATGTTAATCAGGATTATGGAGTTCATTTACTACATCTACAAGATTCCCAAAACTCTGTTTAAAAACGTTTGGAAACTACTTATATTTTGAGGAAAGAGGAAAGGAGGTATATGCTAAAGAAATGGTGACCATATCACTTCTACCAAAAGAAGCAGCCACAAGGCAATGTTGGGCAGAACTCACTTGAAGGACCAAGACTGAAGAAAAAAAGACAACAGAATTTTGTAACTATTTACTTTCAGCCAGTAGTCAAATCAGGTTTTAAATAACACAACATAATCGCAATTAAAGGCCTTCTGCGTCTAAGTCATGTGAAGTCAATAAAGCCTGCAAGAACTGATACCGAAAAATATAATCAAACTAGATCTTACTTGTCCATTTGTTTGTTGTTCTTTTTCTTGTTTACAACTCCTCCCGAACGTTCAAGCTCCAAGGCTCTTAACCTGTTCTTAAATGCTGGTGTCTTCTTGACCATGCTTATAGCCTACAAGAAGAATATTGAAGTAAATATGAACCTGGGCTTTTAAATAAGTCAGCAATAAACTATAGAGAAGACAGCATAAATACAAGACCAATGACAGAGAAAACAAGACATAAGGAGGTTTTACATAGAATCCCTAAGCCCACATCAATGTCACTGAAAATCTACCATAACCTATTCCTTGATTGAGATCCAGTGAATGACTCTTAGTCCTATGATGACTACCAACCTATTGCGAAATTGATTGCTGTAAACAATAGTGCCAGGTTGCCTCAACCATGTATTACAACATATACAACTTTAACATTCAAATATTGAAACATATCATCCTGAATGTAACTTATGCATTGTGCATTCTTAAAATACCACATAAGTGAAGATGAAAGTCTCAAGATATAAGGCATCCCCAATAGGCTATTGGAAAGAATGGAAAGTAATTAAACTACCACAGAGAAGGATAATGGAAGAAAGCATGATACCTGATTATACCTGGACCACTGGTTTAAATACTGAAAGGCAGAAACAACAAGAAGTAGACCCACAAGAACTGCACGTGGATCCTGTCAATGAATTTGCAATGGTTCAATTAAGAGCATAAAAACACTATAATAGCATTCTGAAAACATAACCCTTTGTTGAAATAATTATAAACACTAGGTAAACATTTAAATCGTACTGTTTTATGCCCATAATATGCCTGGTAGTACCGTGCTGTGTTATAGAAGACCTGTAATAACACGAGAAGCTTTAGGCCATTCCTTGTGGATTCATGTGATCAAAATATCAGAAAAATGACTATTAACTGCATTTTCATGTGATAATAAATAATTAAAAATATGATTTACCCTCCAAAAGCACTACCCAGCATTATATCTTTCAGTAAATGTACTACTTAGACATTAAACAGGCATCTCTTCAAAGATATAGCAAGATATATCAAATTTATTATGTCTATGTCTACATATACCAAGATATAGATAGATATGGTCTAAGACAACAGTGTCATGGAGAGTTTTCCACCATACGCATCAACAAAACACAGGATGTTTAAGTGCCAAATCAAGTGATTGAACACAAGTTAAACTTATTTAAAAAGATAAATAAGAACTCAAATACATACTAACAAACAACTACTATATCATTTTTATTGATGAGGAGAAGATAAGGAAAATATACAGGCATGCTATACCTCCTCCGGATGTGCAATAGCATAATCATACTGTTCCCTTGTGGCTTCATCCTTCAGAATCTGGAAAATGAAGATAAAGATCGTCTATCTTAATACTAAGAAATTGTAGAGATTACTGAATCCACTTCCCATCAACAGATCAAATTTTAATTTTTTTCCCCATTAATATACGCACGCAAAGCCAAAGCCCGGACGAGAGATCCGTACCTCGTAGGCATTCGCAATCTTCACAAAGAGCTTCCTCGATTCTGGATCCGGATTTTTGTCGGGATGGCTGAAAATGAAGAACAAGCTCGATCAATCAACAAACAAACCATCGAATCTAATCGAAACACAAAAATGGTGGATTAACGTACTATTTGAGGGAGAGCTTGTAATAGGCTTTCTTGATCTCCGAGGCATTAGCGGTCTGAGAAACCCTAGAGAAGCAATTGATCACCACAAATGCGTTAGAAAAACAGAGATACACGCTTATCAACAAAGAGAGACAGAGAGATCTGAGAAGAATGAGAGAGGAGAATACCCAAGAAGATCGTAGCAATCGTCTTCGTCGCAGTAGATGGAGCTCGCAGGACGGAGGAAGGCGAGGAAAACGAAGGCGAGGAGGAGAAGAAGCAGAGACGAAACACGGGGAGCTTGCGCCACCATCGTCACCGCCATCCTCCGGCAAGGATTCTCGAAACAGTGGGCTTCTTTGAAGAAAACGACGAGTGTCCCCTTAGTTAGGAGCCTATTGGGCCGGGCCAAGATATCCATTAGATTGGTTGGGCCTCTACGAAATTGGGCCTTACTGAACAATTTTTTTAATTACCATCTTATTGAAGGATTATTAATTCGACTTATAAATTGATATTTGGATATAAAAATAGGGGAAGGGAAATATGATCTTATTTTAATGCAATAAAAATAAAAAGGTACAATATCCTACCCTTTAGTCTTTTTATTTTAAATTATAATGTTTTAGTCTCTTTACTATTTCAATTAAGCCATGGCAATCCCTTAAACCCTAAACCCTAACTTTAAACTCTTAGGCCCTATTTGGATAACCAAATATTATACCATAATCCATACATTATGACATAATATAATATTTTCATATAATTATGCCATAATGACTATTTTGGTATCTAATTTACACTACAAAATTATGTCATAACGTGAGAATTATGGCATTAAAAAAATATTCCACTCCGAGTGGAATATTTTTTTATTTTGAAGTGTGTGAATTTTTCTCATTATAAAGTGGGTGAAATATTTATGTGATATATTTTTTTTTTAACCAAACACTCATTCTGTAATAATAAAATATACCACAATTTCTGTAATAATTGTTTGCATTTCCTATGTAATAAAATTATGCAATATGTTTTTATTTTGTAACCAAATAGGGCCTTAATAAAAAGATTGACATAACTCAATTTAAATAATAAAATAACTAAAAAATTACAATAGAAGAATAAAAAAGATATATATGGAAAACTAGAGATACCATTATAAGAATTATACCGAATAAAAATGTTTAAAGAACTATCGTTTTCTCCGTCATTATAGAATTTAGATTGAAATTTATCTTATTATTTTGTTCTCAAGGCTTCTTGACTTTTTCCATAATATACAGGCTTCTTTTGTTCGAAGGACTACCAACCAATTGTCTCATGCTTTAACAAAAGCCGTTGATGAGTACTTACTACTTAGCATAGAGAGTTTAGTTTTTTCTCTACCTTACTTTTTTCTATCATTCATGAAAATTTGTTATTAGCCACTTTTCATCTTCGAAAAATCTATCTAGAACCAAAAGACCAAACTTTTGTATTTCATTTCAAATAAATAATCAAATTAAAAATGTGATTATTATTATTATTATTGTTAATTACTCATATTTTGGTTGATTTAAATCTAATTTTTATCAATTTCGATATAAGATTGATTTATATTTCAAAATAGTAAATATCTGTGAAGAACCAAATAAATATAAAATACTACTGTATACATTGGACTAGTTTAATGGATAAAATACTTGCGAGATTTGGTATTCAAATCCGATCCAAAACATAATGAGCTAAAGCTTGTTCTACATACAATCGAATGTTTAATCCCTAGTCTTTATCACATTTGTCAAAAAAAAAAAAAAAAAAAATGCTACTGTGATTTTCAAAAACTAAGATTAGTCTATTGTGTATTGAAAATAAGCTTTGGGCACCTAACATTCTATTTATTTAAATTACTATGACTTTGTTAATTTCACTGTAGCATTTTAATTAAATACATAAATTTTAGGAGGGAGTTTTGAGGCAAAATTGTCTCTTGGGGGACGATGAAAGCCAAGAAACAAGTAATTAATATTCAAATTCATGTGAGAGAGGTTTGGTTTTATTTGTTAAAACTTGACTCATTCCCAACTTTGCCCATATCCAATTCCCAAAAAAAAAAAAAAAAAAAAAAAAAAACTGATATTCAAGATCCCTTTCTTTTCGTCGGTGTCAATTCTTCATTTCTTGCTTTCAATGAAAAAATCCAAAATTAGAGCAACTTTTTTTTAGCAACATTCAATAAATTGCCACAAATTGGCCACATAACATGATTGGACTCGTGAGCAAAAGCTCATTAAATCAAAAGGTCACTTCAATTCTTGGAGTTATTTATTTTAAATGTGTGTTTCATTGGTCATTTGAATTCTTCCATTTGGAGTGCTCACAATCAAATAAAAGAAGAATGGATTGCCCACCTTTGATGACTTCTTTTATGAAGTTCATGAATCACAAGCATATCATTCAATGAGTAATATATATATTTTTTTATTTGTCTAAAATATTAAATAAAATAAGTCGTTGAGACAAATAAAGAATTGCAATTTTATTATATATCTTCCGTTAACTAAATTAATTAAACTTGTTGGTGGAGCAAAGGTGATGAGATTAAGTGAGAAACAATCAAAGTGGCATGCATGAGAATGTACTTTTATAATAAACTCTCCTTTTATTAATGTGCAGACGTGACCAATCATTTATATATATATATTCTTCATTTTGGGTTTTCACATCATGCTATAAAAATCGAAAGTAATTAGTTAGTAGTGCGTTATTATTAAGTTGTTGAGAAAACACGCTGATAATCACAAAAGTAAAAGAGACAAAGATTTAACGAGTTTTGACAATGTGCCTATGTCATCGGGAGCGGTAAGTGGCATCTTTTTTATTAATTCAAAAAAAATCAATTAGAGTTATAAATGCAATGTATATATATAATCCGTGGTACAATTTACAAATTTACCCTGTACCGTACCGTGGGACGTTGCTCACACACCCAACCCACTTACTACGAAACTCTCCAATTGGACAGATGCTGTCGTTTTGCTCCATTTGCTCCAGCATCTGTCCATTTATCTAGTATATGAGCCATATCTAACATAAGTAATACGTGAGCAAAATCTAAATTCAAATCTTGCTAAAAAAATACTATGGTAGTTCTTTAGCAGTACTGTTTATATATTATTCTGAGCTTAATATTTTTTTATTAAATTTTATTGAATTTTCTGTGAGATGTGGTGTATCTATTTTTTTTTTTTATAAATTGCATTGCAATATATCTTCAAATCACCTTTCTGATACACTTTGAGAATTTGATAAAGTCAATGTGTCTTTATATTTGATTTTACTTTGATAGAACTTGTGGCTTTGTTGCTTTCATTAACACAATAAAGAAAAAAAAAATCAAAGGAAGATATCATGCAAATGTCACTTTGAAACCAGTGAATATAAAATAATATAATTTAAATTAAAAATACGCACGCCATAACTTATCAAATACATCATTAATATCAAGACACTTTTTATACAGTAACAAGTATTTGACATTCTAAACTCTTTCAACAAATTTTGGTTAATAAAAACCACAATTTTTTTTTCAGAAATAAAAACTCTGAATTATTATATAAGAGAGTTTTTACCAGTTTTATATTAGATATCACAGTTTTATCTTATAAAATACCATTAATTTTTTTGTAGGTCACTAAGTTTTGAACTTTTTTCATTAAGGTAACCATGTTTTGATTTGTATCAAAACGGTTACTAACTTTTGATTTTGTTTCTCCGGGAGGTTACTGGCGAGTGACCATAACCTTTCTGCTGATGTGGCTACCGGAATTTGCCCAGTCAGCATTAGGTTACCACGCACCATGATGCCATGTCACCCACATGGCCACGTATGGATGACATGGCATCATGGTGCGTGGTAACCTAATACTGACTGGGCAAATTCCGGTAGCCACATCAGCAGAAAGGTTATGGTCACTCGCCAGTAACCTCCCGGAGAAACAAAATCAAAAGTTAGTAACCGTTTTGATACAAATCAAAACATGGTTATTTTAATGAAAAAAGTTTAAACTTAGTGACCTACAAAAAAATTAACCCATTTATATTCTGATACTACTTAATTTTTTTTATCACTGTTCTATCGTTCAAATTGTTTAATAAAAGAGTGCAAGTGAATAGTTGGACGAAAATAGCTCAATTTTTAGGTGGAAGACATTAGAGGCATCACATTTATTGGTGAAGGACTTTGTAATTGACTTTCATATAAATGAAGCTATACTAAGTCATATTATAATTATAATATTTTGGTTGAAAGCTTATACGCTATACTTTTTTTAATTTTTATATTTAAAAAACAAATACGAATAATTATACAAACAAGTAAATCACAAGGACAGTAATTAATTCATAAACTTGTTATATTTATTAATTGCATCATTTTTATTAAACACACAATCATGTCATATATTCAAAGGAAAAAAATAATAATCTGAGATAATTAATGTTGGTTGGATATCAAACGGTGTTATAATGTGAATTTGGTATCAAATTCACTATTCGTCCTTGCAAATGTATGGTGTTGGTGGGTGTGTTTGACTTCTTAGTCCGGCCACACAATTTTTAGTTTTATTTTATATCACATGATAAAATTTAAAAAAAAAAAAAATATATATATATATATATTCAAAACATCAATTATTATCGTTATTATTTTGATAAATTGATAACAAAGACCCCTGAAAAAATCATTGATATCTACAGATACAAAATAAGTTTTGAGGTTTGATTATAAATCAATTGAGAGGAAATTTTATTTGAAAATGCTACATTAATAAAAACTTTATAACAGAGGGAGTTAATTACAAAATTGCGAGCATTAATTTGGCAACATTAAAGGGATCAAACGGCAAAACCACATCGGACAATTTAATTTATCTATCAGAACTCCTCCCCACGTTGGAAATCAGTACTGATCATGATCATATCCACCGACGGTTCAGATCGAATGACGGTTTGTGGGTACCCAGTGCGGGTCCCACTTCGTCACGCGTGACCTCCAAAACGTGGGACCCACCACTCCGCCCAATCAAAAATTACCGTTGTGTTCTGTTGTTCCTCCTCCCTCTCTCTCTCTCTCTCTCTCTTCGTTTCTCGGGGCCCACGTTCTCGTTTCCCTCGCTGAGTCCCGACATTTGCCACGTCAGCACATCACCGGAAAACTCACAATTTTCCTTTATTTATTTATCCGTTATTATTCTTTCAGGCATTTCCCCTCGAAAGGGAAAAGGGAAAGGGAAACGGAAAGTTAACGATTCAAATAGCTGCAAAAGCGAGCTTTTGGAACAAAAAAAAGGTCCTTTTCACTTGCGTTTCCCAACCGCGTTTCCCAAAAACCAATTTAAGGAAAAGTAATTTAAAATTAAAAAAAAAGGGGGAAAAGAAGTAAAACAATAAAAAGTGAAAAATTATACCCCCTCTCTGCTCCCTCCCCGCCCTCCCACAAATCTCTTCTTAAATTCCAAAACATTCCAAAATAGTCCCTTTAAATTAAAAATATTAATAAAGTCCTTCTCCCCCTTCTTCTCTTTGTTTTTCTCTCTTATTTCATCCTCTTCTTCTCGTTTGCTTCCATCTGCCGAACTCGTTCCTATTCCTTTCTTTATAAGCCCTAAAAATTCTATCTTTGTATACTATTCAAGATAAAAATCGCACCTTTGAGCTTTTTTTTTGTCCCAATGGTGAACCCTGGCACACCGAAGAGGACGGCTGTGTCCGCCGGCGGTGGAAACCTCCCGATATCACCGCCATCAAGAAGGCGTCGCCTTGCTGAAGAAGCCTTGGAGTTGAGTTGGAAGTTGGGGAGGCTCGCCAAGCCCTTTGAGCATGTCGGCGTCGTTGGATTGTTCAGCCTCGTTCTGTTTCTTGTCTTGCTTCTCTTCTGTTGGCTTTATCTTGATTACTGGTCTTTTGCGCCGGGCAGCATCGGCGGTGGTGGAGGGAGGAGTTGGGGATTAGGAGTAGAGATCAAAGGAGGAGGAGGAGCAGGAGGTGGTGGTGGTGGTGGTGCTGCGGATGAGGAGTGTGATTGGTTTGATGGGGAGTGGGTGTGGGATGAGAAGTATCCGCTATATGAATCGAAGGATTGTGGGTTTTTGGATGAGGGTTTCAAGTGCTCGGAGAACGGAAGGCCTGATCGGTTCTACACTCACTGGCGCTGGCAACCCAAGCATTGCGATCTCCCCAGGTTCCAATCTCCGTCTATCATCATCATCTTCTTCTTCTTCATTATCTTACTTGTTTTTTTTTTTTTTAAAAAAGATAGATTTTTGGCATTAGTTCTGAAGAATTTGATTTGATGAGGATATAAGCTACAATTCTTTGTTGTTTTCTTTCGTTTTAGTTTGGAAATTTATGATTTTCTGCCAAGTTGACGAATTGATTTTTCTTCATCTTCTTCTCTCTTGTTCATCTCTATTTGTCTTCTCTTTAGTTCTAAAAGTTTTGGCTTGGGTTTTGGTGAATTGATTTTTGGTTTCATTTATAGAATTTCAGTTTTCTTTGGTTTCTTCAATTTTACTCCAAAATTTTAAATATTTTAGTTTCTTTTCTCCTGTTCTTTTTTTCATCAATTTTGTCCAGTTCTTATAATTAGTAAAATTTCTCAGTTTTTTCCCTTTGGTTCTTTGGCCCTCTTTTTATGTACTTTAAAAAATTGAACTTTTCATTGGTATATCCAAGAAAAACTCATTCCTTTTCAAGATGTGGATTGAGAATCCTGCTTATATTGCATCCTTTTCGACCCTTTTCTCTTCTGAATTTCTTGTATTTTGATTGATCTTTGAGGAGATTTCATTCCTTTTCTTTTATTAATTCTAGCAACTTAAGTTACAAAAACCATGGTAACTGTGAAACTGGTCCCTGGTTTAAATGCTTGGCTGTCGGTTCCAGCAGATAAGTAGATTTAATGTATGGACCCAAGGAGTGGGTTGTGAATTGTAAGATTAGCAAGGACTTTTCTTTAATATAATGCATTCATTGTTGTTGAACCAGAGGACTTATCTCAAATTATCATTATTTTCCAAACAAAATTTGCAAGTACGTCTATCATTAAAAACAACATATAAAATGGTTTTTGTTTCTCCTTTCAAGGTCCTATTCCTGAGGAATTGCTTTGAATTTTGTGAGTTTTGTTTGATAATGTCTCACATGTTGGTGAGTTTGTTTCTTCTGGAATTCTCGAGTTTGCCCCTTTGCCTGTAATTTGAATCCTGGCTTTCTTTTAGTATTACTTGTTACCTTCCTTTTGCTTGCACCTTTGAATATTCAACTCTTTTATTCATTCCATCAAATGTGAATTATTCTTTCTTGTGGTGGGCATAGTATCTCTCAATGTTCTTTTCGTTAATCTCCATCGGTACGTTTGCAGGTTGCTTTCACTCTTTTTATTTGTTAACCTTTTGCATGGTTTTCTTTGTCCTTTATTTTATGTACTTAGTTCAAGTTGAGGATATTCTATTTTCTTCATCATGATAAAACAAAATTGCTAGCTATTGGTTTCTTCATCATGATATTGAAGTAGTGAAACAACATTAGAGTCAATGTTCTGTGAATCTGAACTCGTATTTATCTCTCTGGTGGTAGGTTCAATGCGAAGAAGATGCTGAAAAAACTACGGAACAAAAGACTAGTATTTGTAGGTGACTCCATTGGAAGGAACCAATGGGAATCCCTCCTATGCATGCTTTCTTCTGCCGTCCCTGATAAGAGCTCTATCTATGAAGTTAACGGCAGCCCGATCACGAAACACAAAGGCTTCTTGGTGTTCAAGTTCAAGGACTACAACTGCACTGTAGAGTATTACAGGGCCCCCTTTCTGGTTGTTCAGGGGCGATCACCTGCAGGAGCACCAGAGAAAGTGAAGACCACATTGAAATTGGACACTATGGATTGGACATCCAAGCAATGGAGGGATGCTGACATTTTAATCTTCAACACTGGGCACTGGTGGAACTATGAGAAGACTATCAGAGGGTATCACTCTTTTACTATTTTGATATATTCAAAATGATATCTTATTGATTTAGTGGATGAATGAGTCTTCATAACTGAAGTTCAACTCTGACACACACACACACCTGCACAAACTCTACTCCTGTGTGAAGAAAGACTGATCATGATGCCAATTTATAACATTTGAATTTTTATTTCTCAACACAGGGGGTGCTATTTCCAAGTTGGCAACAAGGTTATGTTGAAAATGAGTGTAGATAGAGCTTATCAGAGAGCAATTGCAACATTGTTTGATTGGATTCATAGAGAAGTTGATACAAATAGAACTCGCATCTTTTTTCGCTCATATGCTCCTGTCCATTTCAGGTTTGTTTCTGCGTCCAATCCTTGATTAAATTCTTGCTACAATAAAATATTTGATGTTCGGCTTGACACAGCTAATGTAATTGGTTGTTTGTGCAGAGGCGGGGATTGGAAGACTGGTGGGAGTTGTCACTTGGAGACACTCCCGGAGTTGGCAGCAACTCCGCTGTCATTGAAACCATGGGCTAATCTATTAGAGCCATTCAAGAATTTAACGGTAGCTGTAACTCCAATGCCTGCATTCGAATTCCTGAATGTAACACAGATGACAGCTCGGAGGAAAGATGGCCATCTATCGCTCTACTATCTTGGCCCAAAATCCCCTGCCCCGATCCACCGACAGGACTGCAGCCATTGGTGCTTGCCAGGGGTTCCTGATACATGGAATGAGCTACTCTATGCCCGAATGTTAAGACGACAATCCATGATTCATCAAGTATAACTTGCAGTTCTCGATACATGGAGTGAGCTCCTCTTGGTCGGAATCTAAAGGCGGGAATTCATGATTTTTTAAGCTTAACCGCTTCAATTCATTTAAACTGCAGAAATATTCTATCTGAATTGCTCCCAAGAATGAGAGCAAGGAAGTATGGTACCAGATTTTTTGGCTAGAACTAGTGATACAATAGCTATATGTTAGTAAAATGCTCCCCTGTAAATATCTTAGTCTGTGAGTGCATTGGAAGGACAAAGTCCAATATATGAAGGAACAACATATACTGCTAGTTACACTGTTTGGACTAAATTCTAATTCTTTTTTACTTGTTTTGTGAAGAAGAATATCAATTTTGTTAAATATACTTCTTCTGTTGGGATCCATTTGTTGCAATTCCGACTCATGGATATTTGTTTACAATGAACTGAATGGAGCGCTGATTGTTTGGGCGTGTATGGCAAGTAATATCTGAAAAATGAAGGGGGTGGTTATAAAAACCTCGAAAACACAATAGCTATTAGAATATTAATATAAATTAGAATTGGTTAATCTTAACAACTCTGTTTGAGTGCTTAATTTTTTTTTTCTCAATCTAAACCTGTTTTAATAATTGCAAAAAAATAAAACCAACAAAAAGGAAAATTTTTATTTAACACCTTCTAGGGAAGCAATAAATAAGTTTTAATAAGTGAAGGTTCAATGAGCAAAATTCCTGACTCGGAGCGCGTAAATACAACGCAACAACGCTGAGCAATCTCCACCATCGGATCTCATCGAGTACTACTCACTCGCTCTTGCTTGGGGTTTTGGGATTCGAAATCCCGAAGCATCGAGGAGGAGAGAAGCTCTCCGATGGCGGAGGCTGCGGCGCCGGAGATGAGATGGAGAGACGTCAACAAGCTTCTTGCTCGGCCGGGCAACATCGTTGCCCCCACCTTCGAGCACAGCCCCCAGGTCCGCCGTTTGATTTTCACGGATTCTCGTTGGACATTTCTTTCAGCGATTGGTTTGGTTGTTGTCTCTAGTTGAGGGATGATCTGGGAAAGTATGTGAGGGTGCTGGTCGTGGGTGCGGGAGGGCTTGGCTGCGAGCTGCTTAAAGACCTCGCCTTGATGGGGTTTCAGAATATCGATGTCATCGATATGGATACCATTGAGGTTTCCAACCTCAACCGTCAGTTCCTCTTCAGGTAACAGATAAATTTTTCTTTCACGCTGTTTTGGATCTGGTTTTTGTGAAACTGTTGTTTTGGGGTTGATAGGTTATGATTCGGGATTGATTCATAGTCATCGTTTTTGGCAATGGTTTTGTTATGTTTGTCTAATTGTCCTGTTAAGACTGGCACGTAAGCGCAATAGAGATGAATATGAATTTGATTTCTTGTTTAATTATGCTGGCTCTGAAGATCTTCGTGTTTTATTGTTAATTATCTGTGTAATTATCCTGTCAAAAAGTTGGAAAGGGAGTTACGTGACTGTTCTTGGATGGATTGATGTTTTTGAGGGTGTGTGATGAGAGAGGAAGCTGAATGTAGGATTTTATGGTTTGGCGGAGAAGTTTTGGTTAGTGATGCAGGTTGTCTGACAGTCAAGAGAGAACTTTTAAGTTTTAGGCATTAACAGTTTGTGTGGATGTTTCTGTTGGGGATTTGTTGGTATAAGTAAGTATTTATTCTTTTATGGGAATTTTTGTTATTTTTTTGATTGAAGAGGCAAATTAGAAATGCTGCAGAGGCAAATTAAAATTGGGAGAAAATAAACTAATTGAAAATAAATGTAAGGAAGAAAAGTAGTGGACTTTGCTTTAGTTCCAGAGTCTGTATTTTATTAGATGCTTCTGGTCAAAGCAGCCAGTTTCATAGATTTGCTATAACCTGAAGCATAGAGAATTAGAAATTGAGGGAAGAAAAGAAAATATTTAAATAAAAAAGGAGAATTATTGTGTTCCATGTTATTTCCATACCAAGTGAATTGGATATTTCAGTGGGACACCTTCATACATGATGTCCCTGATATCTTCTATCCAGTCCTATTCTGCCCTTACTAGATATTCCTGTTTCCTGCAGTTCTCAGCCAGCTTGTCTGGTTACAATTTCATCTTGTTGTTGCATGTTAAAGTCTACGAAAATGGTTGGCTGGTGAATGGTGACTCATTTTTGTATACTTTTGATAGGTTAATCGAATGTGAACTGATTCACATTTTTATCTTCTTTAAGCCATTTGACATTGAAAAACCTCTACTGTTATTTTCTAGGGATCATATAAGCTAACACACCACACCATATTGATTTTACCCATGGGAATTTTGAAAATATGGCCCTTGGCATGCGGTTTTTAAAAGAATGGAACTTAAATATATTTTCAGTCTCTGCAGGCATTATTCATTAGGAACACGACAATTTAACTGGAATGTTTTCCTCATAATTTAAATTATTTTTCTTACATATTAAAAATGTTTTAGACGAATACCTTGGTTGAAAATGCTGGTATGTATTTTATGCGAAGGACCAAAGGTTTGACCATATCTGGAAGTTTGTAAACAAGGTGGTATTTATTTTTATTCCTTTTTTAATGAAATCAATAAATGTGGGTTTTTTACTGTTTTTCCATGTCTACTTTGATTCTGTTATTCATGCCTCATGCTTGAATGATTTTACAATCATGTTTATTTGTATACAGTTTGTGACTTGATGTTTCCCTTTGGTAGTATAGGCTTCAGGATGTTGGCAAGTCCAAGGCTGAGGTAGCTGCAAAACGTGTAATGCAAAGAGTTAGTGGGGTAACTATTGTTCCTCATTTCTGCAGGATTGAGGATAAAGACATAGAGTTCTACAACAACTTTCAGATAATTGTTCTTGGTCTTGATTCCATAGAGGCTCGTAGCTACATAAATTCTGTGGCTTGTAGTTTCCTCGGTGAGAGGCTCTTCTTGTTATTGGATAGTTGAGCCCCATGGTTACTTATTACATCTACCCTATTAACTGTTTAACTCATCTCTATATTGCTATAGTTTCTCTTGACTTTATTCTAGGTTCGCCACCTTATCTAACTCTGGTTTAAAGCTTACCTTTCTTGGTCATTTGTAATTTTCAGTAGAACAATATCGCCATATCAATACCCTAAAAAAGTTTGTTTGTTGTATTGTAAGGGCCTTGTTCTGGCCTATTCTGGAAGTGATCAGCTTATAGTTCTTTCTATTCACTTTCTGATGTATTCTCACTATACTTTGGAAAATCAGAATACGATGATAATGACAACCCCATAGAAGAAACAGTCAAACCCATGGTAGATGGAGGAACTGAAGGCTTCAAGGGTCATGCTAGAGTAATTATGCCTGGAACGACACCATGCTTTGAGTGCAACATTTGGCTTTTCCCCCCACAAGTCAAGTTTCCTTTATGCACTCTTGCAGAAACTCCTAGGACTGCTGCCCATTGTATTGAATATGCACATTTAATCAGATGGGATGAGGTATGACTAAGTCTTATTTTCTCCCCACAAGTTAAGTTTCCATTGTATCTTTGCCTAATCATATTAAAGACAGGTACACAGTGGGAAAGCATTTGATGCAGATAATCCTGAACATATGCAGTGGGTTTACTCTGAGGTTTGTTTATCTAGACTTCTGGTAGTTATGTCCCAATGCTTGTCTTAGACAAAAGTTTTACTTCTTTTTTGAATTTTTTTTTCCTGGCTCGTCTTTTTTAGGCTGTGAAGAGAGCTGATCTCTTTGGGATTACGGGAGTCACATACTCACTGACACAGGTAAACAAAGTTTTCTGGAAGTTCACATGATTATGGGATATATTTTCTCTTTTTGCTCTATGCATGAGATGTTGTGCTTGCGAGTTATAATTTTAGATGGGACGCATTGAGATGTTGAGATGATAGATTCTGCAGAAATGCTAGTATGCACATGTTAATGCTTTAGAAACTAAATAGTCAATTAGGAAGGAGGGGATTCTTGAAGGGAACTGTTATTGGTAACAAAAGAGTTTCCTTCCAACTCCAACAAATTAAAATATGGCGTCTACTAAAGTGGATTTATGCCCAACAGCTAGTGGTTTGCCGTGGCTAGTGAGGACTTCATGACCAAGGTATATTGTTTATGGTAATTGCTTTAAAAATTCCTAGGAAGATAAAGAATTTTTAATTGATGAATCTGGTTATTCATGATGTTTTTACAGCAGTTTGCTTTAACGGGTCTCCTGTAAGTAAAAATAGCTTTGTTTTGCCTTATTTCTGCAATAATTTTTCATATGGTAGCTATTTGCCAATGTTTAATTCTGGTTGAATTTCTTGGAAATCGGATCAGCATCACTATTTCATGTTACTGTTCCTCTGAAAGACTTGGTCACCGTTGACATTTTGGCTGCTTGAATCTTAGGCTGCCTAACCTCAAATTATCTACATTGATATGTGGTGCATTGTGCATGCTAAAATGAACTTGGCTAGTGTTCAAATGCTTTGAAGAAAAGCATACAAGACTTTACCATGGCAATAAGATTTGTTGTTATGAACTGACATGTTCATTACAGGAATTATATAACTGTTTCTGAGCGAACTGCATCCATTGCTTGGTCATATGGCTTGCCTAATCATGTCGGTGTAGAATTTTCTCCACTATTGCTGCTGCTGTTCTTTTTATTATTATTTTGTTTAGCTTGTTAATCCATGTAATAGTTGTTTGCATCTAATGTACATTTATTAATATATGAAATGCCCTTTTCTGCTATCATCCTTCATCTGAACATTATCATTACTCCACTGCCACTTTACAGGGAGTTGTCAAAAATATTATTCCAGCTATTGCTTCTACAAATGCAATTATATCTGCTGCCTGTGCTTTGGAAGCATTCAAGCTTATATCTGGTTGCAGCAAAACATTATCCAATTATCTCACGTAAATCTTGTTTCTTTTTGTTTCTGTTTATGTATTTCATTTACCTTTCAATATGTATACTGTATGATCAGTTAATGGACATTTTTAACAATGTCTGTTACCAGTCCATGTTTAAATAATTGTCTTAAACTTAGATTGTCTTTTGGGAAAGGCAAACAAATGATCAATGTAGTTGAGAGTTCTGATGCAGCATATTTGTGGATTAGTGTTCTACATTCACGTACATGGCTCAAATTATAAGTCAGTAGTACCTAAGATAAAGCTGGAGTCTTCTCACTTGTTTTATGTTGGTGCTGGCAAGTTGGTGGCTTGGCTAATGGTAGGCTTGGCAAAATTATAACAAGTGTACCTGCAGATGAAAGATCTATAGCTAAATCTTATTTTATTTTATTTTATTTTTTTGGAAGGAACAATTAAACAGATCACTGTGGAAATTACTCCAGAATCATGGATTTTAAGGAGGTTTAAATGTGGGGAGATTGTTTTTTTTGCCAACCCTCATTTGACAATGTGTAGTCTTAATGGCAAAGTGTTACATTCAACAGAGAGGGATTCCATAGCCATAAGGAAATATTTAGATAGGAGAGGTACTTTTCTCTTGAACTACAATTGATGAAATAAATTCTACTCTTCTGAAACATAACCACAATGATAGTTAGGAAGATTATTCAGATAGGCATATCGCTAACTGAAGTAGGGATTACAAGAAATAACATTTCTAACATGCTTGCTATACCTCCAATGTTTTATGGCTTATATTTGAATGAGTTCATGACGCTGTTCTCTGCTTTCGTTTTTTTTTAATTTATAAATACCAGTGTTGCTCTGTTTCCCTTACTTTTCTTTTGTTATTCTTGTTCCTCTTATAATGTTATCTTACATTGTGTGAATTTTCAAGTTAGTGATCATGCACTATCTGTATGCTATTTGCTGAATTATTAAAGCATAAACCGGATGCCACTTTTTGATCATTAACCCATTTATTTGGTTAGGTATAATGGTCTGGAGGGAATTCACATCAAAGCGACTGATTTTGTGAGAGAGAAGGATTGCCTTGTATGTGGACCTGGTACTCTGATTGAGCTGGAGACTTCAGTTACTCTCCAACAGGTCCTATCAATTTGTTTGTGCCCTGTTCTTAGTTAATATTATAATATCCATGCTGTTTCCTGATGGTATCGTTAAAACTCTTATGAATGCACATTCTGGGGGTCTTTTTTGTAGATAAATTATTTCACAGTTCATTCAGTGCTTTTCCTGTTTATGAATCAAACTGTTGTGCATCTGACCTAGTGTTTTTATTGTTTGCTGCAGTTCATCGAGTCACTCGCAGAACATCCAAAACTGCTTATATCCAAACCCAGCGTAACGTATCGAGGAAATAATCTTTACATGCAGGCTCCCCCGATACTGGAGGAGATGACAAGGGCAAATCTTCATCTCCCCCTTTTTGATCTTATGGATAAGGCTCCTAAGGGCACAATCCATGTGAGTGGTACCACTGACAAGGAGGGCAAGAAAACTACTTGCCTGAGGAAATTGCGTGTTGCCTTTAAGGGGGTTGATGGGATAGTAGACATGGATGTGGCAGGTGCTTCATGAGTTCTGATACCTTTTGTTGTTGCTCAGGTCTGAACCGTTTAGTTTCACGACTTCTGTATTCCAAGAGGCAGAGTTATGCTTTCAGGCATTTTTTCGGTTGAAGTTTTGGCGTGTGTAGCTCTGAACTTTCCAACCATTTTCACTAGGCATTATACACATTCAACATGCAGCTTTGAAGATTGGGGAATGTTCAGATTAGGTAATATACCTGGTTATTCCTTTCTAGAGCAAATGAGCCCAATAGTTCATATCATGAACAACATTTTTTTCCCATGTGATGAAATCCAAGTGTATGTGTACGCTAGCTTACAATATTCGGCTGTTTATCTTTCAAAATGACATGGTAACGAACAATATGTCAGCCTGCTCAGCTATTGTACCCCTGCATTTTCGTTTATTCGTAGATTTTGCTGAGGCTAATGGGAATTGACATTGTATCTAGAAAGCAAAGAAGAATCTCAAGTTAAATGACCATTGGCTTTGGTTGTATTTATGCACGCGCGCACACACGTGTAGATGATACCCCTTTTCCTCATTCAGGAAATAAAATGGAACGTTAAACAGGTCATGAGGATCCTCTTGGATGTTTGATTTCCGCTCAATTTTTCAATGGTGCTTCTCATATGCAAGGAACCTGTACTCGAATATACACCTGATAAATCTAATCATCAAATGCCATGAAATCTTTATTTGTTTCATCTGTATAATATTCAGTATTGATTGAAAGTTTGGTGCATTGCCTTTTTCACCTCCAGTATACTCGCTTTCTTTCCATCATTCATCTCTCCGTTTCTCACCTGCAAAATCAATGAAAACAATGTTCAGGATTTCACTTCCAATGCCTCAACACTAAATCCAAAATTTCTTTTCCACGTACTTTGGCTCTCATTTCTGCAGCAAAAACTCCATCAGTTACAGAGGACTGAAGGGAAGTGACCTCCAATTGAAGCTCATCAAGAGTTTGCATGATCTTGAACATCAATCCATCTCTATAAGCACACTGGAAATTCAGCAGGGCATCAGTTCCACTGGTAGAAACCTGCAAATTTGTGCCTGTAGATGCTACAACTCTTGCACTCTTTTCATTCCCATTCTCCACTTCCATCACCCTCAACTTTCTCTTCTCTGGCAAAACACTGCTATGAGATGAGCTACTGTTGGCCTGCACATGCACATTATGTTCTTTTGATATCCAATCACTCTCCATCTTCTTGTTTCTGGATTCAAGATCTTGAATTTTTTTCCTTAGCTGCTTCACATACTCTATTGTATCACCTAAGATCGAAGCTTTGTCCATCTGCATTCACAGAAACACGGCCATTAGTATCATTACAACAACAATAATGCCATATCCGATGAAACACACCTTTGTGACGCATGGTACTAATGACCGGAGGATGATGAATCTCTGGTTGAGCTTCTCTCTTCTTCGTCGCTCCGCAAGTACATGATTTGCGCTTAGTTCTTCTTGCTGAGTGTCTTTCAAGAACCTACTTCCATCGGGTTTCATATGCAGATTAGGAACATTGAACAAGATGTACTTCAGCAGCAATTGTGATCTCCCCGGCGACACACTCAAACTAGTGTGTTGATGCTCACTGTCACATTTCCATTCTCTGAATGCTGATTGCTTCAAATGAGCAAGATAACCAGTCGCTCCATAACCTGTCATTCTGCTTGAGTTATGATTCAGAATTGTCACTACTGTCTCAGAGTAGTTGGCATCTTCTTGTGCAGTTTCTTCAATCTGGGGAGCTCCTGAATAGCACTAAAATACTAAATCTCAATCATTTCGACAAATTATGATTTCTATTTTTAGCTTTGATATTATTACCTGATGGTTGCACAAGACTGTTGCATAGATCTTCATGGAGTTGCTGCCAAGCTTGATAAGTGTCACTCTGATTTGGATGATCATAATGTTTTCGAAGCATTTGCAATTCTGAATCCAAATGATCAGAGCATTCAGCAGGTGAACCCAATCTTATCTCCTCTGACATCTCAAGTTGCATGAGCTCACTTGGCTCACCTATCACTATTGGTGCTAAACTTGCAGATTCACATCTTCCAGCCATGGCTTCTGATTCAGTAATTTCCTCTGTTTCATCATCCATATTGTCATCTTCGTCTTCATTGTCTGCGTTTTCATCGTCCTCATCTTCGTCATCTCCTCCTCGGTTTGAACTCTCTGGCTCAACACTCATTGGTGGTACAATTGTTAAGTCTTGGAAATTGAACAACGGTGGTTGTTGTTCAAGATTAGAGTTTGAATTATATAGGAAGAAATTTTTCACATGTTGAATCAAGCCTAAATCTTCTTCAACCTGACAGAATTAGGAGTACTTCATTAGCCATTTAATTTTTCCTTTTTTCTGATAAATTTGTTCCTGAAGTTTAGCTCACCAATTCAGTTGTACCGAGTTCTACGACACCATAACCGATCGGTATACACACCACAGTCTGTAATGTCAAAATAAATTATTATGCAACTGTTGTGTCATAAAATGAATCAATAAAGTTATAAGCACTTAATTTTAGATTTCAAACCAAATGTACCTGAATGCCAGCACTCTGGTGTTAATGTTGTATCACATAGACACAAGAAGGAAGAACAAGAATGTATCAGCAAATACATGAATTGTAAATGATGCCAAAACTTTAGCATATAAATAATCAGAGAAATTCTGTTTTGAATAAAATGATCACCTTGGCAAGAATGGCTCTTGAAAATGTTTTACTGTCAGTCTCATTTGCTCGTGTGAGCCACACGTGCCTTTGCGACCCGAACGCCTTTCCTGGCAATCTGCATATCACACACAAACACACCTTACTTAATGAATAGAAAACATTGAATCAAAACAACTATTGTATATAGATATATACATATCCTTGCTCTCAAATCACAGTCTATATAATAACATCAAATATAATGCACTTTTAATTAATCAAGAACCAGCATATATGACTTCCAAAAGTGATCTCAATTAACTGAAAATACAAACATTATATATATATACATATGACTGATCCAAACATACACTTAAATCAATCAATAATGTGCACTCCCACAGATAGGAAGCTGCAGAGTGATAAGGACCACCACCCCTTCCATGGAAATACTTCTCAACTACTGAATTGCCAAACATAGCAACCCCATCAGTGAATTTATCATGGTACTATCCTTTTGAAGATCTTTGATGTCATCCTCTCCATTTATATCAATAATCATGTCAATTATTTCACAGCTGTTAATAATAATATAGTAAAAAGATTAAAGAGAAGAAGAAGAAGAAGAAGAAGAAGAAGAAGAAGAAGAAGAAGAAGAAGAAGAGGAAGAGTTACAGACCCAAGGCCAGGAGGGAAGGAGAAAGAGACACACATAAGGTAGAACCACTCAGTCTCAGTGAGATCTTCCGGTGCGAGAGCGGCGCAGGGCCGACGAGCAGGAGGGTTACTTTCTCCAGCCGATAACGCCTCGTAGAGCTCTTGAAGTTGTCTACTTCTCTGAAGAGCAGCATCCTCATTGCTCACCTCCATTGGTTGCACTGTCTTCCTTGTTTTTATATAACCATTGTAGTACCCATCACCCCACTCCAAAACCCTACTCCATCATCATATGAAGTTATAAACAAGATGCATGTTAATAAACATCATTAATATAAGTACAACATCAAATCATACTATATATATATATGTGTGTGTGTAAAAAACGAGTAGAGAGTACCCTTGTTGAGGGTTGAGGTGCCAGAAGAGGCTGTAAGTCCACTGGAGGCTTTGAACGGCGAGCTGGAGGTAATGAAGGAGGTGGTGAGATGAGGATGGAGAAGACATTGGTGGTGGTGTTGTTAATGTAGAGACAAATTAAGGAAGAAGTTTAGATGTGTTGATTGAAAGGTTGAAGAAGAGGAGGAGGAGGAGAATGAGAATGTGAGATGGTTGAGAGGTTTAGGTTTGGGTTTAAGTTGATGAATGAAGCCTATAACATATACGCATTTTGGTTTTGACTGGTTGCTCTACCTGACAGTCCGCCATGCAACGCAAGGCGTTTAACTGCCGTTTTTTTAGGAGAAAATTGTTTGCATACCATACCCCCTTCAAAAGTGCTAATGGCTAATATATTTCATAACAATCATATTAATTTGATTTTTCCTTGGGTCAATATAAAAGTGTCTGAAAATTTTCCTAATTGTGGATATAATTAATCCTCAATAAAATGAAATATTATATATATTTTTCACAGTTTGATTTGTTTGCTTTGTTTGCATATATATATATATATATATATATACCTAAAGTCTATTGGTATCAGACTCTTGCATCTTGAGATAATAATTCTACGTTCTTTAGACATGATTATTTTTTTTTTTTTGAGAGGGAGTGGGTCGTGCATCAATATAATACTGAAGTTTTACCTAATTGTGGATATATTTAATTTTTAATAAAATAAAATATGATATATACTTTTCACAATCTGATTTGTTTGCATGTAAACACTGCCACACATGGGCATATATAGACACGCACAAAGCATATATTATTATATAATCAATCACTTAAACAACGTGTGCATATTATATATGTCCCTTAAAAAACCAACTATCTCTTGGTGTATTATCATTAGATCTCTGATATTTTTATTAAGAAAGCGATAAAAGTACGAGATATATTAAAATAATAACCATGTTGTGCATGTTCTTGACACATGACTTACGCACATATTATCAAAAAAATATATACTTCTAAAAATTTTAATAGCTATTAAATTAATATTTTTGCATATATATAAATATTTTTTATAAAATTTAAAATAAAATAAAATATATATAATTAAAAAAAAGCCTTAATACATTAAAAAAACAATATCAAAAAAAAATATATATATATACCCATAAAAAATTTAAGCTACTTTTATTCATTACATTTAAATAAAAATTAGCATTGATGGTTAATTTGGGAATTTCAATAAAATAGAATATAACACTTATATAATTTTTAATATATTTAATGGCGTATATAAGATGGAATGGGGGCGGGGTTTTGGGGGTGGGGGTGGGGGTGGGGGTGCGCGCGCGCGCGCTTACAAATTGAATGTTGAGAGATATCATAGCAATTGGTTCTACTTGGGGATACAAACATAACGGCCGGGTGAAGTTTATAAGTTGTTATGATTGGAAATTACTTTTTTGATATTTTGATTTTTTTAAGATAAAAAGAAGAAAATAATAATTATTTTCATCCAGTTAATTTTTTAATTAAAAATATATCAATGAATAAAATTAATCTGTGAGGTTATACTTAATAAATATTAATTTTATAGGAACATATAAAAAATTACATATATATCTTTAATAGCTATGGGAAGGAAGAAAAAAAAAATAAAATAACCACTTTTGACAGTGCTTAATTAGATAGAAAGATATGAAAGAGAAGGCTTCACATTAGAATATATATATATATATATATATATATATATATATATATATATATATAACAGTTAGCTTTTGGTAGCTAACTAATTAATTATTTCCACATTAGTACAGAAAGATCCAATTAATGCTCCACCATCCCTTCATAAAAACTAAATTCATCACCATATCTTTATAAAATAACACCAATTAACTCTAAGATGAAAAGAATAATAATACACACACACACACACACGTACTCTTTAGGATGAAGGACAGAGTTTAACAGTTGGGAGCTCTCCATTAATGTGTGTCATATATGGAGTTTCATGTTCACATATATCATCACATGTGGGAACTAATTATTTTTGTACCATATATAGCTGTGAATATCTTCTTCTAGTCTCTTTAACCAAGATAATAATATCACTTCTCCTTTTTTTGATGATCATGTTACAAGAAATGAAAAAAGAAAAAAACCCTTTGTGGGGAGTGAAATAAAAAAAATTATCATAGTGAGAAAAAAAAAATCCACATTTTCTGTTTTAATGCAAATAAATATTTAAAATAGGAAAAAATCAGCCGGTTTCAATGTAAAATGGACTTCCCAATATATACCTTGCAAGAACAAGAGTAGTGGGGAGCACTCAAGTCGTCTTAGCCGGTTTAAGAACAAGGTAATATTTTGGTTTTCTAGTTCTATGTATTGTACTATGCAATATATATTGTGTGTGTGTGTGTATATATATATAATACCTTAAACTCTACTCTAATTTCTATAAGATTTTTTTTACGGTGTAAATAATATTTGAAACTAGGACTTGTCTAATTTGAGAACCCGCCAAGTTTTACTTTAAGAGAGCACCCCTTAAACCAAGGAGCTCAATGAGTGGGGTATGTATTTGGCATGACCATCGAGTACTGTGGTTTGTAGATAATTTCATGTATTATTTAAAAAAAAAACATATGATTTATTTAATGCAGATTGGTTGCATGTATAACACGTATCCACGTCGCACGTACAACGGTTGCATGGCGGTTAGACTGATTCCCTGCAGGACAAGTGTCACGTCTCAAAGGTGAGTGCTAAAATTAAGGAGTTTACAGTCCACATTAATTACAAATGCTCATGATTTGGAAGGTACCTAATTGTGATCATTCTGCTTCATTGGAAGGAAAGCAAACAAAAGCCAAAAGGAAACCATAAAATTTCCAACATGCTTGGACACTTTATTTATTTATTTTTTTAGTGTTTTTAGTGTTTGATTATTGTTCCATTATAAGGGAGTTTACATGGTTTCCAGTTTAAATGTTTGCTTATAGGCCAAAAACCATACATAAATCCTAAACAATCAATCACAAACTTAGACAAGAAATGCTTTCCTTGCAATTGAAACAAAGATCACACCAAACACGACCATTTATTTCTTTATTTAATTCATTTGTCACAACATACTAGCTCCATACCCAAATTAATTAGGAACTATATATATATATATATATATATCTTCACAAGCATAATATAACCACAACTATTGATTATATATCCACTTCCACCTCAGCCATTCACAATAGTCCCCCCTGCATAACACAACCAAGAAAACAAAGAATTAATACATATTCATCAATATTTCACATAATTTAATTATAAGCAATCCAACATCAAACAACATACCATTAGGATGGAGGACTTGTCCAGTATAGTAAGAAGAGTCCTGAGAAGCAAGGAAAACATAAGAAGGAGCTATCTCACAAGGCTGCCCAGCTCTCCCCATAGGCACCTCCTTCCCAAAGTTAGCCACCTTATCAGCTGGAAATGAAGCTGGTATCAATGGCGTCCAAACTGGCCCAGGAGCCACTCCATTCACTCTTATCCCCTTCTCCACCATTTGCAGTGCTAACCCTCTTGTAAACCCCACAATCCCTCCCTTAGTGGCAGTATAATCAAGTAGCATCTTGTTTCCTTTATAAGCATTCACAGAAGTAGAATTAATTATACTACTCCCCTTCCCCATATGCTTCACAGCAAACCTTCGATATTGAAATGGTGATTAAGGACATAATATGAAAAAAAAAAAAAGAAGAAGATAGTAATAAGATTAAAAGATCTATTACTTGGTCACATAGAAATAGGAGAACATGTTAGTCGCAAACACCCTCTTGAGCTGTTCATCACTGATCTCTTCTAGATTTGTATGAACATACTGCTCAGCTGCATTGTTAACAAGGATGTCAATGCGCCCATAGGTCTTGACAACCTCATCAACTGCTCTTTTACAGTTCTCCTCCAACCCAAGGTCAGCACGGATGGCAATGGGGTCCTTAGCCCCACTATTATTTATAGACTTCTTGTCCTCCATAAGCATCTTTAGGGTAACATCTGCATCCTTGTCTTCTTCACTGTTGACATACGTGAATGCCACTGTGGCACCTTCCAGTACAAAGTACCTGCACACTGACCGTCCTATACCAGAGTCCCCTCCTGTTACCAGCGCCACCTTCCCCTGCTTTCCATGCCATAATATAAACACATGCATATATATACACACACAGAGAGAGAGAGAGAAGGGAGGACCTGGAGTTTATTGGCAGGCTTGTAGTCTGGGCTGACAACCTGAGGAGTGGGGTCCATCACATGTTCCTTTCCAGGTTGACTATCTTGTGTTTGGGGTGGGAATGGTTGACCACCAGAAGCCATTATTTTGAAAGAAAGCCTTGATCTATAAAAAGGAGCTGTGGTTATTGATCTCTTAGTCTTCTTTTGGATGGGAAGGAGAGAAAAAGATGTTACAAAGAGAGGTCTGGAAAGAAGGGAACGTGATGAAAGCTGATGACTTGCTTGGAGGAGACTAGAGAGAAGCATAAAAGAGATGAATGAGAAGTTGGGCGTGATTGCAAATGATGGAGATGGACATGGTGATATAAAGGAGTGGAAGAGATAGAGGGGAAATTAAGGTGGTTGCATGGCGTTGACACGTGGTGCATGGTTTGGGTACGTGGAGGCTTGCCCTGCCATGCAGCTCACCGCTAGGTTGCAAGCGACAACGCATGGATCATTACTGTTCTTCTCTGGATCACGGTTTTGGACGAAGTGCTGGTGATATATATATATATATATATATATATATATATATATATATATATATATATGAGTCTTATTTTGTTTTTCTTTATTTTTTATCATGCAATATTTATTTATTATAGACGAGAAGGCGCCAATGGGTATTAATTAGTTTAAACTTAAAGTGAAAGTAATTATAAGGAATCCATCATCAAAGGGACATGAGATGGATGGAGGTGGTGATATAAAAGAGGGAAAGATTATATATAAATTGATTTTTTATTTGTTCATTATAGTTACGAGGTTTATTATTTCATAAACATACTGTGTAGATTCGTGGAAATCTTTGTTTCTTCTTTGCTATATAATAATTAAAATATTATTTAAACACTCGTATTATTTAAAAACTTCTTAAATCTTTTGCTCCAAATTAAAAGATACCCTTGTCAATATATATATATATATATATATATAATTCTCATTATTGCTTTTGTTGGTACATAATAATACCACTTTCTATTTTTAAAAGATCAAAGTAAATAATGAAAAATGAAACCCAGACCCTAGAATCAAATGGGCCAGACCAAAAAGTAAAAGCCCGGTGTACTAAGAATATGCGAGTGAGTGAGTGAGTGGGGGCCCCACCTAAACAGGAACCAATGGACAGTATCAAGCCCCAGAGATAATGTGGCCAAACTCTCAAACGAAAGCCAATAAAAACTTCTCCCTCTCTCTCTTTTTCTCTTTGCTCTTCGTCTCCACTCCCCGCTCTCCATTCCACTGCAATCCTGGACGTCGCTCAAACCCTAGCTCGCTCTCAAATGAAAATGGCATTGTGGGCTGATAGCCGTATCTCGCCATCCGCCGCCGCATCTAACCTTCAGGCCGGCGCGAGACTCTCCCGCCGTTGGCGGGGATTCAGTGATGGTGAGCTCATGGGGAAAAGGATTGATTCTTGGAAACCCTGCGCTTGGGTTCGGAGTCATTCATCAATTTCTTCGAGGAAACGGGGATTGATCCGCATGGCCGTCGCCACCGAAATCGTAGGAGAGGTATCTCTTGATTGCATGTATGGTTTTTCTTTGTTTGGGTTCTTGTTGGAATTCTTGAAGCTCATTGTTGTTAGGTTTTTTTTTTTTTAGTTGAGGAACTTGGAAATGGAGAGAAGAGATCCGAGGACTGTCGTGGCGGTGATTCTTGGTGGGGGGGCGGGCACTCGGCTCTTTCCTCTGACCAAGCGCAGGGCTAAACCCGCTGTGAGATTTAACCCTCCACCACTGTCGTTTGTGATTATTGATTTTCTATGTTTGATCTCATTGTTCTTTTGATTTGTCTTCTTGACATTTTCAGTTGCTTTGAGTTTTTGACATTTTTTTTTAGTTTGGATTGTGAATTATGATTTGTTGCTTGTGCCTCTGGAGTTCAGTGTGTTTGACTGGTATGCAACATTGCTGATTTAATGTTGAAATCTTCTCATTATTATTATTTTTTTTTGGTCTATGCTTTCTTCTTCCATTTTTTTAATAAAGCAAAAGATTTATCCTAAAAGATTTGTTTTCCTGTCTTGGCTGCTGACCGTCTCAGTTACATACTTAATTCTTGAATTTAGTTGTTTATCTTCTTTACTAACCGTGGGCGCATCACTAGTTGAGCATCATTTGCATTTGGTTCTTTATATTTATAAAGGAAGCTTTACTTTATGCTGTTTTTGAATATTTATCTGGGATGGCTTGTGTCTTCGAATAGGTGCCGATAGGAGGTGCATATAGGTTGATCGATGTGCCAATGAGCAACTGCATAAACAGTGGAATCAATAAAGTTTATATTCTCACTCAGTTCAACTCTGCTTCGCTGAATAGACATCTTGCACGCGCTTATAATTTTGGAAGCGGTGTGAACTTTGGAGATGGCTTTGTTGAGGTACATCTTAGCTTATCTTGATTTTACTTTGTTTTTCTAACATGCATTGGATAGTGGCTGGCTTTATAAACAATTTCTTAGAGCCATATGTTCTGGCATACCAATTAACCTGTAATAACTTGCTGCCAGGAAAAAAGGCATGCCAATCCTTGTTTGACAAGCATTCAGGATCCCAATTATAGCCCCAGAAGTGATTTTAATAAAGCAGTTCAAACTAGCAGCTGATGTTCTTGTCATCATGTTTTGTTCTAGGTATTGGCTGCCACTCAGACACCTGGCGAGGCTGGAAAGAGATGGTTCCAAGGTACTGCCGATGCTGTTCGACAATTTCATTGGTTATTTGAGGTATAAAATTCCTGGTTCCTTCTCAAAAAGAATGAAGGGTCATGAGTACACACTGTTTTTTATACTTATTTTGCTCTCTCTCTCTCTCTCAATAGAGAACCTCAAAATTAGTATTATAAGGTTTATCCAAATGCAAGATTTGGAGTAGGTTTCAGTCCTGGGATTTCAAACCTGGCTCAGCAATGAAAACAGAAGAAAGACAAGAATTGATCCATGTGACACTGAAGCCTTCAGAACTCTTTCTTTCTGTACACACATTAGAACACGATCATGTATCATTGGATAGAGGATTTTACCTAGGGCTTGAGACATGTAAATTTACTGTGAAATACTCCACTGTTCACATGCATTCTTTAACCAATAATTCATGTACAAAGTATGACAGTATATCAAATGGAAAAAATGATATATATATATATATTATTGACATCATAATTCATGCGGAGATGACAAAAATATCACATCAATTTTAAGGATGATAACTTACTATATTAGTTGATGTGGCTACTCTGAGGCTTTTCTTTTGTCATTCTATGTACCAGTTGACAATCAAGGCTCATTGTTGTGCATATTATTGAAGCAACATATAATTTGGTAATTGCACTATAGTTTTACTTGTAGGATGCCAGAAGTAAGGCTATTGAGGATGTATTGATTCTCTCTGGGGATCATCTTTATCGAATGGATTATATGGATTTTATTCAGGTGAGAAGTTGAAATCATATCATTTGTCAGTTGATAATGATGGAATGATGTAAATTTCTTTATTTGCAGAATCACCGGCAAAGTGGTGCAGACATTACCATTGCATGTTTGCCAATGGATGACAGGTGATAGGTTGTGTATATCATGACATGCATTTCATCCTTAAAAGAGTAACTTCCTGATGTACTTCAGAGAATATTATGTGTATCAATTCATGTCAGACATTTCATCTAGCTCTACATGTTCTCTTTCATTTTAAAATGATTTTTTTAGAGTATATTTTTACAGAATCGTCTAGGTTTCTTAAGTTCTGTTATTCACCATTATAGGCTTTTCCTAGATTCAAGGATTGCCAGTTAGAAGTAATTATCTTGTAGATTGAGTAGTGTATTGGTCAAAATTTTCAAGATATGCTTTATGCACATCTTAAATTCAATGAAATATGATCAATAAAGTTTATGGCTGCTAAGTTTAAGGGAAATGGCTGGAAAATAGATAAGTGTACAAAAGAAAGAAATAACGCAATCAAAAGTTAGCTGACTTCGCGTGTTTATTGGAAGAGTATATATATTGAGAAATTGGAAGAATATTGTTGCTGTTGCTATTACTTTGCTATTGCATCTGTATGCTTCAGTTTATTTCTTTGCACATTTGTTTTGCATAAGATTCAACAAAGACAAAGTGTGTGCATGTTGAATTCTCAACTTCATGATACATATACTAGTGTTCTTCTTGTTCATGGCAGTCGTGCATCCGATTTTGGGTTAATGAAGATAGACAACAAAGGTAAAGTCATTTCCTTCAGCGAAAAGCCTAAAGGAGTCGATTTGAAGGCTATGGCAAGTTTCTTTTTTTTTTTCACTTGAGATTTTTGGATTTTTTAAATGGGTCTTACTGAACTCAACTCTCATGAGCATTGATGAATATTTAATTTTTATCTCCCTTTTAAGGAAGTGGATACTACTGTATTGGGGTTGCCAAGGGAAGAGGCAGAGAAGAAACCTTACATTGCTTCAATGGGAGTTTATGTATTTAAGAAGGAAAAACTTTTGAATCTTTTAAGGTATCGCTCTTCTAACCATTCTGGTTTCATTTATTCATATGAAATTTTTAAAGATTTCATTTCTTCAGTTTTCCTACTGCTAATTCTGCTTCCAGCTCTTCTGGGCTGACCTCATTCATGAAAGTTGGTTTTCCTCAAACCAAACTAGACAATTTACATGAGATGGGCCACCTACTTCATCATGACTTTTGTGCTGGCTTCACAATTTGGAAAACTAGTTATGTTGTTAAATGTTTTAAAACCTGTTAATGTTATCTTCGTTAGGATTATTAAATTGGGCATTTATTATTCTGTTAAGTTAAAATGTGAAAATGCAACACTAAAGAAGAAACTTATTTGTTACGCATCAACAGATGGCGCTTTCCTACTGCAAATGACTTTGGATCTGAAATAATCCCTGCGTCTGCAAAAGAATCTTTCATCAAGGTATGTTTTATCAGCATATAGAAGTTCAATTCTTTTTCTTTTTCTTTTTGTCTGGCCACTTAGGTACTAGGAATTGTTTATGCAATAATCAAATTTGACTAAAGTAGACAAGTCAAAAAATTTCACAAATGTTGTGAACCATCACATCAAAGTAAATCCTGCAGTTTTTCGCGTAATATGATACCTTGAGGAAGTTTCAAAAGGGAATATCACAACTCAGAAATTCCATGGAATGCTTTAAAGTTCATGTTTGCTGGAGTGCTCATAAACAATTTATATGATTTGATTTAGGTAGATTTCTTGTTTGTTGTTACATTCAGCTCCATAGGCTGGGAATGGGAGAACTGGCCTCATGCTCCATGCTTGTTTACTTATACAACTGCAAAACTTAATTTTACATTCATTATTGTAATGTAACCCCTGTGAATTTCATGTAATTTATATTAAATTTCATACCATGGCTTGGTTCCCTCTCCCAATGCCCAGCGATTGAGTGCCATACTCTTCTTGCAGGCGTACCTTTTCAATGACTATTGGGAGGATATTGGGACTATTAAGTCGTTCTTTGAAGCGAATCTTGCGCTAACTGCACATGTAAGTCTTTTCGAATGATGATGTTATCTATTGTGTAGTTTGTGTGCTAATTAATTGTTGGAAGATCTGAACATATGCTCATCTTAAACATACAATCATTAACCTGTCATGCTCAATTTAGTATGTTAGCTCATTTTAATTTTGAAGTCAAGAGGAAGAATAATCACATTTCCAATTATGCCACCAATTTTAATTCTGTTTCCTTGGAAGAGACATTTCAATAGGAACTAAGAAAATCATATGCCTGTTTTGAGGTTAATTTTAACCCTCTTTTTTTTTGCCTTGTAGTGATGTAAGAGGCAACCAGTGCAGTGCTGTAGTTATGATAGTTCAATAATGACACAATATCTTTAGTGCACACTGTGTACCATTCACTCCATTTTGGATGACTGCCTTCACTTTCTAAATGGATTGATATTTTCCTTTCCATCAGTCAAGAGCATGTTTATGATAGAGTTTAAAGTAAATTTATTTATTTGTGGTGGGCAGCCACCAAGTTTCAGCTTCTATGATGCAACAAAGCCGATGTATACATCAAGAAGAAACCTGCCCCCAACAAAGGTTGACAGCACCAAGGTTAGGCACCTTGTTATGTGTCCCTATTTTTATTTGGAAAAGAAAAGGAAGGATCACCCATTCATAACTTTGTGTTTATTTCCGAAAGACTAATTTGGCTTAGATCTAGATTAAATATTTTTGTGTCCCATGTATCACTCTGATACTGCTTTACTGTTATATTTTGAAACACCATATCATTTGTGTGGTGGACTTTATCTAATGAGGTGGGACTCGTGTTCACTAGTGATGCATCTGCACATGTGACTTCAGCAGTCATGATAATCCTTTTGTCACATTTTTCCTTCTCAATTCATGCAACGTACCTTTACATTATCAATACTAGATCTTTCTTTCAGATTGTTGATTCCATTGTTTCCCATGGGAGCTTCTTGTACAACTCCTTTATAGAGCATAGTGTCGTTGGGATTCGATCAAGAATAAACTCTAATGTGCATTTAAAGGTTAGTTCCATACTTTTTCTTGGTAGTTGAAATCGCATGGCTACCTGCATATCTGGTTCAGTTTGTACCACATGCAGGACACTGTTATGCTTGGTGCCGATTACTATGAAACAGATGATGAAATTGCAACTTTGCTGGCTGAGGGAAGGGTCCCTATTGGAATAGGAGAGAAGACAAAAATAAAGTAAGGTTTCTCCATATCTCCTGCTATTTTATTAGTGGTTCATGATCCCATTCTACCCGCGTTGTTGTTCTTGCAGGAATTGTATCATAGACAAGAATGCAAGGATTGGGAAGAATGTCACAATTGCAAATGCCGAAGTATGATTCCCCTCCGTCTTTCATTCATTTTATACTTTCATTCATTTTATAAGCGAACAATACCCTATCCATAGCCCACCTGAAAATTCTCCACATAAAAAATATATAGTAAAAACAGAAGAAAAAAAAATTGCTGGCATTGACTGAGATTTAGCTTTATTATGGTACGATTACCCTTCTGAAACCCATATGATTTTCATTCCGCATTTACAAAAGAGCAAAGAAGAATCCTATGATATATATAGTATGAAATTTACCAGAAATGGTAATTTAAAGTCATCCATTGAAGTAAAGAACCTCATGGCCGCCTTGCATTTTGGAGCACATTGTAGGGGGTACAAGAGGCAGACAGATCATCCGAAGGCTTCTACATACGCTCCGGTATCACCATCATCCTGAAGAACTCAACGATTAATGATGGGCTCGTAATCTGAAGAACTTGCTCTTCATTGGCCATAAACTAATGCTGGTGGGAAACCAGTATTGACATATGTTGCAGAGGGAATCATTATAAATAAACAACAATTTTCTGAGAAGTCAGGCGCTTCAGATATTCATGTATAGAACTAGTTCTTTTCATCATAATCATTCTTGTATATCACATAATGCAATTTATCTTGTGCACCATACTACGAAATAATTGGTTGAATCTCGCTGTGATTCTATGTTGACTTCCAAGCAAGTGCAAGATTCGAGGTCTTGGGCATTTTTTACCTTATTCAACTAGTGAAACATATATTCAGAGAAAAGATGATATCAGTCACAAGTGTGTGTGTGTGTGTGTGTGTGTGTGTGTATGTTTCCATAAGATCATTGTTTGTTTTCATTTCGGAAGTCAAACAATTTTCTTGTTAGTTGTAACCCCTGAATAGCCTGCTTATCTAAACAATATATTACCAACTTTATGGATCATCGCTGGATTTAAACTGTAAATGTAATTAAATAAGCTATCCAATGATAAGAAAGGATGCATAACAAGAAGGATTGGCAACTCGTGGCAAGACATGAACCACCAAAATTTTGCTAGTAAATTCCATGGCACATGGAACTTTCTGAGACTAAAACATCAACAATCTAAGTTAATATGTTATAAGATACAGTGTAGTAGAGCCTCTTCCAAGGCAAAGAGGGAGGAATCCCAGTGGCAAACTCAACCTTTAAACCTAACACTGCGGCTGATGCTAGTGTTGATTCCAGTAGCTTCACCTCCATATGGACCGGTAGGTTTTCTAATATCACGAACTTGGCCTTTCCTACGAATCACTGCTTTCTGGTGCTTGATCTGCAATGCAATTACAACAATTTTGTTAGAACCAAAACAGACGCCAGATTGCATACTGATGCAGGTAAGAGTGAATGGAAATATTAGCAACCAAAACAAAACAGTGAACCACTATATGACTTCATTGGAACAACAACAGGCAATTATTCTGTTATCGCATTATGTTGGAGAGACCATTTATTATAACCTCTCCTCCCAAGCTCACTTTTTTAGGTGTTTGAAAAAACATATGACCTTGATTTATTCAAATATAAACACTAATCCAATAAAGTACAGACTTATTGTGGAGGCATGTGTGTTGTGCATAAGGGCATTGTTTTCATATGATATACAAAAATTAATTGAATAATCTGTTTTGTATATAAGCCTGAGGGAATATGTATACAAGGATCTAAACTTTACAGTGTACAAGCAATTATAAATTTTGTAGGGGTGTATATGCCAAACTGAGCTTTATATGATTATATGTGAGAAAGGAAAAAAAACTATAGTAGCATAACTAGTTTGGCATATATACACACCTGGGGGTTATGTGCACAGGCAATTTGGTTTTAGAGAACAAATGCAACTACAAAATTTACAAGGGGAGTACGTATGCAAAAATGAGTATAAATGCGAAATGATGATTTATGGAGTTATGTACATCCAAATCAATCCAAAAACAGTGGAAGGAATAAGAGAGTCTACGAGAAAGTTGGTAGCAAGTCGGCAATGAAAGCTATCCTAGGTTTAAGGCAATCTAGGTTGGTATAAAGCTCAGGTTGTTTTGACTGATAGGACAAGATACAATCATGAACTTCGCTTGCACCAGGCACAGCAGACCCATCAATACTGTCATTGCCATGTTTTATTCCATATATCAAACACACCCAATATGGTTACCTTATATTTCTTGCGTGGAATCTTGGTGAGTTTCTTCCTATGACGAGTCAATCCTTTGTTCTTCTCAATCTGATGCGCCAGCAAGTAAAAAGTAAAGATCTCCATATCACCAAAGAAGGAACGATGTATTCTTGTTATAGAAAAACAGAAAGAAACTAATCAAAAACTGACCTGATACGTGATTTGTCGTTTCCCATCAATTTCGGTCTCCAAAAGTGACGGAGCAGTTGATGTTCTGTAGAAAAGAGTTGAACAGCATATTGTTGCAGTATAAGATAGGCTTCACCAACTATCATGATTTGTAATAATGGAAAATACCTTGAATACAACTCAGCTTTAGCACTTAGTTTTTCAGTCCGTTGTCTCTTCACTTCTTTATAGAAATCATCTTCTGAGTCTGTTGTTCCATCATCCTCATGAGCACCAGTATCCATGGACTTGTTTTCAAGTCCTATATCATCTTCCATGGAAACAGTTCCAGCTCTAGCCAGGACTCGAAGCTCATGTTTCCTCCTCCGTTCTCCAATATCATCTCTCATGGGCACATCATCGTCACCAGAAACAAACTAGGAGAACAAGAACAAATTATTTTACTAATTGCATGAGTTTTGATGTTTTTCACAAATAATTCACAAATCAAATGCTTGAATTGAACTATGGGAACAACAGCAAGGTAAATTATTCTTCAAGAAAAAATTACTCCAAAAGAGATATTGAACTTATGGAAGGTATAAAGAAAATGCAAACCTAATTCATCAGAAAAGAATTACAGAAAATCAGATCATCAATGCCTCAAAATATAGAATTCCCCAAGATTATTTCAATGATAAGAGAAAAGTTTGACCATCCCAGCTTTAGCTGTTTACAGATAGATGGTTGTCACTTGTGTTTCTAAAGCAAATATTGCTCATATTGGCTTTTGAGGCATCAATTTAGAAGCGGTTTGATGTCCAATGAAGCCCCTTTAATATGAAAGTTAATGGTTAAAGCATTAATCTGCACGTTTGCAAAACCTAAGGCGAACTCCTTAAGTGAGAGCAATGGCACTATAAATTGCAAATCAGCAGTTATTAGTGTAGCCAAACTATCAACAAGATCATATTATCACTATCCTCTATGGTGCACTACTCAGTATGCAAAACAATTATACTCTTGACATTCAACTAAGATACAGACATTGTGAAATAATTGAAGCATCTTTCAGAATTAAAATAAGACTCACCTTTAATTTATTTCCCTTATTAGGAATAAGCTTTGAGAGTTTACTGATGCTGTGTGTTCCACCATTTGCTACAGGTTGCACTTCATCATCAAAATCATCTCGTGTTTCGAGACATCTGATAATATTTTGGAGATAACACTAGGTATTTAAATGGCCAGATTTTTATTCCAAAGACAATCACATATTTAAATGAAATTTAAAAGTTGATGATGCATACTTATTAAGTGGCTTTAAGGAATTCTTTTGTTTACTCTCATCCTTTGAATTTGTAAAATTAAATAAACCCTTCTGTTTCAACTTTGCTTCGAGATTTGCTCTCACTTTCAGCATTTCCATACTCTGAAAACCAACTCGATCATTCTGTCATGTTTATGAAAAGAATCCATTAGATAACTCTTGCCGCAAAAGGTTATAGCCTCAGGTGTTATATGGATCCTTGAACAACCTGATCTTTCTGATTGACAGGCTTATTGTCATCTTTCTGAAGAGAACAATCGCTTACTAAATGATTTGATACCTCCACCTGCAGAATTTAAGGTCAACTGAGGAATGGCCAATCAAATCTCTGAAGAAAAAAAAGAACTACCAGTGATTCATGGGTTTTCTCTGGCACATTTGCCACCTCAGGTTGATGCCCCAGTTTGTCTGTTGGCTCAGTTCCAGCATTCGGAATAAAATTTTTATCAAATTGAGAAGGAAGATTTGCCTCAATCTGCTTCATCTGTTAATCACAGCATAGTTAGAAAGAAAATATTTGAATATCGAAAAGGACAGACAGATCAAATCACAGTGGCCAATTCTAAATAAAAATAAACTGGTAAGCACTAACCCATCCTCAGGGTAGAAAGGTCAAAGACAGATGAATGATATTGAAAAAGAAAGAAAATAAAGGAAAATAACCTGTTCCATCAAAGCCTTGATCTCTACCAGACGTCCCACAACTGGATGGTCCTGAACAGGATGGCCCTCTGACTTAAGAAGGAGATAAAAGACTATTGCCTGGCAATAACTCAGTAACAACAACCGTTTGACCTCCAAATAGTGCATTTTTCCCTTAGCACCATCTCTTTTTTCTTTCACCTTAAAATAGAAGGAAATCTCAATAAAAGTGCACTAGGAATAAAGAGAGGTTTTAGTTGCCAACTCTGGTAAACCATGACAATGAGAAATAAAGGTCCACAATAAAACACAAAAATCCATTATCCAACCAATGCATGCAGGCCCCCATTAATGCTATGTAAAATATATGAACAAAAACCCCAGATCATTTAATCAAGCTCCTATCAAGTTGTCTAGAAATTTTCTAGAACTTAATATGAAGAATTTACTTAATGAGCTGAAACTGTGTAAATTTATTTGGATGGGACATCTTTTGATAAAATCCAACACAAAATTCAGTCCTATAAGAAAGTGCAAGGACTATGAAAGCTTATCCATTTCAATTTCGGTACCTTTCTAAGCATCCATGTTTATCATGGCCTTTTAACAGGGAACAAGCAAAAACATCTTCCTACATGATATATATATTTCATAAAGCATTTATTAATTTAAAGAAAACATTAGATTGAAAAATTAGAATTAGAATTAAAAAAAAAGACTATCAGAAAGTACCTCACATACAAGAGGTTCCACCTTTTGAAGCTGCATGAGTGCCTTATTCAGCTCGGAAAGTAAACCCACTATTTCAGGAGCAGAACTGCAAAGAAATTTATGCAGCATAAATGAAAGTGTACTCTCAAACCAGCAAAATTTGATAACATCATAAAAAAAAAAAAACAGGTATCTTCACAAAAATGTATGAAGATGAAACTGTGAAACATATAATCTTGTCAAGCATCAAGACAATCATGCTACTGGTGACCACAACATACCTATAAACTGCATCCATTTGTTCCTCTTTTGACAAGGAATTAAGATCTTTCTTGATCTGCTCAAAATTCTCTAAGGTATTGTCTCCAAGAAACGCATCCTTGTTAAGTCCTGCCCCACCCCTTTTTCCATTCAAAACACCCTGTGCATAGGTAATTTCACATGGAAAATTTTCAAAAGTTGTACCAATTCAAACCATAGTTTAAAACTTCCACTTTAAAGTTGGACACCACGTTACAAGTATAATTACAATTTAAGTATGATTATCTCAACCGAAAAAAATATTTACAAGGCTTTGGTACTTAGATGAAATGAAAAATTTTGGTTACAAACTCTAAATTAAGGTCACTGAAACTATGGAATCTGATCTCTAGTAATACCATATAACACAGAATTACCTTCTGTTTTTTCTCCTTTGCATCAGAATCACTTCCATCTTCATCAGCCTCTTCAAGGCCAAAGTCTTCCAGCGAGAGAAACTTTGCTTTCTCCTTCTGAATCTTCACTGCCTCAGCCTCTTCCTCCATAGGAAGCTCCTCATCACTCGATTGAAGCTGAAAAATTAAACCATCGAAGTTGAGACATGATGAAATTAAAAAAAAAATATACTAAACTATGTACTCACATGAAGATAAGAAAGCACAGATAGGAGAAACAGATATAAACCTCATAATCAGCATTGTCAGCATCATAATACCAGGTTTTCCTTCTACCCCAAGCAGCCTTTCTTTGCTTCTCTTTCTCTTCATCTTCGTCATCATCATCATGCATTTCATCATCAGACCCTCCAAACTTCTGCTTCAAATATTTTTTGGTCCTTGCAACTAAAATTCATTAACAAAACAAATCAGGTATGGTTTTTTTTTTGCCAACTTAATTTGGAAAATAAAACGCATAGTTACTGAGGAGGAAGTGCAAGTAAACAGCATAGCTTTCAAAAGCAGTTTATGGTCTTACTCTTTGCGGAAAGCTTATTAGGCTGAATATCATCATCTATGTCATCACCCTCATCATCGTCACTGCTGCCACTTTCAGAGTCATCAATATTGTCCCCCTGTAAGAACACAAAAGAACAAATTATAAGATTCAATACAAAGTAGTTGCAATGGAAATATTATGCCCAAAAATATTCAGAAAAAAAATACAATCATTGTGGTTAGAATCTGCGTAGAACAATAACAGCAGCAACATGTTAAAATTTATGCTCCATTGCATGCTTAAAAAAAAAAAAAAAAATTCTGCCATTGCAAGCCTAGTTATGGAACAAAAATTGATAAGATCACAAAAACTTAGTGGCATGTGACGGATCTCCACTAGTTGATATGGACACTCATTGAAAATATCACTTGGAGTAAAAAAGACTATTCATAGTGCATTAATACAAAAAAGTGCAACATAAAATTCATTCAGCAATAAACAATACAGTTCCTGTGATATAATGATGAGAAATTTTTTTATGAATTAACATGTTTCCAAGTGAAAACAAAGCATGTAAAAAACCAACAAGAGCAATGAAAATCCTGGCATTTTAGGGTTTCAACCGGGATATTCTCTCCATCGAATGAAAACTCAGACTTGGATAAACTCAACAACAGATGAACAATTAAACAAATTATTGATATCCAATTTATCATCAACTCACCCCAAGATTGAAAACCGGCTGCTCCGCATCGCTGGAATCACCTGGTCCCAAAAATTTCCGAACAAATTCAGAATTCAACTCTAACCCCGAAGAGCATTTAAGAACCAAATCGATCACCGAAAATTATAGATAAAAAAGAAAAGGAAAACTCACTATCGACGGCATTAGCTTCCAACGGAATCACATCGCGCTGCCTATGATCTGTCAATCGGAATCAACCTCAATTGAATAAAAAAACACTCAACAAGAAAAGAAGATTGCAGGATTTCTTTCTTCCAATTTAATTCGTTTATGCTCACAGGTGTCGATCTCGTCGTCCATAGCTCCACCAGCGAATACATCGTCATCATCGGCACGGGCCTTCTTAGCGTTCCTGAGAGGCTTCCTTGGCCTCTTCGGTCCTCTGCCCATTGACTTCGATAGCGAAAGAGAAAAGAGACGTACTGCGAGGTGTTCTTCGCGGTAGGAGGAGATAGAGGAATAGCAGCTGAGGTTTAGGCTAGGGTTTTGGGAGAACTCGGAATAGAATAATTTTCTAAAAAATTTGAAATAAATAAATAAGGTGAATAATATTTTGTTTTATTTTAATTTTAATTTTTTCCGTTTGTATTTATGCTCAAAAGTGTCAAATATCTATTTTTAATATTTTACTTCAATAAATATCACCCTTTGAGTGTGTACAACTCTTGTTTTGAATTTAATGACCTGAAAAAATAATTCATGGACTTCAATTGTGGTTTTATTATTAATTTTAATAATTTATTTTATGAAATATTATTAGAGAAATATATATAGATGTGGAGATAATTTTTAACACATTTGTACCCTCATTTTTGGGGGCGTTCATGTCGGCATAAATTAAAAAAAAAAAATACTGATTTTCTCCACTAATTTTTTTTTATATGAAGTGGAGAGTCTCTCACTTTAAACTGAAGTGAGTTTTAATATTTTTTACACCAAAGTGGGGGGAGTGAGTTTTTTATAAAACCCACTACCCCCACTTCCAAAGATCTTTTAGGGGTGACATTATTTACATCGAAATAAACACCATAAGTAATAACCTTACGGAAGAAAGCTTCCTGTAAAATGAACACAAAAATGGGAAGTCATATCACTTTTACTATTTTTTACCATTTCAGAAAAATGGCACTTCCCTCACTTTCTGACTTTTTTTCACTTGCACCAAAATGAAGCCTCTTTAGGTGGGTTGAAGTTTAAGTTTGCTTTATTGATAAAATTTAATAGATTAATAATAATTTAGGAAATTAAATTGGATTCTTAAATATTTTTTAGTTTTATTAACTCAAAATATTGTTAAAAAAATTTCCTTAAGATTATCTCAGCCTTTCGATACATCTTTAATATGCACATTTAAAATAGAAGACATGGTTACGTGCTTCCAAACAAATCTTTTTCCATTTTGTGCCCCAACATAAAAAATTTATGCTATTTTAAAAATTAAGCCCATCGTCTCAGTACATTACCAAAAATGGGGAAAAATCCACAAAGTAATAATAAACAAAGCAATTTTCAATTTATTCATATTCCCAAAAATAAATAAAAAAAAGTCGGTGGGGTGGGAAGACATTCCCCATCATCACCAGCTCATTCTCCGGTGTTTCATTACAAGAGCCCACGAAATTTTACAATAAATCTGCTTTTTATATTTTAGAAGGACAAATACGAAAATATATCTGTAAGAACGTTTTACAAATTATAAAATGTTTAGGGGGCAATATGCATGAAAATCCAACAGACAGGAACATCCACCTCTGGCCATAAAAAACCAGCTCGAGGTCCTCTTTCGCCGGCCCTTTCTCTCTCCCCGCCGGCAACGAGGTCGTGCTCTTTCGCCGGCCCTTTATCTCCCCCGATGTTCATCGGCGATGAAGACGAGTTCGGGGATTTCAACTTCGTCTCTTCCGCCCCCGACCAGCAGGAAGATGACGAGTGGGGGATTTCGTCGCCACTTCTGTACAATCCGATCATGATTTCACCCCATTCGTTGATAATTCCCCGGATCCGATCCGCCCTAAGGTTTGGGAGAAACCAAAGGGCGCCTTGCCGCTCTCACTGTTTGGAGATGAGGAGACCGAGGAGGAGCCGGAGCCGGTGCTAGATGGCGGATCTCTGTTTGTTAGCAATGGATTCCGCTCGTCTTCTAAATTCGAGAAGGATGGTGCTGGTTTGAAGGACCTTATCACGAGCCTATATGTTCTGGAGGTGAAAGGTCCCGATTTGGGTGGCGGGCAAAATGAGTTTGATGAGGATGGGTGGGAATTCAAGGAGGCATCCTCGCCGAGGAACGGAACTCAGGTGAATTTAGCTGTTGTTGTCGTGGTGCCTGCTGATCTTTCTGTTTGGATGTTGTTATTTCGTTCATTTTCGCTTTTGTGCGTGGATGCAGGAAGGAGAGATAGTTGTTGATGTGAATAATGGTGGAGTTCTGGTGAGGAGCTGCTCCTTTTCACTTCACTCTTCTTTTTCTAGTTTCTCTTTATATATTTATTATTTTTTTTGGCTTTTCCAAACGTCTTTCTTAGTGCCACCAATTGGAATCTTTTCAAGGATGCATGTCTCTTTTTGAGCATTCCAGCTCAAACACCCAGAACGATATTTCCCCATCATTTTGTTGGATTGCTTTGCACGTTTTGCTCAAACAGTAGATTCGGTATATGCAACGAAGCTCCTAGGCAGGGAGTATATGGTTGCGCTAAGGTTAATGATACTGCTATTAAGCAGTAGCTGTGTTATTCACTAGTTCCTATCCCTATGTTTGGTAGGGATAAGAATTGTGTTTTGCTTGCTAATTCAATTGTCATGGCCTTGTGGGTATGCTAGGTTCTTTTGAGTCTTTGAGTTACATGTGAAGCGGGGCCATTTATATTTTAGAATTTTATAGGAAAGCAGGTGTTATTTATTACTATGAATGTGGATGGTCTAATTTATAGAGTTAAAAGTCTCATTTGAAAGGAGATTTGCAAAGTTTGTGTAGGAGCTAGAGCAAGATTTGAGGACTTGTGTTTCCTTCATTAAAGTTTATGGTTGTTTGTTGCCAGCATTTTGCATCTGCTTTCTTGTACGCTTTCATTCATTTCACAAACAGGTGCTTGAAAATAATTTTTGCGCTCATAGATATGTATTCTATATGATCCCTTTTTTTCCCTTCATAGGTGATCTTTCACATATCTTTCACATAAGATTTTTGTGCAAGTAAGAAGCTATTCATATTGCTAACTTCATCTACTATTGTCTGCTTCTGTCTTTGCGGTACTTATATTCATCTACATTGACATTTACTTATTTTTTCTCCCCTATCATAGATCTGATATGTCTACCATATAGACTGCTGCTGGCAGGTTAGGAAACCATCAAGGAACGGGTATTCCGCCTAAAGAACATGATCAGGCTGATTTCTTTGATTCAGATTATGGGTCTACAAATGGACTGAAATTTTTTCCAGATGTTGCTCAAAATCATTGCAAATTAGATGGTTCCAAGCAAAACAAGTGTTTTGAAAATGGAAATGGCATTACCTCTTATTTGGAACATGCCGATGAGAAAGGTTGGAATGTTAAGGATGTCAATGGTCCTTTGGTGCAACAGGTGATTTGTTTTTCTTCCTTTCTAATAAAATTGCAATCTCAATATTTTTGTTGTCTTTATATCTGATCAAAATGTCTTTATATGCTCTCTAAGAACAGAAAAATACAGACTCGAAGCCACAAGTGCCTGCAACAGGAGACATAACTCAGGTTGGCCTTTGTTCCCAGAGCTCTTTCCCAGAATACTATGACATACTATAACTCTACATTTTTTAATAAAATCAGTAAAAAAGAATTCACATATCTAAAAGGATATTGTAAAGATAGAGACATCATAATGGTTGTCACACCATCAAGTGTGACTCTGACCCAAGACCTGTTATCTTTTCCCTATTTTTAATAATCAAAATGAGGCGTCCTAGATTCATTTCAGATTATGTCTTCATGAGAATGGACAAAAAGTTGACAGGGAATGCTATATATTCCATCAGGAAATATTCCCAGACCTCTAACAATAGGGTAACCTGAGGGATTTAATGCTGCGTAGATCAAAATATGGGGGTTCCGTCAGTAAATCCTCATAAGAAGGGTGGCCTGCAAAATAAGGATTATATGAGGTGGTTTTGCCCCCTTCACTAATCCAAATGACTTCACTGTTATTGTTTTGATCTATACTTTTTTTTCTTGAAATTAATGCTAAATTGTGTTACATAGATAAACAACTTGAGAGCCATATCTGATGGTTCTGAGCTTGCAGGGAGCCATGAATATGCGGCAGAATGGCATGGATGAGTTTTCAGTATTCAATAACAGTAATGGGCAGGTAGATTCTAGTCTACAAAGTGTGGAGTTCACTGAGTACACGTCAAATGCTTCTGTAGGAATTGAAACTAATCAAATAAGTACGAGCTTCCAGGGAGTCCCAAAGAAGTGTGAGAGTAACATGGATGAGTTTGCAATATTTACTGAGAGTAATGGCAAAGGAGATAAAAATCAGCAAAATGGAAATCTAAATGAGTTTTTCTCAGAGCCTACCTATTTGGGATTTGCCACCAACAATATCTTTTCTTCATTTGACACATTATCAGACTCAAATGTTAAGCATGGTCAGGATTTTGTTGTTGGCACCAAATTTGGAACTGAATACATAGAGTGCTCATCTGTTACCAATCCAGTTTCAATTACTATCAATGATGGTAGTGATTTTGATGAAAATAACTGGGAATTTCAGGATGCTTCAGAAAAAATTATACTTGAAGCCAATCATTCTACAGCATTGAAAGTGGTGCATATTTCAACTGACAATATCCAGAGCAATGTTTTAAGTTTATACTTTAGGTTAAAAGAAGCAGCTCTCTGCTTGGTAGCACATCATCTTGATGATCTCAAGGTCAGTGCACCCTGACAAATATTATTTTTACATTATTCACTTTTGTTGGTGAATGACAATGTTGGATATTAGGAAGCTCATGAAGGTGCTGTTCTTTCTGGTGAACAAACTAAAGCTATAAAGCTTAATGAGGAAATCCAGGTGATTCACAGAACCCCTCTGTGTGCGCGTGATTGCGCGTGCTAATCTGCTAATCTTCACTTATTTTCTGCAGGTTGTGAGTGAGAAGATAAAACAAAAAGATATGGCTATTGATGATTTCAAAATGAAATACCCATCAAAACATGTTTGTGCCTGCCAACTACTTGAAGTTATAACAGAACAATATGTTGAGCCTTTTCTGCAAGGATTTCACTTAGCAGAACAAATTTCATTGGTATGTGCTCCGCTGAACCTGTTTATGTTCTTCACTTTGGATAACTGTGAATGGGAAGCATCCTTTTGTTTTTAATTAATGTGGCTGTCATAATTTAAAGTATTGGTTGTCTTCTTGTAAGTTAGAAACCTTACTGATCCAAGTTGTTTTTAATACAATGAAAGAATTGGAAACAATAAAGAGTTTGAGCCGTAAATTTGACTATTACATTCTGCCTTAATTTAGCTAGCAGTTCTGTGTTCCGAGTTCTAATCTAAACGTAACCTCTACTGTAGGCAGAGAAGGACTTGGTTTCAGCAATTAAACTTTTAGAGCATACCAACTTGGTGTTGCATGTGCTAGCACTGGCCTCTAGAGCAATACAACAAGTTTATCTTATGGCATGGTCAAGATTGGCAGATGTCTGTGCTCGAGAGTTGCTACATGGGGCTATGATTTGGAAAGAATCAGTTCGGACAAATGTCGATAAACAAATCCTATCACAAGGTATGCGGGTCTTGAACTTTATATTTGTGCATTTATTCACCCAAAGAGTTTGGAACCCAGTTGTTCTGACTTCTGATTGTAATTTCATATCCAAACATCATAAATTTGGATATTAAACAGGCAGTCAATATTTTGTTGCCCTTGGAGAAATTTATCGTGTAGCTGAAATTTTGAAGGCTTCCATGAAACTTTACAAGCCTTGGGCACTAATGAATGAGGTGCCTTCATCAAACATTGCCACCAATTTGAAGCTTTGTGATGAGGCATGGAGTAAACCAGGGCTAGAAAGTGCTCTCGAGACTATATCTGAAATGGTGGATCTAAATGATACCATGTTAGCGAAAGTACTACTTAAATCTATCAAATTCATAGAGGGCCTCGATGAATCTGCTCTTCAAAATCAGCTTTCTGGTCATGGGAAACAAATTTGCAGGTTATCTTTGCTTCCTATAGAAATGATACAAGGTGTGTCCGAATTTTGATCTAAAATTCCTTCTCTTTGATAAAATTGTAGTCTAACGACTTGTTCATGACCATCAGGCTTGAAAGGAGTCGAATGGAATGGGGAGCACTACATTGTCACAGTTGCCAACATGTGGGCTAACAAAGCATCCAGTGATCCCCCACAATTATTCAGTATAAACGTTAGCTAGTTCAAGAAACCTAATTTGAAATTCTAGCTTGATGCAGCTCACAAAGGCTCCTTTGTCAGCTCATGGAGAACCACTCTTCATGATTCCACAATCATCATCACTGGCTGGAGCTTTGAATGTCCATATAGCGAGTTCAACAATATTCGCATAAACACGAATCTGATACTAGATAACTACAAGTTGGAATGCTTTTCCATCAGATGTTGTGTTCTGGAGATGGCGTGCGCAAAGGCTGTGGCACTACATTAATCGTGCGAGGTTCCCATTTTTTTAGTTTTCCTACGTGCCGTTCTCTGTTTCATGGAAATGCTGTAGTTTGCAGGTCGATTTGTTATTTGTTATCATTCTTTTGACTCCAAAAGTTTGGGAGAGGGCTTGATGAAGGGGTTGGTTTTGTATTTTTTGTGGCCATGATAAGTTGGTACTTCACACTCGTGGGATATTCATTGTAAGAAGTGCAGCATGAGCGTCTGTATTTGATAAGAAGGCTGGGGGCTATTGTTTACTTAATAAAACTATTATGTAATATCATTATGTAATAAACGTGTTATTAAATTATGCATGGTGAAACTTTAGAAGAGGTTTTTTTATATTTTTTATTTTTTGGTACAGAGCCAGATTTCTATTGACAAAAAACATAAATCCGTCTAAATCCCTCAGTTTATCACGAATATATAGTTTGGAATTAAAAAAAGAAAGAAGTTATTTATGTTTGGGAGGATTGGGAGTCGTGTAAGTTTCATCCATGAGAAATATGCTGACAGCGTTACAGAGGTTGGCGTTCTCACAACATCTCTCTTAGGAATGAATTTTCATTTTTATGTTTAAAAAACTTATGAAACTGATCATTTGATTTTATTTATTTATTTATAGTTCATGTTTGTTTAAACATATTTCAAACGCCAGCTTCTTGCCTAATTAGGGAAGTTATTCTACTTGGCATGCATCTGCCATAGGAAGCCCTGGTTTCATGCAAAACATGGGTATCTTACCAATATTATTTTAACATCATAAGAGACAATAATCCCAACAATTCAATATAAGTAAATTACAACTACTCAACATTGAGCAAAATATATGAAGATAATCAAACATATAAAAAGATTTATGACTTCCCGGCACAGGACAGGTACAAGTTGCCTTGTGTATTCATGCACAATTAACTTTCAAATTCATTGTCCACCACCAGACATAAAAACATCTACAGCCATAAAATTACTTGGCCGAAGCCAATGCCAATATATATGCCTGGTTTATATACTTCTCAATAAGTCATTCTTCCTTTGCTACCAAAATTGATGCAACTAGGCTTTTCAATCAAAGAAACAATAAAATAATGAAAATCTAATCAAGAAATTAGAGTTGATACCGAACCTACACAATATCTGCTTGTCAATTTTATCAACCTCTGAGTTTCTTCATTTGGCTGAATGTTATCAGTTTCCATGCGTTCGGTGATTATAACAGGCATTTTACCAGCTTTTGCATAAGTCCGGAGCAGGGAGTTGTATATTTCAGTTGTCACATATCCTGTATTGCGAAGCATGACCAAAAACCGTTCTGCACCTTCAATCTCTGCCAACTTCTCAAGCTTAGTGAATACCGCTTGGACAAGCACCCTGTTCGGCTCCCATTTTTCCAGGCTTGAGAAGCCTTTCTCTAGACAATCTAAGACCTTGCCCATATTCTTCTTATTCAAATAACCCATAGCTAGGATCTCCCAAGTAGTGTAACAAGACTTTATTCCTACTTCTATAGTGTGCTCATTGAAACTTTCGGCTTTCTCCATCATCCCATTCTTGGTGTAAAATGCCAGCAATATATTTGGAACCCTCGAATCCTGTGTTCCTGACATTGATTCCCATTCACTATAGATGTTCTCAGCCTCTTTAATATCATCCAACTTTGTCAGAGATGAAAGCATGCACTTGTATTCGACATCACTCATTTTCCTGAACAAGGACTTCATTTTGTTCCAGATTCGGTCCACTTCATCTCTATTAGATAGACTTGCATGCAAGCTAAGAAGAGAACAGTAACCAGACCTCTCTTTCCGTGTGACCTTCATTTCCATCTCTTTTAGTGCTTCCTTTGCTTTCTCAAGAAGGTTGGCTTTGATGTAGATGCTGGCCATTGTGCTGTATGTAACCCAATCAGCGGCTATTTTTCTTATTCCCATCTCAAGAAAGACCTTTTCGGCACCCTCTGCATCACCTTTAACAGCATATGAACGTAACCAGAGATTATATGTGAGTTCATTAGGACTGGTATTCCTCTTCAACTCCTCAACCACTTTTGGTATCTTCTCAAGTTCCCCTCTAGAAAGGTAAAGGGACATCATATGGTTGTAAGGAAGGGAACACCTTAGAAGACCATTAACTGACATCTCCTCCATTAATGACTCGGCCTTTATGGGGAGATTGTTTTGGACGTAAGTGTGGAGGAGAGCTGAGCAGGTAGATTGCCCCTTCATTCTTTCAGGGAGGTCTTCAAAAAATTTCTCTGCACTTGCTAAGCCACGAACCTTTGCAATTAGATCTAAATGCAAAGCATAGTCTCCTGGTAGCAACTTGATGTCTTTTTGAATTCTCATCCATTCACATATCTGTACAAAAGAAAAACCAACAGGTAAATTTCAATAATATATTATTAAATAGTGAGATTGGTAACTAGAATGTTGCCATTGATCCCCATTTTATCATGAGGATAAATGCCTAAGCGCAAGATATTTGACAAGCAAAATATTCAACTGCTCAGTAGTAGGTATAAATGACAAGCAACTTTGCCAAATCGGGTTACCATCTCTTGTTTTCACTTCTAGCGGATATAAAGGATGCAGTAACATAGTTCTAAAGAATCACCATGCATTAGAATTTTCCAAGAGTCATACAAACATATCTGCATTCCCGTAAGACAGAAAATAAGCTATGACACAGCAAAGGTTTCTTTACATTAACAAATAAAGGAAAGGCACACCAGCGATAAAACTTTCCTTATTTTTGACAACAAAATATATCAAATTCATATATCTACCTTAAAACAAACCAAATTAGCTTTCTTTTCTTTTACAATCTCCATGCACTTCAAAACTAAGGAAGTGGAGAATTATAATCTTGATATACCCCAATAAATTCACCATTTTTCTGTTCTTAAAGACATTTGACATTGATTGTTCCCTAACAAATTCACTTGATAATGAAAAACCAACGACAGGCTTTTCCTTTGACAACTATTCCCAATCAATATCACATCTAATCCATCCTTTTGAACATCCATAAAATTCACAAATCCCATTCCATGTCTCAAGTTCTATGAACACATCCATAAAATTCATACAAACAGAAGCAGCATTTACACAAATTCAGAGATTGAAGTGGTGCAAGCTTACTTCGAGGGCATGCTTGAAGCGCTTGTACTTACGAAGTTCACGGACAACGCGGCTGAGTTGGTACTTCTGGATGCTCTTCCCTTCCTCCGCCCACTTCCGAAGCACCACCACCGCGCTCCTCTTCGGGTATATAAGCTTTAGCAGTCGCCGCCCCAGAGTATCCTTACCCTTTTCACCGGCACCGGCACCAGAAGCAAAGGGAATCGCCGAGGCGTCGGCCGAGAAGTACCGCGCCGCTGCAGCGATCGCGAGCTCTTTCCGCATCTTGAATGGAAGAGAAAGGAAAGGAGTAAAATGAATATATATCATTACCTTCAGGTCCTTCAAATTTATGGAATTTATAAAATTTATGGAATTTATAAATGGGTTTGGATAAATTGGCAATAAAGTCCCTTATATTTCTCTAATTTATACATTCGCCCTTGGGGCTTGCTTTTTAGTGTCCCTCTGAGGGCCAGTCATTGGGCGTTCTCTCCCCGCTCCAAAGCGAGCACTTCCCCTACGCTCACCGCATGCTTTCCTCTCAAAATTCGAACTTGCGAGCTGCCATGGAGGATCATCGGAGCCTCGTGGAGTTCCTCATCTGAAAATTTAGACGATTTTTTGGCTTCGCTGAGGTTTTGGTGATGATGGCGTACCAGGACCCCAACCCCGCCGCCGCTGAAGAGAAACTGGTCGCCGAACGTTACCTCAAGCGTGAGATCCTCGGTGAGGGCACTTATGGCGTCGTCTTCAAGGCCATCGACACCAAGGTCAGTGGGAACTCGCCGCCCCCTTGTTCCCAATCGGGGGTTTCTTATCTCAATCCCCAGGGTTTATTAGTTGAGTACTTTTCATTCTTGTTTCTCTTTTGGTATTTGTTGCGTCGCCATGAAGGGGGTATTGGATTGAAGTTTTTGTTTTGATTTGTGGGCATCTATTTGATTCTTCATTGGTTCATCGCAGGAGATTGTGTGAAAAATTCTCTGATTGATATTGTTTAATAGGATCTCTTGTTTTTCCAGTTAAAGATCAACTTTATGTTTTATCAAATGATTTTTTATGGAAAGAGGAGGTTTTTTGATATTCAGAGTTCTTGTCTCATTACAAAATACTTCTGATGGATGATTGATATATCTTTCTAAGAATCATCTCATTACTTGTTGACTATAAAAACTTGATTTTGGATCAACAACCATTATATTATCTTCTTGTTAATATTACTAGCACGTCTGCAGACTGGAAAAACAGTTGCTATTAAGAAGATTCGACTGGGAAAATACAAGGAAGGTGTTAATTTTACTGCACTAAGGGAAATCAAACTTCTGAAAGAGCTCAAGGATCCAAATATAATTGAATTAATCGATGCCTTTCCGCACAAGGGGAACTTGCATCTTGTATTTGAGTTCATGGAAAGTGACCTGGAAGCTGTCATTCGAGATAGAAATGCTGTCCTTTCTCCTGCTGACGTTAAATCTTATCTTCAAATGACATTGAAAGGTCTTGCATTGTGCCATAAAAAATGGGTTCTGCACCGGTAATTTTATTTGTTCCGTAATTTGTCAAATCTTTCATAGTAATACTTGTTTCCATGGTTCACCTTTAAGAATTTAATGCATGTGAAATCATTCGACAGGGATATGAAACCAAACAATCTGTTAATTGGTTCTGATGGACAACTTAAGCTTGCAGACTTTGGCTTGGCACGCATTTTTGGAAGTCCAGATCGCAAGTTCACTCACCAGGTAATTGTAGTTTTATACATAGAGATAGATTCACTCATTGATGTTGTTTCCTTCCTTCTGTTAATTTATTGATTCAATACTCAAGCAATCATCTACTGAGTGAAAGGTAACTCTGTATGGATAGTGACTTCCCATCCCCTCAGGTTTTTGCTAGGTGGTACAGAGCACCGGAATTGTTGTTTGGAACAAAGCAATACGGTGCTGGAGTGGATGTGTGGGCAGCGGGATGCATATTTGCTGAACTTCTCCTTAGACGACCTTTTTTACAGGTGTGCACTTATTTTTTCCACTCAACAAAGTACTGATAATTCCTATATTAGTTTATTGCAAATATTTTATTTTGGTTTATTTTCAACACAATAATTAAGAAGCTCTTTTGAGATCGGAAAGCAATGTCAGACAGGCCCTCCAACTGTACAACTTGTTTGCTTTTAACTTGATTATGACATAAAATCATTAGACATTACTGAGAAAGAGTCAGAGTTCGATGGTTTGGATCATCCATTAAATTTAACCATTTTCTGGATCAACTTCTGCTCTCTGAGACAAGTGTCTGATGTGGACCTTTGGTTCAATTATTTTTGGGGAACTTGACAATACTGAACTTGGTAGGGCATATTCCTGAAAAACAAAGTCCAACTTCATATGCCTGAGCAGTGTAAGGAACAGTAGAAGCTTGATCTATTCTGTTTGTTTTAAATTATAACTTGACTTAGCAGAATTTCCTACTATGGCGAACTTCTTGAAAATTGATCAACTGGGGGAAAAAAAAATTTTTTGGGGGAAAAATATATGCAAAAATTTGTTCCATGTTTGGGAGGGATATTTTACTTGTCACGGTGTAAAGTTTGGTTCTGCTCTTGCAGGGTTCAAGTGATATTGATCAGCTAGGAAAAATTTTTGCAGCATTTGGAACTCCGAAGCCATCCCAATGGCCTGATATGGTTTACCTTCCAGATTACGTTGAGTACCAGTTTGTTCCTCCCCCTCCACTTCGCTCCCTTTTTCCCATGGCCAGTGATGATGCTCTTGATCTGTTGTCTAAGATGTTCACCTATGATCCGAAAGCAAGGATATCTGCACAGCAGGCTCTTGAGCATAGGTCTTTAATTTTTGGTTTTTTGGTTGTTTTAGTTAAACTTCATTGCGCTGTTTGTTTTGAGTTCCATAAACCTTCCCTCTCTCTATGCAGATATTTTTCAACAGTACCAGCACCTACAAAGCCTGCACTTCTTCCGAGACCCATTCGGAAGGGGGAATCAGCGAATCAGAAAGCAAATGATGTTGTGCCACAGGATGGACCAGTTGTTTTATCCCCACCAAGAAAGTCAAGGAGGGTAATGGGAATTGAAGGAAATACATATCATTTAGGAAAAGCAGGTGAGCAAGTTTGGGATGGAAAACATATGGGTGAGCCTAGCAATCAAAGCGGGGAGATGCCGATGTCGGTGGACTTGGGAGCCATTTTTGGGTCAAGGCCTGCTCCAAGACCAACCCTCAACAGGTATAACATATTACTGCTCCTTCAAGTTCCTAAATTATCAAGTTGAATGGACATTAACTTCTTATCTTTGAATAGTGCTGACCGATCACATTTGAAGAGAAAGCTCGAGCTTGATCTTGAATCCGAATATCATCAGTGACTATGCCTGATTATTAACATTTTGATTAGTGGTGCCCTGGAGAAACGCCTGTCCTATATATTTCGGGCGTTTAATAAGAATTTAAGTCTGCAATATATGGTGCCTGGGAGCCGGGAAAGTCTAAAACCCTCACGGCCTTGTCTATTTCCAGATGAGGAGCTTCGTCTGATATACAGTTCTCATCGACTTTCTTGTTGCACCAAAGACAGTTTCTCTGATTCGATTTGATCAAATTTTTGTCAAGAACTGCTACAAATTGGCTTTTTTTTTCCTTGGATACAATTGATTCTTTAGGTTTTCTCTTTTCTGAATTTATCCAGCGTCGAGGTAGAGCAGTTTACCAGAACAATATCCTGTCAAGCTTCACAGCTTTGAAATTTTCAAAAATTGCAATCTGGCATACTGTTTTGCCAACCATATTTTGGGCAATTGATGTTGAATTTGTGCTTAATGTATGATAAGGAGAGATTCATTCTGATGCCATTTATATTTGCAGACATATTGTATTCTAACAAAACTCTATGCTTGTATTTGATTGATCTTGGTATTTTTTCCCTGTCCGCAATTTAGAACATGGATCATTGCAGTAGCATTTCTGAATATTTTTATCTTAGTAATTTTCGCGCATGCCTCAGTCTCTTCTCTTCCCGAAAGATCAAAATAGAAGAAAAAAAATGGTTCAAATAGAATTTGATATATGCACGCCTCTTACATAAGTATTTTATTTAATTTACTGATCTAATAAATATATTATCACCTTTGTATTAAAAGTTTCTTGTTAAATAAAGTTGGGAGGGTTTCTTCATTTTATCCAAATATATATATAAATATAAATAAATATATATATATATATATATATATATATATATATATATATATATATATTTCATCACTTCTAAAAAACAAAAAAAATTTCTCAAAGACACAGACACTGTTTGTGTGCATCCCGAGGGCATTCTCGTCCCTCCGGCTCCACAGCGCCGCTAGAAATGGCAAAAGAGCGCTAAAGCCCTAGCTCGCTCAAAAACCCTGCCCTAGCTCGATTCCCAAAAGGGGAGGGAGGCAGGCCCTTTTCCTCGTTCTCCATCGCTGACTGGTTCAGGTATTCGCTCTTGCTTTCTAGATTTCATCTTGCATTGAGGTTTTATCTATCAATGCTTCAGTTTCTTCACTTTCGAGTTGATATGCCATCCCTATTGTTGCTGATTTCGAAGTGTTTTTCCATTCTAATCCTAGATTGCATGCATGTGTTTTTCTGCATTCTCTGTTATTATGCAAGGATTATCCCGCTTAGTTTCACCCAATCTTATTTCTTCTTTGTATGTTGGTTCTGCTTCGAATTATTGATAGTCTAACAATAGTTTAGTTTCAAGCAAGTGGCTTGGTTTACCTATGCATATAAATCACATGAATCATTGTCTATGATGATTGCCACATTGTTTATGTGCCTTTGAATTTTGTCAATACACTCAATATGGTAACTTTTCCATGTGGTTTTGATCCAGGAAAGTAGCTGAAGTTCTGCCGCTATGCAGGCTGTAAAAGTTAGCTGTTTGGCTCAAACATTTGCTTTGGGTAAAGTTAGCAATTCACGAGAAAGGAAACCTCGCAGCCGGAAAACGAGGGAGGAGAGGAAAGTGATGGTTGAGTCATTCGTAAAGAAGTAACGTATTTAATAGTTATTTTTGATTAATTATTGCTTTTGAAAGAAGCGCAAGCACCTGCTATCTTCATGAACATGCGTATGCTGCTATTACTGAATTTTGAATGCATTCCTCAGTTTTATAGTGCCCTCCCTGATTTAGTTCTGATTGCTACATGCAAAGTCCTTTCCAGGTTCTGCAGTAATAGTTATGCTTTCATGATGAGTTTTGAGAGCTAGAACTAGAGTTGTATTCAATACAATGCTTCATGTTAAGAGCAATAAATTTGGGAGATGTTATGATTCAGTGGATTTGAATTTTATGTGTTGATATACATGCCTTCTGCCTGCATAGTCAAACCTAATGCTTAAGTTGCTGCTTATTTCGATGAATTTGTCTATTTTAGTTGGATAAACATTTAGGTCATGGTGTCACCTAGTTTTGTGAGTATGAAAATTTACCTGGAAAGTTAGTTATTCCAAAGACTTCAAGATGTAAACTTCTTCTATTGTTTTTGTTATTGAGAAATGGTAATTCTGTTTGAAATTAGTGTCTTTTCATCAAACCTACTATGAAATCTGTAGGTGAGGGAGCAAATTGTTCAATGAGAATTATTCCTTTCAAAATTGTGATGGTTTGTTACACTCATTAGATGGTTCATCATCTTTCATGGAAGTAATTTATTTGAAATTTGCTTTCAGGTATCAGAATTCTAACAATGGGAATTTTCCTTCGCTTAACCTTACACATAAGGAAGTTGGTGGATCTTTCTATACCATTCGTGAGATAGTAAGAGAACTTATTCAGGAAAATAGAGTGCTGGGTCCTGGTAGTCCAACTTCAAAAGTACTGAATTTTGAATCTGGCTCTGAAGATGATGAAGTTGAACCTTTCTCCATGGATCTTCCAAGTGATATGAGCGCATCAATTATTGGGCATGTGATTAAGCAAAAGCAAAAGCAACTGCTTGAGGAACATCATGCAAGTACAGAAATAAATATTGATATACCCAAATCTGAGCCCCAGGAAACATTCTCATTACACAATGAAATTTCTTATCCTGAAGCCAGGAGCAATGATACTTCTAATTATGTGGAGGAAAACTCATTCACTGATACACATCTAAATGCCATTGTGGCAGATGATATAGCGGATTTAGTGGAGCCATCAGTGGAAACCCCAGATATTTTGAAGAACTCTGAAAATCTGGAAGCTGAGCAGCCTGCTTCTCCATCTGTATCTGCAATGTCTTCCTTGGGTGCATTTCTAGTCAATGGCAATGATGGAACCAGCAACTTGGCTAAGGCACTAGATACTTCTTTGGAGAACAATGTTCCTATGATCACGAGGAAAGATAGTCTGCCTGAAAACAGGATCCCAGAAGATAGTCTCCCTGAAAGTAAGCTTGCCACAGGCTCATCAACTGACAGTATCTCAAATAAACTTTTGGACCCTTCGGTTTCTTTTGCTGTGGAAGTTTTTCCTATACCATCTTCTGCCAAGGCGAACAATCTGAACAAAAGGTTTATAGAGATGGAGTGTGCAAAGGAGGTAGTCCCTCTGGTAGATGTCAAAGATCCTGTGACAAATGGATCAAGATCAACAGGAAATCAACCTGTTAATAAAGAAGCACCAGCAATCCAAATGTCTCAAGAGTCTGTAGTATTTGAGCCTTTGGCCTCAAGAACCACAAAGGTAGAGGGGAATTTCAGTAACACTTATTTTGCGTTGTTCAGCTTGACGCCATACCTGTTATCTTGCAAGTTGATTTATCTTTTGCCAGATGGGGTTACAATTCTTATTTTCATGCTTGCAGCTAGAGGCTCTGGTCACCAACAATCCCAATTTTTCTGGTGAACCAAAATCTCCTCAGGGTAATGTTACACAGCAATTTAAAGTTCATGGCAGCGATATTTGCTATTCTAGCAGGTAAATCCCTAATAAAGGAAAGTAATGGGTGCCCTAACTATTCAACTGAACACTCAAGATAACTCACATTTTTTTAGGCATTTTGAGATTTTTACCTTGTTAAAGCTTGGCATAGCATGATCAATCCAAGCACATCCATGATATTTCCCTGCATGCTGCATAGCTTGAAATCAATCTCAGTATGATCCTATATTGATATTTCTCTTGTTTCTTAACCTTTACAGAAAATCAACAGAGGACATCAGAGATTCAAAACTTTCAGAAATCAACCCACTGTGGTCTGCAATTAGGGCATTTGTGACTGCTGTTTTGAAGTTCTGGTCATAACAGGGCCATTTCTGCATAAGCTGAGACTCACCGAGGAAAAATCAACCTTTGCCGGCTATCTTTCAATCTAGAGCAGAAATTCAGCCATTAATTCTCATAGTTAATCCCTATGTTTCCTTTATTTTCTTATATAAACAAAATTTATGAGCCAAGCCAACTGAGATGCATTTCTTCATACCCTCTCTCTGTAATGATGTAGATGTTGTTGAACTTATTATTTGACCCATATGTTATGGAAAAGTGATTTGCAGGCTTCAAATTGCTGTTTATCCCTTGGGTCTTTAAAATTTATTTATAGCCCCCTGAAGGCCTCATAAGTAAATTTCGCAAAAAAGAAGTGGCTGGGTGGTGGGGAACCAATTTTGGAAAATTATGATAAAAAAAAACGCAATTATGTTCTCAGCCATTCGGACAAGATCTTAGCCGTCGGATGCGCGTCTTTAAATCCAACGGTTCACACGACTCCTCAATTCAAAACTCAAAATCTCCGAGCCCACCGATAAACGACCGTTAGAACTCCCTCTCTCCCCTTCTCTCTCCCCTTCTCTCTCTCTCTCTCTCTCTCGCTTCACCACTCCGAGCTTCGACGCCAACCTCTCCTTGTTCTCCGAGTAAATCCCCGTCGGAATCCACTGCTCAAAGAACTCGATCATGGGAGAGGAACAAGCGTCGGCTATGGAAGCGCACAATTCGCCCTCTCCGGCTTCTCAGAAAGGGTTTTGCGGACTAGTCCAAGAAAAGGAAGGTAATGGCATCTCATTCGCTTCAGTGGTCTGGCATTCTCTGTTTTTCCTTCTGTTATTTATCTGATTTGGATTTGTGCTTTCCGCCCAGATCATCAGCCCCTGGAAGCTGTCAACTTGGATTGTGGCATAATGCTTTCACTTTTTGGTATAAGATCCCATCTCTTTATCTTTCCTTAGATCTAAGATTTTCTGTTCGAGTTCTTGATTTGAGTTTCTTGAGGCTCATGGATGTTCGTTGTGGGGTTTTCTCTGCCAAATACAGTTTAATTCTCTATGATTTAAAACATTTTTAAGGTGTAATTCTACAAATCAACTATCCCATTCTATCTTTTTTTTTCCCCTCTCTTTAATAATTATTGAAGGGTTTTGAGATATAAACTCTGTTCTTACTATCCATTGTTAATTGGCAGATGGGACTGTGGAACACAATGGTGAAGTTTTGGAAAAAGAAACCAATCAACTGAACAGTGTGTTTTTTATATTAATCTTATTCACTTGTGTTCTTTCTCTATTGGATTCATCAAATTCTTACCAGCGTTTGGATACATGCGATTTCAGATCAGGAACCAAATCCTAATATTTATCAGGATAAAGAGGAAATTGGCAACACAACAGATAACACTATTGATGTGAGCTCCCGTGATTTTCTTTATGATGATTTCACAACAAATTTAATTTTAAGACCATTTTCTGCTTCTTTGTTACTCCACAGACCTTCGTAGATGATTGCGCCATTCCATCTCCTGCACTCAAGGGCGATGAAATGTCATCCTTTTTTGGCCCTGATTTATCTGCTGCTCTTCGACTGCTTGGTATGAAATTCTTCTTGCATAGTGTTGAATGAAATTTCTTTGTTGCATTGCTCCTTTATTGTTGAAATCAATGGAATCTTATATGTCTATTTAGGAACAAAGTACAATTCTCTAATGAAGAGACACCAAGAAGGATCCTCTAGACTTCAAGCACTGGAGGCAGAATGTGTGACTCTGTCAAATAAGTGCCTTAACGAGTGCCAGCCTAGATATGAAAATTTGAAAGAGAAGTATACTCTTGAATGCACGGAGAGAAAACGTCTGTACAATGAATTGATTGAGCTAAAGGGCAATATAAGGGTCTTTTGCAGATGCCGGCCATTGAACCCGGAAGAGGCCTCTAAGGGCTATTCTTCTGTACTAGAGCTTGATCCATCCCAAGAGATGGAATTGCAGATTTTATGCACTGATTCATCCCGAAAGAAGTTCAGATTTGATCATGTTTTTGGTCCTCTAGATAATCAAGGTGAAGGCATAGTTTATTATGTTTTCCCAATGATTTTTTTCTCACGTACTTCAGAGTTGGCTTGTGCACAGAAAATTATATTTCCATTCGCTGATCTACTGGAGCTTGTTGTTTGCATTATTTGATTCTTATTTGTGCTATTTTCACAGAGTCGGGTGAAAAGCTAACATTTGATTCATTGTGCTGTGCCTGCAGAAGCCGTTTTTGCAGAGACACTGCCAGTTGTGAGATCAGCATTGGACGGGTACAATGTCTGCATATTTGCATACGGGCAGACAGGTACAGGAAAGACGTACACAATGGAAGGAACATCAGAAGACAGGGGTGTGAACTACAGGGCCCTGGAGGAACTGTTTCGGAGTTCTATGGAGAGATGTTCCACAATGACATATGAATTTTCCATCAGCATGCTTGAGGTCTACAATGAGAAAATTAGAGATCTTTTGGTAGAGAACTCGGATCAGCATGCCAGAAAGTAATAATCTGTCCCATTTGACTAAAAGATAATGGCTTTTTTTTTCACTATTTAAAGGCTGTTATGTTCATCACATGATTCTGTTATGCTTGATATTTGTGGACAAAGGTTGGAGATAAAGCAAACAGCAGATGGGACTCAGGATGTTCCTGGGCTTGTTGAAGCTCCAGTCAACAATGTGGATGAGGTGTGGGGTATGCTTAAAACTGGGGGAAGGAACAGATCCGTTGGATCAACCAACGCCAATGAACTTAGCAGCCGTTCTCACTGGTGAGATTTGCTTTTCCTTCATTGTTGGCACAGCCACAGCTATACTATTCTCTCGTAGGGATTTCCTTAAGCTTTATAAATATAAGCATATTGAAGTAATCAAAATAATTTATCAAACCATGAGCTAGAGGTCTTTTGACTTTCGTTTGGGCCATGGCTGCCAGTGCTCCTACAATCATAGAAGCAATGCTGCAGAAAAACAAGATTTGTTGCCATGTACCATTATAGGAACCAATAATAGAAACATGTGACACATTTGCAGTAATAGAGATTTTAGGTGCAATAGAAAGTAACCAAGCTATGTACTGTGAGAAATGTGGCAAACCCATATGTATATGTGTAACCAATTCATTTTTCCTTTTTGGTAGCTTGGTTCGTGTAATTATTAAGAGTGAGAACATGCTGAATGGGCATCAATGCAGAAGCAACATGTGGCTTGTCGATTTAGCTGGAAGTGAGCGTGTAGGAAAGATCGAGGTTGACGGTGAGAGACTGAAGGAATCACAATTCATTAATAAGTCCCTCTCAGCACTTGGTGATGTTATTTCTGCTCTGGCATCAAGGAATCCGCACATACCATACAGGTATTTTGATGCCATCGATTTACATAACACAAATTCAGATATTTAATGATTTGTCATCGTTTTTTTTTTTTCTCTCTAACTATACCTTGTTTGTCTTGCTTTGAATTTCAGGAATTCAAAACTTACTCACTTACTTCAGAGCTCTTTAGGTGAGATTTCTACACCTTTTAACTAGTACCAGCCTTGGATTTTGTAGGAGTTGCAGTTTTCATGAACAATTAGTGATTGCACAAAGTTTAAGATTGCTTATGGATTCCTAATTTTTTTTTTTTCAATTGTTTTGGATTAAATGGAAGTTAATCCATTGCCGCATAGTTAATCTATTTCTGTACATTAATGCAGGAGGGGACTGCAAAACATTAATGTTTGTGCAGATAAGCCCAAGTACAGCTGACTTGGGTGAAACTCTCTGCTCACTTAACTTTGCAAGTCGAGTGCGAGGAATTGAGCATGGCCCTGTCAAGAAGCAATCAGATCCAAATGAAAGTTTCAAGATTAAACAACTGGTACAAATTTTTTGTTCTGTGTCTCTTAGGCTAGTGACAGGAAGACTTCTTTTCTCCACTCACTGAATAAAATTGCTGCTCTCTATAGACCGAGAAGCTTAGGCAAGAAGAAAAGGAAACAGCAAAACTAAATGAAAGCCTGCAGCTAATGCATCTCAAGTATGCATCACGTGAGAATGTGTTCAAAACATTGCAGGAAAAGGTAAAAATAGGAAAAAGAAAAACCCAAATTCTCATGTACCCTTGGAGTGCTTATGCGTGGGGAGTTGCCACATTTTTAAATGTTAATTTTATTAAGCTTGAGGAATCAATGCTGGTTCATGATCTAATGTTCTTGTTTTTAGGAGTTTGGTTTTTTCCTTTTTTCTTTTGTTGGCTATATTTTGCGAATAGTGTTTCCCCACTCTGGGATCAATAACTTTTTTCTGTTCTGGTTGACAGATCAGAGATGCAGAGCAAGCATGCAAAACCTATCAGCAGAAGGTAAAAATTAAATTATGGAAGAAGCATGCAAAGCCTTAAGCCATTGCTTTCCCCACATTTGCACCATTCACCATGTTTTTTTTTTATCACAGGTGAAGGATTTAGAGAACCAACTAGCTGAGGAAAAGAACACAAGGCATTCTGTGGAATCAAGAGAACCCACGAAGTACCACAAACCACCACTTCCTCCTGTCAAGCAGAGGCCACCTCTGGGCAAAATCACAAATCGGTTGCCACCTGCTGGACCTCGCAAAGTCAGCAGCATCACACCTATGCCTCCCTTAGCTGATAAAGAGAACAACATTTTGACTATGAAGAAAGCAACACACACAAGTCCAAATAATCAATCTACTAGAGCAAGAAGGATCTCATTGACTCCTGTTGTCCGGCCATTGCCAGTGCAGCGCAAGAGGAGAGCCTCCATTGCTATCCTGCCCAATGATTCACTAGCAGCAGTGCCCGAAAGGCACCAGCTGAATTCAACTAAAACAAACCATCAACGATATCAACCAAAAGTGCCACAAAGAAGAAACTCAGTGGCTACATTTGTTCCATTTACTCCATTATCTAAAGTCTCTTCAGTTGCTGCTACTCCAGATGGGAAAGTTAAATTCAGCAACAATGCAAACAGCAGCAAGTACTTAAGCTCACCTCCTTCTGTGCAGGCAATGTGGAGATCAAAGATCCCAAACGTTGGTTCTCCAAGACAAAGGCTTCGGCTTCTTTCAAGCCCATGCAACTTAAGTGCCATGAATGCGCAGATGATGAACAAGTTATGTTTCAGTGTCCAGAAGAGAGTCATTGTGGGCTCACCTAGTCATCGTCAGAGCACTTCAATGCTGCCAGGATTATCAATGCTTAATCAAGCTTTAAGGGAGAAGGAAATAGTTGGCAAATTGGGCACTGCACAGCGAGTTTTATGCAGGAAAAGGAGGCAGTCAGTCTTATAATAGTAGTCATTGGTTTGATAATTTTTTGTTTGATTCAACTCTCAGAGGTTTTTCTTCCTAAAACCTTGTTTATAGCAATATGTCTGTGTGTTTGATTGGTTTTTAAGACTGCTGCAGGCCCTCTGCTGCTGTAACATGAAAAGTTCTTGTTTCCATAAAATGTCTGGTTTGTTTCCATAAACTGTGACTTTAAATTTAAACTTATGCAGAACAGCCATAGTTGCCAGCATTTGATTATTGTTAGATGCAAATCTAAAAAGTTAGCTAATTATAGTCTTTTGTTCTTGGTGGGACAGGATCATCAAATCTTTTAGGAAGTTTGAATCTATAAATGAAGTTTGAATCTATAATTCCTTAATTTGGTGTGCCTTGTAGAATCCACTCAGACCCACATTCACCAAAAGGACCCATTGGTTCTTGAGTCCAACATGCATTCCCAGCAACCTTCACACAATAATTTCCTTGACTGTTTTTTTTTTTCTTTTGACTCCCCAGTGGAAAGAGAATAATATATTGAGAAGTAAAAAAAAAAACAGAAAGACTCAGCCACTTGAGCTGTTTTTCTAGACAAAAATCATTACTGAGGTACCTGTTCATAAAATTGATATAATAAATAAGAGAGAGTTCAAAGACCTTTTCCTCAAGTGGCAGTTCATGCAATACTTGTTTCCTAATCTCCATGATGTCCCTTTATAGTGGTTACAAGGTCCAAGGAAACTTATTTTGTCCAGTTAGGTCTACTCCTGCATGTATTGGCACTGGTCACTACTCACTGCCATTTCTCTAATGGCAGTGAATTCTGTGTGTCAGTGTGTGTGTGTGTGGGGGGGGGGACTACATACATGCCTGCATGGATGTGAGTTGTGCGGACAGTGACTCTGCTGACAAGCATCCACAATGAATGAATGGTAGCAGATGAAATGAGATCAGATCAGATGAAGATTATCCATTCATTCTTCTCTAGCTATCATTTAAAGATGACAAGGAAAATATAGAGTTGTCTTCTTATTCTGTCAATCTAAGAGAATTGAACCATATTCACTTCTAATAGCTTTTAATTGTTTCTTGCTTGCTTAATTTTGAAGCTCTCTCATTATATATATATATATAACTATTTTATGTTTGAATGTATTTTGAATATTTTAGGAAAAAAATGTTTGTTGCTTGTAATGGCTTAGTATATAAATTTAACTTTGGGGCATATTGATTTGTAAACTATTTTGTACGTCAACATATCACATTATGCTACATCGGTTGTTCTTTGAATTTTTTACACGAAGTTTTTATTTCAAAATGATAACAACTAGGCCAAATATCTATCTAGCTCCCTTATTTTATAAATTAAAAAATTAATAAAATATTTCAAATAGAAACTTCAACCATCAACAATAATCATAAAATGAATATTCTTCTTAAAACACACGAATTTATATTTTTTATTATATTATTAAATATATAACCAAGCACTCAAATATAAATATATATATATATATATATATTTACAGGCTACAGCTGTGGTTCTCCCCATTGTTAATAATAATAAAAAAAATACACTTGCTAAGATTGGAAGGAAGAGCAAAAGAAGAATTAGCAATGAAACAGAAAAACAAAGAAGCTGAATTCCCACTCATTATCAACTGAAGCACCTCACAATAATAGAAACAGTTATTTAGGTGAAATATGTGGGCACCGCCAGACGCCAGTGCATGTGAATGAAGCTTGGAATAATAATATGTGGACCTGAAGAACAAATTGACCTCCAGTGCATTCTCATTTCCATTATCTTCATTTCCATCCTTCCTTATAACATAATATAATAAACTCACTCTGTTCACACTCATCATCATCATCATCATCATCATCATCATCGTTTACTTCACCAATTCTCCGATGGATGTCCGGCCACTCTTCGCGGTCTCCCCTCCGGCGCCACCACCTTTGCACCACCACATGTACCATGAATACAACCACCACCTACATGAAAACCAAAAAGAAACTCTAGCATTCAAGTCTGCTCTCCTTATAATTGCACCCATAGTAGTCATCTTCTTGCTTATCATTGCACTACTTCTTCTGCTTCTTCTCCGAAGAGCCAGCTCTGCAAAGAACAACACTGAGCATGAACCAAGATGCAACTGCAACATAAGCACTAGAAACAACAGTTTGAACAAAGCTCAGTTCTCCAAGTTTATTTTCACTACTGAAGCCAGTAATACACTTGGTTTTAGTCCTGGTAAGCAAGTTCTTTCATTAATTTGATTCCTTTTTTGTATATATTATATAAATAAAAAAAAACTTTTGCAGTGACTCTGAAATTTAATTAAAATGCAGAGATTGGTAACTGCATATACAGAGCTAGATTGGGATTCTCTCCTCAAGTGATGATGAGATGCAAGAGAGGGCAGGTGTTCACCTACAAAGAGCTTGAGTTGGCTACTGATGGATTCATTGAATGCAATGTCATTGGTAGAGGAGGATTTGGAGTTGTTTTCAGAGGGATTCTTAGTGATGGCAGTGTTGCAGCCATTAAAGTCTTGCACAGAGAAGGAAGGCATGGAGAAAGAGAGTTCCGATTAGAAGTACATTTTCTCATCAATGCCGTATTTTATTTGTTTTGTTATCTCTCTCTCTCTATATATATATATATGACCTTATGTTTTGGATTATACAGGTGGACTTGCTAAGCCGATTGAATAGTACTTATTTGGTTGGGCTGCTCGGCTATTGCGCCGATCAGCACCACCGAATGCTCGTGTTTGAGTTCATGCCTAATGGAAGTCTTCAGCAACACCTCCACCCCAACTCTGGCCACCGGAATTCTGCATTGAATTGGTCTACAAGGTTGAGAATTGCGCTCGATTGCGCTCGAGGCCTAGAATTCCTCCATGAACATTTTGTTCCTGCAGTAATCCATAGAGATTTCAAGAGCAGTAACATTTTGCTAGACCATGATTATAGAGCTAAAGTCTCCGACTTCGGTATGGCGAGAACTGGTTCAGATAGAATCAATGGACATGTCTTAACCAGAGTTTTGGGAACCACTGGATATCTTGCTCCAGAGTGAGTCATTTCTGCATCCAAATACTTCAATTAATAATTTGTTGTCATTATATGAATGTGTTTGTTTGTTTGTTTGTTTGGGTGGTTTTGTAGGTATGCATCAACAGGAAAGCTCACCACAAAGTCAGATGTTTATAGTTATGGAGTTGTTCTTCTTGAGCTTCTTACTGGCAGAAGGCCTATTGATCTCAAAAGACCACCTGAAGAAGATGTTCTTGTTTCTTGGGTGAGTATATTTAGAATAATATCTTCTCTTTTAACCTTTTCTTTTATATATATATTTAAGGGGTTTTTTACCACTTTAGTTAAATTAAAACAGGCTTTGCCAAGGCTGACAAACAGAGAAAAACTGAAGGAAATGGTGGATCCAGTTCTACAAGGCCAGTACTCTCAGAAAGATCTAATTCAGGTTACTTCAAACTCTAATGAGTGATAGATTGATTTGTTATTATTTGTAATATTGTTGAATTTCTGTGTTAATGTGAGTGAGTGGAGTAGGTAGCTGCAATTGCTGCAGTTTGTGTGCAATCAGAAGCTGAATACAGGCCTCTAATGACTGATGTGGTGCAATCTCTCATTCCTTTGGTTAAGAACCAGAGTTCTTCAGCTCCTGCCACTCCCTCCAAACTTCAACCATTGCAGGTACATTGTTCACAGTTCAATGGATGATGCTAAGTGAGAACAAAGTACAAAATGACATGGAAATCAAAGGCCATACCAAAACTGAATCCAAAAGCAGCATCAGCACAGCAGCAAAGTCCTTTTCCAGAATTTGCAGTTCTTTAATCTCCTAAATTCCTTCTCCCTGAATAAAGAGTATTATTGCTGCAGTTTGTAAATTGCTATCAAACTGCCTCCATTCGTATTTGTTTTTTTTTTTTTAAATAATAATGATGATAAGTCATAGTAAAAGCACACAATTTTTTTATTATTACACTTCAATTATACATAAAAAAATTGAGCTCCCGACCTCCTGTTTGATAGTCAACCGTATTAACTGCTCAACTATTACCACAGGGTTTTTTAATTATTTTTTTTACTATTGTAATAACTAACTAGTAATAATAAGGATTGTAACTTGCATGATAATATAATTTAAAAAAATATATGTATGGCTATATAATAAATTAATATAAAGCTCTCCTCGAAGTATGAAGATATTTCAGTATTCAATGTTTTACTTTAATATATGAACTTGTCTCTCTGTATCTTGTAATAATGTGATTTAATGCTAATTTAATAATAATCAGAGCTCATTTATAAAATTACTTTGAGATTCGTGTTTAATGATAGAGATGAACAATGGCTCCCGACTCGGCTTTCGTCATTTCCCTGCAAATCGCCTCTCTAATGCCCGCAAAGCAACCATTATCAAACATCTCGCCGGCGACCCAAACCCCGCTGAGTTTCCCCTCGTCGCAGCCCTCAAATCCCTCTCCACGTCCCTCGTCTCCGGCCAGCAGCTCCACGCCCTCGTCCTCAAGTCCGGCCTCGATATCTCCAGCCTCTTCGTACGCAATGGCCTCATCAACCTCTACTCCAAATGCGGCCATATGGACGACGCTTGCCGAGTTTTCGCATCGAGTCCTCTCCGAGATACCGCGTCTCGGAACATCATGCTCGCTATGCACGTCAGAGCAGGGCGGATCCGGGAGGCCTGTGACCTGTTCGATGAAATGCCTGACCGAGATTGCGTCTCCTTCACGACGATGATTATGGGTTTCGCGCAAAGCGGAGGACCTGACGAAGCTCTGAGGTTGTTTCGTGATATGGTGGTTGATGGCGTGGTGCCGAACGAGGTCACCCTGGCAAGCGTCATATCCGCTTGCGCCAACCTGCGTGCGTTTCTCGAGGGAAGGATAGTTCATGGAGTGACGAAAAAACACGGGCTTGATGCGTTCGTTCTCGTTTCAACGAATTTAGTGCATTTGTACGCGACGTGCTCCGAGCTGGACGAAGCCAGAGCCATTTTTGAAGGAATGCTGACGAGAAATACAGTCACTTGGAACGCGATGCTGAATGGTTACGCGAAGGCTGGGCGTGCTGATGGTGCAAGAGAGCTGTTCGACGAAATGCCTGAAAGAGACCTTGTTTCATGGAGTACAATGATTGATGGGTACTTAAGAGTGGATCGATTAAAGGAAGCGTTGTTTGCATTCTGTGAAATGAGGAAAGATTTGTGCGTGAGTCCGAATGAAGTAATGTTAGTGAACTTAGTTTCAGGTTGCGGCCGGGTTGCCGCCCTCCAAGAAGGGCAACAGTTGCATGCTGTGATTGTCAAGACCGGACTGGATTGCCATGCATTTCTGCAGTCGACTGTGATTCATTTTTATATGGATTGCCAGCAGATCAAGCTTGCATGCTTGCAGTTCAGTTTGGGGAACAAGGCGAACATTTCTTCATGGAACGCTTTGATGGCAGGGTTCGTTCGCAATGGAATGATAGATTCTGCAAGACGATTGTTTGATGAGATGACTGAAAGAGATGTTGTATCATGGAGCACATTGATAGCGGGCTATGTGCATTATGGACGGTCCAGTTATGCATTGGATCTCTTTGATGAAATGCGAATGACAGGTGTCGAGCCGAATGAGATCACACTGCTGGGTGTTCTCTCCGCTGTTGCCAGTGCTGGCACACTGGAACAAGGGGAATGGATTCACAACTATATGCATGTGAGCTCTATTCCTCTCACGGACAATTTGACTGCTGGACTCATTGATATGTATGCAAAGCATGGAAGCATTGAGAATGCTCTGCAAGTGTTTGATCTTGGGAGACATGGCGCAAAGTCAGTGTCGCCATGGAATGCTGTGATTTGTGGTCTGGCAATGCATGGGCATGAGATCATGTCTCTCCAAGTGTTCGATGATTTGCTGAAGACTGGAATCAAGCCAAATTCAATCACATTCATAGGGGTGTTAACAGCGTGCTGCCACGCAGGGCTGGTGATGGAAGGGAGAAGCTACTTTGAGTCAATGAAGAGTGAGTATGGCATTGAACCAAACATCAAACATTATGGGTGCATGGTGGACCTGCTCGGTAGAGCAGGGTGTTTGGAGGAAGCCGAGCAGGTGATCAACTCCATGCCCATGGAAGCCGATGTGGTGATATGGGGGAGTTTGCTGGCAGCTTGCAGGATTCATGGTGATGTTGAGATTGGAGAGAGAGCAGCAGAGATGTTAGGGAGGTTGGACGGAAAGCATGGCGCTGGCAGAGTGCTACTGTCTAATATATATGCAAATGCTGGCAGATGGGACGACGTGATTCTGGTGAGAAGGGCAATGCAACGAAGCAGGTTCAACAGAGAACCTGGTTGTAGTGCATTGCATTCTTTCATTGGTCGCTGAGATCAGTAAGATCTTTAAGCACCTGGCGCTGAGGAAAAATGGGAAAAAGAAACGCTTGGAAGTGTTTTTAACAAACTTTAGGAAAGCCAAGTAAACAACCATTGCAGATGACTTGGTGCTCTTGCTTAAAAAAACTTAGAAGTGCTGTGTTAGAAGCTCTACATCTAACAAAATTACACAAACAGCAAACCATTAGCTGCACAGAATCCTAATCAGACGTGATTTCCATCTACAACCTTGTTATATTGTGGATATCATTGCAAGACTTATCCTCTGAGTTATTCACCTGCAAGAATGATCATTTCAGCCGCTGCACCCATGGTTGTAACCCCACCCTTCTGTAGCAAGGCAAGGGCGAGCTCGTCCTCGTCCCACTCCTTCAGCCCCCAACTAAGCCTCCTTAGCACACTAGAGTCAATCTCCAACACCCAGCTCGGAGCACACTTCACCATCAAGCCCAAGAAGCAGACAACAAAAGTACGCCACAATGTAGAATCACAGCCGACAGAGATCTTCCCGTCAAATGCCCTTGCTATAAACTCCATGTGAGCTCCTAACACTTTTGGTCGGCGTTTGGATAGCCGAGATGAGCCAATGCCCCAGGCAAATATCCCACCAATCACGGCGAAATGGGCAAGCGCACAACCTGCCAACTTGTGCACCATCCATGCACTGGCTCTATCAACATCCAATTCACACACAGATAGGAACCAGGAGGGAAGAATCTCATGGATCAGAGACTGGACAAGACCTGGACCCCCTGATAACCACACAAGAGTTGCACCAAGTGCAGCAGCCACTCTTACCCGTGTAATTGCAGTTGCAAGAGAGACCTGCTCATATCTCGTCCCGTACTTGGCCTTTTGGAGTTTCTCCGCTCTTTCTTTCGAAAAAACTTTCAGTGCTATTTCTTTAACTGACCACATAAGAAGGGAGAGAATCTCATCTGCCAGGATCATAACGTTCTTGATGCACCGGTACATACGAAGATAAAGTACGCCAGGTGCAACTGGAGAGATGCCACCAGAAAAATGCGAGCCGAAGCCATGGCCTAGTAGGCTGCCAACACCTCCATCGCTAGAAAGTGGACAAGTTGATAGATCTAACATGGCAGTGAAACAACTTCTGAGGAGCTGCACTACTGCATCATCGTTGTGATGGAAGACAGTGCGGGATGCAGAGAAGATGAGGAAATCGCTCCACCGCTTGACTTTCTGCGTCCACAATGCCGCAACGATTGGCATGCTTGGCCATGGGCAACTTGCTGCAAGTGACTCCAGAGCTGGGCCAGCAAGGTTGAGAAAGCGTTCTGAGGCCTTGTCAAGTTTGTAAGTTATAGTAAAGCTCACAAAGGCCGCTAAGGGTAATGGTAACGTAGCTGGAGAGCTTCCTCCTGTAGTCAAAATTCAGTATAACAAAGCTTAGAACACGCTATTTTCAATGAGATGCTCAGAATAAGTACCACAATGGGAAAACCAGTACTTCGTAAATTCTAGCTTGAGTTTCTGTGTGGCTGAGTGTTTTACTAAAAGGCTTTTAAAGAAACTCAGATTTTGCACCTTTTACTTGCATGCAGGCTATCCAGAGATTTTGGCAGATCATACCAACTTCAACTTTACAACCTAAATGTGCTCGTTAGTACAAAAAACAGTTCTAGCTAATTGCACCCTAAGTAAAGAGGAATAGCCTATTTAGCTCATTGGGATCCCTTCATCTTGCTACCATCATGAAATGTACTACCAACTCACTTCAGCAGCTTACTTTTAGGGCTTTCTATTAATCCTCTCTTCAATTACTTGTGCAATGTCACTGTTCTTTTCATGTCCGCAAATATTGTGACTTTTTCTGCCTTAATTAGTCTTTTTTGTTTTTCTCAACTCATCGCCATCACAGGTATACCTGCGTGGCGATACACTAACATGATTGATGAAGTAAACAAGAGCCTTAATAAGATGAGTGATTACCGACAACAAGGCTTGGAACATCAACCCCTGTGGCCGCCAAAATTTTCTTTATGAGTTCTTCAACAGTGGAGAGATTTGCGGCTGGACTTGGCCAGTCGGTTCCATTCATGAAAGCAGGTTTCCAGATTCCACGAGTCACTTCAGCAGAGAAGTAACTCACTATAGTTGCCAATGATGCTGGCAGGAAATCAGCCAGATCCTTGAGGCCTAAAACAATTAAACAACATAATGTTCAACAGAAATGCTTACAGTGTATTTTTTTCACTGTAAATAATAAAATTCCAAGGAAACCATGTGGAGCTCATACTCGAAAAAAAAATGAAAGCAAATCTTTCAACCAATTATTAGCAGGCAAATTAAAATGACAATGTAATTGGCCACAAGAAACTCAAAGGTTCATCTCCAAAATAATTTCTTAATTGTTCAGCCATGTTAAATATCATTCATCACATTGAAAAACAAAATACCAAAGGAAGAGAATGGCCTAAAAGTTTATTAATATGCAACTGAAGCAGTGTTCTAGTATTAACATTGTTTTCACTTCTAGAAGGTGCTGGGTATGGTAACTCCAACTCATGCACTCATCTACGAAACAATAAATGTTTGCTGGAAAAACTAAATAGTATTTGTTAAGAAATGTCACCCCTAATACATGGTGCTCTAAACCTTCTCAGGGGAGAGAATAAGGTTTACAATGATAATTGAAAATTCCTATTAATCACAACAAATCTAATTGTCAAGCTATGCTGATCAAAAAATATAAATCAGGGGGAAAAGAGTAATATTGAAGTCCAATTTTATCAACGTTTCTACAAATAAAAATTAAAAAGAAAACGCCTACTCTTATCATGATTGGTTGTGCAAGTCCTCCAAACAACATATAAATTATATCAAGAATTTGATTGCTCCAACTGTCTTTGAATTATGCCATCCAAACTAAAAATAAGAACCAACATTAAGAACTTAACCAGGCGCTGAAAAACAGCCAAAGACTGACCTGTCGCCAATTCACGAGGAGATAGTCTTCCATGGGCACAGGCCGTAAGTGCAGCATCAACCACAAATGGAACTGCTTCCATAATATCCCAAGCGGGTAATTTGGGTCTGATTGAGGTTTCCTCACTTCCAGGGCCAGAAGAACTGCTTAAACTACTGCTTCCAGATGTTGTAGAACCTGCTTGGTTAGTTCCCTTATTCACCTTCCTGAACATCATATTAAGAAGAGCATCTACATTTTTATGAACTGGAGTTCCATGAACAAGGCCAGATAGAGTAGAAGCTAAACAAGCCTGATGTTGTCGATACCAGACTTTCAGCTTTGGAAATGAATCTACAAAAATGGGATGTGTGGAAGCTGATTTTACACTTGTAGAGAGACTTCTAAAAGCCTTTCCATTATCTGTCACATTAGAAGAATCCAACACACGAGAATTACGCTGCAGTAAAAGATACTCTGGGTTTAGTTGAGACCCAACAGGGGCACTATCTCCCATGAGGCAACATTCAAGAGGTGGATGGTTGAATTGCCAAAGCCTCATTAGTAGAATAAATGCACTGGAAAAGACTGCATAAGTGGTAATTTCTTCTCCTGAAGCAAGGGTCCATGAAATACTAGGTGCATATGACCCAAAAACCTCACATATTTCCATTAGCGCACCAGCAAGTTCTGGAACCTAGAAAGAAAAATATAAAAACACATAAAAGCTTATGTCTGCCATGAGTAAACAACATGCTGGAAAAATACGTTAAGTATGCTCACGGAATTCATGCCTACCAGGCCGTGATATGAGAAAACTTGAGCACAGTCAACAGATGATATTCCAGCAAGAACAACATACAGAACAGGGCCATGATCTGTCAGATGGCTGTCACTTCCTGAATAATCAACTGGAGGAGGAGGAGAGAGAAGGTTCAGAGCAAAGCGAACAGTGTGCTCCTGAAAAAAGTAAATAAATAAATAAGTGTCACCACCCGGAACTTATCTCAAAAATAAAGATGAAAGAACAGGAGATAACGATGGCAGAGATTTTAAAGAATGGAACAGATCAGGCATCAAACTTATTTTAGATCATATAAAATATCAACAAAAGAAAACAAAGATCTTTTGCTTCTTAATTTCACCATATGAACTACCTGAACATTCCATCCAGAAATAAGAGACGCTCCACAAAGAATAGTTGCAGCAGAAATCTTGTCATCATCTGATCCACTGACTGCAATTTCAAAGACCTTCTCAAGCTCTGCTAAGCTTCCATCAAATTTGTGAGGTTAATTAGTTGCTACATTTCATGAAACTTTAGAATAAAGAGCATCTTATATCCAAAGACGGAAAACATATTAAAAAAACAAGACATTTTAAAACATCAAGCCAAAGATGGCAACAAATAATTGTATGCTGCTCTAACGAACAAGACATTTACAAACATATTAGAGAAGAAAATGTGAGCCACAAATGCAGTTGACAACGACATCATCTTTAATACATTATTTTGAATTTTACTGCACAGCATCTATGACCAAGATGAACAAAGTAGGAAACAAATTTCAGATACAATATGAAATTTACAATATCTAAGATAAATTGTTATGGAAGGTTTTAAAAACCCAACACACCTTGAAGCTGGAGTTGCCACCAAAGCATTTACCATGGGCACAGTTAATGGGGCACCCTTCATGAAGGCAGACCAACCAGGCACTTGACCAGTCATGGAATGAGGTATCTGGTTGATCAGGCCACTGACATAACCAGGCCAGTAATAAGCAGATGTGTCCAATAGATTTCGTGAGATGCAAGCCTCAACAATCAGATGCCACATGTTTCCAGCTGCAACAGATTTTTGACAAAAAGGTGGTGCCAAAAATCAGATTTTGTTAATACTCAATTGTCCACTAGCTTTGAGATTAAACTACAAAGATTACAGAAACATCCATAAGATGCCTAAAAAACAATATGAATTTCTACAGAAATAGAACATTACTTACAAAAGTTAAGTGTCTTGTCATTAATGTTAATCATGTCCACATGACCACTCCCAACAGTAAGGCCTGAGACAAACATGGTAGCTTTTGCAGCTGCCTGATTGGCTGCCAACACAACCGATGAAGGCGGAACCAGCAAGCTTTCATAATCGCCTAGTACTTGTAAGCTAGAAACCAAATCTTTGCGGCGCCTTCCGCTACTTGCAGTTTTGGTTTTCCATTGACTGGTGTATTCAGCTTCCTTGGCAAGGGCTAATTCTTCTTCTTCGATTACGTCAGCTACAGAAAGTGTAGTAATTGACAGTAACATACTTAACCGAGAGTCAAGCCGTGGTACAGGACCCTCTATAGGATCTCTTCCCTGAACACAGGTAAAAAGTATTGCTATAAGTTCTGGTAGCATGCACAAGATTCAAACAGATTGTAGATGAAAACAAAGGATTTATACCCTTTGTACAAGCCGAAGAGAAGCCATCCAAAGACCTAGGAAAACATCATGCCAGGTGGTCCCATTAACCACTTGCAAAGCCTTGATTAAACCTGAAATGAAATCATCAACTGAATGAGAGACAAATGTGTGTGTAGCTCACTGCATCATAGATAAGAAACAGTTGTAATAAGACAGATATCCATTAGGCAATTTCAATGTGTTTTTACCACTAAGGATTTCAATGGCGTTTGATGGCGCAACAGAAAGATCTATGCAGTCCTCAAGATAGAGATCTAAAGGAATCCAGATAGCAGAATAGCTAGTCCCATGACATTGACCACCAGAAGATTTTGAAGATTCAGAAGAAATCAAAGTATTAAGCTCTTCATGGAGACCATGATTACATTCTCGACTAATCTTTTTGTGGTCATCTACTGCCAACTGAAGCAGGCTTCCTGAAGGTAATGATGATGAGTTTGCTTCAAGCACACGTAAGCAAAGAGTGAAAACTCCCCATTGAGAAGGCCTACAATGTGCAAAAATATGAAGATGAAATATTCTCCAGATAATATCTTGAAATCAAACTTTTGTATGCACATACAATTTGTAATGGAAAATATAAAAAAAAAACCATGAGCTGACTTTGTGCTGAAGATTTGAGATAGTACAGCGAAGAAGATCATAACTAAACGGAAATTTCCAGGATCAATAAAAAGCATTTTTCTTAAAATGGATAAATGCACTAGGAAATTTAATATACTTGAAACTCAGTGCCAACAACCCATTAAAGGATAAGCAAAAGATAAGATGTCATATGGTAGCAGCATATGACACTGAATCATTAACTCAATCGGAAGACAGAAATTAGGAACATTTACAAGTTGACTAAGATTAGACCTCATGTGTTGTAGCTTTCTTTTCTTTTCTTTCCTCTGCTGTACGAAACATACTTCAATCTTCGCTTTTGCATATAATAGTTTGCCAGTTCTTGTTAGTGGGGTTGTTTAGATCAGATAATACCAGGAAATTTCTCCTCATTTTCAAAAGCCATTTTATCACAATTTACAAAATAGTTAGAACTATTGATTTTCAAAGGAAATTCAAATGGAGTTTGTTAGGCATATTAAAGATTGAAAATTCATACATGTTGTCACGTGCCAAGGAAAGAAGCCTGGAAATTACTTTGTGGTGTAGGAATTCCTGGATGAGCTCAGTAGCCACCTGGATATTTGTTTTCTGTAGCTTCTCAATGTGTTCAATCCTCTCATCAACATTGGCCTCTCTGTCTATGTCCATATCTTGCCTAGTGAACCACATGGTTTTCCTTTCCGGTGCCAAATCCTGCAAACCTTCATCCTCTATTGTTGCATCAACAAGCTGCCATAGAACACAAAATACAAATTCCACCACTAGAACCCCCAGTTCACAAGCTTGAAGGCCAAATGCTTGTGAAAGATGCAGAACATCATCCACAGATGCCATGATCCTGAACATTATATAGTTGTTACAATTCATAATTACAATAGTATTCCTCTATTTTAAAGGTGGAGATTCTGCATCCAGCAACTGAACAGACATATAACTAATTCAATTGAAAAAATTACAATTGCAACCAATTGCTATCAACATAAAAGAGACAATCATCAGATATATTATCGGATGAGATAGTAAGGAGAATGTGTAATTGTTACAGCAAGAAGTAAAGCATTTGACACAAAGAATAAATAACAATGTATAACATGGATCGAATGTCATGATGACAATAACATGCATGGTCTGTTGCTGAAGAAGAAAAAGGTAATTCATGCACATGCAATCATCAAAAGCTGTCTGAGGTTAATTGACTCATTATCTTTAGCTCATAACAGCGAATTTGTAGTACATGAACAATATAAAATGAATTTGTAGTACATGAACAATATAAAATGCTCAGGGTTCATGTGCTAAACGCTCATACTTACTTTTTAAAATATGGACCTTCAATTTGAGATGCAAAATTAAACGCATGCATCCTGAGAAGTGCCAAATAAAGTCTATACGGCAGTGGCCTTGATTTCCGACATGGAATAACCCTGCAGCAGTGAAAATGCATTGCAATCAGAACAAGGCAAAAGACACACAAGGAGAACAGGCAACATATCAACCAAACAGAAATGGCCAACTTATGTATCAAATCTGTCAAAAATGAAAATATCTTACATTACAATTAAATTTCTGACATTAAATCTCTAGCCAAAAAATAATAATAATAGCATATCCTCGCTGCTAACAATTAAACCACACTGGAACAAGTAACATTTGCATTAAACTGAATCAGGAGAACAAAAAAAAAATGATTACACATACCAGAAACAGACATAAGAAACCAATGGATGATCAATAGAGCAACATCAAACACACCAGAACAAGGTCTACTCGTTCATTTAAATCAAACCTTGTTCAGTATCAACCCAAAATGGATCAATACAAGTTCAAACAAATCCAAAAGATTTATCAAAACCCGGATACCAGAAACATATATAAGAATAAATGCATCAAAACACCAAAGCTCACTACAAAAATGTTTCAAAGAATCGATCCCTGCAAAACCGATACTAAATTCATCAAAACAGACAACAATAAATGATGGATTGATGGAAACCAGAATTCCCAAAACCAACATTGGATCTATCAAAGAAAACAGAACCAAATCCAAACTGGCAGAGTTCATCATCACCAAGTCAACAAAGACTACACCAATGCACGGAAAGAGAAACCAATATAGAGATTAGAACGGGCCTGGTGGAGAGAAGAGCAAGGACGAGGACTGGGGGAACAAGACCAGCGGAGAGGGCACGGTCGAGGTACTTCCAGGCAAGCCGAACGTTGCTGTTAGCCCAACAGAGGTGAGAGACAAGGACGCCGGCGAGTTCCGTGGAGGGTGGCTGCGCTCCGGCGGCAGCCAGCATGGACGACAGCTGCACGGCCCAGGTCAAAGGGTCGCAGCCGCGCTCCTGCGCCTCGCGAGTGTACTCTGCGAGCGCGTCCGGGTGCGGCCCGACCGCCGTCATCGGATGGCCGGCGTGGTGTGCGAGCTCCGGCGAGAGCTCAATGGCGGCGATGTGGTACAACGATAAGAGCGTTGCAGGAGTTCATTTATTGGGTCACGGTCCTCGATTTCAGTTGCCGTGAATTTCTTTTATTTTTTCATATTTTTAGAAGAAATTTGTATTTTGATTTTTTAATTAAAATATCATAATTTGTCTCAGATTCCCGCATTTTTTTAAAAAAAAATTAATTTAAGCAGTTAAAATATACATTTTCAGAGTTGTTGTACTACGGATCAACCGTACAAAATTTCCCATTAAACCAAACAATCACATGATTGAGTTGATATGATATCATCATATGATAAACTCATAAATTTTAACAAGTTTTCTAAATTTTTAAACTCACAAAAGTCACAAAGAATTTTATCTTAAACTTTCGTAAAAAACAGAAAACACATTTTCCGATATTCGCAAGTTTATCAAATGAAGTAGTTAATAAAAAATGAATAAATTATTAAATTATCCTGTGAAAAAAAAAAAAGAGTTGATATACAATCTCAGTCGCTAATTTCTTGTTATAAGGGTTTTTACTTGTAAAACTCGAGCCATTAATGTGATGAGAAACAATAAAACAAGTTTGCTTCTTCTTTTGACTTGTATATAAAAATAATAAATATTTAAAAATAAGAAAAATAAGAAGGACCAAGTGTTTTAGAAATAATAATAATAATAATAAATCATTGTCCTTATAAGGCGGAACCGGATAAGTTAAAATGTGCGTTGGAGTTGAGAAGAAAAGCGGCTTGCACGCTTGCCATTTGTTGTTACAATTGGTGGGACTTGGGAGGAGGACTATCTTTGTGTGTGTGTGTTGACAACTGGCCAACTACTCACCAAACACATGATTTGTTTTTTTTCTATTATTTATTTATTTATGTTTTATTTAGTAGTTGTTAGTGGAGACTTTGCATTTCTTTCATTATCACTCACATTCACTTCCATTCCCCCATTTTAGCCAATTCGTTAGCGCAAAGAAAAAAAAAAAAGGTTTTCATTGTTTGTGATGGTACTTTTATGGTCACTAAATTAAATCATTTAACTAAATAAATTTTATTGTGGTGAGTTTTCAAAGTAAGTATTATAGGTTGATAATGAATGAATAAATATATTTTATATAAAGGGTCCTAATGAATAATCCGTGTTAATTTAAGAACATTAGTGGTTTCAAAGATTATTAATATAAATATAAAAAATGTCACATTATAATAAGTGTTGTCCATCTAACTGAGTTAAGTGAGAATTTCTGAATTTAACTTTGCCTACATTGTTACACATTATTATTGTTTTAAATGTCACAATATTTAAAAAATGAGTTAAATATTTATAAAAAATTTAATATAAAAAAAATGAGATATATGGAGTAATTAAAACGTTAAAAACCAGCATGAAACACAACAAACTTAAAAATTTATAATCACAAAAAAAAAACCTTGTACCATCCCAATAAATTAGTGATATTGTTTATATATATATATATATATATATATATATATATATTTGTCTTATTTTATTTAATATTTAATTTATCTACTGGATAGTGGGAGGTGGGCCAGTGCATGAAGTGGGGCCCAGAGTAGTAAGTGTTGGTTGGTGGAGTCCATGATTGCAAAATATGGAGCTGTTGCTTCAGTGGCACTTCATTGGTTGGGTTAAGACAAATGATTGATGACAATGGAATAATGCCAATTTGTTTAATTTTGAACTTTGATGTTTAATCACAATTAACAGCTGTTTATAACTTTATTGGTAGGCTAATTAGTCACCATGGTTAGGCAATATGTTAAAACTAGCTTCATTAATGCATGATTTTGATGCCTAATGTCCATATCTGATTAGGAATGACTTTTTTTTTCTCTTGGTTTTTTTTTTGGCATTAAGTGCCCCTGATTTGCTTTAGTATTATGAGTTTTTCAAAGCTTTAAATAAATTAATGGGAATAAAAGTAAAGGTGAGGATAAGATAATGAAGCAACCATATGCAGCCATGTTTCTTAATAGTCACAGGCCATTTGCTTGCATGATTTTTGACCAAAAACTCAAAAATGTTCTCTTTTATGTGCATGTGGAAGAGTCTTTCTTTTTGTTTTCCTTTCTTTTTTATTAACTTTTTTTTTTTAAAAAGAGTGGATAAACCTCTATATATTAAAATAAAAGAACCAAGTACAACCATAAAAAAAAAAAAAACCACAGAACAGAAAAAAAGAAAAAAGATGACACATTAGACAAAAAGATCCACCAGGTAGAGATTAAAAAGAGTAGGGGGTAGGGGGATGAGGCAGAGTATGAGAGTCGTGGGGAGATCGCGATTAATAATAATTTCAACACTGGTGAGTTATGTGATCTTATTTCATATTATTAATTTATTCCACTTTTATTAGTACTTATTTTTTATGTATTAAAATTATGATTTATTTATTTTATAAAAAAAATATATATATATATATAATAATTTCAATTTTTATATCTAGAAAAGATTTACGAACTAAGAGACTATTAATCCTCACGGTATTCTGATATTTTTTTATTAGGTAAAATACGAGTTTAATTTATCATTCTAGTAAAAACCCGACTCCTAAGGAATGTAATAAATAGTTTGTTTCTGAAAATTAATGCATCAAAACAACATAAACAAGAGTGTGACATACAACCTTTGCACACAAACATTGTGAGTTATTTTTTTTTTAGATTAAAAAAATAGATAAATTACAATCGATTAAAATAAAACAATTTCTTTCTTGAAGTTATGAGTTATCAAAAATGGCACCATCTTTTCCAACATGCACAGCAAGGTAGGTCATATGTCCCTTTTGAACATCACATAAGAATGAACAAGGATCATGATAAGGCAAAGAAACATTCATCTTTCATCATGGAAAACTAACTGAAATGAGAGACAGAGAGAGACTCAAAGTGATATTCCCAAAAAAAGAAGCAGTTGAAGTTCAATTTTGCATAATTATAACAAGGAAAAGTAATGTTCAATAATTCATTGTTCATATCAAAGAACATTGCCAATACAACGGCTACAAAGAAATAGATAGCCCACGGTGGACCCATAAATATGCAACGATCATACAACATAAATGGGAGGAGTTCTTCTCTTTGATTTCGTCAATTAAATAAAACCATCATTCTGAGTCTAAAAGTAATAATAAATTGCCAAAATTCTCTTTTTTTTTTTTTTTTTTTCAAGAATGACGAAATTTTTAATAGGCCTTCTAAACAAAACAGAGGCGTGCGTCAACTACAGCCTGTGAAGCCCATGCACACGTGGGCGCTGAGATCACCTACAGTTCGTACTCACAGAACTCAAACGTGCACCCTCACCCCATGGATTCGAACTCTCACCACTTGTGAAACGTCCTCATAGAGAACCCAAGTATCATTTGACTGTTGACGCCAAAATTCACATTTAGATAGTGTTAATCCTCATATTATGGCACAGGACTATATCCTTAAGCTATTAGATAATAATAAAAATAATAATAATAATAATAATAAATTCTTACTGTTTAAAGAGTTTGGCCATTTTGGTAAGAGCACCTTCCAGTGCCAAACTTTTCAGCAAGAAAAGTATGCAGTTGAATATTTTAAGTGTTCATGGGATGTTTCCCATCCAAACACTAGCACTTGTAATTTGGAAGTGAAATCTCCAGCAAAGCAGCAGAGGGCAAGTTCATAAGTTCCTCCTTGTTAGTTAAAGACTTGAATGGATTACCACTGTTAAGCATCAAGAAAGTCATGCTGCTGATTCAAAATCTTCAAACGGATGGCGTTTGACGGGTTGTATCTCACACTTGCGAGTAACATATGATATCCCATGAATTTGATGTTGAAAATCGGCGTGACCTGAACAATGACAAAAATAGAAAGCAACACATAAAAGACATACGAATTTTACGTGGTTCGGTTTTAAAAACTAAAGACCACAACCGTACTGATATCAATTTTTTTCACTCACATAAATTAAGAGGTATTTATAGAAAAAAGATAAAAACTAATCAAAATTTCCATATGAACATTGAGATCCACCAAGGGGCGCTGTCATCTTGGCCCCGCTTGCTGACAGGACAGTGAGACTCTGTTCAGGCACTAGCGCCCTCGGACTCCTGCAAGCGATACGATTATGTATCGTTAGAACATACATCAGACTCTACATACCCAATATTTGACTGCATATAGCTTCATATAAATGGGTATATAGTATGTTCCCTCCCCCACACAATGTATTATTGGTCCATGCCATATCTTAAAATTCAAGACTTGCTTGCTAATGTGTTCAAGAACAATAAATACAAACACTGGAGTATCAAAAGACTGTTTAAAAACACCAGAAATATTTGCAGATGCAAGCTGGAACATCTTTTATACCTCATTATCAACAAACCTATCAAGAAAGCTATGCATTAAAAGGCCTGAAGAAAAATGCAAGCAATGCCCAACTGAACATTTTTGTGCCTGCAAATGAAATGCATCATGTTGACAGTTAAAAAAAAAAAAAAAAAAAGAAGAAGAACAATTTCAATCAGCTTATAATAGAAATATTTATCTTGAAGTTCACCAGTCTCAAAGTGTTAAGTGATATGTGTATTAAAGATTGCAATGAACGTTACTCAAATTTTGGGAAAAATTTTGAAAAAAAACTCTTCTTAGGAAATATTTATAAGGGGGCACTGCACTATTAAATAGGCCCTTTTTAGATTACTATGTTGATGTATAATTTTAAGTTTTTAATTTTAATTTTAACTCTGCTATTACAAGTGATCTTCGTAATGTTTTCCAAAAATAGCTACTCTTTTCATTTTTATCATATTTAATAATATTTTTCACAGTAAAACTTAATTAGTAAGGACTAGTGATCTCATGTCTATAGGATCTACAGTGAAACCGATACGTGGCTGTATAGCAACCACGTTTTTTGTCTTAAAAAATATTTTTTTTAATTACAATAATTTATAAAATAAAATTTTTTTAAAAAAAACATGGCTGTCACGTCTCAGTTCCACAGATGATCACACGGATCTAAATTCGTGAAATCATTTCACTATATTAGTAAGTTGTACAAATGTCTTTTGGAAAAAGTTTTTGAAAAGGAGATTGTCATCTCAATATCAAAAGTTTTAGTTGGCTTGCGCTGGATAATAAGATCCAAACCATGACTAATTTAGTCAAAGGAGGTTGTAACAACATCTCTACCATTACTTGCGTTTTTTGCCATACAGATATATCACTTTCTCCTAACTTGCTCTTATCCAACAACAGATTTAGATGCATTATTTCGTATACTTCAACACCCTGAATTGCCCAGTAACATTGAATGAAGATTATTTAATTTGGACTTCCAATAGGATTTTAAATTCTCCTGGCCTATAAAACCTCGTTGTTCGAGCAATGTAACCGAACATATAGCTTCAATAAAATAACCGTATTTTTTTTTTTTGCATGCATCATAGCATTGCATTCTTCTATTATTCGCGAAATTAACTATATACTTATTATTTGAATAAATGCAACCTAGATTCTCATAAGACCCCATTCAAAAAGACACTTCCAAAGATTAAAAAAAGTATTGACTTTATGGGACCTTTAGTTGTTACGAGAAATAATCCCACGGACTCGGGTCGGTGGGATTATCTCTGGAACGAGAGTCTTCGTTTTTAAAAAATTATTATTATTTTATTTTTAATTACTTTATTATTTCAAAAATTATAATAATTTAAAAAATAATTTTTTAAGATGATCCCACCGACCCGAGTTCGTGGGATCATCACTTTAGTTGTTACACCCACCCAATTTTCCAGCCCAAATATTATTAATATATGTTTTCAGTCTAAATATTAAAATACTTCATTTTTCAGTGGGAATGGTAAATTTCATCCTATAAACACTAGCTTTTTCCCAAGAGTATATAAACTAATATTTTGTGAGTAAAATATATGTGATTTTTTGCATGAATTGATGATCAATTTGTTCGTACATACACGATTTTCCCTTGTAAGAAATAAAATTCATATTTATTTATGATCATTTAATTTGATTTCAGTTTGTTCTCATCAACAACCTAAATCAATAAATAAATTTTGGATAGGCTCAAAACCAAACAGTGTTTAAAAAGATATATTTAAAGATTATTTACCAAACAAAAAAGAAAATGCTTTCCATCTACATCACTCACATTGTCGAAATTTCACTGAATAAAATTCAATTCCAAGCTGTGTTTATGTTCTTTCCCATCAGATACTGCATAAACAACCAATAACATCACATAGGAAACTAACAAACATACATGAAAAAAAAAGAAAAAAGAGCAACATCTACTCTTTAAAAGGTTTAAAAAAAAAAAAATACAAAATTATTTATATCAGAACTGATGCAGGATTTCCAACTAGATGCATGTGGAACTATGAATTATTGTCCATGGAGCAGGCTATATGAATCTTTGTTTACCACAGATGGAGTCAGAGAGAAAAATATTACTCATCATAAACACAATGGTGATATGGTTACCATAGAGCAAGGTAATCAATCATAGAGAATTTGTTCGAACTGCAGAGATCAGAAATGAGGACAAGTCTCAATTTCATGAGCTAATTCAGTTGTCAGTCTATCCGCTCGATCATCTTGCCCGCCGGCAAAATTGTAGACCCGAAATGCTAGCTGAAATGCCCTCCATAACACCTTTGAGAGGCCATTAGACTTGGACCTGGTAACAACCATGTCTTTCGCTTCCCTATTCTCCTGAGATGAGAAGTGATTTTAAGAGAAATCAGCAGAATTAATATTAGAAGAATAAATGCCTGGACTATACATGATATGCTTTGTATAGATTTTCAAAACACTTTTCTTCACCGTGTCTATGTGCAAGTGTAAATCACCTTTCACTTGCACATAGCAAATATTGTCATTTGACCCATAATAGGAACTCTAACAAGTTGTCAGATATCATTGCCAAAATTTCTTTGCTCTGGTTGCCAGAATCATGGTTGTCTTTAATGTTTCCCTCCAGATGTTAGTCTCTTGAATCATGATTGTCTTTAATATTTCCCTCCAGTTTTAATGTATTATAACAAAATAATGCAGTTTCTTTTCAGATAAAGGTAGGTGCGTGGCTTTCTACAAATTCTGCATTGCTATGGTAAACTTCACAAGCCATTTCATAAATAAGAAAGCAACAACCATCGGAGCAAGCATTATAACAAAGCATAAAAGAGAATATAAAATTTGTTTGAGTACCTTGAGTGCCATTTCGACGCAATTCGAAGATAAGTCAACCATTAATTCTTTGATTCTTACAAGAACAGCAAAGTCAAACTCAATGTTATTAGCTAGGAATACTTTTGATTCTTCTTCTCTACCACGTTCAATGGCATCCACTTCTTCCTTCATCTAGAATTTGGCATGAGATAAGTTTATATCTAATCTCATAGAAGCAAGTGTTCTCCAAGTCTCAGTCTGAGCAATTACCTTATTAAAGTAGCTCTCAACTTTGTCAAGCTGCTGAGAAATAGGACCCACCATCTTCCAATTCTTTAGATTTGTGACTATAGAATCCAATTTCAAAAATAATGCACTTGCCATTCTAACAGTCTCTAATTTCTTATAGGGGAAACTATCAAACCTAGCCAAGACCTACATTGACAGAGATTTCAACTTAATTAGCCAGAAGAAGAGGCAAATATATTTTCCCTGAACAAGATATAAATCAACACCCTGTTGGAGTCTGACCTGTGTTTCATCTGTCAGGCATTCAAGACGTTTTTCTATATCTTGGCGAAAGTTTACGAGCTCAAGCATGTCCTTTGTTTTAAATAATTCAATAGCTGATTTCATCTCCCTGATAGACATTGAATGCTTATCAACATCTTCTTCAATTTGCCGGAAGTAAGCTGATCTGACAAAATAATCCAAAAGTGAAAATATACAAAAAAGAAAAAACAAAACAAAAAAACAATCTGCAACATAACAAATGTTTCGGTACAACAAAAGTTGAATGGCAACGATACCTTTTTGTCATCTCTGCCAATGCATCAGCCATTCCTTGTCCCTTGTTGGCGCCAGAGCTAGTTCCAACCTGGCTTTTTTTGGCATTAGATGTTTTACCATCCAGGCCAGACCCTTCCACCTTTCCCTTGAGAAGTCTATACAAAGTTCCCATTGTAGTTGACCTTTTCAATTTGGTATTGGCCTTCTTTGCACGCAGTGCTTTTGCTACACTAATAGGAGGAGGTGGTGGTGGCGCAAATCCTTTTGGAGATGCCATTGAAGGTGGTGGCACTGATGATGGTAATGGTGTTGTTGGTGTGGGTGGGGGCGAAGGCACACCACCCTTCATTGGAGGGGGTGGAGGAGCAGGTGGTGCCAATTGAGGTTTGGATGATGGAGGTAGTAGAGTGACGGAGGTGCCAAGTTTTGGAGTCTCTGACTGTGTCATAGTGACACACATTGAAGGCGAGCCAAACATTGAAGCCTCAGAGGGTTCACTTCCACCATTAACATTGCCAGCATGTTCGGTCAAAGAATCCAGAGCCGGCTCCACAATTATCGGTAAATCCAATGATACTTTCATGGACATGGATCTTTCTTTGAGCAGCACATGTGATGGAGTCATAGGTGAGGATGGTGGTGTTGGAGGAAATTGGAGTAATGGTGGTGCACTTAGCTGCAAAGAAAAAAGGGTTAGCAAGATTCAGAAATGATGTGTTGTATCAATAGCATGTGTACTTATCTCACTTGCATGGATGGTGGTGACAAAGATGAGCTTGATGATGAATTTGTCAAAAATACACCAGGAAATCCAGATGCATTGCCTTCAGAACAGTTGCTTCCTTTATCACCATCATTACAACTTTTCATGTTAGCTTGTGAATGATCCAGTTTTGGCTCATCTCTTGTGTTTGCTCCTTTTGCCAGTTGAGAGTTTTGATCTGAGAAAGCTGGACTCATGGGGAAGGGCAGGCGCTTGATATCCATAGGCTTCAATTTTCCCAAGGCGCGGAGCCTCAGTGGCTGAAGAAGAGGCAGCCTGTAAGGAATATTTGTAACTTCTGTGAGGTTTGATGCTTGTGGAGGACCAACATAGGTGGATGGTTTACTTTGCGAAACTGAGGCATCTGCAGAGTCATCCTTCTCCATGAGATCAAACAGTTCTCTAGCTAGAGAACTGGCACAATCCAGCCTCTCAAGAACCTTTTTACCTGCAATAGAATACTACACTGATCATTAAAAGCGAGGCAATATCTTTCCACAATGCAGAAATATCTAAAACTTCAGTTAATGAAAATATACCAATCTGTTCTAAACTAAGAGTTCCAAGGTCAATATCCTCAAATTTTAGTTTCTCAGATTTACTGCTATCTTTAGCCCACAATTCACCAACGTGCTTCAGAGCTTTGTAAAACTGGGCCAATAACTGTGATACATCATATTTCAAAATCAGCCAAACTTGTGGTATTTCTCAACTATATTATTGCCATTATGTATGCTTTTCCTTGGAGATATCATTAAACCTGATATATAGAATTGTAATCCACTTGTAAGGTATCCACACGTGATGAGCACTTTGGGTACAACTTCTGCATGTCTTCCAATGTATCTTTGATTAACTACAAGTAAACAAAATGTTAGGCCATTTTTGGTGTTATTGAAGTCATGTTGGATTAAAAAAAAACGGTGAAGAAAATAACTATGATACAGATTTTACAGAACATGCATCACCAACATCTAAGAGAAAGAAATTGTTGTAGACTCGATCAAGAACTATCAAATATTAGAAACCTTACAACCAGGGAAAAAAAAAAATGGAAACAGAGGAGTGACAGAAAAAGGACATTTTCAGCCTAATTCTCATTCCCTGGGTTTATACTTCAAATATGCTGCAACAATCTAGGGCATATAACTATTGCAGGTCACTAGCTCTAGTCTCTTCCTCGATTAGTCAAAAATAGAGATTTATTGGATGAAAAAAATATTCAAAGGCAGTGGAGTAATGAAAAGGCATGAAAAGAAAAATAAGACAAGCATCATCTTGTATTGGACAACAGGTTTTCCATGGAAACCTAATATTGCAGCAAAAATCTCAATCTATGAATAGCAACTGCATGAAACTTCAAATAAACACATCCACTGAAATACATGAACTAATGAAACAAATACCTCATGAAATGCAGATGATCCACGCCAAGGAGGCAGATCAAGTATGTCCCGAAAGTTCAAGATTTTGTTCTTGAGCAACCTTGCAAGAAGCAAATCATCCACCAAAACCTTCTGCAACCCTTTGGTTTCCTGCCCAATTAAACCACCCCAACCATCAAAAAACACAATTTTTTTTTACAATGCTGAACAATCTACAAAATTCAACTTCCATCAAACGATAAAAACTAAACAACTCAAACAACAGACAGTGCGGAGACAAACACCTGGATTGGAGAACAGATGCGAGAAGTGGCCAGCACCGGCGTCGGCATCGGCATTGAGGCAGTCAATACTCACTCACATAGAGCACTGGGCATATAGAGCTGGCCGGCAGAAGCTGGGAACGTGCGAGGAGGTAAGGTTGGGGGGGGGGCAACGCCGGCGAGACGTGGTTCGGGGCTCACAGGGAAGGCGCAGGGCCCTCTCAAAACTATGCGCTGATCTGGCGCAGAGGAGATGTAGGAATGAAACATTGAAATGTGGCGTGTGTATGTGAGACAGAGGCGGAAAGAATGGCCAGGGAGATTGCACGCGTTGCTGCGCTTTTCTTTCTATTTTTGGTATGTATTGTTCCTTTTCTGATTATACATTTTCTTTTTCAACCCATCGCCCCAAAATTATAATGTTATAATTGTATATATATCAATTCTCTATCGATAAAAACTTCATGGACCATTGACCGTTGAATTTAGATCTAATTTTATGGACGTCTATCATTAACCGTTGAATTTAGATCTAACAGTTAATGTTGATAAATAATAATTACTATAATAAATGTATAGTATTTACTATTTAAAATAATGATGTATAGTAATCAATATTCGTTGTTGAATCAAGATCTAATGGTTTTTATTTATGAACGTCCATTGAGTATGTAAATTCATATATATATATATTTTTTTTTTTTTGTTATGATGTATGATGCCCACTACTACAGTTATCAATACTGTAGAATATATATGTATGTACGGAGGGCGGGTTATCTACGATCATCTACCAACGTTTAGTACAGTTCAGTTGAATAATATAAAGTGGGATGAACACTCATCAATAGTGTTATTATATTTATAAATGATATAAAATTGACAACTCCTAATAGGAGAATTTTAACAACCAACACCCACCCAAATAAGCTTCCTATGCTGATGAATGGTATGAAGTGGGATTAACATGAGCCGTCCGATCATAGATTGCACAGTGTTAGACTCGATCACAACTGTTGAAGGCGATTTCAATATATGGATAGATCTATTGATTTGTCAATGCTTCATAATAAAAAAAAAAATTAGAAGGGGGAGAAGATTAATCCAAATTTTAACAGTAATAGAAGGCATTAAACTGTAATAATAATAATAAAAGAGAGGCTTGGAAATTACAAGATTCGCCCTCTTCGTCCATATGGGCGTTTTCAGGCCAGCAGAACCCTAAAAACCCATTCTTTTCCAGTTTTCATCTCTGTCTCCACCTCCTTTTCTGAATTGATACGCCGGCGCTCCGATCCATCATCCTCCGCCATGGAAGAGGTATGCGAGGGCAAGGACTTCTCGTTCCCCAACCAAGAGGAGCGCATTCTGCGGTTGTGGTCCGAAATCCAGGCCTTCGAGAATCAACTCAAGCGCACTGAGTCCAAGCCTGAGTACATCTTCTACGATGGGCCTCCATTCGCCACAGGCAAGCCTCACTACGGCCACATCCTCGCGGGCACCATCAAGGACGTCGTCACCAGATATCAGTCCATGTGCGGCTGGCATGTTACCCGCCGCTTCGGATGGGATTGCCATGGCCTTCCTGTTGAATTCGAAATTGATACCAAGCTTAATATCCGATCTCGGGGCGATGTCCTTGCAATGGGTATTGCCGCCTATAATGAGCAGTGCCGTGGCATAGTTACTCGCTATGTTGCTGAATGGGAGGAGGTCGTCACCCGCACTGGGCGCTGGATCGATTTCAAGAACGATTACAAGACCATGGATCCCCAATTCATGGAGTCGGTGTGGTGGGTTTTTGCCCAGCTTTTCAAGAAAGGGCTTGTTTACCGTGGGTTTAAGGTCATGCCGTATAGCACTGGTTGCAAGACTCCGCTTTCGAACTTTGAAGCCGGTTTGAATTACAAGGTTTGGATTTTTATGCTTGACTGTTCAGTCCTGAAATCAGGACCATGGTAGATTGTTATTAGACCTTGTTTGGATTTTGTAGGATGTGCCGGACCCAGCGATTATGATTACGTTTCCTTTGAAAGATGATCCACAGAATGCAGCGCTTGTTGCATGGACAACTACTCCGTGGACGCTCCCAAGCAATCTTGCTTTGTGTGTCAATGCAAATTTTGTCTATGCCAAGGTTTGTTCCGTAGGTTTCAGTTTATCAGATGTAGTCATATCTTCATTGCTTATACTATATAAAGTTGTAGATTTGCTACAGAGCATGTCTGTAGTATGGTTTCTCGTTGTTGCCTTCTTTAGTTTCACTTGATCTGGTTGAAGATCATGGCTTCATTGAGTGTTAACATGAGTTCTTACTAATTGTTCCACGCTGCTTTTCAGCTCTTAAAAGGCTGCATCTTTGCCTTTCTTATTGTTCCTTGATTTTTTTTTTTTTGGTTCTGCTCCTTCTGAATTTCTGGAAAACTACTAGGTTAAGGACAGGTTTAGTGGGGCGATTTACATTGTAGCAGAATCCAGGTTGTCCTCCTTGCCTAGCCGGAAAACAAAGCCTGCTGCTGGAAATTCTGCTGCACAAGAGAGTTCTAAGAGCAAGGGAGCAGCGTATGGTAAATCTGAAAATAAGGAAACTGTTGATGGTAAAGCCAAGAGTGGCTTGGATACTGAAACATATGAATTATTGGAAAAGATCACAGGGGCTTCCCTAGTTGGCAAGAAGTAAGCATTTTTGTTTTGCCAGTTTTGTGCCATTCTAACTTTATTAGCCTTATTTTTGTGTTTTGTATAGTGACGGCATCATTATTTTCCTTGTCCTCATCTTGTCCCTCGTTCTGCATTAATTGTGTAACATATAATGTGAACTTTAATTTCAATGGCTGAATTCTGAATCCAATTTTGCAGATATGTGCCACTATTTGACTATTTTGCAGAGTTCACTGACGCATTTAGGGTGGCCGCGGATAATTATGTAACGGATGATAGTGGAACTGGTATAGTTCATTGTGCTCCAGCATTTGGTGAGGATGATTACCGAGTTTGTGTTGAAGCTGGTATTGTTCAAAAGGTTAGAAATGGAAAATGCCAATGACATTTGAATCTCTTTTACATGGAAGTAACTTAATTTTGGTTCTTTTGGATTTTGATATTCGACTAAGATCATCAAAATTCTTAGCTTGCAAATAGAAGATGGTGCAATTGTTTGCATTGCCATATTACACATATCTCAATAACATAAAAGGATTGCTTGATTTTTTATGTGGAATACCAGCCATGTTCAGTTACTATTTTAGACATGAGTAACTTTCTTCCTTTGTTTCAAGTTTATTTTATCAATGCTGCATGGAAGAAAACCAGTTGGGCTTTTGGTGTCAAAATTTATGGTTGTGAGTTTGTTATCTTGCATGTTTGATTTTTTCCCCTCACATCACTGGTTTTATAGGATGAGGACCTTATTGTAGCAGTTGATGCTGATGGGTGTTTTACTGAGAGAATCTCGGATTTTCATGGTCGCTATGTGAAGGATGCTGACAAGGATATTATAACTGCTATAAAGGTAAGGAAACTGCTGCTTGTTAACACAGTTGTTATTTGATCAATGTGTTATCTATTTTGCATGCAAAAAGTTGGTGGCCTTTTTCTTTCTTTTTAACTGTCAGAATTTCTTACTTCATAGACATCTTCACCCTATTGCTGCTGTATTTGAATGCCCTTGTTTGAGGTAAAAATTCAATGCCAATCAAATGTTGTATACCTTAAAAGTTCAACATCAATATGGGGAAGAGCTTATCCCTGTCAAGTTACTCTGTGGAATATTTATCAAAATGTGCATGAGCATGCCCTTTGTTAGGTGCTTATTGTGAACTTGATTAGTATTAAAGAAAAAAAAGGGACAGACGACGGCATAAAACCTTCTGTCCCAGCCTTTCAAAATCCAGATGATAATTCCTCTTTTCCCACCAGAAAACAAATTTAGCTACAATTCTTGTCCACCATGGTACCTATCTTGCAAAAAACAGCGTACAGGCATTTTTCTCACATTGCCATTATGCCTGTTTAGATTATCATCATCTTTGAGTTTTATCTATGAAAGTGTGACCACTCGTATGCCTGAACTTCGCATTTGATCAAAATTAATTAGCTATTTTTTTCTCAATTAACTTTGATTCAGGATTTGTTCATGTTGTTAAACAATTCTAATGCACATAGAAATGCGAGGTCTTTTTTGCTAGTTGTAGCTTCATACTGTAACAGATGTTGTATGTGTGATTTATGTTCTTTGTGGGTTCTTAGTATGATATGAATACTGATAGAAACACCCTAGAAATTTTCAGGCAAAGGGAAGACTTGTGAGCACCGGAAGCATGGTGCACTCCTATCCTTTTTGCTGGAGATCGGAGACTCCTCTTCTCTATAGGGCTGTTCCTAGCTGGTAAGAGGAGATTGTTTGTGTTTGATATGCTTTTTATTATATCTATCTGATGTCCTCACTTTGGTTTTGGGGCTTACTAAGTTTTCATATGCCAAGTATGGGACAAGTTGCATCAAATTTATCAAGGCATGCTTTGATCAAGTGATGACAATGCATTCAATTACTCAGGAAATTCTAAGTTTCTTTATGAAGGGATCATCAATGACTTCTCATGATCATTATTCGATGAAATAATTTCAGAAAATATTATAATTTTTTTTCCATAAAGTGGGCCACTGGTCCCATATGAATGGCCTAAGTTTCTTCTTTTCTCTCTCACAGTTCCCCCTTTCTTGTGTTATTATTATTAAATTTTTAAAACTTTTTATGTAGAGACTGTTATGAGTTTTCTCATTTGTGTGCCAATCAAAGGGTGGTTTTCTAGTTGGGGACTGTCAAGCACATCCTTTCAGTGAAGTTGGTGTCCCAGGGAACTTAGAATACCTCGGCAGAGGGCATACATGCTCTCTGGGGCAATCTCCTTTATTTTCACATATTTGAACTTTTGTGTTGTTCCATTTCAGAGTTCTGTTGTCCATACATTTGATCTTATTTATGTATGAGCTTATATTTTGCTTCCTAACTTGTGTGTGATTTTCTAGGTTTGTGTCTGTTGAGAAGATTAAAGACCAATTGCTAGAGAGCAATAAACAAACTTACTGGGTGCCTGACTATGTTAAGGTCTGAATTTTCTTTCTCTCCCTTCTATGGAAGTTCATTTACACCATTTTCTCTGAATTTTGTCTTTTCTCTCAACTTCTTGTTGCAGGAAAAACGTTTTCATAACTGGCTTGAGAATGCTAGAGATTGGGCTGTTAGCCGAAGTAGATTTTGGGGGACTCCTCTGCCAGTATGGGTTAGTGAGGATGGTGCGGAAAAGGTTGTTATTGATTCAATTGATGAACTTGAAAGGCTTTCAGGTGTTAAGGTCTGTTCTAAATTTTTACGTATTATATTATATCTGGCTGTTTGCTGTTTGTGTTATCATGACTGAATTATAGATTCTTGCTTTCCAATATTCGTACTTTCTGCATCAAATATTATGTTAAATTTTTGCCTTTGTTTTTTGTTTTGTACTTGTATAGGCTACTGATCTACATCGCCATTTTATTGATCATATCACCATTCCTTCTAGCCGTGGCTCTGAATATGGTGTCCTTCGACGTGTTGATGATGTGAGTAATTTTTAACTTCATTTTACTGAGCAACTTGACCTTATAGTTTTTTTAATTCTTCTCCACCGTGGTGTGCTTTTGGGAGTTTGAGTATGTGCCTTGCATTATTGCTATCATACATTAACATATCCTACTCTTTAGTTTGGAGCAGAGAAACTCAAACTCTACCCTCTATTGTGGAGATGTGGTTTAGACTAGTTGTAAATTTAGAGGATACCATAATCATTAAACTTTATCTTTCTACATTGGTAGTTTGGTTAATTGGATATTTCTTGGTTATCGTGATAATTATCTCAATTTAAGGTATGAATATACAGTTGCATAGCTACTGATATATTATTTGTATCCTTGATATTGGTGTGGCGGGTTTGTTGCATTTTATAATACCCTTTCATCCCAATGCCTTTATCCCCCTGACTTATGCTTATGAGAAATGTACTCCTCGCACAAAATTTGTGTTAGTTTTTGCTTGCCTTCTCAATTCATGTGGTAGAACCTCTTCCGTTTTCTTGTTGGAAACTTGATTATATGTTTAAGTGCATATTAAGAAAAGATATATGCTCTTAACTTGTTTTAAAGGAGCGCCCAATTGATTATCAAATCTAGAGTTGCAAGTTGAATAGTTGGGCTCATTTGGATTCACTTCTTAAAAAGAAAAGTGCCTGACTTAATTTTGGAATATTTTTTTTTTAGAAGTGCTTACACAGGAGTTATCTATTTGGATGGCTAATTGATAAATATTTCTATCACCAAGTTAAGCCCTTTTGGTCTTCTTATGTGTGTTTTGGTGTGTGAATGCGGAGGTGTTTCTCATGGCAGGATAAGTGGATATGATGAGAAAAAGCTGAGTTTGAGAAAAAAAAAGGTTGTCATAGTCAAAAAATAAAAAAAAGGGAAAAAAGAAGAGAGGTCATGGTTTGTTTTTAGATTTAAGGACAAAAGGGTAATAGTGTAACTTTGTCAATGGTTATTTGATGAAAATAATTTAGCCCAAGTGCTTTTTCACACATGCGTAATAATTTTCTCCTTTTGCTCTACAGGTGTTTGACTGCTGGTTTGAGAGTGGGTCTATGCCATATGCTTATATTCATTATCCATTTGAGAATGTTGAACTCTTTGAAAAGAATTTCCCTGGTCATTTTGTGGCTGAAGGCCTTGACCAAACTCGTGGGTGGTTGGTTTCTTCACCAAATCCTTTTATCTCTATTTGTGGAAAACAGATTCTGTTTATGTTTTTTTGTGCATCTTCATACCCTTTCTCTTTCATTGTCTATCGAACTACATGATAGTTTTTCCCATCTGAAATTAATATTCTGTGGTCTTTGGATGTAATCAACATTTTCTGTGTGTATGCAGAGCTATTTTCTTTTGGTTTCATTGTTTCGATTCATATTCATTTTATGTCAATTTAATATCATGATTTTTTAACTATGATTTTGGGATTTGTTTCCTGGGTGATTTCTGAAATCACCGACTTTACTAAACACAAGTGTCTAGGAGGCCATGTCTTTTGATAGTGAAGCCTTTGCATATTGCAGGTTTTATACTCTCATGGTACTTTCGACTGCATTATTTGGAAAGCCAGCATTTAGAAATCTCATCTGCAATGGCCTTGTCCTGGCGGAGGATGGAAAGAAGATGAGCAAAAGGCTGAAGAACTACCCTTCACCCATGGAAGTAATTGGTGATTATGGAGCTGTAAGTGGTCTATCTATGATATTCTTATAAACTATGTCTCTACTGTTTTATATTGCACATTTATCGAATATTTAGAGGTTTATCTGTAATTATTGCCATCTTACATCTTGTCTCTTCTCTCCTTATTTAGACTTGTCAATGTGTGTACCTATATACATAAATATGCATTTGTGGTTATTTTGTGAATTAAAGTTCACTTTGTGTTCTTGTTATACTTGAATTTTGCAGGACGCGTTACGACTCTATCTTATCAATTCGCCTGTTGTCCGTGCTGAGCCATTGCGGTTTAAAAAGGATGGCGTGTACGGTGTTGTGAGTAACATCATTGAGATTTATAAGCAATTCTTTCCTTGCTTTAGCTTGTTTCCATCTGTCTTCTTTTATGCTCATTTTTTTCTGTATCAGAATCACATCTGTCCCTCATTTTTTTACTTTCTATGATTCATTCATGTAGGTCAAAGATGTCTTCCTTCCGTGGTATAATGCTTACAGGTTTCTTGTTCAAAATGCTAAGAGGCTGGAGGTTGAAGGTTTTGCACCATTTGTGCCCATTGATCTGGCTGCTCTCCAGTCATCTTCAAATGTGCTTGACCAGTGGATCAATTCTGCCACTGAAAGTCTTGTTCAGTTTGTTCGACAAGAAATGGATGCTTACCGTTTGTATACGGTTTGTTTATTCACCCATATGATAGTACTGATATAACAAAAGTCCTGTGCTGTGCTAACTATGATGCTTTTCATTTATACAGGTTGTGCCATATCTTCTGAAATTTATTGACAATCTGACAAATATATATGTAAGATTTAACCGGAAGAGGTTGAAGGGTCGTACTGGAGAAGATGACTGCAGAATCTCATTGTCAACACTATACCATGTAATAAATCTGTATTATTTCCAATGCTTAGTTATTCCTTAAGTTATTGGCATTTTGTCTTAGCAGTTTATTGCATTATTATCCAGTTAATTTGAAGCATCTATTTCTATCGGGGACTTTGTAATTTTTTAATGTTTATCACAATTGGAGAATTTTTGTTTTAGTTTTTCACTAGGAATGTTAATGCGAATTTTAGTTGGTGGGATTCAGTTACTGAGTTATGCATTTTAGTTTAAATGATCTTGTGGCCTATCATTATTTTATGTTGATCTGCTTTCGATTAAGCAATTTTGGAATCTTGGTATCATTTCTGGATATCTTGTATTGCATTGCAGGTGCTTTTAACTACTTGTAAGGCAATGGCTCCATTTACACCTTTCTTCACGGAGAGTCTGTATCAAAACTTACGCAAAGTTTTGGACGGTGCTGAAGAAAGTATTCATTACTGTTCTTTCCCTTCATCAAAAGGAAAGGTTACATCTTCTTCTCAAAACTTTTTGAGTAATATTTCATATGTTATAGGAAATCTGCTTGTTTTACTTCATTGTTTGTCTGATGTTTTCAGAGGGAGGAGCGCATTGAACAAAGCGTGACAAGGATGATGACTGTCATTGATCTTGCTCGTGCTATCCGAGAGCGTCATAACAAACCTCTAAAAACACCATTAAAGTATAGCAGCTACGTCCCCAGGCTTTGTGATTTGTTTATCCAATTTTTTTAACATATTTTTGCTTTCATTCAACCACAGAGAGATGGTTGTTGTCCATCCTGATGCAGATTTTCTTGAGGACATCACAGGGAAATTACGAGAGGTAGACACTGAGGACAGGTTTTTAGATTTAAGAATCCGTCCTAAGCCTCATTTAGCTTCATAAAAAATGGTGCATGATCTTGTTAGCCATACGTTACTTATCACCTTTGATTGATGATTGGTAGTATACTTTATTGACTATCTATATTTTTGCTTCACTCTTATGCACTATATCATCCTCCTTTTCTTTTTGTGTTGGTGATTTGTATTTGTTTAATAATTTGTTCAATTTTTTGAATAAAGTATGTGAGGGAGGAGCTGAATGTCAAGGCTATCATTCCATGCAAAGATCCTTTGAAATATGCTTCTTTACGTGCTGAGCCTGATTTCAGGTATATTACTTGAACTTTCCACTTATTCAGTGGTCCAACATAATAGTTCACTCAATAGAGTTGTTCGATGCTGTTTCAACTTAAACCATAGTTTGCTTTTGCAGTGTACTAGGTAAGAGACTGGGAAAATCCATGGGAATTGTTGCCAAGGAGATCAAGGCAATGTCACTGACTGACATCCTAGCATTTGAGCAATCTGGTGAAGTTACAATTTCTGGTCACTGTTTGAAGCTGAATGATCTAAAGGTTACGTCTTATATGTCAAAATTTTTAATATATATGGTGTATTAGCATTTTTATATGACAAGTGTGCAATTCACGGCCTTTATTCTTTATCGCATCACATGCAAAAATATTTCAGCCAGATTTATATGCAATAAAAGCAGAAAATTCTTATTGATTTTGGAACTAAATTTTCATAAGTAATTAGAATCGATGAGCCACAAGATAAAATAATTTAATGTGTTATTTCATAAATAACGATGGTCCTGGTTTGAGTGACTGCACTGAGTTCAATAATCTAAACTTTTATATTTCTTCCTAGAATGAGGCCTTGGGAATAAATGGTTCTTTGCAATTATAAGCTATATTATCTATAGATAATAGTTGGATTGTGAAACTGTTATCACTTTTGATCCAATGTAGAGTAAACCTTTAGTTTGATAAAATTTTGCTGAATGATGGTTTTTTGTGTTTAGGTTGTGAGACAGTTCAAGCGTCCAGACAATGTAACTGATAAGGAGATGGATGCTGCTGGTGATGGTATGCTTTCAGTCTCATGTTTCAGCCAAACTGTAAACCATAAGATGATTTTGGCGATTAATTGACCACTTTTTTTGTTTAGGTGATGTTCTGGTGGTGTTGGACCTGCGGGCAGATGAATCATTGTTTGAGGCAGGAGTTGCTCGTGAGGTAGCTATGAGTGTCTTTAGTGTGCATTTTTCTTGTACCATCATAGGTTTGATTTCTGCATAACATTTTCTTCACAATTTGTTTGCTACATAAAAATTGACAAAGGTGGGAGCTCTACCATGAGACTTTGATGGTTGACCAATAACTTTTTTGGGTGTTTTGTGCTGCCAAATTTTTTTTATAATCTCCTTTAATGGAGACCACTTTTTATTGTAGTGGTTGCACCGGCAACATCTTTTAGAATTATTTTAGGCTCCTGAAGCTTTAAAACAAAAAAATCCTTTTCTTTGTCTAAGTGTTCAATTTGGATCTTTTGATAAAAAGAAAACGCGATCACTCTTTCCTAGGAGGCCATTTTATAAGTGCTTTATTAAGAAGCAGGGTGAAAAAAAAAACTCTTTCACAGAAATGTTTGTGTAATGATTTAAAATTTTGGACTGGGGCATGGGTTGCAGATATTTGTATAGGGTGCTTATTGCCCAACACCTCAAATGCTTTCATGTCTACTTGTTTCCCATTTGTACTTATGTTCCACTAATGCGTACTTTGCAGTATGTATTGTGGGCCATTGGTAATCTTCTTGATTAAATTTTCTTACTGTATATTCAAATGTGATTATATTTGTCTTGTTTTGTTTAAGGTTGCAGTGGCGTGGATCATCCTTCCATTGTATGCCTATATTGTTTAGTGCCCCTTGGCTATGCTGGCTTGAAAAACTGATCCGTGATGCTTGACTTGATTTTTAAAATTCTATACTGTAGGTTGTTAATAGAATTCAGAAATTGCGCAAGAAAGCTGGCCTAGAACCGACTGATATTGTGGAAGTTTACTATGAACCTCTTGATGAGGGAAAGCAGATTTTGGAGAATATTATTAGTTCACAAGTATGTTCTTGATGGATATATGCTAATTGCTTATTGTTTTTTGTTTTATGGCCCTGTTAATAGGCTTCCTAATAACACTCTGCCTCATAGCTTTTTTTTCGCCTCAAATTGTTTCGCAGGAACAATACATCCGAGAATCCCTGGGGTCTCCCTTACTACATCATGCTATGTGTCCACCCGAAGCTGTCAGTTCTTGTCTTGTTTTCTATGTGTGCCAAAATATTTTATGAATTGAATATGGTGAGGTCCCAGCTTATTCCTTCTGTGCTACTACTCAGCAGGTGGTATTCTGCAAGGAGGAATATAGAGGTGTCTCTGGTGTTTCATTCATCATCAGCTTGGCAAGGCCTGCTCTTACCTTCAAACCAGAAGCTATTCTCAGATTATTTTCAGGTTGCTTTTATATTTCAACTTAACCTCAGTATGTGCCCTATGATGCATTCTCCTTATTTGGTTGTCTCAGGAAACAAAAAGCATGCTGAAGCCTTGCAAACGTATCTGTTATCCAGAGACTTGTCTAATTTAAAGTCTGAGTTTCAAGTGGGGAAGGGCAAGGTTTGTGGTTTCTCTGGTGGTGATATTATGTTTGCCATGCCACCCCATCTAAAGATTGTTTGACATTTGAAATCTTGTTTTGTTGACATATTTGCAACTTTGGCTCTTGCAGATAAAGGTCGGGTGCCTCGAGCATCTGCCCGAGGTTGAAGTTGAGTTAGGAAAACATCTTTTCCTTAGTGTCGGGGATTGCTACCTGGGCAGAACAGAATAGATTCATCATGAATACCTCTGGCAATTTTCTCATTTCTCCAAATCTTATTGACAAGACTACAACCCATAGTGTTCATGTTTCTTTTTTTTTTGGTGGTTTAAAGGCAAAAGCTTTCTTCATATTTAATTTGGCAATCTCTTTGAGGAGGGCCTATGTTGTTTTATGCGTAGGAGTGGTTCACCTAAGAGCGTGGCAGATTGTAGGCCTGTCTCGCTGTGCAATTTTTGGCTATAAAATCATTACTAAAATTTTCACAAATTGTTTCAGACTGTTCTTGTGGGTGGGTGGATCTACTGTCGGTAGTATTATTGCTATAGAAGGGTTTGCTCGCTCTCTTGAAAATGGTGGTCTAAAAGCTTATGATATATGAGAATAGAGTTATTTTTTGTTACTTTTACTTAGTGTTTTGATTCAGAATTGAATGGAAAGGGGACGGAAATTGAAAGTAAAGGGAAGTTGGAATTTTTATTTGAATAAATACATTTTAGTGAGGGAAAGATAAAAAAAAAAAGAGTTATTATATAAATTTTATTTGATTAAAGGATGGAAAAAATTGGTAGGATATACCCTTGTTATCAAATAAAAATATTATTTGTTTTTAATAAGTGCATGTATTATCAATATTTTAAAAAAATATTCATATTTTTCTTTTCTTTCGGTAGATTGAAATTTTTTATCCAAACAAAGGAGAAAATTTTACTTGCCTCCTCAAAGTTCCTTTGCTTTTTTTCACCCCCCAACACACCCTTATGAATTTAGCCTTCTTGAGTTTGGATTTCTTGGGTTTAGACTAATGCCTCTCAATTAGTTTTTCATTTTTAATTAGGTTGTGTTTGATTGGCAACATGAAAAATGGGTGGAAAAGAAACTTTTTCCAAAACGAACAAATAGACAATTTTAATTTTTTTGTTTGATTATTTGTATTTTCATATAACTCTTTTTATTTTTTCTGAAAATTTTTTTTTATGACTGAAAAAATTTTCTGAGAGAAAAATAGAATCACGTAACAACATCAATAGAAAAAATTTTTCATACAAAATTTGGGCAAATAAACACAACCTTAATCATCAACCCAACAAACGGATTCAAAGCTGTGCGAGTGTTGGGCGGGATGATCTTATTTTCCCATATTTCCATTCTTGTTTCCCAAAATCTATTTGTCCTGCTAAATTGTGCTCTAAATCTAAATATGATCCTTGATTTTTGAGACTAGGTTGAATACGAATTTTGATCGTTATTGTTTGTAGATGACCATCCCGACAAAGACACCACTTCCCGCTTTCCGCCCGATGCTCCTAACCGTCAACCTTCTCCGGCGACGCCAACCCTTCTCTTCCGTGGCCGCGCAAAAGCCACCGCGCGAATGGATCGAGCCCTTCATCGACCTCTCCGACCTCTCCTCCGGTGGCGACCACCCCACTCCCTCCCCCTATCTCCGCTCCATCGTCTCTATCATCCTTCAGTCTCCTCCCCATTCCCTCTCTTCCAACCTCTCCTCCTTCTGCCAATCCCATCTCATCCACCTTTCCCCTTCCTTCGTCTCCGCCGCCCTTCGCCACCCCTCCCTCCGGCCCTCCCCCTCCTCCGCCCTCCTCTTCTTCCGCTGGGCCTCTCTCCAGGCCCACTTCGTCCCTTCTCTACCCTGCTTCGTCTCTCTCATTCATCTGCTTTCGTCCTCCCCTGATCCCTCCCCGGTCCGGGACCTCATCTCGGACCTCCGCCAGCGTGACCTCCCCCTCACCCTCTCCGCCGCCGGTTCCTTGATCAAGAGCCTCGGTGGTGCCTCCATGCTCGACGAACTGCTCTGGGTTCTCCGCCGTATGAAGGAGTCCGGCCTCCAGCCCACTCTTCTCACCTACAATTGCCTCCTCGACGCCCTTGTCAACTCCGACTTCTTGGCCTCCGCCGAGCGGGTCTTCGATTCCATGCCCAATACCGGCATCCCGCCGGATGTCGTCTCTTACAACACGTTGTTCAAAGGGTATTGCCGGGCGGGAAGGACGAAGACGGCGGCGGAGTTGCTCGAGAGGATGCGAGCCGCCGGTGTGACGCCGGACAAGATCACATTTTTGACTCTCATGCAGTGCTATTACAGCGACGGCGACTTCGGGGAGTGCACAATGCTGTTCAATGAGATGGAGGAGAAAGGGTTGGAGATCCCAACACACGCTCATAGTCTTGTGATTACTGGCCTCTGTAAGGACGGCAAGCCTTTCGAAGGTTTGGCAGTGTTGGAGAAGATGGTGGGAAGGAGCTGTAAGCCTAATGTGGCTATCTATACGGCGCTCATGGATGCTTTCGCCAAGGTTGGGAATGAGAAGCAGGCAATGGTGGTCTTTGAGAGGATGAAGGAGGAGGGGCTGGAGCCTGATGAGGTCGCCTATGGTGTTGTTGTGAATTGTTTTTGCAAGAATGGGAGATTGCAGGAGGCCATGGACTGCTTTGAGCTTTGCAAAAAGAAGGGTTTGACTGTGAATGCTGTGTTTTATTCCAGTTTGATTGATGGATTTGGGAAGGTTGGGATGGTCGGGGACGCAGAGAAGGTATTTGATGAAATGACTGAGAGAGGGATTGTGCCTGATTCTCATTGCTACAATGCGCTTATAGATGCTTATGGGAAGGCGGGAATGGTCGACGAAGCTTGGGATTTGTTTAAGAGGATGGAGAAGGAAGGATGTGATCCGACCGTGTATACGTATACTATTCTTATCGATGGGTTGTTCAGAAAGCATAGGAATGAAGAGGCGTTGAAGGTGTGGAACATGATGATTGATAGAGGCATCACTCCAACCCCGGCGTCTTTTAGAGCCCTTTCAATTGGCCTTTGTCTTTCAGGGAAGTTTGCCCGGGCGTGTAGGATATTGGATGAGCTAGCTCCGATGGGAGTGGTACCTGAGACCGCGCATGAGGATATGCTTAATGTGCTTTGTAAGGCAGGTAGGATTGAGCATGCCTGCAAGTTGGCTGATGGCATTGTTGATAAAGGCAGGGAAGTTCCGGGAAAGGTTCGGACTGTGATGATTAATGCATTGAGGAAAGCGGGAAATGCCGACCTGGCTATAAAACTGTTGCACAGCAAGATAGGAATAGGGTATGACCGGTTCGGCAGCTTCAAAAGACGAGTTAAATTCCAATCTCTGTTGCAAATCTAGCAGCGGAAAATGCAAATTGTCGAACCTTGTATCAATTATGAATGTCAGTGATTATCGGTACATTCAAATAGCTCACCGGGGAGGTGCTGGTTCATGGATCTGACACTGAACAAGAAAACATGAATTGAAGCAAAAATCAAGCTTTGTGTTTTTGAGACAACCGGAAATTGGTGCGAGGGGAGGGTGTAGCAAACAAAGTCTCAACATTAACAACTTGTGCGGCATGGAGGGCATTTATTTACTCATCTCATGTACAATTTTCAGCTCCATAGAGAAACTGTGAATCATGGAAATGGAGCTTGATTTTGTTTATCTGATACCACTGCTTGGATCAAATGTGAAAGCGGAAGTAATGGCTAGTGATTGTCACTATGAAATAATTCGACAACATCGGGTATTGTTCATCGATATTCAAAGATCAGAGAAATAGACTTTGATCTTGAGTCTTTGGAACTCCGAATCCCTTAGATGGGTGGTGTCATCTACCACCAGTGAAGAATATATTTAGGGATATCAAACGAGGTAAGCATGCAATTTCGCCTCATTTGTCTTGTCGTACGGCATAAATAACACTAGCTTTGAGATTTGCTAGCTATTTAATCACTTTCAAACTTATTGTCTATTAATTTTAAAGCAACAATTGAAACAGAAATGTTTGATGTAGTCTTAGATCAGGCATTTGAGTTTCATGAATTATTCTAAAAGAATTCAATATTTTCATGATAAGTTGAACTTAAAATTTTATTTATTTTTTTTTTTGTCAAAATTTTTAATTTTTAATTTTTTTATATTTTTGACCCATCAATTTCCTAAATACCACAGCTTAAAAATCGAGGGTTGAAGCATTGAAGAATCACAGTGGAAATAAATTTTCTTGGCATATACTTAAAATTATTTACTCCCTCCATTCTAAATTAGTTGTGGTTTTAGGATCTTGTACACAAATTAAGAATAAAAATAAATGCTCTAAATTTTAGAATAAAAATAAAGTAAATGAATAAATTATCCTTTATTGTGATTAGAATATGATTTTCTTTATTAAACTCCTTTTGTTTTATCCATTACTAAGTACATTTTCCTTTTTTTCCAAAATAGCTGACATGTTTCATCACCAAGTTTTTCAATTTAAAATTTTGAAAATCTATACCTTTCCAATATGCAAGATTTTTTTTCAGTAAGGTTTTGTAATTTAAAATTATGAATATTTATATTTCCCACCAAACTTGTTCTATAAAATAAAGAAAGCACCTACAAGTTCATTAACCAAATCTTAATGTTGATGTTTGTGGTAACTCTATATTTTGATTGCCATCGATATTTTCTTCTATTAAAAATTTGAGAAAAAAATAAACATGTTAAAAAAAATGAACCAAATCAATAATAATTTTTTAATTTTACAGTAAATGAAAATTTATTTTTAATTAAAATAAAACTCTATTTTTATTATCAAATTGATTTACTTCAATTTAAATAAAACTCTGCGACATCTTAATTTATTTATAAATAATTATTTAAATTTAAATAAAACTTTGTTTTAAATTTAAATATATAAAATATTTAAAATTACATATAGACATGAGACAAAACTAACTTGTTGATCAGTATTTTTAATAATACTCATTTAATATAACACAATTTCCAATAAATTGAATATTATATATATATATATATATATATATATATATATAGCGGTGGAAAAGGAGGGCTGGATGGGCTTCTTGGAATGGGCCTTTATAATAATACATGATAAGTATGAGTTGGGTTTGATCACTGGAAGTTTTCGGTAGGATCTCGAACCATCTCGCACGCAGATCTCAGCTTCGCATCATCGGCGATGGCGTCCGGCTGCCGACGGTGATGTCCCACTTCTCCACTCTCCGCATTCTCGATCTCATCCAGGCCATGGTGCTCTCTCTTTTCCTCTCTCTATATAAGCCGTGACCCATGAAGCAGCAATCTACGAGTTTGATCGATTGATTTTGCTTTGATTTGCTCTTCTTGCTGGCAGGCGATGTCGAAGAAGGTGATAACGAGGGAGGAGTGGGAGAGGAAGCTCCGGGATGTGAAGATCCGCAAGCAGGACATGAACAAGCTCGTCATGAATTTCCTCGTCACCGAGGGTTACGTTGAGGCTGCTGACAAGTTTCGCATCGAGTCTGGCACTGAACGTACCTCTCGCCCTCTCTTAATATTTTATTTTTCTGCTTTTTTATTTTGTTTTCCTTCTATTTGATTGGTGTTTTGTTGTTTGTTTTCCTTTTGATGATGGATGGACGTGTAGCCGATATCGATCTGGCTACCATCACTGATCGAATGGCAGTGAAGAAGGCTGTGCAGTCTGGCGATGTTTTGGATGCCATTGAAAAAGTGAATGATTTGAATCCTGAGGTACGATTTCATCCATTTGATGTTTTGCTCTTTTGTTTGTAGTGTTGGATATGCTCTCTCTTTTGGTGATGGAGATAAAGCCGCAATTTTTAGATTGATCGCAGTTATTAATTACCATTTTGATGGCGTCAGTGCTGAAAAAAAAATTAAACGAGCTTTATATCGGTCTTGTTGAGTTATCAGGCATTCCTGGAATAAATTTTTGTCAATGTTTTAAAACTTCAACATCTCTGGCCAGAGGACACTAAAATTTTGTCAATGTGATAGAACTTCAACATTTCTAGCCAGAGGACAATAAAATTTTATCAATGTTTTAGAATTTCAACATCTCTAACCAGAGGACTTCAATGTTTTGATAACCTTTGGCTGCCTAATTTGCTTCTTTGACCGGAGTTGATGGATGTGATGCACATTTTTTTTTTTTTTTTTTTTGGCTTTTATCCAAGCGGTTATAGTGCATGAAAATCTTGTAGAACCTTGTGATGACTTGGTTTTGTATTGTCTTCTATGTTGTGTTTTGTGTACTTGAAATAGAACCTTGGGTTTGTGTTTTAATCAGTTGAATATACTCCCTCTATTGCTGTGACTGAACACAATGAGTGTGAAGTGCATGGATGACGTTTCCATCATTAGCTTTTGAGCAAAAATTAGGTCTTACATCATCAGTTCTTGGTTTTATTTGTTTGCAGATACTAGATACAAATCCTCAGCTATATTTTCATCTTCAACAACAACGGTTGATAGAACTGATTCGTGTTGGAAAGGTAGAAGAGGCACTGGAGTTTGCTCAAGAGGAACTAGCACCAAGGGGTGAGGAAAATGTAATGCCCGTTTAACAACTCTTCTCTCTTCTTTCCTTTGACCAGCAGTTATGTCTAACTAACTAACTTGAAAAGGTAACCTGCTATAGACAAACTAATTATTTTCTTATACACCTTTTGCATAAGATCTCCTGGACATTAGTATTCCACCCGGTTGTATGACCATCTTAACACATATCATCAACATCCGAATAGATTGTGAATCCTTGTTAGTTGGTTAGATGTTTTTAGCAATAACTATTTAAGAATGAATTCTTTTCATTACTTAGCATGGTTATATAGAAATAAGGACAAGCCATTTTGTTTTTTGGCATAGACTTGACTCAAAGCCTCAACCTCTCATTTAGATGAGCGTTTTCCAACTCTTCATTGTTGAATTGGTTTTCTGTAGCAATGTTTTTTGGACGAGTTGGAGAGGACAGTTGCACTGCTGGCATTTGAAGATGTGAAGAATTGTCCATATGGAGAACTTCTTGATCTGTCGCAGCGTTTAAAAACTGCAAGTGAAGTAAATGCAGCCATCCTCACAAGCCAAAGCCACGAAAAAGGTTGGTGATTGATCATTTGTTCTCTTGAGATTCTTCTTACATAAGTTTGGCATGTGCTTTCTTGAGTAGCATAAATCACACTTTTGAATCATCTTTGGATCTAATTTCTAAAATCAAATTCATCTTTGGTCCCAAAGCTCCCAACCGCATTTTGTTTTCTGTATTTTATTATGCCTTAATAACCATCTCTTGGAAGCTACATCATTCTATTTGTTGTTGCTACTTCAACTCTATCCCCCCACTGATCATATCTAATCATCCCTTGATGCTTTGTCATGAACAAAGGTATCGCTGATTACAAAAACCGAATTTTATGTTATGCTTAATTTATTGGCATTAACATATATTAACATTAATTTTCAGAACCAAAGCTTCCTAGTCTACTGAAAATGCTGATATGGGCTCAAAATCAGCTCGACGAGAAGGCTGTTTATCCGCATATTACTGACTTAGTGAAGGCCACACTTGAAGATCCAGCTATCTGAGTCTTCGGCGCTGCACCTTGAGCCAATTTAGTAGGAAACCGGAAATTCTTGGTGAACGTCTGTGAATAACCGAATTATTATGTTTTCTTGAATGTTAGATTCCTAATGACTGGATTTTCCAAGTTCTTATCCAAAATGGTCAAGTATGTTTATTCCTTAGTATCTCTTGTTACTCTTTCGTTGTTCTCACCAATCATCTTCAAATAGGGATTATTTGCATTTTTTTTTTTCTCTATGTTATTTTCCTCCATATTCTTCCAATCCAAACTAACATCCTGTCATTCCCTTCAGCCTCATATGAGCTAATTTCACAAGAACAAAATGACAACACAAATGACAAAACAAAAGACACAAACAGCCATTAAAATAAATAATAATAATAATTATTATTATTATAATTATAAGTTTCAAACCATAGAGTCATGCAAAAGGTTATTTCTAAGGTGCAAGCATGCTTATTGTAGGATTTATTAGACTTGGTCCATTTGTCTTCTATCCATCCTATCAAAGTAAATGAAGAGGCCATCATCAAAGTTAAGAGCATAGCTCAATGGATCATACTGAAACCTCACCTTATCTTGGTCCTTCCTCTTCCTTCTGCTTGCTCTCATCCTCCCCACAAGCCTCTTGCACTCCTTCTGACTTCTCTTGTTCAACAGGATTATCAAGCCAATCAAACTCATCCTCATAAACAAAACATCAAGATACTAGAGCTTCTTGCAAATGTAAAGGAAATGGATGAACCTTCTTTTAAGAGCTTAGAGAAGTGTTTAAAAATTTAACGTACTGAGAAAGAGCACACTGTGTCCTCTGTGAAGAATTCCCAATTCTGTATTTATGTATCACATGAGAATGATAAACATGGGAGTGATGGGAAAGATGAGAAGAAGTGGAAAAGCTTTTTAAGATTCCAGCTATCCCACGGGGTCTTGGCTTGGCTTCTTTCTCTCAACTTTATCCATTTTTAAATCATTCCTGTGGAGATTCTGGAAATTCACTGCATTATATCTCATTGCTCTGAAATTCGTACATTAATTCACTTCCACCACCTTTTTAACATAGTTGTGGCTCAGAAATTTTCTGTACCACCATGATTTTGATCAAGTCAACATGACAACATGGGATTTTTCATTGTTAAATTTTTTTTTTAACATCAATAATATAAAATAATTAATTATAAGTAAAAGATATATATTATATAATCCAGCATTAAATTAAAAGTAGGAGTCAAGACTGCATACCCACCTAGGATTCATCGATCCCTACACAACATAGTTCTCCTCTCAAGACATGTATCCAACCACAAAACACATCACTGTTCGCATGATACTCACAATGCTGGAGCTCAAATTCCTTCAAAATTCATCACTAAATTCCAAAGCTCAGACCAAAGCAAAACCTCCTTAAAAAACATTCAATTACGTTCCATTGTCCCTACTTCGATGCTCACTATACAACAAGCAACTCAATCCCTCTTTGCTTTCTCCGTCACCTTCCCAACTATATCAACCCTCTGCACCTCCCCTTCCTTTCAATCCCTCCAATTCCATCAACCCTCTCCCTCACTCCCTGCTATATACTTACACTACCATCATTATTATTATTATCATCATCATCATTATTACTACTACTACTACTAGTAGTACTAAATAGATAGATATATACATAGTCAGTGTTATAGTTAACTTCTTAAGTAGTAATGGGCTCCTTAGCATCAATCCATGGAAGCGAACACCGGATATACGCAACGTTCTGTCTCCGATCACCGTCTCGGCCGAGCACAACGAACAAGTACTGTAACAGGTTAGAGTTCTACAACCCGTCTGACAACTCATGGCGGTGCGCCGGACCAATCCCCGGAATACCAGAGAATCACACACTGAAAGGCTTCGCCATGGTATCGGTATCCAACTTCATCTACATCATCGGTGGCAAGCTTTGCAAGAAAGAGAACCAAGACCAAGAACGAGACATCACCGTCCGAGATGAAGTCCTCCGGTACAACGTGAGCACAAGAGAGTGGTCAACTTGCGCGCCAATGGCCACCCCGAGGTGCAACTTCGCGTGCGCAGTGTGTGACGAGAAGGTGTACGTAGCCGGGGGGCAGTGCACGGTGTTGACAGCGCGTGGCACGGCGTCGGCCGAGGTTTACCAGCCGGGACGAGATAGGTGGGTGGAGTTGCCGGGGATGAGCCGGCTGAGATACAAATGCGTCGGAGTGGTGTGGAAAGGGAGATTTCATGTGATCGGAGGTTTCGCGGAAAGAGGAGATGATGGGACTGTCATGCCGTTCATGGTGGAGAGGAGCTCCGTTGAGGTTTACGACGAGGAACGGTGTGAGTGGGAGTTGATGCCGGGGATGTGGCAGTTGGACGTGCCGCCAAACCAGATAGTGGCGGTTGGAGAACGGTTGTTTAGCTCTGGAGATTGTTTGAATTCTTGGAAAGGCCATGTGGAGGAGTATGATGGGAAGTTGGGAATATGGAGTGTGGTGGAGACATCACAGAGTGATAGGTTGGATGAGTTGTTGATGTCATCATCATCATCATCATCATCATCATCATGGGAAGGGAGGATGCAGAGGTTGTATGTGACAATGGGGGCAATAGGGATGAGGTTGTATTTTCTTGGAGGGTATAGAAGAGGGGAGGAGTGTGTGAGGATGGTTTGTACTTTTGATATGGGAGTGGAAGGGAGAGAAGGGTGGAGGAGTTTGGAGCCTGTGGTTGTTTTGGGCCACAGAGAGGAGAGGGCCATGGAGGAGGAGATTGAGGAGTGTATGATGGAGCTCTGTAGCCATTGTTGTGTTGTTCAATTCTGATGATTGTTTGTGTGTGATTTTGTGCATGCATGGTTTCTTGGGGGTTTTTTTTTTTTAAGGTATGTATATTAATTTGTGGTGTTGCATGGGTTCTTGGTTTTGTGTTTTTTTTCTTTTTTTTTTTTTAAGATAATTTTGTTGGTAGATGGATGTGTGTGTTTGTGTGTGTTGAATGAAAATTAAAAGAAGGTTGCTACTTGCTTGCTTTCCATTTAGAGATAATGGTAGAGATGGCAAACATTCTTCAAGGAACCATGCTGTATACTTAAAGTTCAGTGTTTGTGCTCAAGGACAATGATTATTAACAAAGAAGATGATGAGGGGAGCCTTAGAGGTGTATATTTTTTGGTACCAGTGTTTCTTTTAACGTGGTTCCAACCATTTCACATCAAATTAAAAGTTTAGATATAAGTTTTCATTCAATGTAATTAGAAATTATTAAGCATTATATATAGTTAATTAGTTTCCTTCTAAAAGATCTAGATAGAGTTCATTTTGTTTATGCAACAAGTATCCACATTGAGAGGTTAGAGAATAAGCCATATAGAATAAGAAAGGACACTAATTATTCATATAAATCAAGTGGTAGGTGCCACCATGAGAGACAAAGATGGAGACATGCACTTTGTTTCCCAAACGATCATTTTGGAGCTCTTTAATGTTTACTAGTGTTGTTGGGGCACCACCTTATGCGCGTGGTCCTCCCTTCATCACTTCAAAATCCAACGAATGCATAATTTCACTATTACTACTATTATTTAAATACATGCACCCATAAAATCATGTGTGTGTATATATATACACACACACACACACACATAAAGTAATTAATAATTTTAAATAAAATAAAAAATGACATCCAGTGTTACTGTTGGAAGGTGATCAGAATTGCCAGCCAAAAGTACACCTGATCATCATCTATCATGTAAACAATTCACAACTTTTGATGCTAATTTCAAAAGTTTCGCTCCAGTTTTCCGGAGTGCTTGAAATTCCACGGTGTTAAGATATGTTTGATATCTCAATATATATATTATATAATTTTTAAAAGCTGCAATAATATTACTGCAATTCTCCATTTGCTATCTTCTCCCTTCCGGTTCAATTCCCAGGACTATACAAAACTTTGCTCCTCAAAACAAGAGGAGCAACTTTCTTTTATAGACTGTTCCTCCTTTCCATCTTATCCTGTGAACCATATCTCTTGCAATACAATATATATACATATAAATCATTTTTTTTTAAAAAAAAATCTCAGCCTCTTCACTTATCATCTAAAACAAATCAGATCGTGTTCTCTCATCAGGCTTTAAGATTATCAATTTATTTCTTTAATTAATAATAAAACTAACATGGCACAGTCCCATTTTAGGCCGGCCGCCGCTCATGACATTCACATTTCAAACGCCAAAAATAAAAATAAAAATAAAAGAAATTATAGCAAAGAAAATGTGATAGTATATATATATACCTCAGGATCAGGGCCTCAGCAGATGATGGTTGTTCTCCAATCGGACGGCTGGTGGTGGTCGAGGGGTGGAGCAAGAGGTTTTCGAAAGGAAACGATGTAGCTACTCACCATGTAAGCGGTGACCCTCTCCGAGACGCGGATCTCCTCCATTCGCATCTCGCGCAGCCGCTGCGCGTACTCCGGCACGCACACCAGATCCCACACTACGCCCACTCCCCCGGGCTTCAAAACCCTAACCACCTCACCCAGCCCCTTTCCCCTCTCCGCCGCCGCCTCCGCCGCTGCCCCTCCCCCTCCCAACCCACTCAGATGCACCGCCGACACTACGACGTCGAAGTACCCGTCAGCGAATGGTAACCCCCGCGCGTCCCCCTCCCTGCACGTCACGTACTCCTGCACCCCCTCTGCCCCAGCCCGTCGGAGTGCTGCCACGGCCGTCTCACGCCGCCGGTCCAACCCCACGACCCTCCCGCTGCTACCTCCTTTTTTAAGTTGCATCGCTACGGAGTTGAGAAGGATCCCCCGTCCGCACCCCACGTCCAGCGCGGTGCGGACCGCGGACCAGTCCGGCACAGCGGCGACCATACGCTGTGCCATCTCCCACCGCAGGGGGATAGACGAGTAGAGGACATTAGCAGCAGCGTAGAGGAGTCCTGTGGAGGTGAAGGCGACGACGGAGCCGGAGAATCCGGCGGCGTAGCGGAGGGCGGGAAGCGGAGCAGCGGGCAGGAGGGAGTGGAGGAGAGTCAGGAATGGGGAGAAGTAGAGAAGCAGGAGGATCGCGGCCGCCGCGAAGGCCGCCGCATTTACGGCGAGGAACCACACCGTTTGCCACTCGTCAGTGCCATAGATCGAGTAGATCTGCAGCCAATCTCGCCCGGCCGCCTTCCCCATTCCGCCCAACGATCGATCTCCTGGGTTCCGGCGGTCCAGATCCAGTCGCCGGTTATCGAGGTGAGAATTTGAACCCAAACCTTCTCCACCGTCCGATTAGAAATCCCCGGTCTGGATCCCGAGCTCCCTCCACTACCCTCTGCAAAAGCGTTCGAGGGGTTAGTAATACAAGTGGTAGTTATAGGTGGAGTGTGGCCGGCTAAGGGTTTTCTCCGTACGTTTCGTGACCGAGTATAACCGGTTATTCCGGAAATAAATGACAAAAACATATAACTAGAAATTACGTGACCATTGGATTAAATTATCGGGCGGTTGATATCTGAGCGGGGATCGCAAGGGTGATGATATTTTGATAAATCTATGTAGAGACAGGAAGTAGCCGGTGAACGGCCGTGGAATCCGGGTCGCAAATTTAGTATATAACTATTTGGGTGGTGGACTTTAAGCAGAGGGTGTTGAACTAAATAAATCTCCACAGGGGTCGTTTTGGAATTTTTCAGCTTTAGGGACGTGCTGACACCAATTTCTATAAATAAATAAATATAAATAAATATATATATATATATCTCAATCTCCTCATTTGTATACAAATGTCTCATATATCTGAATTTGAATAGAGAGTTAAACTCACTAAGTCAGTCAACTTTGATTTATATGACTCATAGGGTCCACGAAGCTAGAAATGAAGGCATTATTCCGTTCTAATTCCTATGTTAATAATATAAACTATAAATTAGCTGTCTAGTTTAGTGTCATTAGTGTTTATTTATAATTAATTGGTTGTTTTTGGTTGATCAATTGGAAATTCTCACCTACTATAGTTAATGCAGCGTGACCAATATCTCCAGAGTGGTGTCGGTGATGTTTATCCGGCAAATGCCTTGTCAGGCGTGACATTTCTCTCACCCGGCGCCAATCTACGCGTTGACATGGCACTCGACTCATGGCAGAGCTGGCCTCATCCATGGGACCAAAGTCAAAGTTCGAATCATTGCCATTGTGAGTATCTTTTAGTTATTTTTATTTGTATGATCTGTTCCTCCTCCTAGTTCTCCTTTTTTTTTAAAATTTATTCTGTTCAATAATTATTGTTCTGCTGGTTGTCTTTACAGTGGTTTTAGTTTGTTATTTTATTTTATTAGTGATCAACATAAGATCTGAACTTAAGGGTTTTTTTTTCATAATAGTCAAATGTGAAAGGAGACTAAATGGTATAGCCAACGAATTAACAGCTAGTGAGACATGAACAACCAAAAGTTGGTCATGATATTCTCCTTCTTTTCATATAGATAAGATTTGGATGCATTATTGTGTCCTTTCTAGATTGAAATACAAAGAGAAGGGCTTTTGACATATGTAACCTTGTCAAAATCTCTCTCTCGCACGCGCACTGAGGTTGATTATGTGTTATTGCATTAAATAATTTAACTAGTTCTTGAGAAGAGAAACCTTCGTTCATTGATAGAGTAATTAACTTCAATCAGTTAATTAAATGATTTCTATTCTTTGAAGGAAGAAATGTAACAAGATTTAGATTATAAAATTACTTGTTGAGCGATGGAAAGTTGAAACACATAAATATTTGATGGAAAAGATCATTTGTATAACCTATATGTATAAATGGATTTTTGAAGGTCTAGAGGTGAGAATAGAGTGTATGTTTGTGTGTGTGTGTGCGTGTGTGTGCGTGTGTGTGTGTGTGTGTCTCTCTCTCTCTCTCTCTCTATATATATATATATATATGCGTGCTTATGAATATATGTTGTGATGTTTCTCTTAGGACAGTTCACTTGATTAAGGTATTCATATGAAAGAATTTAAAATAAAATAAAAAAAACTTTTGGTTATAACCTAATACAGGATTATATATAAATTTTGGTTATACATAATTTTGGAAATAAACAATATACAGTTTTAGGATTTCAAGGAACATATGACTGAAAGACCCTGATGCTTTCTTTGTGTTTTGGATGCTTAGCTTTAGATCTAAAGTCTAAATGAATTAGGGCAATCAGATCTTGTGTAATTTAATTAAATCACAGACAATTAAAAGCGTACTGGAGGTTGTTGAACGCTCACAATCCAAAATGTTATCACTCAATCGCTAAAGCACACCTGTCTGCTGTCATTTATTCAACTTAAAGCAGTTATTCATCATTTTGAAAATATTCATCCATTGAGAGTTTTAACAAACATTAGATTATATCAATTTAATAAAAGATATATATATTTTCCTAAATAATTATACATGAGTCTCATTCCTTACCACTTTAAGCTTTTAGGTCGAACTGAGCCAATCTAAAAACAGGGTGTGTAAACTCAATTATCAATGCTTGCGGTTTTTGATAGCTAATTGATTCAGCATGTGATTGCCTTCAATGTTAGTTATGAAAGTTAATGGTGGAATCAGTGGGAAGGACATGAAACAACATGTATTAAATTAGTGATTTGCCATCTCACCAGAATGGGCCCAAATCCCTTACTACAATTTGACTTCATGGTTTTTAAATAAACATCATATCAATAGGGCATGCTGTAGCCATTTAACCACTTCCTTAATTCAAAATATCCATCCCACTTTGAGGCTTTATTTGTTTCTTATAAAATTCATTACCGTGAACTTGGATATAAAACTATAGTTAATTAGTGATTACCATCAAGCTTAAGGATTAAGCCACCTAAAGCACGTCTTTGTCAGTGTTCTTTCGAGATAAAGAAAAGGTTTTGCTTTTGGCTTTTCCATTGGAGTTAAGTGAATCTTTTTTCTTTTTTTTTAAATTAAACTCTCAATTGGTTTATAACAAAGTTTGAAAGCTTAGTAGAAAAAAGTTCAGTTCATTGTACTTACGGAATCTGGGTGGGAAGTGGTTTCAAATCTGAAGAGATTGTGTTATTAGATCATAAAACAAAGAAAAAGGACATCCACTTAAAGCCCATGCTTAAGACTGAAGGCTTTAGTGGCGTTTTATTAGATTCCAAAACTACAGATTGAATGAAATGGTCCCTGAAGACATATTAGACTCCTTTAAAAAGAACAATTTGCTTTTGCTTTTTCTCTATCTTTTGAAATTATATTGGTTTAGAAGCTGAAGTCTCTTTAGAGAGTTTTGCATCTTGGTGGTTTGCTCATTAGAGAGTTTCTTTTATGCAACTTTCTAAATCAAGATTGTCTGCTTAATTATGCGCCCAAACCAAGTTTTTGATAAGTTGCTTTTACTGTCATAGAGAATATAGAATTTGTCTATTTATTACATAGCTGGAACTAAATAGCTATTATTTCTGGATGAATGAATTTGATGGAAATGCATTTTAATTTGAACCTGAAAACTAGGCTTAGGCCCAAATAAACTGGGCTGGGTCTTGCTAGCATGATGTGATTTCTTAATGAAAATCTTGGTTTGGTATTTATCCAAAAACATCATCTCAAAAAGTAAGATTGAAATGCCACTCGTCAATCCAAGTGCATTCCTTGTGTTGTTAATGAATCTGCATGAAAAGATTGTTCTTTTTTGAATCAGCATCTTGTGTGCAGATAAGAAAACAAACATAGTGAGAGGATGTAGTTGCGTTCACGTTGCACCTTCTTAATAAAATACAAACTTTGTCAAAGTCCATGCTCTGCTATGCGATGCATTTACGTCAACTTAGTGACATGCTAATGACTCACGCTTCCCTTCTTCTTCTTCTTCATTATTTATTTTCTCTCTTATTCCTATAAATTAAGGACTAGATTTACTTTCCCTTACTATATGATTAATTTTTTATGATGTTCTTAGATCTCTTGGTTTTTTTTTTTATCCATATAGCTTAATTGACATTAGTCAATGTCCTTTTTTTTTGGGCAAAGTTATTAAATCACAACGCATACGTAGTAGATAATGATGCATCATACATCACATAGACAAAAACAAATATAAAAAGATCAACTTGTGTATGTCTATGTATAAATTTATAGTAAAGATGGAAACATAGATGGAGATTAAAAAACAATAGGCAAGATTTGGATTTAGTACACTGTTAGATAAGTTATCTTAAAAGGAAGAGTAAAATTACAGAGTTTTGATGAGCTGAGAGTTTCATGATGCAGATCACATATATTGATTTAGTTTTTAGAATGCTGCAAGTTTGATTTTATACTCTTATCTATTTATCACATTTTTTTTTTCCTTCTTTACGTATCTAATTTTTAGAGGTTTTTGTTTTAAAATATTTAAAACTATTTGATGAATGAATTTATGGATAAGAAGAGATAGGAGGACCACCAGGAAGTCCACTTCATTTTAACAACCTTTGATGAGAGTATTAATAATCAACAATGCTTATCCTGATGAAAAGACAGCATCTTAATATCATGTATCTTAGGCAATATAAACCATGAAAGGAATGTGAGGTTGCTGTTCTGAAAACCCTTCAACTATTGGTCCAATATCTCACCATCTATGTGATTGTGAAAATGAAATTGGCTTGCCAATTATGTGTAATTTTCCTTAATCCTATCACTTTCTGTGTTGACTCTATGGTCATCTTTTATCACTAATTCTTCAATTATATTTATGTAAATATTAAAAAAAGAAATAATGTTAGAATTGCATTTTCTTATGCTTCCTTGGACAGGGGATGTCCTCTGTTTTAAAGTCTTCACCTAAGCAAAAAATTCAATGCAAGCCCAGTTCTGTAAATAATTAATCAACTCAAAAGTACTGAGTTCATATCACACAACTACAATTTAGTCAAACTAAATAAAAAATCATAAAAAAAAAACCAAAATTTCAATCAACCACTATATATATCTAAAAACCTTGGACTCTGAAAATAGTGGTCTTGTGAATCCATTATCAGCCAACCATTAATGACGGAGTAGTCTTCATTTTTAAACATTAGTGCATTGACTGTTGAAAACAAGTCTGGTGTTTATTTGATTTATTATTATTATTATTATTATTTTTTGTGATGAAAGAAAGGCCCACACTCACATGAGCCACAGTGCAGACAAGAAAATTCAGGTTGTACAAGAATTGGATGGTTGTGGTGGGGCCCCATCCATCTTGCTGGCATTCTCACCTCTTGCTTTCTTGGGTGTTATTATTATTATTATTATTATTATTATTATTATTATTATTATTATTTTGTTTTAATATGTATATGTATTTGCATTCAAATGAGTTTTCAGAATAATATATTATGAAAAAAATATTTGTGAATAATGTAACATTTAATCCTAAATTTTTGTTTTGTTTCTAAACAAAAATCTAGAGATGGAGCTTTGCAAAATATAAATTTTTTGTAATTCTAATAATTTTTTTTCTAGATCATTGTCTTACCAAGTTGAACATATACAAATGAGTTTTGAAAGGTGTTATCTCAACGGACATTATATGACTCTCCAATTAAAAAAAAACTCCATCTTGAGTGGATTTTGGAGCTCACTTCATTTAATAATCCATCCAGTTGAATATTTTGAAGCCCTCATTTATATTCATTTTTAATTCGAGTTGAACAGTCCAAGACTCGCTTATTCATTGAAGGAATATATATAAACCATACAAAACTCAGACAAGAAGCACATCATTTGACAAGTCTGGCATTTAAAAGTTAAATTTGTGAATAATAATTATTTTAAGAAATTATAGATTTGATAAAATAATAACTACAATAAAAAATAAATAAATGACAGTGAAATAAACCAATAGAAAGCCAAAAAGAAATAAAACGACAATGTCGGCGGAGGCACACAAACCAGTGGTTTGTACAACAAAAAAAAAAAAAGCTCTGTAGATCACCAAGATCAGCATCAAAACCAAACATCTATATATATAAATATATATATAATTATTATCATCTTTTTGTGCAATTATTTCTTTTTCTTTATTTATTTTTTGCCCATTAAAAAAAAAACCCATTAGTGAGACGAAAAAAAGCAACTCCCTTTTCTTAATTTAATAATACTAAAAATAAAAACTTTCACTTAAATTGAGATTCTTACTCTATCTCTCTCTCCTCTCGACACAGAGTAGCTCCATTTCTCTCTCTGTCTCGCTCTCTCTCTCTCTCTGCGTCCTTCTCTCTTTGGTTGTCTTTTTCTTGAAGTTCTTCACTCTCTGGCGTTGGTCTTGCGTGTCTTCTCTGAGATCTGAGTGTTCTTTGTTGGCTGGCTGGAATCTTGGCATCTAAGGCTGGTTGGAGTACCCGGTTTTTCTACGCAGCTTCAAAAGGTGAGGGTTTTTTCTTGCCTTTTCAGCATCTTTTCTTACTTTCTGGTTGATCTTTTCACTGTTTTCTTGAATGAGTTCTTGAATGCGGTGATCCCGGTCCGCAATAGTTGCTTTCTTGGCTTTTGCTGGTAATGCTTCTTTTTTGTTCAACGATTTGGGGCTTTCTTTTCACGGGTTTGTTTAATTAGTTGTTTCTTGTTGCAATGTGGTCTGATATCTTCTCCAACTTTGTTTTTATTTGAGGTGTTGCTTTCATTGATTAATTGATGTTTTGAGGTTTTGATGATTTGTTTGCAGTGCCAAGATTTTTGTTTATAAATTTCGTATGATGTTGAGTCCTTGAAATGTTGTGTTGGGTGGTTATTGTTGATCTCTTCTTGAAAATTTTGGGGTTTTTATTGGTGGATTTTCTTCCTTTGGCGTTGGTTGCTGCAATGCTATGTGATGTCTGTAAGTTGTGTGAGCTGGTTTTGATGTTTTTTCTTTGGTTTCGTGGATTAATGATGTTGGGTTTTCTGTTTCTTTCAGTGATTTTTTTTTTTAAACCTTTGATGTGCAAAGAAATTCCTGATTTTTATCTAATGAGGGATCAAACAGCATCCTTCCAGCGTTTCTTGCATTGTTTTTTGTTGCTGCAACGGTATCTGTTCATGAATCAATGATGCTGGTTGTACTAATTTGTTTGAAGGCCCAGGAACTGCCTGAGTTTGGGAACAGTTCATTCATAAGAAATTGAGGATCAACTTCTCAAAGTTCCCATCTTTGTTCTTGATGAGTATTTCTTTCTCTGATTTTTGTTAGTTTTCTTAATGTTATCCCTCAATGTTTTTTTTTTTCTGGGGGTTTTCTGTGGTAGTGTGTGAAGACATTGAATTGATTAAATGTTTTGGTTTTCTAGAAGGGGTTTTGAAGTGAGATGTTGGTGAAGTTTGGTTTGGCTATGCAGTGATGGTTTTGATGTGGAGTACTCTCTCGTATTTGTATCAAATTATTTTTGCTTTGCTTTGACATTATTGGAGAACTGTTCCTTGCTACCTTTAACCTCATCCAGTTGTTTTTTATGATAAATCTCATTCTTGGTCTTATTATGACTCATCTGTTTGATTTTTAGGGTAAAATCATGTTGTTTCAACGTTGAAAGAATACTGCTAGAAAGAGAACTACAGCCATGAATAAGAGGAACTTGCGGGTGTTAACATGGGCTGTTGTGGGCTTGATGTTGATGTTGTCCATGCGGTTTGCACTAGCATATACCAATGATCAAGATGGTTAGTTCAACACTACGTCCAATAATCTCGTGCCCTTTTTGGTTAAATAGAAATTTGTATATGCCATGAAAATCCCCACTATGTTTGCACCTCCTTTTGGGTATTTGTCTTGGATAGTGATGCTGACTTTACTCTCAACAATTCCATTTTTATTTTGATGCTTGTAGTAGAACGTTATACTTTTCTCTGTGCCCTTCCTTACATTGGATGGAAATATTTTTAAAAGTTGTGTGATACTCTGGTTATCAGGTTCTTTTTAACAAGTCATTGGGTTGTCATTGATGTGTATGTGCAATGATTGCTCAAAGTTAACCATGCTAAGGTTGACCCCCCAGCCGTATGTGGAAAGGATTTTTCTTCTTTTTCTTGTGTCAAAAATTGCCATGTTTATGTGCAATGATTGCACCAATTTACCCATGCTAAGGGTTGACCCACCAGCCTTATGTGAAAAGGATTTCCCTTCTTTTTTCTTGTGTCAAAAATTGCCATGTTTAATTAGCATACGGTAGACAGCTTATGCAATGATGTATGTAGCTAGATTAGGTAGCTACGTTAGCATTAATTTGTGAAGCCAGAAATATATAGCCATTGATTCTCCAGATAAGATTTCAATTCAGTCAACCAATTGATTCTTTACCTATCATCAAACGAGAGCCATGTGCTGTTTTAGGGAAACATTTTTCTGTTTTCCCAAGCAAAGCTCTCTTTTGTGCCACTGTTGTATATTTTGAACTGTTGGTAATCGCTGGTGACCTTGCTAATGCAAATCTATTATTATTTTGAAATCAATCATGATTGCTTTGTGTTTACACAAAATTACACATGCAAACACTTCAACCTGTGATTCTCTTGGACACCAAAGTCATACTTCAAGGTTTTGCTAAAGTTTGAGCTTTTGACAGTCTTATTTCTTATATTTGTGAATGATTATACCCCCTTATACTTGGTTTCTTGCTAGTGTATGCTATCAATAACTTATATACTGCGCTTGGCTCACCTCTTCTACCTGGATGGGTACCAAATGGAGGAGATCCCTGCGTGGAGAGCTGGCAAGGTGTCCAGTGCATTGGTTCAAATATAACAGCAATGTACGGTAATCTTCTTTCTAATAGTCTTAATTCTTCATTTAGTGATTTTCAATTGATTTCATCTAATAAATTTAGTTCATAGAATTCTTAATGGAGCAAATTTGGGAGGAGAGTTGGGCGATAAGTTACAAAACTTTACTTCAATTGTAACAATGTAAGTTCATAATAGTTTTGCTGCTAAGTATTCACTTTCAGTTTCAACTATATGCATCTATATCAAAAAAAATTATAGCATGCATTGCTTCATGGCTTATGTGTCTGTAGATCCATCTGGTCACAGTTTTGTTTTTTATTTGTATTAGAGATCTGAGCAATAACAATATTGGTGGAAGCATACCAGAGAATTTGCCTTCTACAATGAGCAAATTGTAAGCCTTTATTCTGCCCCATCCATTTTGATATCATCACTTATCCCTCTGTGATCATACTGTGATAACAGTATCTTCTGTTTGAGCTTCTTTGACATCCTTCAATTGTGGCAGTTTTCTTGCAGCCAACCAGTTCACAGGAAGCATCCCAAAGTCTCTGGCAGAGTTGATGCTTCTTTCAGACATGTAAATTCATGGTGCTCCATATCTACTGTGTCCATTACTTGGGTTAATATGTTTAATTTAAAATGGATGCTTTTCACAGGTCAGTCAATGAAAATCATTTAACAGGGGAATTGCCTGATGCCTTCCAGTCTCTCACTGGTCTGATAAATTTGTGAGTCCTCACTACTTGCTTCACTATCCCGCTGCTTTGATCTGCTTAATCATTGATGGTTTAAAGTTCTTGTCAAAGCAGGGATCTTTCATCAAATAATTTGAGCGGCCAATTGCCACCTTCCATGGGAAGCCTGTCATCTATTACCACCCTGTGAGGATCTTTTTTTTATGTCAATGATATTTGTAGACTTTTCCCTCCTTTCCATTTGATTGTTTTTCTTTGGCAGGCACATTCAGAACAATCAGCTCTCAGGAACCCTTGATGTTTTGCAGGATCTTCCTCTCAAAGATTTGTACGAAATCTATGCCCTCCTCTCTTCCTTCATAGACTTTTCCTTCATATATGCCCTTCAGCTAGATAGACGCACATGTTTGCATGTGTGCATGAATGCACAAGGAGGATCATAAGGACAATAGCCATTTGAACTGTTCATTTTGCAAGCAAACAATTTTTTTAAGAAAAGCTGAAATATGGAAAGATCAATTGACAGGAAGATGAAGGACATTGGGTCCATATCTCCATGCAACTATCTAAATAACATCCAGTGTGCATATTTATCAGGTCCAAGAAATTTGCTGTTCTCTAGACAAAGATGTCTACCAAGCTGAAATTCACTTTTTCATGTGCCATAACTTGGAACTTGCGTATAGAGCTGAAGTGAATTTTTAATGGCTGGTTGAAAACCAATGAATATCTTAATCCATTAATTTCTCAATTTCTTTCCTTCACCCTTGCGTAAAGTAGTAGTCTGCTAATATTACCAGAAACCATCGTCCCAGAAATAAAAGAAATTATCTTGGTGTACTTTTCGATAGGTGACATCAACTTCTGTTAGACATATGACTGTCACTTTGATTTTGAACTATCCAGTTGTTTGTCATTCCAAAAACCAATAAATAAATAAGGGTATCAGGGTGTTTGGTGCTCTCCCTATATCACCACACAACTTGAGTGAAATTATATGTTCATTTTCAATATGTTTCTTCTCGTAAGCTATGCAGTATTTTTCTAAATACCTCTAATTCTCATGCAACATTGAATGTACTAACCTATCGTCCAAGTCCTAATATGCAATAATTTGTAATGACAAAGATTGAACCTTAATGTTTTGCCATGGAATGAACCTTAAAGGACTAAGCCTGCCTCTGATTATTTCAGTTTTGAGACATATACAAGGTACTTTGGCTATGCCATGTTGATTGAAGTTTTAAGTGCCTCAAATACAGGATTTTCCTGACCTGTAGCTTAGTATTGAGAAAATTTTATAACCTGCAACTTTTTTAGATACTCTTATTTGCATTCATCTGATCTGTCTGCACTTCTTGATCTTCAACAGGAACATAGAAAATAATCTTTTTTCTGGACCTATCCCTGAAAAGTTGTTGAATATTCCGAACTTCAAGTGAGTACCATATTGTACTCTCCTCCGGTCACTTTTCAAGAGCCTAGTGAATTATTAATTTTTATATTGCAATTCATAATCCAAATATTTGATTGATGATGTTAGTTGGCAAAAATGTTTGCAACCATTGTGACTCCGCTGCGAAGTAGGGAAATCATCTTTGTTTATCTATTGTGATTGTTGCCCCTGAAATGCAGAAATGGTGGTAACCCCTTTAATACCTCTATTGCTCCATCACCAACGCTGTCTTCACCACCATTGTCTCCTCCTGGGGCTCCTGCTCCTGAAATATTCCCTAAGAATTCTTCTGATGGACCAGCAGCCCAGAATGGTAGCCCTCCAAGCAAAAATAAGAAAGTTTCAGCTTTGAAGGTTTTTGGATTTGTAGTTCTGGCTGTATGTGTTGTGATAGTTGCAGTATTAATGGTTATGTACTGTATATCGAAGTACCAAGACCGAAAGTCCAGGCATGAAGCAATACCCAAGAGGCGGGAAGAAAGGATACTTGAAAGGCCCAAGGATCCAAAAATTTACCAAGAAAGAAATTTGATTGGGGAAGAAAGAATTCATGAAAGACCCAAGGATCCAAAAATTTACCAAGAGAGAAATGTGATGGTTGAAGAAATCCCACAGGGGCAGAAGGAGAAGGTGCAGGAGAGGTCCAAGCATCCTGTAAATCATGGAAACTTGATCAAACCAAACAGAAAAATGGAGAAAGGTAAAGCATTTTACTTCTTTTTTATGTTGATTACGCATGTTCAAACTTTTGTTGCTGGCAATGGTGTCATAATAATAATTTCATTGGCAATTGTGTCCACAGATCCACCAGCGGCTGCTGAGAGCCTTAACAGGGACCATGAAATTGATATGGCAGGGACAGAAATGCTTGAACTGCCTTCTTTGGCTGAAAAGGTTGTTGTGAATCGTAGAGTACCTGCTGAAAGCACTCCAAAACCTCCTTCCATAGATTTACTCCCACCAACTTCTGTAACATCCTTTTCTGTTGCATCTCTTCAACAATATACCGGAAGTTTTAGTGAAGAAAATGTCATCTCAGATGGGAGATTTGGCAAGACATATTTAGCAGAGCTTCCTGGGGGGAAGGTCCAATCACTTATCTTTGCTCTGATAAGAGTTCTATCCTTTATTGTCATTCATTTCAAATGGCACTCTTATAAACTTGGTTTTTTTATCAATTTTCCTCTGATTGCATCATTAATTATGCTCCTGCTGATAATAATACATCATTTCATACTCATTCGTTACCCTTGCCTTCACTAAAGTATGGTGAGTGTGCATGTGATATCTGGCATGTCTTTTACTATGATTTCCCATAGGTTCTGTTAGAATTTAACCTTCTGAGGTAGATGTATTCATCAGAGCAATGCATCATATCAATGTAGAAGGCAAAAACTGAAAGGAAAAGAAATGTATAGTCATATTACAGATTTTGTAACTATTTCTGAGGTAGTCTAACTTACATAGTTGATGCAGAAAGACATCATATCAAGTATGGAGGGAAGGATAAAAGGAGAAGAAATGGACTGTGTTTGTAGTTGTTGTTGCCTGTTATATGAGGGCATGCAAATGGCGTCTCTTAAATAAAATTTTCATCTTTCTAACCACACTCTTAAACTATGGAATTGAAACATCCCACATCCTCTTTATTGGATTTCATTAAAAGCTTTACATTATCTTTCCTATACTAATTTTTTTGCAGCCATGCCTCCTGGCTTAGTTTTATCCTAGTTTTTCTTAAAGAATCAGTAATCTTTTTGCTCGTGTACTTTTAATTTTTAATGTAAAGGAAAAAATTCACGGTTATGACAGTTACATTCTAGTTGTTTTCACTCATTTGTTTTGTGTTGTTTGAACATAAGTTTGCAACTTTCTGTTATCCCAAATGGCCTGAACCAAGTTTCACTCTTCTCCCTTGATGCTCAATTATATGATTTTTGAAGCAGTAGGATGTGGTTTTATGTTCTCAATCACTATTCATGTTCTAACTCAACTTCCAAACTGCAGCTATTTTTTTATGCTCCTGAAGTTATTAGGAGCAATTTTGGAAATGCTCATCTATTGTGTATCTTCCATATAGAATGATGTTTTTTAGTTAGTGCTGTTATAAATGCATATTTTGACCTGATTTTGACTCTTATTGTCATGTTTCTCATCCAGTTCTTGGCAGTGCTGAAGCTTGATACTGCAAACTCGAATATGCCTGTCGATGTTTTTCTTGAGTTGGTGTTGGCAATTTCAGAACTTCGTCATCCTAACATCACTGAGCTTGTGGCTTATTGTGCCGAGTTTGGACAGCGGTTGCTTGTTTATAACTACTTTAGTAAACACACCTTACATGATGTACTCCATGGTGGAGATGATCTAAAGAGAAAACTGTCATGGGATGCTCGTATCAAGATAGCTCTTCAATCTGCCATAGTTTTAGAGTAAGTGGAGACCTCCATTAGGTGTCTAATCTCTTCTGTCACTTGAATGAAGACTGATCATCAGTTTATCAAATTTTTTCATGAAGGTATCTCCATGAAGCCTGTCAACCGCCGGTTATTCATCAAAATTTTGAGCCAGCAAATGTACTCCTTCATGAAAAGCTAGCTGTTTGTGTCTCTGAATGTGGCATGGGTTCTCTCGTGTCATCTAATTCTGTGACTCAGGTAAGCAATAGCAGGAATACTGAGCAAATGACTATTGCTAGACCATTTGTTGGATTGTGAATAATTTTAAATAAAATATCAGTTAATAAGCATCTAGAATTAAGCCAAATCAGAGCAATCCGGTACACCGCCCACCTAAGTTTATGTGATTGAACAGTAATGTGAAGAATTGGTGTACAATAATCATGTGAATGCTATCATATGCAGGACTACCAGATTAAATTACTGTCATACAAGAACGTGCACAAGTAAATTGAATGTAATGCATATGGATGTAGTAGGTTTAACCCAACCTATGGCAATTTGTTCCAAAGGGAAATTGCAAAGAAAGTTATCCCGATGTTTGCATATCTGTGTTAGGTCCCACCTATCAAGGGAATTAATTTTATGAATTGGGATGTTTTTGTAGATATGCTACAATCCTAAGTGTATCCCAAAAGAATTGAGGAACAGTCAATAACCTAATTTTCATAGAAATGCATATAACCTGTGTTTCATGCATTGCTGTCTGTACATGAAAGATTTTGAAATTTATTGGTTACTCTATTTATCAAATAACAATATGATATCTAGATCATGACCAATTGTCACTATCAGTTGTCAGGTCGTATACGCACATTGTTCAGTTATGAGGCACCGGAATTAAATGAGTCTGGATCATTTACTGACCGCAGCGATGTTTACAGCTTTGGAGTTGTCATGTTGGAACTCCTGACTGGGCGTTTACCTTATGACAGGTGAGTGACCTTTCCAACAGTCGAAAATAATAATTCTACTGCTTAAACTGAAGTTTCAGATTTTACAAATGCCTGGTTTCCTTGCTGGTTTATGCCCACAGTGACCGACCTCGACCTGAGCAACATCTTGTGAGATGGGCTAGTTCTCAGCTGCATGACATTAATGCATTGTCACGCATGGTTGATCCTTCAATTGGTGAAAAGTACCCCATCAAGTCATTATCACGGTTTGCAGACATCATTAGTCGATGTATTCAGGTGTGCCCATTTGCACTCTTATCCTTTTGTTTTGCATGCACATTATCACACGGATGCATTATTCTTTAAGGTTCGGATCAAAATCTAGTGCCCCATCCATATTTTCTGTTCAGATCAGGATCTAGTGCTCCATTCATATTTTCGTCTAGTTCATACTTCCTTCTCAACCACAACAGATGTTTGAACCAAGCTGTCGTTATATTATATAGCTCTACCCCCCCCCCCAACAGATATGCAGAATATTTAACTGAACTGCTTCAAATTCCTCTATTTAGCCATTTTTTAACTGAATTGTAGGTTGTTAGATCGAAATAAAAATAATAATAAAAAATAAGGAAAAATTGTGCCAGGTAGAAGTATGTTCAATTGGAGATGCAATCAAATATGCTGCATACTGTTCTGAGACCGTATTCTCCAAAATTTTTTTGGCAGCGAGGACCAGAGTTCAGACCACCCATGTCCGAAGTGGTACAAGATCTCAAGCTTATAGTTGAAGAATCTAGAAATAGATCTATTGGTGAAGATCCTCTGGGACAAGCAAGTACTACAAGCAAAGACGAAGAATGACCAACCAGAGTAATGGAGCATTTGGAGTACCAACGAAAATCCAAAGATGGCTGGCTGGTTGCTCATCATGGTTTTCCAGTGCTAACATATCCCTATTTATGACCCTAGGTTTGAAATTTTAGGTCGTCTATAATTATTCGTCTTTGTAATATCAGCTTCCCCTGAGCAAGCAGCCACCTACTATTTATCTTGTGCCGACACTCATATTTGTTCAATTGTATCAATCATTGTTTTTGTGGAACTCATTGCAAGATAGCAGCTTCATGTACCGTCCATCCATCCATCCAAAGACGGTGGCCCAAGATTATCATTTCCTCGGAAACTGTTTACTTAACAGTCCGCTGGTTGTTGAACTCGTGCACTGCCAATTAAGGCAAAAAAGATAAACGTCATACGCACGCAAACCATGCACATGGTAAACCTACCGCCCTCTCATTGTTAACCTTTCAAATTCTTAAATTGGTTTCAGCAGAGAGAGTACGAATTGACAAACATGGCGGCTATCAATAACTATAATATTAGAACACAAACAAAGAGTATCTTAATTAAGGTTTAAACCAAAAAACTCAAAAGCAGAAAAACTGAAACTGAAACAAAATATAAGAATATAATAATAAATTCAGGTCCTTTTCCCCTAGCAATCTTCAAAAAGCATATAAGCCACAGCCACACCGCAAAATGGGAAAGAAGCCCGGGTCACTTTCCACCACTCGCAACTAATCATCGCCGAAGGTAGTCTTCTTACCTACATGTAAAAATATAGTAAACATGTAAGAAATAATTCAGATATAAGAATTTTGATCACATCAGTGGGTGATAGATAATTCAAGTGCTCTTTTCTGTGCTGGCTGTACCTGCACTCTTCAGAGGTGTCCCGCCACGTCCACCACGTCCGCCACCACCACCACGCCCTCCCCTGCCACCACGTCCACGTCCACCACCACCACGCCCACCAAATCTGCCTCCGCTATCTCTACCTCCAAATCTTCCACCGCTGCCTCTACCACCACTAAATCCACCACCATCACGGTTATCATCCCTTGGTTTGGCAGCTTCAACAACTAATGAGTGGCCACTCAGATCAGAGCCATTGAGCTCTAACGCGGCTTCAAAAGAGTCTTTCTCGGTGAAGTCCATGTATGCGATCCTTCACCACAAGCACAGTAAGTATTCAAAGTTAAAAGTCAGAAAGGGATTGGAAGAAGGAAAGAAAAATTGAATCCCCGCCTACAATTTAAGGATAATATCAGGGCACAGCAGTGGAGTCAGCCATGTGCCAAATCCCCACACACAGCACACAACAATGACTATTTACATCTTCAAACAGTGATATTAGTGCACTACACTTGAAGAAACAAATCTCAGTAATCTTTCAAAAGAAAAACAGAGAACCAACTGAGCACTTGCAATGGTGGGTTGCGCATTTCCAGCGATGTTATGACTAACAGATGAAGCAAAGAGCTCAGTCCTATAAATCTCATGTGCTAAAATTCTCCAACAAACCGGTCTCATCAATCACTCAATCCATAAATATGCGGTAACCAGCTATAATATATAATCACAGTACACTAACATAACCGCAAACAAGGCTATTAAACACATTTTGAGAAGCATCAAATGAGGGCCTACAAATCAGGTCCCAAAATATATTGCATGCAATACTATTCTGTAATCATAATGTAAGTACCCCAACAATACATAGAATTGTAACATGAATAGTATAAAGTTAATGCATGTAGGATTCGAGAAAGGCCATAAATAGATATTTACTAAATAAAAAAAATTAAAATATGTAGAGGATGAGCCAGATGGTGGTCATGGTCTTTCCTAGAACAGTAACTGGGAGACATTCAGTATCATGTCTCTTAGCAACAATGGGACCCTGATCTAAACTCAGAATATCACATGGGTGAAGCAGGGGAGAAAGGGAGCCTCTTTAAAAGAAAAAATAAAAATAAAATATAAATGCAGAATCAACTAACCCCTTTGGGTAACCAGACTCGTAATCTTTGGGTATTGAAACACGGCTGATATCTCCACAGGACCCAAAATGTTCTTCAAGGGAGCTTCTGATCTGAGATTTTAACGAAAATGCTTAGGGGACCACAGAATAAAAATCACATTCAAATGGCATGCACATAGAAAGAAAATACCTGGTCTTCCTCGAAATTCTTATCAAAACCTTTTACAAAAATAGTATGAGATTGACCTTTCCCACCCTTCTGGAAAGATTTGTTGTCCTTACTACAATTTGCAGAGAATAGAACATCAGTTGCTTGGTTATCAAAAAAAGAATAGTACAAAACAGGCCAATCCATGACAACAACAACAACAACAAAAGTTGATGAAAATTTGATTGGGAAAAAATTTGATGTCATGAATTCCAACTGACTCATGAGAATCATAAATAATGTGCAGTAATTACTAAAGCCTACTAATATCAAATAACAAATATGTTCTACAAAGAACAAGTGGGCATCCATTCCGAATATGAACTGGCCTAAAGTCAAGATCTTGCCTAAAGTCAAGATCTTGCAATGCTGCATTTTCACTAACAAATAAGACTAAAAAAGAGCATTACCCACTGGCCGGTGTATAAGACCCTCTTTCACGGGCAAGATCAAGTCTCACAGCACGACCCAACAATTCCTGACCATTCAATTCAAGTGCCTGGCAGTAGAGCACAAGCAAAAGGTATTATTTGAAAGAACAAAGATTCAAAGCTAAAAGCCACCGATGGAATATTGAGCAACAATTCAATCAAAGGAACTGAAGTGGAACAGCCTTGCTACCACACTAATCATTACCTTCTGAGCACCCTCTGCAGAAGCAAAATCCACATGGCCAAAACCCCTTGATCGACCATCTTCACCAGCTGCCAATCTGACAGCAACTACTTCTCCAGCTTCTTTGAAAAAATCATATCTGCAATGAAAAGAGATTGAACATATGACAGGTTGAAAATCAAGCCAAAAAGAAATTTGAACTCCAGAGAAATTCATACACTTCATCCTGCCCAGCATTAAATGACAAGTTCCCCACAAAAAGAGTGCAACTTCCAGAGACTTGGCTTTGACTACTTGAAGGGGTTTTAGGCTATTAAGAAATACATATTATATAAGAATATAGTAAAAAGAATTGCATGGTAAAAAAACCACACGGATAAATTAAAAATATATATATAAGAAGTCGAAAGTACGATTTTCTTTGAAACATCAACCATCTCGACATCCATGTCCTGCATATTAACAGAGTCCAATAAACACAAGATAGAAAGCACAAAGAGAAGCATAATTCAACAAGAGCCACCAATAATATAGATACATATCATAAAATTAAAAAAATTGGTTGGCTTCAAATTTTGACCAGACTTTAAAGGATAGGAAGAGAACATTCTTATTTTTCTTTAGCCAATATCAAAAGTTATCATCACCGCAAAGGCTTCAAAAACCAATAAAATTATAGAATCATAAAGAACAAACTTAGAATGCATAAGCTAAAAGAAATAAATGATAAAAGCAAACAGCGGATTAAAGTTTATGTATACAATGAAACTAGATCCTGTTACTTAATCACCACAGCCCGTAAAATAATATTTTCTTGAAGAAAACCTGCCCATGAAGATATAGTGAGTCAAAGACTCAAGCATCGTTACCTAGATACATCCACAAGAATTTATATATCAACAGAAGGTTATATATCACTCTTAAAATATGCTATGATAACTTGAGATATCACATGTTATCCACTTCATATTTCTGTCCGTCTACTACTATAAATTAATTCCTAATCATTGCAATGTTTTAAGTACCAATTTCGATGAAGGATTACAGAATCCATCTTTTCCTCCCTTCTGTGTTCAAATCTCAATCTCCCATAATTTAAGTTATTTCAACTTCAATCTGTCTTCTTTGTAACTTTGTATATTAATTCTTTATCTTTCAAATCATTTCAACACTGATTTCTACAAGCTTTCATGATTTCAAAACTTCTATTTTAATTTAATTTAAATTTCAACTGGCTAAAATCTTGTGTTAAATCCTTCTTTACAAATATGATAACTTGTAAAAACAATATGATTTGTGTCTGTATATGCATGCACATATGCAAACCCATACAGATATTCTCTTATATTTATATCTCAGTTTCCTAGCAACCACCAGAGTGAATGCATGACAATGTGCACACTCATCATACCTTAACCACTAATAGTTCTAGACTGAAATGCATAGGGATAGGAGACCTTGATGTTCTTACTTTAAACATGATACACAGTTTAAATGCTAGCTTTGTTCTACTTTAAAGTCAACAATACCTTCTTTGGGGTTTTTGTTGGCTGTTCATCTTCACCATCTTCATCTTCGCTATCCTCATCTTCATCCGAATCAGATTCTTTAGCAGACTAACAAAGATCAGACAAATGATACAACCAAAATCAATAAAAGTATGCCTTTGCATGCACAAGAAATGAACAGACTCAAAGCTAAGAAAGATTCTTTTGGGATGGCAATTGATTATTATATTTTACCTTGCCACTTTTGGTTTGTGCAGGCTCTTCATCAGAACTATCATCAGTCTCACTCTCACTGCTTTCTTTTTTCAGAGTCTTAGCATTTCCCTCCTTGATACTTTTGGTTTGTGCTGGCTCTTCATCCGAACTATCATCAGTCTCGCTCTCACTGCTTTCTTTTTGAGCTGTTTTAGCATTGGCCTTCCCAACAGTTGCAACAGCACCCTATGTCATACATCAGACGAAATTAAGCAAGAAAATTGTAAAAACTCATCTCTAAAATTCAGCACCTCAAAAAACTAACTTTCAATTTCTTTTCTTTTGGTTCTTCATCACTCTCATCGGAACTGTCAGATTTTGGAGCAGACTTGCCCTGCAATTCCACATAACAAAATATTGCATAAAAACATAAACTCAAAAGAAAAAACAAACAGCCAAAGGAAAGACACAGTCGTTCTTCCACATAGAGTAACAGCATCATAAGCAAAAATCATAATTGCCACACACTAGAAAAATAATGAGATCTAGAACATCAACTTATGAAAAAGTCCCACACAGAGAAATCTGGGCTCCCGCAAGCACTTGAATCACCATATTACCAAAAAAGCAAGAATATCACTGTCACCACACTAATCTTAGGTTGAAATACAAGGGAATTGATCAACATGAATCATTCAAATGTCACCACAAATAGTTTTAGCATCTTACAAGAGTCGCCAACAATGTACTTCTTACAGAAAGCACATGCTACTAACCTAAAATTATGGTCAGATACATTGAACCCACATACTTGACATCTCACTCTAACGAGACTCCAACACTACCAACCTTAAACAAGCACTCCCAACATTACACAAAAATTCTCAGCAACATGTAATTCCTCAATGCTGAATGATTATATCAAGAAAATTTTTCCACACTACCCAAATTGAATGGTGCACAAAACAAATTAGAAAAAATGAAAATGCATTTACAATTAACCAGCAACTAGCAAAGCCAAATATGAAACAGTCTCAAGTACCAATCTGGGGTGTTTCTTATCTGCTACTTGTTGCTTTTTCGCAGAAACTGTTGCTTTTGCAGTTGGTGGCTGCATGATGTACAAAACAAAAATAGGTTGTTAGTACACAACAATCGAAGAAATGGCAAACACAACACGACAGCACATTCTCATCAATATCACAGTCAGACTCATCACTGACCCGTTCCTAGATTTTTTCTTAAAATCATCAATTTAGGTGAATTTTACAGATGACAGGATTCTCTTGCTTTGCTAGACACTTATGGGAAACTTTGCCTATCCATTTGAGATGTGTTATGCGTTGAGTGATATAAGCAACAAAAAAAACACACAATTCATATCCCTTCCTTGAGGATTTCAATTAGCCATCCACCAAACCAGCTTTCAAATCAACAAAAGCAATACAAAATTTCAAATTTTTAAGTTCAAAAGTAAAAATTTATAAGATAACCCAAATTGATAATGAATCAATTATTTTCCGATGCAGTAGCATTAGGTAAGTTACAGAGAAAATCACAGGCAATGGCAGATATAAGAAAGAAGAAAGGTATAACCAAGTAAGGTGCAAAATTTTTCAAACAAGTACCTCATCATCATCAGAGCTATCCTCACTGCTATCACTTGACACAGGTTTCTTCTGCTGAACAGGAGCAGAGGATTTCTTTGTGGAAGCAGCTACCTGGTGCACAAGCAAATTCCCAGATAATTTAAAGAGAAAAAAAAATCATGGTAATTCATTTAATAAGCAATAGAAAGCATGCAACTCACAGCCTCTTCATCTGAAGAACTCTCCGAATCAGAGCTGTCACTTGAGTCTTCTTTCTTTGAAGCTGGAACAGCTTTACCATTTTTGGCTGGAGCAGCTGTTTGCTTCTTTGCTGCAGGAACCTTGCACACAATCTTCTGGATTAGTGCATAGCTTAACAAATTGAAAATGCAATAAAGGAAGAATTGACAAAACAGAGCACTCACTGGCTCCTCGTCTGAATCACTACTATCTGAATCACTCTCCTTTGATTCCTGCTTCTTAGAATTCATAGCTGCTCCATTCTTAGCAACAGCTGTTGCCTTCTTGGATGCAGCAGCAACCCGAGCTTCAGTTTCCTGTGGAAAAAAAACGTGGTAAGGATTCCAAAAACAGATTTTAAAAAAGCAACACACAAATGCTAGCATACTACAAGTTTTCTAATTCGCTTTATTAAGTAACACAACATAATCATATCGGTGCAAAACTTACTACTTCCGACTCTGACTCTGAATCGCTGCCAGAACTGCTCTCCTGCTTTGCTGTCTTGGCAGAAACAGCAGCTGAATCATTCTTTGTTACAGAGTTTCCAGTCTTCTTTGCAGGAATCTTTGCCTTTTCAGCAGGTTCCTAAATTCATTTGATGACGTATCAAAAACTATAGTGAAACTCCAATAAGGATTATCATGTAACCGTATCAACAAGATACCGCAACATGCAACATGCAACATGACATTACCTCATCGGAAGATGACTCATCACTGCTCGACGCTGGGTCTGGTGACTTCACCATCTTCGTACTCTTTTTCTGAGGCACAATAACCTGTCATTAAATTATCAAATATTAACTTTAGTAGTAGTGCAGCTCTTACTTGAATACTATCCTAGACAAGAAAAAGCAATTCATCTTAGATAACAAAAGAAGATAATTGACCTGAAACATGAAACATAGCATATGCTAACTTTTATCTAACATCTGTTTTTCCCAAAACGAAAAATAATTTCAAAACAAAATGGTATGATTGCATTGCAAAAAATCAACACAACAAACAAAAGTTACAAAAGTTTGTAATAACAATATCATAAACAGAACCAATTAAATAATTCACTAAAGAGACAATATGATGATTCAATTAGTAGTCTCTCTGTTGTTAGGAAGTAGGAGTAAGGTAAGTCTGGAGCCATACCTCTTCTTCAGAGTCCGAAGCAGTGTCATCAGAACTTCTGGTATCAGGTTTCTTTTTGGGGGGCGGGGCCTTTGTTGCCTTCTTTGGTTTATCATTATTTTTAGCTTTTGGAGCCTCTTCTACATCCTTCTTCTGTTTCTTGGTATTCACTGCCTTTTCAATAGCCTCTTCTGCATTCCTCTTACCTGCTCCAGAACACGAGGCAAATTCAATAAATAAAACCATATAAGCAAAATTCCACCTCTTGATTGATTATACTATAGAAAGGATTCCCTTCAAGATATCCTTCAAGAGAAATACACACCCTTTTTCGGTGCACTTGAGGGAGGGACGGAAACAGCAGGAACAGCAACCTGGAACCAAATTCCATTACACCATGTTAAGCAAAAACAAATTTACAGTAGAAAACATTCGTCAATACCTTGCTATTAGCCTTCTTACTGGACTTCCCCATTAACTAAGATGATAGTAAGATAACCTCTGCAAGAGAGCCATCAACAGATTAGGAAAGTAAAAGTGAAAAAAATAAACACTATCGATTTCCAAGAAGAAAAAAACCCTATGAATCTCAACCGATCATTAAATACACAAATGCAAGTAAACCCTTAGAAAAAAGAAACAGACAACAAGAAACCCAAACATCCAAGAACCACGGAAAAAAAATCATCTACAAAAACCATAAAAAAAAATACTTTGATCCAACAAACGAACACAAGCATAATTTCCGATTTCCATCAAATTTCCACAACAGACAACCAAATAAACACTAAAAAAAGAAAGCTTTGATCTAAGAAATCTATATTTGCACGACAAAACAAAACAAACGAAAAAAAAACACACCCAACAGACAAATGCCCAATAGAAAATCAGAAACCACCGTATTAAATCACCCAAGAACCACAAAAAACACACAACAAACACTTAATCGCAACAACAAAAGAGTCAGAAATTATCGAAAGGAAAGGGAGAGAGAGAGTCACCGTCGAAGAAGGGGGCGGCTCTAGGGCACGAGAGAAGCTGGAGCGAAAGACGAGGGTTTAGACGTGATATCCCCCGAGCTCCATTATATAGGCAAGTCACTCCGTGAACTAGGGTTTAGGGTTTTCTCTCCGTCGTTGGATCGGCACATCGGATGGTGATTAAATGGGCTCGACACATGTGAAAATAGGTCCTTTGTGTGCGCGGTTTTGTCGCATCACATTAGTTGGTTACATTAGATATTTTTAGAAAGAAAATAAAATAAAAAATAAATCAGATATATTATATATACTGACAAAAAAAAATATATATATATATATACATATATATACACACATAAATAACTCGGGTATTGTGACAGTACCTATATTTATTTATTTATTTACTTACAATATGGATGAGTTAACCAAAAATAATATAAATATAAATATAAATATATTTCAAACCCAAAAATAATAGGAGTGCATATCAATTTTATTTGAGAAAAAATAAATACAAATATATTATTTATAAATATATATATATACACACACACATATATGTAAATAACTTTACTGTTTTAATAATGCATATAAATAATTTTTTTAAACGAGATAGTTGTCAAGAATATTTGAATTTATTTATAAAAAAGTTTTATTTTCTGAATTCTCCGTTTATACCTTGTTTACTTTGAACTTCTAATGAAATAGTGATTTATCTATTTTCTTAAAAAGATTGTAAAAATTAATATTTAAATTTGTTTGAAAAAGAAAAAGAAGGGAAGTTTCAACAATCCCACTTCTTATTCAGTTATATATAATGGAGGTTATATATATTGTTTGAATTCTCACAAGTGAAAAAGCCAATTCCTTTAATCAATCCCCTGCCAAATAATAACAATAATAATGGAGATCTGAATACAGTGAAAAAGTTCCTGATTTCCTTTCCAAATCTCCTTTTTATCATCACAAGGAAATCAAAAAATCATCAGACTTCTGAGAAGAATTGTTGAACTTATCAGTCAAGCTACTCTTGATCTCAATCCAACTCTTGCCTGGACCTTTCTTTGCTCTCATTCTTTTCATCAACTTTCTAATCTCCAGAGCCTCATCCCATCTACCAACCTTCTTGTATACATTAGCCAGGAGAATATAGCTCAAATGATAGCTTGGTTCCAACTCTATCATCTTTGTCGCTGCCCGCTCCCCTACCGTTGAATCTGAATGTGTGGCGCATGCGCCAAGTAGTGCCGCCCAGAGTGAAGGATCATTACTATATTCAGAATTGTTTATCAAGTCCTCGGCTTCTTCAAGCAGGCCTACCCTGCTCAACAGATCCACCATGCAGTTACAATGCTCAATCCCTGCTCTAATGCCGTAGTCTTCGGTCATTGATCTGAAGTACTTCCTTCCTTCATATACCAGGCCAGCATGACTGCATGCAAAGAGCACAGCAATGAAACTGATATAATCTGGGGTGATGCCTTCCTGCACCATCTCATCAAACATTTTGGCAGCTTCAACTCCACGGCCATTCTGAGCAAAGCCGCAGATCATGGCATTCCACGAAATCAGACTCCGAACATAGATTTTAACAAAAACTCTTTGAGCATAATCTATCAGACCGCACTTGGCATAGAAATCTACAAGTGCTGATTCCACTACCACATCTCCATATCTTCCTAACTTGAGATACTGGCAATGGACTTCCTTTCCTTTCCCAACAGCAGCCAAACCAGCACAAGCACGAAGCAGGGTGCCAAAGCTGTAGCAATCACCTTCCCAGTCCATCTCTCGGAATAAAGTGAGGACGACATTGAAGTTGCCACTTTGACAATACCCTCCGAGCAACGCACACCATGAGACAGCATTCTTAGTGGTCATGCGATCAAACACCCCACGGGAGTCACAAATTAGACCACATTTAGCGTACATGTCAACAGTGCTACTCTCAACCACTACATTACCCTGAAGCCCACTGGTAATCACCTTGGCATGCACCTGCTTCCCCTGCCTTGCTCTGCCGAGATTACCCAAGGCCGCCAGTATGGTACCGAAAGTGAATTCATCTGGAAACAGGCCAACATTCTTCCGCATCATGGAGTAAAAGCAACCCAATCCTTCCTCAAACTTATCATTCCTTGTAAATGCTGAGATCATCGAAGTCCAGCAAATTGCATCTGGTTCAAGCATTTCAGTAAACACATGTTGTGCATCTTCCAATGCGAAATTCCTACCATACATATCAACAAGAGCACTAGAAATCACGTGATTCAATCCAAACCCATGAACCAGTACCATTCCATGGAAGCATCTACCAGTCCTCACATCCCCAAGATCAGAACACGCCTTGATGACAGCTGATAAAGTGAAACCATTTGGCTCCACTCCAAAGTCTACCATTTCCATAAACATCTGTAGAGATTTGGCAGGTTCCCCTGCCCGGACATAACCAGAGACCACAGAAGTCCAAGAGATGACATCTCTAACAGCCAATGTATCAAACACAAGGCAAGTAGCAGAGAAATTGGGACAAAGCTTGAAATACAAGGCGAGCAAGCTATTTCCAACAAAGCGATTGGTGTCAAGGCCGGACTTGATGATGTGGGAATGGAGTTGGAGGCCATTGAAGAAGGAGAAGGATTTGGTGCAGGTCTGGAGGAGAGATGCATAAAAGGCAGGCTTCTTCAGGACCTGGTGTCTGGACTCGGTCGAGTTGAGGAGGAGGAATGCATCGGAGAGTGAAAGGGGAAGATGTTTCTTGCAGCCAAGTGAGTCCAAGCACACTTTAGAAGTGCTCCAGATGTCCTTGATCATAACATCATCTCCTGAACAGCATAGCAAATATCAGAATTAGTTTATAGATACACAGAAACTTCGTTCATCAATTCACATGTCGCAATTCAAGAAATAAGAAGATTCGAATCAACAAAAACAACAAATTCTGTTCATATATGTACAAGATTGACTAACAAAACCATCAAATTATCAAAATAATCAAATGCGATTCAGTTGGCTTTCTCACTTAACTTTCTTATTCCAGTAAAAGTATGATTCATTGAGATGAACTCGCTACAAAGGAAATTCCACAAAAAGAAAAATGCACAAAAGCTCATTTTTTTCGCAATCTAAAAGTACAAAATTAACTACTAGTAAAATGGACAAAAATTCATTTTGCAACACAAAAATGAGAAGACGTCATCACCAACATCAAGTACAGTAAAAACGAAGAAATTTCCCAAACAAAATACAATCAATCAATTTCACCAAGAAAAGAAGCACAAAATTGTCAAGAATCCATCAAGCTATGGCCAAAAGAAAATCTCAAATAGCATAAAGCAATCAGCCACACCACAGTCACAACAAAAACCCTTTTATCCAATCAATCCGCAATTACATTTACAGAAAAATACATAGAAACAGAGAAAAACTCAAGAAACCATGTAATCAAACCACTCAGAACTAAAAACAAAGAACAAAAAAAAATGGAGCAGGAGACAAACCAAAAAAACCTAAAGGACAACAGCTCAGAAAGTCGAGATCAAAGGTCCGAAACAAGACTCACCGTCGAGCAAGAGCCGGCGAGAACGAGGGCTTAGGCTCTAGGCGGAGTTTGGGAATCCATCCTTGCTATAAGAGAGGATTAAATTTTCTGGTAGGTAACTGAGTTTTAGACTTATTTGATTAATGTTATCATATTTCAATTTGTACCAAAAAGATTACTAACTTTCAATTTTGTTTATCCGGGAAGTTACTCGTGAATAACTATATCATTTTGGCTGATGTGGCTACCAGAATTTGCACAGTCAGCATTACTGTGGCACTCACCATGATGCCATGTCACCCATATGGCTAGGTAATGGGGATTAAATTTTGGGTAGGTTACTAAGGTTTAGAATTGTTTCATTAAGATTACCAAGTTTCAATTTGTATCAAAACAGTTACTACAATTTGATTTTTTTTCTCCGGCAAGTGACCTGCGAGTAACCACATCCATCCTGCTGACGTGTCGACCGGAAAAAACATAGTCAGCCTGATGAGGCCACGTCACCAGGTGGCAAATGCTGATATGGCACCTGGTGACGTTGCCTCATCAGGCTGACTGTGCTTTTTCCAGTCGACACATCAGCAGGATGGATGTGGTTACTCGCGGGTCACCTGTCGGAGAAACAAAATCAAATTCTAGTAACCGTTTTGATACAAATTAAAACTTTGTAATCTTAATGTAACAAGTCCAAACCTTAGTAATCTACAAAAAATTTAACCCTTTATTTTGCTACCTCAGCATCTTAGTAAGTGGCACAGTAATGCTGACTGTGCAAATTACGGTAGCCACGTCAGCAGGATATGTTTACTCGCGAGTAACCTCCCGGAGAAACAAAATCGAAAATTAGTAACCTTTTTGATACAAATTGAAACATGGTAACCTTAATGAAATAAGTCTAAAATTTAGTGACCTACAAAATATTTAATCCATATCAAAGAAGTCCTCTGCTGCTTTAAAAACCATAAAAGAAAAGGCATTATTATTACGTATGTGAAACCTATTTTTTGAAGTAACTACATACATTCATGGCCCTATAAAAATAAATGGTAGTGAATAATATGTCAGCAGTCAAGTTTACTCTTGAGTTTTTTTTTTTTTAGTAGTACACCCTAAAAATTCACTTGATAACATACCCTATTTAAAATGTATATATATATATGTGATAAAATTATAATTTTATTTAAATCTCTGAACAACCTGTAATATTAATTTTTATTTAAATATAATGAATAAAACCAATTTGAATTTTATTTAGCTTTATTGAGAGCTATGTATGCAAGTAAACAGATTTTCATTAATATCCTTATTCCTTTATTTTATTCAAGTCAAGAAGAATATTTGTTAATAATTAAGTGTCTTATAAATGTAGATAAATATACAGTATTGTTTAAAACTTGGAAAAATAGCATTGCGATAACACAATGGGCGTGAAATTAGATACAGATGAATTTGCTTGTCGTGCAAAGACCAAGACTAGAAGATTTATCAACAACCCATCATATTCTTATATGCACAAGAATGGCTAAGAAAACTTATGGTAGCTGTTTACATTCAATAACAAAACCATGCAAGGTTTTGATTTCAAAACGGATTAGGATATGGAGATTACAAAACAATCATATACCCAAGAATATAAACATATCTATCTATCTATATATATATATATATATATCTTATAACATCAGCTGATGCTCATGCCAACAAGCAGAACATATTATGGCATTTGAATATTTAGTCCTGATGGAGCTCTGGTGCCAGAGGGGCGAATCTCGCATTTGCTGGCTGTGCCACCACAACAGTATCATCAGCAAATAGAGATTTGATGAAATAAGGGGTCTTTAAGGGGTGACGGCCCGTCATCCTTGGATAGACATCTTCAAGGTAATAGTAAGCATGGCCAGCAATCATACCCTAATATCAGGGGTAAACAAGTTCAAGTTAAGTGATTTTTATCCATATTCTTACCGACAAGAGAATCAACTTGGAACGATATATATATATATATATATAATCACAAATGTCTTAGTTCCATACCAGAATATCCACCCATGTACTAGTGCCCATGAGAAAAGAGAAGCCCAGAAGAACCTGCAATGAAGGAAGATGCAAGAACAAAATGAGAGAAGAATATGTAAAGATACTTTCATTAATCAAAATACTATGAGTGAAACACAAAACTAAAGCTAAACAACTTCAACGAAACAATGCAAAAATCATAAATGCCTTCAAACAGCTGTCGGAATCCATTATTTTAATCAATAGTTATGTAAGCTTCACAAGCAAGTATTTGGAATCCTAGAAAGCCTGATGCCTTCCCAGGTCACTGTGTGACTTGATTTGTTATAAGAACAACTATAAGAAACATATCAAAGTGAGTAAAATCAGAGCAACTCTTTTATATGATTTGATGATTAAATATAGCCAGAACATTAGAGAACATCAGCAGCATCACAAAAACCAATGTATGTCAACAACTGATTAAAGAATAAATTTAAAAAAATAACTACCATATTTAGGTTTGGAAATAATCATGCTCTAGCTCACAATGTGGCAAGGACTAAAATGTAGTATGAACATAACCATGCTCAAGGTCATGTAGTGAAACTGCCTCGAGCACTTACCCAAGGTAGATGAGCAGCTGTAAAAGTAAATAAGCCCAAGAAACTCATGTGAATGTAAGGGTTGTGTTTGCTCCATACATAAACCTACAGAAAGAAACATTTCATAAGCTAGCTGCTGGATATTAACATCTACAGCAAATATAATTAACGTTAATAACTTAATAAAGTCCGGATTTAACTAAAGTAAATGAAGAAAAAAGGGACTGAAACCAGTAGGCACTCACCAACATGAAAGTCAGTGAGTTGCTGAGGAAAAGTATTGCTGCAAAGTTTTGAGATACATACGGTATCATCCCTCCGATGAGAACAATTCCAGTTAAAACAGTAGCACCAAATAAAAGCATGTAAAAGAAATCTGCAGTTCTGCCCCTGAATGAGTTTTCCTCGAGCAATTTACAGTATCGAGCAAGGAAAAACATGTGAAAAAGGAAGTCCAAATCTGTTGGTCCAAGGAAATAGAAATAATGAATTAGAACATAATATCAAAGAAATTGTAGAAATTGTAGAAGGCCCAACCTAAACAAATTTAAGATTTAACTAACTCCAGGGACTAAAGTTAACCACTAGCAGAATGGCACATAAGCATTAAAAGAAGTCCTTAAGACCTTAAAACTCTAAATTTACAACTACATTAAATGGGAAAACATTAACATTCAAATTCAATGCATGCAGAAAAGCAATAGAAATCAAAAAACAACAAATTTTACAATCTATTTTGTAGAATACATGCCTCTGAACACTTATCATTTTACACTTAAGTTCATAAAACTTTGACTTTAAATGATCAAAGTGTAAGAGACAAAAAAAAAATCAACATGTGTATTTTATGCTATTTAGAAATAACAATAAAAATTCTTGAAGGACCACATTATGTAGACAATCCAGATTATCCACATCAATAGTTTTCACAACACTTGAACGGCTAGGTTCATCATGCAGTGAACGTTCAAAGAAAAGTGACAGTAAAAAGATGCAAATAATAAGAAAAGTTTTTATGTTCTTTTTGTTAAACGTTTGATCATTAACAAATAATAGGCAATTACATTCGTAACCCAAACCAAAGAAACTGTAAAACTAAGCAGAATATCTTCCGAAAGAGGAAAGATATGTTTGCAAACAAACATCATATATCACAAATAACGGTACCATGAAGCTCTGAGCCCTTGTGATCATCATCTGAAACCTATCTAATTCTCAAATAAGAATAATCACAGAAGGATATCCAACTTTACCAATTTTTCTGAAGTAAAAGAAGTTCGTTATGAGGCGCCAGATCTCATAATGCTGGACTACAAGCTTCGGGTTCAGATACAAATGGTATGGAGTAATAATCTGAGAAAAAAACAAGAGATAAATCAACATCTTAAAACACAAATGCTAATAAAACAACACAAATTGGATAAAAAGGATTAGCAGCTTTGTAATCTGCACCCAAAATTCACGAATTGGATATAAAAAACACAGGTATCATAAGCAATAGTTCAAATCTAGAACTCCAAGATAAAAAAAAAAGAATTTTGAAACAAACAAAGCACGCAAAAACATGGAAAAAAAATTAACGAAACATTTCAAATTGTTCGCAAAACCACAGAATCCACCGGCAAAGAACAGAGTAGAGAGGAGCTAGGACCTCGAGGGAGCAACCGACGGAGGTGACGACCGCGGCAGTGAGATACGACCGCGTGATCACTGGCATCTGCTTGTACCACTCTTCCACGGCCTGTGCCATCCTCCGTGCTGCTTATCTCCGCAAGAAACCCTAACCCTAATTCAGGATCGAGCGAGCGAAATCGAAAGCTTTGATTTCTAGGGCAGCGCGTAAGAGTTTTGAGAGGAGGACAACGAGGACGCGCAGAGCTTCGAATTGTGTGATTTGACACGTGGTCTCGAGATTTATATTGGTCTCCGTCAAGGCCGCCACGTCATAAGGGGCCAATGTAAACGAATTGAATAGTGACGCGTGGCACGTCAGAACACAGTGGGGACCCACGTCAGAACGACGTGGTAAGCACCATTCACTGTATGACACGTGTCTTAGTGCTCCACTCGTTGTAGAAAATTATTATGAGATTATTATCTCAATTATTATGAGAAATATACTTTGATTACCCCTAATAAAACATGAAATTGGGTGTATTTTCTACTAGCTTAAAAAAATCCGGTGATATACAAGCAACTATGAATTTTATTATAAAATAATTTTAAAAAAAAATGCAAATATAGTCATTTGATGAGAAAAAATAATCCTATATTATATCATTAGAATTCTGGATCTCTGATCAATGTTTTTATGTAATTATTTTAAAAAACTTTGCAATTTCCCTCTTGATTATTCTAGTACACATAGTTTGAACACTTTACTTTTATATTTGTATGTAAAAGTAATAATAAATTCAAATAAAAATTAATAAAAATAACTTAAAAATTTAAATTAAATTAAATCTCAAGATAAAAAAGATGATATATGTAAAGAAAAACATAATAAGATAAAAAAAGATAAAAAGATTGTTTTTTATTTTAATCATATTTCTCCTCTGGGATGATTAAGATTTTTGTGGAACCACGAGAAAAACATGAAAAAAAATAAGTGATAAAAAGAATGAAAAAAATAAGACTTTCAGAAAATCACAGCGGGGTGATGATAAAAATGAAAAAAATTAAATAAAAAGATATAAAGATGATAAAAGAAAAAATAACGAAATAAAAAAATAACATAAAAGGGAAGAAAAAAGGTGAATAGTCAAAGAGATAATACGAAAACTTAGTGATGTGCATGATAAGTCAAAGCAATAAATTAGTGATTTGATCATGTAAAGGTTACAACTTACAACATGATGATATATAAGTCAAGGTTCAAATGTGTGGGAGAATTGAGATCTTAAACGAACTTTAAAGTCTTAAAAAAGTTAAAAAGTCAATAAACTAAAAAGTTTCACAAATCAAAAACATAAAAAATTAATAAATATGTCATGTGGAAATTTGAAAATATTAAAATTCGAGAGTGTTAATTGGTGCTTGACAAACGTTAAGAGATGGTGAACTTGAGTCATGACTAACACTCAAGATGAATAAAAATGGGCTCAAAGAATATTAAAATCAACAAAATTAAATGAAAAATTCAGAAGTACTCGTTCAACGGAAAAATCATAAGAAACTTGAATGTCGTCACCTCCTATATATATATAAAGTCCAAAAGAGATGGAGTTATGAAAAAATTTCTCACAATGTCAAAGCATTCATCAAACTCATGTATTTGCCACCTCATCAAATTGATAAAAAATTATCATGTTATTTCAATCTTTCTTGTTTTACTAACACTTATTTTTAATCAGATAATCATGTGAGAGTATCGAAGGTAATTAAGATTAGAGTTTGACTCTAACAATAGTCATGAACCCATAATTATCTGAAATCTAAAAAAAATTAAATTAATTTATAATTTCATTTATTTTTGGGCCCGCCTATCTTAAAATAAAAGCCGGATAAAAATAAAAACCCCACGTTTCATAATCAAAACATATTTGAGTAAAAAATAAGTGCAGATATTTATTGAGAAGAAATTACAAATAAATACATATATTACAAATAAAATCATAACAATAGTCATGCCATTACTATTTATGTTTTCTCGTTTATGAACAGGTTCGCGTGGCGACATCTTGGGTCCAGTCCGTCTTGAACGGTTAAGTGGTTTTCTTTAAGCCGTACTTTTATTTATTCATTTTCCAAGTAAGATGAGTGCGTACATTCGCATGTAAGTGCTTTAAAAATTATAATCTAAGTAATTAATGTGATGATTAGGGTTCAGTGAGATGGATTAATTACTAATATCACCAGTGTTTATGATCTCCATATTAACAAGAATCAGTTGAAGGACCTTTATGAATAGTTTCACTTACAATTATACTTTAAATAACTCTGAAACATTGGCCATATTTTAGATTTTTTTTTTAATTAATAAGATAAGCAAAGCATACTCCCATGACTCATTTTAAATCTCAAAACATAGTCTATGGATTAAATTTTTGGTAAGTTACTGAGGTTTAGACTTGTTTCATTAATGTTACCAAATTTCAATTTGTATCAAAACGGTTACTACAATTTGATTTTGTTTTTTCGGCAGGTGATCCGCGAGTAAGCACATCCATCATTTATGCTCACAGTCAGCTTTATGAGGCCACGTCACTAGGATGCCACATCAGCATCTGTCCACGTAAAGTGACGTGGACAGATGCTGATGTGGCATCCTGGTGGCATGACCTCATAAGGCTGACTGTGTTTTTTCCGGTCGACGCGTCAGTATGATGGGCGTGGTTACTCACTGATCACATGCCGGAGAAACAAAATCAAATTGCAGTAACCGTTTTGATACAAATTAAAACTTTGTAACATTAATGAAACAAATCCAAACCTAAGTAACCTACAAAAAATTTAATCCTCTGGACTGTTTGATTCTCACTCTCTCACCCTAGTGATTAATCTTAAATTTCAAAACCCGGTCTTTTATATAAACATCTTCGCATCTTAAATATAGCACAATCATCCACTAACAGTTTGCAAGCAATAAATGACAAACGTCTAAGATAGCTAGGATTGTAAAATCTTACATGCATTTTTTCCCCCCAATATTTTTCAAGGAATGAAAATTAATTACAAAAAAATGATACAATGTTGATGATAAGGTTGCAGTGGCGCTCAAGGCCATTAATTATTATTATTATTATTATTATTATTATTATTATTATTATTATTATTATTGGTGAAAAAATAGAAGATAGGATGTCATTTTCCAAAGCATCACATTGATAGTGAACTCTATCAAACTTTTGGTCCAATCTCATCACCTTTCAGTACTCTACCACAAAACCGGCATTTGCATTACGGATCAGTGCAACCGTACCCACTCCTTTTCTTCACGGCCTATCAATGTCGCATTGTTTATTACACCAATAGCAACCATTTCATCATTTTCATTTCTATAAGTTTTTATTCCCCTTTTTTTTTAATAAAGCAAAAAATTAACCACATTCAATGTAAGATAAAAGAATAATCTAAAAAAAAAAATTAATTACACTTTTTTCATATCAAAACATGTACCAAATATAAACCACTAATAATGATTAGGAAAATAGATAAAACAAAATTAATAAACGGATAGTGGATGTTATCCCACAAAAATATAAGAAACACTAGTAGTAGTATAGGAGTTAAACTTGCTATTAATTGGCTCAGCCATGGTAGATAACTAGAGAAAATATTTATTACATATAATTTATATAAATTTACAAGCATTAAACTAAAAAAAGATTAAAAATAAATCAAATCAGACGAGATTGATAGAGAATGTGGAATCAAACACAGTACTCTAACAGTGACACCATGTTTTTTAAATTTTTTTTTTAAAAAATAAAGACACCAAAAAAAAACCAAAATGAAAAGTAGATTTTTTTCAGAAAGCAAGAGAGATCCACAGCATATTACGATATAGTCCTTCCGAAAATCATTTTACCAAAAACACCCCTCCATCTGTTCTCAGTTTACAAGGAAAAAAATGTGTTTTAGACGAGCATGAGCACGCGTCAAGCAACGAGCGCCGGATCATTTGTCTTGAGATCCGTGTCACGGCGGTTGATTGAGTGGCAGCTTCGTAGTTTTGTAGAAATCTCCGGTTCATTTGGTAAGAGTCTTGCTATAAAATGGCAAGAAACGCAGCACCGCCACCATAACAAGGGAGCGCCACGTGTCTGGGATCGGAGATGGCGGCGGCAGCGGCTGCGGCGGTGGAGAAGAGGAGCACGGCGGGGAGCGGGAGGTGGCCGGTGAGAGTTTCTAGCCGTCTGATCCCGAGGAGGGGGCAGGTGAAGGTCGCCATAGTCCTTGGATTGGTGCACTCCTTGGCGTCGTTGTTCCCCGTATCATCTCGGCCCTTGTCTTTCTTCTCCTTCTCTTCTCGGGTTGGTCACCCGTGATTCAATCTTGGCCGTTGGATTTAGTTTGATCTTTTTTTCTCTTTTTCCTTTTTTGTTCTTTTTTTTTAATTTGTTCATATAGAGTGCGAGTGAATGGCAAGGGAATGAAGGCTGCATATAATGATTTGAAATATTTGATGTGGTTTAATGTTTTTTTTAATAAATAAATAAATATCCTTTTTTTTTTGTTTTATTTTCTACTCTTTAATTTGTTCCACTGAAATTAAATTGGAATCTGAAATTTGTTTTTTGTATAAGTTAGTAATCTTAACTAACAGAGATTCGAACTTTCATTTTTTTTTTTGACAAAAAAAAAATTATTAGTTGCAAAAAATAATATGATTTAATTTTTTTAAATTCAAGCAGGTTCATTTTATTGATAATAAGTTTGCGGATTTATTTTATATTAGTTGATTTAGCAGCTCTTGTAATACTAAATGGGATTGAATATTTATAAATAATAAAATTGATTTGGGGCTCTTTTTAAATGGTGAAAGATTTGCATAGTTTTTAATAATAAATAAGATTTAGAGCTCCTATGACACTAAACGAGGTTGGGGTCCTGTGATATTGAAGATAAAACGAACTCCTAGAATTAAAATATTTTTTTTTAGTGAAGTTAGAAAGTACTTCATACATAGTGATTAAAAGATCAATTTAATTAAGACGGCAATTGAATAACATGAATAATGGATTATGTGATTTGAATTAATTTTAAAATGAATGATTAGGAGTAGAAGAGTGTAATTGGCTGCCTTTTTTTTTAAAAAAAAAAAAAAGAAAAAGAAAATTGAAACTCTAAAAATTGCAAGAGGAAAACAAGCGAGAATAGTTTTATATCCTATCCTTGCTTGCATGGTGGATTATTACAATAAAATTCATCATTGCTTGCTTGATTTGTTAATTAGTAAACAGTGAAAAAAATTTTACAAATGAAAGGTTATTGTTTGACAAAGAAGTTTATTTTTATCCTGATTTGAAACTTTGATCATGTAATTTACATGGTGGAGATGTGACATTTTGAAATCAAAATGTTTTTTGTGTTTTTAAAAAATTAACAAGCTTTGTTGGGAGTATAAACATGTAAAAAATTTAATATTTTATTCTTCTATTTTACATTGATATCGTTTATAAAAATAAAATAAAATAACGTAATAAATTAAAAATAAAATTTGTGTGACTCACAAAATACTCCATTTTTAAATGGCTTTAACATTTTAAAAAGCGGTGAGCATCCTTATGGCAAAGAAAGAATATATATTATATACATATTTTTCTTAAAAAATTATCATTTAACTCTGCCGCCAAATTTTATAAATGGTTCAATGAGTTAAAAGTAGGTTCGTGCATCACCAAACCCAAGAAGAAACAAATCCAATTATGTAGATATTGTACTAACTAAATACATCTAACACATTTAATTTTCCAAAAACCATGAACATCACATTTGATCGTTTATAAAAAAAAAAAAATAATTAATACAACAAGAGCTTCACAGATTTCTGCTAATATTGCAATCAAGCATTTTTTTCACATAAATAAATTAAAAAAAAACATAGTTCTTTCATTATCATATTCAATCAATTACATTAAATATAGTTTTGGTTCATTAATTTTTCTTTTTTTTTTTAAGAAAAAAAATACATGTTCTTAAAACATGGGGAAAAATTTTGAATTATGCCAAGGACGTGCATGTTTAAATCATTATCAATAATTATTAATCAGCAGCCACTTAACGAAATAAATAAATAAATCTCCTCTCTAATTAACACTTTAAACCAATCACTGAACTCCCCAAAGCGCGCTTTGAGATTCGCATCGTATGAGATGGAATCCAATGCGAGTCCCGGATGAACACGATATCGGCATTGAAAAGGCCGAACATTCCTCAACCGTACATCACTGTCTCGAGATCCGTTTAACTCGATAAAGTGGAGAATAAGTGGCACGATCGTACTTAACGATACAATCCAAGGGCATCTCCGTAACAGCACCCCTTTATATATACATTATATATATTCAGCCTTTATTAAGAGCAGTGGAAAAGAAAAAAGAAGCAAGAAAGATGGTGGAGAAGAGGAGAGCAATGCGGAGGAGATACCAGAGCCGTCCGATCCCCAGGAGAGGCCAAGTGAAGGCCGCCATCGCCGTCGGATTGGTTCGGTCTGTCGGTTCGATTTTCTCTGTGGCTCGATATCGAACCGGTTCTTACTCGCCGCTCACGAGTCAGCCCGGTCCAGTGAGTCCTTGGTGATGGTCTCTCTTCTCTTTGTGGTCTTTTTTAGTTGCTTTAATAAGACGGCATGGTTCTTGGGTTCGGACTTATGATTCTATTCTGGTCCCTTTGGTGGTTTGATTTTTGTTAGATTCGAGTTGCATTTTCATTGTTTTGCCTGGTAGTAAAAATATAATGTATGAGTTTTTTTTTAATTTTATTTTTTACTTGTGAAGAAGTCTTTTTTTTTATAATTAAAAGTAAATAAATCATGAAAATGCAAGGGTAACTCCGCAATTATATCAAATAGAAAATGAAATAAAAAATCATCCTACTCAGAAGCGGAGCTAAAAATTACAAGAGAGAGGTGAACCTCAAATTAAATTAAAAGAAATTCAATTAATAATATTTTTATTAATTAAAATTTTAAAATAATATAATAAGCACGATATTTAATTCATGAAACTCTTGCAATGTTTGGCGGGGAAGAAATTATTAAGACAAGGCTTTTATGAAATTATTGATCAATTCTTAATTAGCTAAACGCCAATAACATATATATAACACATTTGAATATTGCATTTGAAAAAAAAAATGGTTATTTAAAAGCAATAAATAGTTATCTCACCAAAACAACAATAAGCATATATATATATATACAGAATTTTATGTAAACAAAAACACTGTATATATTCCAACCATTAGCGTTTGGTTGGATGTAATTGAAAATGCAGTGTATTTGTATTTGGAAATCATTGGATTTGTAAATTCAGGAGAGTCCAGTGTTTGGTTGAATGTATTATTATCTGGATTATATGTTATGGTCACCAATTGTGAGGTTATCTCACCATAATATTATAAATAATTAATATATATTATGTAAATATGAATTCAATTTTCAAATATTATGATTAATTAATATAATTAATATATACTTAATTTATTATAATAAAATATAATATATTAATTATTTATTAAAATAATGAATATAATATAATAAATCAATTTTATATTATATTACGAGATAAATCTGTTAAAAAAATTTTAAAGATAAAACCCATTTCAAATAATAATTAATTAATGATATAATGAGTTATTGAAATTAAATGTACATAATAAAGTAAATTTAATATAGTTATCACATACAAATCCCCGTGAATCCCTGAGACTCATGTGAGGGATTCAAATTCATGGATTTCGGCCATCCAAAATTCCTGATTGTTAGGATTTGGAAATACAAGGATTTCTGAAATCCTTTGAAACAAACAAAGAATTTCTGAAATCGAAGGATTTACAAATCCAAGTATTTACAAATCTAGCCAATCAAACATCCCCAAGATTTTCTTATTGATTGTCATAAATATCCGTGTGAATGAAATTATTGAAATATTCATATTTAATAATTAAATGGTTATTACAAATCCATTTTTATTTCCACTTTTTTCCTTTTATTCTTTGAACCGAGGTCACCATGGAGAACCTCTGCACATTCCAGCCATGGCCCATCATCTCCCCACTCTTCTCTGTTTTGAGGTCTTCTAAACTTGGCATGAATGACATCTACAAGTTATTCACCAACGCTTGCATGAAAAAATTTCCTTTAACCAAGAAACTCATCATGGAAGGTTCCATTGGTAATTTGGTGTTTATCTACAGATTCCACAATACAAAAGCCTTCATGCGTTCCTTCTTCTTCTTCTTTTAATATATATATATATATATAGAGAGAGAGGGAATGATATTTATAATGATATATTGATAAGGTACTGATATCTCTCAATTTCTCTTTTAAGTAGAGAACAAATCATCTTTTAAAGTGAAACTATATATATATATATATATATATATATATATCAGAAAGAATCATTTTTTTTTCATGTGAATGTATTTTTTTTATTTTTTATATAAATGTGACAAGTGCAATCAAATGTATAAATAGAAAATTGATCATTTAACATATACATTCTTTCTCAGTGATAATGTGTGACAATGTGAAAGTTGTTATCTATATATATGTACACACACCAATTCAATTTTCACACATTTTTAATTTATAAAAAATCTTATTAATTGAGCTATATAGTTTGTGACAGTGGATAATAATAGTCTCTAATCTTCCATTTAGAAATGATCACTTTTGTATTTTTCATTAATTTTTTTTTAAAAATAATAATATTAAAAAATGCTATATATACACACACACGAATTCAATTTTCACGCAATTCTAATTTATAATAGCTGGGACTTGTAATTTTTGTGAAAATAAAGGACTTCGATAAAAGTGACCTCAAAAAAAAAAAAAAAAAAAAAGGTGGAACTACATGACTGCCTCGAGATGGAACTACATAAAGTGATAACGTGATCTCAAGATCATCCCCTCATGGCTAAAACCCTAGTTTAATTTTTGAGCCAACCACTGAAAACCCTAGCATCGTCGTCTCCTCCAAAACCTTGATCCCTTCTCTCTCCACTGGCGATGGTGGGATGGCGAATCCCAGCCATTAGAGAAGCTCCTGGTCAACCCTTCTTGGATACCGTGCTTGATTTCGATCCCGTGGTTGAGTGGCTTGTTGATCCCGATCTCTCTCCGATGTCAATCTCTAATGCCGGAGACGCCAAAATTGAGCCAAAAGAAGATGATGTTCCCGCTGTACATGAACCCAGAGCCGAGGAGTCCGAGGTTCTTAGAGAAGATGATGTTTCCGCTGTACATGAATCCAGAGCCGAGGAGTCCGAGCTTTTAGGCTCTCTGATCGATGAGAAAATGGATAAGGTTTCTCTTAATCCAGTGATCAATTGCGGCAGTGAAGCCATGGTTAGCCCTGATGAGAAAATCAAGAAAATGGAGAATTTTGAGGAGGTTCTCGCTAGTGAACATGCGAATGGCACGCAAGGAGTTGGTTCGGATTCTAAGGGGGACGAGGAAGCTGGCAGTGAGTCGGGGAGCGATGAAGAGACTTCGAGTGAGGAGTCTTCTAGTTCTTCAGGCCGTGAAGAAGAGGAGGATGATGGAGCTGATGAGGTGGAAGAAGTGGAAGAAGCGGAAGAAGGTGAGATTATGCAGGATGTGATTGCTTCAAGTGATGAGGAAGGGATTGTCACGAAAGAGCCTATTAAATCGAAGAACGAGATTGAGGTATTGCATGGCTCTTTGCCTGGCTTTCTTTTATCCTCGTTACTTGAATGCACGAACTTGCATGGAGATTGGCTAACTAGTCTGATGCTTGCAAATTCATACTTTCTTGATGATCTACGCAAAAAGTGAATTAGGGGAATGTTCGAATATGTGTTTCTTATATCTTTGATTTGCTGTATTATATTTTGGAGGATTTGCTATGCTTATCTCTTTGCCGGTAGCTAGGTTGATGCCTCTGTTCTGGGCATCTTGATGATTTATGCAAATAATAAATCAAGGATTTATGAGTATGTGCTGCTTATACTCTTGATCCGTTGGTATTATATCTCAGGGCATTTGCTATTTACCTCGTTTGCTGATATCCAGTGATCTCGCGATTGGATTATGGCCTGGTTATATATATATATATATATATATATATATATATCTGCTGCTTATATCTCTTTTGCTGTTGTCCATATTAAGTAGAGGTGTGCTTGATGTTTTCATTATAGTTTCTTGATTATTTATGTGACTTGTGAGCTGGAGATTTGTGAGTCTGTGCTTTGAATGTTTCTTATTCATTTCTAATGCATGTTATATGTGTTTTTGTGTATTTTGGTGAGATGTAACAATGCTGGCCTTTTATTTGTTGTAGTTCAGTAGGGAGGTGGTTCTTACTGATGCATTCATGTGTGTGGTAACACTTGGATCATTGAATGGATCATTGAATACTTATGGATGGTTTATACTGCAGGATCTTCCTCCAGTTCCTCCTGTTGAAGTGTGCTTGGAATCACATCATCAGACATTGCCTGTCGGAGTGATTTCATCTGTGAGTTTGTCTAAAGAAAGTTTTAATTAATGTGCTGGGTTTCAGTTAATAATTTACTTGTCCCTCTGTGGGTCGAAGTTGTTTCATAATATTGATTTTTACTCAGATAATTGGGAGCAGAGTCATTGTAGAAGGTTCAGAGAAGCACAATCCTCTTAGTGAGGGTTCTATCCTCTGGATCACTGAAACCAGGTCCCCCCTGGGTGTGGTTGATGAAATATTTGGACCTGTAAAAAATCCTTACTATATTGTGAGGTACAATTCTGATGCAGAAATTCCTGATGAAGTCAAGGAAGGCATGAGTGTCTCATTTGTTTTAGAGTTTGCTAATCATGTTCTTAATGATAAGGACATCTACAAGAAAGGGTATGATGCATCAGGTGAGAATGACGAGGAGATGACAGATGAGGTGGAATTCTCTGATGATGAGAAGGAAGCTGAATACAGGAGATCTCTCCGGCAGACAAAAAGAGCAACTGGACATATCATGCAGGGCAATAGGGCATGTGGTGTGAATAAGAAAAGAAATGATCGAAAGGTTGCCGGAACTAAAAAAAATTTGCGACATCACAACCTTCATGCTCATGCCGCTACAGACCAATCATCGCCTTTTGGTCCTGGTTCTGCTCGTGCATCATCAAGTACAAGTGGTGATAGTAATCCAGCTATATCTTCTGGAGGGGGTGCTTTTCGCATGCCACCAACAATTATGCCAGCTGAGCGGCAAGGAGCTTGTCTAAATCATCATCTTGATCAGTCACTGCAACCTCCGCCGAGTTCTGCTTGGGCACATTCATTCCCTCCGCCGCCACAGCAGCAGCAGCAGTTGATACCTGCTGGACCAGGAATGCTATTACAACATCAACCAAATGTCTGGCCCAATGACATGCTGCCCCAGCAGCAGCTCGGTGCTTGGGCACTCGGAGTGCTGCTGCAACAACAACAGCAACAAAATGCATTGGCACAGGGATTCTCACCTCTGCAGCAGCTTATTGGCTCACAAGGAGGATATGGTGGTGCTTCATATCCTCATCCTCAGAACCCGGCTTGGAATGCTTATCCAAATGCAATGCCTTCTCAACAGCTATTCCTACCTAAGTCTAGCCCCCGGCCTGGTGGACCATGGAATGGAGGACTGTTAAATCTCCCTGTTAATCCTGTGGCGACAGGGGCCTTCAGTCAGACTGGCTTTGGTCTGGCACAAATCGGACCTAGCAGCATGCAAGACCCTAGAGTGCTTGAGGGACAGGATCCGGCAGCCATTGGTCAAGCGGGGCAACAGCCCCAGCCCTTCACCCCCGGAAGGGCATCTCCTCATGGAAGGAGGCCACACGGCCGAGGAGGTCGTCATTCCTTTGGTAGAGGCAATAGAGCACGAGGCAGATAGGAAAAGATGTGTCCACTACTAGTCATGGGTAGCAACGCATCTTAGGTTTTTGTACGCTGGGAGCTTGTTCTTTATTGACTGTTTCATTCCAGAAAAAAAAAAGAGAGCATTTTATGTAAGGAGTTTTTTGCTTTGTATTTCTTACTATTGGTAAATCATGTTGGTCTACCTCTTTTTTTTTTTTAGGGCAGCAATTCATTATACTGAACTGGGTCTGATTTGATTCTCTGACTGTTGAAAAAGAATACTGCTGTATGGAAAATTTTGAAAGGAATGCTTGCAAGAACTTGGCATTTATAGTAGGGAAAAAAAACAGAGTGGATTACTATTAATTGATTTCAGACCTGATTTCAATGACTATTCTTCATTAACTGCTAATTTGCAATAACTATATAGTAAACCAAACATCCTTGTGAACGAGGCTTTTATATATAGTAGAACCATTTCAGCCTCCGGATTTGTAACTACATATGCACCTTTCAAAGTGTTCAAAGATGCATGTGCATATACAACAGCAGAAGATCTAGAAAGAAGCAACTTAGGATGCCTGAAAAGATAAGGGCACTACAAGTGAAGGCAATGAGAGATTGAGAATTTTTATGGAATCAGATATCTGGATAGCTTCTGGACTAGCTTCTTCACTGCTTAACAGGCACTCAGGCTTTCTCCATCACTCAGGCCGACGAGTGGGTTCTCACCAAGGAAGATGAGATTTAGGCTGGCGGCAAGACGGACACCATCTCGCGGCCGTCTTTTCCGAACATAAGGCAAGCTAGTGAAGAAGTAATCATCTGTATGACAAATACCAAAAAGAAGGAAAGGTTTTAAAAATTAAGCCGAGTCTCATTCAGTGACACACAATGATAAGAAGCACATGATATTAGACCAATATCAGGTAGTCACTTGGTGCAATTTTACTTGTACCACATATGATATGCGGTGATTTATTACACCTCGCAAACTTATCGGTTTGAAAGCAGGAGGATAAAAAGGAAAGATGAGGATGAGATTACCTCCTAGAATGCTTCCTGGTGAGGCATTCTTATATACAGCTTGGCCTACTAAGTTGATGCTCTCTGCAGCATACCTAGAAAGTACAAACATTTATAACTCATAAGCTCATCACATGCAATTATGCAGTGCCACAGATGAAAACACTCAAATCAAAACATATGCATGGAAATTTTGCTTGCTGGTTACAAGAGTCAGAATCAAATGAGAGCTGATTTTCAGTCATAAACTAGAAAAGATGACCTGATGGATGTCACCCATGAAATGAGATAGGAACAAGAGAGTCTCTGTGAGATTATCTGAAACCCAAAGGAAAACCATAGACTATAATTAATCAGATATATTAAAAAAAAAGAACATGATGAAATTTAAAAAATGGGGTTTTTTTTTTTTTTTTTGACATTGAATTTTGTCATTTCATACATTGGCCAGCAAAATCAGGATTCTGATAAGTTGATAACTGTGTTGAATAGTTATAGATTGCCCCAGTAACACATCTGTGCATGCTTCCAACATAGTCATGGCAATCACCTGAACAAAGACAGTTGTAATTTGTCCAAAGACAAAGTGATATTAATGAAATAAAACCGAACATACGGCGCCAGTAATCGTAGTTTCATAATTAGTCCGGTGTATCGGCATAATGCAGAGCACTACTCCACTTCCATTGAGATTGATGACTGATTTCATCCGGCCAGGAACAAGCAGCAGCAGCAGCAGCAACCAGTTCACCGTTAGCATACTCCGGAAGCCGTGATTTCGCACAGCTTTTGCAGTTTCTTCAGACAGTAAATCCTAGAAAATGCATTGAAATTGTTCTTAAATGCGCTAATATAAATATATGAATATCAACACTTTCATGAATTGCAGCAGCTATTTTGAATGTGATGTAGTGTCCTTCCTCACCCCAAGACTGAATTACAGGGAGAACATGGAGAAATATAAACACTACTAATCCAATCAAGAAGCTCACAAGAGAGATGCCTAATAAGAAACATAAAAATAAATAAATAAATGAACTTCTTATGATCTTCAACAAGACATTCCCTTTCATCAGTGAAAGCCAAACTGAAAAAAACTTAGAAGGTAACACATGCAACTGCAGAATCCGTCTCCACATATATCTTTTTTAGAATCATGTGCACAACCCTCTCCACATATATCTCAAATCCTCAGCCATGTTTTAAAAATAATTAAACATTTAATATTGGGGTTTTTAGCGCAACTTAATCGTCTACTCACATAATAATAAGATACTGTAGTTAAAATGTGATTCGCAATATATGTTTTTCATAACTTTTATTTTCAAAGTTATTTTTGTCTCTTTGCTTGTTGGTCACTTTCACATGCAAGTCTGTCAGCTCACACTGGCCGAATTAGAAATGGGCAGCACTGCCATATCCAAGAGACAGCAGTTTCTTTTTGATTTTTTTTGTTTTTTCTATAAAGTGGAGAAATCCTCTAGACAAATTAAATCTCCAACCATATTTATAAAAAAAAAAAAAATCAAAAATTTTGACTTTTTATATAAAAATTCATAACATTACCACTCATTTCGGTAAGGTATTGCAGTTTTTGTATGATTTATAAAATAAAATTATGAAATATTTTATAAAAATTATCCCCTAATTAAAAAACTTATTTTTTATAATATTATATTATGATTAATGATTTTTTGGTTTCTCGATCCATATTGAGTTTTTTAATTAGAGCGTCATCGTTCATAAGTTGTTTGTGCATATTCCGTTAAAAAAAAAAAAAATAAATTATGAAGATTATGTGCAAGAGAATCGGATAACTCTGCACCAAACTGGAGATCTTCTTAAGTATTTTTTTAATTTTTTAGTTAGTCTCTTTGCTTGTTGGTTGCTTTCACAGGCAAAGTCTGACATCTCACATTGTCGCCACAATATCATGCGTTGGCTTTAGGCATATGGATTTTTTTTTAATTTTTTTTATAATTCTTTTTATGAAAGTTTATCAAAAACATTTTTTTGTCAAATTTTTTTATACTTTCATTTGGAAGTTTTTACCAAGCACTTTTCAGGTAATTTTGTAACTCATGTTTTTTTTAAGTCACCAGAAATGAAGTTAGATTACACCATGCACAAAAGTTTTAGATTTATAATATTATGGTAAAAAAAAAAAATTTTTTCTAACACAAAAGTGATAAAACTTTACTTTGGGCGCACATAATGATAATGCCAAAGTAGATTATTTCCGGTGAATGAGTACATGTGGCGTATGAATTAAATTACACCTATGATCACAAAAATTTTGTATAGTAATGCCATGACTATAAAACTTTTGGGATTATGGCTCTATGACATAAAAACTACTTTACCTAACAAAAAACCTATAAAAACATTTGACCCTGACTCACCATAGGTTATAAACCTAAAACTTTTATGGCTGAAATTGTTAAAGAAAAAAAATTTAGATTAAAATATTTTCCATAATTTTTCAACTAAAATCTAAAAGTTTTTAGGGTTTTAAAAGTAAACCGGAGAAAAGAAAAAAAATTCTTTTTACCAAATAAACTATCATTTAGCATTATCTTATAACACTTGATATGTGACTATCAAAATGACACCCCAAACACATGATAATTGTGCGCAAGGCATTCAATTTGATTTGACAGGCTTGGGCTTTTCATTGGCTTTTCTTTGCTTTTTCACCAACGTCAATCTGATTCCCATCTCATTTCAATCAAACATTCTTGTGAAATATCAAACATCAGACAAGCAAATGATCATTAAATGTAGTTCTCAAATGGCACCATCTTATGCTTCAAATTACTTCTAATACACACGCCTGTCTGTTTAACAACTCCTCAACTTGGATTTGCAATCACTAGATGCAAATCGAATATATTAAGTTCAATTCAATCCAAACTAAATAATTCAATCTCAAAACTTTGGCTCAGGCTTATATATTTGAATTTATACCTTTTAAATTAACTGATGTGGAGACTACTAGTAATTACATCAACATAACAAAGAGCTAGAAAAATCCTGGATTAGCTTAGCTGCTTAACATGCACTTAGGGTTTCTCTATTACAAATGGTGTTTGAACTGCATTGTGGAAATATATCATCAGGTACGCGGTGGAGGAGAGAATACCCACCAGGGAAGATACGATTTAGGGTGGCGGCAAGACGCACACCACCTTGGGCCAGCCTTTGCCGTACGTGAGGCATGCGAGTGAAGAAGTAATCATCTGCGTCACAAAGGAAAGAAATTATAATAGCTGTCTCATGGAAAATCAGTGATGTATGAATGAAGAGTAACATACAGAAAGATGATTTGGATTAATAACACATTGGCCCCGGTGTAATTTAGCTACATATATCTCAAACTTAGACCAATTTAGTCATAGAAAAGCTGATGTGTGATATATTTCATCTCATAAATTTATACAAATGGAATGGGAATGCTGATCTTCTCGCTTTGAAACAGAAAAAAGAGAAGTGAGATCACCTCCGAGAGTGCTTCCCGGTGAGGCATTCTTGTACACAAATTTGCATGCTAAGCTGATGCTCTCTGCAGCATACCTGGTAAGTAAAGCATTTATCACTCATAAGCTCCTTGCATTTCATTACGTAGTGCCACTGGTGGTATTACTGTTAAGTTTCATGATGTGCAGAGCAATGCACATATACAAACACTAAAGTAAAATATATCAATTTCGATCAGGAACTCTGCCATCAGAGAGCCCGATAAAAGAAAATCAGTCAAATGCATGGAAAGTTTTCTTGCTGGTTACTTGAACCTACCAGTTTGGGCAGACAGTCTGATTTGCTCCACAGCTTTCCCATGCTGGCACATCACTAGGCCAGTCTTCCTGCTCATGAATAAACAGTAGATAGGAGAGAGATGAGGAATTGTAAAATATAAGTGCAATATCATACAAATAATATTCGTCTTTCAATTTGTTTCTCAGAAATCCATATTGGTATATACTCATATCATTGAGAACATATCTTAGTTTACCTATAGCCATGACTTCTTACAGTTTAAATCAGAAAATCCTTTGATCAACGCCAAAAACATAACCTTTTAGTAAATACTTAAGTCCTGCAAGCTATATTAACACCACAGATAAATTTATTTGTTCTAGCTTAGTTGCAGATATTTTAATGGCAACTTTCCATATTGTCATGTCACACATGCATTAAGTAAAAAGGGAAGATTGCTACACACACCCACACTAAAAGTCTCAGCATGCCCACATATGTTAACAGAATATTTCCAGGCCCCCTCTCACACACTCTCTAAAGTCTCAGCATACCCATATCAGTTAAACAGAATATTTTTCAGGCCACCTCCCACAACTAAGAGAAGCCTACCAGTATACTTGTCTGGATGCCTTCTATCATTGTTGACAGATCCATGCTGTACTTTTTCAGGGCTGTCTCTATGATCAAGGTATCCCATACCTAAACAACAAAGCAGCCACTCCTGAGATAATATCAGAGCATAACAATTGTAATGATCAATAAGTACTCAGATGTTATTTACACTGCCCAAGCAAAGGAAGAATATCTATTCGTAATTTTGTATGGTTTGCATTTTCAGCAGCATTGCAGCTGCCCACAATACCTTGTGGATTGACATTTGGTACATGGAAGCAATCAGAAGACAAGTGGATGACCGAGATCAAAGAGTATTTGATTATTGGGTTGCTGAGCAGTCTAACATGAAGATTATTCATGTAGAGCTGCTGGGATCTATAACGCTTGAACCATGCCCAGAGCAGAACAAAAGAACACAAAAAAGTAACATTTTATATGCTTGTAATGGCTAAGTTTCCTTGATACCTAAAAGACTAACATTTTTCAGGTTAATTTTTCAGCAAACGAAGGTTGATTGTGAGATGCAAAATTCCTTTTGTAACTTACATGGTGTAAATTGCTCTTGCGGCGATACCAGTGAAGTATTATTGTATTCCCACCTTCATCTCCAAGGAAACCGCAGTGCAATGGCTACCGTGTCCGGAAGAAAGAAAAAACAAAAGCATGATGCCAGTTAGCTTCCTTGAACCTTATTTTGCATAATACAAAATTTGTTTGAGAGAAAGGCATGAATGGGAAACCATATTTTTTTGATCTTGTGTGAATTTGCTTACATATATATTTTCCACTGAGACGTATAAACCTACAGATCATTATTCATCATAGTAAACAGCAGGTCTTGCAAACTACATTAATTGATAATATGGAAGGCCTTATCTTTATATAAAGCTGCAGTTGATGGACCAAAGTTTCATACAGTGTCATCGTAGAAACTGACAAAGCTTATCATAAAGAAGTCAGATTATCCAACCATGGTTCAGGAGAGTTCTGGTGGCAAATATTGAAGAAAACAAATGGATTTATAACCAAACTTCCTAACCTGCACCCTTATAAAATTTTATCTTCAAATTCTCTTTATAAGCAAATTTGCAAACTCTAAAACTCCACAGATTTCATGGACAATTATCAAAATTTTATGACACTCAGAATTTAATCAAAACAGATTTTCCGTCATAACCATACTGAATGAAGTTAAACTAAAAACCAGACCTGATGGATGTCTCCAACGAAATGAGATAGGAATAAGAGAGCCTCTGTGAGATTATCTGAAACCCACATGACAATCATACACTACAATCAGATACAAGAAAGTGATGAAAATTCAAAATGGTTTTGACAGAGGAATATTGGTTTCATACATTGGTCAGTAAAATTAGGATTCTTATAAGTTGATAACTGTGCTGAATAGTTATAGATTGCTCCAGTAACACATCTATTTATGCTTCTGGCAAAGTCATGGCAATCACCTGAAGAAAGTAATTTGTTGCGGAGGACAACATACTATCCACATATAAAAAATGACTACTAAATGAAAACAATCATGGGATGAACCAAACATACGACAGTAATCATAGTTGCATCGAAAGTCAGGTGTATCAACATAATGCAAAGGACTACTCCATCTCCATCCAGCTTGGTGACTTACTTCATCTGGCCAAGAACAAACAGAAGCCAGATCACCATTAGCATATTCTGGAAGCAGTGATTTCACAGCTTCTGAAGCTTCTCTAGACAATAGACCCTACAAAATGCATTGCAATTGTTCTTGAAATACCCTACCATACAAAAAAATTAACACTTCCATTGCAGCAAAGATACGAGAATCACTTACCTCTGCTATTTTGCATGTGATGTAGTGCCCTTCCTTACCCCAAGAATGAGTTCCTGGAAGCACGTAGAGAAATATAAACACTATTCCAGTCAAGAAGCTTAGCAGAGACATGCCTAACACCAAAAACAAAGGAAATATAGTTCATCAGCAAAATGCTTTTCAATATCTTATAATCTTCAACAAGTAATTTCCTTTCACCAATCTCTACCCTTTGAACAAGTTCCCAGCGAACAATAACACAAAAGAGCTCAGAATTTGTATGAATAAATAAAGTTCATAACTGAAAATCCTTTCAATACCTTACAATCTTCAATAGGACATTCCCTTTCATGGATCTCTATCCTTAGATCAAGTTCCCAATGAAAACCAACCCAAAAAAAAAAAAAAAAAAACTAGAACTCACATGCTTCATCACTGAACTGCTTTACCATATCTTATGATTTTCACAACTCAACAAGCTATCCCCTTTTATCAACCTCTACCCTCCGAACAAGCTCCAAGTGAGAAAACCAAACCAAAAAAACCTCTTAAAGCATTCAATCATCACTAATTTCTCAAAAATTGATTGCAAAATAAAATAATTTCAACCAAAAAGGATAAAACAAATAAGTCGATGAACTAGAAATAAGGGCAACCAGCTGCAAGGATTAGGGTTTCAGCAACATAACGCATTGGAGCACAACATTTATCCTCTTAAGATCAAATTTCACCAATGATCAAATTGAATTCAACCTTGAAAATCAGTGCTGATTTTCAGCATAAGTTTTCATCGAAACCTCACCTGTAATAAAGCTCTCCGATCTGGAAGTTCCCTGCGAGGTTTGCCGCGAATGCGTTTTCTAATATATATATATATATATATATATAACTCCCATGTTATCAATTAATTGCTATTTTTAACCGAAGTTAGTAATTTATTTTGATTTTGTGAAAATACTACCTAGTTTTTCAAAATTATCTTTTATTTTATTATCCTATTAAATTTACTTATTTTGTAGTTTAAGTTCATCTTTAGGCCTGTGGATTTGGGCCAAGATAGATTGTGTGGATTAAGTCTCAAAGGTCAATTTTGTAGTTAATGATACATAAAAAGGCTATGTTTGCCTTTGTGTAGTATATCAACCATGTCAAGGTGACCCTTAAGAAACAACATATGTTTACCAATTTTGTGGTATATTAGGGGACTTATGCAACGCTCTCATGTTTGCCTTGTTTTTATATATGTACTTAGCTTAATGTTCAGTCTTGTCTAAGGTAATAAAGGGCAAATGTGTCATCTCCAAAATATATATGATGTGCTAAATTCTAGAAGAGATTGGAGTGAGCCCGTAGTCTTGCTTGCAAATATTGGCCCTTGATATCTCGGAAGTTGTGTATTATGGTTTCTTTCTATTTTAGACATTGTGACGTTTTGATATATTTTGCAATTACCATTACCAGTGCACTGTTTTTTGCTTTTTTATTTTTTTTGATATATTTATGTTCCTTCATGGGATTCATGTGTATTATCAATTTTTTCTTAAAAAATTAATTGAATTAAAATTAAAAAAAATGAAAATGATAAGCGAAACAATATATACTATATAGATTTTAAAAAAAATGGAAATGGTAAATAATTTCTCAATTTACTGATCACTAACTAACTATCCAATTAGTATTTTTATATGCTCCCAAATTAATAATTTAGGATCAGGTCTTAAAACCAGGACTCGCATAAACTCGTTTTATTAAATAAAAAATTAAAAATATCATAAATATATATTTTTTGGGTAAAAAATATTTCCATTCATGAAATTGACCTTCAAAAAACATATTTTAGTTGTATTAGAGTTTTAATTTACAAATTAAAATTTACATGGTTACGTGAGTTTTTACTTTTTTGTAACATCGGATTCGGGTTCGAGTTACTGCTAGATCCGACCCGTTTGCAGAGCCGAACTAGAAAGTTGAAACACTGTAAACCATCGTGGATCTCGTTGTTCTTTCCATCTCCCTCCCAGGTGCGTCTTCTTTGCCCTAGATCTTCCTCTACTTTTCCGGTTCTCAGATCGGAAATTCTAGGCATTGATTCTTAGTTCTCAGTATTTCTCTTGTCGATTTGGATAATCCATGTTAAGAATATTGCAGAAAAGTTTTTTTTTTTAACTTCGTTCACTGAATGCATGATCGTCAATGGTTTTCGTGAATTTTGTTTTCAAAACCGTGCATTTTATCCCTTCTGTATTTTTCTCGCTTTAATTTGATAGAATTTATGTGTGTTTTAAAAATATGTTTTGGATGTTTATTTTGATGCGTTTCAATCGAAGAGAGGTTCGATGCATTCCAATCGAAGAGAGGTTCGAATATGGAATGGCGTAAATGCGAGAAAGTTATTTATTTATTTTTTTTGGTAGGATTTCTTATTCATTTGAATGGACGTAGTTTGAATGTGGCCTATTAATTGGATTTGTTATCTTGGTAGCAAGAGAACTGTTGCTAATGGCGAGGTCAACAACCAATGATGCTCAAGCTCTTTTTCGATCTCTTCGTTCTGCTTATGTTTCCACACCAACCAATCTTAAAGTAAGATAGTTTTTTATTTCCTGTGATTCTGATTGTTTCCCGGTGTGATTTCCTTTACATTTTATGTGCTATGTTGTTTTGTTGTATTCAAGAAAAGGATGTCCTGAACCATGATTTTTCTCTGTTTGTACGTGTTTGCAGATTATTGATCTCTACGTAGTTTTTGCAGTGACCACTGCCTTAATTCAGGTAAAAGCAAATGCTTTGTGCTTTTACATGGTCATCTTATCTAAGTTTTGTTTTAATGTTTATTTTATTTCAGTTGAGATTATAAAATTTAAGTTTTTCTTGCTTTTCTCTGTTTGACCATTAAACAATCCATGGGATCTATACACCAGTATATGTCTCACTTCATGGGCATTTGATGGGTGCAGTACCTTGTGTGTTGATTACTCCTGAAACGGTTGCAATGTTAGGTGAATTCCAAATGATGCTTCATTCTGAAATCTATTATTGGGGATAAAAATATGATATTGCATCAGTGTATTCTAGTCTGTTTGGCTATTTGCCTAAGATAGTTCTAGTAGCTCATGCTCTGGACCATTGATAAGCATTTTTGTGCTGTGCCAGGACATGCTAACAATGCTGTTTTGGATGTTTGGAGTCTTAGTTGAGTCAGGCACATTTGATGTTGGTAGTAGCTATATAAATTGTCTGTACGAACACTGAAATGTTCTTGATTAAAGGAAGACGCTGTTTATTTTCTTCCTTGAATTTGTCTTTCTGCTTATGTATTTGTTATACAGACAGGTTTTTTTTTTTTGGCCATGGGATGGAATCTTGTACGGGTGATTCCATAGAGGATGGTTGTACAGTGATTAATTCAACCATTGCCTTCGGATGGGTTTAATTTAGTTGGATTAAATGTCAAGTGAAATCTCTATCAGGACTTCACCATCAGTGTAACCATCTCTTGATATCCTGTTTAACTAAAATGTGTTCATTGTATGACAGTTGCATTTGAGACTTTTTTGTTCTGCGAATCTTGTTGCACATCTTTTATTTTCTAATGGCCTGTTCTCTATAAAAGCCTGTTTATGTAACAAATCTGTTATATGTTCTATCTTATGATAAGTTATTCAGGTGTTTTATGTAATTGTAAGCATTTTTTACTACAGTTTCATATAGCTAATATATGACAGTTGGTGATGTTATGCTTCTAGATCAAAATCATATTTGATTACTCCAGCAACCTAGCCAGATGGCAGGTCTGGTAACATCTGCAATTCTAATATCCTCGTAACCGTAAAGTTTGATGATCGAGCCAAAATTATTGTTCAAGTTTCACAATGCCATTGATCCTATTCTTCTTGTTTGATTGAACTATTATCAGTTGATAATGCGATATATTTGTTTGCCTCTCATGATGTAACAGGTGGTTTACATGGGTATAGTTGGATCATTCCCTTTCAATTCTTTCCTGTCGGGTGTACTTTCTTGTGTAGGAACTGCAGTTCTTGCAGGTAGGAACTGATGCCTAGCTCCATTTTTATTTCTTGTGATGTTCATTCTGTTTCAAAGTAATTGATTGGATTATTAAACTTATTATATGCAGTTTGTCTCCGGATTCAAGTCAACAAAGATAACAAGGAATTCAAGGTTATCTTTAGTAACTCTCTTACCATTTCAGCCCATGATTTGTTGTCTCAATTAAACAATGATTATTGCAGGATTTACCACCAGAGCGGGCTTTTGCAGATTTTGTTCTTTGCAATCTTGTGCTTCATCTGGTGATCATGAACTTCCTTGGCTAAATACAAATGTGGTGTCCACCGATAGATTCTCATTTTTGGTGTTGCTATTAAGAAAAACCCTCAAGTTTTCCCAAGTTATGAATTGTCAATCCTAAGGTTCAATTTGTGAGCTAGCTATCTACATATAATTCAAGTGCTTCTTCAGTAATTGGATGTGAGACGTTGCAGAGTAATATTTTTTCAGATCCAGTCCTTATATTTATGTTTGAATGGTTATGGAGACTTCTTGCAGGTCTTTTTATCTTCCATCTTGTTTATTGCTTCTGAGAAACAGCATTCTCAGGCTCTTCATTTCTTGTGTTAAGTGGGGGGAAGTTAAGAAGTGTCACTTTTTTGAAGTTGCGGAAATGATATAACTTTCAGTACTTTTTGTGGTCATTTTGCATGAAATATCATTTTCATAAAGTGATAATTTTTCTATTTCCAGTGTTTATTTTGGTATAAGTGGGGTTTTTGAAAGTGGAAGAAAGTGAAGCTCATTTCTTCCACTTCAGTGTAAAAATTAACGAAAACCCACTTTAGAGAAAATGTTTATCAGAAGTGGAGGAAATTGGTTTATTTTCCCTCACTTTCATCAACTTACACCGAAATGAACGTTTCTTTGGTTGGAGGTAGATGGAGGTTAGGTAAGGGTTATTAAAAACCCATATTTGGGAGGAAGTTTTTTGAGGAAAGTAAATGTTTAAGGATTGAGGTTTTAAAATCTTCATTTAATCGCGATTTCTCAATCCTCCAAAGTGATGGGTGGGGAGGTTTCGAGGGATCTTATATTTTTTTGGACTAAAATATCCATTATATTTTAAAAAAACAATGATATTTACGTTATCAATAATGTTTTTTTATCATAAGTTATTTTATTTTATTTTTTTAAAATCAAACATTTATTAATTGATAGTTAATATTGTCAAATTATATGGTAATATTAATTAATCTAGTAATGATATTAATTAATTAATTTTATTCTACAAAATGAAATCTTATAATAATGAAAGGAGAGATTTATATAAACAATAGAAAAAATTATATAAGTTCATGTAATTTAATAAACTAAGTTATAACCTTATTTTTTATTATAAAAGTAATTTAGTTTTATTACTACATAACTTTACTTCAAATTACACTCAAATCAAACACAACAAAGTTTCAAAACCTCCATTTATTTTATCTTTCCCTAAAAAAGATTTAAAATTTATTTTTACTTTCCATTACTATAGTTTACTGTAATTTATAAAATCCTCTTCCAGCTCCACCCAACCAATATAAACATTTTTTATATTATATAATTTGAAATTAACAGTGATAAAAAGGGCCTTCTAATCTGAACGCACAGTGTGAGCGCGCGATAGAGAGCAGCGTTTCCTCGGCGATGAAGGCGATAGTGATAACGAGCCCCGGCGGGCCGGAGGTTCTCCAGCTCCAGGACGTCGAGGATCCCTCCATCAGAGACGATGAGGTTCTCATCCAGGTTGCCGCCACAGCTCTCAACCGCGCGGACGTCAGCCAGCGGAAGGGCTTCTACCCTCCTCCCAAGGGCGCCAGCCCATACCTTGGCCTTGAGTGTTCCGGCGTCATACGTGCCGTCGGCTCGTCTGTCCACCGATGGAAGCCTGGCGATCAGGCACGCCAATCTCGACAAAACGCAACACTAGGGTTTCTTTTGAGGATTGGTTCTAAAGGAACTGTTTCTTTTTGTAGGTTTGTGCTCTTCTTACTGGAGGTGGGTATGCTGAGAAGGTGGCTGTCCCGGAAGGTCAGGTGCTTCCCATACCTGAAGGCGTCCCTTTGAGGGATGCCGCCGGCTTGCCAGAAGTAGCGTGCACCGTCTGGTCGACGGTGTTCATGATGAGCCGCTTGTCACCAGGGGAGTCGTTTCTGGTATATGTTACCTATTTCCTGGACTTTGAGAATTTTCTGATGCATCCTTAAGGGTTGGACTTTGTCTTTTTGGTATTCATTTCTAAATTTTTTTTATCAGTGTATTCAATTGCTTATTATATGGTTTTCCATTTTGTGATGGCTGTGAAATACTAAATCTTACTAGAATTGCATGATTGGATGAGGATTGGTGTTTTGAAATTGTTTTAATCCAATTGCTTATATGTGTTTGTACTTTCCTATTAAATCCTTTTCACCCAGTGGCTCCTACGAAGGAGAGCACAAGTTTCATGAGGTTTGCTCAAGTGTTGTTTGAAGGAGAGACCCTAATTCCATATTCTTGGTTAAGCAAGCTATGCTGCTTAATCAGGGAGTGGGTGGCAGGGTAACTGTAACACCATTGTTGTGTTTCTTTTATGTGGGATGAAGCAACAAAAATTTTGGAACGATGATTTAGTGACATGATAATGATGAAGGTTTTGATTTGGAAGATGAGATTTGTTATAAATGTTGGTGCACGCCATATTAATGCTTTGAAAAAAGGAAAAGAAAAAATCTTAAAGAACCCAATTTAAGAAAGGTTAAGTGAATGCTTAGTCACTATGGTATTGGTAGTGGTATTTTATAATGTGTTTGTCATTAGTAGCCTACAAGTTCCTGTCTCTACAGCGATCTTGTTTCTTGTTAAATAGAGGATTGCTGTAGTTAGAGAGAAAGGAGAGCCATGTTGATCACTAGAGAAATGATTTGCATGGTCAATATGCTCATCCTCTCATTGAAGTTAAATTTATTTGGATAAGGATGTTGATAAGTTCTTGATTGAATTCCTATACTGAGCCAGTATTTGTTTTCAGATCCATGGGGGATCAAGTGGAATTGGTACATTTGCTATCCAGATTGCAAAGCACCTTGGAGTGAGGGTGTTTGTTACTGCAGGTTAGAGGATATGGGAGTAAATATTATTTATTGTCTTCAGATATGTAGCAGATATCGATGAATTCATCCTTAATATGTTCTAAACAAATCCAATTATCAGGAAATGAAGAGAAACTGGCCGCATGCAAGAGTCTCGGTGCTGATGTATGCATCAATTATAAGAGTGAAGATTTTGTTGCTCGAATAAAGGAAGAAACAGGAGGGAAAGGTGGGACTAAGTTGATGATGCTATCATCTCATTTTGTTTCTGTTGGTATTGTATCAGTATTTTGTGTTTTGATGCAGGTGTTGATGTTATATTGGACAATGTTGGTGGCCCTTACTTACAAAGAAATCTTGAGAGCTTAGACATTGGTGGAAGGCTTTTCCTCATTGGTTTCTTAGGAGGTGCAGTGACAGAAGTTAACCTTGGACCTCTTCTCATGAAGCGTCTTACAGTGCAAGGTAATAGATCGTCTCTCTTTTGGTAATGGGTTTGAAGAAAATACCCTTCTACTTCTTGTCCCACTTACAGTTTTGGTCTTGTGGTGTAATCTAACTTAACTAGTTATGTAAGTTGGGTCTCTGAACAAAGAGGCCATTCTTCATTTTTTTTATTGGAGCATGTGAATTGAGTTTTTTTGCTCCATGATTGAAAGTTTGAAACCACAATGAGTTCTGGCAAATTGCAGTCGTATATTCTGCATTGTTTGTTTGGGTTTTAAGTGTTAATGAAATTGTCAAAGAAGATGAGAAACCAGCTAGGATCATATCGATCCATGCAGTGTGTCACTGAGCATTTGGAATTTAACACATGTTTTTCGCTGCTCCATCTCACTTCTAAGGAAAGATGAGCACTGAGCATAGTATTGCAATGTGCCAAGATGGCTCATAAATTACAACCTGTAAATTTGAGGGTAGTCTTTTTGGGAGGTTTCACATTGGTTGTTATGCATTGACATAGAGTTTTATGTAATGACCTATTTGTTCTTAATCTGGATTTTTTTCTCAAATTGTGTTCTCTTTGTGCAGCTGCTGGGTTGCGGAGTAGAAGCCCCGAAAACAAGGCGGAGATTGTGAAGGAGGTGGAGAAGCATGTTTGGCCAGCAATTACTGCCGGCAAGGTGAAGCCTGTGATCTATAAATCTCTACCATTATCTGAAGCAGCAGAGGGTCACAAGCTTATGGAAAGCAGCACTCATATTGGCAAGATACTTCTTCTCCCCTGATTTGCAAAATAAAACTGGTATTGTATCAGTTTGTGAGGGTGCTTATCCTAGAGTTCTGTATAGCCATGCAGCCTCTTTTGGCAGTTGTGTGAGGATGTCTATAGACAACCATATCAATATTTGAGTATCTCTTCTTGTGAAAAAAATAAAAATAAAGAAAATAAGGATCTGATTATCTCCAAATAAAATGATGATTGTTGTTGTTTGCACACATTCATCTTCATTCTGTGATAGTCATGGATGAGTGTTACGCAGAAGTTAACATATTCTGCTTTTCATTCACTAATAAAACATCAGAAAACAATTCTCTTGTTTTATTCTTCATTTTTTCTATTTTGCACTCAAGCAGGCAAAACTTGTTTGAAGAGCATGCACCTGTTCGTAGCACCTTTTCCAATTGACAATTTGTTAAATTTTTTATTGGCAGATTTTTGTTGAACTTTTTTTTTTTGCATTTTTATAAATTAATTCAAATATGTACCTTCCCTTCATAAAATACTCATTTCAAATGTTTAATGCTTATTATACAAAAAAAAGGCAAAACAATTCCTTACCTAGAAGCACTTTCTTTAGTATTTGGATAAATAAGCTTAAAATTTTATAAAATGATTAGAACAAAATAGACATACTTCCAGTAAGTAAGCATTTATCACATTTGCAAGAGTTAACACCAAAACTTAATTAATCAACAAATTAAATTTCCAATTGATATTTATCACAACTATAACTGAATAGCTTTCTATCACTGAGTCATTGGGATAATTGCCTTGCCCTTTTGTTTGATTACATACAAGTCAAGGTTAAAATCAAACAAATTCAAATTAGAAAAATTTAGTGCTGTCCAAGTTATCAACGTGCAAAATTACATAAAATTAATGAAAGCATAATTTTTTTTTGGAAAAATTTGGAGAAGTTATTTCTGAAGGAAACTCAAACTCTGTAAAGCAGGGAGTGTAATGCTAACTCTATATTATAGAGTTGTAGAGTTAGGAAAATAGTTTTCTTAATTATTAAAAACTAATAAAAAATTACAGAAATAACAATTGAATAATAAGCTTGATGTTGCAGACTTCTTTCTGTTGCTTCCAAATTTAGAATTAGCAAATTGTTCTCAAAGCACTTTCTTTTGAGTAGTATTTAGTTGCAGATAATTGGACCCAATTAAAGCAGAAATTAAACACACATTTATAAGTGTGTGCACATATGAACTATCAACTTTCAATCACAACTCCTGTGAGAAAATTCACAGAATGATCTTAAAATAAATAAATAAACAAGGGGCTGACTATCCTGATTGCAACTTCATACTATATTATAAATCAGAAAAAAAAAAAGTTTTCTCAACTATCCAAAGTATTATATAATTAAACACTAATAATTAACAGTTAAAGGCCAACACATTAAATCTGCAGGACTTAGGCAATCATTTCAAAAATTATAATACTTAACCAATTCATGCACATAAACATGCATCAAATAAAAACCCATAATTAATACATTAAAATATTTGGTTCCTCAAATTAAAATATATATATATATATATATATATATATATATATATAAAATCTTAATCCATAGTTCCCTAAAATATTTTTTTATAGATATTTTTTTAAAATTTCTAGTCCAAATGCATCTCTTCATATGATGCAACGAAGGAGGCAACGCCGCGCAAAGGCCTTCATTAGGGGGCGCGATGGCGCTACGCCCTTTCAAAGTTCCAGTCACCGCCCTTTGCGGTTACCGCACCCCTTCCGTCCCTCATCTCTCCAACCCTTGGAATGCTCATCCATGGATCCCGCCGCTCCTCACCGCCGACCTCGCCGCGCGGCCGCCTCCAAACCTCGTAACTACTCGGAGGACCTCCTCGATGACCTGCTTCTTGGCCAACTCGGTCCCATGCAGAAGCGCCAGAAGAACGCCGCGGATCACCAGCGTGAGACGGAGACCGAAGCTATGATTGCGCTCTCTCTTGGTTTCCCCATCGATGCCCTTCTCGACTCTGAAGTCCGCTCCGATGTGCTCTCCCATCCGGATGACCAGAACGCCTACATCGTCATCCGCAACCACATCCTCGCCCGCTGGCGCTCCTCGGTTCGCTCCTTTCTCTCCGTTGACAACGTCCGTGAGACCGTGGAGCAGCGTTGCGCGCCTCTCATCGCCTCTGCGTATCGTTTCCTCTCCCAGAACGGGTACATCAACTTCGGCGTGTCCCCTGCCCTCCGGCCCCGGTTGTCCGATGAGCACGAGGGTGGGTCTGTCCTCGTTATTGGGGCAGGCCTCGCAGGTCTCGCCGCCGCCCGGCAGCTTTTAGGGTTTGGGTTTAGAGTTTTGGTTCTTGAAGGCCGGGATCGGCCCGGAGGTAGGGTTTACACGGCGAAAATGGGGGAGAATGGCTCTGCGGTCGCTGTTGATCTCGGCGGTAGTGTCATCACTGGGATCCATGCGAACCCTCTTGGGGTTCTTGCGAGGCAGCTTGGAATCCCTCTTCACAAGATTAGAGAAAAATGCCCCCTTTTCCGCCCGGATGGAGGTAGTGTCGATGAGAAGTTGGACCAGGAGATGGATTTGGTATTCAATAAGCTTCTTGAGAACGCCAGTAAGATCAGAGAGTTGTTGGGAGAGTTTGTGCAAGGGGTCTCACTTGGTTCTGCTATTGAGAAGTTGCGGAAGCTGTATAATGTGGCCAGAAGCCGCAATGAAAGGGAGCTTCTTGATTGGCATCTCGCAAACTTGGAGTATGCCAATGCAGGGTGCCTCTCGGAGCTCTCCCTGTTGCATTGGGACCAGGATGACCCATATGAAATGGGTGGTGATCATTGCTTCCTAGCTGGAGGGAACTGGAAGTTGATCAATGCACTCTGTGAGGATGTGCCCATTCTTTATCAGAAGACTGTTAGGAGGATCAGCCATGGTGAGTCCGGTGTGGAGGTTGTGGTTGAGGGTGGGCAGGAGTTTCATGCTGATATGGTGCTCTGCACTGTGCCGTTGGGAGTCTTGAAGAGCTCTAGCATTGTGTTTGATCCCCCATTGCCTAATAGGAAGCTTGAGGCTATTGAGAGGCTCGGATTTGGATTGTTAAATAAGGTTGCGATGGTCTTTCCTTCTGCCTTTTGGGGAGATGATCTTGATACATTTGGTTGTCTTAACAAGGAGAGAAGCAAGAGGGGGGAATTTTTCCTCTTCTATGGGTATCAAGCTGTATCTGGAGGTGCTGTCCTCATTGCATTGGTCGCTGGAGAAGCTGCATTAGAATTTGAGCACACTGATCCTGTTGTTATGCTTCACAGAGTTCTGGCTGTTCTTCGAGGTATGTACATATTTATGTTTTGGCTGACCTAGAAGTCTTCATACTAATTGAATATTCCTTACAAAGTCAGCTTTTTTTTTTGTTACTGCATGCACTGTTGCTGTCTAAACAATTTTGTTTACTTATTTGGCACCGACGTGCATGAATTAAATTCAAATCCTTTTGGCCTTTGTGAATTTGCAGCTATTGCCAAGCGGAGAAATATTGTCGTGCCTGACCCCATCCAAACCATCTGTACTAGATGGGGAAGTGATCCACTTTGTCGTGGCTCGTACTCTCACGTCAGGGTAGGCTCTTCGGGCAATGATTATGATATTCTCGCTGAAAATGTAAATGGGCGGCTATTCTTTGCCGGAGAGGCCACAACTAGGCAATACCCAGCGACAATGCATGGTGCTTTTTTGAGCGGGTTAAGAGAAGCAGCTTGCATTCTTCATGCCTCAAGGTGTAGGATGTTCATGAATGAAGTTGCTAAAACATGCTCTCAGAAGAGCTCGAAATCATGCGGAGACCTTCTTGTGGACCTATTTAGGGATCCTGATTTAGCGTTTGGAAACTTCTCATTTGTGTTTGATGCATTATCAATGGAGAATCCAAAAGCAATGGGCCTAATGAAGTTTCCCTTTAACAAGTCTAGGAGTAAAGACTGCATGAAGAACTGTTCAGGAAATGGTTTAGCGGAGAAAGATCAATCCACTGATCCAGAATTGGGAACTTTGCAACTGTATGCTATTTTGTCTCTAGAGCAAGCATGCCAAATGCAGACCATGAGTGAGGATGACAAAAGTAGATTGTCACTGGGATGCAAAAAGTTCGGTTTAAAGCTTATGGGATTTGGCAGCACATGTGCTATAGGTAACTCCTTGATCACTAGCATCTCCAATGCACGGAAAGGCCGAAATAGGTACCGGCAGTCAGGGCTTAAAAACCATGGTCTTAAAAATGCATCCATCCAAAATGGTTCTTCATTTATGCCTACTAACTCTCTTGTAAAACCATGATCCTTAGGCATTGAGTGGTCAACTAACTTTGCAATTCATGATAAGCATCTCATAGATCCATTCCTTTTTTTCCGTCTCTTAATTTTTAGATTAGTGCAGAAAATTCCAATTTTGGAAATAATAAGGACTAGCATAGTTTCGGCATGCACATCAGAATATTGCTGTCGATTGTTTATGTGTAAATACATTTGCTATTAATAGCAATGATGTTAATGTTCTCTTGGACATTACCTTTAAATGAATGAATGCTTATTCTGGCAATATTCCCGCTCAGTTGCCCTATTTTCAAATATTTGTACAAAGCTTGCTGCTTTATTAAATACAATCCATTCTTTTAAGAATTCAGATGTGCTATAGATCACTTTAATTCTTTTGAGTTATACAGTGATGGTACATGCATATAGTGCCCGTGTGACAGTGCGTGCATTTATTTAATAGCTTATCGCTTTTGTTTGGTTATCGTTATTTATATTAGATGCAAATTAAAGATATTGTTTGGCCTGATTCAACCCAAAAGCTTATGTTGATTGGATAAAAAACCCATGTTTATCTATTCAAATTCATATTTTCCGAACTAACTGATACAAGACCATTAGTTACTCTAACATGCTCAGTTGATATGTGTTACTTTATTTTAACTAGCCTGATGCAACCCAAACGCTCAAGCTAATAGGATGATATGTTGATATGTTTAACTGATCAAATGCAACCCACAAGCTTAAGCTAATAGGATGAGAAACCTAGCTATATGTATTTAAATCTATATTTTTCAATTTAATCAATTTGGGACTATAAGTTACTCTAAAGCTAATAGGGTGAGAAACCTATATATTCAAATGTATATTTTTCAAATTAACCAATTTGGACTATTAAGTTACTCTAAAAATTTTATCCTTTCCTTTTGATGCTACACTCATTGTGCATGCATGCATGCTTGTTTGCATGTGATTCATTTCTCTCAAATGGTGTTCTTCCTACTTATCTTCAACTCGAATTCTTTTTTATAGTTTCAGATTTCAGTATTTTTACAACAGGTAAATTGCTTATCTATTACAAAGTAAAGGTGTTGCAGTCTTTTACATAGTTTCCGATTCCACTGATTTTTTGTTAACAAGATGCTGGATGGCTTAAATTCTAATTGCAGTGTGAGTGTGACAACTAAATGTGAAAACTGCATTTTCGGCTTATAGTCCTCTGTTAATTTTGCCGTCGGTCTTCATAGTTTCAGAAATTAGTCTGTCTTTCATATATGAAAACAACCAGAAGTTCCATTGCATAGTCAAGTTGTTCTATTGTGACTTTTCTTCTGATTCCTCACTGTTTCTGCAAATTTTGATGTGGTTTCGGATTAAGTTTGATGGTCTTCAAACTTAATGAAACTCTTATTGATTTATTTATTAATTTATTATCTTAATGTTCAAATCAGCAAATAGACTGTTTCTCTCAACGTACCTGCAAAAATCAATTTGATCCGTTAATCCATTCATATTTATATGCATTATTTAATTATGAACGTAAACGAGTTCTTGGTTTGCTTGCATACATGTTCTTGTTATTGTGGTGGTTGTTAGCTGAATTAAATATATATACACATATAATTTATGTTAACAAGCATTGAGATAATGTAATTTTTTTCCCTTTGTAATTATATGGAAAGAAAGATCCCTTTCACCAAACTCCCTTTTAATCCGTTTTAATATAATTTTCTTATTAAATAAAAATTTAAAATACTGGGAAAAAAAATTAAATGTGGAACAAATCCACTTAGATGGACCACATTACTTAACTAAGATAATAAGCGAGTTTCCATCACATAATCTATGAATTGTCTTTTATCATGGGCATTAATCCAATCCATAATCCATTGAATTGGGATAAAATGAAGTACCTGAAGACGTGCCCTTTTATAACATATTGAAATTAATAAATGAGACCAATTTATAAATTTATGATTTAAAAATCTGAGACTTTAAAAAAACATAAATTAAATATATAGTATATATATGAAAAATAATTAGGCGAGGTTTAGGGGTAATAGTGCAAAAAGAAAACAATGAATGTCCTACGCAACGGACACTATGAGGGTCGCTTCGAAGCTTTGTGGAGCTCTTAGTGCTGTTTTCGTTTCTTTTGTGGAGAAATTTCTCTTTGATCGGTGAATTTTAAGTAAGGATCTGCAACAAGGTTGCTTCCTTTCGTGCAAAATCATTCCTTTTTATGCGATTGAGGTATTCGGCTTTGATTTCGTCTTTCATCAACGAAAAGGAGGGTTTTTGTTTTCTGCAGATTATATTTGGATCTGAATCTATTTGCCCTAAATTTCAGATGGGTTTTGTTTTAATGAATAATTATGCTTAATTTGTATGCGTCTTTGTAAGAAAGTTCCAAACTTTGCCTTGTTTAGATTTAGATTTCGTGTTTTTGGTGGCATATTCACCTGGTGATTCTCTTGATCTAGTTGGAGTGTTGAAATTCTTTGGGAAAGCTATCAACTTTGGAATCAGAGGGGGAATGAGTGTTCTTCAAGAAGTGCAGCTTTGATTTTTATCCAGAGAATCTGAGTTCGTGATTGTTTTAGTGAAGTATGAGAAAGAATGGGATTGTTCACCCTGGGAGGGCTTTTAGTGATAAAAGATGGCTCCTTCCCTTCTTGGCAAGCTTGCTAGTCTCACTGTCTCTCTGCTTGGCCACCATTTTCGGCCTCTTCTCCCCTTCGTATTACGGGGATTCCCTGTCATTTGATTTCATTTCTTTCAGTAGCTTGGAGGAGTCTACTGGCTACTTTGAAGAAACTGAATCAAATAAATCTTTGGAGTTGCCATTAGATTCAGAACTGGGACCTCCGCGAATTGCCTACCTTATCACTGGCACAAAGGGTGATAGCTTGAGGATGCGGAGAACCTTGCAAGCTATATATCATCCAAGGAATCAATACATTCTTCATTTAGATTTGGAAGCCCCGCCGCGTGAGAGGATAGACTTGTCTATGTATGTCAAGGATGATCCGATGTTCAGTGAAGTTGAGAATGTCAGGGTGATTGCTAAGGCCAATCTGGTTACTTACAAGGGGCCTACGATGATTGCGTGCACACTCCATGCCATTGCTATTCTTTTAAAGGAGAGTGCAAAATGGGACTGGTTTATAAACCTCAGTGCTTCGGATTATCCTCTTATGACACAAGACGGTTAGTTTTCATGCTTAATTTTTTGGTTGATTTTTTCTAGACCATGCAGTGTTTCTAGCATGCTGATAAGTGATAAATTTTATCCTGAAAAGTTTACGTAACTATGCTAGCCCTCTTTGTCTCAATATTCTTTGATCCGGTTGTATTGGATGACCATGTGGAAGCTTTCAACTCATTTTCACAATTCCTTTTGTTGATATTGGATTTTAATTATGATGGATTCAAAGATCTCTAGTTTCAAACTCAGAATTCACATCTATTAGTATCACTGCTCCATTTTCCTGTGAGTTACAGGAGCTTGAACTTACATATTTTCCCTGAATGGAGTAGGTTTTATTGATATTGAGGATCGGATTGGCTACATAAATATCATGAAATATGAGATTTTTCTCAATAGGATCTATGTTAGTCTCCACCATTGTCATTGGAATGCGGGGAGGGCCTCTGTTAAGGCTGTAGATAGTTTGTGAAATTTCTGAGTTGAAGCACACTGTGTGTTTTACTGTTGTTGAATCTCAAACTTATTTTGCATGAATAAAATGATATTTTGTCTTCATATTCACTGTTTTTGCACACATTTATTGATGAAAACATTCCCTACTGTAAATCTTTTGCAGATTTACTGCATGTTTTCTCAGCGCTGCCGAGAGATCTCAATTTCATTGAACACACTCAGAGTACTGGGTGGAAAGTGTAAGCTTCAACAAAAATATTTGCATTGGCTTTTCATTGTTCTGCTGCTCTCTATTTTCACTATGTTGGCACGGCTTTGACATGCAGAAACCAGCGGGCAAGACCGATAATTATTGACCCGGGTCTATACTTGTCCAAAAAGTTTGACATTGTCATTACCAATGAACGCCGAGAGCTACCGGCAGCTTTCAAGTTATTCACTGGTAACTTGTATTTCAGATGACACATCTGGTCGTATTTAACCAGAAACAAGCATTTTCTCTTCTTCAATTCAAAACACATGTTTTAACAACAATCTCTTCATCCCTTATCCTTAGGCTCTGCATGGGTAATGCTTGCAAGACCGTTCTTAGAGTACTGTATATGGGGATGGGATAACCTCCCCAGAATCATCCTTATGTACTACGTGAACTTTGTCTCATCTCCTGAAGGCTATTTTCACACCGTCATCTGCAACTCCAATGAGTTCCAAAACACTACAATCAGCCATGACTTGCACTATATCGCCTGGGGCAACCCTCCGAAGCAGCACCCGCTTTCTCTTACCATCAAGGATTTCAGTAACATGGTCAAAAGCGGGGCACCATTCGCTCGGAAGTTTGCTAGGAATGATCCAGTTTTAGACAAGATTGATCGGGAACTCTTGGGACGTTCTGAAGGTCGGTTTACCCCAGGTGCGTGGTGCATCGGGGAGTCGGACGGTGATGCAGACCCCTGCTCCTTCAGAGGCAATGACACGGTGTTCCGGCCTGGCCCAGGGGCAGAGAGATTGAGGGAGTTGATGCAGAAGCTGCTTTCTCCAGAGGTCCGCAACACCAGTTGCACAGATCATAGTTTTGACAAGACTAAAATGCCATAGATTACATTCTTTACATCCAGTGTTGTTCAATGTTTTGTTACATTTGCAATTTGGTACATTTTACCTGGCAAACATCAATGAATGCAGGAAATTTTACAGTGCAATGAAAATGTCAGACAAGTGAATACATTCCAGATGTGATTTCAAAATGAAATTGTGATTTTCACTATCTAATTTCTCCTCGATTTGCTATGAGCTAATTGCAGATATAAACATATAGGTTCATGCTAAATGAAAACAATTAGAATTTCAGAAATGAGATTGATTAACTCACTTCACCAAAGTAATTTGGATGCTGAGAATATTTCCAAATACCCTATATTACACCACTTCCCATTGTTTGCCAGAGAATTTTTGAACGACTTCTGCTGATCAGCAATTACTTCAATTGTTATGCCAATGGCACACATTATCCACCCAATAAAATCAAGGACTTGAACAGGGGAATATCTATCACTAGAATTAACAATTGTGAGAGGCAAGCTCACTGTCCATACTCACGCAGCCTTTCATAAAATTAGGAAAAGATCAACAAACATTTGAGATCAACCTCTAAACAAGACCCTCAATATAGAAAATCAATAAAGAGTGTGACCTATATATATATATATATAAGAAAATCTTATAGAGCAGGAGACAATAATCCTAATAAGAGAAAACAAATCCCATAAAACCCATGTCTAGTATTTAAGCATGTTTTGTTCCTAGATTTGTTTTCTTTACTTGTTTCATGTCGAATAAACTATGCTGTACTCTATGCTTACATTTGCATAAAATAATATACAGAAGTAGCGCATGCAAAGTGAAATCAGATTGGAAACTACTGCAGAAGAATATAGGAAATAAGGAAATCAAACAATAACCAGAAAGAGACAATCATAACCACATTTCTTGCAGGAATTCATGTTGCCTATTCAACTAACTGAATGCATCCTAGATTTATGAACAACTGTCATCCCTGTTCCACAATGGCTAACTTCCACTCCTTGACAAGAAATTAGAAACAAAAAGATGAGCAAAATGCCCAAAGCGCATCGACTTTGGTATTTTTGCAGCAACCCATGCAATGTATTGCTTGTGTTAATGCACAGGAGCAGTAATGCTCGGTGACTTTTTAAAAAATAGTGTCTTGAAAACCAATATTATGGCATGAAAGAAAGTGTTGAGACACAAAAAAACAACAACAACAATAATAATAATACTAATAAGATCAAGGTGAAGCATGAAGTTACATAGCTACTCACTGCAGATATTCTTTAGTTGGCCAAAGTTCAGATATGACTCAAATAGGGCCATAGCATGCACTGTAGCTACATTCACAACTTGAGCTAATACAAAATCACATTAATGGTCAACACAAATACAAATCTAGGATATTTTTCAAGTTACTTAATTACTATATAAGTATACAGGGATGCCTTAATTTCCAAAGACCCAAAATAATCAACATATATATACATATTTATAGACACACAACTACACAAGCATATAGCATGTGTGTGATATGCTTGTGTGTCTATAAGTAAATATATATAAATCAGCAAACACCATCACATGTAAAAAGTGTTGTAGAATTTTGAAACACACACACACACACAAAAAAAAAAAAAAAAAAAATACAAATACACATTTTGATGTTTTTTTAGGCATGAAATATTTTTCTAAAAAAGAATTAACCCTTTACGATGAATGCCAAAGATGAAAGCTAAGCTTTTATAATATAAAAAATCCCTTTACTATGTTGCACACAATAAAATAAGCCTTCGATAAAAAAGAATGCGTTTGTTGTTGCACTTAGAAGAAAAGTATTTCAAATGATCTATATCTCTTCATTCAACACTTAAGTATTTTTATATAGAATTGAGATTTGGAAATTTTAACTGCCCCTTTAACATGAAAAAAATGTATTAAAACTACTATAACTTCTTTTATTATACCAAAGGGTGTCTTCTAACTACATGTAACTCTTTTATTACAAAAAAAAGATGCATCTTAACTTTTCTAATTTCTAATTATTTGAAGAGGTGTTATCTAACCACTAGAACTACTATAAAACGTGAAAGAATGTTATAATAACAACGTTACAATATTAAAAATATTATAACAATTCCCCACCATTTTTAATATTGAAAAAAAGTTTCCAAGTGCAACGAAACAAGCAAAGAAAATAGATTACATAAATAATGGAGGCTTTTTTTTTTTTGAACAAGGAGCAAAAGGCTAAAAAAAAACAAAGGAAAAAAACAGAAAAGAAGATTAAAAGTGCAAATTTCTGTTACTACATAAGTCTTCCAGCCACCGGGGTCTGTCCAAACCTTGGTAAAAGAGGGTTAAATTTCTTCGTGATCGACCAAAAACAGCGAGAGAATCAGCTAGAAGATTTTCATCTCTGGAAATAGTCTCAATGAAAATGTTGGGAAAGTGATTAATGTTGCTCTTCAGTTTTTCATATTCAGAAGTGAAGTGCCACGCAGTGCAGGGGTTGAATTTTTTCACATGACATGCAATACCTGGACAGTCACAACAAACTCTGGAAGGTTGCCAGTTGTTTTGAATACAAATTTGAAGAGATAGATTGACAGCATCAAATTCAGCCATGATTGGAGAATTTGTGAAAAGATTTGAGGCCCCTGCAAGCAGAATATTATTAGCATTATCAATGACAATAAATCCAAGACCTGCAGCGCTCTCTGAAGATACCCAAGAAGCATCAGTGTAAATGGTGATAATTTGAGAAGGGGTCCTGTTTACACTTTTTCTTCTAAAAGGGTGCCCAGAGAGATCTGCACATAAAGACCAAGCTTTTGGAATAACTGAAGTGAGATTTGGAACCAGTCTGCTGAAGATCAAGTTACAACGCTGTTTCCAAATAAGCCAAACAGAGGTTGCAATGATAGCTTTAATACTAGAATTTGAAAAACGAGAGCCAAAGTCTAAAATTAACCAGGTTCCAGAGTTTAAAATGGAGGCATCATAATGAGGTAGATCAAGTCTGTGCATGAGGGCCATCCAACAGGGTTTGATTTTTTCACAAAGCCACAGAAGGTGATTTGCTGTTTCTTCTTCAAGACCACAGAAAGGACATAACATAAAGGGCCCAATGTTGAGGCTATAAAGATAAGCACCAGTAGTAAGTTTGCCATGGAACATTTTTCAAATAAAAGTTTTAACTCTGGGCAGGACTTGGAGTTTCCAAATTTGGGACCAACCAGGCCAGGGGTTCAAGGAGTTATGAAAACCATTTAAGTCATGATAGACAGCAGAAGCAGTGGAAGTTTTAAAGGAATGAGTACCCCAAACCCAGCGATTGGGCCTGTCTATGCTAATAGACAAGTTCCCAATCCAGTCCCAGTCAATGGATTGACCCAATAATTGGCCAATGGCATCTTTGCAAAAACCAACAGAATTACATAAGTCGGAGAAACAAAAACCCTCAAAATTGGCAGTCATATTTAAAAAGGTTGGTTTTTGAGAAATTGGAAGATCTAAAATGCAAGGATCCTTCAAAACATCAGTATAAAAAGGGTTACAAGAAATAAGTCTGATATTTGCTTTGAGATAAGTTGAAGAATTGCAAATAGATTTATAAAACCAGGAGGATTGAGTAACATGCGCCGGGTGCCAAATATGCCAACCTTGGTATTTGAATTTAAAAATATCCACCCAAAGCTTGTTTGAAGAATTTAGAATGTCAAAAATATTTTTAGCCATAAGAGAGTGATTCACCAACCTGAGGTTTCTAAGACCTAGTCCCCCATCAGACTTATCAAGAGTAGCAACTTTCCAGCCAATAGTGTGAAACCCATGATTGCTGCCATTTTTACTCCAGAGAAAGGAACGAGCTAGCTTTGAAATGCTATCTAACAGCGAGAGAGGCAAGTTCATGACAGAGAGGTAATAGTTAGGAATAGAAAAAATAGAACTATTAATCAGGATTTTTTTTCCAGCTGTCGAGAAATTTGAGTGATTCCAGTTGTGAATTTTTGATTTCACTTTTTCTGGGATAAACTGCAGCTGCCTGGTAAGAAGTCTACGAGGAGAGATAGGGGTGCCTAGATAGTTGAAAGGGAAACTACCAAGTTTAAACCCAAGAATTCTAGACAAAGAGTTTGCAAGATGCTTATTACACCAAGAAAGGACATAAATGGCTGATTTGGTGTTGTTAGGCTTTTGACCAAAAATTGTTTGAAAAATATTCAAACAGAGAAGGCAGTTTTTAGCAGTTTTTCTAGAGGCAGAAGTGATAAGGAGAAGATCATCTGCAAACAAAAGATGATTAAAATTTCTAGGAAGTCTGTTATTAAAACCAGAGACAAGATTTAGAGAGAGGGCTTTGTTAAAGATAGCTGTAAGGTTTTGAGAAACTAGAAGAAACAGGAGAGGGGAAATGGGATCACCTTGACGCACCCCTCTGCTGCTTCTAAACCAGCTAGAACATTGCCCATTAAGAATAATAGAAAAAGAAGCAGAGGAGAGACAAGCATTAATCCAGCTAACCCATAAATTGGGGAAATTCATTTTCTGGAGGGTAGCAAGGATGGAATTCCACTCTATTGAATCAAAGTCTTTTTCTATATCAATTTTACACATCATCATTGGGGGATGGGACGTATCAGTTTCTAAGCTGTGAGTTATCTCTTGGGCTGCGATAATGTTATCAGAAGCGCCACGCCCTGAGAGAAACCCATTTTGCTCAGGACCAATAAGGTTGTGAATCACAAGCTTAAGGCGATTGGCTAGAAGTTTGGAAATAACCTTATAGCAAACGTTACATAAAGAGATGGGCCGGAAATCCGAGACACAAGAAGGATTGTTTTTTTTAGGAATCAGAGTGATAAAAGTTTTGCCCCAAGAAATATGAAGATGACCAGAAGTAAAGAAGTAGGAGATAGCATTAAAGAAATTATCACCAATAAGATTCCAATAATAAATATAAAATTCAGCATTAAGCCCATCTGGCCCCGGACTCTTACCGTGAGGCATGGATTTGAGAGTTTTATAGACCTCAAGTTTGGACACCGGTCTTATAAGGTCCTCTTTATCCAAGTCAGTAAGAGTCGGAAGGTCATCCGGGATAGCATTCAAATATAAATCAAAATTTTGAGAGGAAGAGGTCCAAAGTTTTTTGTAAAAATTAACAAAACAAAGCTCCATATCAGACTGATCATTGAATAAATTACCATTAGAATCATGGATAGATCTTACCCGATTTTTCAGCTGACGAATTTTGGCCGTGTTGTGGAAATATCGAGAGTTGTAGTCGCCCTTGCTCATCCAGAGAAGTTTTGCACGTTGACCCCAATAGATTGATTGCTGTCTGGTTAGAGCATTGTACCGGTTATGCAAAACTCGAAGCCAGATGTCATTCCAAGTATCTCTCAAAGAGACATCAGAACCTTCCAAGCGTGAGATCTCATCTTGAATATTTTTAAGTTCCTCATCAATATGGCAAAGGCCTGATTTTTTCCATCTGAGAATGTTGGATTTAGTGCGGGAGATAGCATGGGAGAAAGCCTGTGTAGGGGAAGCAGAAGAGTTAGAAGACCAAGCAGAGATAACACTATTATGACAGCCCTCATAATCTAGCCAAAAATTATCAAAACGAAAGATCTTTTTTGAAGAGATAATTGGGTTGTCAAGATGTAAAAACAGGGGAGAGTGATCAGAGTTTATGCGCGGAAGATGATCTACTGCCGGATTTTTGAAATTGAGGATCCAATCAGCGTTCGCGAGGAAACGGCCGAGTCTTGCCCATCTTCGGGCAAGGCCCGAACGACCATTGCACCAAGTGAAAGGGGATCCCGAGAACCCTAAATCCAAGAGACCATTATTAGTGACAAAATCTGAGAAAAGAGAGGATTTTAAAGCATAATAAGAAAAACTTCCTCCATAATGTTCATTTTGCTTAAGAATGGCATTAAAATCTCCATTTATCAGCCACGGAAGATTTAGAGCTGCAAACCCCGATAGAGACTGCCACAAACGTTTTTGATGAATGGGAACCTGCGAATTGTAGATGGTGGTTAAAATCCAAGAAAAATTTCCAGAAGAAATAATAAGATGAAGGGCTAGGTGAGAAAAAGCTAAAGGAGTGACACGGCCAAGAAAACTTTTCCAAAGGACGAGAATCCCCCCAGATAATCCTGAAGAGGGGATGCCCGCCCAATCCCAGCGGTGATTGAAAATTGCACCCAAATTAAGAAGACGAGCAACTGAAAGTTTGGTTTCCAATAGGCAGATGAGGTCCGGCTTGCGGTTTTTCATTAGGTCTTGAATATGAGCCATTGTGCGCGAATTTGAAAGCCCCCTGCAGTTCCAAGAAATGATTTTTAAATTCATAGTAAAGGAGAGAAAGAAAAAGAAAGACTAGAGAGATTTAATAGATGGGAGATTGTCTCCCTTTCTTCAACTTTTTCCCCCTTTTCGAAGGGGCTCTTCGAGCCATGGCTTCACTTTTGGTATCTCTCTGATAGTGACTAAGAATCATATCATCATCAGCTTCATTTGAGGGGTTGGACTCATCGTCTGAGGAGGCACTCATACTCCGAGTACCGGAACTGTTGGGAGCTAGAGCTTCCTTCACTTTATCAACGATCATTGAGTGTTTGAGCTCTTCTGGATCAAAGAGATGAAGAGGGTCTGAAGGAATAACAGAGGAGATGAGTAAAGTCTCAGGTGAAGCGGAGGCCTGGACACGGGTCCGAGAAGATTCCCCCGGTTGGAAGCTCAACGGACAGCTTTTACTTTTTTCAACGTTTAGAGGCCTTGAGTCTAGAGAGGGTGGGTGAAAGGGCACGGCTCGAGGACTGACACTCTCACAAATTACGAGAGGGGAGGCATGGGGAGCGTTCTCGGGACCCTCCAAGTTGTCATTATGCTTATCAGTACTCGAGGAGGCCTTGGGATTGTGAGTGGTCACGTGATCTGGTCTCTTAAGTGGAGCAGATTTGGTTTGTAACCGCCACGTGTCAACAGTCTGGTTGTCGTCTCCAACAACACCGCCGGCGAGTTGATGAGAACCTCCGTGGCCCCGAAAACCACCGCGGCCGCGATAAGCGATTTGTCGCCGTCGCAGTTTCAGCCAGGGACCAAATTCATTTTCATTCTCATTTTCCGACGCTATGTGAGTAGGGTTTAGGTCCATTTTGATGCCCTCCTGTTCCGTTGTAGCCTCATCAACCTGCATAACTGGATTAACCTGCGCCTTCTCTGGAAGAGATTCCAACGACACATGTTTTCCAGATTGCTGGTGATTGCTAGCAAGGAGACAGTGTGCTTCTCCATGGCCAACCTTACCACATTTGTAGCAAAAAACAAGAAGTTTTTCATAAAGAATCAGAACAAAAACCGAGTGATGACCATAGTTTACCCAAGTCCCCTGCTGCAAAGGCTGGGTAAGATCAAGCTCTACACATACACGCGCGAACTTTGCACGAGAACGGTCGATTGTATGATCATCCACTTTAAGGACGCGACCAAATTGTGAAGCAACTTGCTCGAGAATGTCTCCATTCCATAGTTCGATCGGAAGGTGGTATAACTGGATCCAGACAGCCGCCAAAGAGAGTTTTTCAAAGGCAGGTTGAAAACATTCAGACCAAACAGTCAGCTGAAGAATCCGACCGGCAACCATCCACGGGCCATCCCATAGAAGCTTCTGCTGCATTTCCACAGTTTCACATCTTATATAATAAAAGCCGTTAGGAAGATCTGTAACAGAAAAGGCGCCCAGTCCTCTCCAGGCGTCCGCAAGAGCAAGCTTGGCCTGGTCCAAGGGCAGAGCTTTGCCAAGAAATTTGGCATATAAAGAAGTTTGCATACTGTCTCTAGCTTGAGACCAGAGTTCATCTTCGATAGTAACAGAGGTAGTGGACAAGTTTTTCAATTTGTTGAAATGATCTTTGCAGAGATGGAGGGGAGGCTCTGAGGGGTTTGAAGGTGTTTTTGCACTAACAATATTTGCCCAAGAAAGTCCAGGCTTTGATCCTTGGCGAATTGGAGGCCCCGAGGGCCCCGGAGGGGCCATAAGGGAGAGCAAGAGAGAAGGGAAGCAGAGAGGGCAGGAGGCTTAGAGAGGGCAGGACATGTCTTTGAACCATACATCCATATGAAGTGAGAAATGACCATAATATAGTGGAAGCCATTACAATAAGACGAATGAAATGGCAAACATGTCTTTGAACCATACATCCATATGAAGTGAGAAATGACCATTTCCATGCAACCATTTTTAATTCTTCCTTTCTCGATATAGGGTTGACACGTGAAGGCCATATGCATCGTATCTTCATGAGTGCTTCAAAGTCAAGTCCCTAACCCCTTAAAACGACACTACTTCACACTCACATAGGTAGGACCTATTAAGAGTACCCCCACCATTTGGTACTCACAATGAAAATTCATTTATAGGCCTATTAAAAGTTATTGCCCACCCTAAATATCATAGCAAGTGTCAAGCATTATTACTTGCTTGGGATGAATTAATATTATCATAGTGCTTCCATCACTTCTTATAAGGTACTTTAATTCGTTGAACTCAAGACTTAATGGTATACTAAGCGTTGAGTTGAGGTTCTCTCATTGGTGATGAGAATGAATGGACTTAAGTCCCATCCCTTTTGAAGTTCTCTCACTCAAGTTCCTTTGTAATCCTTTTGTTAAAGAATTTACCAAATTTTGACCCGACGTACAAAATCTATTGTAATTCCATCTCTAGAGATTAAATCTCTCACATAACTATGTCTAAGACCAATGTGCCTTGATTTTCCATTATACACTTGACTATCCTTTGCCAAAGTAGCCTCACTATCACAATGGATATAAACCGATGCAATTGGTTTAGTAACTGATGCAACATCAAACATTAAATCTCTTAACCATTCCGCTTCTTTTCTAGCGGATGCTAATGCCACAAATTCTGCTGCCATTGTGGAGTTTGTAATACAAGTTTGTTTCTTTGATCCCCAATAAACCACACCACCTCCAAACATAAAAATCTATCCACTAGTTGAGGAATGATCTTCACTATTAGTAATCCAACTAGTATCTGTATACCCCTCTAGAACATAAGGATATCCACAATAGTTAATGTCATAATCAATGGTTTTCTTTAAATAATTAAAAATTCTTCTTACTCCATACCAGTGCATGTGACCTGGATTACTCGTGTATTGACTTAGTTTTCCTACTGCAAAAGCAATATCAGGTTTAGTGCATGCCATTGCATACATCAAGCATTCAATTATTCTAGCATATTCTAATTATGAAATTGGATCAACATTATTAATTGTGAACTTCATGCTAGGGTCAAATGGAATAAAAACTAGCATACAATCATGATGATTGAATTTTGTAAGAACTTTTTCAATATAATGAGATTGAGAAAGTGTTATACTTTCCTGATCTCTTACAATTTTTATACCTAGGATAACATTTGCTTCTGCCATATCAAACATTTTAAAGTTTTTTCATATAAACTCTTTGGTATTCTCAACTTGTTTCAAATCCGTACCAAACACTAATATGTCATCCACATATAAACAAATAATAATACCTTGTTCACCATTAAACTTGCTATAGACACATTTATTAGATCCATTAATCTTATATCCATTAGCAATAATAGCCTCATCAAATTTTTGATGCCATTGTTTTGGTGCTTGCTTAAGTCCATACAAGGACCTAATTAATTTGCATACTTTTTTTTCTTGGCCAGGTAAAACAAATCAAGGGAATGGCAACCACATGTTGTATAAAAAGCTATAGAATTGATATCAAACAATCTTTTTTGTACACCTTGATGTTTTCCCTTCATGTCAGATCCAGTATCGTATCCTTGTCTCCTTATATCAGCAATATTAAGATCAAGCTTTTTCATTATATTCATGAGCTCCTTAAAAATTCCTTTCCCAGTTGTATCATCCACTTTTAAAAATTCTATAAAACATTCTTCTATTTTAATTGAAACTGATGAAACATCTACACATCTTAATATGAGAGACATTTGTTCTTGATGACTTATATCAGGAGTACAATCAAGTATGACAAAAAAATATTTTGCTTGTTTGATTTTATTCACAATTGTCATTTTTATTTCATTTGATAATAAATCAATCAATTCATTTTGTATTTTATGTCCAAGATAATGATCATGTATTTCCTTAGCTTGAATACGTTTAACATGCTCTTGCATCACTAGATCAAATTCTGCAATCATTTCAATAAGACTTAAAAAATTTTCATTACTATCCTCGTAAATTTTTTCACTTGACCCTTGGAATGCCAAATTATTTTTTCCTAGAGTTTTCACAACCGCAATAATTCTCAATAACACGTTTCTTGAATGTTCTGTTTCTCTGTTGATTTGATCTTGCAATTTTTAATCAATTATTTTTTCATTTTGTAATCATACCTCTAATTCTATCCAAGCATTTATATGAATAATATGTTCATTAGATGTTTCATGTTGCTTGAGTCTAGCATTAAAGATTTTTCAATCATTGCAACCACATTAACTAGTTGAGAACTTAATGAATTTGAAAATAACTTGCAACAAAAACAAAATACTTCATCTAATTTCTTTGAATAAACTAGCATATTCTATCATGTCTTTCTCAATTTAGCAATTTTTGAGTGTAATGTATAATAGAAAAATGTTGAGAGTTCTCATCTTTCGGAAAGTCTACAGTACTAGTTATATCTCTAATAGGCCCCTTTTTAACACTTCCAATTTCCAAGATCATATAAATCTAATTCTATTTGTGAAGATATTTCATTTTGGCATTCATTATTTTCGATATGAAATGTAATTTCGTCATTTTTTTCACTAGAAATTGAAGGACTCTCAATATTGTCACTATTGTGAAGATTTTATTCTTTCCATGTTTCTTCTACTTCCAACACATTATAATGAATTGCTTTATTTTCTAAATTTTCATCACATGTAATATTTTGTTTACTACTAGTAGCAAATTTTTTCAAGTGCACTTTTTTGAGATTGAATTAACTCGTCTACTTTTTTTCCTGTTTCTCATATCCAAAATCATATTTTCTAGTAGACATTCTAACAAAAACAAATAATAAAAGACAATAAAAGCAATAATATTATAAAAAAAATGGAAAAGAAACACCTGAATAATGGAACACTTTTTTTAATTGTTTCTCAATCCCGGTAAGAAAATAAAAATAAAACCAATCAACTACTTGACATAGTAAAAATATAAACAATGCATATAAAATATAAAAAGAATAAAGAAGAAAGAAGAAAGAATAAAGAAGAATATAGTGCACAAGTCTTCAAGGCGTGGGCAACACTTTCCTTTAGGCTTAATTCGCCTCCACCAAATTCAAACCTTGGATGCAAAATGGATTGAGTGGCGAATTTCCTTTAGGATACAATGAAGACCCTTGAGTATGGTTTGCACTTCCAAGTACCCAAGCAACGACAGCAACAGCTTTTACAAAGTGAATGTTTGCTTCTATCTTTTGTGCACTCAAAGAACAAAGCAAGAGAATTTGTTTGTCATATCTTCTTTGAATGATGGTAGGAGATTATTTTATAGGAATGAAGTGGTGTTTAGTTTAGAGACACAACACTTCAATAATGAGTGTTATTTAAATAGACACACTACTTCACAACACCATTTCATTAAAGAGACACACCTCATTAATAATATACACCACTTCATTAATAAGATACATTACCTCATTAATGAGACACACCAATCCATTAGATCTTTTCAAATAAAACAACCTTTCACTAATTAATGAAATTAAAATGACAATTTCTCATTAGTTGTAATGCAAGTGGTGCTTGTTATATTAGTGTCTAACTTTAATAAAGTGTTGCACTTTAATGAAAAGGCATAGATAATACCTATTCATTTTTAAAATTCCCTCACAATATAAAAATATTAAAATTAAATAAAATCGAAATAATCCTTGTAGAAATTGATGTTGATTACAATTAATGAAAATTTTTGATTGAGATTGATAACACTACATCCACTTTAAATATATATTTTTTAAAAAAATAAAAATCTAAATGCCTATGGCAGAGCCTAATCTATTGTTCCATCCACTTTCATTTTCTTTTTGAAAATCCACTTGCATCTAATAGTTTTAAATCCTGGTGGAAGATCAACTAATATTCAATTATTGTTTCCCATCAAAATATTATCTCTGGTTGCTAATGCATCCCTGAACATGATCCTCTAACAGGAAATGGCAAACTTGCCTCTCAGGTTCCAATTTGAGCACCTGAAAAGCCATGTGCTTCAGATTCCATTTAGTCGTGTCAAGATAGCACACAAGCTTCGTTCCATCATTCCCCTCCAACGCCATCTTGCATGGCTTGCTCTTCCCAGTTTCATGGAAGTAAAACACTGTATATAGGTATGGCTATGCATGGCACACCACCGGTTTCTCTCCGCCCAACGCATAAACACCGACTAAAGCAACACTATAGGACTTTTTCACCTTTGCATCACCACTCTTCTCATTCACTGTTGTTGAGCTTGCCTACACGTCTCATCCAAGCTCATCATGCTGAACTCCACCATGGATTCCATCCCATCCCATCTCAAAGTTTTGCACCTTTGTCCTCCTAAAAAGCATGAATCATTTAGTCTTCCTAGGTGTACTTGCTCTCATCTTGGTAAGCGATTATATTTTCTCAATCTCATTTAAACCTCCATGTTCTTCTACTAATTAATAAAAGCAATAGCTACCCATGTGAATGATAGAATTTTAATACTCCTCAAAATGCCGACGGTTATCTTGCAGTCACTCGTAGTTCTTCCTTTATACTTTCCTACATTATCTTTAATAATTATGTTATTTAAGATTTGCTCATATTTGACTGTAGGAACCGTTACATAATTAAAAAAAAAATGATAACTATAAGCGTCATTTTTGTAGGAACAGACTAGATTATATTATCAAGACATAGGAAAAAAGACTGACTGACAGATTTAATGAGCATTTTACTATTTTTGAATATAGCCCGGTGAGTTCATATTTTCCCATATCTACCATCAACGTTAAATAAACACTATCAAAAGATAGTAGCCACCATACCAAAAGACATTATTAGCTATATAGCTGGAGACTAATTAGATGTTATACGAGAAAAAAAAAAACATTGGCTGACAGACTTAATGAACATCAAATAATTATGTTTTAGACAGTTGTGTATTAGAAATGTATTAAACAATTTGTTTTATGACTCTTAAGAAAAACATTATAAAATTGGTATGTTCTTATAATTTATGGGGTCATTTGGCAGCAATTTTGTTTTTTTGTTATTAATTTTTGTTTCATTTTTATTTTGTTTTTACTTTGTCTTAGTTGTGTTGTCAATTTTTTTAAAATAATTAAAAAACTGAAAAACACAATTAGCACAAAATTACTATAACTTCTTTTTATATTTTTTATATAAAATATTTTTTTATACAAGTTTACTTGATTGTATTATTAAACAAAATTAATAAAATATGACTGGTATTGTACGGGGAAAAATATCCCATAAAATTGAGCTGCAATTTCATCTCTGACACGAGCCATTTGTTGATTAAAAAAATTAAGAACAGATTTTGGATATTGTATGAATAAAAAAACTAACATTATAAAAAAACTAATAAAAAGCATGGGTCAAACCATATCTAAAAAATATAATTTTTGATACTGTATGAATCAATTTGTAAAATATGATGGAGCAAAATAATAAATTTTTATAAATAGTTTTTTAAAAAAAAGTTTATACTACAAATATTACTTTGTAAAAAAATGCTTTTAAAAAAATAAAATAAAACCTAAAAGGGAGAGAAAACAAGAAGAGGAGAGGCCAGATAGAGGGAGAATGAGTTTTGAGAGCATTTTAAAAACACTTACACTTTGTTTGGTTGGAGGATTTTGGAGGGATAGCAAGGGGTGCAAGGGGTTATAGTTGTTTGGATGTGGGTGTAAGGAGAAGGGGAGGTATATCTCACCCCTTCAAATCGGGGTTTTTTGGAGGGGTGAGATTATTAAATAAATTCTAATAAGAAAAAACTAATGTGAAAAGTCTATTATAACTTTTATTTATTTAAAAATAATATTTTATTGTTTTAATAGTGTTGCGATTATGGTGTAAAAGCATTACTTACACCACCCTATATGTTTTTTATATTGCACAGATAAAATGCATTACTTTGTCTATATTATCAATATAGCATGGACAAAAGTATAATATTTATGTGAAAATTTTTTATTCCCACATATATATTATTTTCATTTACTATCAATTTTTTAATATTGATTTAAAATTATAAATAAAAAATTTATGCAAAAATATTAAAAACATGAAAAAGGTAAAAAATATGTTATGTAGTTATTAGTTTATTATTAATAATAATATAAAATCAAAAATATTGTAAAAAAAGTTATTTTTTTATATCAAAGAGCAATTTGGTTAAAATACACATTATACTACTCTCCATTCCTCCTCACTCCTCCTCCCAACCAAACAAAAAAAATATATTAACCCTCCTTATTCTTCCATTCAACCAAACATAATATATTTTCAAACCCTCCTCACTCCCCCCCCGGGTATGCTTGAGAGAGGGGTTTTTGGGGTAGGGTAAAGTTACAACCCTTGCTTGGGACAGGGTTTTGGAGATAGGGTTTTGAGGGTAGGGTATTTGGTTGAAAACCCCTCCATTTACCTCCACTTTTCAACCCTCCAAAATGGGGGGTTTTGGATGGTTGAACAAATTTTTCGACCAAAATACCCCTCTTAAAATTAGTTTATTACAGATATGCCCTAGATTAGGTATCCTGATTTCATTGGAGAGCCATTCGTTCCGGACCAAAATACCCCTCTTAATATTTAATTTATAATAATAGTATTATATGTGTACAATTTTAACTCACACAAAGATTTTATTCTATTTTCGAATAAAATATCAAATGTTCCAAATTAATGAATTAAAAATATTTAATTTACAATAATAGTATTATAAGTGTACAATTTTAATTCACACAAATATTTTATTCTATTTTGGAATAAAATATCAAATGTTGTAAATTAACGAATTAAAAATATTTAATTTACAATAATAGTATTATATGTGTACAATTAGCATGAAATACAAATTATAACTTCAAGGGCATTTTAGTAATATTCATATATAACCTTACATTTTATTACCTTCAATCCAAACACAAACCTCCATTTACCTTACCTTCAATCCAAATAAAGTATAACTTAAAACCTCCTTCTACTTTTACTTTACTTTACCCTATTTTACAAAACCCTTCTTCACCTCTCCCGAACAGACCCTTAAAAACACAAAAATGTTGTTTTCTATTTTTCTTAGAAACATGGGATTGTTTCCCAAAATTTTTGGAACAAAAACAAAATTCCAAATATGTTTTTATTAATTTTGTTTTCAAAACATAAAATTGAAAACAAAAAACAAGAGTTGACAACAATATTAAACGATCCCTTAATATTAAATTAGCCATGAATATCTTAATGAAGTGAATGGAGTGCAACCTAATGAACTAAACGGCAACAAATACATTGGAATATACCTAATTTACTGCAGTTTTAAAATTTGTTTCAAGCATGCTTGATGTTTCTCATTGAATAGATCCCTATCTAAGTTTGAAGATTGCCACAAAATGGAGTTAATTAAAAAGAAAAAGGCCATCATATTTACTTTAGCCCAAGCTATTCAGTCTCTGATGCATATCAAGGCAGGGATGGAATAAATGCAGATAAATCTAATCGTAATTGTGTTTGTACATTTATTTGGCATTCATCTGTTGAGTATGTGATTACATTGAACAAGATCTTAAGAAGTATAGTTCTTGATGAATAAACACCGGAGACAGTTCTTCAGTTTGGACAGAAGAAGCATGTGGCAGATGGGGTGCTACTACTGCAACACATGAATTAAGAGACATAGAGTGGCTCTGGATCCACCTTTCTTTGAATCCTGATACAATACAAGGGAATGAATTCAATAGCAGGGAAATAAAACAATAAGCATTTGTAAAATTAATATACACAAGTAGGGCATGCAAAGTGCAATCAGATTGGAAAGTACCGCACAAGAATATCAAGATAACGTAAATCAGATTGTAACTAGGAAGAAACATGCGTAATGATATTTCTTGAAGCCAAAGGCCCAATTACATCAACAACTGCAAAGCTACGCCATACAGTAGCATATGCAGGGATCCCTGTTATGTATTCAACCCACTGAATGCATCCTAGATTTATGAATGACCTATCACATCATCATGCTTCCAAAGAGGAAAGTCATAAGCATTGAAAAGGAGTAGAGGCTGGGTATAGTGATGCATCTAGAGAAGAAACAAACAGTTATCCCTGTGTCACAATGAGTGACTTCCTTTCCTCATGTATTTGTAGACTATATTTGTAGATTAGAAATAGGAAACAAAATGATGAGTAAACCGCCAAAAAGAAGCAACAGTAGTATTTTTTTGTAGCAACCTGTCCAATGTATTGAATGTGTTCAGACGGGAGATATATAATGAGCCCTGAGTTTATGACATACAAACATTAATGCTTCGTGACATTTTCAAATACAACATATATTTGGCACATTGAAACCAATATCTTGGCATTAAAGGAAGTGTCAGGCACAACAGTAGAGATAGTTAAGATTAAGACCAAGGTGAAGCAGGATGTAAGAAGTACGGACATTATTCCCATCCATATTATTGAGGAAGTTCTAAGTTCTCTCTGCAGACTAAGCAAAATTAATAGCACGCATGACAACATCCAGGAAATACTACTAGCTTCACTAAGTCGGAATATTTACAGTAGTAAACTGAAGAATTTTGGTTTGAGTAATGATAATGAGATCTGGTCATCAAATTGATGGCCATCTTCTGAGTCTTATAAATTCAAGTTATAATAATGTAAAATAGTACAATAGCATCAGATGATGGATTAAAAGACGAACCAGTTGTCTTTGATCCATGTACATCTATGAGTGTCCACCGCATGCAGGCTATAAGCATGTCTCGAACTAGGAGAATTGTTTTCAAAGCTGCCAGAATTGATACTCTATGAAAATTTGATTGAGTTAAAAAATTCAACTATACCAAAGATGATTACATTACCTCTGATGTACAAGATCGCCATGTATCACCACTAAAGAGCCTGCTTTTACCTCTAGTGGCACAAATTCTTTGATATCATATGATGGCGAAGGACAATCAAAGTGCACCCCATCTTGATCTCGTATGAACCTTCTTACCAGTCCATCTAATGCCAAAAAAAAGACACAATAAATGAGAGGGATCATATCAGACAAATAGAAATAAATGTCAAATCATGGAAGGAAAGACTACTCTTGTGAGAGCCTGGAATTGCCCAAAGGCAACCATTAACAACATTTGCATCTTCCAATGCTAGCCAAAGTCCTGTGCATGATGGAGGCTCTGTACGAAGGAAAGAATTGTCCTGGTGCGGAACAACTTCCCCACCAATGCCCGGTTGCTACAATGCAAAAGTGACTTAGGCTACATTCACAACTTGTGCTAATACAAAATCACATTAATTGCTAAAACAAATACAAAACTTACCATATAAAGAGTGATTTAGGATACATTTCAAGTTACTATAAGGTTGGATGCTTTGATTCCCGAAGGCCCAAAATCATCCAAACTAAATTAATACCATCTGCTAATTGACAGTTTATGTCGCCAACATAAAGCAAATGCATATCTTTTTTAGAAGAGCCTACAGTTTCTTTCTGTTTCATGAATTGAAGCCACTGGTCCCTTGTTGACAACAACTAACTCTTCAAACGCACAGCTCTGATCACCTATTGCCAGCTCATGATCATGCCACCAAGCGTCCCAGCTTTTTCAGTGATTAATACTCCTACTTATATTTCTCAAAATTACCTACTTTCATTAACTGATTAAGATTTGTCCATTCTGCAGGATTTTACGAATCAAATACAAAGCATAAAACAGTCAAAGTAACAAAGATGAATGGACTAGTCAAGTACCTTAAAGATATACATGGACTGAATAATCACTGGCCTCTTATAACCCAGTGACACGAGCAAGCCAGAAATTTTGTCTGAATGTGAGAACTTCTTGAACACTGGATCGATTTCATGCAAAGCTAAACAAAACAAAGGAAAAAACATAAAAGGTAAGGGAAAAGACAAGATAGGAATTCCACAAACAACGAAGCAACCCAAAAAAGTATGAACAGCTACAATATTCAAAAATCCATTTAAACAGACCATGACCAACTTTATTGACGGAGAGTTCCTTCGGCTGTTTCAACAGACCATCGTCACCAAACGCCTTCTCTGCAGATAAACAGGCACTCATCAATGCTGCTCATGAATAAAAAAAACAAACATGATAGGCAGCACAAACCCTCAAAGAAAAACGAGATTTTCTCGGCGCTCTCAAAGAAGTAGTCATCTGTTGATTGTTGCTGCAAAACAGAAGTTCAGAACAAACCAAACAACAAATGACTTGAAGCGAGTTGAGATAAGCAACGGCGGTGTACCTGGTTCCTCGTGGAGAAGATGGAAGACGAAGAGCCATCGAACTGATGAAGAAGATCATCCATCCGAGCCCTCATCTCCTGAATCTCCTCAGGGCTCGCGAAGGAATCGAGAACAAGAAACCCTAAATAGATGGATGGTGATTGATAGCATCTAATCTACAACACTTGAGAGTGGAATTCACTGAGTTGAGTTGAGCTGGACATACCTTCCGAGTTGAATGAGTCGACTTGGTTAACGCTGAGATTCCCGAGGATTCCCATGGCCGCCTTGGGACGATGATGCTGGCGTCTGGGGAAGACGATCACCGACTCCGGAGAGACGGGGAATTTATTATGATTTTCACAGAAAAATGGAAGGACAGAGGAATAAACAATCTCTTATTTTTCTAGAAAATAAAAAAAATATATATATTAATAAATTATAAAGCTGAAAAATAATTGAGGAACTTTGACATTAAAATGGACTTTTAATGTGACATGAGTTGTTTGTGTGATCCTTATAATTATGTGAACAAAATTCATTTTATCAATTTTTTTAATAAAATAGATAAATTTCACAGGACACCCAATTCAAAAATCCGTACTAATAATAGGATGGGCATAGAATTCGTTGGTTTATTTATTAATCATATTTAAAATAAAGGAAAGTAGCATGTATCTTTTTAACTTTTCAATTCTATAATAAATAAAAAACCTTCCGTTTTATAAATTTTTTAAAAAGATTATTTTAAAATCTGAATCAAACTAATAATAATTAAAGAAAATACTGCTCCATTCTTTCTTGACAATAAAGAAAGTAGTGTTTAGATAGTGAGATGTTGTATTCCATGGATAGGAGATATCCATGAATGGGAATATCCATATTTAAGTGTTTGATTGAAGGGATTTAATAGTAAAGATAACATTTAATAAATATTTTTTAAAATATTTTCAAATTATTTAATTAAATTCAATTATAGTGGATGATCAAAGAAATTTATTTTTTAAATATTTTAAATAAATATTTGATTTAATTAACGGGATGAGTGACGTCCCACCGATTTGGTGAGACGCCACTCGTCCAATTTTCAAGGATGGAGACCATCCCCATCTAGACCCATCTAGGAAACTAAACAACCTGGCTCTGGATATCCCATCTCTATCCCAGAATATCCAGACTTCCAAACACTACCAAAAATGCTTAAATGTGGATGAAATCAAAGCGATCCATGTACAGTCCATCAGAAAGTTCAAGTACACAAAATCAAAGTCAACAACAATTAAGACAAATATATAATCAAATTAGATGATGATGTCTTCAGTATTACATAGCTGAATCAAAGTTGACAAACTTAGGGGTTGTTTGGTTCGGAAGTGAATTGCCGAAGTGGTGGAAGTCTGGAAATGACACTTCGGTGGAAGTGAACAGTTCAGCTGGAACTATCAACTTCAGTGTATTTGATTCAAGCTGAAAACTGAACTTCAGAGACCACTTCCTGTGATTCGATGGTTGAAATAGGTATTTGAAAAATCCCACTTCATTACTTTTCAATGAGGAGTAAAATTACCCCTTCATGCTTTTTACACTTGTTTAATTACATCATATGATTTAATTAAATGATTTAATTACTTTATTAAGATGGTAATAAATAATTTATTTATTAAATTAAAATTTTGCATACCATATAATTAATTTAATACCATGCTATTAAATTAAATTAAATCGGTTAATATATTATGCTTGATTATTAATTAGTGAGAGTAGTGATTTAATTATTTTATTACAATGGTAACAATTATTTTATTTATCATTGAAAAATAATTCAAAATGGGCTGAAGTGGGAGGCTGAAGTCATGACTTCGGGATTTTTCCAGCTGAAGTCAAACACCGAAGTGACCGAACTCAGAAGTTATCACATCATCACTTCAGATCCAAATCAGTGAAACAAACCCACCGAAGTGGGCTGAAAGTGGCCACCTCCGCCACTTCGGTGCCCACTTCGGTAAAACAAACGCCCCTTAATGTTGAATTTGGTTCTCTTTTTTTTTTTTTTTTTTTTTGATAAACGGCTACATTTTGTGCAGAAAGTTTATCTACAGCCAAGCACCAATCAAGAGATGAACAGATCCTACCAAATTCATGTAGTCATGAAGCTCTAATTTGAGGGTTTTGTTCATCTACTCATTCGTCATAATGTACCATGCAGGATCATATCCAAATCAATCTTCGAAGCAAAAATAGCTGCAGCTAAAAACAGCTGCGGTGCCCATGCCAAGGCCGGTGATAAAGCAACAGGTCCAATTCCATAAGCTGCCATGAGAAGAGAACATATCTGTACATGACCAAATCACTTCAATTAATGATAAACATGAGAATTTAACAGTTATGACACAGAGCATATATTTATTTGTCACACCTTCAAGTGTAGCAGTGAGATGATCAAACATGCCAATAGAAGTGCTCTTCTTTTCCAATCTCCACCGAACTTAATTACCCATGAGTAAATAATGCTCAAAGAATACTTAGGTGGTGCTCCTCTCACAAATTCGTGGCCCTGTCCTCTTGGTGATATTTCATGAGCACAGCTCATTTTCCTGTGGTAATACAGACGATACCCAGAACTTTCTGCTAATAAGCCATAAATTAGAAGAAAGATCGGTGTGACAATGAAATACATGAAAGGAAGTGTGATTGCCATAATGTCAGGGTAGCCTTGCTGTTCTTTGGTAAAAGAAGCTGATGGGGTCTGTATGCTCCAACCACGCATGTACATTTTGGCAATGCCACCATTTTCTGATGTTGCGTGACCAGAAAACCACGGCATCTTAAGTAAATATAGAAGATACACAACCATGGCAAGCCAAAACTTTCTGCTACTTGAACCCTCGAGCAAGTACCAGAGAAGGGAAAAAATGAAATTGTGTCCAAAAGGAGACGAAACCGATGCTGATGTAGCCCATTTCTGATATGATTCATTCCTCTCCATGAAATAATTAAGAAGCTTTGGAAGAAAAAGAAGCAAAATGAGGAAGGAGATGTCGCTCAATAAAAGAAAAAAGTAGAGGTCCTCCCAATGTACGTTAAACATCAGATAAACAAGCAATGTGCTTGGATGATAGGCAAGTTTACCTTCTACCGAGAATGGCCTCGATGCACTGTCAGTTTCCTTGCCTTCATCATCTATAACAAATACTTGTAACCAAAGTCGGGATGCAGACATGCCTTTATAATTCTCAGCATTCCATTTGGCATGGAATAATGGCATGAAATTGACAGAGCCAGTCACGGGCTGCAGTGGTATCTCTTCCACTATTTTAAAAGCTCTTAATGAATCAAAAACCCTGGCAGTCACGTTGCGAATTGGTTGAACAGAGAAAACAAGAGAATTGATATCATTCCTTACCACAAGATTCTTCATTTCATATTGATTCATACATCTAGAATCAGTGGGATGGGTGATGAGAATGGTTGTCTGGAAATCATCCAACAGCTGATTTTGGCTTGAAAGCCCAATATCCAAGAATGAAACTGTCCCTGCATCTATAGCTAGAATTCTCATCAATCTGGATTCCTTCCAATCTCCTAGTTCCCATTCCCAAAACTGGCCGATGTGCTTTAATCCGTTAGGACCAGACGAAAAATCAATCATATGAAGTCTCGAGAGTGTTTTACCAAGCTTAGCATGCAGGTGGCCACAAATGTATGTTGCAACTGATTGCCTGGCAAAAATGCCTTCATACCTCCTCCCTCTTTTCGACGAAGCAGTAAAGGATGTTGGGAAATGTCCAAATACAACTTTTGTCACCATTCCGCCAGGCTGACTATCCCAATGCTGAAGTTCTAATTCCACAGCATCAAGCGTTATATCAGTTGGATGACCAAACAAATTTGATGGCCACCGAATTCCATTGCCAAGAGTATCATCTATGCCCAGAAAGTGGTAGATTCTATTTTCTCCCTAAAAGATCTTCAAAGGAAAAATCAGTTCACATACCAAAACAAGAGAACTATCCATGTCTAATTTACTAAGCAATAATAACTGGAGGATAGCCAGCTGCATGAAATTCTTAAAGAGTAGCAAATGGTAACAGTAGGAAGTATAGAGGAGAAACCTTAAATGAAAATTCATGATGCAAAAACTGCTTCGCCTCTAAGAAACATTTGAAATAACACGTAAACAATGATGAGATGAAACAACAAAATTACCTACCACAAGAGAGATGCTGTTGATGGTGTTATGCCTGTTCAGCTGAGAAGTTACACTATTGATGGAGAAAAAATCCAAATTGTGGCCAACATAAGGAACACCATACTTGTCATGATTGCCCCTTATGTCAAATATTCTTCTCTTTTCTATGTAATTATGCCCTACAATTGCATCCATTGCATTCCTGTATTGGATCCATTCAGACTCATCTTGCCTTGCGCTTGATTTTCTCTCATTTTTTGCATCTGATTTTGTTAAAATAAAATTAACAATCTCAGCCAAACAACAGAACTCTTTGGCAAAGGTGCAGGCCAACATTACAAGCACAATTTCACTATCTATAAGATGCTTTGAACAAAATCCCTAAATTATGTTTTCATGAATGCAAAAAAAATAAACAAATAAATGCCAGCACAAGCATGACAATACACTGCAATGTTGACCAGCAAAATCTGCACACTGAATAACCAAAGTTCAACAGGTCACTGGATTTACAAACTAGGAGAGCTTTAAACAATTTAAAGAGTACACTCTTCTTCCTGATTCAAAATTTGAACCACCAACAACCGTTTGGCCCGGTTTCACACCACAGTTATAATAAACTGAATGCAGCTTATAGAAATCATTTAAAGTTTGCTGTAGTGCTGCAGAACATCATGAACCTAATAGGAAGACACAGGTCTATTTTAGGGTGAGTTTCGAAGAGGCGCGGTGCAAGATATCTATCAAGGGCCTAGGTCCTTTGGAAGGGCAGATGATCGTCCTCATACCTTAGGTAAAGTCTGCACTGATGATGCAGATCCACACGGAACATTGTTGACCTCAGCAATCACCCTTTATGTGAGGACGCACAACAAGAACCCACAAGATGTGATATCCATGTCTTGGCACTAAAATGTCCCATTCTTCCAACAACCAACTAGAAACTTATGCATGTCCTCGAGATAGCAGTCAACATGTTTGTCACTGCATTTGGAAATGCTTTTTCTACAACAAGAGTTTTGAAAGGACCTTCAAGTAAAATCTATAATTTCAAACTTCTGTCTAAAGCTCTTTTATTTTTATTTTTATTTTTATAAAAATTCCTCTCTCAAGTTTTTTCAAACGCTCGTCTTATTTGGCAAAAGGTCTTTAACTGATTCAAGACCTCTTTTAGATTTAAAAAGAGCTTCTAACTACTCACAGGATGATCCCAAAAAGAAAAGTAGCGCTTGCCGTCACTCTGGACATAAGGAATGAACATTAAGATTCACTATTTGAGAGTCTAACAATGTTTTCCTACAAGCAATTCCATGACCAAAACCAGTGAACACAGAGGTGGAGTAGAGATAGTCAAAGACAAACATCTAAAACGCACTTTGATCGTCCTTCCATTATCAAACCTCATCAATAGAACAAGATCCAAAAAATCGTAGCTTTCTACCGCGAATCATGCTATTTTCATAAGAAAAAGCCAGAAACAATTAGGGATCGAGGGATACCAGTGATATCGCCAGTGATAAGGAGGAGAGAAGGCCGGATGACACGAAGGGCAGGGGCAAGCAGCCGCAGCAAATCAGCGCCACGCTCGAGATGGTAAGCACTTAGATGCAGATCGGAGACCTGGACAACCCATGCCACGTCGCCGTTGAAACGGAAGTACTCCCTCGACGGAGAGGAGCCGTCAGCGCCACCTTCTCCCATCCCGATCACGGCCGTTGAGAAGAAGGAGACGATGGAGAAGAGCAAGAGCGCAGCCATTGTCGTTGGAATGAAGGAGACGGAATCGATGCTCTTTTGAAAATTAAGCTCTTGGAATTAAGAAAATAAAATTTTAGTAATATATAATTCTATAGATCTTTAAGTGTGTGTTTGGATAGGGGTAATCATTACTTACACACTCCCATTATCTTGTTTGGGGTGCATTTTGTGGGGGTAATGATTCCACCAGAGTGGAATCATTACCCCCACCAGGATAATAAATTATTCCCCCCAAATTGGGGGGAATGAACCATTCCCCCCTGTGTAATGACGTTTTTACCCACACCAATATACAAAATACCCCTACTATATTACCCAAACCCCAACAATTATATGAATATCATTTTATTACCAATATACCAATATTAATTAATTTAAGTAATTCGTAATGTGAATATCATTTTATGCATTTTATTATTTATGTGAAGTTATTTAATCCTTAGTTATGCAATTAAATTGCCATTTAAAAATAAAAGATAATTTAATTGAATTATTAATCAAATTTAAAAATATTAACTAATTTAAGTAATTCATAATGTGAATGCCGGTTCATAAATTTTATTATTTATGTAAATATATTTAACCATTAGTTATGCAACGAAATTGACATTTAAAAATTAAAAAAATAATTTAATTGAATTATTAATCAAAAATTAAAAATATTAATTAATTTAAGTAATTCATAATGTGAATATTAGTAATTGAAAACATTAAACAAATATAAATAATTTTTTTTGCTATAAGGGTAAAAAGGTAATTGACACCTATCTCTCTTATTTACTTTTTACATTCCCAATGACCAATCCTTCCAACCAAACACAGTTTTCATTACCATTCCCATCCTCATTACCCCATTCCCATTACTCCCTCCATTACCCCCATTCCCATCTCCATTCCCATTCCGTAATCCAAACGCACACTAAGTACTTTTGCGTCGTTCGCAAGGGGGAATGAGTGAAAATTAATAAATAAATTAAATTAATAAATATAACTTTATAAATTTTGTTTAATCTAAAAAGCTGCTATATTTATTGCGGATATCTTTTTCCATAGATTTAAATAAATAATTTAAAAAAATGAGAGACCTTTATTCATAGAATTAAATGAACCATTTAAAAAAAAATTGTCTTGAAATTCTGTTTAGGATTTTAATAACGTTGATTGCTGTTGTTTTTTTCAGAAAAATGAATAAATTATAACATACTAAAAAAAGAGGGTACAACCGGATGTGACAAAATTAAAAAAAAAAAAACAAAATAACACCAAAACAAAGGTACTACATCAAGTGGATCTTGGACTGACCATGTTTAATTGAGAATATAACAATTTTTATTTAAAAAATAATATAAATTATAAAACTATATTTAAGTATCACTTTTTTTTGTGACAAATTTATATTTTTTAAAAAATTATGTTTTTTCACTCATTATGCATTTCATTTTTATTAAGCTATGTACGGTCATGTAAATGAGCCCATAAAAATATCTAAAATTTTTAATTATTTATAGTGTGATTTTGGACTAGGATAACAATGAATTCATTTATAACTCGCGTTGAAAAAATAACTATCACATAAACAAATAATATAGTAACACTGAGGCCATTTTTGGATAACCCAATATTATACCATAATCCATACATTATGGCATAATATAATATTTTTATAAAATTATACCATAATGGTTGTTTGGGTATCTAATTTATATTACAATAGGTTAAAGTGTGTGGTTTTTTCTCATTATAAAATGTATAAAATATTTATGTAATATTTTTTTATTTTGTTAATCAAACACTTATTATGTAAAAATAAAATACGGTATATTTTTTATAATAATTATTTGTATTTTTTACATAATAAATTTATGATATATATTTTTATTTTGTAACTACACAGGGCATGAAGGTATAAAAAAATAGTAAAATGATTACAATAATATCTTTAAATAGACAATAAAATAAGAAACTAAATACTAGAATCATAGAATAATTAAAATGGAAAGAATAATCATAACGGAAAGAGTACCGTGCATGGAAAGTCTCCCACTATTAATGGAGAGATTTAAGCTTCTAATTTAAATTTTCACTTTAATTAAAGCTTAAATTACAGTCCATTTGTGAGTGCATATCAGATCAAATTTTGCCAAATAAGAGTCAGTATTTTATTCTAAGTTAGATTTCATGATATACAAAGCTTCCCTTGAAATTTAGGGGAGTTAATTTCAGTGTAAGTTAGGAGAGTTAATTTTGATGTAAGTTGGAGAAAATCAAGAAATGAGAGAAATGTCACTTGTTTGATAAAAAGTGATAGAAATAATATTATTTTTCCCACTTGTATCTTCATTTTGCATAAAGTATCTCTTCCGCAAAGTATTTTTCATTTTTTCATTTTTTGTGCTTATTTTAGTGAAAGTAATGTCATTCTTGAAGAATTTTTGGAAATAGGGAAAGTGGGTTTTATAAAAAATCACTTCCCCACTTCAGTGTAAAAATACCGAAGCGAGGGAAGTGATCATTTTACCACCTCAGAGAAAAAGAATATTAGAAGTATAGAAAATTAGTCTACTTCCCATCCCTTTTCTCTATTTACACCGGATTGAATGCCCCCTTAATAGATGGAACTTGTATTTTAAGTGTATTTTTTTTTATGAGATAAATAGTATGTGCAATATGTTTGAGGGAAATTAACTCCGCTAAGTTTTATCTCCATTTATATAAAAGCCGGGGGAAAGTCAGTAGAAAGCTTCCGCAACATCCAATGGGCAAAAAGATTCTATCACTTTCACACACACACACACACACACACACACACATATATATATATGCATGCATGTATAAATTATACATATTTGCTGGTGCTTTGAATTTATAATATTGTTTTATTATTAATTTAATATAATTAAAATTGAACTTAAAAAAAAGGGCAGTTTTTGTTTAAAGATGAATAATATCCTCAATCAAATAGTAATTAAATAATAATAACAACATTTAAAAATAAATAAATAATCAAAGCCAGCCGATTGAGCGCACGAATCTCAAAGCCATGGTGTGTATTTCTTGATATTTGAAATAAAACGTACTTGAAATCCCTATAACAATTATTCTTTTAGGTTATCCACGCCTGCTCCATCGCCTCTTTCCGAAGTTCACCTTCTTCTGCTCTTTCTCAAGGCTCTGTGAAACCCTAGAACAGCGGAGGAAGCCTGCTTCGATTGTCCTGAGAGCTCAGGCGAAGACGGGAAGACATCCATGTCGTCCTCCGCGAACCTATGGGTGTTGCTCGGCCTCGGCTTGGCCGGGATAGTCATGATGACCCGGAGGCTGAAGCGTGCCGTCAAGCAGGATTTCGGGGCTTTCATAGAGCGCTTTGAGCTCCTCCCTCCTGCCCCGCCTCCGCCTCCCAAAGCTCCACACCCCTTGACAGGCCTCACATTCGCTGTTGCTGATATGTGAGTTGAAGAGTTTTTTATTCGTTATTGGTTTTCCTTTGGTGAAATTCTAATCATTTTTGCTGTTGTCGTCTGATTCATAATTCTATAGTTGCTTTGACTGGCTCATTCTTGATTCCTCGATAGCTTGCTTTGGCTAATTCTTGATTATTTAGTAGCTTTGTTTGACAAATTCTTGATTATTTGGTTGATTTGTGTGGATAATACTTGATTCCATATTTTCTTGTTTTGATGATTCTTGTCTGACAGGCGCCTTAGATGATTCTTGTTTCTTTAATTTCTTTGTTTAGCACTGTGCTGATATATTACTACAATGACCAAGAAAAAATCTGAGTTTTTTAGTATACAACTCTTTTTGGCTCTTTAATGAAATATGTGAGACTGATGATGCCATCAAGTTTGGAATACGTGCGTACCATATAAATAGCAGTGAAGGTAAGCAGATCACAATATCAAAGAGCTTATTAATGGTCATAAAGTATTTCCATATATTGAGTTCTTGATTCGCTAGTTTCTTTTGAGGGTAGTGGGCTGATACTTTGCCATAATTGCAATGATAAAGATTTGTGGCTTTTAATTTGTTATGCTTTGTCAATCTTCAATGAATATTTCTCATTATGCGAGATTGATGATGCTATCTGTTTAGAGTAAGTTATATGACCTTATGCTTGATTTCTACATCTTGCCATAGGGCTGTTTGACACTGCAAATTCATATTGTGTGAAAATTCCAACCACATCAACAGTGTGTTAGATTGGTCCCTATCATCTCTACCTCCATTGCTATTGATACCTTGGAGGATATTGAAAGTGTGGTAGCAGATTCTGCACAAGCCATGAGTTTTCTGAATGTTCCAAAGGACAAATGAATTTTGGGTGGATGCTCTTTCTGAAGTCTGATAAAAATCTCAGTTATTGAGTGACTTAAATGGCAATAAGGCAATATTGAATCTGGGATCTTCCTAGCCTATTGGAGAACAATGATTGGTTTTTTCTTGATATAAGCTTTTTGTTGGCTTCTAAATAACGATCTTTAAGAATTTGTTTTGCTTATGCATGTATGTTAAATGGGACTGTATGTCTGTTTGAAATTGTTCAGAAATTGTTGGCACCTAATCGCTTGCCTATTTCTCTGAGTTGTGAGAACTATCAATCAAAACGTCCTAGCCATATTTGTTGCTGCTGCGTTCTCCGAGGAATTTGTAATTTGTATTTAAAATTTAGATCTATATGTGCTTGCCTGATGTGCACAGGTTATATACGGGTTGTTTAGAGGTTTTATGTTGGGAAACCTGAAGAACTTGTATTGTTTTATAATAGTTTTATCAAGAGTTCACTTTATTATTCATAAGGTAATATGCTAATATAAGTTTCTTGGTATAGATTTGATATTAATGGTTATGTCACTGGCTTTGGCAATCAAGACTGGATGAGGACACATGAGCCTGCAGAGTGGACGTCACCAGTGGTTTCATCTCTTGTAGAAGCTGGTGCTACATGCGTGGGAAAAACTGTCATTGATGAAATGGGATGTGGGTGAGTAGTTCTTACCATATTCTTCCCTGTGTTATCATTAATGGTTAAGTTATTTAAGGTTTGCTCATTTGCTCAAGTACGCAGAATATCACATGCAACTTTCTTATTTAGATATGTGCCAACAGTGTTAGTCGTTCCGGATTTATTTTTCTTTATGTTCTAATATTTTTTTTGTAGGTTTATCTCATATTCGAATACTTGATGTTTCAGTATCACTGGTCAAAACAAACATTTTGATATCCCTACAAATCCTGCTGCTCTTGATCGAATACCTGGTGGATCTTCGAGCGGGTCAGCTGTGGCTGTTGCTGGTGGCTTGGTAGACTTCTCTTTAGGTGAGCTTTTATATACTTTAATTCCTTCATAATTTACAACAACTAACAATTGTAGCTAGTTTTAGAATATTTCAAATGGCTAGGTGGTAGCCATTTTAGTTTCAGTGGTTTTCCCAATATGGTATAACTTCATCAGTGAACCCTTTTCAAGCCATAATTTATTCTTAGACATGATCTTCTGGTTGCTTGGAAGCATTAAAACATCTAATGGCTTCAGATTAAGCTGTTGTTTCTCTAACAACATAATTGCTGAGAAGTAACATAGATATTATGTCTTATAGTTGATTTTTGCTAATATTAGTATTTTATATGAAACAGTGTGTTTATATATTTTCATACAGGGCTGCTTTATAATGTTTGCACTGTATGGTGTGTTGCTATACCTTTTGTTCTTTTAGATTACAGAAGTTTAATGAGCTTATGATGAATAAAATCAAAGTTGGCATGTTAGGGTATAAGTTAGAGGCTTCTTGTCTCTTGGAAATGTAACTGCTGCTAAAGTTGCGCTTTTCCTTGTACCTATATTTAGCAGTCCTGTTTTCCATGAGAAATGATACTTTTCTGTTTTTCTTATCTAAAATGTTGCCATGTGTAATTTTAATTTTCCAATATTTAGAAGGATAATAATATGTCTGTTGGACTTGAACAAACTTGTGAAAAGATAGCTATAACCATGAACTCTACCAAGCATTTTCCCACTATGTCTTGGTTGGTTATGTGGAATCGTCTTCTTCAACTCTAATGAAGTACCACCTGTTGTTAACCTTGGATGCAACTGCTGCTGTACAAATTCTCCCTATGACAACTTGATCTTCTCTTTGTTTTCCCTTCAAAAGTGGGAAAAAAAATCTTAAATATTGTTTTTAACTGTTCAAGCATGCAGTGGTTCTTGATAATTATTGTGCACTTTTTCTGATGCGTACTTATTTTTTATAGTATAATATGTTTTTCCATAGCTTCTCTTTCCTGTTCAGGTACACTGACCTTTTTTAATTGCAAACAGTTACATAACTAGGTTTGTTGCTTTTGTTGTGTTTATTTTAGGAATTTTTGGTATCTTACCCAAGTATGATGTATTGTTATAAGGTCTTAAACTTTTTTCTTTTGTCATGAAATTATCCAGGTGTTGATACCACTGGTGGTGTAAGAATACCTGCCGCATTTTGTGGCATCTTGGGTTTCCGTCCTTCACATGGGTCTGTCTATAACACTGGCATCATACCAGTTTCACCAAGTATTGACACGACAGGTATTTGCAGAAACAACCACTATGGGTTTTGATTGATTTGATGACATAGTTGTCTGCATTCTTAAACACTATAATTGAAACAGACATAATTCAGATTTTGCATGTTGTTAGATTGTTGTTAATTAAGGATATCTTGTTATTCCATCAATAGTACAAGATTTTTGTTGTTATCCTCATCACTCTATTAGCTCTTCCCGCTTCTTGAACAGTAACATTTTTTTATTATCTGACTCCAAAAATCATGGTGGATAAGTTTTGGTATGCTATGATGCTAGGTGTAGTATTGTCATGTAGCTATTGTAGATTGGGTGTGTTCCACTTTATTGATAATTATGTTCCAAATTTATGGTATAGGGTGGTTTGCGAAGGATCCAAGTATCTTACGTCGTGTGGGTCATGTATTATTGCGACTTCCATATGTTGATATTTGCCAACCCAGACGTATTATTATAGCTGATGATTGCTTTCAACTATCAAAGGTCCCTGTCAACAGGATTATGCGGGTGGTGACCAAATCCACAGAGAAGCTGTTTGGAAGTATGTGCAAATTATATCTTTGTATTTTTGTTTGTGAAAATTGTTTTTTACCTTCTGTTTTAGAGTTCATTTTTTGGATAACTGTTGGCTACAGGGCAAGTTATAAGCCATATCAAACTCAGCGATCATTTGGTCTCGATGGCTCCCAGCCTCAGACAACTTCTAAAGCTAAATAATAATGGTGATCTAAAAGCTTCCTCACTCATATCACTCGCTGATGCCATGAAATTGCTTCATAGGTTAGTTGCAATTTATTCTACGGACTGCTACAAGTAGCAATGCATTTGGCCGGTATAGATGATATCATTCTAGTTGGTAATGTTATCTGATCTCTTTCTTCTTATGATATTTATATTCATGTTGTTCAAACGGTTTCGTTGTTCCCAACGCGGATAATAGTGGTGTTTGGTTTAGGAGGTGGGGTGGATAGGGATTTACCCTATTCATATTCTCATTTTATTTTTCTAATTTATCAAGAGTAATTATACCTTTAAAAACATAAAAAAATTATTTATCAATTTTTGAAAATACAAATATTAATTTACAATTTAAAATTCATAAGAAATAATTAAAATTTAATTAAGTATGTTGAATAAGAAAGTCATTTCTTATAGATATCAATAAAAAAATGTGATTACATCACATTTCTTCATTTATACCAACCAAAAACTTAATGCCTCCATTTTTCCACATTCGTACCCACTCCTGTTCTCATCCAGGATGGACCCAGTCAAGTAACCAGACATAACCTATCTGTTTTGAATATATTGTTATTGGGTTGTTTGTTGCATGTAAGGTAACTTCGCTTCTTATCTTCTTTGATTTGGCTTAAGTTACTTGAGTCTTATTATTGTTACTTTGATTTTAAGTGTTGTTTCCAAGAATATAAAATTATAAGCAAGTTTTAAGTCTATCTTTACTTAAGTATTTACTGAAGAATGAACATGTAATTTTTGCCTATATGCAGCCTTGAATTTAAAGACAAGCATGCAGAATGGATTAATTGCAATAAGACATCAATTGGTTCTTGTGTATCCACACAACTGGATGCTTCATTAATTGCTAATGATGTGCATATTGATCACTGTCAATCTGTGAGAAATGAGGCCCGATTGGCTATGAATGCTCTTTTGAAGGTGGGCATGTTGAACTTTTTTCTTTGGATCATCAAAGTATTGCTCTTAAAGGCTTGTACTCATTTTTTTATTTTAAAAAATGACCTTACATATATGCAAATGCATTTTGTCTTAGATGTTAAGACTGATCCAAACTGCAACAAATACTTTGCGATATTTCTAGTTTACATCAGTTAAGAATTGTTTGAAATTCTTCTATGTCAAAAGAAAATTGCTTTGGTCTATTAACATCCTTGATCCTTGTCTCAGAAATATTAAGAATATAGAAAGCTATCTGCAAAAAGGAAGGATGTAAAGGTTAGGTAAAAAATCGATAATTAATTTATGCTAATGAACCTACAAATTATGATGTATAAATATAATGTGGCATGTGGCATTTTAGGATTGGCTTTCAAAAATCAGCCCACATTAAATTCGCTATCTTAACTGGATTATAAACTTACAATGTCTTTCTTTTTGGTGGTGCTCTTGTAGAATTAATCTGAAACTGTTGACAAATGACAACTTTTTGTGTTCAACCTGGGATTGACGTTTCACCATTATTGAAATGTAGGACGATGGAATTCTTGTTCTTCCTTCCATCCCTCAACTGGCTCCAAAGCTCAATTCAAAGGAAATTCTTTCTGAGCATTATCAAACTCGTTTTTTTAGTTTGCTGGCTATTGCAAGCATGTCTGGTTGTTGTCAGGTGTGGTAGTTTTATTTAGAAATATTGCTTTAGTTATTTCTTGGCAGAAAATGCCTTTCATTGTAGATCAAACACATTCTTTCCTTATGAACATTATATATTATGTTCTTATTTTAGGTGGCTATACCACTAGGATTCCACGAGAAATCTCCTGTTTCGGTCTCCTTCATTGCAAGGCATGGAGGTGACCGCCTTTTGCTTGACACCATAGAGGCTGCTTATGCTACACTCCAAGAGCAGGCAGATATCGTGACAAAATCCAACCTTTCCAGCAGCAGGGAAGAGTCTGCTGAAATGGCTAAAGAGAAGGTTGGCCTTTTTCTTACTGTCATAATAATCTTTGTATATAAACTGGTTATTGTGTGTGTGTGGTGTTATCTTTTTCCTTCTCATGTTAACTTTTTTAAAAAAAATATTTTTTTTTAACCATACGTTTATCAAAATGAGCTTTTATTCTTTTTTCCCCACATTAAAGGTTTATGTTGAATAGGACAAAAATATTATATGGAATTGGAATTTAGGGATAGTATCACTTTGAGATCTTCTTTAGATACTTTCTTATGTATTGCAAACTCTGTAGGGTATTAGAGGTAGCAAATAGGGCATCATCAGGTTCAATGTTTTCAATACAAGTACAGAAAAATTGCTTCATTCCTCCATTATTGTGTTTGAAATACCACAAGTTTTCCTTTTGATATGGTATAACACCACAGGGTACAATACATTAAAAAACTGCCTTCAATGGGTTGTCAGCTTTTGCTTTAACAGTGTCGTTTTGCTATCTTGCTGCGCCCTTTGCTTTTTAAGGCAGAAGATTTGAGGGTATCACAGAATATGTCTTCGTACATTTGGCAAGGAGGTGAACATTAAGCTTTTACAGTAGGTCAGCACTTATTCTAGTGTTAATGTCATGTACTCTTTCTCTTTATTTTGATGTAATGTTATGAATCATGTTGTTGCATTAATTATTATTTCTTCTCTGGCTTTTATATTATGTATTAGGGAAACATCCTTCGTGGATGCAATTGATTATAATTTATTTCTTCTCTTTAGTCAAACATTTTATCACAGTCCCTCTTTAGTAGGCCATTTTAGGGCTTGTCCAATAAGTACCTAGTTTTATTTCGACAGGGTAATACTGCTTACAAAGAGAAGCAATGGCAGAAAGCGATCAGTTTCTACTCTGAGGCCATCAAACTTAATGGAAATAGTGCCACATACTACAGTAACAGGGCTGCAGCTTATCTAGAAATTGGAAGGTGCTGATATCTTCATGTTTTGGCAAAATCCTACGTGGTCTCTATGTAATTTACGAGTTCTATTTTTTTCTTTTACAGTTATCTGCAAGCTGAAACTGATTGCTCTACTGCCATTAGCCTTGATAAGAAGGTTAGTGTTTTCATGGAGTACTAACAGTATTAATTTCTTAAAAGATTATATGTGAAAGTTGATTAACCTATTGAAAAGTTGTTGAAACTCATTTGAACTGGGAAGAACATCAAGCGTTTCTTTACTATCTTTGTTTGTCGCTCAGATATTCATTAATTGTTCTGTGTGATGGAGATTATTTTGATTTGCAACTTAGTGGCTCCGCTTTGGTGCTGTTACTAACAAGAACCGAGATTGCAAGTGTTGGGTGGTGCACCCGTGTGCCATCAGAGACTTGAACATAAGCCTTGTTACATCATGGTCCGCAGTATAATTACCTTGTTCATGTTTTAGTTTCTAAACAACATTTCTTTCTTGTTTGTTCTGTTGCTTCCAGAATGTCAAAGCTTATCTACGGAGAGGAACTGCCAGGGAAATGCTGGGCTACTACAAAGAAGCAATTGAAGGTCTCTCTCTCTCTCTCTCTCTCTCTCTCTCTCTCTCGTGCGCGCACACGCGATCTAGGAAGTAATATGAAGGTCGATTATCTTCTTTTGTTAATATGTTTTTTTTTTTCTTTTTCTTCCTTTGTGTGTGGCAGATTTCAAGTATGCGCTTGTTCTGGAGCCAACCAACAAAACTGCAAATCTTGCATGTAATCGACTAAAGAAGTTATTTCAATAGATACCAAGACATTCAGCAAGTCATCAGGAAACTCCAGCCAGGTGGTGACATCTATAGATCAGATGTAGGAGAAGCACCACCATTCAACAGTCAAAAGTCTCTATAGTCTTGGACTGTAGGAGCTCAGTTGAGAGAAAAATCAATTTTCTCACAGTCCTGGTGGCTATAATTATTATTCACTTCCCCCTCTTCCCAAACAGCATTGTAATCATATCCCAATTTTGGCAAAACATCTCTTATTAGATTTCTACCAAAATAATGTAACATATTCATCCAGTACTTTGAACTTGGACTTGGACTTCCTCATCTGTTATGTAGTACTTTTTTTTCTTGGCCGGTATTGCTGGTACTCAATAGCAACAGCATATCATAAAATTCTTAATTGATTTTCTGTTGGTGCTAGGACCAAATCATGTGAATAATGAAAGCCCATCCTTTCCTATCTATAAATTGCCTGGGGATTTATTTTGTCGGAGATATGTATGTGGTTCTCATCTGTTGATTGAGACATTATTGTTGACAATATCTTTGCAGCTGTGGACTTAAAGAAAAGCAGGAAAGATTAAACCGAAAGTGCGGTTCAAAACTAAACTCAGGAATGGTCTCTCACATCACCAGGAATTAAGACAAGACTGGAGAAAATTCTCTCCGCTGGAAAGCAAAAAGAAGGAAAAAAAAAAAAAAAAATCATAATTAATTAATTAATTAATTAAAGGATCTGAATGCCTCTCCAATTATGACTTGGCTTCTTCTCCGTTGTTTAATTTAGCTGCAGATGCTTTCATACCTGCCTATATTTTTATACTATTTTGCGCACGTATAACCTTCGCTTTCAGCACCTTCAACTTGATATATAAAAATCAGCATCTCTGCACACAACTTTTCTTTCTTCTTTCTTTCTTTTCCTTGAAAATTAATAATAATTATAATAATTTAAAAATAAAAATAACATAATGTGTGATTTTATGGTTAGGTATTCTTGAAAACAGCTTGCAAGCATGATTGGCAGAAGAACTTCACAAAGACAAAGCAGGCTATGATTAAGTATTTGATTGTAAAAAAGAAAAAAAATAAAATAAAAAGGTTTTAAGTTGATTGGTTTGGAGAAGCAAACAAAAGTGTGTGATTAACTCATTCCACATCAGTAATCCTGTTGTCTTCCCCAAAGGCTTAACCAATTGTCTGAGCTGGATTCAGGGAGTGATTCATTAGGCACATCAACAAGAACCAAATTGAGAGATCTCCAAATAAAAACATCTATGATTACAGTTTTTGAGATATAAATTAAAAAAAAAATAAAAATAAAAAAAATAAAAAAGAAGCCAGTTGGATTAATAGAGATTGAAGTCCAATCCTTGTTCCTGAACATGACTCACCACTCAGCCATCACATTACTATACAAGTGCCCCTTCCACTTCTCACTCACTCCTATCTATTTATTTATTTATTTATTTTTCTTTAATATATATATATTTATATATAATCTGCCACTTCACAAAAAAATAAATAAATAAATAAATAAAGAAAAATAATAAAGCAGAAATTTAGAACTTGAAGATCTATCTTGCATTATTCCCATGCCAAAAAGGATAAGATTTAGGCTTATAAAGTAGATAGAAGCCATTACCTAAACAAATATTTATATCAATATCTATTTGACTGTTCACCTTTTGCTTGTGCTTGTACTACCACGGAATGTATCTCCACTTTCCCCCTTTAAAACTGTCTTTGATTCTTTACTAATTGAATACTATTTCCAAAGTTCATTTTATTAAGGAAAAAATTAAAAGAAAAAGGTCTACAAATGCTTTTTCTTTCCTTTTCAAAAATATCATGCATTAATTATCATCTCTTAAATATCTTTATTTTTCATTTAAAAACACACGCCAAACACTGCTTCGTTTTCAGCCATAATTTTTTTTTTTAGTATTATTATTAATTAAAGAAAGTAAAGTCTGCATCTCAACTTATAAAGATTTGAACCGTAATCTTGAAGAGTATTGTGAATGATCATGTTGTCAATTCATCCAATAATATATTATCTTTTATTCTCTGTTATATATTGAGAGGAGAGAGAGAGAGAGAGAAAATGGAATTCCAGTCTAAGCATCTTTCATTGATGTGGACTTTTAAATACTTTCTTCAATGCAAGTTGATTACTTAAATGATAATTATAAAACTTAAAAGCAATTATCAAATAGGTCCCTAGAAAGGGACGTTTTGGTATATCCATATGACTTGATTCTTTTATCCATGACCTCTGTGCCATTCTCAAATTAATTCTTTATTTTAGTTGCTCCTCTGTTCATGTGCTCACTGATTTTAGCTTCAGTATTCATGTTAGAAAAGTATTAAGGATAAATGTGTATAAAATCTCATGCTGGTTCTTGAAAAGATGGAATCTTTTTTTTTTTTTCTTCCTTTTTTTTTTATAGTTCATAATTTTGTCATGTTATGCATGCATAATTTTGTCATGTTCTCATGTAATAAATGTAATCATATTCATTACTTTTTATTTAAAAATAAAAAACAAACACCAACAATTAATACATTCATATCATTATTTGGGAAAACACATCACTCCATCAACTACAACCATTGTGCATGAGTGGAGAGATATAACTATACTCCATATGGCTTTTAACAGTATCATCCCACGTGAGTACCAAGATGAAAACAAACCCAAAAAAAACTTCATGTGGAAATCTAAACTATCAGGGATTTTCTGAGAATAAGTAAATTTCCGAAGAATGTTTTATTTATTTCTCATAAATAAATAATAATAATAATAATAATAATAGTAAAATAAAAATTCACCAATGCCGTGGATCAAAGTCATATAAATTTGAATTGTTTAAATGAGTAATTTCGAATTCAAATTTTTGTGTATGTAATAGACTTGATTTTGGTTCCATTTTGGGTTGATTTCAATTCTAAACATGTTCTATATCACCGTTGGAATTTTTTTGTTTTAATCAAAATATACTTTTTATTATACATTATATGTTTTTATTTAAAAAATAACAATTGGAACTAAACCCACAATTCTTTTTTTATATCGGTTTCAATCTTGATTCGCAATTAAAATTAAGTTTTAAGCTAAGTTTCTAAGATTCTAGTTTGTAGTTGTTATTATTTCGGTTCAATTTAAATGGTAAAAATTCTATTCACGGTTAAATTTATGAATACAAAAAATATCCATTAAAAGAGGTCTATTTGTTATATAGAGTTTAAAATTTAAAAAATAAGTATGAATAAATATTAAATTTAGTGAACATTTTTTTTTAATGCAAAAATAACAAAACAAAAAAGAAATTTGTGTGAAATTCTTAGATTTGTTGGGATTGAGAGGATAAACACTTGAATTGTTAGAATTTAAAAATTACAGGAAAAACAAAAAATATTTGTGGGTCCCTCAAATGTGTGGACAATATAAACATCAATTTTCATTTATTAAAAATGGGAAATTATTTGTAAAATGTCCAATGATGGGATGCCAAATCAATGACTCATAGATGTGACCCCAAAACATGAACTCATGTCCCCCAAATTGGGCCCTTTCAGTGATGGATTTCCACAATTTTTTTGTACTCTTTGTTTAATGTAATCCAATTTACATGTTTTTTTATCTTTTTTTTTTTTTTAAAAAACACCAAATATATAATGAGATGCTAATATTACAAATAAATATGTATATTTTCACAGTTAGTTTTGGTGGAAATATATCATAAACTATATAAATATAAATTTGAAGTAAATCTTTTTTTTTTCTTTCTTATATGTGTCACAGCTAAGACTTTTAAGATAAAATATATATATATATATATATATATAATTAGCTGTACCTCTTTATGATGTACTTTGTTGTGTATTATTATATACAGCAATACATCTCCCTTAGTCTTATGCAACCAAAGTGTCCTCACAAATGTACTTAGTTTTCTCCAAATCTATTGACCGTTATCCTCTATTTTTAATTTTAACAACCCATTGACCTTTATTATCTTTTTTTTTAATTTATGTAAAAATAATAAATTTGATAACATATATATATATATATATATATATATATATATATATATACTTTGTAGTAATATTAAATAGAAATTTACTTCTTATCCACATCACTTCAGTGAAAAGGAAGGGAAATGATAAATAGTAATTTGTTATTTGTTGAACAAGGAACATATTTGGGGTCCACTAGTCTTATCATGAGGAAATTTATTTATTTATTTATTTGTTTTATTTTATTTTTATATAATATCTTCCACATTAAATGTCTTATATATAATAAATTGGAAAAATAGTGATATGATATGCTAAAATATGGGTTTCACATGAGTGTCAACTAGTTGCGCCCACTTCTGATAAAGAAGTGATATTCTCCCACTCTTTGTTATGAGATTTCACCTAATGCTTTTAATCCTGTGTTTACAAATTTTTTTTTAAATTATTTTTAAAATAAATATAAATATTAATAAAGAATCCTCCATTTGAATTTTTAAATAAATTAAAAATCAATAAGTCATATAGAGTGTATAATAAGATTTAGTACACAACTAACGGGTTATTGACCAATTAATATTGCCTCATAATATTTGTTTCAAAATTAGAAAAAAAAAGTACTATCAAGTTATATTTTTATGAATATAATATAAAAAACAACTTTTTATAGTTTATTTATCTTCTATTTATTAACTATTCTAAAAATGTACATATTTGCTAAAATATGATTCAACTGCTACAAAATAAATATTTTTCTGAAAAGCTTGTAATACCGTTAAAATACTTTTTTTTTTGGGAAAAAGTTAAAGTGTTTTTTTTGCAAAAGATAAAATCAATTAAATTTATTAAAATTTTGCTAAATATTTATTTTCTAACATTTTATATATATATATATATATATATATATATATATATATAAGGAGAAACACATGGGAAAATGAAAGTGGATACACATGAGGAACATAGTTTTTGGGAGGTGGGACCAAGCCATGACAAGTTGATGCTAGCCACTTGTTACCATGCTTTACTTGGGTCAACCATTATCATATGACATGATATGTCTCTCCCCTCTCTACTCACTATTTTTTTTTTCTTTTTCTTTTTTTTCATTAGCCACGTGTAGCCTTCTCTTTTATTCTCGTAATAATTAAAATATTAAAATTAAAATTATATATATAAACATTTTTTAAGCGTGCATCCGGTTCTTCATTTCAAGAATTTACTTCTTTTTTTTATAAAGTATTTATGATTTATACATATTGAGTTAATCAATCGATCTTCCATTTGAGATAGGTTATATCTATCTCTCTCCTTTTTTTTTACACACTTTTGTTAAAAACCAAAACAGTAAATAAACTTAAATTATATATAAATATTTTTTAAGTCTATTCTTTATTTTGTATGTTAAAAATTTAAAGGCTTTCGTAACAGAGCATTAGTATTATCTAAAGATTTATATATAAAGTAAACGCTCAAGCAAATAATATGATTTTATGGTCTCAACTCGGACTAATATAATAAATTAATAATTTTAGAAAACTAAATACATAAAATAATAATTTTTTTAGAAACTTTTTTTGACCCAATAATAATATTAATTAATAATGCATTGAAAATATAAAGAAATAACATACAATATTCATAATATTAATATTAATTTTGTTTAGAAAACTAATTTTAAATGTTACTTTTTCTAAAATATGTACAAACTCTCTTTTTTTTTTTTCTTTGTGAACTAAATTCAATATTATTTTTTAAATGATAACATCATTGATGTTTCCATTGCACCTTGAAATATCTCTCCATTTGTAAACAATAACATCATTTTTCAAAAGAATAGTTCAACGGCTGCTCAATATTTATAAACTAAAAGTAGCTTCTTTTAATCCATAAATACCTTTTTTTTTTTTCACCAACTCGTTCAAATCCATTATTTTTTTTTATAAATTGGAGCTTGCAACGTGGAAATAATTTGCAATAGCAGCACATTATTGTTCTAAGCCTTATTGATAAAATTAACAGCATCCAATAATAAGTTAAATTTATCATGATTTATAGTTTCTACCAAAAACTAAATAAGATATAAAACCTCTCTCTAAATTAATAAACATCTATTTATTTATTTATCAATAAACAAATAATTTCTATAAAATAATACTTTGTTTAGATCCATGAGTATTATTTTAGGGATATTTCATTGCAATATCTTAATTGACTATGGTTTGACATGTATCTCATAAATCTCGTCTTCACCATGTTAAACCTTTAACTATGTCAATATTAACGATCCAAGATTTTTTTACAAATCTTAATAGTAATAATAATAGTAATAATAATAATAATAATAATAATAATAATAATGTATGAATATTGAAGGTGAGGATGAGGATGCATGTGAAGAAGGGAGTGACATGTCCTGTGGCCACACCGGCAAAGCGCATCAATTCAGATCGGGCCATGGGCCTACATCCCTACGAAACAATTGGGTCACCCATCTGCCGCTTTCGATTTGACTCCACATCTCCCCTACCACCACCACCTCCGCTGGGCCCCACGCTTTTCCCATCTGGTTATGTCTTTACATTAGCACCCCTCCCCTCGCACTATTCAAAGCCCACCATCTCGTTTCCTCTCTCATCTCCTCCTCTACAATAATTATTTTTTAAAAAAAATAATTAATTTTCTTTTTATAGAAAATGATAAAAAAAAAAAAAGATTTCTTGAAAGAAGATCCCCCACGCGATTTTATTGCATTGAAATATTTATAGAGAGGAGAAATATCAAATATCACAACGGAATACTACTTACACTGATTACTACCATTACTCCGGCTACTGCTACTGCTACTGCTACTGCTTCACATTATATATATATATATATATATATATATATTAAAAAACATAACTAAAACAAAAAGTAACGGTGAAATTAAATAAAAAGGAAAGCGAAAGGAAGCTCGGTCGGTCGGGTCGGGTCGGGTCGGGTCCGGTCGGCTCAGCTTTTTTTTTCAGTTATCGATCACTCGATCCGAGCCGGGGTGGACCCCACGCCACGTTGCGCATCTGCATCAAGATCAACGTCAGGCCATCGGACGGCGCTGCTTACTGGATGAGCCTGGTTGCGCCGCCGGTTCAGCGCGCTGCGGCGTCGGCGAGCCGCCAAGCCGACGTGGCGATCAGCGGGCGCGAGTGCCACCCGAGTGTGAGACAGCCGTCTCGTTCCTCGACCCGATACCCATCTCCGCCCGCGAAGAACTCCAGTAGTATGCTCGCCTGCTTATACGCATTCGAGCCGAGATGAGCCGGCTCGAACCCAGCTCTAACCATCCGGCTACGCCACTGAGTCAGTGTCTCGTGCCGCTCCGTTCTCTCCACGCCCTCACACGCCACCACGTTGCAGATCTGACGGCCCAGATACACCTCCGACATCAACTGGTCTTGTTGCTGACCACCTCCTGATTCTACCGCGCCGCCACCCGCGCCGCCTTCCAACGAGTCGAACATAGTCGAGTAGTAGTGCAACGCCTCCGTGAACCGATCCACAAATGGACCCGAGTTATGGTTCGCTTCTTGTTCGACCACCGTGACGATCCGCGGCCGCATCGCGCGCACGGTTCCGAGAACCTTCTCGAGCGCGCCAGGGCTTGCGAGAAGGCGGTGGAGATCGAATATGGAGTTCACCGCGATCGCCTCTGCTTCTTCGTCGGCACCGGCGGCGGCGGCGCCGCCGCCGCCACTGCGGTTCGGATCAAGCATATATGGTTCCAGATCCGCAAGGCTGTTGGCAACGAAACCATGGTACTCGAAATCGATGTGGATCGTCTCGGCGAACTGGGCGAGCTTCAACCCGACTTGCTGGAGCGCGTCAGTGTTGTCCGGCTGCGGCGGGCCAACCCCGGTTAGGCGGAATGAAGGCGGACCGCCTGGACGGAGCGCAAGCGCTTGGAGGAGCGCTGGCCACTGCATCCCTTGTTTCATGCTGAAGTCTATGACGTGGACCCGACGTCGGCCGGCGAAGGCCTCGAGGATGGCTTGGTTGGCGGTGAAGTGAGCGAACTTGAGATAAGGGCAGGTCTCGTAGAAGTGCATCTGGAGGATGTCGGAGAAGGCGGAGTCGAGAGAACAGTCTTGTTGGGGATGAATCCGATAGATCCGGCGAGCTAGGGCTTCGGCGAAGTAGCTTGCGACCTTCCGCATCGCCCCGCCTTGGGATGCGGCGAGAACCGAGATCTGCTTCACTAGGGCGTCCGCCGCCTTCATGTTATCCTGCTGGACGGCTTCCGCACAGGCCATCAGCGCGTGGACTAGCCGGATTCCAGCTTCCTGCGAGTCGACGATCACCACGGCTGGTCCCGGCGCAGCCGGGGAAATCGATGATGCCTCGGTCGTGGCGGTATTCACCGATCCGATCCCTGCTACTCCACCGCCACGAGAAGATGAGGACGAAGCGGACGACGACCGCATCCTCTTCCTCTCTCTGGTTCCCGCAAGATCCGCTGGGGTTTCTGTTGGTCCATACGTGACGCGTCCGGTGACGGGCCTCGTCGGCGGAGGTGGCGGTTCGGTGAAATCGACGGTGGTGATGGTAGACGACTCCGCCGGCGCGATGGTGTCGAAGATAGACGACTGCACGGCAACAGCTGGAGCCGGAGCAGGCGGGAGATCGTAGGTCAGATGCCGATCGACTGGAGCCGGCGGAAGAGGAGGCGGCGGCGTGTTGAGCTCGGACAGCATAGTCTCGAGCCAGGTGGAGAGATCAGAGGGGTTATAGTGCACAGTATCCGACGCAAGATGCGCGATTAGCGCATCATCCGGCGCGGCACCGGCGCTACTCCCCATAGCCATCTCAAGCTGCTCCATCTTAAGCGCAACATCGGCCATGTCCGAGGACCTGACCTTATACCCAAGCGCGGCAAGGAGCTCATCGTCTCGATCCTCCTCCTCCTTGATCTTCCCCTTGCCTCCTCCCACCATCCCGGTGAGTCCTCCTCCATCCCCACCAATCTCCTGATGCTCTCTCTTCATCTCCTCCTTACGCTCACAAGCTGTTCGACCTTTGGCCTAGCAACTGTTGAACCGAGCAAAGGGGATATACAAATCCAGGACGTGCTCTATATAGAAGAGAAGAAGGCCATGGATGACGATCAGAAGGTGGACGAGGAGCTACGAGTTTTTTAATTAATCAAAGAGGTCACTCTCTCTTCTCTCTTCCCTCTCGATTCTCATCTCCGATTTCTTTATCCATGCTTGCTTTCCTTTCCTCTCACTACTCGTAGTAACTCGTTCATTAGCCTGCCGGAACTAGAAGCACTCACACATCAAGCCAACCCATTAATAATAATTAATTAATTAATTAATTAATTAATTGATTAATATTTTTTTCCACATGTACCCCCTTATAAAATAAAAATAAACACACACTTTAAAAAAAATAGATAGTGGTGAGTATAGAGGCTGTAGCGGAATCAGAACCACCACTTTTCCGCACTATTATCCCCCCCCCCCCTTCTCTCTCTCCCACCAAGGATGGAGTATTATTTTATTATTATCAAGTTTAAATATAACAAACAATGAAAAAACAAATTGGTCGAAAATAAAAATAATAATAATAATAAGAAAAATAAGGAAAAGAGGAGGATGGTGAGGGACAAGGGGGTGCAGCGAGGAGGACAGTGGACTGCGGACACGCACGAGGGAGGGGCCCCGCCGCCGGTCACTGTCAGCTCGGAAATGAATCGGGTTCGGGTGCGCCGTGGGGCCCACATTTCTAGCCCCCGGTAGATGACGGCGTTATCACCTTGCTATCCCTCCGTAACGCCCTGTCTCATGGCATTTTCAGAAAATTAATTAATTAATTAATTAATGAAAAATAGAAAGTTCTCGAATTTATAAAGGTCTATTAGATAGACATTGATATATCTCTATTCTCCAGCATTCTGTTACGGAAAATCCATGGCTGAGGAGAGAAAAAGGTTCTCCTTTTTAATTAATACCAAATAAACATTTGTAATTTATTAAAAAAAAAATTAGAAAATAGGAAAAAAGAGTGGGATGACGTCCAAGCATCCCTCGCAAGTCCCAACGACGAGCACTGACAGATCATCACAGGGCCGATGCTCATGTGATACCACCACGTGTCAGGATTCTGTTCGCCAGTGGTCCCCACAGGGCAGTGCAGGCCGTTGGGAACTCCACCCCTACTCTCTCTCTCTCTCTCTCTGTGGCATCGGCTCCTTATCAACAGCGTCTCTCTCTTAGCTCATATCTCCCTTCTTTTCAGCTCTTTTCCCGCCCCACTCCCTTTCTTTCTCCTTATTTATTTTATTTCAATTTTTTATTAGCCAAAATTCCATTCCCGTCTGATTATTACTCTGATGATGGATTGAGAGAGATGTGGAATCAATCCCCTCCCATCTTGAGTGTACATTATTTTTTCCCTGTTTTAGATTTATGTAGTTTAAAAATTACACATGTTAGATATTTATAGAATGAGTTTGTGTTTTAGAGTATACAGTGTTTTAGATTTTAAAAAGGAATGGAGATTGGAAAATTGCAAATCAGTGATATTAATTAAGTAGATAAATTTTTTAAAGAAAAAAAAAATGGTTGAATGTCTCACTCTAGTAAGATAAAGGAGTTATCCTAATTTTCTTTTTAAATAATCAAGTTTAGGAGATTAGAAAAATACAAACAGATAATGTAATGTTTTTTCTCTTTGGTACAGTGGAAAAGATGGATGTGTTGTTGGTGGTGGTGGTGTTGTTGTTAGAGGGACAACCATGGGGGAATAAGTACATCAAATGCATGCATCTCTTAACCACTATTTAAGATTTTTTTTTAAATTAATTTTAAATTTATTTATCAAATGATCATGTAACAGTGACACAGCTGTCTGGTGACAGAAAACCAGGCCAAAAGTGAGGTGAATGTGACCAGTGAAAAGTTATTATTATTTTTTCTTAACATATTGTTCATTTTTTTTTTTAAATTCAGAAGGTAACATTATATCATTTATCAGCATCAGAGTCTGAATGAAAACGCTGGTCTTTGGGGAAGACCAGACCAGCTTGGGCTTCAGTGCTCATCCGGATTAGCAGCCATTTGGCACCCTCTCCTCATTCATTGGATCAGTCTAATTAAAGTAAATAAACATTAAATAAAACCCCCCAACAAGGACTCCTTTAATTCACACATAAACACACATTCTTAAATATGAATAATAATAATAATAATAATAATAACAACAACAACATCAAAACAGGAGGAAGAGGTTGTTTAATCAAACAACTAGTAGTTTAGTTAGACATTTAGGTGACGCTGAATATAACATTGTGTAACATGACATTAAATGTCTGTTAATTAATTATTGCTGATTATTATAATTAAGGTATTATTTATCTTGTTATGTTGAATGTTGATTATTTGACACCTTCTTTGTGACTGCACACACGTTTCCCCCTACCAGACCTACCTGCCGGCCTTGATTCTTTTATATATATATATATAATTAGATAGATGTAACCCGAGTGATAGTTTATGCTTGATTTATATGCAATCAAATCAATTTTTTTCCATTATATGTATTGATAAGGATGAATTTGTATAAGTAGGGGAATTTGATATTTAAATAACAGTGTTTGTGTTTATATATATATATGATTTATGAATGTCTTATTTTTCATGTAGCATGGTTCTGTTGACAGGACAGGATTGGTGACGTTAAACTTGTGGAATCTCCTTTCTGATATTGTTGGCGTGAGATTGACATGGAATTAATAAACTATTTAGTACATGACGAAAGCCAACAAAATATTTATTTAGTTCATTTAGTTACCAAAAGCAAACGTTCAGAGAGGGCCGTGTAATTAATCAAATTTATCAACCTTGGTTCATTGAATTATATCAAATTCGAAACTACGCGGGCAGTAAATTAATTCATCAATCTTATTATTATTATTATTATCATCATAATTATTAGTTTAATTAAGAAGCGCACAATGAAATTGTCACAATAGTGATGGTCTAGTACTGCAGTAATGCCATGATGTACAGTAATAGTACTATTTATTACTGTTTTCAACCCAAAATAGTATTTGTAATATGGATTAAATTCTCTTGTGAATCTTTGTTGAAGGTGTTATTTTTTTTTTTTTCAAAATGGTATGTTAGAGGAAATTTATTGATTCAGTATAGTTTTTAAAAATCTGTTACATATATAGTAAAATTTTCACCACCTTATAAAACGTCTAACCAGATTGATAAATTTCTAAATAGTTGGGTTAGTGTCTGATCATATCCACCAATCCTTTAACAACTCCTTATTATACCAAAAATATATAAATAAATAAAGATTGAGAAGCAATAGTAACTTTGGCTGAGGTAAGTCAACAGCAGCCTTTGGTTTGTAAGACGGGAGAAAATTCCTAATCAAATTAAAACGGGCTTGGTTAGTGTCAGAATTAGTCAGAATACAGCTTTTGAGCTGAATTTTGTTTTTAAGTAAATTTTACTCCAACATCGCATTAATTAATTAATTAATTAATTAATTAATTAATTAATTAATAACTTTATTTTATAATTAACATTACAAAATCAACTGATAATTACAATAGGAGATTAAATTTTTAATTAAAAATGCATCCAGTCCAAGTCTAGAAGATTCGCAAGTCATGTTCTGGTGGGCGCATTTATTTTTTAATTTTCATTTTCATTTTCATTTTGTTTTGGGAGAAGATGAAAATTGAAGAGACTAATTGAGATAATTAATTTCTTACGTTATTTTAAAATTACAGTAATAAAAATAAATCCTTTAATCCTAAAATAAAACCCCGGGATAAAATTATTCCCCTACCCCATGGCACAACAAGAGAAAAAAGTGAAGAAAAAAAAAAAAAAAAAAAAAAGGCAGATACATAAGCAGAGTTGAATCCTTTACCCAAAAATTAAAAGAAAAAAGAAAGAAATAATAAAAATACAAAGTGAAGAATTCAAAATATTTTATGAAAGCCAGAAGAGGATAGCCTGGACATAAGCAGCGAAAAAGGCAGTGCATGAAAAAAGGTGGTACTAGTTTCCTCACCCCAAAGCTGAAAGAAAGCTCTTATAAAGAGATGCTAGCCCATCAATGATGAGCGCTGCACTCTGCCCTTCTTTTCCTCTTCTTCAGAGAAAAGGCCCCTTCATTACCGTCACCATGTCCTGTTGCCTCTTCCTTGACTGACTAGTCACTGTTACAGCACAAAACCATATACATCACACCAATCACAGGTCAACCAGCACAACGGTATATATACATACAATTATACAAATAAAAAGTTTTACTCAAGTTTGGCTTTTCAAGGGAAACTCTTATGATTAATATGAGGAACTAACATCAAATTCATTGGCAATAGAACCACCTGATATGTATGGTATACATTTTGTTATGTACACTAGGAGAGCTTGATCCTGGTCTTGCTTTTTATCACCATTATTACTGTTATTATGTTTGGGTCTCTTGGCTTGACTTGCTTTATTTCAAGCTCATTTCTGATCTGCGAGTATGTCAGGCATGAAGGTAAATTATGCACACCAGGCGAGCTCAATTCTCACTTCACTGCCAAAGGCTCGCAGCTGTAGTGTACTTGTATTATGCTACTCAGGCGAGTAATCTTCTTCTTGCCTTTGCCATGGTTCTTGATTTATTGCACTTATCAAGAGCTACTGGTTTTCTTGATTTCTCTTCTGGCTGTCAGTTCAGGATGAACACTCCAGGTTGCATGTGTATACGTCTCTGCAGCCCTGCATCATAATTGTAAGTTTTAATTGCAGGAATCTTAATCAGAAGCTCTTAGGGAGTATGAATAGAAAGATTCGGTGGTAGATAGCTGTAAGGGGAATAAAAGAGGTCCAAATAAGCACACTGAAATATAGTTGCCAAGAATGCATCAGTGTTACCCAATGCAGAAGTTTGTGGTATTCTTCCTAGTGTCGATTACAACGGTTGAGAGGGCAAGATCATTTCGCTTATCTGTGGCACTCAGCAGAGGATTGTAGTCACTTCTTTCATCATCCTTCTTGGATTTCTCTTGGGTAGAGCCCAACATCTGGACTGTCAGGCTACCACCTGCATCAACCACATCTAAGAGTCACCCTAAGAAGGCAAAAAAACCGGTGATGGTATTGCTGCAGCAAAAGACTGCAAAAAAGTAATAATCCCAACAAGGATAGTAAAATTGTTAGATTAAAATCAAGCAATGGTAAATTGGCCTCAACAACCCTTCTTTCTCAAGTACAGATGTAAAAACTAAATAAAATTTCGCTGTTTAGAACATGGCTACTTTTAGAAGGGATTGGTTGTCACTCTTTGCCGTTGGTAAATTTCTAAAGATGCAAAGGAAAGCAATTTTCCGAAAGTTGCAGAGCAAATTTACTGAAAAGAAATAAAATATGTAGAAAATCTCAAGCACGGAAATCTGATGTCAGTCATCAGTTGCATCGATTAGCATTGCGAGCTTGGACACAGTTTAAGTAACCAACAAAACTCTCTCCTGCTGTGAAATGCAATCCCAAGTTCCAATCCACTGCAGCCTGAAAAGGATGCTGCTCCTTTCCCTCTCTCAGCAGGTAGACATGCAGACATGTGCTAACTTTCATTCGATAAAACCTTTTGCATTTCATAATGTCTAGACATGTATTAACTTGAAATAGAATAGGCATTCCTATAGGAATTTGGTATGCAGTATTTCAATATTAATGCAGGTGGCACGCTTACTTTGCACATAGAAATGGAAAATGGTTGAAGCCAAGAACCATTTTGAATAAAGAACATGGTTTAATAAGTGAAATTTTAGTTGGAGAGTAAATTGGGTCTGTTGATGGAATTTGTGACCAGAAGTGTAGCTGTTCGAAGGCTACTACAATACCGGTGAAAAACTTCTAGGAAAATGACTAGCTTATGAACAAAATGGCCTATGTTTCAGTTAAGAAATAAAAATAAATCATTGTCACAAGCAGGGTTAAACTATATCTAGAATGATGAGATGACTCTATCATTCCAAATTCAGTTTAACAAGCATTAAAAAATTCATAGAGCAAGAAAAAATCAGACTATATCTTACATAGCACAAGAGCGGCGCCAATCCATTCAACGGTTCCCCACCTTTCACCGAGGAGAAACCATGCAAAAGCACCACCCCATACAGGCTCAAGGCCATAAATAATTGCAGTTTCAGTTGCTGACACGTCACACATTGCAGCCATCTGCACATTATATGGGTTAGAAGCCTTCAAGCATCTACCGGTGAAAAATCCGTCTTTTGATTTTGCAAGGGAAAATGCAATATATCAAATGGTGAAGGAGGATTTTGAGATGCAACCAAACAAACCGCTACCATAGAGAAATTTGAGGAAATAAGCAATCAGCAAAAGCAGAAAAGAAGGAACTAACAATGGACAATTGAACTGACCTCTGCCCATAGGCATAACCCAGTTGAGAAGAAGCCCGTATATATGGCCGGTATCCAGGGAAAGGAAATTGCCCAGTCCCACGACATTAACAAGGCCCAAGATCCAAACCCAAATTGGTTATCATCAAAAACGGATTTCAAGAAAACCCATATCAAAGATGACAATGCCACAACAGATACCTGAATAACGGAGGTCATTTGCAAAGATAAAAATAAAAAACAAACAGTGGGGATGTTAGCATCATCAAACGCACTGCCACAGTGATAAACATACCTGGTAGCCCAGTATAGCCAAGAACTTATCCTTATTTGTACTCCGTGAAATATGCTCAGTACGAAACGTATGGATTCCAAAAAATACCGCACTCATGAGATTCAAAGCATCACCGACCTTCACAAATATTTCCTTTGTCACTCATGATATTCAGAGCATCTCCTATTTCAAAATAAATAAGCAAAATAACGCATTCCAATACCCAAAGCTACCGCAACATCAGATCTTGGAAGGGTTAAAAAGCAACAGGCCAACAGCCATAGTTTTCTTCAATCAAACTGTGTTCATTGGAAATTTTATGAGCTACAAACTACTGGAAATTCCATGAGCTAAAACTTAAAATTATCCTAGGGAAGGAAAATCAAGCTACGGTTATTAAGCCCACCACCGGTCAAAGATCTAAAAATTTACGGGAAAGATTCACATGAACGTGGATAAACCTTTGATCAAAAAATGTTACTTTCTATTAGCTAATAAATAGATGACCAGGCGTGGATTTAACAGCTTCACCATAAAATCAATTAAAGGTCCACGCTTATATAGGAATCACCATTTTAATGACCTACAGGAAAGTAAAGAAGTCATGCGCAATCATGGTCCTCTCTTGGCCATAAGCCAAAGTGCATCCACCCAATTACATCTCTTTCTCCCATTAGAGTGACCTTGTTAAGATCTATGAACCAAAAGATTTCATAATTTGCCGCCACTATGAGGTAAAGTGCATGATTATCCATTATCCATCTACTCACATCCACTCATCAAGCTTAACTTAGTATAAGACTCGAATATGCTATCATAAGATGGGTGCCGCAACAACATACGTGGGCTCAAAAGCACACGCAGGATACTGATATGTATCCACGACTTGCTGACAATTTACTATGCACTGAAATGCAGAATACACACACACACATATACTTTTGTCTTTGTAATATAGGAAAAAAAAGGTTTGCTTAATACAGTATAATGCCAGAGATAAACAAGGTGCTACACTTACACAAACAGAAGAACCACAATGCTCCAGCATAGCAATGCCGATCAGAGATATGAGACCTCCATACCAGGTGATGACAGGCACTTTAGCTCCAGCCAAACCATCAATCATGGGTACAACAATTACCTGCTCATTTTTATGGATCTCTAAAAATCTTTTGTGTGGTTCATCAAGGTCTTTACTGTAACATGAACAAGAAGAGTTTACAAAGGGATCTTACAGTGATTGCAGAAATGAAAGATGCATGCCCGGCATCAGAGGTGAGTAGTCCAATGGACTGACAAAGGAAGCCCAGACTTACCCAAATACCTAATTCTAGTCCAGAAGAACGAGTCTGGCAATCCCCATGTGTTCGGAAAACAAATGGCAGGAAGGGAATGGCTGCTAGCAGAAATCGCACAGCAGTAAAGACTGCGGGATCCATAACATCCTCAACCTCCTTCAGAACTGGAATATCACTAGCTGAAATATAAAGAAATTAACTGAAACTCAGAAAACAGATTCTCGATGCAACAGGAATACAATTCTTATCAATTAAAATCAGAATTTTTTTTAACCAAAAGAACGCTATGATGGCATTGTTTTTTAGAGCTTTGACAAATGTTATCAAATAACATCAAAATTTACACAACTAAAAGAATGTTATGACGCAGTTTGTCACAACTTTGACAAGTTTGATGAAGAAGCATGGGAATTTACGCAGATAAAATAATTGCAATGATGCCATTGCTCTTCGCACCTGTGACAAGTATTATCAAAACAACATCAAAATTCACGTAAATAAAAGAACGCTATAATGGCATTTGCTCTTCACAGCTCTTACTAATGGACATGTAGAAATAACTATGATGATAATTGGCCAACAATTTTTATACCAGTTAAAAACCTAAGATTTTCACATGGTGAACACTATGATTGCATCAAAGGCATCATCTATATATATATATATATATAATAATGCTGCAATGGGTGGTATCCACATTTCTCGAAAAAAGAGAACAGATATATGTACACATATATAACAAAATATAAAACCCATCATAACGCTGCAATGGATGACAACTAATCTTTAGGCTTTATGGTACATGCTTCATGGAAGCAAATCTAAGGAGTGACAATGCTTGATACAGAAGGCACTGTAGCGACCGTCACTGGAATCAAAGCAAAATAAAACAGAATTCATTCTCGGGGTTGAATTATGGATGGTGATCAAAGGTCCAAAACAACATTCTTCAGATACTATCAGAAAAACACCAGAAACAGCTGAAAGAGAGGGAGTTACCATAGATGGCGGTGAGGACGTTAAGCAAGATGAGACTCCTGACTTTCTTGGAAGCAAAGAAGATCCTCTTCCACAAAGGCCGCTTCCGGAAGTACTTAAACCCTAAATCCGAGCTCAGCTTCCTGATCACGGACACAAGATCACCAGATCTCGGAATCAAGAGGGGCAGAGTCTTAGATCCCTTCTCCGACCAAGCCAAGGGCTCGGAGTTGGGAGGATTCTTCTCAGGAGAATGGCCATATGAGGAGCGGATCTGGACTCTCTTGATCTTCTTCGTCTGGAGAATGGAGAGAGGGGAGGAGGTGGTGGGGAGAGTAAGCGAAGCCTGCACCACCGCGGCGGCGCCGGTGCCGGCGACGATCGGAGAGCGTCCCCAGCTTGAAGGGGATGCCATGGTGATCGCCGCAGTAGCGCCGGAGAGTGGACAACCAGAGCGCGAACAAGATGAAGCAGTACAAGATAAATCTGGACGGGTGCGGACGGCGTGCCACGTGGGTGGTCGTGATTCGTCGAATGGATTATTATAATTATGGGAAATGGATTTCACCTTCACCGTCCACTTGTTGTACACGTGTGGAATTATTAAAGACATGGTTTTTTAAATTGCTTTTTTTATATTATCGCTATATATATTATATATTAATACATATGTATAGAAAACAGTTCATAAAGTTTAAATTTTATCCAGTTTTATAAAAAAAAAAAGAAACACAACAGGTATACAGTTTATTTTTACTGACCAATTAATAAATTAAAAAAAATATCTTTATAGAAATAATTATTTTTATTAATTGTATTTTTTATAGAAATAATTATTTTTATTAATTGTATTTTTTATATATTCAAAATATTGGCATGAGTATTAGCTTTGGTTGCAAATCAGCGTATGATCTGATATATATATATATATATTGCTTTTTTATATCAACATGAAATCTGGAGTTTCAACGCATACCTAGGTGCTTCATCCAATAAATAGAAATTTTTATTTTTTAATTAATTTTAAAATAATATTTTAATCAAATAAAACCACATCAGTATTATTAACTGAAAATTTAACCTTGTTAGTATAAAGACTCAATGTTATAAATTTAAAAAATAAAAAAAAACAAAAAATACTTAAATTATATTAGAGGAACTAAAAAAACCGGTTAAAAAAAATATATGAAGTATTTTGGGGATTTAACTAATTATTTTAAAAACAGATGAACCACTCCTATTTGCATCTTATTCAAATATTAAGGGCATGTTTGTTTCACCGAAGTGGGCGCCGAAGTGGCCGAAGTGGCCACTTCCAACCCACTTCGGTGTGTCTGTTTCCCTGTAAATGAGCAAAAAGTTTGGAAGTGTTGAGTTCCACCCACCCCATTTCCACCACTGCACTTCAGGCTGCAAAAGCCTGAAGCACACTTTTCCCCATTTGACTTCCAGACATGTGCGTTCCACGTGAGCGTTAAGCTCACCCCGTCCGAAAAGCCCAACTTTCATCTCCCTTCCTCTAGGGTTTTCGATAGCCTCCATCTCTCTCAGCCCCTCATTCACTGGATCGTCCCTCTTGTGTTGCTTTCCCATCCATCGTATGATCTCATCCTCGGACAATACATGCCTTCGATGCTCAGGCCGTCGATGCTTGTCGAGATAATATACTTTCATCTTCTTCTTCTCAGGTGAGTTTGATTTATTTCATAATTCTTGATCTGTTGAAAATGTTGTTCCAGTCTAATTCATTTCACTTTTCTTTTCTTTTATTTGGTTTTTATTTAATTTTTTTTTTCAGGTCTGATATCCGATCACTTCGATCTTGTGGTTCGTTGTCTCCTTTTCTCTGCGAGGTTATAAGTCTGCTCTTTAATTGTTCTCCATTATGTGTTTGTTTCGAAGCTATGTACATTTGATTTACATATTTTCTCATATCTGCTCCTCTGCCGTCCTCCATCTTCTTCTTCTCAGGTGAGTTTGATTTATTTTACTCTTCTTGATCTGTTGAAAATGCTACTCCAGTCTAATTTATTTCACTTTTCTTTTATTTTATTTGGTTTTTACTTTTATTTTTCCAGATCTGATCTCTGATCACTTCTATCTTGTTGTTTGTTGTCCCTTTTTTTAATCTCTGCGAGGTTATAGGTCTGCTCTTTAATTGTTCTCCATTATGTGTTTGTTTCGAAGCTATGTACATTTGATTTACATATTTTCTCATATCTACTCCTCTTCCGTCCTCCATCTTCTTCTTCTCAGGTGAGTTCGATTTATTTCACTCTTCTTGATCTGTTGAAAATGCTATTCCAGTCTAATTTATTTCACTTTTATTTTCTTTTATTTGGTTTTTATTTTTATTTTTCCATATCTGATCTCTGATCACTTCTATCTTGTTGTTTGTTGTCCCCTTTTTAATCTCTGCGAGGTTATAGGTCTGCTCTTTAATTGTTATCCATTATGTTCTTGTTTCGAAGCTATGCCCATTTGATTTTATTATTTTCTCTAACATGTTCCTCTGCCGTCCTCCATCTTCTTGTTCTGTTTTTCCATCGGCTTATCTGTGAGTTTGGTACCTTCTCTTATACGCTGTTGTCCAACTTAGTTTTCATTGAGTTTGGTACCTTCTCTTATTCCTTCTTTTTAAGTATTTATTTTCTTTTCGTTATTACTGCTGAACTAATCCTCATCTATTTCATGCTTTAGTGTGACCTACATGATGCATTTGAAGGATCTCTGTGCAGTTTGTTAATTGCATGTTGTTTTGAATACTTGTTTTCATTGTGTTTTACATGCTGCAATCATGCATCTCTTTTCTGCCTTTTTTCCACTACTGTGCCTAATTCATTGGTTGAATTTGTTTTTTGTGCACTGTACTCGACGTTTATACTACTTGTATGTGCAGACATGACATGGATTGGTGCAGTGATTCCAAACTTCAGGGAAGCAAATCTGTGGTTTAGATTTTAATCTATTTTTCCTTTTTTTCTTGTTGTTATGGAGATAAATATGTCACTAAATTGTTTCCATTCTAGGCTGGATATACACCATGACTGATTGATCTTTCCCTTTTTTTATTTTTTTTTAAATTTTGTTAGTGGTGACAGAGGAATAGTGTACACGCAGCGTCAATCTGTGTATGTCGAGACCAGTTGAGCTCAAGATTGAAGGAGGAGCAAATATTGGCATGTCAGACCTGTCTTTGCAAGCATCTCATCAAAATGTTTGTGGCTTGCCTATTTTCTCTTATTACTACTTGTTATTGTACATGATATTAATTCAGGATTGCTATCAACAGGGTGAATGATGCTTGAAATAGCTATTGATTGACACCATTTTCCTTTCTGCTGTGCTGGTGATGTACTCAGATGAGGAGCTCCCCAAATCCATTGATAATAGCATTTGTCAGCAACTCCTCATTCCAATTGTTTGAGAGAACATTATACAAGGGTTTATTTGTGAGGGCATTATATGTGTTTTGAGAGACTGGTGTTGTAATTGTGTCATGTAGGTGTTTAGATGTGTTTCAATTGAGATGTGTATGTGGAGTGCTTGCTAACGTAATTAAATCAGGTACTATATTAGCATGTTTTGAGTGCAGACAATGCTATGAAAATGTTAGTGAAAATAATGAAGTTACATGAAGAGTTGTTACTCTTCTTGTAAATGAATTACTTATTGTATTCACTAATAATACTAAAAAACATGGAACTCACATAGCTTGCAAAATAATTGAATTATCTCGTTAATAACTTAGTTATTGACAATATCTACAATTTAATCATTAAAGTTAAACAAACTAAAATGATTAAAAAAATTCAATCACAATTGTTACAATTACCTTATTAAAAGTAAGAGTTTCTCTTTGGTGTATTCCTCATTTTTTTTTGTATGAAACCATTTATTTTAAAAGCCTTGCATGTGTGTAGTTGTAGCTAACGGCCATAATTTGAAAATTATAGTCAACCCCAAATTCGACACAATATAACTTTTCAATACACCAAATTTTTAATTATTTATTAGTCTCTATTTATTTTTTCATTTTTTTATACTTTTGAATGTTAGAAATATTACTTATCTGAAAATTATTAAAAACCCGAATTATTAGTCTCTATTTATTAAAAACCCGTGTTCCAAACATTGTATTTGTGTAGTGGAAGTCATAAAAAAAAATTAAAAAAATTACTTTAAAGTACTTATGTGAATTAACTAATAATTCGTTATTTAATAAATATTGTATAATCAAGTAAGTATATATTTACTTACATATGATAATCACTTTTTAAAATAAAATATAAGATATATTTACAAATTATAAAACTAAAGGGGGTAACCTTACCTTATCAATGAAGTGGTGATTATATCTTCACTTCGGTGTACCAAACATCAAAAAGTGGTGGAAGTGGGATTTTCCATATTTCTATTCATTCATCCCAAACACAGGAAGTGGTTCCAGAAGTCCAGTTTTCAGCTTGAACCAAACACACTGAAGTGGATACTTCCAGCTGAACTCTTCACTTCCACTAAAGTGCCACTTTCAGACTTCCACCACTTCGGCCATCCACTTCCGAACCAAACGGCCCATAAATATGCATGCCAATATCAAAGCCCGAGCTCGTTTACTATTTTTAGGTCATCTTTGGGAACCCGGGTCATTTACTATTTTTAGATCTTTTTATGGAAAAGCCGTGATTGCCCCCATGTGTTGATCATTTTTTATGATAAAAATCATTAAACTACCTTAGCGTGGTACATCTCAATGCTCAGTATCTTTTGACCAGACTTATCTCTTTTATCAAAAAAAAAAAAAAAAAACGACAACCATATTTTTCCACAAACAAAGACAAAAAAATTACGCATACCAAAAATAATTTCTAAACCACCATCAGCATGAATCCTTCTTTTCTACCTATAGAAACTAATGCAACGCAAAAATTATTTATTTATTTATTTATTTATTTATTATTGGCAAATCATTCATTTTAACCATCATGAGAGTGAGTTAATCTCTCTAACATCTTACGTATATATATATATATATATATATATATATATATATATATATAATTGCAAACGGGGTGGTGTATAACTATTTTTTACTTTGAAGGAGATACTTTTGTCTTTGGACTTTCCATCACAATGCTTCAGCAAAGCCATGTGAAGCATGTGCTAATGAGCTTTCACATGACAAAAAAGATAAAAAAGGGAATGGGAATGGGAAGCCGCTTTTGTCTTGAATATGTTCATGTTCACGGAATGCGTGCCAATATGAAATCTGTTTACATACGGATGCAATTGCATAAATCTTTGCAAATTGGGAAAGTTCAAATTTTGAAATGAGAAGCAAAGACCAGGTGCATAATTAAAGCAGAAAGATGTACTTCTGGGATGCTAAAAATCTAACCATTGTGCACAAGGATCCGTCAGTACTGCCGATGAGTTATCAGTTATCTTTACAGTAGGAATCTTGGACTGTACTAACCTACCTATGTGAATTATGCGTAACTTACCCTGAAATTAACTCCAACATCTGAGAGAAAATCAATGCAGTTGTATGCATTCATCAACCAGTTGTTGTCCGGTTAATTTACCGTAATAATATTTATTTTGTTTTTTTTTGGTTTTTTTCACTTAAATCGTTATATCCGGTTGATTTTTTTAATCATTAAACAAATTATTAAATTTATTATTAATAATATTTGTTTGTTTTTTTTTTTAGTTTATAACATATAAGTCATAAATGTGAAAGAGCAAAAAGATAAGAGATTTGATTTTAGGGTCAAATCTGACCGTAAAACCAAATTTTTTATTGGATGTAATTCGAGTTATATGAGTTTTTAAAATCATGTGAAACAAACACTGGATTTCTAAAAACCCAGTAACTCAAGTTACATGTAATTTTAAAACCCTCCAAACAAACACTATCTATCAACAAACTCAGACAGACAACCTAACGTCTGTCAGCTGTTGGACTTGATTTGCTTCAAATTGATAGAGAGACTAATCGGGGTCAAATTAAAATAAAAAGATTAAAAAAACAGATTGTGACAAATAAAGAGACGTATTCTACCTTGAAAAAAAATAAACACACATATTAACGATTTGTTTTGTGAGACCAAACGAGTCACAAATTTGCTATTTCAGCAATCTTACAATTTTGACCCTGAACGGTGATGGGTGTGACGAGTGATGATCACAGTGAGTGACTGTGAGCGTGAGCTCATAACTTTGGAATGAATAAAATACAAACTAAACAAAACAAAATAAAAAAAAGGGTCTCGTCGCTTTATCATGGCAACAGGGTTCAGCGTGGCAGCCGGCTTTTTGGAAGCGAGGATGCCGCCTGGTTTCGCGCCACCTCGTGACAATGCACCAACTACACTTGACTCGACTGTACTCCTTCTTTTATAACCTGCACCCTCAATCTCATCATCAGGTGACCTTTTCTCCATGGCTTCACCATCTTCCATGCTTGGTCAAAAAAGAATCCCCACCCTCTCACCATACCCCAGATCCCTAGTCCCCTACTGCTTATAAATAGCCCATACCCCTTGTCTTTCCAGATTTTTATATGCTTTATATAAATTACTAAATCTTTATTAATTTGATTTATTTGATTTATGATATTTAAAAAAAAAACATTTTTTGAATATAATTTAATAATATAAAGTACAACTAGGGACAAGCTTGGTCCTGGTGTAGATCCCGGAAGGATCGGCAACGCCGTACAAAGCAAGGGGCGTGCCCTAAAGCGCTTTTCAGCGCGAACTACGCCTTCTTCTGTGCCGGCATCTGCACGTCCTTGGCTCGGATTTCAACCTCATGCCCATGCACGCTGGTAATCTCTCTCTTTCTCTCTCTTATTCTCTAAAATAGTTTATCCTTCCTGCAAGCAAGCACTGCCATGGTTGCTGAGACATTCCTATACGTTGCCTGCATTGCGACTGGAAGATGATTCAGGGATTGATTTTGCATCTGGTTGCGGAGTTATGAGTAGTTGTTGGGGTTATTGCAGGTTTGTTGTTTATGGTTTCGTTGATGATGCTTTTGAGATGTTGTTTTCCTTGGATTCATTTCGGCTGATTTGATGTTTCTTGGTGCTTTGATTTTTGCCCTTGTTTCAGATTGCCTACACAGCGCTCATAGATTAGCGTGTTGTTCCTGATGTTAATTGTGTTGTCTTTTTCTTTTCTTTTTTTTTTGAAGTAAAAGGAAAAGTATGTCCTTTGAAAATTTAGTGCTTAGGGAACGTATTTTTCTTTTGAATATCGATTAAATGATGGTGGAATTATTCAGGTTTTTTTATCATCTAATAGATTGAACATCTTGGAATGAAACTAGTCATGTACCATGGTAATTAAGTTCGTAATGTTAAACAGATGAATGAAGAGAAGATGTTGCTTGATGGGCTTGCATTGCTTTCAATATGCTTCGATCGATGGCTATATAAACACTTTTGTGTAGGTTCGATGTGTGGTTTGCTGTTATTTTGTGATAAATAAATTCTCTCGGATGGTCATACTAGTTTTGAAACTGTACAAAATTTCAAAAGACATTTTTCTTGTTAGTTTTTGAAAATATATGGATTGATTTTTTGTAGTTGAAGCTATAAATTCAATGCGCGCTATATAAAATCAGGCAATATTGTGAATTGCGTGGTGTAAGCTATAAATCAAATGTATATATATCATACATGAAATTTGACAATATATTAGTGGTAAGAGTTGTGGTTGTTTTTCTTCTTTTTTGGCATTTTGTTTTTTATATTGTTTGCGAATTTGACAGTGATTCTATCTCAGTGGTCACTATGGTCTACGTTGGATTGAGAGAAGATCTTTGATTAATCCGGATGGCAATGATCTAATTCAAAAAGATGTTATTCTATTGTTTTGATCTTTTTTGATAATTGGTGAACAATTTTACACCAGGTGTACTAGCTCTAGATGTCAATCTAGCTTTGCATGGATCACGCAACTGGTTGTCTTTACCAAGGATAGAGCGTCAATCTTGTCTTTCCGGTTTGATATAATTAGTCTCAGAAAGATTGCTAGTTATGATACATGTGGCAAAATGACCCTTTATGCTAAATGCATAACAATTGTGGGTATGATCCAATTATTTCACTTAACAAAGAGTAACCTATGGTTTTCTTATCCTCTTAAATGTATAACCTAAAGCGAATAGAATGAAGGTGTTGCATGTATTTGGGGAAGAGCTTCATTATCATGGAAAAAAGTTGAAAGAAAGAGTTCAATACGTCATTGTTGTAGTCCCTGAGCGGTAAAACATTTGACTTCCATGCATGAGGTCAAAGATTCAACTCCTCTCTATGCATGGTTAAGGTGTAATAGAGAGTGTGTGTGTGTGTGGTGGTTGTCCACATTGTCACAAAAAAATTGGAGTTAAATGCAATTTAGTTCAACTTATTGAATCCAGTCAACATTGGTATTGTCTAATAGGGAGGTATGTGGACTCCCATGTGGGCTGTTAGGAGGTCGAATCTCTCGGCACAGATAGTGAATAATATAAATAGTGGCTTGTGAGTTTTGTCACGAAAAACAAAAAAAAAAATCCTATATAGGTTGAATTCAAGATTCCAAAGTTGTTCTTAATCTTAAAAATCAATGACATAGGTATCTATTCATAAGAATGTTTTCAATTTAGTACTGAGCTATATGTATTTGACTTTTCAACTAGATGGAAAATGATCCTTTAGACGTTTATATGTACGCACAGCATTAACAGAAAGAAGATATAGATCATGTAAATTAATATCTTTATTCCATGCATACATAGGAAACTGGTGATAGAATTTCCTTGGTTGAAAAATGTTGAAAGAATGATAACCATAGCTTTTCACTATTTATTATGATGGAGAAATTTGGTCCGGCACTACATATATTAGACTTGTGATAAAAATGGATAGGGATTTATGTTCAGGATTATACTTGCATTGTGGTGCATATGATTTTATTATTTGTGAAAATTTTTTAGGCTAGTAGGTGAGCTTTAATGATTTGTTGATGACAGAAACAACAGCCCTTGGGTGAGGAGCACCTCTATTAGAATTATAATAATGATGATGACGTTGATGAGTATAACATCATTATTATTGGTTCACTTTCAGGATTATATGTTTTTTCTTTTATGGAACAGGAACTTTTTGCATGATTTGAGAAAAAAATGGGTGTGCTCTAATTAGTTGTTATGAGGTTTGTCAAACCAAGGCGACGTTTAATTCTTGGTTTTGCTGAATAACCTGACTGAAACCCTCGTATATATCAAACATATGGTATTTCCATTCTTAATTTCTATTACCTTGGTCATGTTGAGGGCTCTACCTGGGCTTTAACTGAGACCTCCAACACAGCCAGTTAGACATGATATCGAATGCTCATTGAAATATATATGCATGCCAAATTTCACCCTTTACTTGAATAAATTGTTATTAGTGAAGTTTATCTCACATTCATTGAGCAAAAGGACAACTAAATATCAAAAGGAGATGACTAATTAAAGTATTGTTTTTTATATCAACTGCGCTTAACTACACATACAGCGCTTAATCCTCTATGTTTTTCTTTGGTCTAGTTACATGATGTAGAGCAGAAATCATAGCACTCTGGCTGCATCCTTCGCTTAGAACCTTCGTTTAGGTTTTTTTTTTCTTTTTCTTTTTCTTTTTTAAGAATGAAAGATTTGTTTCTCATTCTAATGTCTGAATCCATTGTGGTCCGCAGAACCAACCATTACATTGTTCTCTTATCTTCAAAAGGTGAGCCTCATTTTTCTTAATGGTACTAGAATTATGTTATGCTATTGTTTTCCTAAAGCAATTGCCATAAATTGCTAATGCTTATGATATTCATAGTGATAGACACGAACAAGCACACAATATAAATTGCATGAATAATTAATGTATTAAGAGAAAAAAAACCAATATGGGGAAAATGCAAGACATAGCTCTCATTGTCTTGAGAATTCACAAGCGTAATTCTTCTGTGTATGAGATCCCACACTAGAAAGGAACTCAGTCCAATGTGGAGTTTCACCGCACAAAGGGACGCATATAACTAGTAAATGCAACCTGAAATTACTTGTAGGATCTGAAAGCTTTTCGTAAATTAGCAATGTGCTGCTTGAAGGTAGTGGGTGATGTATTATTAATGACAAGGAAAATGCTGTGCGTAGAGGGTAGGAAGCAGGAAACTGTTCAACTTTTATGTTCCTTATTGCCATATAGCTGTCCTACTCCTATTAGTACTGGTGGGCTTGCAGGCTTGTATATGTTCACTGACAGAACACATACATAGCACGCCATCCATGTTTCTGAACCTCAGAAGTTTCAATGGTGCAATTGAAGCAGTTAGTGATATGAAAGTGGGGCAACTTCCGCACCACTGAGCTGGTCTATTTTGGCCTTTGGTTGCATGTGTTCTCATTTTGATTTTGGTCTGACAAACAATTTTATATCTCATTTTTTTTTCCTTATTATTTTTTGTGTGTTTTTGATGTGTTTCTTCATCTTTTTATGCACCTCTCTAGTGTTTCATGCATTGTGGACCTTAGGTAGAAACCATCATGATTCCAAACATGGGGGTCATCCAACAGAACCTTAAACTCTTCTTTTTCAAATGGGAGACAGAAAAAGAAAAAATATGCAGACTTCCAGCTATGCATGAACATTATCTTGAAGATCAACTTCAACTAATCCAAATGATTACCTACTTTCCTCTACATTGTCTGTCTTTGTCTTCAACTCCAAATTCTTCCCTTCATTTCTGTAAGTAAGGTTCTCAAAAGCACTGAATTCTCATTCTAGTTTCATTCCATTGGAAAATTTTAATATAGAATTCATGATACATTAGTCCAACAAATTCCAAAGTTTTGCTCAGGATGGTGGACTTGGTAAGTTATTATTATTGAAGAATTAATAAATTGGAACTCCTATATATTGTAAGATATGGCGATAGATTTTACCCGGGGAAAAGTTTGCTTTTCAATGTTAAGTAAATGTTTCATACTCAATTCATCCATGCATCCTGTCTTCTCTTAGAAATACATGATGTCTTTGTATGAGTTGCAAATGAATTATGATATCATCAGAGATTTATGTTTGATTGATTTGATATTCTTGCATATAAGGAATCTCAGCATTGAGCTTTTTTCCTTGTATGTATCTGGTTTTCAAAATGTCTTATTCTTTTTAACAATATACGCTTTCAATGAACTCATTGTTTCACCGAACTCCTGTTAGATCAAAGAAATTGAAACTTGCAACCTTGACAGCATTAAAATATGAAAAAGTTGGGAGCTGCTTCTGCAAGCTGAATACTGATCTGTCTATCACTAGTTATTCTTTGCAAAATTCAAGTTGTCAATTGAGTTTAAGTCTCATCATTGTAGATTCGTATCACCCTATGAGTTGGTTACTTAAGAATGTTGATTTTGTCATATGGGATCTGATACTCAAATTTAGGTGTCAAAGCTTACATGCTTAAATATTAATCAATCTTGAGTAAGTGGTACAAGTAATAACATCAAAGAATCTTCATAATATTCTTTTTGAGCTGAAATGGGATTGACTTGTAATATATATGGCTACAAGCCATGGAAATGAGTTATGAAGCTTATTCAAATACGTGATTTTTTTGCCCCTTTGGTTGCCTGTAGAGAGCTATCCGTCACTTAGTGAGCTTTATCAAATTTGACACTGAAAGTTTCAGAAATATATTGATCATGGTGTGGTTGACTAGAAATGTAGATGCATGATGATCTGGTCCAATAAAGTGATGAACAGTATAGGGGACAAACACCTTTCTTAGTTCAAGAGATTGTCTTTCCTATTTATCCATAGATCATTTTAATTATAATTTCTAAGGAGGAATTAGGTAAGATATACTCATGATTTTAGTTTAAAAGTTTTTTCTGAAATTTCAGAAGTTTGGAAGGAAATGCAGAATTCACTGATGATGTCAGTGGGCGTTTTTGTTCCATCTAAACCATTATCTTCATTAAAATTTAGTAGGAAGCGGCTGTCAAACATCTTCCCGTTGGGTAAAACCCAAAATATACAGAAAAAAAAATATGATAACCTTGTGCTCGTAGTTTGATCATTGTGTTGAACCTGACAGCACCAGCAATCTTGTGCAGTTGTGAATTGATGAACTGTGAGACAAATCAGTGAGATGCGAACACTGAGATGCATGCTGTGCGGCTGTGTCACGCTTCTAGTTATAAATATTAAATGATTGGAAATTGTCTCGTTGTTGATTTTGCTCCAATGACTCTGTTTGGCTAGTGGATTTGGATTAATACTACATATATTTAAAAAGGAAAATTGGTTTCTGAAAGAATTTTCTTTCTCTAACTAACTTCTGGTGTTTCACATGATCAAGAAAAGAAAACAACAAGAACAAGAAACAAGGAAAGCAAAGGGAGACAACTTCACTTACACATCTATCTACATGAAGTACAAACACCAAAAGAGTGATTGTGGTGGATCATTTGATGAATGGGTAAGCATGTAAATCAAGGCATTAGATTGCACGAGGGAGCTCACAAACAAACCATTATTCTTGATAGATTGAATTAAACAAGACATGATAGACATCATAGAATTCTTGGAACTCTAGAACCCAAACAAGATGGGAACTAAATCTAGAACACTTGACTGAGAAAAACACAATATCAGATAATTAGGTTTTTCATGGAATATTAGAGCTTCACCAATAAATACCTGAGAATTGTTGCAACTCCCAGTGGTCTGGGAATGATGATACCATGTCATTGCAGGTGATGATGTTCTGGTGATAATCAAAGTTCTGAATCGGCTCATCAGCATCCGCAACCAATTGATCCAGTGATGACTTGAGATCATGAGAGCCAGATTCCTCAATGGTACTAGCACTAGTTCCAAGCATCAGTCTTTTCTTCTCTCTTGTTCTTTCCCTTGCTCTTGTTCTTGCCTTCGCCCGAGACTCCTTAGCAAGAACTGGATTAATCATGGTTTTTTTAGTTTGTTGAGCAACTGGCCTTTTGATCTTTTGTGGTTTCACATTCACTTCATTAGTCATTGTTGTTGCAGTGAACTTGTCTTCGCATTCTGAAGTAGAAGACTGACTACTACTACTACTACTGCCAGTACTAAACGTGAATCCTCCGCCGGGGTTCACTACTGCGGCGACATCTCTGATCGCCGACTTTGACTTGTTAAGCAGCCACTGAACCGTTTTGCTTGGTTTATCAAAGCCAAGCATGTCCTGCAAATCAAAAAACCTCCTAGCAACCTCAAGTGAGAGCCTCATTCTCCGGTCTCTCGGCCCCTGCGCCGTGTATATCTTGCTGTGACGATCCTTCCTCACTGTTCTTTTGCGAGTGGTAATAGTTCTCGCTGGAGGGAGTTGCACATCATTTGGTACAACAGGAGTGAGCAGTGGTGGATCATAAGCGCTGCTAAAAGGAAGTATATGAGCAGCAAACAAAAGCTCATGAAGACCATCACAGTGGAAAGAGTTAGTGGGTAAAGGAGAAGATGATAAGGATGAAGGTTCAGGGAATGGTTGCATTTATGTGAAGCTAAAGGTGGCAAACAAAACAGATAAAGAGAAAAAAGAAAAAAAAAACAGAAAGAGATGATGACGATGATGGTGATGATGATTGTTAGAGATTTCCACGGCGGTGAACGTCTGTTAAACGTGGCCGATCACAAGCCATTCATGGATGAGGCTCTCAAAAGGACTTGAGAGAAAGAAAGAGATGATGAGCTTGAATGCTTGGAGAGATGGAGATGTGGCTTTACAAGGCTGGTATTTATTAGGAGCAATGAAACAAGGGTCATTCCCACACTAACCCCCTCACAATGGTGGTGGGTTTGGGACTGTGAGTGGATTGAAACATCTCATATGGTGCGCCATCACGTGGTAAGCAGTCCCTCTTTCTCTCTCTCTCTCTCTCTCTCTTTCTAAGTTTAATAACTCTCTTTTGTTTCATCCATCCATGCATGGCTGTCTTTAGGGTTATATTTGTTCAGTGTTTAATGTTAGGTGTTAGTGTGGGGATATTATCATTAAAGAGCAGAGTGTTTTGAGTTGGTACGTCCGTACACGAGTGTATGGATGGATTAGGGGCTACGCGTGTCCTTATCCTGGAAACCCCAGGAACAATTATTTGGCACAACCCCCTCACTCTGGTGCTATGGCCCTGACACTGTCTGAGACCTCTCGTTTGACCACATACACACATTCACTCTTCTCATCCTCCTCTCTTTGCAGCTTGTTATGTGGGGTATATATATATATATATATGTTAATAATAATTTAATAAATTAATAATACACTCTCCTTTCTCCTTCTGCAGGTCAATGTTAGCGTGCTCTCATGGTTTCATGACTTAACAGTAGTCTTCAGGACTTCATTCTCATTGCCTGCTTTATGATGGTTTATTGTTAGTTACTTTGTGTATAGTTCTACCTTTCCATTTTTTCACATATGCGCGGGAGTTGGACAACCAGTGTGACCTTTCACTTTCAGCATCATCAAACCTATTCATCAATCTCTCTCTCTCTCTCTCTCTCACACACACACATGCCTTTCTTCATGGCTTTATACCCACTTTGCAAGGATGCCATTGAATGGACGTTGATTGGAGTTGTGGGTATAACATGGGCTTAGTTCTCTCTCTTTCTCTGAGTCTCTGTGTGCTTGTGTGTGTGTCTGTCTGTCTCTATAGATGTGCATATAATTGGGTGTGGATCTCTCATCTTTGATCAGAGTGGCTTTTGAGGATGGAGAGAGATGGAGAAAGAAAGGGGTTAGAGAGAAAAGCTCCTCATTGACACACACACACACGCTTGGGCTTTGGGGTCATCTTGGCGCTTGAGTGCTTTCATTTCATAGGACACCAGACTTTTCCTTTGTGGAGCAATGACCACTTTCCCTCGTACCTTCATACATATCCACAAACACCAACTAACAGCTGTGATTTGGTACTTGATTATCTATTTTGCTTAGCTAATAATTTCCTAGATTAATTTGCTAGGTTCGTTTTTGACGGTTTCTTCCTTGTTTGTTCATACTTGACCTAACTCTGTCGTGTGTTTCATTTCATTGATTGAATCTGTTACTAGTCTGAAACATATGTCAAGTGCATCATGGTTTTAGGTTTTTTTTTTTGTTTAAATTGGGAAGTCATTTATGTGGAAATGATTTTTTCTCAAAACATGTGGCCATGGTTTATTTAAATAGTTGATGTTTAAACTATCAGTCATTTGGTTTGTTACTACTGAGTTTTTATGTGATATCTTCGTTTTGGAGAGTATTCAAGATCGAACCCCAAGCTGGTGTAAAGTGAATGTGTAGATGTGTTGATATATTAATTTTATGTTTATTTGTTGTCTATTTGTCACCAAAGAAAAAAAAAATGAGAAGGGGTGTTTGTCTGTTTATCACAAAAAAAATATTTATGTTTAAAGTGTCATTTTTTATCTTATATTTGTAAAATGGTGTATTTGATCTTTCTGGTTTGGCTTTTCCTAAAATGTGAGTCAATGCAAAAGGCTTATTTCTATAATGTTAGACCTATCACCTATGGATGGGTTTGGGTCTATTCTTTTATGGAACTAATTAATGTGAGAATTCTATGTGAGTTTTTATTATTACTAATATAAATGTTTTTTTTTTTTGTAATTCTTGATTCGCAGGTCCTTTATTATTTATGACTTTATTTTTCTTTATTTATGCTGTTATTTTGCAAGTAATGAAAGCAATATCTTGTTATATTTGTAACAAGTGAGGCAACTTTTATTCACATTTGTAGCAATGTGGGAAATCATTATTTTACCATTAGTTCACAGGTCTCTTGCCTAGTGTTTATTTGAAATTTTTCATGAGTTTATGGTAATGCTTGTGACAATGTAAAGTATTGGAAGCCTACTCATATGGTACATTATCCTGTGATTTTTGATTTCTTTGGTCAGTGGAAGAAATCATTAATTTGTTATTGCTGTGATGTTTATGAAAATGTTTGTCACAAAAGAAAAATTATTTGATGCATCTTATGTTTGTCCCTGTGCGTATAAGTGACATTTTTTTTTAAAGTCGTTGGAAGTGACATTAATTTTGGGACTTTTGATAATCATTCAACATGAGTGTGTTTTTCCCCTTTTTAATTGACTCATCTAATAATTGGTGACACATCTGAATTATAATAATTCACTTTAAAATACAAATAATGTAATGTATGTACTTGTTATGCTAATGCATAATTGATAGACGCTTTAGGTAATTCACTCACCAAAAAAAAAAAAAAAATTCAAGGGATTTTTTTCTTTCTCTAAAGAAAGTCAAATTTTCATTAGCGTGAGTATTACTAAGCAGCCCCAAACCATGTTAAATAAATCCTAATATATGTGATTAATATAAATAAATAAATATAAATAACAAGACGATAGTGAATAGATAATGGGGATCACATCACATTTTGGATGATGAGCAGACAATGGACAACCCCAACATTATCTGTTCCCACGCCAAGGACTGTCCTTCTCCACTTCCTAAGTTTAGTGTTAGATACCCTTCAGAATATCCCTCCCCTACCTCATGTGTATATATATATATATATATATATATACACACACACACAAACATACATAAAAATAAACACCATATCATTGAGAAAGTTAGGCAGTTAGTAACTGGTTGGTTAGTTACAATAACAAAAATAGGAATAAGTGGTAATAGTTGTCCTTGTATATGTAGTACAAAAATGAATAAAAAAAATAAAAATAAAAAGATCTTTCCCACTTTCAGAGTCCTATTTTTGGGCATCACTTAAAAGATTGTGAATAGTTGAAGGATAGAGATAGAACTTGGGAAGTAGTACTAGCGCAATTCACCACACACCCACTTCACCTGAAAGGCATGGAGAAATGAAAGAGGAAGAGAGCAAGAAGGAAATGGAAAAGGATGGATCATAACAACTTTGGCCCCTACGCCATTTATGGTATCAGATGTCTTGGATGGAGTGGAAATAGTATCAAGGTACATCACCCATGCTTCTTTCTTTCTTTCTTTCTTTCTTTCTTTTTTTTTATTAAAGGAGATTCATATCTAGTCCAATGATATCTAATCATATGCCAAAGTTTGTTTGAATTAAGTGAAATTACAAAATGATTAATATTTTTTTTTAAGTTGAAAGTTCATGATTGATTTTAGATTTTACACACAAATATTTATTTTAGTTTTTAAATAGTAAAAAAAAAAACAAAATTTCTTTTGGTGAAAAGGAACAGAATGAACATTTTGTTTTTATATAATTCAAGACTCTGTGAAAGTTTTCCCTCCTTCAATTTCCCCTTCCCCTATTTGTCGTTAATCTGAATTCACTTAATTCAAAAGGTAACTAAATGGATCGTTTTAAACATAATAATGCTCAAAATAAACTGAATTTTTTTGAAACTTCGGCAAATAAATAAATAATACAGGCAGCAAAGATGAGGAATAACATTGACCACATCCATGATTGAGCATCTGAGGCGCATTTCCAGCAGACTTGATTAAATAAACCCTGCCAAAGAAGTGGACTTACTTTCATAGTGCACATCGTTGCAAGTCCCCCACAAAAGGTTTTGATGGCTTCCAAGAAAGAAAACCTCTCTTTATCATGTACATTCTTTGAGTGAGAAGAAACTCTCTAGATACAGTAAAGTGATATCACTTTCGATCCTTCAGTTGCCATGCCATTGATGAAAAAGAAAAAGGAACAGTGTACCGATGACAGGCCTTTCTTCCGATGACTTCGTATTTCATATCATGCCAGACTGAATTGAATCTAATCGCAACAGACTACGTGCTTGTTCCTGTATCTGCATATTCAATTCCGAGATAAAAAAAAAATTACGCAATTCAGTAATTCGGTAAGGCAAAAGCAATGCATAGCTAGTCGCTTCAACGAAGGTGGTGGTACATAGGAGTTCACCAGTTTTAGGAACTAAGTTCTACATGTAATTGAGTGAACTAGCCGAAGGTTCATCGATAACTTATATCAGTAAGGTACACTCAGACATCTAAGCAGCATTGGAAGACATAAATAAACCATAGACCATCTTTGATTGAGGGTTCTGCCTGATTCAAGAAAAGGAGCCCCGGCGTCCAGTAGCTAGATCTTCGCGCTTGTGTAACCACCGACAAAAATATGAGAATTTGATCTAGGAGTTTAAGAAACTAGAGTTGTCTTCTTTTCTTCAAGCAGTTTAAGCTCCTCGAGCCATCCTTCAATTTTTGTCATCTTCTCTGACTGCTCAGGCTTTGTGTTTTGTTTGCTGCCTTGTAATTGTGCTTCTGCAAGCCGAATCTGCAATGTATGTATGTACGAAGACAGTCTTAGTATACTTGTCTCTGCAGTATATTTGTTCCATTATTGCAGAATTTTTATGAACAAAAATGCCATCCTTCAACCTTTGTCATGTACTGGCACTTTCAACCAGAACAAAATTTTATATGGAACAAATATTTGATGCAAATCAGATTAAGAATGAGTTTTGTGAGTATTATAAACATAACAGACACAAACAGAAACCCTCCAGTCAATCATCAAGATAAACAGGCTTTGCACTTAAATGCACAACTTTGAAAAGATGAAGAGATTCTAAAACTGATTTTGATCTTTAACATGTCAGTCGTAGATTCCTACCATGACATGTCGCAATCAAGGATACCACTGAAATCTGGAAAGCTAATGGGCGATATGAAGGATACCTTTTTTATTACTGAGAAAAAGACTAATCAAGCATAAGTTTTCAACTACCAAAGGAAGTCTCTGACTTCAAGAATTGTGCTGACAGAAAAAACATCCTTTGGGACCACCTATCCAACAAATATCTCACAACACATATCCACTTAGTTAGAAATGTAAAGCTTAGAGGATGTGTCTGATTATAATTTATAAACTCTCTTAGCATATGTATAAAGTTGAGTGAACATTTTAAAAAATCAATATCAGGCCCAAATCTGCGACAAGGACTCGCTTCATGATCCAATTTGATACTTGAGAATAGTTATCCGCTAGCTATCCAAAGACATCATAAACCACATTATCGTCCACAAAACAAAACTCGGACTAGCCTAACTCAAACAGCAGTCATAGAAGAGAGCAAGGGCAGCTAGAGAAAATGATATTACAGGAATCAATAAACATGCTTCCTCATAAATGGAATAAATACAACACAGGCTAGAAAGCTATTGTTTCAAAAGGGGGACTTGCTTGAATTACAGGAAAAAGCACAACACAAACTAAAAAGCTAATGCTTCATAAGTGGGATCTTGGTACTAATCAGTTGATTTGAATGTTTCCTTGTTGGTAGACTCACAATGTGATTCCACACTTAGCAAAGTTCCTATCAATATCTATGCTTTAATGCATAAAAAATAAGTTCCTTAGCAAAGTTTAAGCTTACGAAACCCCCATTATGAGATATACTGGAAGAAAAACAATGACGAGCAGCCCAGATTCAACCTACCATAATTTTTTGACATGGTTCATAAAATTTTAAAACTTCAGCTTTGCTGCCATTATTATTCAAAAATTCAATGCTGATATTCCTATCATGGTAAATTCAATACATACAAGACTTACATGGCCACAAGTGAAATTGGCACAGAAGATTTTGCTTTAGTCTTAAGGTTAAGAATTATCTCTATTCTCCTGTTCAAATATATATATCCCACTTGCTATGAGTTATGACTTGAGAGAAGAAAATACATACCACTGAATGAAAAGGGTTTTCAGTCTTAGGTATGAAATTTACCTTCTTTTTAAGTGCGCGGGTTTTCTTATCAATATCTGGACCAGATGTCCCAGGTACCCAGCCATCATCTTGATTAGAGGAAGTATTAGATACAACTGGTGTTGCAGAAATAGTGAGCGTATCCATTTGGTCAACTACTGATTCCACATGCTCCTCTTCTGCAAGAGGGATGAGTTCAGAGGGGCCATCCGTAATTCTTATCACCTCAGCCTGATCTGAATCCAAATCTTTGCCTTTATTCTCTGCCGCAGCAAGAGCTGCCTGCCACAAAACATATTGGTCACATTTCCGGTCCAATCATGAAAAAGGCACACATATATGTGTTTCAATGTTCTGTTTTTCGGAACAAGACAGCATTAGAGAGAACCTGAATTCACATAGGTTAATACTGGTTATTCAGACCATAGAATGTTGTGATGTAACCACGATAAATAAATAAATAAATTGTAATGAAGTTGCTAGTAATCAATTAATCAATTAGGATTAGGACTGTAAGCCGGCAAGAGATATTTACCACCTCATTCACTTCATATGATGATCAGAATGAAACTTCTCCAATTTTAAAAAGTTTTCAACATGGTTGGACTATTATTAAGAAAAAGCCTTTCATACATGGATTACCTAAGCCAGAAGGATTTAGAAACACACCATGGCCAAACACGACAATATAAGCATTGGGAGTTGCACAGTGGAATAGGTGTGATTCAAAAGAGAAATCGGTGGACATTTCATCCTAATGGTTTATAAACCATTGTTCCGTGAGAAGGTAGAAATTCTCTACTAATATTACAAAAAAAAAAAATTCATGAAATGCCATTCTAACAAGCACTTGGCACTGGTTTAATTTTACAAAGTGAATAAAAGCATGAGCATATCACTATAGAGCACTGTTGCAAAACCTTGCAGGATTGTCTTGTCACTAATTAATCCGTCTGTTGGGACATGACTTTAGAAGATGAAATACGTTGGAAAAACCATCTATAGATTGAAGAACATCTGAAAGGTTTAAAACTTTTAAATGCCTAGGAAGGTAGTTAACTCACAAGAATGCCTTTGCTGATCCGGATAAGAAAATATTACCTACAAGGCAAGAGCTTTTGGGAGATTTCCACATAAAATTGCTCCTTGGTGTGGAGATAAGTTCTTCACTCTATGTAATTCCTGAAAATATTATTGAGTTCAAATTAAAAATTGGCAAAAAGACTGACTTCATCAGGGGTCCTCATGAGGTAAGATGGAAGTTCATCTAACTCGAAATGCTCAAGTGCAAAAATCAAGCAGCAAATGGCTAGAGGATGAAAAGTACAAGTGCTTCTTCTTAAATAATGACAACTCTTAGAATTCTAACTAAAATTCTTCCTAGATATAGGGTTTCAATACCCTTTCAAAAGAAGGTTGTGAATAAGGAATTGATCCTTGGCAAGCCATAATTGATTAGGAAAAAAAATACATAATCTTTATTTTATTTATTAGTAGTTGATTTCATAGCTAATAAGTCTCACAAGTCAATTACTGATTAACTGACACCATAATCATCAGGATTAGGTAGGAAAAAAAATCAGATCAAGGTCAACAGCAAAGTGACAGTGAAACAACCATGTACTAAAACTAGTGTCGATTTCCTTTGCGAGGAGCCTGTGGGCACAAGATATGAATGCTGAAAGATCCAAAAACAGTATGCATAATAGACATAAATAAAACCCAATCTCACTGATTCCTCAAACGAAATGAAACAAAAGCAAAACATATGCCTTCAGAGCAGTGTCCGATCGGATGAAGTCACGATTTTGAAACATTATGCTTCAATAGACAATAAAAAAGAGCTCTCTTTTAATCAGATTCAAGTGCAAAAATAAAAGAAAGCAAGACAAGAATCACCTGCTGCTTCTTCTCCTTGCGCTTCTCGTTCCTCTTCGCCGACTTGGTCTTCGGCTTAGCATGCACCGCCGGATCATACCCCGGCGGGCCCTCGAGCTGCGCCTCCTTCTTCAACTAAAAGCACGGCACAATAGTCAAACGACCACAACCACAAGCTCAGAAATTAAAGGCGTAGATAGAAAAGAAGGATTACTAGGGTGCCCTTGGACTGATAGATAGCGACTTCGTCCTGGGGAACGTAGCCGGCGCGGATGCGAATGGCTTTGCGGAGGGTGCCGTCGGGGCGGCGCGTAGGCGCGAGGATCCGCTCGCCTTCCTTGGGGATTCTAAGCAGGCGGGAGGGCTGCTGTTGCTCCCCCATCGCCAGCGCCAGCAAGGATTTGAGCTCTCCCCTTCGGTGATCTGAACAAGGAGACGATTTTAGCTCGTTTGCACAATTGCACTTGTTCGCTTTCGCATCGCGATCCAAAACTCTTTCTTTTCGTTTTTGGGGATTTCTCAAATTAAACCCTAATTTTAAATACACGCGGTGTGCGCTCTATGAGAAAATCGGCCAAGTGGCAAGAGTTTAAATTTACAGGGTGGGTGCACGAACACAAACTGTAAATTTTAAGAGTTTAAATTATCCCAAAGCCCATATATGTGTCGACTCATAACCGCAAATTTTAGTTTAATGGGGATTTCGCTCCAATAAAAAAAAGAGAAAATTACTGTTCACCCCTCGGAAATTTTAAAACTTCCTAAAAACCCCCTCCAACTTTTGCACACTCTGAACAGCCATTCCTTTATAGTTTACATTCCCTTTTACCCCCTATCAGTCACTTCAAGTGGGTCCATGTTATGAAATTCCATTTTTGCCCTTACAAATAATGCGAAAAATACCGCCCAATCACATCATGTCTGACCTTTTATGCATACAAGTGTGCATTTTTTTGTCTCTGTTTAACTCAATCAAGTTTTCATTTAAAACTGTCTTCTCCATTTAAATTATTATGTTTCTGTTTAAATATTTGTTTTAACATTTAAATTCAGCCGTATTCACAAATTTTTAAGCAGAAATATAAGTTTTAAACGGAAACCTCAATTCAATAGAGAGATATCATTTGTTAAAAAGAGATCGCGTTTCTTAAACAGAAACCACAATATTTAAACGGAGACATACTTTTTTAAACTAAAACTCATTTTTTAAACGAAAATTTCATTTGTAAAACTGCAACCATATCAAATGAAAGGGAAACGTACATTACAAACATTAAACAAATCATAACAATCGAAAAACTATTTCGATCGTTGCATGTAAAGTTTCGATCGTACATTACAAACATAACAATCATAACAATCGAAGAATGTGAAGCTTTAAAGTGACATTAAATGAAGCTCTTCTCCCTTTGCATGTAAAGTGAATCATCATTAATGTGTTTGAGTTAACCAAGATGATCATGCTTAAACAAAACCGCATTATTTAAGCGGAAATATAAGTTTTTAAAGAGAAAAACATCACTTTTTAAAGAGAGACTGAGTTTGTTAAACAGAAACGCAATATTTAAACGGAGACACTTTTTTAAACAAAAACCTCAATTCCTTTTGCATGTAAAGTGAATTTGAAGAATGTGAAGCTTTAAAGTGGCATTAAATGAAGCTCTTTTACCCTTGCATGTAAAGTGAATCATCATTAATGTGTTTGAGTTAACCAAGATGATCATGCTTAAACAAAACCGCATTATTTAAACGGAAATATAAGTTTTTAAAGAGAAAAACATCACTTTTTAAAGAGAGACTGAGTTTGTTAAACAGAAACGCAATATTTAAACGGAGACACTTTTTTAAACAAAAACCTCAATTCCCATTGCATGTAAAGTGAATTTGAAGAATGTGAAGCTTTAAAGTGGCATTAAATGAAGCTCTTTTACCCTTGCATGTAAAGTGAATAATCATTCATGTGTTTGAGTTAACCAAGATGATCATGCTTAAACAAAACCGCATTATTTAAGCGGAAATATAAGTTTTTAAAGAGAAAAACATCACTTTTTAAAGAGAGACTGAGTTTGTTAAACAGAAACGCAATATTTAAACGGAGACACTTTTTTAAACAAAAACCTCAATTCCCTTTGCATGTAAAGTGAATTTGAAGAATGTGAAGCTTTAAAGTGGCATTAAATGAAGCTCTTTTACCCTTGCATGTAAAGTGAATCATCATTAATGTGTTTGAGTCCACCAAGATGATCATGCTTAAACAAAACCACAATATTTAAGCGGAAATATAAGTTTTAAACAGAAAGACATCACTTGTTAAACAAATACTGAGTTTGTTAAACAGAAACGCAATATTTAAACGGATACACACTTTTTTAAATAAAACCTCAATTCAATGGTGAGGGTCTTTGAAGAATTTGAAGTTTTAAAGTGGTATTAAATGAAGCTCTTCTCCATTTGCATGTAAAGTGAATCATCATTAATGTGTTTGAGTTAACCAAGATGATCATGCTTAAACAAAACCGCAATATTTAAGTGGAAATATAAGTTTTTAAACAGAAATACATCACTTGTTAAATAGAGACTGAGTTTGTTAAACAGAAACACAATATTTAAACGGAGACACTTTTTTAAACAAAACCTCAATTCCCTTTGCATGTAAAGTGAATTTGAAAATTTTAAAGCTTTAAAGTGGCATTAAATGAAGTTCTTCTCTCTTTGGAGTGCCACGACTTCCCATGCAATGGGCAATTTCGTCCATAAAATTCAAAAATAATTTTATTAACCATTATTATATGTTTTGGGGGGTCAGAAAACATTGTGTTTAAAAGGAGTGGGTTTTTAGGGATTTGAAAATTAACGGGGTGTTTTCGGCCATTTCACAAACTTAGAGGGTGTTTTTGGCCATTTCCACTAAAAAAAAATTACTTATTTTAATTGGATATACTTCTTTTTTTATTATTTTTTTAATATTTTTTTTTACCTCGGGTAATTTATTTGGGTCATTTTGCTTATATTTAGTAGGATGATATTCAAATATATGGAAAGTTTTGGGTGTAATTTTAAAATAGATAATTCTGCCACAAAATTTAATATATATATATATATATATATATATATATATATATATATATATATATATATATATAAACTCATATTCTAGTGACATTTAAACATTGAAAGAGTTTGAGTTTAAAATTAATTAAAAGCAATTTTGATAACAAAACAGTTGTGAGTATGGACTCAACCCTTGTTTTTAGATTTATCCTTTTTTTAAAAAAATATTTAAAATACCTAGAATTTATTTATAAACTTAAATTATTTTATTATAAAAGGACAAAGCTATAGAAAACCATACACAAACGTACGTGCATTTTGGTCCGTTAATTCTCTTTGAAATTTAAAACACTATAATATTTTTATTTTAAAATTTTAAAAATCAAACTTACTAAATAAATTTCCATGAAATTAGTGTATGTGGCAGTACTATTATATATAATATAAAAATTGATTATTATTATTATTGTTGTTGTTGTTGTTGTTGTTATTGAGTTTGTTTACAATCACGAGGCATCGTCATCTCCGTTGAAGCTCTGGCGGTTGGCCCGTTCCCTTCTCTCTTTCTCTCTCGCTCGCTCGCTCGCTCGCTCGGAGATCTCTCGCTCCTCCTGTCCTCTCCCATGGATCTTACCGGCTCTCAGCTTCTCCTCGTTGTCGTCTTCGTCTTCTACTTCTCCGCAGTCGAGCCATCGATCCACACTTACGATTTCGAGACGTTCAAGGAGGTCGGCAACGCCTTTCTCCTTTCTGGAGGCAGCGAGGGAATCGTCGCTTCCCGTGAATATTCGGATAGCCGTGGCTCGAGTGGGATTCGTGATGGACGCTCCTTCATCAAGTAAGCGCGCTTCAGCTCGATCTTTTGATGTGAGTTTGAAGGTATTCTGGATGGATTTTGTTTGATTTTTTTTTTTAATTTTTTGGGAAGGGATTTCTTGAGGTTTTGTTATGAAAATGAAAGGATTTGATGGCTTTTTTGTGTGGGATCTGAGAAGTTGTCTGTTTGGTAGCTGAGATGATCGAATCGGTGGTGCTGATAAGGGAGTTGCTTTTCTCTGATTAGAAGCTGGTCTCCGAATGGGAATGGTGATCTTGTGTGGTTTTGTAGTGAGTATTATGCACTTGGATCTGAGGAACGTTTGGTTCCTCACGGAGTCTAGGTTTTGGACTAGTTTACTCTTTAGACACACTCTTTTTGAGGGAATAAGATAGCAATTGTTTTGTAGAATGGTGTTCCAGTCAAAATGTGCTAAGTAATTAATAGAAACATCAGTTGAGACTCATTGGTTTTGTGCATTGTGAAGTGCACTATAGCATGTGAATCGATAGAAAATCTCGTTTTATAGGTCGTGATTACTCATGCTTGTTTTGCAATTTGCTTAATGTTCCTTATCCATATCTATATATATGTTTAACAAACATCATATGGTAAACTTTATGTTGAGTCTAAATTATATATATATATATATATATATACATATATAGGGAATTAACCCTGTGTACCAGTTGTATAGACTTAATTGAGTGGCTTTCTTTGGTTATGTCATCACATGAGAACAGACATGATGGATCACTAGTATGTAATTAGCTTGCATGCCAACCTGTATATTATATCTAGTGCAGAACTTGAGCTTGCAAGCTTTGACTATAGCCAAATAGGATCTACTTGGGTTATGATGTGGAACATGGTAACCCTTCTAAATAATATGTTCACATAAACGTCTTATATCCCATTGCGCTTGTGCTATAACCAACTTCTTACCACCCTTTCATCCAAAAATTATGGTACAGATTTGAGAACATAACATTCTGGAGGAGCAAGGAAGCAGCTGATCAACATTCTGGTATGGAGCGTAGTACTGGACTGATACAGGCTATTATATTTGAAGCAGCTGATAGGGATAACATTGGAGGATCTGCCTATGGTGGACAAAGGTCAATATGTTGTACCCCTGATCTTGCGAAGCTTGAGGGTTGTAGACAGGGAGAAGTGATTAGAAGACCATCTTCTGTGGATTTTAACTGGCCGGTAGTGCTAAATACAGATTTTGTTGCAAATTATTTATCCACACAAATGGAAACCAAAGAGGTTAACATTACAAAGACTGGAATGTACAACCTGTTCTTTATTTCCTGTGATCCGAAGTTGAGAGGACTCAAGATGAGTGGAAAGACCTCTTGGAAAAACCCTGATGGTTATCTACCAGGGAGGATGGCCCCACTAATGACATTTTACATATTCATGTCCCTGTCATATCTGCTTCTTAGCATCATTTGGATTTCACAGTACATGAGGTTTTGGAAGGATATACTGCCAATTCAGAATTGGATGACTCTTGTTATTGCGCTCGGCTTATTTGAAATGACGCTTTGGTACTTTGAGTATCTGAACTTTAATAACTCTGGCATTAGGCCTGTTGTGATTACAACTTGGGTTGTTACTGTTGGCGCTATAAGGAAAACAGTTTCACGTCTGCTGATATTATCTATCTCTATGGGATATGGTGTTGTCCGGCCAACTCTTGGAGGTCTTACCTCAAAGGTGCTTCTTGTTGGCATAACATATTTTATAGCTTCCGAGTTACTGGATATCGCAGAAAATGTGGGAACCATTAGTGATATTTCTGGCAAAGCAAGGCTTTTTCTTGTCCTTCCCGATGCACTTCTGGATGCTTTTCTTATACTCTGGATTTTTACTTCCCTCTCTCGAACATTGGAAAAGCTGCAGGTATATCCTGGTTCTGTGTGGATTTGTAGAGCTATATGACATTCTAAAATCATTCTTTTTGACATGTAGGTCTTCAGAGATTATTTTAATGCTTCTTTCTTTTTATTACTTTTTTCTATGGTTTGGGCTTGATATCATTTGTAACTTCGTACTTCTCAGGCAAGGAGGAGTTCTGTCAAATTGGACATTTACCGGAAATTTACTAATGCTCTTGCAGTTGCTGTGATTGCTTCAGTTGCCTGGATTGGATATGAGGTTCAAATCTGTTCCCTTTTCTCTTTTCATGTATTAGAACATTGTTTACCTTCTGTGTTTCTTTTGAATATCTTAGTTTTCTTGGCATCCTGGATTGGTAAATTTAAGAAATTCTCTTTTGAAATATATTTGGATATCCTATGAATTACATTATCTCTGTGGTTTGATTAACCTGTTCTAAAGACTTCAAACTTATAAGTTTTTTATGGCATCGTTAAATTGCCTTTGCTAATCTTTCTCCATGCTGAGAGATCAATCTTGGTTTTTACAAAAGAATCTCTTTATTTAGTTGATCTGACAATAAGAAGCTATCTTCTGGTGAACCTATTAGGGTCAATGCTTGTTGAATATGGTTTAGATTATCAATGTGCTTGATTGTATTTATGTTTCTCATTTTGTCAGGTTTATTTCAAAGCCACTGATCCTTTCAGTGAACGGTGGCAAACTGCTTGGATCATCACTGCTTTTTGGGACATTCTTACCTTTGTATTGTTATGTGTTTTGTGTTATCTTTGGACACCATCTCAAAGCTCTCAAAGGTGCGTTTTGCCCCATTGTGATCTGTAAATTTAAACTGAGAAAACATCTCAATCATCATATTCCAAAACAGATACGCCTACTCGGGTGAAGCTGGAGAGGATGCTGATGATGAAGAATCTCAATCCCTTACAGGCGATGTATCACTAGTCAAGCTGGAGAAGAAGGAAAAGCTAGATGCTTTTAGTCTTGAAGATGAACCAGAAGAAGATAAGCGGGAATAATTTTGTACATGGGCAAAGATTTGCTGGCTGGAATTTCGCTGAAGTTTGAATACATATTCTCAGTTCTTTCTTCGGGTTGCAAGTGGACCATTAGGTCTTAGATTTACAGTCCTTTTGTACATGCTAGAGAATTTCTGGGAAGAGTGATGGTGTGATTGCTTGTACTTTGGTTCTTTAACATTTTCTAAAGAGCCCTGTGTTAGATGGGATCTAATTTGTTCCAGCAGTTTCTTCCTGTGCGCTGGATTTCTAGTTTGAGGTGGTGAGCAAAAAGCAATTTTACATTATTTAAATTTTTCGTCAGGTTTAAATGTCAAAGACATCAGTATTAACTCAGGTGCACAAATTTTTCAGAGTTCAAAGAAGAGTCTGTAGAAATGTGCTGCAGCTGCAAATGTGCAAAATTTACTCTAATTATCTTCATATCTGAAGCTCAAAAATACAGCAAGCTATGACCCAACATACACTACACAGGCATAAACAGTGATATATACATAACGATATCTATAATTAACAATATAACAATTGTATATACAGATGTACAAAACAATTGCTTTTGTCAACATTAAAAATCATTTTCAACAATGTTCAGTATGTATTACTATTTAAAGCTTCCACACATCTAGGGCTGATCTCTTAGTTGCTCCTTCCCCATTAAGGATCCCCGAAGTGAAAACTGTGCCCTTGCAGGATGCAGCAGTTGCAGTAATGCTTTGTAAATCAATATAGCTACAATATCTCTTTGTTTCAATTCTTGTTTTTTCTTGTTTCCTTTTCAAGTTTCAATAAAATAGCTTTAAGCTCCTTTTCCATATATATATATATATATATGAATGTTATAACTGTCAGGAAACAGTCAAGGCTGACCATCTGCTTTTCAACTATATCCGCAATCTAGCTTATGATATGTGGCACTGAACCATTGCCGTCATCTTCATCTTTTATGATTGATTCCACTGGATTTTGTGAAGCCCAGACATCTGCATCCATATATCCAAGCTCGAAAAGTTTATCAAGAATGTAGTCTTCTGCAGGCTCTAGTGCCCAGTTGAAGAGCTGAAATGAAAGAAATATATATTGAAAGCATGAGAATCTGAATTTGTCTGAGTGCAGGACTTGCTTTTCTCATAATCAAAAGCACCTGTCGAGGGCTAGCTCTGTTCTCTGGGTTGCAATCTGGGCTGATTCCAATGCCTTTTAACCCTAATTGATTGACTGGAAAAGCACATACACGCACCTGCAATGAAAAGCCAATGGATCATGCTTTTACATTTTACCATTGCAAGCAGCAGGCATTAGCAAATTAAAATATAGTTGGAAATCAGATTATCAAAGGCCACAGAGTAGCTATGTTTAAAACCATAGTTGAAACACAACTTACAAAATACATTATCCCGTGAATGGTGTAAATTGCATGTGCAACAAGAAGATTGAGCTCTCTAAGAAACTAAAATTTGCTTTCATGGCATTGCTATGCTACACCATTTAAGACCAAAATCATATGTAATGTCATAGGGCTCAAGATATTAGTAAACCTACTGAATCTCCACTGTGCAAGTGTTGCCCCACTATAATGTATATGCATAACATTCATATAAAATTCCTCCTTTCTTAAGCCAGTCTGAAATATTCATAAAATCATGAGGTTCAAAAAAATAAATAAATAACAAAATACTTAAAGGATAATTTCTGCTTGGAAGTTCTGATATCCAACAAGCAGAACATGTTCAAGTCCACTCCAAAAAAGCCTTCGCCTCATACGCAAATTACTAGATATACAGAAATGGAAATGCACCAAAACCAGTTTGTGTGAAGGATTTTTCAAAGAAAAAGCAATGAATAAATGTACAGTGTGATGTCATGTGTCAAGATATAATTCTCCTATGTATGGATGACTTGTGAACCTTCATCAATTCTTTCCAAATCGGGTACAAAAACTTAAACTTTCATGGGAAAGCATGATATCAAGTGTGATAAAATGGGAATACAAATATATATATATATATATATATGTCACATCAAAATTCCACCCCATTTTCAAATAAAATGACTCTTCCAAGTTAAATATTGCCATAACCACAATAAAACTATAATTCAGATGCCATTCAAAGTTAAATATTGCCCAATCATGAATATAGAAGTCACACCGTCTCTGAAGCAGAAGTTGGTGGCATAAACAGCGTCAAACCACCATCAATACATAATCGGTTTCGGAAAATAGTTGCCGGTCTTGGAGCTAGGTACCTGTACCATGACAATATTTTCTCCATTTATTTTAGCAAGCAGTACATTAATTTAGGATTTATTTTGCAAATTGGACTCTTTCTTATGAGAGATTGTTATCAAAGGAGTCAAACTAAGAGGAGGATTATTAAATGCCAAGCAGTGAAGCATATATCTAGTGACTTGAACTTAAAGACCGAAGGGGATTGAACAGGGAAAAATATCAGAGGAACTTGAGACAAGCATGCAGAATAAATGAGATTTGATGCAATGGATAATAGAAGTTTTGAAGCTGAGGTTTAATACAGAATAGTAAACACACGAAAGAGAACTACTAAGGTCAAAACAATACCAAACAGCAAATTTTCATACATCAAAGAGAAAAATGGTTTTAAGTTAAAGGAGAGAAATCCTTTGTGCACAATCTTGGACAGAGAAAGATAATACAGCCATTTAGAGTGAAGGCTGGGAGCTGCTATCATGCAGAAATGAACCAATTTCCCTTTCAAAGACAGGATTGAAAAGATGGACCTAAGACTAAGGGATTTGAGCTATCACAACGTGAAAAATTTTAACATTGCAATAGCTCACAGCCATATCTTGCATATTTCAGAAATATCATAAATATTATAAAGCACAATAACAATATTTAACACAAACGTACCCAGGGATGAATGAAGAGGTGAAGACTGCATTGATAAGGTCGTCCTTGGAGTCAAATTGATCCACAAGCAGACCCTTTGGTCTCCAGAATAGCTGAGTGATAGCAACTATAGGGAACAAGACGGATCAGCCAAGAAAATAAGAACTAGATACACATAAAGAATATAGAGATTTATCATGTAAAGCTTCAATGACAATAAAGAAGAAAAAAACACTAACTTAAACTATAAGATTTTGAATATAGAAAGCTGGCACGCCATGTGAATAAATATTCTCAGATAAATGTAGTTTACAAAAAAAGCTAGATACTCATGTACCATTTAAATGGAAGGGTGTAAATAGCCATGAGTGAAAAAATCTAATTCAGAAATGGTTAATTAACATATGTACAATATTTATAATTTTTTTCAAACAACAAAACCCCAAACATTTCAAGGGTCTAGAGAGATTGTTGTTTTGAATAAAGAATATAATCTCCAAAGTTTAATAGTAAATGGACATTATCAAGGCATACATATTTTATTCCCATATTAAAGAACCTAAATTTGATAAACAAAGGTGCTACCTAATATATCTTCACATTCTTAAAGTACAAGCAATATATACTTGAAATAGTCCTCTCAGTAACTCCATTTAAACTCCAGAAATGCACACATCGAAGTTAACGATTATCAGTACTGATGTGTAAAATGATTTAAAGATCTTGCGGTAAACCCCAATTTTGAGCTAGGCCTTAATATTCCTTTGTAGAGCCCCTCCAATTAACACGGGCAATCCATGACTGCACATGATTGGGTATGATTTTGGGCTTCTTCACGTGATCAAAGGCCAAGAGCATCCATTCTTTCATGTACAATAAGGAAACATTCACCAGCTATAGAGTAATTTAGCTCAATCTTGGATTTATGACGCAACCTAAAAAGTGAAAGAAGCAAACTAAAAATGCCAAATGCAAGGAAAACAAGAAACTCTATCCTTACCACGAACCCTTCCATTGGATCTTGCGTGTGCATCATCAGGCAGGAAATTGTTAAGAACATCCCTGAGGACTGCCTGTGCATAACAAAATTCAGAAATTATAAGATCAATCGCAACTTGACAGAAGACACCTACCTTGAAGGCAAACTCACAAATCTTTCATCCAAAGTGATCACAATAAACACAGTAGATACAGCAGATACAAGAAGCATAAATAAATAGTTATGAAGGTAGGAGAACCTAGTTGTTTGTCGTAGGATCCTTAAAAAAGAGTAAATCAGGAATATGAAGAGCACTTTCACAAATTCATCAGAAATCATACATACTCCTAGGCGGAATGCAGTGCCATTGAGTCGACAATTATCAGCAAGAATCTTGGTAGCTTGCAGGGCTTCTTGCATACTGCTTCCAGAAGCAATCACTGCACATACTATTGCACCAGCTGACGACCCAGCCAAAGGTGTGGTTTCCTAAATCAGAAAGGAATGGTTGCCTTAACAAATAAATGGAAATAGGAAGAATAAAACTACACACAATTAATGCCAAAAAAAGAAGCGATTCTGCAGCCAAGAAAGAAATGAAAGAACGACAACAGATAAATCCTAAACAAACAGAATTTTAAACAAATCGCAGCATTAATACACCAGAAATCTCAGTACACAATCTAAAATGTGCCATACAATACGCCATCCAACCAAAAAGGTATATTTCCTTATTAAATAAGTAGATCATGTTGACAATACGAAAAATGTTACCATAAATTTCATATCTAGATACGAAGCTTGCATTATTTTTGTTGGTGCCATTTGTTCTATTGAACAAATTGGAAGGCTGTACCATGGTATTAGGTCACGTAAATCACTACCCCAACACCATCCATCTTAATCTGCATTTGTTCAAATAAATATAGACTAAATTCCAGTGGATACAAACAACTCTATGGCATAATTTACAAATATCATTAATCATGAGTTAAACACCATTCATCTCATTAGCACTAGACAAATAAATGAGTAACTAAAAATTCTTTAGGTTTCAAGAACTCGAATTGAACACCATTCATCTTACGACCACCAGATCAACAGACACGCCACCTCAAAAGTCTTTAGGTTCCAAGAATTCGAGTAAACACCATTCATCTTATTACCGCCAGACAAATACACGAGTAACCTCAAAATTCTTTGGGTTTCTATAATTCCAAATTAAATGCATGATTTTTAGAATTAGGGTTTCAATAGTAGATAACAATGCATATATAATCTAGCTCTTGCTAATGAAGAAAAAAATATCAGATCAACCAAAAAAGAAAGAAAGAAAGAAATCACCTTGATGTAGCCTTTCTCGAGAAGCAGCTGAGCAACACCAAGATGATAGGGAAACAACAACCCAGCGGCGGAGAAACTAAACCCCGGACTCGTCACCACTCTCCGCTCCCTCTCCGCCTCCACATCCTTCTCCCGCTGTTCCCAAACCACATCCTCTCCCGTCGGATCCTCCACAACCACCGACCTCCCTTTCCCGGAGTAAGAATCCTCCACCTCCGGGGGCCGTGTCCTGATAAGCCGTGACGCGAGACCAAGGAACAGCTCCCCGGTGGCGACAGCCAGGGATTTCTTCTCCTCGATCGGGGCGTCCTTGCCGCCGGTCCTGGCGAAGAGCCTGAACTCCTTGGCGCGCTCAGGGGAGGGAAAGCGAGCGCGATCGAAGGGGCGCCCGGCGACAATGGCGGAGATCGAGGCGAGAGATGCCATGAAGGCGCGCCGTGCGAGCTCGGGCTTCTTCAATGGCAGCATCTCGGTATTTAAATGTTTGGGCTTTCGAAAGGACCAAAGTTTCTTTCCTTTTTTTTTCATTTGTAAATGAGGACAAAAGAGCAAAACGAAAGAGACACGTGTCGCGTGATGGGCCATTCGAATCACCACCGTTGTAAGTTACCTTTTCAAAAATAGGCAGTAGATAGTTTCCATATTTTTTTCTTACTAAAATCGCATGATTGTTAATTATTATTCCTGTTTCTATATTTAAATTTTTTTGTTAAAAAAAATCTCTTTTTGTAAAGAATGCGATCCTCGTTTTCGCTTATGATTTCAAATTTTCTTAAATGAATGCATCACGAGAGGGATCATATAGTGTTTAGATTTATTTATTATCTTAAATAATATTATATGAATTTTTTTTCAAAAAAATCGTTTTTTTAATCTATTATTTTAAATTTTAATAATTGAGATTAGTAAAAAATAAATAATAAATAATATGGTAATTTTTTTTAAAATTGAGATGTAGATTTGGGAGACGGTTCGAACATCAGCTTTTCTAAGTAGGGACATGGATATATTAGAAATTAATTTTATAATGTAATAGGCTCACAATAAGTGCCACATCGGATGATCGAGGTAATGACCTTGTGCATAAAGTGATGGGTAATATTTCTTATCAAACTGGTCTTTTGAGGTGCAGACCCCCTATTGCTATTGTGTGTAGCATTGGTACCCACAATCCCAAAAAACCGGCCTGAAATGGAAGGTTGCCCACCCCTTATATGTACATAGCAACCCTCTCAAGTAGCCGATGTGGGACTAATTCTGAGTCCGTTACAGCATCCCACCAAATTAACCCAATAGGAAATATTACCAACTACTCATGTGCATGAAGTCACTGTCTCAAATAATCAATGTGAGTGAGACTAATTCTAAGTTCTTACAGATATGTTTGTTCATAGGGCCACAGAATGAAACAAGATAATCATTTTATTTTCTACACTAATACACATGCATACACACACACACACACACATACAAACATAATGGGTTTAACTTGTTAGCTCTATGCATATTTTGTTTCGACTTTGTATTTTTGTTTTTCTTTCAATAAACCATAATTTATCGATTATTTTTTATAAAAACTGGAACCCACTTGAAATATTTATTTTATTTCATCATTTACTTAAAAAATTATTGGCATTTAGATCCTTCATCCATTTTTATTTTTGTCAAATTGAAATTAATTGTTAACATTAGTACATTACACTTCATGTGAATTGGACAATGAGGAAATTATCAAATTCTTTTACTTATTAAATTTCAAGAACAAACTCCTTTTTGATTTCTAGTTTTTTAATAAAATATACAAAACTTGTTTCGTTGATTTTTTTAGTTTCTAGATTGGAAGAACGAATAAATGTTTTGATGATGACAAATGTGAAATTATATGGTTTACTTTCAAAATTGAGATTTCAAGGACTAAAAATGAATTAAAGTATAGAACAGGGTTTGAAAAGTAATTTACTTTGCATTTTTCAAGTGAGGCCAAATAATTCTACAAATTTGTGATTATTAAAGGTATTATGCCAAAACCCCCTTCAAAGTATCATTATTTTATTCCACAGGGTCTCTCTCAGCACAAAAGAACGAAAGCTCCTTGCTCGGCCTGCCATTTTCCTCCCTTTCTCTCCCTCCACCCACCGACCACTCCTCCCAATTCAAAAGCCCCCAAATCCTTCTCTCATGCGCGCTGGTCCTTGGGCATCTCCATCGAGATGGCGGCGCCGAGGATCGTGGTCGGCCGGGACGAGGAGAACGCTCTCGGCCCCGACGAGGACTCGCCTACTAGCAAGAAGACCGCGGGCGCTCGTCTCGATTCCACGAAGTTTCCGTTGAATCGCTGGGAAACGGCTGCTGCGCTGTCGGTGTTCCTAATCTTCTCCGTTGGCCTCTTTTGCATCTTTCTCACCATGCCCGAGGCCGAGTACGACAAGATCCTCCGCTTCCCCCGCACCATCTCCGATCTCCGCATTCTCAAGTAAGCTGGATCGTGCTATGGTTCTTTCTGATTTCGTGTTTTTTTTTCCGAATTACCTGGCTTTTGTGATGATTTTGTGAATGAACCTGAAATGGCGGCAAGCTACGCTTTTGTTAGATGGAGAGATTGATTGTTTAAAACTCAGACACCGCTTAATTGCGCGTTCGCAATGTAATCACTTGATTTAGAGTTGGGGTTTCAGTGTCCACTGGACTCACCATCTCTTTCCTTAGATCTGTTGAGGGACTTAAAACCAAAATCGTAGCATATACTTACTAAATCCGTACTAAAGGGATGGCGCATTAGTAATATTGCTTTTTATATAGTATTCGATCATTAGCATGAATCTTTTGAAAATCTACTGTTTGATTTTTTAGGCCACTTAATAGCTCGGAGATTTGATTTGTTGTATTATGTATATAAGTTTGGATCGGAAAAACTATGATTTTTTATGTTGATTAAAATTGTTGTTTGTTGTTTGAGAACCATGTGGGTTATTTTCGGTCTTCATTTTAAAGTATCACTTGTTCAATTGGGCTCTCTGCTATTGACCTGACAATCGTGTGGCAATGCACAATAAGGGTGATACTTGCTAGTTGCTGCACTTCATGTAGTCCATAAAGCCCATATCTCATGTTTATTTTAGTAACGGGTGCTACTCTTGCAATGTTGTTAGCATCACCACTTCCAACAGAAGTTGATGCCATTTTCTTCATGATTGTGATGTTTTTCTAATTCTCTAAATCTGTGATGCAGAGATAATATTGCGGTCTATGCACGGGACTACCAAGCGAAGTTTATGCTGGGTTATTGTGCGACATACATCTTCATGCAAACGTTTATGATACCTGGAACCATTTTCATGTCACTTCTTGCTGGAGCACTTTTTGGTGTTGTCAGAGGTATTCTTTTGGTTGTCTTCACGGCCACTTCTGGTGCATCATCCTGCTACTTTCTTTCTAAGTTAATTGGCCGGCCCTTGGCTAATTGGCTGTGGCCTGAAAAGTTGCGATTTTTCCAATCAGAGGTATTAATGTCAGATATATATATTTTTTCCCAACTTGAATGACTGTTTGTGCATGTAAATACCCATCTGTCCCTGCATAATTTGCAATAATTCCTATACTTTGTGCTATTTCCCAGTTGAAATTTATCACTTTGTTGGTGCTATCTGAAGTTCTAAGACTGTTTTATCCACTTTAATGCAGATAGCGAAGCGCCGAGATAAATTGTTAAACTACATGCTTTTCTTGAGGATAACTCCAACATTGCCAAACACTTTCATTAATGTGGCATCTCCAATTGTTGACATACCATTCCATGTTTTCTTTTTTGCGACATTGATCGGTCTTATCCCTACTTCTTATATTACTGTCAGGGTAAGTTAACTTTTCATTGAGGCACTTACCATTTAGCTGGTGCTATATTTGATACCTTGCCTGCGCCACTATCTCTCTTTTCTTTTCACTCCTTTGTTGGTCAAGTATTTAGCGAGGTTGATGGCCGCAAGCTTTGGGCCTCTGTTTGGTGGCTCAACTCTGTTGGTGTAATTTTTCATGAAGTGAACTCCATACTTTTGTTGTTTTTGTTCATTATGTATTCTTCTATGCATCACTTTAGTTAACATGAAGGTAGGAAGTAAGCATAATTGAATCACGTGTCCATTTGGCATTTGATTTAAGATGCTTTGCCCATGGTGTGTTTTTTTGAGTTGTGTTCTTGTTAGTGCAAAGCAGGGTAGTAGGACTTTGGGAGAGTTAATTAACAGGTCCATCTTAGATCGTAAATAGAAGCTGCATGGTTACCAGTTGGATATCCAATATAAATGATAGTAACTTGGCATCAAACAAGAATTTCCTAGTCAACTCTCCAAAAGCTAAGAAACTTAAATAGCTTGGGAAGGAATATAAAGTAGATTGCTAGTGTAATTTAATCAAATTGGCATTATGCTTTATGATGTTGGTGAGGGAAAAAAGACATCGTTTGTTTGAAGAGCTGTGCTATTAAGATATCTGAGGATCATAGAACAGCCAAACCAAAGAGAAACGGATGTTAAGTGGATCACAAATTGCACTGGAAGTTTCATAATGTGACGTGTGCAACTAACCAAATAAGTTTCTGTTGGGGTGCTTCTGTCTAGAGATGCTCAAGGTTGTTTTTATTTGATATACATTGCAAAAGAATTCAACCTTCAATCTTGGGATCAAGCATTATGCTTGCTGTTAGGCTCTATTGTGAGCAGGATTTCATAGTGGATGATCCTCTGCAGAAAAGAAATCTTACACTGGAAAAATATGACATTGAGAAAAATTCATATTTTTCCATCAAAATGTTATCACCATCTGAAAAATGAAAGGGAGGTTTATATTGTCTACTTAGATCATGCACTATCAAGATTTATATAGGTTTAAATGTTTCTCATGGTCCTACAAATCAACTTTGTACTGTTATCATCACATGATTTATCTCACGGTCCCCTTGTCTGGAGAGATGATAATTAATTCTTATTTTCATCTTTTAACATAGATTCTACAATGCCTTAGAATAGACATTAACAATCTAATTTTTTCGGCAGGCTGGACTTGCTCTAGGGGATTTGAAATCAGTCAGAGATCTGTATGATTTCAAGACTTTGGTAGTTCTGTTCATCATCGGATTCGTCTCCATTTCTCCGACGATCCTGAAAAAGAAGCGAACATACGAATGAGTTCTCAATTCAGAGAATGCGGATGTGCGGTATATTGAGAAGAACAGAAAGACTAGCAAAGCTGTGTCATCAGTCTGATAAGATCTGTTTTTGCTTTTGTTAGCCTATATCCCTGAAGATAGGAGCTAATTCTTATACACTTTAATTCGTTTAATTATTTACCTCAAAATATTTTCCTCTAAATCAAGGATGTGAGAGAATTGCCTGTCAAATAGTTTAATGTAATATTGGAATATTTAACTTTTCCAAATCAATGTCTATTTTTAATCGAGTCAAATTGAGCTGTATTTCATGTGTGTTTGGGAAAAATGGGCTGTTTGGAAATAGTATTTATTTCTTTACTTCTGTAATGATGATGCAGGGCAGCCTGCAGCACCAAAATGTATTCTCCTTTTTTTTTTTTTTTTGAATCATTGATTTCCTACTCTTGGGCTGGTTAAGAAAATAAAGCAGATGATGAAATGAGTAATTTTATTCACATTTTGTATCTTTATAAAACCATATTACTTGTGCATCCTTACAAATTATTATTAATTACTTATGTTATCGTTATAAATAACCAAACTCACTCCACACTCATTTCTTCTGAGTTTATACACATATACCTTAACGTGAAAATAAAATTACATAAAAATTCTCAATGATATGAATAAGTAAAAAAAAAAATTTACTTCAGTAATTAACCACTTATATAAGGCCCATAAAAGTACAAGTTACAAAAATAACTTATGACTCATTATGTTAATAAATATATAATTTTAGAAAACACAGGAGTGTATATGTAAAAACTCCAAACTATTTAAATATTTTACATATTAACACCCTATCTCTCAGTGCTGAGGACCTCGGCTCTATCCAGATAGAGTGGAAGCAATGGCCCTCTCCATGGCGGCAGCGTTGCCTCTCTCCTCCTCCCTCTCCGTCGCCGGTAGAGACCCAAGCCGTTCCGTTCCTTTCTCCACCAATCTCTCCTTCTCCAACCGCACCCCCAATTCCAAGGTCTTCGATCCTTGAAACCCCTTTCTCGCGATTCAATTTGGTGTGGATTTGCACTGATTGGTTGGTTGCTTGCTTTGCAGCGCCAAGGGATGCTGAGCATAAGGTGCGTTCGCGTTGGCGGAGTGGAGATTCCCAACAACAAAAGGGTGGAGTTCTCTCTGCAGTACATCCATGGCATTGGTCGCTCCCGTTCCCGCCAGATCCTCTGCGATCTCTCACTCGACAATAAGATCACTAAGGACCTCTCCGATGACGAGCTTATCGCCCTCCGTGAAGAGGTCTCCAAGTATATGATTGAAGGCGACCTTGTAAGGCCACCTTTCTTGCATTCCTCGTTGAAATTCTCTTTGTAGCTTAGTTTGATTATAACGGCGATGATTTCTTGTGGTTTTGATTCACAGAGGAGGTTCAATAGGCTGGCCATCCAGAGGTTGAAGGAGATCCGCTGCTATCGGGGGATCAGGCACGAGATGGGCCTGCCTTGCCGGGGTCAGCGGACGAAGAACAACTGCCGCACGCTCAAGGGCAAGAGAGTTGCCGTTGCCGGAAAGAAGAAGTCTCGCTAAGATGATAACTATTCCTTCAGATAAGTAATGTGTTTTTCTTTATCTTTTGTAACTTCTTTCCCGTGAACTGGTGACCATTTGAAAATTGGAACATTCTGGTGTATATTTGATTGATCATGCCACTCCCTTGTAGCTGTTTTGGGTGTTGTGTACTAGATGACATTTTCCCGAGTTAGATATGTATTTGAATAGCTTTGTTATTTACTTGTTGGCATGATCTTTGAATTGAATTGCCCATGGATGTGTTTGAAGGAATTGGTTCAATCTCTGGTTGGAATGATAGTTGGGTTTGGGTTTGGGTTTGTATGTTATATTCCATTTGTGTTTTCTAAACATGATGCAGGTTTTTTGCTTTGTGATGCGAGAATATACGCTTTATCATGTTATGAGAATGTTGTTGTTGTTGTTGTTTTTTTTTTCCTTTTCAATTGGTGTAATTGAATTAATATTAGTCAGTGTTGATTCTTGTTCTTCTAATTGATTATGCTCAGGTGTTTTTCCTTTCTTCACATAATTAACTGCTCTTTCATTGTAGTTTCTCATCTCTCAGTAACATCTAACTCCAGTGATTCATGACAAAAGTTATGGAGTAATTGGGAATTAGTTTGAATTTTTTATGCTGTGTCCATTCGTTCTCTCTAAACACAGTATTGGTTTCTTTTATTGTGGTATGAGGATAAATTTGTTATTGTGATCATCATTGTTATGAGTGTTGTTCTTTGCCTACTGGTGCAATTGAATTAACTTCACGCCTTGTTGAATCTTGTTCTTCTGATTGCTCATGCGCATGTGATTTTCTTTCTTCTCATAATTAATTACCCATCGATATGAAGGTTTATTATTTCTCAATTGCATCATAGGTTCATAACAAAGGCGATGGAATGATCTAGGGTAGTTCTTAGTTGGGGAAAGACTCTATAAAACTCATTTACGTGTGTGTTTTTTTAGCATTGCTTTTCTCTTTATTCCTTGAATGGAGGCTGTTCGTTCATGTTTTTTGATTTCAATGCTTTATTGCACATATGCTTGTGTGAGATCATCTATCTAATCTAAATTTACAAATTACAATTGAGTTCAGGCCATATCGACTTAAAATAACTGCCACGTTAGGTTGATCTCATTGTCAACTGCAAGCAACTTGGAAAATTTGGAGGTAAAATTGAGTAAATAGTTCTATTTATATGCACAGTTCGCTTTCTTTATTTTTCAAAAATTTCTTTTGTCTGTTTTGCTCATTTCATACTCAACATTGTTAGCTTAATGAATTCCCTTTTTCTTCTTTCTTTGCACTTCTGCTTTGTGGATGAGATCTTTATATCCCTATTTGTCAAAATAAGTTCTTTGACTGCTGACCCACTGAGTTGCAGACTAATTAATTGTATTCAATGAAGGCATTGATAATTGTAGCAAGTCATATATATTCAGCTCGGTCTTTAGTGGTCAGGATTTTTTTTTCATTCATTTTTTCCCATATGAATTTAAAATATATTAACTTACATTTGTATATCCTAACAAGTTGAACACATCATTGGTCCATGTGTGGGTAATTATCTTAGGTGAGTATAGTGTTATGATTTTTTTTATGATATCTTAGGTTTGTTTGGTTAATAAATAAATAAATTTGGCATAATTTTATTATGTAGAAAATGCAAGTAATTATTACAGAAATTGTAACATATTTTATTATTACAGAATGAGTGTTTGGTTAACAAAATAAAAAATATTACATAAATATTTTATTCATTTTATAATGAGAAAAAAATCACACACTTCAAAATAAAAAAATATTCTACTCCGCCATAATTCTCACATTATGGCATAATTTTATAATATAAATTAGATACCCAAACAGCCATTATGACATAATTATGTAAAAATATTATATTATCCACATAGGGTCTTAATTTGTGTTGATTGAGAGAGTATTTATGAGCATCCGATTAAAAAATTGATGATGTGTACGCTTATAATTGGTCATGTCAACTCTGATTTACTGCTTGCACACATGGATATGACATGTTGACAAGGAAGCCACGTGGCATCTCATATCAACACATCAGATGCACTAGATGTTTACAAAACATCTCCTACACCTTTCCACTCCGCCACGTGGCTGTTTCGTTAACGTGTCCATGTACACACCTAAGGTGACAAATCAAAGTTGACATAGCCAATTCAACATGTATATCATTAAATGCTCACCGATTTTTTTTTTTTTTTTGATATTTTCCTCCGTAAGCATACATTAAAATGGGCGATTGAAATAATATAAATTAAAATTCATTGTTTAAAATAAAAATCAATTGCTGCCAAGATTATTCCTCGTCCATGTGCTATGAATGTTTCATTAGAGTCCTGGAGTGTAGATATGAAGATCACTCTGGTCTTGTGCAGCTGACAGTGTGACACGACACCAAAAATAAAAAATCCTTTAAACTAATTATTCTGATTTTTAAATTAAAATTCACTGGGCTCATCGCTTCTTAGGACAGGCTTTAAATATAAAAGGTATAGAATTCACTGCAACCAAACGTTGAATATATCTCATTTTTTTTTTCAAAAAATATCATATAATTCCTAATCTTCACCTATTACACAATTTTATTATTCTATCTATAAAAAATATATTCTTATCCTCATCTGGAGACATAAAAAGAGAGCTTAAAAATGAAGATAATAATTTTATCTTCAGAAAACAGAATTCAGGATTATATATTATGCAAAAACCTCCTATAGTATAAACATAATTAATAAAATTAGTGGGAGGTATGTCAAGCATGAAATTTAATGGTTTTCTTTTTGAGGGGTGTCCATGTAAAACTCGCTTCGTATCGTATGATCGTTGGCTTATCCGCTCGTGATCCTGATTCCCAGTCATCTCTTTCATCTCTGTTCGCGCTCCCGAGCGGCATGGCTTGCTCCTTTTCTTCACCCGCTCTCCATCTCCCTCTCTCCGGATCCCATAGAAACCTTCACCCCTCCTCCTCCTCCTCTTCCTCCTTGTATCTTGCTTGCCATGGTCCCTTGTCCAGCAACACCAATCCCCTCACTCTTTCCGCAACGCCTGACAAGCTCCTTGCCAAGTGGAGAACCAGTGTCTCCTTCTTCCCTTCCTTCATCGGCAAGAGGGGCAAGAGCACGGATGCCCTGAAAGAGGAGCTCTTTGAAGCCATTGCCCCTCTCGATCGTGGTGCTGAGGCCTTCCCTGAGGACCAGGAAATGGTCGATCGGGTATGCGGGCTTTTCTTTTCTTTTATTTTCTTTTTCTTTTAGGTTTTATGTTCTGACTTTCAAAGATGTGGTTTTGTTTGACATTGGAGTCGATTTCACCATGTGTGGCAGTCAAATCAATATTACAACTGAATTGTGATGTTGTGTTTTCTTGAAAAAACAAATGTAGTATTTATGGTACTCAAAGGAGATATTGCTCTAATTCTTGACAATGTTTGGCTTGCATTGCAGTCAAAATCACTTTTACGGCTGATTTGTTCTTTTGCAGTTGCTTGAAAAATGTCACATTTATAGTATCTGAGAGATATTGCTCTAGTTTTAGTTCGTTTTGTTGAATTTTTGTTATCAAGAAGCTTCAAAGATGTTGTTTTGTATGATGTTTAGTTGGGTTTTATCTGGCATGACAGTTAAATCACTACTATAAATGATTCGTGCTTTTGCAATTTCTAGCATTTATTGATACGGAACGAGGCGTTACGTTAATTGTTGGCTCAATTGGCTTTATATTTTGATTAGATTGCTCACCAGCTAGAGGCTGCCAATTCAATCAAGGAGCCACTAAAGTCCGATCTGCTTAATGGGAAATGGGAGCTCCTCTATACAACTTCAAGTTCGATTTTGCAAACCCAGGTTTTCTTTTCACGTGCTTGATCTTGTGTAGATGTTTCAAGTGCAAGTTTGTCCCCTATTTTTTTTAATTATTCAGTTTTTCTGTTGTATAAAATACTCTCAATCTAGAGCTCTCATGATTGATATTGTCAAGTTGATGCCTATGCAGTATGCTTATATGACTTGGTCTCCTTGCTTTCTATATGTTTTACTTAGTGATGAGCTTCTTTTTTTTTTCTTGGAGCTTTTCATTTGACTTGAAGATCTATGTATTCTGTATTTAATTGACTAGCCATGTTTTTCTTTACCTATTCTGATAACAGTTGCATAGTTTTACTTCTTTAATTATCTTAGACTGGATTGTTTTGCAATTGCATGTCCTTCTGTACCCTGCTCTGATCTCCCAAGAGCCACATTGCATAAATAGGACTGCACTGCATGAGTAGCATTCCTGTAAGCCAAGTACGAATTTCAGTGTTGCATGATCTCTGTGTTGGATATGTCTGTGCACATTATTTCATTAAAATTGTAAGAAATTATAAAGAATGTCTAGTTTCTTCTGCTTTTCTTTTAATGTTTGAGATTGAGTACTTGATATCTAAAGGGCATGGATCATTCACCTTAGATACTTGTTCTTGTTAATATTGCAGAGGCCTAAATTTTTACGACCCAATGGGAAAATTTATCAAGCCATAAATGTAGATACGTTACGAGCTCAAAATATGGAAACCTGGCCTTATTTTAATCAGGTATTTTACCTTATGCATCTTATTTCTTTAATGTTGGGTTCAATTCTTCAAGCGTTAGGTTCACATTCGATACAGCAGAATGATTCAAATTACACGTCTCAATTTCCATACTTATTTTGGTATATTCTTCTGTATTTATTTTCTTTTGTCTAAAACCTGAATATATCTTGCTAGTCTGCCAAGCCCTCAATCATGTTGTTGCCAGTGATATTCATCACAAAACAGTGAGCCACAAGAATTGAGTCAAATCTGATTGATCTTGTTTATGACTTGAGGTTCTTATGTACTTTCTGCCTCTATTTTGTTCTAGTTTCTTGGTCATTCAAGATAATCTTAGTTAAGCTGTTCTTCTGAAATCTATACTTCAAATATAGTTTGCCTTCACAGGTCACAGCTAATTTGGTGCCCATAAATGCAAGAAGGGTGGCCGTCAGATTTGATACTTTCAAAATATTTGGGTTGGTAGGTGATTGATTCACGAATTTCAAATTTATTGACCTTGCAACGTTTATGGTTAACATTTCTTTACGAATTGATTCTGTTGTGTTTTTGCGTCCACTCTTTTTTGCATCATAAACTCATTGATCACCCTTCAATGTTATTGTATCTCTGCAAATTCATCAACAGATTCCTATAAAAGCACCTGGAAGAGGTCGAGGTGAACTGGAGATCACATATTTGGATGAAGAGATAAGGTAATGATGTTTTCATATATGTCCATCGTTTTACTCTGTTCATTGCTTATAAAAATCGAAGAGGTCATAATAATTATTTTCAGCCATGTACCCAGAAATTTTGTTGATTCCATTGCGCACAAACATCTATTTGACTGCAAAACCTGACTGTGCACGATGTAAACAATAAATGTACTATCACTGTTTTAGCATTTTATTTTGGTTTTTTTTTAATGTATATATCAGAAGCCTCTTTTAGTCTTTTGGCCCTTTCACATTGCTCTATCAAGGGCCAAAAGGGAAGGTTGCAGAGTTCGGTTTATATAGTCTTTTAGCCTTCGATAGAGGAACGTGGAAAATAAGGGTTCATATAGCTGAAGACAAATAGTTAGGACTAATGTTTCTTGTTGTTGCTGCTACTATCAGTTGCTCATGTGACATACATGCTTGAAACAAAAGTTGCTGATTGTGCTGGATATTTTTCTTTTCTGTGTTTGGTATTGCAGGATCTCTAGAGGTGACAAAGGGAACTTATTCATTTTGAAAATGGTGGATCGTTCCTATCGAATTCCGGTTTGATTGAAAGGAGGAAGCACCTTCACTATTATCAAATTCACTCCCAGATTTTCTCAGTCTTTGAGTGATATGTTGCCCCTTTCTTTCAGAAAAAAAAAAAAAAAAATCTGTATATTTGTATATGAATTATTGATATTTGTATACATAACAATCAAATATGTGTATGTTTTGTAAAACTGGATTTGTTGCCTGGCCGCCATATTACCAACAAAGTTTAGCCAAATAATTTCAGTGTGTGTGTGTTTTTTTCTGAAAACTTATTACCCCTCCACATTCTCAAAATTCCTTGATGATGATCCTTCGCATTCATTTTGGTCTTGCAGTTAAACAATATATTTACGGACTCTGTAAAAATAGCTAAATGAGTATGGTTGAAAAGTTAAAACTAATATGTTTTTATTTGAAGGTTATCTCCGCATAAAAACAAAACATAGGTGAGTTCTCGGGTGTGAAATTTGAAGCTAAGAGGTTCAATTTTAATTTTGAACTTCTCAAGGGGGCAATAAGCGAAAAACAGAGGTCTTGTTTCTTCCCCTTAACTCTAGAAACATACACAGTGATGAAGCTTCTGGGCAATCTCATGGGGGCTCTGCAGCAAGACCTCTCTTCCCGCGGTTTGGCCGTGGCTCCTATTCCGGGGAAGGGCCGTGGCCTCGTCACCACCAAAGACTTCTCTCCCGGTAAGCGTCTCTTGCCCATCATTCTTTCCCTCTCTTTCAATCAAGCGTCGTTGTTCTCTTGCTATTGCTGTCTGCGTCGTGATTATCTTTTCTGACATTAGATATGCGAAGGGAAGTGATATTGAGTAGAGCTAGATGATGCATTTGCCTGGAAAAGCAGAAAATTGACAGAAAGTTTCTATTTTTCGCGTTTATTGCTCCGTGTTTTCGATTATCAGTTGAATACTTAGAATTTGTAATCTAATTAACATCGAGGCATAGAACCGGGCAATCAATAGATGTTATTAGGTCCGTACTGATGATATATATACATATATACAGAAGTTTTCTTTATTATGAAATCCTGAACAAGAAAAGAAGATAACTGTTAAGGTCAGAAATATGTGCAATTTGATTGTTTTTGGTTTGGTAATCTTTGAACTACTTTTAGCTCTGAAGATTTCAACATCTCTATGGCTGCCAGTTTGTGATGTGTTTTGAGTTAGATTTGAGATGGGAGATTGTTGTGTGAGAATATAGACTCCATTTTAATTGTGACATGTTTGGTCTCGAACTTATGGATTTTCATTCTCTTATATTCCAGGAGATGCGATTTTTTTTCAAGAACCTTATGCCTCTACACCAAGCAAGTTATTTGGAGGCTCAGTTTGTGATGGATGTTTTGCCTCAAGCAGCTTAAGGAAATGCTCAGGCTGCCGCATTGCATGGTATTGTGGAAATGCTTGCCAGGTATAAATGAATCTGCAGAAATCTTCAGTGCAATTAGTTTTCATTGTGTTATTTGTTTGTTGCACATATTTTTTTCTTTTCCATTTTCTTATCTAATTAGTTTAAGTGCTGCAATTATCTTTAGAGATCTGAGTGGAAGGTACATCAACTAGAATGCCAAGCACTTGCAGGACTTAGTGAGGATAGAAGAAAAATGCTTACTCCATCTATACGTCTAATGGTGAAACTTCTATTGAGGAGAAAACTTCAAGATGAGCAGGTTCATTTTTTTTATTGCTGTGTTTTTTTTTCCTTAGAAGATACTGCCTTGTTTTCATACTCAAGGTTCATTGATATTCTCAAGATTTTTCTCTATTTTTGTGGATGTTTCTATTTCTCTGCTCTGCTATGGTTCCATCCAGGATGGTTTCTCACTGAGATTGGAACACCTTTATTCATCAAAATCTTGTTCTGAAGCTCTTTTTGTGCAATGTTCAGCACCATCTTTTCTTCTCTCCTTCAATGTTTCTTCCAATTTTACTCTGTCAATGATTGGATAAATACTTATGTCTTTTGCTTACTTCCATTTTACATGGTTAAATTGTTTAATTTTTTTGAGAATAAGATAGATTCCTTTCAGTTTAAATACAATGCAGTAAGCAGAGAAGCTGTGTTTAAGAAGATTAACATCAAGAATTGCCCTCATGAGCTAAAATAGTTTGTTGGTCTGATGCAAATTATGTGAACATAAACATTTGGTGCGGTCTATCTACTGTTCTGTCTGGTTTATCCTGTGCTTCTCTTTTTCTTTATATTGTGTAGGCCATTCCAACTACACCAACAGACAACTATGACTTGGTGGATGCCTTGGTATCCCGTATCCTGATCTTAATTTGTGTATTTGTGGAAGTGATATTTTATTTTTAGGTTGGTGCAGTTTTTGTCTAATTAACCTTATGAAAGATATCTCTGACATTGATGAGAAGCAACTTGTGCTGTATGCGCAAATGGCCAACCTTGTCAAATTGGTAGTACCATATGTGGAGATAAATTTAAAGGAGGTTGCAGAGAACTTTTCCAAGGTAATTTGATTTCTTGTGTGCTTCTTGTGTGATTTTTTATTGTTAGTTTTTTCCTGCTTAATGGGGCTTCACTTTCATAATGGTATCCTCAAGATTGGTCATTGTATGATTTGTTGCAGATAGCATGCAATGCTCATACAATCTGTAACAGTGAGCTAATGCCCTTGGGGACTGGTCTATACCCTGTTATCTCAACAATTAATCACAGGTGGTTACTTAAAATGTGTTTGTTTACTTTTTGTACTTTGTAAACTTTCAGTTTGTGAATTATTCTATAGTGGTATTTACTTCAGTTATTTCTCTATGGGAATCATAAGTATTTTCAGTTGTGTGCCCAATTCAGTTTTGGTATTTGAAGGTCATGTAGCTGTAGTCCGTGCGATAGAACCTATTACTGAAGGGACTGAGGTAAGAATCAACTTTCAAAATGTGAAAACTAACAATTTTTAATCATTTGTGTTTCCTTTCAACTTAAATGGAGAGGGCTTTTTATGTTAATCATGCCTCTATCTTGATAAGGTCTTGATAAGTTATATAGAAACTGCAGCAACTACTTCAACACGACAAAAGGATTTAAAGCAGTATTTCTTCAGTTGCAGATGTCCCCGCTGTACTAAGGTTGTGTAGCTTAGATCTGAGCTTTGCATCACCTTTTCTCCCTTTCTCCTGAACCCCTTTTTTAAGAACAAATTTTTCTATCATTTCTAGAGCTCGGATGAAGACCTTCAGGAAAATGCTATTATGGAAGGCTATCGATGTATGGACAAAAAATGCCATGGTTTTTTGTTGCATGACACTGGTAAGCCTTTAATATTGACCACTAAAAACCTTTTAACTGGAACATCATTTTTCCATGTAGATGTTGGCTCTCAACTGCTCAAATGGTTGCTTTCCTTGATGTACAGTGAAGCAAACATTCATTTGCCAGCAATGTGGCCTTGTCAGGGATCAGGAAGAGACCAAGAAGACCACTAATGAAATTGAAAAATTATTATCAAAAGCTTCTATGTGTCTTTCCTCTGGAAGTATCCTTCATTACAAGATATATCAGACAATATTTTTTTTGTTATTTTATTATGAAACTTTCTTCTTTGCTCTGCATTACCTTCTTTTGTGGAACCCTCTTGTTTCCTCATTTAGCTGTAACCAATATAGATAATTTTCATTGAACTTGACTATAAATCAGATTATTCTGAAGCAAGTGCTTTGTACAAAAATATCGAGCAAATCCAAAGCAAGCTCTGCCATCCATTCTCAACCAATTTGATGCGAACTCGCGAAACTCTTATGAAGGTGCAATCATTTTCTCAGCTCCATCCTTTTCTCCTATGCTCATTTTTTTATATATTTCTAACTAAAATTACTGAATACATCAGAAATACTTAGGACCCGTAGCTGAATGTTGTTGTTCTGCTTTGAACTGTATAATGTCTACCATCATGTCGGTTAACTGCTTGACTTTGAACAATGAGTTAGTTGTTTGCATGGTTATCAGAAATGGAAGTATAGATACTGAATGAATTAGTATGCTCTATATATTATATTTCCTGGTGATCTTATTTTGTGATTATCGGGATTTTCTTTATTGAATGGAATGGATGAAGTCTTTATGTTGTTGTGAATCTACTGTTTATCTAGATCTCTGGTCATACTAGTAGACACATTCTGTATACAATATAATAGAAGACTTATATAACTGGTTGACCTCCTTATTTTACAATGTGTCTTGTACGAGTGATCTTTTGATGACTAATCTTTAATGTTGATGCAGATTTTCATGGAACTAAAAGACTGGAGATCTGCCCTTACAATTTGTAAATTGACCATTACAGTTTATCAGAGTACGCCGGACTTGTTTTAACTTTTAAGTCATCGTTTTGTTCTGGAGAAATAATCATACCATCTCTTGCTTTAGGAAGCTTCCATGCTTGTTATTTATTGTTGTTTTATATATTTATTTATTTGTTTTTTTTTTTTTTGTGTCTTCTCAGTAATTAGAAACATCATAGGTTTTAATGTCTTGAATGGTAGTTCATGTAGTCTCATGCCATATTTTATGACAAAACTGGTGTTTTTATGAGAGCAGGAGTGTACCCAGAAAATCATCCTATGGTTGGCCTGCAATATTACACTTGTGGGAAGCTAGAATGGTAGGTCATGCTCTTTTATATTTAACTTTCTAGCCATGTTACATCTTTATCGTGGCATTGAGCTCGTGTGTATGCTTAACATTTTTAAGTACCTTTCCAGAACACCTTTCTGTTTGTAGGTGTATGTTTCCATCTTATAAACATTTGTGAATTCTGCAAGGAGAATCTTAGTAGAAGGAGAAAACAAATACAATCAGTGAATTTGACACCCTGGAGGTTGTAAATCAGAAATGGACTTGTTTATGAGTATTTTCTACTTGTTTATCAAAATCTAGAACCCGATTGTACATTGTGATGTCTATCTGGAACCCGATTGTACAAGTATTGTTTCAACTGGGTTTATTCATGATTTCTTTAGTCAATATGTTAGCCGTTGACTAGTTTCATTTATTTTTTATTAGAACTTCTTAGAACTTCATATTTATTAAGACAACTCGTGTGCTCGATTTTAACATGTATGCATGAAGACATCAGAAAACAACACACTATAATTTGATATTGTCATGACTCATTTGATCAAGGCCAAGAATATACAAATACCATGTGTTACATTGTGTTCATTTCCATTTATGTTTTGTCGGCACAGGGTTTTGGAGCTGACTGATGATGCTCTGAAATCATTCACCAAGGCCACCAATATACTCCGAATCACTCATGGGACAAACACCCCTTTCATGAGAGAATTACTGAACAAGCTTGATGAAGCACGTGCCGAGGCTGCTTATAAACGCTCTGCCGACTGTTCCTCCGATGAACTTCTTTGAATGGATCGTAAAGCCAGTAGTTCAAGGCCTAGGATACGATAATTCGGTGTTGCTTACAATGAAGAGACTGGCACTTTTTCATCTTAAACCTACAAAACTGCATGTATTCTTGGTAAATTGTACGGATACGTATCCTTTGTTCTTAAACAATCACAGTTGGATGAATATTTCTCTTTATCTAGACTGTTTTTTAACAGCAAAAAAATTTCTAAAAATTTTGTAGTGAATGATGTGACTACTGTATAAGGAGGGATTATAATTCCCTTCTTTGTAAACCCTTGATGATCAACAATTTAATTTTGAGAAGTGTGAGGGGCAAACAAGAAATTTGGAGTTTTAAAAATAGTAATAATGTTGTCTACGAGAAAAAAAAATCAAGCTAAAATATGATGAAAGACCAAATAATAAAATAGAACAAAATTAAAATTATGAAAAAAATTGAAATTACGTGGTCGAAGTGAGATTTCTTGAATTTCGTTGAAGTTCCACTTTGGTTTATTTTTGACTGAAGAAAAATAACTGTAGTGAGGATCTGTAAGTATTACTTTTTCACTTCAACTTGGTGCACAATTTAGTAAACAAACTATTAGAATTTTCACATTAAAACTCACTTTAATTATTTTGATCACCAAATAAAACCAAACATATCTTAAATTGACAAATGTTTATATATATATAAAATACTAAAAATATTAAAAAATGGAGTTTATTTTTCCAAAAACTATACTCATGAAATTATGGATCACAGGGTTGTAATTAAAAAAATCCTAAATAAAGTAATTAAAAAAAGGACAAAATGGGGGGAAAGCATCCCAAAGAGCGGGCACAAGTCCTTTTTCAAATTTCCTCGATCCAACTCCCTTCAACGGCGCAATCAAGAACCCCCGCCGGAGAGATCTGGTACCGGAGACCCATCTCGGCGATCCACAAAAAGCCTCTCTTTATCTTCTCTTGACCACCTTACCCGGCCGAGATGCCGTTGGATCCCGATGGAAAGGAAGGCTGACCTTCCGGCTCCTCCGCCGTCAAGCATCCCCATCCGTCCGATTGCCGGCGGAGATTCCAACCTCACCTCGTCTTCTTCGTCCTCCTCCTCCTCACTCTCCCTCTCCCTCTCCCCTCCCGATTTCCTTCGCCACGTTCATGCCGTCTTCAAGCGCCACCGCCCCCTCGGTATTCCCTTCCTCCTTGTCGATCTCTTTTCTTGGTTTTCTTGCCAAATTGATCTTCAATATTGGTGCGTATCTGAAGTTTACTCTGAGTTCTTGTTTTATAGATCTTTTTTCCGTTAATTCTTTGCTCTGTTCATCAGAATAAATTAGTTCCATAGGTCTCTTTGGAAATCGAATTACTTCTTTAGTTTATTTCATGTCTCTTGTTTTCGGGATATTTTTGCTCATTAGACTGGTTTTGGACTTCTTTTATCAATAAGAAGTGTGTTATTACCTTCGAGTGATACTTGGGGCTATCTTGCTTGTGTAGCCATGGACTATGTTAAAGATATAACCCTCTAGCCTTGGCGTTCTTCTCACATTCGTTACCTTTTAGCACCTGATTCAGCTGCAGTAGATTATTTTTTAAAATTGTGAACTTTAAGGATGGGGATTCAGCACACTAGATGAATTTTGAAGAACAACCCCACAATTTTTTCAGCAAGATTATAGTGGGTTTGATTTATAAGTAAGAGCAAATGTGTTGTTTAAATTTCTTTTGTGTAAAGACCCAATCTGTTGGTGTGATGGATGATGCTTATTGTGTGTGTTTGATGTCCTCATGAGCTATTTCTGGGTTTTTTTCAGGTACTATGCAGTCCAATTTCTCCCGACCAGCTCGTGCAACTCGTGTTATGGTTTCACAAACAGATCCTTCAAAGAATCGCACCACCATTTCTGCCATGACTAGTGACAATGTTGGCAAGATATTGCCTCAAGGTGAAGTGCTTGTTGGTGCCGTAAATAATCCTAAAATATCATTAGAGGAGAGGAAGGATGCTGCTGTGGAAGTTAGAATTAACACTGGAGAGGATTCCTCCCTTACCCCTCCGTCAATAACAGGAACTATAACTACTGCAAATGATGAGAACATGAACTTGTTTACTATTCAGAACAGTGATCCTGATCTTCAGGTTGTTCAGAGAGAGGCCTTAGCGGTGGATGTATCAAGGAAGCAACAGTTCCCTTCTCTTGGGGATGCTGGTTCAGTTTCAGCTTTGCATAGTAAGCAGAAGCTTTGGTTAAATTTTCATTTCTTCTCTATGTTTTAATTGTTTATATGGCTTTGATTTTACTGTTGACTCATGTGTACTTGCTTGTTGTTTATGTGAGCTTTATCTCAGACTTTATATGCTGTTCAGGTCCAACTTGTTAGAGTAAGCATGACAATTAAATGGCTTGTCCATTGCTCATTATGTTCTATTTGTGTGTGGGTTTGGTTCTTGTGATAAGCTAATGTGTGCTTGCTTGGTGTATAATTATTTATCTTAGGTTACATTCATGCAGGTGCTGATGCATGGCTGAAAACTCATACTAGAATGGATGACATTTCATCTTATTTGCATTCTCTTGCATTGACAGAGGGAGGAGGAGGCAGTTTGCACAACCAAACAGCAGTGAATGAACAGGATATAGTGAGACATGATGAACCAAGGGATAGTCATCACTTTGTGGCTCCAATAACTGGATCTTCAGTTGTAGGCGCCTCAAATGCCACTACAATGTCAGTCCACTCCTGCCCAACATACCAGGGGACACATGCTCCTTCGGGTGGACAAACTGCCTTTCCAACTCAAATGTCATCATCTGCTGTGGAGAACTCTTCAGCTTTCCAGGCTTATGGCCTTCAAGAGGGGACAAGGGAGTTTAAAGAACGTAGTTGAGGCTCTTCAGCAACAACATCAGGCTCTTCATATGGGTAACAGCATTAAAGAGAAAGGTGGATCTGCTTCTGGTAAATGTTCCCAATCTCTAGTTCCTGGGAGAGGTAACCCATCTTTAAATGTGGATCTAGAACCTTCTCAATCAAGCAAAGTTGAAAAGGTCTCTCGTAAGAAGAAGTATGATCCAGATGTTTTCTTTAAAGTAAATGGAAAGCTCTATCAAAAGCTTGGTAAAATAGGCAGTGGAGGGAGCAGTGAAGTTCACAAAGTAATATCAGCCGACCGAACTATATATGCTCTTAAGAAGATCAAACTTAAAGGTCGTGATTACCCAACTGCATTTGGATTTTGTCAGGAGATAGAGTACTTGAACAAGTTGAAGGGTAAAAACAATATCATTCAACTGATTGACTATGAGGTACATGTTCTTAAGCTGTGTATCATCATTATTCAAAATTGTTCACCTAGACTACTAATTAAAAAGTCAATTAGGTGATTTGTATCTGTCCCTTGTAGGCTTTTTAGAGTTTAAAAAGGATTGCAGCTTGGCTTTAACAACCTTTAGCGGAATTTTCTTATGTTTTCATGCATTTGCGCAACTGCTTTAGATAATTGGTAGGTTTCTGCATGATTAATAGATAGATTTTGTTTGGCCATAGCTATAAATCTGGTAGAACATTATATGTATATTGATATTTGAAGAACTATATTATATAAAGTTTCTTAGACTCTATGATTTTAAATTGTGATCTGTTTCTGTATTTATGAAGGTATGCACTTTTCCGTGTTTGAGCCAGTTGATAATCAATATCTTCTTGCAATAAGACATGACTAGAACTGAATTCTTTTACGGAGATCTGTATCGTCTAGAAGTAAGTGAAGTTTTATGTGTCATGCCTTTAATACTTTATAAAAGTGTCTCATCAAACTATATACTGTGTAAGTTGCATTTTTACTAACCACATTTATATTGAGTTGTCCCATTTTATTAGTATCATTATATGTAGTACCATAAAACAAGATCATATATCTGATTTATTCGCCTCCTTGGCCACTCTAAGCTCAGATTTGCAGTAGTTGATGAGACGGTCTATAATCACTAGCAAGATGTAACTGATAATTATCTTCGAGTATTGTTTTATCTGAATTAGTTTCCTTTTCATTTTTCTATTATGTAATAATGTTAATAACACCATAAATATCCTCCTGCAGCCATTTGGTGACTATTAACATTCTTTGAGGTGTAAGTCAGTTGTAACTTTTTTGTATAAATGTATTTCTGTGTCATGGTTGCAATCTTAACTTTTGAGATATTCCTCCGGAACAAGTGGCAATAGCTGATGGTTGGATTTATTTATCTTCTCATTGGCAATTTATTTTACAAGAGGTTTATTGTCTTGTTTCTTTGGAAAAATGTTGAGATATGATTTGTTTTTTTTTCTTGGAGTTGTCTTCTAATTAATTAATTAATTGCAGTGGCAAAAATAAGAAAATAGAGCATTGCAAAGATAAGTATATGATTTTGCATAATCTTTTTGAATTCGAGATATATTTGTTCTTCTTTTAAAGTTAGAACATGTTGCAAGCAAAGTAAGAGAACACCGCCATAATGTCTGAAATTCAGCTATTCATAAAACTAATTCTGAAATGTAATTAGTTTGCTCTGCGTGCCACTAAGACTTCTAATTTTCAATGTAAACTAGGTCACAGATAAAACTTTGCTTATGGAGGTTGTGAGTGGCAACATGACTGTAAAGGAGGGGAGGATTAAGGATGATGAACACATCTATATGGTGCTTGAATATGGAGAAATTGATCTAGCCCACATGCTTTCACAAAAGTGGAAAGAGATGGATAGTTCAAACTGGAGATTGGATGAGAATTGGCTGCGATTTTACTGGCAGGTCTTTTTCACTTTGCTTAATATTGTTTTTGAAAGATTTTATTGGTTGATCTTCTTTATCAATAGAACTGGGCAACCCATTAGGTGAACATATTGGTGGAAACTAGTTGTTTGCCAGCGACCTTGTCTTGTCTATGGTTAATTAGATTATCTTCGCTGGCTACCGTGAGGTTTGCATTTTAGTGTGAAATTATTGGGTTAACAAATGCAAACTGCAAACATGCAGCAGCGAAAGACATGTTTGTGGTAATGGTTTTAATTTTTGTGTAGCTTTTTTTTTCTCAGTTAGGGCTCTGCGCACATACCTAACATGTATGAATTAGATTTCGCATGATAAGACCCAAATCAAGAACCTCCCCTTTTAGAGTAGAGTGCCTTTGCCATTGGAGCTATAATACAAGTACTAAGTGGTAGTATGTCTTCTTTAGCAAGCCCAGTGGCAGTGAAAGTGCATATTATACTATTTCACCTTGAACACCCGGATGATAATTATGGCTATTATTTATTTCCCTTTCACGTCATTAAACAGTTCAAACCTTTTGCAGCAAATGCTTGAAGCTGTGAACACTATACACGAGGAGCGTATTGTGCACTCAGACCTGAAGCCGGCAAATTTTCTACTTGTTAGAGGCTCATTGAAGCTTATTGACTTTGGCATTGCTAAAGCCATCTTGAGTGATACCACCAACATCCAGCGTGATGCACAGGTCCCATAATCTAACATTTTATACACGTTTTGGCTTCACATGAATATATGGACATATGGTCTTGTAGAGTTGACTGTTCTAGCATGTCATTTCATTTTACTAAACTGCAGGTTGGCACACTGAACTACATGTCTCCAGAGGCATTCATGTGGAATGAACATGATGCAAGCGGAAACACTATCAAGTGTGGACGTCCTTCAGATATCTGGTCCCTTGGTTGCATCCTCTACCAAATGGTTTATGGTAAGACACCATTTGCGGAATATAAGACCTTCTGGGCCAAGTTTAAAGTCATAACAGATAGGAAACATGAAATTGTATATGAGCCAGTCTCCAACCCATGGCTCATTAATCTGATGCGTAGATGTCTTGCATGGGACCGGAATGAAAGGTGGCGGATACCTGAGCTACTTCGGCACCCGTTCCTTGTTCCTCCAATGCCAGAGGAACCCCCTCTCCCTCAAGACCATCCTTGTAGATTACTAATGCAGAAGGTTCAACTGTTTTGGAATGATCCCAAAGTATCTCAGTTGTGTTCTGAACTCCATATGATTGTTGATAACCTTGAACAAGGATCAGACCCAACCAGGCACGCATAAGAAGAATGCCCGCTTGCTTGATGCTTACGATGCGCTTTTATGGAATGGATTTCCTCTGTCAAACGCAGGGTTCTGTTGCTTGTGCTGCTTTTTATTTCAACCTATTGTTTCCAGTAATCATTTCTTAATTAGAGAGTGGCCATGAAGGAACATATTTGATATTTAACCTATTTTCTTTATCAGTCAATCAGGAAAAGCCTCATTGATGGTATCCTTGGTTCAGTCATTGTTCTTGCAGTAAGCAGCTTAGGTTAGTGGTGAGCTTCATCTACTCAAGCAATCGCCTTCTGATGACTTCCAGGTAAATTTGTCATACGGTTCGGTAAATTTTTATGTGTAGAATAGCCTATATAAATGAAGTTTTTTACGCCACCTCTTGTTGCATTGACATTGATGTGTACAATATCTTGCATGTAGCAGTTAATTTACAGTCTTGCCCTTTAGATATTGGACTGGGAATTGGTTAACTTGATTTCAAACTGAGCCAACACTGAACCGAAGTCAGCAATTTTTTGGAGTTAGGCCCACAACACCCAGAACCCTAAATTTTTGGGGAACAGGTCTTTGGGGCTTTTACACAATCATAGTAGCATTCTATTGAGAATGTCAGGCAATAGTTGAGACCATTAAAATGTTTCCTGAGGCTGTTAACATAGATTGATGGAGACTCTTATTTCTATGCCAAACAGATTCTCAGCATATTTGGTTTTCTTAGAAGCATAAACAAATGATGTATATGATGTGTGGGCTCTTGATTATTCACTCCTGAAGTTTTGAACCACTGTCGATAATGGCTAGGTATTTCCTTGTACTTTTTGCGTATGTGGGGTTAGGTGCTCTTCTGGCTTTGATCGCTCTTCTAGCTTTGATCAACACTGAATCATTTCGGATGTTTCAATATTGTCATGAAGAGGACCGCATACAATGAAGCTTCCTCAAGTGTACACCTCCATATTTTTTTTATGAATGATTTGGGCGTCAAAGAACTTCAGATAATGCCTTCCATCTCTAGATCGCAATCAACTGTTTTTTACATGGAAATTGCTTTTTATTTATTTATTTGCATCATTCTGTTTAAGTTTCCTTCAATTGTTTTCTCTATTCAACATCAGCAAACATCTTGAGCTGAATATTCTGGCATCTCCTGCATAACAAAAAAAAAATCAGCAGTTGATAGTGACTGCATGAAATAAGTCATGTCTTGTATTATTTTAGGATGTAGAAAAAACTTGCCCAAGTTCACTGAACTATTATTGAAGCAACACTAAGGATAAGAGAAAGTTGACTTGAATAGAAATTTTCAACTTAGGTTTAGTTGCAACATGATAGCAATATAATCACAAAGAAATTAGTGACCCCTTGCATGTAGGTATTGTTTTTTTTTAAAAACTGCCTTATGTGCCTCATTGTCCTCTTTGGTCCTTGGATGTGTTTATCATAAAAAATTCTAGACGTACTCCATTTGTTCCTTTGTTAAAGAGAGAGATTATGCCGGCGAGTTAGATATTAGATCCTGATATATTTTGAACAAGATGACCAATCAAACCTCAAGTTCATGCCTGCTTCATTACATTAAAGTTATAAAACAAACTTTTTTCTTTTCTTTCTCGTGCACAAGGGATCAGGAATTCTTGGTGCTTATTTCCGCTCAACATCTATGTTCTTTCTGATTGCTCTCAAACTCAGTGATACTGACATTAAAAGAGAAAAGCTGAGAATGATTAGAGGATTAGTGTTATGGCAAATATTAGCTTGAAAATGACAGATTAGACACGCTCACCCTTGATTTTCTTTAATAGTCTTGTTTAATACTGAATCTTTCCATTATTAGCTAAGAATCGTAGATCAGCTGCACCTGATTTTTTTCCTAGTAAAATATCACATCCCATCCACCTACAAGAAGGAAAGAACAACCCAGCTTGTCAATCAATCAGACGACTGACCTTTATTGCTTTACTTGGCCAATAAATAATTGAAGCTGTTTTCTTTTTTTGTCCTTTATATTATTAGCATTTGTACAAATGAATTCAGCTCTCCTAATAAGTGCTTAATCTCGTTGAACAACTATGGATGCCAGCCAAATAACAGATCTTTCTAGGTTATTGAATTCAAGGCTGTGTATTGTGTTAATGAACCTCTCTAGTGAAAGGAATCCTAGACCATGATTGACTAGAGGACATGGTATGTGGCCTATTTCCTTTTTGTAGAGGAAGTGGGTCACTATAAATTTTTTTTTAAGTGCTTGGCTTCATTAGAGAGAATAAGCATGCTTGGCTTCTAAGCTTGTAATCTCTTCCCCACTTTGATTACCTTTCCATTTTCAAAGAGAATATGGTAAAGCACTATGCATGCTTTCCCAAGGCTTTGCTTTTCTTATTAGCTTCTCTAATTAGTCTTTCATCGTTACTAAACTTGATTAATATGTTGGTTGTTTTATACTTTTATTTGATTATTTCTCCTATGTTTGGTGAGAGTTATGTATTTGTTTATGGTAATTACCATCTAGTTGGATCTTTATGCCTAAGAACCATTCAAATTAGTTCTCTAACAAAATAGGTAGCGTTGATGAAAAGAGTCAACGAAGAATGATGATAATAACAATATATGCCTGGCCTCACTACTATTCATTTTTTTTTTTGTTGAAATTTAGAGGTTATTTTGTATTTTTTTTTAAATTAAAAAAATAATTGCATTTTAGGTTAATGAACCAAGATGAGTACATAAGATAACGGGCATAACTGAGCGGTTCTCATGTGCTAGTTTTTAGAGGAGACTCGAATTTGCGTCACTTCATTCACAAAAAACATAGAAAAAACAGTGATTTCTTTCTTTTAGAATTGTTTAATAAAACATATTTATTTTTATATGAATAATATTTGTCATATTTATTTTTTAGGTTAATGAACCAAGATGAGTACATAAGATAACGGGCATAATTGAGCGATTCTGATGTGTTTGTTTTTAGAGACTCGAATTTGCGTCACTTTCACAAAAAAACATAGAAAAAACAGTGATTTCTTTCTTCTAGAGTTGTTTAATAAAACATATTTATTTTTATATGAATAATATTTGTCATATTTATCAAACATATATATATATATATATATATATATATATATATATATATATATAGTGATTAACTAAAAATGTATTTATTATATAAAATAGTAATAATCACAGCTAAAAGTATTTGTGTTTTTATGGCATCAGATTATATTTGTACAGCTAAATAAACATAAATACCAGTATTTAAATTTTACTGCGAGATGGTGCACAATCAAATAAGTTGAACCAATTTTAGGTCTATAGGTACAATAGCACATTTTATCAGTACTGCATTTTTAACATCTAATAATAATAATAATAGTTTGTCATATTTAAAATTAAGTAAATTGTTTTATTTCAAGTTTTTGGGTTTTAGTTAGTGTCTTTTGTGGATGTGGTTGTTGAGATGCATTTATCTAATGAAGAACGGGTGTTTGAGGAGACACCTTCCCATTGGCCTACTTGGGTTAGCTTGGGAAGAAACAATGGTCAATAATTAAGTGGGTTTTAAGATTGGAGTGGCTAACGAGCGAAAAACGCACGGGAATCCCACGTGAGAACCACCTGCCGCAACTCACTCTTCATGTGATGATGGACGCCGCCCACCATCATCATCACAACATCAGTACTGTTTGACTGGTCCTCATGCCCCCTTTCCCACTCTTTCAACCCCCTTTCTTTTTATTGCCACCGAACTGACCATTTCATATCCATCCTTCTTTGTTTATTGATTCATTCATTTATTTATTTATTTATTATTACTCAGTTTACTTTTGTGACATTTGGGTTTAAACTAAAATTTTCCATGGTATAGTAAAGGATAAAATCACTTTGATTTTTTTTTTTTAAATTTTTTGCATTACCATAATATTTATTTATTTCTTGTATTTTTGAAATAGTAATATGGTTTGTGCCGTTTGTTATTTTTAATCTTTGGAGAAATCTATTTTGATTTTCCAACTAAGTAAAGTGGGCTGAATAAAACAGTTTTAAACAATTAAACTTAGAGACACCTAGATTTTTCCCGGTTGTTATTCAGGGTTTCAAAAAAAAAAAAAAAAAAAAAAAAAAATTGGTGTATGTGTATTTCGTTCTTAAATTGATAACATGGGAAACTGAAGTTTGGCCAGTATAACAGGACTGTATATCATGAATATTTTCTACTTTTCTGCAATTTTTCTAGTAAATACAAATTTAAACTGAAGTATCATGTTTACTCATAGATATTCTGTTATTCATATTTATTTCCCTTAAAAGTATATTTGTATTTTGTCATAGATAAGACAGACCGCTTTCTTGTTCGCAAAATCTTGCTATCAATCTCTAATAAATAACTATATATATATAATTAAATTGAAATAAAAATGAAGGCATGGTGGCACGTTGGATTGGTTGGCAGCGTCCGTGAAGCCACGTTGTTATGTGTATGTATGTATGTGAAACGAGCCTAAAAAGGTGTTGCGTGTTGTACTGTGCATGAGTTCGATTCCTAACCAAGCGTGCGGTTTTCCTGGGATCACGCTCCCCTCTCTTCTCTCTCTCTCTCTTTCTCTTTTCCCCATAAATAAATAAATAAATATTTTTATTAAAAAAAAAAAAAAAAAAAAAAAGAAAGAAAGAACGCTGTCGTCATTAACACAAAAAAAGTACCAATTGATTGGTTACTTGAAATACAAGTGCAAGGCACCCCAGCCTTGGAAATTCTAATAGTACTTAGTCTGTGCAGGTGCCTAATTAGGACCTTTTCCCATCTATACTCTCTTTCTTCTCTCTCTCTTGTATTGATGTTTTGAGGTGATGTAATTGTTTGACATGCTTCTTTGTCAATTAGGTTGCCTTCATTTTTAAAGTCACTTGTATTCTTCTTCTACTTATTCTTCCTTTTGGTAATTCTGTTTTTTTATAATAATTGATTTTTGTTAATTGTTGATGCTGTTTGGAAATTCACTGTATATCTACGAGTTAAAAAAAAAAAATTTCAGTCTTCATTATTCAAGGCTTTCAAGCCTATCTATAGATATTCACTTACGTACCAAATATATAAAATATATATTATTATTTAAATCTTTGAAAAACATCTCAACGGAGAAATAACTGAACACCTTGGCAGTTAAAAATAATTTAATTATATTTTTTAAATAATAATAATAATAATAATAATATCACCAATATTCACCAACCCATTTGTCTATCTGTAATAAGTTGCCCGAATCTCAAAGCAGGAATATAAATGCGAAACAAACAAGCCCCACAACACCAACACAAACACCATCGCCCACCAGTCAAACTGACAAGCATCTTTGACCACATCTTCATTTGATCCTACTTGATTCCGCCGAACCCGAACCCAAACCCGAACCCGAACCCGAATCCAAACCGTGTCACCCACGCTGACTCGGTACGTCTCGTCGTCCTCGTCCCTTCCTATATCTTCGCCCACCTCCGCGTGTCTCTCTCTCTCTCTCTCTCCCAAGGACCCAAACCGCCCTCGCGCTCCCGGCGCCGACGCCGTAGCAGCCTCCTCTCCATTCCTCACACCTTCGCCTTCGTTGATGCATTCCTTCTGCTGCGCTTCTCCCGTTCCCGTGTCCCCTGCCGCACCCTCCCCTCCTCTTCCCCCCATGCCCCCTCCCCCTGCCGCCGATCCCCTCCCACCCGACCCCCATATCACCAAACACCTCCAACCTAATTCCCTCCGCTGGTCTTCGAGCGATCATGGCCGCCAAGCCCCCCGGGTCGAGTTCTCCGCCCCTCTGAGAGCCTCCTTCCATGAAGGTCTTCTCCCTCCTGGCGGACAGGTGAAGTTGAACGACGTTGTGGGTAGTGGGATCTCTGGGATCCTCTATAAGTGGGTGAATTATGGGAAAGGATGGCGGCCTAGGTGGTTTGTTCTTCTGGATGGCGTGCTCTCCTACTATAAGATCCATGGCCCTGATCGTATCGAGGTCAATCAGGAGACGGAGAAGGGATCGAAGGTCATCGGCGAGGAGTCGATCCGCCGTATCGGTCGCCACAGAAAACACCAATGTTCCCACCTCCGACGGAAGCCCATCGGCGAGGTTCATCTCAAGGTGAGATGCTTGGCTTGTTTTTTATTTGATCCTTTGGGTTGTGCTTGTACTCTTCCTTGATCTTGGATCTCGTTTTCTTTTTATTTTTCTTCTTCAGGTGTCGTCCATAAAGGAGAGCAGATCGGATGACAAGCGATTCTCAATATTCACGGGAACGAAGACGCTGCACCTGCGGGCGGAGACGCGGGAGGATAGAGGATCGTGGATGGAGGCTTTGCATGCCGTGAAGGAGATGTTCCCGAGAATGTCCAACAGCGAGTTGATGGCCCCCGTGGATGGGCTTGTGGTGTCCACGGAGAAGTTGAGGAGGCGCTTGCAGGAAGAGGGGGTCAGCGAGGCAGCAATACAGGACAGCGAGCAGATCATGAGGGCTGAGTTCGCTGCGTTGCAGAACCAGCTCGTGGCTCTCAAGCAGAAGCAGTCGCTTCTCGTCGATACCCTCCGTCAACTAGAGGTACGAAGCGGTCTGGCATTCCGCCCTAAACTGATACAGTACTTGTTGGATCTTGTATGGATTTGCAACTTACTGAAGTATCTATTGCCACGCGATAAAGCTTGCCTTTTTTTTCTTCCTTTTCTCTTCGTTTCTGAAGTATTACCCTTTGCCTTCTTATTCAAAATGTTCAGAATTTGTGATGATCTCTGTATGAAGACTGTTAAAATTTGATAAAATCTGCATGGCCTCTGTATGCTGGATAAAAGAAACTCAATATTAGGTCATCTCTATGATTTGAATCTCATATCCTCCACCAGTTTGTTGAAAACCAGCCTCCTCATGGAATTTACTTTATCTGTGATTATAAATTTCCCATGGTAGAAGATCTATATAGCTTGAAAAACTTGCATCTGAGTCATGTAAAGGAGGATTATATGGACTTTTTTTCTCTATATTATATCAAACCGCCGTTGTATCAGTTAAGATGCGACATCCATTCTTTCTAGAGTTCAAGTTTTGGCTCACATTCGAATTTAATTCGAGGAAAATTTTAAGCGGTCCAAATGTCTTGTCTAAAATAGACAAAAGTTTATAGATTTTGCCACCATACAGGCAGGAAACTCCTTATATCCAAATATAAACAATTTAAAAGCGATTTAGTGGTCGTTTTGTTCGGAAGTCTCATTTCCTCTTTAGCTCCTGCTGTCTGCCACCTTATTCCATGAGAGTTGGCGATAGTGATTTGTGGTTGGGAGGATTAACCATCGAGTAGTCTAGAAGTAGTTCACATGTTAGACATGAACCTCATAATGAACTCAATAGGCAGAAGACTGCTATGAGCAAGGACTTATCTCTGAAGCTGTATTGTATTTCATTCATCTGACTCAATGAAAATGAATCACCCTTACTAAGAGAAGTTATATTAATGCTATATCTACTAGCATAAGTCTAAAAACCATCCAGGATAAATTGAAAGGCTAGTTAAGGTGGCCTTTTGGATGAAAAATGATAATATTAAATTTTAAAATATTAATGTGGATGCCGTGATAATCCCAGTATCACGTGAATTTTGCATGGTGATGAGATTGAGAGTGTGTCGATTTTGAATCAAACATCTGATGTGCTGGATGCATAATACAGCATCGCAGACATGTACTCAATTATGCATCTGATGAAGTTATCAATTATTTAAATCTTTATGTTAGTAATAGAATTGCCAGCCATTTGAAACCTCTTAAAATTTGGGTTTCTGACAGAGCAGGGAGGCAATCTCTTGTTCCTATATGAAGCACTTAAATTTGGTTGATTGTGTTATATAAACCTGAAGATCGATTATTATTCTCTGGAAATGCTAAGATTTGAAATGTTTTATTTGGTAATATTAAAATTTGCCTTTATCCTTATTCTTTTTATTTAGACAGAAAAGGTTGATTTGGAGAATACCGTGGTAGATGAGAGCCAAAAACAGGCAAAAGAAGATGAATCTGCTTCTAGATCACAGCAAGAGAAATCTAGTGGTATGTCATACAGACTCTAGTAGCATGGTCTTTAAGCAAGTTTATTTATTCTGTCTATTTGTATTATCTAATCAAAATTATGCATGTCACAGCATGTTGGGTTAGCTTCTATTAATCTTTTGTCGGCTTCTATATATTTTATGTGATGGGAACCTGATCAAGTTTTTGCATTTGGTGTCTATATTCTCATTAAGTATTTAGTTAGACTAGTTGTCCCTTATGTAGGCAAAATAGTGAAATACAGACCCCATGTTAATGCAAGTTGACTCGGCATGAAATAAATCAGACTTCCACTTTGTATGACTAAACATTGTAGCATTTCGTCAACTGGGTTTTTGTACTATTTTTCTGGATGTTCAAATCACATGTTCAAGCCTGAGTATATAGAAAGATTGCCCACTCTGTGTGGAGTTCAATTCTATGAAAATGTACCGTGCAACCTCTAGAAGTACCCATACAATGATGTAATGCTTGGCATAATGTTGCCATTTATTCTTCTGTGCCTGTGAGGCTCTGTATTCTAAATTTCTGTATTTCGTCCGAATCCAGACCTGTTCAGATTAATACTTCATGTCATTAGCTGGTTTTGCTGCTTTGGATTGCATTTGGATAGACTGAGCTTTCTGTTTCTAGCAGTACTTTGTGATTTAATTTGTTACAACTGAATCAAATGTGATATGTTTTGTCTAACATGCATGTGGATTCAGTTGGATTTTGGTTGTTCTGACCTAAGTTTCCATCCACTCCTGACCATTTTTGAGGAAAAATGATCAAATGCGAACATTAGCATTTTATTACCAGGGCAAGTGACCTTTGTATGGTTACATCAGATCTGTAATTATTTTATGCAACTGGTTTTTCCTTTTGGCCAATTTTCAACCTCTTTTGAGGACCTTTAAAACCTGTCATCCATGAGTTTGCTCATTGGCTGACAATCTCTGGAATTTTATAGCATCTCTGGAGTGTTATTTTTAATTCATTGAGACATATATGCTTCGGGCATACTTTCTTATGCATGGCATTGCCTATTCCTATGTTAATTGTGATTGTCATTATTCAGAAGCAAGTGGAAGTGGAAGTGGAAGTGAATCTGATGAAGACAACGAAAGACATGATGCTGCTGAGGAAGAAACAGATGAGGAAGAAAATGCATTTTTTGATACACGAGATTTTCTCTCATCAAGCTCTTTTAAAAGCAGTGGATCTGACTTTCTTCGATCTGAAATTGATTCGGATGATGATGAGCTTTATGCTGGTTCAGTTGATGGCAATGACTCAGTGAAGCATGTTGGATCTAACTACCCTTATGTTAGGAGGCGTAAAAAGTTGCCTGACCCTGTTGAGAAAGAGAAAGGAGTCAGCCTTTGGTCAATGATCAAAGATAACATTGGGAAAGACCTCACCAAAGTCTGTCTTCCTGTGTACTTTAATGAACCACTTTCATCATTACAGAAATGTTTTGAAGACCTTGAGTATTCTTACCTCGTAGACCAAGCATATGAATGGGGTAAAAAGGTAAACTTGATAGCACTTTGTTTTCTTGTTCATTTTCATTAAATTCCAAATTGTCTATTGTATCAATTATTAATAATTGTGTTCTTATTTATTTTAAATCCCTTAATGAAAAGTTTGAAATACGTTATTCCTTTATAATTCAAACATTTGTTTCCAAAAGTAGTCTGATATAGTGCAACAATAAAGAGACTTACTTTTTATGGTGAGGGCTTTCAGTTTGTTATCCTTGTATCACCCCAGTTTTTTTGGACTTCTTTGCACCTTGGAAACTATTTCCACTTGTTCAAAGACCAGCAAATGTATTATTAGATTAGTTTTTCCATGTAAGTTAGGATTTGTGATTTTTCTCTGAAGGCACTAATAGGATATATCATTGTGGAAAGCATGCTAGTGACTGAACAATTGCCCTAGAGAAAGGAAATCAAAAGTGGTAGAAACTCTGACATACTATAAAGTATTGCCTGTAAGTAGTGAAAATCCTCCCTCCATTTTATCTATCTGTTGGTTTTGAACAATTCTTGATCTTATTATTGTTAAATTTTCATCAAAAATGGGCCCTAAATTCATCCTACTTTGTCTTTCTGACAATGATGCACGCCAACTTTTATAGAGTTTTTGAATGTTCTCTGAAATTTCGGCAGGGGAACAGTATTATGCAAATGTTAAATGTTGCTGCATTTGCTATTTCTGGATATGCTTCGACTGAGGGTAGACATTGTAAACCTTTTAATCCCCTTCTTGGGGAGACTTATGAAGCTGATTACCCAGATAAAGGGCTTCGGTTCTTCTCAGAAAAGGTAAAACTGAACTCATGAATAACTGTGAATGCCTCATTTCATGTTCCATGATTTTGTATCTGTTCCAGATTTTATATTTGACTTTATGTTTGTGACTTCATGACTATAGAAAACAAAATGTCATGGTTATATTTGACTACATGATTCATTTGAGTCCATATATATATATATATATATATATACAAAATAAATCTGTATCTTTCGAGAACTTAATTTTTAATTTGTTTTCAGTGGGTTTATTTTGCTTGTACAGGTCAGTCATCACCCTATGATTGTTGCATGCCATTGTGAGGGTAATGGATGGAAGTTCTGGGGAGATAGTACCTTGAAAAGCAAGTTTTGGGGTCGTTCAATCCAGCTTGATCCGGTTGGTGTTCTAACACTTAGATTTGAAGATGGTGAAATTTTTCAATGGAGCAAGGTATAAACTCCCTCCCCCTCTTTATGTTTTTGGGATGAGAAGCTGGTTCTCTCCTCTTTTCCATGGTGCTCTAGTCTGAGGCTGGTGAATTTCTCAGGTAACAACATCCATATACAACCTTATACTTGGAAAACTTTATTGTGATCACTATGGTACGATGCGTATCCAAGGAAATGGCGAGTACTCATGCAAGATAAAGTTTAAGGAGCAATCAATAATAGACCGGAATCCTCACCAGGTGATTGAAATGTTCTGCCTCTCAAATATGCTGAGGAAAGTTCACTAAACACATTTTCTTTGCCATCGGCCTTACAAACTTTTTCAGTTATGTTATAATATCAGTTATTTATTTGCTTTTCCACGCTAATTGAACTTTCTCATCTTTTAGATAACTGCTAGATTATAAATTTTCTAAGCATGGAAGGTCTGCTTATATAAAAATATTTACTGAAGCAATTGTTGCCAAAAAGTTGTAGCAGATTGGCTTTGGTGATCCTGTGTTTAACTCCAATGATACTTTCCCAATTTTAAAATGTAACTTCCTGCTAGATGAAGTGTAGGATAGAAGAACTTCATTTGTGGAACTTAAAACTTTATTTACAGGTGCAAGGTGTTGTTCAAGATAGGAACGGGAAAACGGTGGCCACAATCTTTGGTAAGTGGGACGAGAGTGTGCATTACGTGTATGGAGACCTTTCCGGCAAAGGAAAAGGATCGGAACCATTTTCAGAAGCTCAGTTGTTGTGGAAGCGCGCAAAGCCTTCAAGATATCCCACCCGCTACAACCTGACAAGATTTGCGATCACATTGAATGAGCTCACCCCAGGACTAAAGGTAAGGGACCCTGGCATGACGCTTTTCCAAATCCACGTTCTTAATCAACCAGTATTATTCATCTTCTTTCTGCCTGCTTTTGCAATTCAATTCTATTATGAACTTCTGCAGGAGAAACTACCTCCAACTGATTCAAGGCTAAGGCCTGACCAAAGATGCTTGGAGAACGGCGAGTATGAGATGGCCAATGCTGAAAAGTTGAGACTTGAACAAAGACAACGGCAGGTAAGTGTGCTTCCAAAGAGTGCAACTCCTGTCAATGAGTTACACCCAACCTGAAAATTTTATTTGCATCAGACCTCTATGCCACCATTTGTTACAAACCTTATACTCTTCGATCAAAATTAATAACATATCATTTATATAGTATTAGACCAAGTAGTGAGGAATTGAGATTCATCTTGACAAATGCATGTTGCAGGCACGAAAAATGCAGGAAAGGGGTTGGAAACCTAAGTGGTTTGCCAAAGATAAAGACAGCGACACATATCGTTATATCGGTGGTTATTGGGAGGCCAGAGAACGAGGAAACTGGGAAGGTTGCCCTGATATATTTGGCCAGGTCCCTACCGATCAAATGATCGACTGACTTGAGCCACTACAAAGCTGCTGATGAGATCTTCAACCATACTTTGCTTTTCCTCACTATAATTATCTCTCTTAGTTATCTCCTTTTTTTCTCATTAATCTTTTCAGTTACAGATCTGACGCTCGCCATTTTCGAGCAGTTTAGAGGTGCCGCATGGCTTGTAAACAAAAAACTTGGTTTTTTTTTTTTTACCTTTTTTAAAGAAAATATGGACAAATTATGACCTCTGTTTGAGGAAGGTAATGAAATTTCTGTGTGTTTTTACAGTGTTTTTTTCCATGTAATAAAAAGTACATCCCAATTCTTTTTAATCGCTTGAGTTTCAAATGTGATTCTTTGTACCTTGAACCCTAATTTGGTATTAAGATCTATGATCTCAACACGACATTGAAAATGTCATCTATGATGCAAGTAGTATTCCAGGTCAAGCATTATCCTCAAAGATAACATTTAAAATAAATAATAAATAAAAAAAAAAATTTTAAAAGAAAGATGTGGATGTATCATTGCCTATCCAATGGAATATATATACTTAAAAAACGTCCAAAAGAAGACAATATTGCAAACCTCTCTCCCTCCGGTTTTATGGACTGCATGTGGCTCTCATTAAGGCCTTCTATCTTCTCTATCCTTGTACTTGTCAAATATCTCCTCATTTTCATTCAAGCTCATCATCATACATTTCCTTTTAATTATATATATATATATATATATATATATATGCGTGTATATTTGTATGTTTTGACACTTGAAAGCTCCCGAGATGATGGAACTCTAGCATGTCATTTTGGAGATTTGTGCAAAAAACAATAAAAATAAAAATAATATCACTACAGAGAAGTAAACATTTAATAATATAATAACGTCACTTAAAAAAAACATAATTAGGATTTTCTTGTTATGAAGACATTGATAAAAACAACAGATCAAATTAATATATATTCATAAAGTTTTTTCTAACATTTTTATTATTTTTTTAATGTTCTTCTACTCAATAACTCTATTATTCTCAATCAAAGAATGATTTTTAATATTATCATTATTATTATTATTATTAATTATTTTCACAACTTCAACTCCCAATAAATGATAAAATAAACTAGAGATAACCAAAAGAACAATTAATTAAGTTCGGATTGAATTGATTCTGCTGGTCCCCTCCCAAGTGATCTCATTGTCTCCTCGCTGTCGTGCATATAGAGCAACACAATCAGCCTCATTTGCACCACCTGAGATTACAATAGCTCTTTGTTCTTTTTATTTCTCATCTATTTATTAATTATTTTATCTTTTTTTTATATATAAAAAAAATCATCAAATAAATATTAAAATGAAGGTTAGAGAGGGAACAATGTCACATGGTTTTGAATGCATATTGAAGGGTTTGTGAGGTAACCGGTGTGCCAACTCCTCTTTCAACAATTGCCATTGTCTCTCATCCTTCCCATTTGTCATACTCATTCTACATCACCCTTCTCCTTTATGTTCCCTTTCCTTTCTACTCATGTATTATTATTATTATTATTATTATTATCTCATAGTGTATTAGTATTGAGTTATTCTTTTAGGATGTTTGTGTTTATGTAAATAAAGCTGGTTCGAACTTCAGTTTATGTAAAGTGATTTAACGTGATTTGCTCATATTCTATAGAAAAAAATAATAACAAAAAAGAGTAAATAAAAAATAATAAAGTGAAATTGAATACTTACATAAAATAAATAATAATTATATATATATATTTTTAATTTCTAACTCAACATGAGAGAGGATTGATCTCGAGATTAAACTGATAATTCTATGGATTAGTTATTTTTTTAGCATAATGTATTTAATTCTCTTTGATTCTTTGATTGTTAGTTGTTGTTATGAGGAATAATGGCTTATTTTTGTTTTATGGGGAATGGCAAACACCACCATATATATACATGAAATATGTAATTTATGTTTTTTTTTCCCTCCATTTTGACATCAAGTTTAAAGGAATTTTGTTTTTATAACTAACTCCATTGAACTTATTTCAATAATTGCTTCAAAGACACATGTATGATTAATGTTAGACTCAAACAATTGCACATTTTGTCTTTTTTGCATTGTTTTGTTATTGCCAACTCATTTTTGTCTAGAGTTTTAGTTATAGACTTTATTTAAATATTCCTTAAAAAACTCAAATTTTCAGAAGGGATAAAACCTACATTTTTTTATTTTTTATTTTTTAAACATCTCCAAAGCTATCAGTGTTGTTTTTTTTTTTCCCAAAGAACCAAATTCATTTATATTCTTCTTTATTGGAAAAAAAAGAAGAAATAATTAAAAATGCCAATCAGTTTAATTTATTAACTTCGAATAAAAATAGGTTCTTTTACACAATATATTATATAATAATCAAATTCAATATATATACACATATATATTACTGTGATTTATTCCAATTTCAAACCAAACAGGCCCAGTTCAAAGATCATGGACCATAATTGAATAGCGGACCCAGATGAAGTCGGTGGGTGAGACAACGTGGTTGGAACGGGTCCAATGACCGCACCCGTCCTTGTCCATCGTGTGCCAATTTGGGTCCAGTCATAACCCAATCGTGCCACGCACGTTGGACAAGGACTCGCATTCACTCCTCTCATTAACAAACTAACCTACCCTTTCTCGGACCTCCAACTTAACCACCGCCTTAATACTTAATTAAATACTATTTCCTTATTTTCCTTACTTTAAAAACGTTAACTTTATTGGTGTTATTTATATTTAAAAAAAGTGATGATGGTTTACTTTCACATGCCTTGTACGTTCATGGAATTAATCAAATATATCTTTTTTTTTTCTTCTATTGGGTAAATGCCACAAGCATATTTATTATCATGGGCTACCCACATTATCATAATAAATAAAGTTCGAGCCGAGTAGCAATCTATTTGAGCTAGCTCGATTAAGCTCAAATAATGATTAATAAACTTGATTTAATAATAAATATTTTAATGTTTGAATCAAAACTTAAACATATATACACACACATAAATACAACTATGTAATCATGCTTGTAAATATTTGAGCAAAGTATTAAGATGCTTAAACTCGGCTTATTTAACTACTTGAGGTATTTGGGTTTGGGTTTACTGACTTTTATTTTTTAAAATATTTGTTATCTATAAATTTTAATAGATAAGTAAAAAAAAAAAAAACCGGAATTTTTAGGGATGAACTTGAAAAGGCCTTTGAGGAATTAAATAATCCAACGAATGGCTTCTCACCTTACAATAAAGATGATTATTATGACTACATTCAATAAAAGCATAATGTTGAAAACAAAGTAGCATGATGGGCTAAATGAGCATTACATATTAGACATTAGACTAGTCTATCACAAGTTCAAGCTAACCACTTGGATCTATAAAAAGTAAGGCATAAATATTCTAAGACAAATATAATCAACATGTGAATTACTGTTTAATCACTTACTTAGATTAAACAGCATCCGAATTATTAAGCCAAACAAAAGAATAATCAGATGATTGCCAACGTGTGTCTTTGTTTTGGTTTTCATTTTTTTAGAAAAACAAAAACAGAAATCGAAAAAAGCAAAACGCACAACGCCCGCATGAGTTCTATTAATATTTATATATATTATATATAATTCGAAAATAAATATTGTAACAAATAATGAAATAAAGATAATTCAATCCATGTGATAATTGCCACCATGATAATTTCCAAATCGAATTAATAAAAAACAATAATAAATTTTATTTATACGCAAGCCGAACATCAGCGCATCAAGATACGCCAGCTCAGCTCATCCAACGGTAACACAACACGTAGATCACCATCACGTTCATACGTATCACCAGATCGGCCCCCGCCACTTGAATCCAAATCCGTCCCTCCGTTCTCTTCACGCTCCATAATCAGCCGTACGATGAGAGGGGACTATACCTCACCTCGGTTATAGGGTCACAGCAGTCATTTCACTGCAGCTCCGTTTCAATTTCCCGGCAACCCACACTCCTCTGTTAAACATCTCCGTCAGGGGTATCAACGTAATTATGGATGTTAGCGGGGGGTAGTTTCGGTATTAGGCTGTCCATCATCTCTGCAACGTTCCCCAGGCAGAGGGGGCAAAGCAAAACAAAGGCAAAGCAAACCAAAGCCGGCCTCTCTCTCTCGCTCGCTCTCTTTTTCTCTTTTCTTTTCTCGCTCTTCTTTTCATTGTCTCCATTTGAACCCTCTCAAGCATCTCAATCGCTCCTCCTTCATCATCATCATCATCATCATCATCATCATCATCTTCTCCTCCTCGACGCCATTGGCGAGATTGAGAGAAGGACGGTGAGAAGTGAAGATCTAATGGCGGTTTGAGGCTTGAGAGCATAGTAGGGATAATGCGGCGGCTGGAAACCCCAGGGGAGCAGCTGGAAGAGAAGGAGGAGAAGCCACGGGGACGATCGCAGAGCCGCCGAGTTACGCCGACGACGATCAGTTCGATCGTGGAGAAGGTTTTGCTAAACGGGGACGTGTACCGTGGAGGATTCGTGGGGAACACGCCACACGGAGTTGGGAAGTATCTGTGGACGGACGGGTGCATGTACGAGGGGGAGTGGCGGCGTGGGAAGGCTGCGGGGAAGGGGAAGTTTTCATGGCCTTCGGGGGCAACCTTTGAGGGTGAGTTCCGGTCGGGGAGGATGGAGGGGATCGGGACCTTCACTGGTCCTGATGGTTGTACATACCGTGGGTCTTGGGTCGCTGACCGGAAGCATGGCTTCGGCCGCAAATGCTACGCTAATGGAGATTACTACGAGGGATCGTGGCGGCGTAACGTGCAGGAAGGGCAAGGGAGGTATGTGTGGAAGAACGGGAACGAGTACATTGGGGAGTGGAAGAATGGGGTGATCTCCGGCCGCGGGATTCTCATATGGGCCAATGGAAATCGATACGATGGGCACTGGGAAAACGGCGTGCCCAAGGGCAGCGGAGTTTTCACCTGGCCAGACGGCAGCTGCTACGTCGGTACCTGGGGGAAGGACCCCAGGAGCTTGAATGGCACCTTCTACCCGTCGTCGCTGCCGCAGCCTCGCAAGAGATCCTCAGTGGATGGGGTCGTGCTTGGGAGAGGGAGCGGTGTCGCGGCTGAGAAGGGTTTTCCTCGGATCTGCATCTGGGAATCGGATGGGGAAGCCGGAGACATCACTTGCGACATCATCGATACGCTTGAGGCGTCGATGTTGTACCGTGATGGAACCTCATTTGATCGGGGATCGGCGTGTAATCGGAGGAGTCCGTGCTGTCTCACGCCGGGGGAGGCGAAGAAACCCGGCCAGACGATATCCAAAGGGCACAAGAACTACGATCTGATGCTTAACCTGCAATTGGGCATCAGGTGTTTGTTCTTTTTTTTTCCTTCTTTAGGTTTTGGCGGTATCTAGGGTTCTTATTTTCGTCGCTAATTGTTGTTTTGTTTGGTTTTGTTATTAGGTACTCGGTGGGGAAGCCAGCGTCAACCGAGATGAGGGAGCTCGGGCCGGGCGATTTCGACCCGAAGGAGAAGTTCTGGACGAGATTTCCTCCCGAGGGGTCCAAGATCACTCCTCCTCACCCGACGAGCGAGTTCAGGTGGAAGGATTACTGCCCCATGGTCTTCAGGTACTGATTTCTTCATTTGCACATTCAATTGGATTTGCGCCGTTGGTTTTCTAATTTTTTGACGATTGTTTTGAAAGTTTGTCATGATTTTGTTGGGGTTTTCGGTTTTGACAGGCACTTGAGGAAGTTGTTTTCTGTGGATCCTGCGGATTATATGATGGCGATTTGTGGGAATGATGCTCTTAGAGAATTCTCTTCGCCGGGTAAAAGCGGTAGCTTCTTCTATCTAACTCAGGATGATCGGTTCATGATTAAAACTGTGAAGAAATCTGAAGTCAAGGTTTGTGTTAGATATCTATCTTTTGGTCGGCCATTCCGATTTTGATGCCAAATTTGCCTGATTTTATCTTTCATGTTAATGAAAAGATAAAGTCATTTCTGATGCTATTCGTGAAATTGAATTTTCTTGAGATGTTGGTGCAAATATTGGCTTCATGCTCATGCTTTACTTCTGTGATTGTTCTGAATCGCCCAATGAGTGCTCATATGGAAATTTCTGAGTCAAGCACATGGAGCTGCTGTTCAGTTGGAAACATGCAATGCACTCATAATTTTTGTGGTTGACTTATTGATTTTATTTGATTATTCCTGTGCAGGTGCTTATTAGGATGTTGCCTAGTTACTATCAACATGTTTGTCAATATGAAAGCACACTAGTTACAAAGTTTTATGGTGTGCACTGTGTCAAGCCAATTGGCGGACAGAAGGTATCCGATTTTGCTCATCGGAAAGTCATTAGTTATCTTTTACTCTCTACCGACAATGATTCAAAGAACTTGTGGTTGATTCATGCAATCTTATAGGTGCTTTTCTTTCAATTCTTACATCTGTCCACTATAATCAGGTGCGATTTATAGTTATGGGAAATCTGTTCTGTTCTGAGTATCGAATTCATCGGAGATTTGATCTGAAAGGTTCTTCCCATGGCCGAACAACTGACAAGGCCGAGGAAGAGATTGATGAGACCACCACCCTGAAGGATCTCGACCTCAATTTTGTGTTCCGCTTACATAAGTATTGGTTCGAAGAGCTTCTAAGGTAATTCATTGTCTAGGCCTAATAAGCCACAATTGTCTTCTTGCTCTTCTATTGGTCTAAGGATGCCTTATTTTTCCAGACAAATTGATCGGGACTGTGAGTTTTTGGAAGCAGAAAGGATTATGGATTATAGTCTTCTTGTGGGAGTTCACTTCCGTGATGATGTTTCAGCTTCTAAAATGGGGTTATCACGATTTAATGTTTCCCCAAGTAAGTTGGCACATATTAGTGTTTTTTGGTTGCCTATATAAGCTAATACAGATAATCTAATTTTTACAAAACACCATATCAGAATACTCTGGCAAGACTAATTCATTATTAGATGGCGACATGGTCGACTTCTGCCTATCAGAATCAGAGCAGGATTGGCCAAATGGAAGGTATGCCTTGATGTCAAGTACCTTGTTTTAGTTGCATGTTATCATATTTTCTTTTGAGTTGATAGGGAAGTGGGATCCACTTTGGTGTAAGAGAACCAAATGTTATCACCATCACCAGTGAGACCACCTACCGTTTAGTGTGTATCACTTGGTTTGAGTCATTTTCTTATTCACATGATGATAATGTCACTGATGGCATTTCATTAATTTTAAGTTCATCCCTGTCAATATCCACCTTTTTAAGGGCATCACCTTTTTTTTTTATTATAATAATAACCACTCGAAGTTACAGTATGATCCAGCTTGATTTTATGGATTTTGAAGTAAACTTTGAAGATTACAAGGGTAGTTACATTTAAGATTGCTGTATTCAGTTGCGATTTCAAACTTAAAAAATAACCATCTTTTCTAAATTGGAAGCCGCCTTATGACTCCTCATAAGATTCCTCATCTCAGTCTTTTAGTTGCAATCATGTTGTCTTCTTGATCATGATGCATCCCCCGCTTGCCTTGTTCTTGGTTGACATAAGATTTGAGTGTTGCATCATTAGGGCCCTATCTGTTTACTTAGCGGGTGTACATTACCGAATAAAATGATATATTAATTGCATTCTCCTAACACATTGCAGCTAATAAGAAATATTTCTTAATTACATAGTCTAAATAATGTGCTTTATTTGTTTGGATTTCCTAATCAGAAACACTCTGATCCGGCTCGGCGCAAACATGCCGGCCAGGGCAGAGCACATTCCAAGACGGAGCGAATCAGAGACATTGTCTCCTACCAGAGTAGCTGGACAACGGCAAAATGGTGAAGTGTATGAAGTTATACTCTACTTCGGGATCATCGACATTCTTCAGGACTACGACATTAGTAAGAAGCTGGAGCATGCTTACAAATCTTTACAAGTGGATCCTGCCTCCATCTCAGCAGTGGACCCAAAGCTCTACTCCAAGAGGTTCCGTGAATTTTTAAGCAGAATCTTCATGGAAGACGAGTGAGTCACAGAGATATACATAAATATTAATATATACAAAGCCATTCATCAATGATTCCAAATTTTGGGAGTAAAAGAATTGGCAGCCACTTCAAGATTGGTTGCACATTTGCTGGTGGTGGAGGTGGGGCTGAATTTTGATGCTCAGCCATGGAACGAATGAAACATTCCTGTACATGTTGATCAGGAGAGATTTTTTGTTTTCTTTATTTTAATTTTTGGTGAGTGAAAGAATCAGAGATGGTGGGAAGAAAGAGAGTTTTTTTTTTAATTTAATAAGAGGTTGAGAATGTACAGATAGGCGGTGGTGGTGATTATGGATGAATTGGATTGTCATTTACTTCATTCTTGAGAGGATGAAGTGAGGGATTGCATGAAAAGAAGAGAAAAGGTGTTCGAAATTGCTGTTCCAAGCTGTTGCCTCCTGTGCAAATCTTAGGTCCAATTTTGGATAAGTGTTTGTTTGACCATATTTAAAGTCTTAGACACGGTTGGGTTTGTCTTGAAGGTTCAAAAAGGTTAGGTTTAGGGTTACGGTGCACGTTGAGAAACGTGCCTGTTTATTTTTTTATTGTTCTCCATTTGTATGAATGAGGTCAAAGTCTATGTCAGGGTCAGGACTGGTGGGGTTCTTTATCGTACCCTTCCCTTGTTCTATGTCCCCCTTTTGTTACTTTTTACTGTTGTATTTTTTGCCTTTTCTTTTTGTTTTTAAAAAAACTCATCACTTGTGATGTGAATTATTACATAGAGCTACTGTTTAGGACCCATATGCAAATAGTACCCTGTGTATATAGATACGGTGGGGATTTCAACTCAGTTTTATTACTATTTTTGGTTTGTAATGGGTTATCTCTTATTGTGCCCCTCTTTCTTGTTCCCTGTGCCCCTAGAACAAAAAGATATATATATATATATATATATATATATATATATTTCTGCTGTTCATTTTCTGTTTAGTCTTCTGAAAAATAGATTGTGTTTATATTTTTTTTTTTAAAAAATGGTTTTCTAATTGAATATTTGTGGACCTTGATTCTTTTTTGATTGACTTATTGAATAAAATATTACTAATGAAAATGAAATGATTAAGAAATGGAAATTATCTACTCAAACGTCATTAGAGGATCTCATTCTTTTTAAAAAAAAAAAACATGATAATCCAGGAGAAATAGACCTCAACCTTTAAAGAAGATTCCCAACCCTTCAACGTCGACATGGTAATGACTTCAGGTCGTCACATTTTATACGTGACCAAATAACATAATGTAATTTCAACCAAAAAAAAAACATAATGTAATCTTTTTTTTTATAATTCTTTAATTAATCTAAACCATTAAATTTATAAATTTAAAAATAATCACAATAACATTGTCTTCAAGAATTCTATATAGACGTATTTATTATTGACGTCTAAACATAAGACTTATTCCGCTTTGCAGAGAGAATAAAAAGAAGCAATTATTATTCACAAGAGGTACATCTTGTGTTTCTTTCAGAATAAGTGTGATCATTATTAACATTACTGATGAAAAATAAAGAAGAAGGAAAAAAATAAAAATAAAAAAGGCATGCATGAATGGGGGCAGAGAAGGCCGGCACATAGTCAATGTGGCAGACCTCACAAGGATAACTTCTACAGTGTTCCCATAAATCAACTTCTTTTCTCTTTTCCCACTCCTCTCCTCATCCCCCAACCCCAAAACCATCATTTACCACTTTATTTTTTTTAAAAAAAAATCAAAATTAAAAAAAAAAAAAGATCTCTTATATTATTCTTTATTAAATTTTAAGATTTAATTAAATAAATAATTAATTAAAAGTCAAGGAGTGGGTTGAGGGCTTGATTCTGATCACGAGAATTCAAAGGAAACACAGCCAGCGCAATGCATCGAGCCTCCTGAACATCACCAAATCTCTGCCATCTCAGTTACTAGTTACGTGCTTCACTGTCTCCTTCTTCACTGCTTCCATGCTTCCACAAACATAGCATTCCTTCCATTAATGCTCTGCAACCTTATTTAAAATATATATATATATATATATATATATATATATATATATATTGATGATGAAAATGAGGGGAGTGGAAGTGTCATGCAGTGTGATGCTTTAGTATAAATGTGGACGTTGCCATTTGTTATTATTAATATTTGATTTACGGAGTTTACCACATATATAAATAAATAAATAAATAGATTATTTGTGGGTTTTTTTTTATTAATATCTTTAAAAAAGAGTTGAATTTTTAATAATGTGGATAAACCTATAGACACACCAATTTTATCTATGTATTTTCAATCCTATATTGGCAGAGAATCAAATCTTCCATTTTTTTTTATCAGTCAGTGTTAAATATTTTTAATGATTGGAATACCTTGATAGTGTCTTTAATTTATTGATTATTTTTAATGTAAATTAAAGACTCAATTATATATAAATATGTTGAGAGAGTTTGATGGTGGTGAGGGGACCGCAATGAGACATAGCTTTCAATGTGGACACGGGCCATGAACATAAACTGATAAATGTATGCACACTTTGTCAGCTTCATTCATCAGCCGGACAAAAAAGAGGACGCACCGCTAAATTCATGTTTATGAGTGTTTTTTTTCAGAAAACTACAAGACTCTTTAACAGTGACACAGTAAACAGTAACAGTCTCGTGCAAATCGCTATGCATGTGCTCAGTTATATTTTTTTGTACAAAATCCAATTTCAATTATATATTGCATGGGTTTCCATCGTTTTTTTTTTTTATCTTATGTATTTAGTCTATAGAAGTTTCCAAACATCCGAATCAGTTCCTCTGATTTTTGAATTTCACTGTCAGACCTCTTTTTTTAAATTATTTTTTCTTTCGATCCCTCCGTCCACTCCATTAGCAGTATTTTGCATAATATTAACTTTGCCTTTAACTTTAGTGGAAAAAAACCTGATCTTGTCACAATATGCTTTCCAGTTCCTGATTTCTAATTGATTTCTAATGAGGATAATCATAAATTGGATCTGAAATTTTATAATTTTGGGTTTTTAAAATTGATTTTAACAACACACTTGAAGTTTTATTTTAACATTCCATACAAATATATATATATTTTTTTTTTCTTAAATTTTTTTTTTCTTCGTATGAATTTTTATATTCATGGATAGAGTGAAAATTAAACCGCATTATAGATAGGAATTGTTTTAATTTAGACCGAATAATTCACTCCAAATAGTGTTATATGTACATATATATATGTTACAATCATATTGGTAAGTGTAATTGGGCAAAATATTGCATGTTTATTGGTTCGTGTGGAAAATAGAAAACACCAAATTTATAACTTTTCTGACATACAATAACGGAAAGTAAATTTGTGAGGTGACAGAATATATTTTATTTTTAAATTATCATGATGTGTGATGGTTTCATTTTAATGTTTACCTTTTATATATCACTGTGTAATTACGTTGCCATTAAGCCCATCTTTCATCATGGCCCTCCAAGTAGGTGGGCTTAAACATGGGTCTTTGCCCATTTTCCATCATGGGCCTCAACTAGGTAGGCTTAAACACCGGTCTTTGTACTAAACCAATGGGCCGTGGCAACATGGCCCATACCAAACTAGTCACATTTTCAATACTTTCTTAAACAATTTGCAAGATACAAAAAAACGGTTTCAATGTTGATGTCTTGCACACAAAACTGAACATAAAGCCAATTTATGGGAAAAAATCATATTAAATATTAATGTTGGCCAATATTATTACAAGTTCATAAAATTTATACTTGAACGGTTAATATTATTACCTGTTCTCGGATGATTTCTATCAAACTTTTATATGCATTGTCTTCTATTGCATCATGAAATGTAAAAAGATGTTAAATATATTGCCATAGGATATAGGCAACATTCCTTAGCAAGGCCCAAAAGACTGAAATTAATTATTATTATTATTATTATGGGTATTGATTTTTCAAAAAAGAATATAAATATCATCTTTTAATCAATAAATACCAGAGAAAATTAAACAGTTACGTATTATGCTCACAAAAGATACAATGAAAGTGGAAAGACTAGATATCTTCAGTATCTTGTCTTTTGCTTGCATTGAACATTGTCTTTTTTCTTTATGAGCTTGCACATCACTTACTCCTTTGTTTATTTATAACTAATATAATCTTTTATATGATTTCAAATATGCTACATAGATATATATATATGTATAATAACATTCTGTACTTCAAACACACATTATATTATTCTTGTTCTTTTTTCTTTCTTTACAAGCGCAAAGCAACAACAAAGTAATAGTTTTTAACTGTTGAATTGAGATAATGAAATGGAGTGCTGTTTTCTGCTGGATGTGTATATATATATATATATATATAAATGAATTGATTGAAGGTTGTGCTCCTGCAAAAGCACAGAGATTAAACAAGTATTTATTTCATGCCATTCAAAGTGATGCAGTTGAGTAGATCTTTTGACACAAATGACATCAGTATGTGTTGTGGGCCTTCTCAAAATAAGAGCTCGCTGACCTTCAAAACAAAAAAAAGAACCCAGCTATGTAACTCCTTCACACAATCATGTCTGAAATCCAGAAAGAAACACTCAGCTCCCACCTCATTAATCACCGTCCAAATCCATTTCTTTTTCTCTCTTTTTCTTTTTTCTTTTTTGAAAAAAACATTTATACTTCCTCTTCTCCACTCCTTTGTTCTTGGCTCATTTTCTATCCTCTGTCACTGTGTTTCATTTCCCGTTTATATATTTATATGGAAACAAAGTGGTCTTCTGATCATCAATCATCATCAGATAATTAATAATAATAATGATAATCTCAACAGGAATAATAGCTAAACAGATGAGAAAAACAGAGGGAGTGTGTGAAAGAGAGAAAGCAACGAGATAGAAAGCAGGCCTTGAAAACAGAGCAAGGCTCTTGCAATACATAACAGAGTGAAGTGATTAATTGATTAATTATCGGATTAAGAGATAGTGAATGGTTGTTAATTAGTAACAATGCAGCATGGTTCCCAGAAGAAGATAGGTCGCCGGAGCTCACTGCACCGCCGCATGAGGATGAGCACCTCCTCTTTGCTCCGCCCTTTGGACGTGAACAGCAACTTGCTGTCCGCTGTTGTGTTCTCCATTGAAGAATCAGTGTCTCCACCGCTCAATGACGACGCCGCGGCCACCACGGCGGCGGCGGGAGTCATGGTGGTGGATGGGACACGGCGGAGTTTTGGTGGTTCCTCTTGTTCATCCTCAACGGAGATCGGCGTCCCTCCGACGAACTTGTTGATTACCAAAGATGATCTGTGGACTTTCATGGATCCACTTTGTTGTTGGGGCTGCATGCTTACCTTCACTTCCACCACTGTTCCTCTATCCACCACCTCCACCTCCTCCTCCTCCTCTGCCTCTTCTTCTACATCTTCATCATCATCTTCATCTTCTTGTTGTTGTTGTTGTTGTGGTGGTGGCGGTGGTGGTGATTCTAGTTGTTGAATTTGAGAGGGGATTGGAAGGGGGGGTTGAGGGGAAGAGGTGTGGATGAAGGAGAGGAGGAGACGGCCATCATGGCGCTCAGCGTGGAGGTAGTTCTGGGAAGGGACAGGGACGGCCTCTACGACGAGACGGCCGTCACGGCGGTGAGGCCTCATGCTGAGACAGGGGCCGTCACGGCGAGAGATGGAAGGCAGTGGTGGTGGGAATGAACGCACTGGTGATCTCCTACTTATGCAACAGTGATAGTTCACACTCACCAGCTGCTCCTTCTCCTCCCTTTCTTCTTCTTCTTCTTCTTTTACTTGTTCTACTTGATCATCTTCTTCAATTTCATAGTTTGGAAGTACTTGTTCAAATTCATCCAGATCGGAAGAGAAAGGGGAGTGGGAGAAGTCGTCGTCGGAGAAGACGTCGGAGCCGGTCTCGGAGCAGAGGCTTTCAGTGCAGACCTGGAGGCTTTTGTGGCTGAGAGAGCTGGAGGAACGCCGTATGAGAGGGTGAACGTAAGGAGGCAGTGCTGGAAACTCAACTGCTTTCTGTGACTGGATTGAGTTCCAGATATTGAGCCGGCCATCATCGCCACCACCGTCGCCCCCGCTGCAGCCGCTTTGCTTGTTCACCGGAAAAGCAGCCGCAGGAGTCACTCCACACACTACCACTGCCATCTCCCTTTCTTTTCTTCTCTTTTCTTACTACTTCTCCTTCAAATAACTACACATGCAAACACTTTGTTAATTAGTTCAACAACAATAAAAGAAACAAAGTTGAAAACAAATATATATGTAAAGAGAGAGAGAGAGAGAGAGAGAGGGATGATTACCAACTACCAAGAACTAGAAGAGCATGCAAAGATTGCAATGGAGGAGTGATGGGGTGGTGGTGGTGTTTGGAGTTGGCCGGTTGATAAGGAGGGAATGGAGATGGGGGTGGTATTTGTAGTGGAGAAAAGGTGAAGGCTTTCTCTATCTCTCTGATATTCTCTATTTCTCTCTCACTGAAACACACTCCTTAAGTTTTTATTTTTTATATTTTTTTATTTTTTTATTTTTTTTATGTATATCTTATTATATCTTATTAATTCATAAAGGTCTGTAAACAAGAACCTTTTTGGCAGAAGAGAAAGAGGCCCCACCACCAAGCACCGATCACTCAACCATCATCCCCCCCACAGCTTTATTTATTCATTCATTTATAATTATTTCAAATCACCATAACAAACAGATAATTAAGTGATAGTATCATCAAGTAAAAAAAATTAAAAATTTAATTTTCTAGAAATATAAAAATTTAAGATATATGCAAAGTGACTTGTTCATAATGTCCCAAAAAAACAAACTCTTTCGGTTCTCAATTTCCCCAATTTTATTTTTTAAAATTTTTTTAAATTAAGTAAACCAAAGAAGCATACAATAGTCACAAGAAAAAAGTTTAAATGACTTTTAATATTAGTTTTAATTTTAATACAAGAACCTTAAAGGATTTTTATCTGGGAACGAAGGGAATATTATTTTTAGTTATTTTTCAATTTATATATGTTTGAATTTATTTTTGGAAGCGATTTTATTTTATTTTGGCTATACCTATTTGCTATATTGAATTAATTTGCATGTGTATTAATTGCTGTCAATTATCATGCACATCTATTTATTCCTGGCTATTTACCTCTCATAAAAGTTAATGCCTACTCACTAGTCACGTCTGTATACCACCATTCAAGTGGATGATTTCTTCCTTCCCTTTAATCTTATATTCTTTAATTAACTAAATAAGGGTATGACTACAAATATTATTATGATTATTTTTTAATATAACTCACCACAATAATATTTGGATTATATATATATATATATATATGTTTTTGTATAATTAAGATGAAAAAAGAAGGGCGGCGGGGACAAAATATGTACACACAGTGAAGGCATAAAAGACCAATAAAAATAAAAGAGGACAATTAATAAATAAGATCGGTCGTATGAGAAAGAAAAGAATTAAAGCAAAAGCTCATTAGTGATGCTTGAGAGATTAATTAACAATAAACTTTATCATTAGTGCTAAACCAGTCAAATTAATTCTAAGCAAAAGGTGCATGGGGGTGGTCCTAATGAGGTACTGTTTATGATTGCTGGACTATGACAACAAAAGAACCATTATATTTCCAAATGCATGATGAATAATGTGAGGATTCTTTCAAACTATGATTTGGTTTTGACTTATGTTAAGCTTCTTTCATTTTCCTTTTTTTTTTTTATATTTTTAATCTCTTTTTGTTTTTCAAACCCTAATTAAGAATCACCTAAAGAAGAATATGATGAGCCATGCAAGAACACCATTGGTGAAGAATGTCAAGAGCCCAACTTAGGATTTAGGATTTCCAAAGTCTGATCACTAGGTTAGTTTTTATAACTATACTATGTTTGTTTACAGAGAAAGCATCTGGTTCTTCTTTTAAAACATATATATATATATATATATATATATATAACGCAGAGCATCATCAGAGAGGCATGCAGTGATGAAATGATTCTCAAGTATGAGGTCAAGAGTTACTCCGTATTATATATGGTGACCACTTCTCATATATATCCACACACACACACACAGAGAAAGAGAGAAAGAGAGAAAGAGAGAAAGAGAGAAAGAGAGAGAGAGAGAGAGAGAGAGACAAGTTGCATGGCTCTGATTGGAAGGTTGAAAGTAGAGTAGCAAGTTGCAAGTGAATTGATGAGAAGGAGATCTAGTTCTTCATGACAAAACACTGGACCAAACTGTGTGTTTCTTGGCAAAGTGCTTTTGATATTAGAGTTGCGATATGCCATCCTTGCTTGCATTGAATAGAATGATCATTTTATTCATTGGATCCGAACTATCTGGATCATCACTTTGTTATTTATTATTATTTTTTTAAAGTTTTTTTTTCAGTTTATATCTCATCTTTTAATAAGAAAAGAGAGAGAAAGAGAGAGAGAGAGAGATTAGTAAACATGCATGGAGTTAATAGTGAAAAATGCATGGAGGGTGGCCCCAGGGGTAAAACAACTTTGTTTTTTTGTCTCAAAGGTCTTCAACCATGTCATGCATGTATATATATATATATATATGTGTGTGTGTGAGAATATTTATTTATAGTTATTAATTATTGAGTGATGAGGTTGGTTACAAACCTCAGCACACACAATTGAGAGAGGACAAAGACCATCCAACCAAGTTAAGATACTAAGCTCATGTTGTAACCTTTATGGCATGACCAAACAAAATAGGTGAAAACACTAGGCATTAGCCCAGATTCTCTTGTCCATTTGGTGCCTCTTGTTCCCCTTATCTTTATAAAAAAACTTTCCATTTGTATCATCCCAGACAATGAGGAATAAGACTAGCTAGTGCTTGCATGACTCACATGCCAAACCATATGTCAAACTCTCATTAGAGAAATTCTCAGTTAGTTTTGATTCTAAGCCAATAAAGTGATGGCATTTGGCATCAGACTTAAAATGGTCACAGTTTTAGTATTTAAAAGTATGGTCCTCTCATCTCGAAAACAAACAATAACAACAACAACAACAACAACAATAATAATAACAATAAAATATACTAGTACTACATGTCATGATCCTCATCACTCTTTCTAATAAATGTACTATATTAGGGATGGTAAAGCAGCTTTCTTTGCTTTGCCATATGGGGGATAATAAGTAGGAAGAGCTAAGGGGGGCAAAAGGTATTGGGTTCTTCTTTCTCTTGTAATGGTTGTTCCCTTCTTTTTCTTTCATGACTTTGCTTACCTTTGTTATTGTATGCTAATGGGCAATGCACTAATTAATGCATGACCAGCTATTTAGATTCCCACTTCTTCTTCTTCTATTACTACTACTAGTACTACAAAAAGTACCAGTATTACTTTTACTACAGCTCATGCAGTCAACATCATATCATCAGAGATGCCTTACAAACCCCTAACTAGCTTTGCATGGCTAAAAATGAAGCAATAAATATATGTGCGTCCTTTTGTTGCTCATGCATGTATGCATGCAAGCAACTCTCATTTGCCATGCACATGCATGCATGCAAACCCTTTTTATGTGTACGTGGTTACGTGGTTACGTGGTTGAATTACGGTTGAGATGATCACTTGCATTGAGAGGCCTCTCCAGCTCATATATATATATATATATATATCTTTTAATATTGATTTTTATGTATTAATGGATGTATCCTATTCATACTGCATGATGTAGTCCAGTGGGAGACATTGCTCATTGATGTTTTGGTGCATGTCTTTGGCTTGTCCACTTATGGTAAGACAGGATTCAACATCCAACACTAGCATTACACGCCATGATTATTGCTCAATTCTTTCAATCATCATCATGTGGTCTCCTAACAATACATCTCTCTCTCTCTCTCTCTCTCTCTCTCTCTCATTCATATAATGTACATTAATATTTTCAAATGGATATGGTTGACATAATTATCCACAAATATTCTAACTGAACTAATTTCATGCTTTCATTGTAAGGAACAGTAACCTCTTTAGACTAACCAATCAAATTGTCAAATGGTTATGAACGTAAGTCAATGCGCGCGCACTTAGTTAGCAATAATTGTATATATATATATATATATATATATATATATATATATATATTGTTGCTTCAGCAAAGGTTAATGTGAACATGTATTAAAGAAATCAAAGTAGGCAGTGAAGACCAACCCTAAAAGTACTCTAAAACAAAACCATTAGGTCAAAAACAAGTGAATTGTATGATTTTAACTTTAATTCTGTGTATTCCATCATGCCTTAACATTGCTGCTAAATAGAACTTTAGACTAACAAAGAGGCTAACTTTTGACTTTAAAAAAGATAATAATAATAATAATAGTAATAATAATATATAGACTGTAAGAAAATAACTTAATTAATCATTGGTATTCTTAAGGCAATGGTACTGTGGATAGAGATGGTCCACTAAGTCAACTACTTGCCTCATTAGGCATATTATAACATATCACTTCTTCATTTTGATGACTCACAAGTGTTATTTTAAGTTCCGTTTGTCAAACTATTACCAATATAGTATTAATTGATCAGACATTGAGCTCCTTAGCTCATTTACATATTATATATATATATATATAATGGCCTCAATATATTATTTCTTTTCTTTTTTTACTTTGTGTTTAATTTATTTGAATATTTCAGACTTTAATTTAGTGCCTATTCATGACGCCATCCATGCCAAGCCATTGCACATCTTATTCTTTCCTTTGCTTTTCCTCTTCATCTTTAGAATTTCTTATATATATATATATATATATATATATATATATATATATATCATGTTCAACTTAAATATATTAACTAATTAAGAGTAGTAAAGTTAAAAAGGATGGATTCCTCTTCCTTTTATCTACCTTTCTGCTCCTTTTTTTGCTTGTACATATACAAAATACTGCTTTACTTATAAGCTTTAATTTGGTCTTTGGTGCTTGTGTATGTGATCCACAAAAAAAGAAAGAAAGAATTTCAAAAACATCCAAAGCTTGTCTTTTCTTTTTTGTGCAATTACATAAGATTAAGTAAACAAAAATGTCTAACATATTTCAATCAAAATAATTGATGGGACTATTTACAATGACTTAACATTTGATAGAGACTTGGGGGCAATTTGATTCGGAAGTGAATTGCCGAAGTGATAGAAGTCTGAAAGTGGTACTTTGGTGGAAGTCAACAGTTCAGCTGGAACTATCCACTTCAGTGTATTTGGTTCAAGTTGAAAACTGGACTTTGGAGACCACTTCCTGTGTTTGGATGGTTGAAGTAGGTATCTGAAAAATCTCACTTCATCACTTTTTGGTGTTTGGTAACACTGAAGTGGGGATATGATCACTAATTCGGTGAGGGGGTAAAGTTACCCCTTCATGCTTTTTAAACTTGTTTAATTACATCATATGATTTAATTACTTTATTACGATAGTAATAAATAATTTATTTATTAAATTAAAAATTTTGCACACCACATAATTAATTTAATACCATGCTATTAAATTAAATTAAATCGGTTAATATATTATGTTTAATTATTAATTAGTGAGAGTAGTGATTTAATTATTTCATTACCATGGTAACAATTAGTTTATTTATCATTGAAAAATATTGCAAAGTGGGCTGAAGTGGGAGGCTGAAGTCATGGCTTCGGGATTTTTCTAGCTGAAGTCAAACACCGAAGTGGTTGAACTCAGAAGTTGACAAATCATCACTTTTGGGTCCAAATCAATGAAACAAACATACCGAAGTGGGCTGAAAGTGGCCACCTCGGTGCCCACTTCGGTGAAACAAACATCCCCTTCATACGTACACTAATTAACTTGAATATTCATAATGCATTTCAAGGAAAAGAAATTTCAATGTCCATGTTCATGAAACTTCAAATTAAACGGTAAGTTTCGTGTCATCTATTTATTAGAAGATTGGAGCTAATGATCAATTTTGTCTTATTAATGACAATAAGAACACCGCATGCCATCAATAAGAGAATACAGACAAAAGAGATAATTTATATTTTTTCCAAAAATGATACATTTGGCAATCTTATATTGCTTGCACTTCTCTCTAATACTCATGCAGCCATTTTATGATAATTTCACCCAATCATTGCTTTTTAGTAAAATTAATGAATTGATATGAATACATTTAACCCTTAAGTTTCACAATATGTGGAGTGTGTGTATATATATATAGTTCACATTGAAATAGCCTTGTAATTAATTAACAACATGTATACAAAATGAAATGAAATAAATTAAAGTAGAAAATTAATAATAATATTATTGTTGTTATATTATAAAAAAATCAATGATAAACATTGAGTATACAGTGAGTAGTTTGGATGAGAAGAACATCACCAAAAGAACACCATTGAATGAGAATAGGCAAAGAAGATGCCAAAGAATGAGCGGGAAAGCAACGCATGAAACACTGAAAGATCCTCCCGCTTGCCAATTCTGGACGACTAGCATCGCGCCACGTGTCACAATAGACACGAACCACGTCCTCATCAACGCTTTTTGGCCACTCGATAGAATTCTCACCTACGTGGATCTTGCTCAACCGTCCGATCCCATGAGCATCCCATCCGACGGCTCACCTCCTCCCTCTCCTCTCTTTGGCTCTCACCACTAGTGGCCACTGAATTATGCCTCTCAAAAAACATTCCCTCGTTGTGGCCTCCTTTTTCCTCGAAATTTTGGAAAAAGTTTTACTTCTTTAGTACGAGAAAATTTTTATTATTTTTTTTTTCATGTCGAAATTTTTCATGTTTTGATTCTTCTTCCCTTGATTTACACGAATAATATTTTTATTATTTATTATCATGTAGCCTTTTATCCAACATAATAAAATGCAATTGTTTCTTATATATATATATATATATATATATATTACTAAATAATTTTAATTAGAAGAATAGTTACTATGTGTGAAAGATGTGTTTTTTTTTTATTTATCCTTTATATTGGAAGAAAATGCTTCTATATTGCATACAGCTAAGTAATTTAAAGAACAAATTAGGTAATTAATTTTACGGTATTTATAAATCAAAATTTATAAAAATAAATAAAGAAAACATAAAGGTTGTGGGGGCAATGGTGGGGCAAATTCGATCGATGATGTTGTTTCCCACCTATAGTGGATATCCATAAAGTCGAATTCAATCTATATATCTCTACATATATCCCACTCTTAATGACTAACCTTTCACTTTAATTTTTAGAAGAAACAAAAGTACATATACGTAAATCCTTGGTTTCATGAAAGATGCTTCAATTCTTAAAGTTGAAAGAAGAGAAAAATCAAAGCTCACACTGTTATTATTATATTTTTGATGAACATATGTACAAACACTAACAGGTTAAAGGATATATATATATATTAAGTCAAAAGTTATATTTATTTTTTCTTTTTTTCCTATACTCTTATATATATATATATTGATAGATAGATTCACACATGATAACTCAACTCAAGCAATATAGGTACTAAAGTTACAAAACTTAGAGGTTTTATAAAAATATACAAGAAAATTTAAACTTTTTCCTCGGAACGTGCTTAAATACTCCTTAAATCAATAGTTTTTACAAGCGTACAGAACTCATGTTTTCTCAAAAAAACGACACATAAAATGTGTATGTGCTTATTAGGCACACATATAAGAGCCAGGCTGGGTGCAAATGGGCCCCAGCCGAAGAAAACGGATGGTGTGGGGCCCTGGGGGGATTGAGATACGAGGGATCGGAAAGCGAGCACGTGTGGTGGGAGGACGTCCATGTTCTAGCCCATCATAGGTCGACACGCGGTGAGGCCCGATTGGTCGGTGGTTAATGAGTACGGCCCGGCAGGCTAGTGGGCCCGGCGGCCGCAGAGAACGTGGTGGCGGGCCGGCGAAGCCCGCGGGTGCGGCACGGACCAGGGGTTAGTTATGGGCCTTTTAAAGAAAGATGTGAGAGAGAGAGAGAGGGGATGGATTATGTCTTCATATCTTGGGACTCAAGTCCCCACATCACATCGCTTTGTCTTTCTCTTTCTTCTCTTTTTATTTTATTTTATGTTTATTTTACTTTTTATTTTATTTTTTCTCTTGTATTTATAAGGTGACAATTGATTGCATGATCCATGGAGACAATCTCACGTACACTAAACTAACACATGATATGCAGATAGATGTCCATGGAGAGGAGAGGGTGAATTGGTTGCTCAGGGATTTTGTTGGATTTTTTTTTGTTTTTTACTTTTTTATTCTTTCACTGGAATACTTGAATGAGTGGAAGACCGAGATGAGTGGCAGTGAGTGAAAAAATAAAAGGGTTTATTAACTTATATAAAAAAAAGATACAAAAAAATTTAATGCCTTTTGTTATGTGAAAATCTCTCTATTATTTATGCTTTGTTTAGCTGTTTTATGAGACCTTTGGCAGCAAAATAAGATTGGATATTTCTGAATGCCGCATATTTACCCTTGGCTTGAACTTTTTTATAAAAAAAATATTAATTAAAATAAAATCAAAAAATGTTTTATGTCACTTAATATCTAACCAAACATAATATTCTTTTTCCCATACAACAGGAGAATAATATTCTTTTTCCCGCCAAACTCAGTTAAAAGTTTATGGTTTACCCATGTTTACAAAATTATTTATTTATATTATTCCTGGCCACAAACAAACAGAGCCAAAACATGTGCAAGTTGCGGTAGAACACAAAGTGATCCGTAGCAGCACTAGACTAAGGTGGTCAAAAGGCATTTGTCCTGTTTATATCCGTACTGAAGAAATAAGTGAAAAAAGTCCATCCATGATCCACATGTACAAACTATAAACCCACATATACACACACACACACACATATATATATATATATATATATATATATATATAAAGATCATAACAAACATACACATAACTCTATGTCCTAGTTGCCCGATTGTGTCAGGGTTAAGGACAGTCACAAGGACCAGGGTCTGGTCCTTAGTGGGTGTGTGACTTTTGGGATCAGAATCCAATTTGGATCCCAAAGATGAGATGAAGAAGATAGGCCAAAATATTGAGTGAAGTGAAAAGAGCAAAAGAGTGTCAGAGAGGCACAAAAAACACCCCTCGCTCACTCACTCACAGTCATGCTTTTTACTCTTTGTTTGTTCCGAAAAACAAAAAATTTATACAAATATGGATCTTCTTCATTCATATTAGATCATACCATTTTTGACACATTGGCAGGATGGATATTGGAAAAGCATGCTACCTATTTCTTATTACATGATCTCTTTCTTTGTGTCACTCCCTGTCGCTCATTCATTCGTTCAAGACTCTCCTGTGACGTCAATTGATGTCATTGTCATAGAAAAAACCCACAGGCTATTTTGGTATTGAGTTATTAACAAACATTGTTCTGTGGATTCAAAAGAAATTGAATCTTACGAACCCTGAAACTATTTGTGTTACAATTGAAATTTTTATACGTTTTAAGAGTATCTCAACACTCTTTTTTCCCTTACATGCATAATGCCATTTATGCATCAACTATTTATTAGAAAAACAAGAAAACACATAAAACTATATATATATATATATATATAATTGCTTTTTCATTCAGAGTAATGGCCCCCAGTTTTCTTTCCCTTTGTTTTCACCCCAATCATCCAATATCAAAATCACTTACACCAATTCATAAGGCTCTAGCAATGTCGTTTTCTAACAAACCATGCCATGTACTATACCTATGACTAACACTGATCTTATACCTACAGAAATTAAAAAAAGTTGAAAAAAAAAAAACATAAGGAAACAAACAAAACCAGCAAACAGCCCAAATAAATTTATCAGAGCTTGCGACCTACTTGACCAATACAACCCAGTTTCCTCCCTCCCGTACTCCTCATAATGAGGATGAGGATGATGATGGTGATGGTGATGATAATAATAATAATAATAAGGTTAAATAAAAAAGGGAAAACCACAATTAATCCATCCAAGAAATTCTCAGATTAATAATCACCAGAGTCCAAAAGTAAAAAAAAAAAAAGAAAGAGAGGAAAAGATCCCGGTGGGGATCCCGTGATAACAAAGAAGAGTCCCCAGTGGGCAGACAGAATCGAAGCCGTACGAGAGAGCATATCCAAAAGAAGAGGACAAGAGAAGGGATTAAGCGATCCAATTGGAGATCTAGGTGCCCCCCCCCCCTCCCTCCCTTTGTCCACTCATTCAAAAGCCCCATCCATTCCAAGATACTACTACCATCAATCCACAAACGTCATCTCTCAAAAATATTCAACCTCTCTTCTTTCTTTCTCCAGCCCAAAAGGGAACAAAGCCCCTCCCACCCCCAAACCTCCTATGCCTCTCCTCTTCTCTCTTTTTAAGTCATCATTGCCTTACACTACCATTACTACTACTTACTGAGCCTGATGCACATGATCTTCAATCATAATGTCTCTCTCTCCCATGTGGTCAAATGTGTAACTTGCTCTCCCTCTTGTCGGCCAACTTGTTCTTCCTCCTAACTTCCCCCTTCTTTCCTACTTCTACCAACAACAAAACAGCACTTCTATGTCTCGTTACCATGCATACTACATGTATGTATCATGTTGTCCGCTTCCTAACGTGTCCAGTAGGGAAATAACCTTTTTATCAGATACAACTGTGAGACCGACATATCAAAATCAACACACAATGTGATTCCACTTTGAGATTTGGATTTAAATTAGAATAGAATTCAAAGAAAGAGAAGAAAAGAGAAAACAAAAGCATTGGATGAAACAAAAAGGGTTGATGAGGTGAGTCGACCAACTGAACTTTAAAAGTTCAAATGCTCCAATGTTTTGGTGCCTGTCACCTTAAGCTCATTCACTAGAGACTTTCATTGGTGGCGACAAATCTGTTTTGACAACATTAGTTTGGGTGATAAATGTAACTTGTTGGTGATGCCAGACTCATGGGTTTCAAATGTGCTATAACTACAAAATGGTGTAAATGTTATCTGTGAAGTCAAGGCCACCTATCATTGTCTCTTATTAAATATACTTTTGTCTACTAAATCACTAGCTATGATATAATGATAAATAATAACAAAAATCAGTAGCTTGGTGCAACAGAAGTTTAAGATTTTACTTCTTCTGTCTTAAAACTAACAAGGCATTGAATTCCATGGAATCAAGTCATAGAGGCAAGTAACAAGAATGAATTAATAAGGTATTGACTAACCTCGGCATTTCCTGTACGTTTCTATCGAGGGTGCCTACCTCCAAGATGAACCTTTTTGTTGCCTTTTTTTCCAGATAATAATTATCACATACAATCAGATTTAAATGTACACAGCCTTCACAAATGAAAAGGCTCAAAATGAAACTTAAATCTTCAATTGACCCCTAGTGATATACCTTAACAAACTTGGCTGTCATATTTGTCCCCCTCATAATGTTTGGTTCTCAAACTTTATGGGAGCTGAGTGCGCACAGAAATTGAATCATGCCCGTTTTACAGGCCTTTGCACATATGACTTGTTTGGATCCTCTGTTTTGAGTTTTGGGGGTCGGATTTCACCCTTTTTGCCCTATAAAACCATAAGCAACTTGTGCTCAGAATACGAGCAGAAAGTCATTCTATTTCAATCCTGCAGTTCTTGTCCCAGAAAAATAAAGAATTGCACTCTCACCTTCTTCCCAGTCTTCATAAAATCTCTCCAGCTAGACACCTGGAGTACCAGGCATATGAATCAAGTCAGTTTGTTGTGCACATATAACTCTTAAATAAGGTCAATATAACCCAAGTCATTCACATTCATGGCAGTAGAGTTGTACTTGAACTCTATGAAAATCAAGATTTAAAACATATGATCCAAGGCTGGTTTGCTGTATAGCATAAAAGGCATCTCAAAATCAAGTAAAATAAATACAAGGGAAAATCATAATATGAAAAGCTCCTACATAGTTCTAGGAGATGAAAAACCAAGTTGACATCTGGCATCCTCAAGACCTAAACATGCATATATTCCTAATCATGTTATTGTATCATTTTTCATATGAGACACATGCAATAACCTCTTTGGAACGACAAACACCCATCTCTTAAGTCACATGCAATATAGAAGTCTGAGCTTAATGTCAACTTACATATAAATGCAATTTTCAAGTTAGATTAGGTTGACCGAAACAAGTGAAGGATATATGCCTAAAAACAGCAAACAGGCACATAATAACTCAACTTTGTGGTATAACAACTTATATAGAAAAATGAGCAAACATAACTAGCAATTGAAATATCCAAACCGGATTCAACATAAAGAAACAAATGGAATCACAATGCACATAAATTATGTCTCAAAAATGAGAAAGGGAAGAATTTCTCAAGACAAATGTTCAACATACCCGACCCTCCCTTGTTTCTTCCCATTGTTCCTCATGCTCACGCTTCCTTTTCCACATCTCCTTAGTTTCTTCCTCATCCTTCTTAAGTCTTCCTTCCTCTTCTGATATCTGCAACATGAAAATTATATGTTCCAGATGAATAGAAACTCCCAAGGAATAATTATTAAAAAAATCAAACGAGATAAATATAACAAAGAAGATAACCAACCCGCATCTGCATTTTTCTCCGTCGCCACTCTTGGTCAGTCAAGTTCTCCCTAACTTTCATTTTTAACTGCTGCTGAAATTCTGGTGATTGCTCATATTGCTGTTCATATTTTCCCTAATCATATAAGCCAAATGAATTTATCTGATCCTTAGTCGATAAATTTACAACTCTTATTCACTAACTCAAAAAGCGAAATGCCACATGTCATACAAATTGCATATACTTCATACACAAGGCTGTTTATCTCCTAGATACAAAGGTTCACTCAATATGAGGATGAATATGTGCATTAAAGAAACACAGCAGAATATAAAAACCAACAAAATCTCAAAGACAATAAATAGCATGAAAAATTGGCAAAACATCTGCAAAATCACCTTAAGGAGAGAAAACATTCAAAACAGGAAAAAGACAGTACAAAGATATCAGCTAAGCAACAAGCTTTCTAGACAACGAACAAAATCTAAAAACACCCGGGAATAGATGTTTTCTATTAACCTGAACTTGAGTGCTCAAACAAGTTTCTGCTTGTCAAGTTAACTGAAGTCTTAATAATAAAAAAATGGTGAAAATGTTTGTGTTAGACACATGACTATCTTATAGCATGTGAAGGTTCCATTTCATAAAATCAACAATGACTGTTCTTGCACGCATGAGTGAGGGGGTCAATAAGTTCCCAGGGAACCAATAAGTTTTGCCCCACCAGTATATCACACAAGTTGTCCTCAAAAATTGTTGAATGGGAATTTCTAAAATCTCTAGTGGGTAAAAAGATGTCACCCCGGTTCCAGAAACTTTCATAAGTAACCTAATACAGGAGGGAAACAAGTTTGTCCCCAAAAACTTTTGAGCTGTATAAGCCTAGTCCATTTACTTACACGAGGTTACAATAAGAAATCAGCATAAACGGAAAACTGCATGAACACAGCTATGCTAATAGTATGCTTAGACTGAGTTGGGATGTCATTGGTTTCTGTATGCTATTACCCAAGCCCAATTATCATAACAAATATGTTAAGTTCATATCATGCTCAGGTCAATCAGCTTTCAACACAAACTTTTGTGGATATAGGCAGCACATGAGTTAGTACACACTTAGACCAGATATATCGAGAATTTTGGATTATGTTCACAAAGGTTGGTTCTAATAAATGTCAGCAAGTCTACAGAAGCATGCCAGGTATGGAATTGACTTAGACAAACAGGTCATTATACTAGGTCAGATGGGGAATGGGTAAATTGACTTAGTTACGAGTGAGAGTACGTCCAACAAGAATTAAGGTACTAAAGAAGAAGAAAAGAGTGTGAGAGTAATGCCAAGAGTGAGAAATTTCGAGGCAACCACCAGGATGAAGGATGAAGTGCCCCTTCTCAATACTACCTTTACTTCACCAGCACCTTCAACATACATTTGCAGTGGAAAAGGAAGGTTATGCACCTCATATGTACAATAAATTGTGCATCAATAACATGGGACCATATATAGAACTTTTTCAGACAATTCCCTTCAAAATGTGAGGATAACAATCCCAGCCCTTTGTCAGGCAAGGCTTTGAGAAAAACCATGATCGCAAACAATTTGTGGCCCACATCACATCCACTACTCAAGCCATCGAAGGCCAAAAGCAATGTAGAACACCAAATTTGATGGAAGATAAAAGTGCGAAGATACATCAAACACCAAGAAGTATGTAAACAATAAGATATATTAAACTGCCTTGCAATTAAAGAGAATAAATTGGTGAATTCAAACGAAGATAAATCAAGGCCCAAAAATAATAGAATTTGACAAAAATATGAATTCACGTGAAATAACTTGCCTGATAAAACATTCAAGAAATATGCCCTGACAATTATTCTCATTTTCTGAAGTAAATGTGTGTCCTAAATCATTGATGACTCGCAAGGCCAAATAAAATCTTGACTAGGGTAAAATTGAATTAATACATAAAAGAGATGATGTCTTTAAACAAGCAAATAAAAAGATGAATAACAATAAAACAGATGAAACAAAAATAGTTGGCACTAGCACCAACAGAAGAATTTATATGAATTACAGGATATCACACTTTACCTCATCAACCAGTGATTTTATCTTAGAAGCATTGTCTTTCTTCAATTCTTTTCTTCTCTTTGCCCTTAGCTCTTCTGCAGCTCATGTGAAACAAACAATATCAGATCTGTAAACATATCAAATGCATTTTGATTTTTTTTCATAATGACAAAACCACTAGCATGGTAATCTATGGTCAAGAGACATCCCCACATTTGAGTGTCTACGGAGTTGACACCTAGACCTATGCTACACCATACGAAAGTTCTACCAATTTTACGAGCGGGTATCTAATCATACAATGATATCAATAGAGAAATCCAGAATAACAAAAGTACCACACTGGTATAAATAAGGGGCTCAAACTACAAACAACATTGAAATTGCATGTGAAACCATGTGGCATCTATTGACATACCAATTCCAACTGAGCATAACAGCATTTTAGCATATGGTTGAAAAGCTACTGACAACTGAAGAAAAATGCAAAGGACATACAGGGCATACAAACCCAGTTAAATGTAGTATATAAAATGGCAGTTTCAATTACGCATAGTTCTTCACTGAGAAAATCATTTCATATCACAACCAACAAGAGAGGTACCAACCAAAAGACCACAAAGTTACGAGAGATCTTGCAAATCTTTTACTACAAGCTCACGAATTTCGATTTGTAAACATACCTTTTGCAGCATTAATTTGACTTAGGAGATACTCCCTTTCCTGAGGATCAAGCAATAATTGTTGAGCTTTTGCTAATGCTGTCATGAGTCGAACTTAGACCATCAGTGATCTACCTTCTAGAGATTGGAAAAAATGAATAAAATGACAATACATGCTTTTTTTAAAACAAAAGAACCTTGCATCCACTGCATGATTCAAACATGAGAAAGAAACATAGGAAGATAAAACAAGGACTTTTTTACAAGATGCTAATTGCAATGTTTGGCAGCAGGGAAACCATGATCATCTAGTTGTAACAGAGCACAACTCACACCAGAGGGATAACACTATTGCTAAAGACCAGTTCACACACAACAACTAGCGTGACCAAAGAACCAATGGTGAAGAAGTATATATTGCATCAGCAACACTTGTTACCGACAAGCCACATATCCTACTACATTTATTCTTTTTTTTATCTGCAGGTGCATAATTAGAAGTGCATATTGTAGGGGCAAAACTTATCTCAAGTGTACACACTAAATAAATCAGAGAGAGAAGATCTCAATTAGAATCCTTCACACATTTCATGTGACATTATTGTAGTCAGCTGCAGTAGATAAAGAAGTCTTTAAACCACCTTCTCTTCCGACTTTAAGCAATTTTAATATTGTATGTACATTCCAATGTTTCAAATGTTAAACAGGGCAATAATAAAATTTGCCAATCTTAACTGGTGCAAACTCAGCTAGTATGTGGGCTCCAATATAGCAGTATTACTAAGAGCTCAGCAAACATATTCCTATTCAACCAGAACTCAAAAGTAACGTCCATCAGGTTCTCCAAAGATGCTACTTCAATGTTATGAAATCTTTCGGTTATTCAAAATCTGCAGTTGAAATTTAAATTATACGCAAGCACAAATAAACCCGGAAAGACATAATTACAAAAATATTCTGCAAAACAATTCAGGCCTGTTAGAGTCTAGCTACCTGCAAAAGCCTCCTTAGCCTGAGGATGCTTGCATTTATCCGGGTGAACCAGCAGTGACAACTGAAAATGTTCAGAACATCAGGCACCACCAAACGATAGTTGGCAATAGGAGAACAGTCAATGTTTAACGGAAAGTGATAACGAGATCCATGTTTATATCACCTTCCTATATTGTTTTTTTACTTCTTCTGGTGATGAATCGAAAGATAAGTTCAGGTGCTCAAAAGGGTTCAACTTGAAGCAGGCAAGTATCCTAAGAAAGTGTTATCAAACATAATGGTCAACCAGAACGAATAAAACAGCAGTTAAAATGTGAGTAAAAACTAAGTAGTCCACGAGAAATCAAGCCATAGTAATATTTCTGTGTATAAACGGACCATAAAATTGAAAAAAAAAATCAAAACCAATACTAAAATCAGCTTAGCAGAAATGAAATTCAGCCAAGATGATTTACAAAAGAGGAATTTCTATGAGATAGTAAATTCTCTCCATTAGCACATGTCAGAAAGGTATTCTCAAACAAGAAACTGCATAGCCTTCTCTTCCCTGATCATTCTGACTCTTTGAGCAACCAAACAAGGAATTTATCCAACTATTTCTTTCAACTACTTTGCAATTTCTTATTTTTTTCAAACAAAAATCAGAACATGATGGTTTCACCACTTCACAAAATATGGATTTTATACACAGCATAAAGGTAAGGTTTCCCATCCCCTATTAACAACAATAATGGCGCACATGCATATGCAATTAGAGCAATCGTATTTGAAGGCCAGATCTGAAGTCTCTGGGTCAGATGTGGCCAAAAATATGATTAGGACCTCAGATTTAGGTCCTAAGATTGGTCTTTAGCCCTATAAATATGAATCTTTGAAGACAACCCTGTCCTATCCTAGTTGCTTCTGAATCATCAACAGCCCTGCAATGAGGATAGATAGAAATTTTCATTCTAGCAGGTGAAATTTAGAGAACTTGGCACTGAGATCTAGGGAAAGGGAAATACATGGTTTTGGCCCTCAAGAGATCAAAATTAACTCAAAAGTTTGACTCGGGTACATATAAGATTTTCTTGATGAAGCTCGGAAGCATATCTTAGTTGTTATATTGGATTTTAAGCTATATCTGGAATGTTGTCGATGCATGAAGGGGACAATTCTGCTCAGATTGCATCATAAACAGATGGGAAAAAAATTATATTAATAAATAATAAAAAAATAATATGCATAGAACTCACGACGACCAAAAAAGGGAAACACTGGAAAAACTGTTAAATTTGTTCCCTGTCAACAAATGGTTCCCAAATTTGTTTTGGTCTGATACACATCACACTTTTGATTTTTATCACCCACAAAACACTAAGTTTTACAACAATCAGCCAAGACAGAATAAATATCCTGTAATTCAGCTTTGTACAAATGATTGGTGAAGACTTTAAAAACAAATTTAGGAGGCATGCCATGAAAACAACTATATCCTCAGGGAGGTTCTCCACAAAAATTCCTCTGAGGTTGCACCCTCATCACTATACCCAAACCACGTGAAATTGAAACTAGACCTACTACCCAAATTTGACTCCATCTTCCCAATCTCAGGAAACCACCCCCAAATTCGCAGAAAACTCAAAGGCAATCCTACAATATTCGGATTAATTTTCATCCAGACATGAAAAACAAACACTAAATTACGCTTATCGGGGTCATAAACCGCCACAAATTCATCACCCGAATGAAAGCCTTCTAACCACTAAAGAACCCTAAAGGAATTCATTACCACAATCCATCCTCTCATTCAACCGATCAGGCATAAAAAAAAAATGGAAAAACGAAACAGGCGCTGAGCTCCTGGATCAAAATAAAGAGAGAAAACAAACAATTTCGAATAGATTCGAACCTGACGACCTCGTTGTCCCTCTCGACCTCACTGACTTCAGCGAAGAAGCCCTTGAGGATGAGATCCTCCCCCGTCTCGCCGGCCATCTTCTCGATAGAAGATTGCCTCTGCTCTTCTTCTGCTCCGACGCTCGAAGAACGATGAGCTTCCTTCAGGGCAGGAAAGAGTCGCTTGTTTAGGGTAAGAATATTAGCTTTTTTTTGGGGGAAAAAGTTAAAGCCATGTAAATCTTCATAGAGAATTACGGTGATTAAAGATATTGGGGTTTTTTTTTTTTTTAGATTCGTCGCTAAAAACGATAATATTTCATATTTTTTAAAAAAATAATGAAAATTTACAAAGATTATAATGAAAAGAATGATGATAAATACATTCTACTAAAAATAACAGTATAGCTACATGCAAGAAGGAAAGAAGTCACACTATCCACTTTGAAAGAATTAAATAGTAAATTTTTCAAAACAGGTCAAGTAAAAAAAAATCTAAAGATAATAGCTTATTTTAAAAAAAAATTTAAAATATAGTCCAGGTTATTGCTGTATTTACATTTATTAAAAAAATAAAAAATGTGGATCTCTCTTGTAATATATATTGCATACATAATGTTTTGTTTTTTTTTTTTTTTTTTTTTTTATTTATTTAAAAATAATTTATTTTATTTTATTTTTTGTTTTTTTTTTTTTTTTTTTTTTTTTTTTTTTTTTTTTTTTTTTTTTTTTTTTTTTTTTTTTTTTTTTTTGGGGTAAAGGTAAGTATATATTCTTTTTTTTGTTTTTTTTTTTTGTTTAGGGGGGGGGGGGGGGTGTTTTTTTTTCCCTCCGGATGGGAGTATGCTTATCCCTTTGTAATTTGTGATGTTAATAAGTTTTAATTATATAAATAAGTATTTATTTATTTATTTTTTAATGTGACCTAAAATTCGTTAACATATTAGAACTAAAATTTGGATTTAGTTATTAAGTCTTAATTATTCGATAATGATTGCTTATTTATATTATTTTTAGCGTGATCTAAATTTCATTTAAGATAGTGTATTAAAATTGTAACTTTACGATGAAAGTTTCAATAATTCGATAATGAGTGTTTAATTTTATTTTTTTTAAGCTATTTAAATTTCGTCCAACTTTGTTATTAAATTTGTAATTTTGTGATTAAGTTTTAATTTTTTTCATATATTTTTTTTGAATAAAAAAAATTAAAAAGTTATTTCATGAGAAAACCCTTTCCCTCTTTTTTTTTTTTTGGGGGGGGGGGGGGGGGGGGGTTTTTGTTGTTTTTTTTTTTTCTTTCGGCCCAAAAAAGGAAAAAAAAAGATGGGAAGGGGGGGGGAAGTCTCCACTTCCCCTCCTCCCAAATGAAACCAAACAAACACGTCCATAATGTTTTAAGCTTTTAAGTAAGAGGTGACAATTGGTATAAAAAAGTCTAATCGTGTAAATATAATAATATAATACCAAAATGCTAGATAATCGACTTAATAAACACTTACACAACCCATATATGAAACATATAATACAATACGACCCATTTAATCCATTTAACCTGTAATTGGGGTTGGGTCATGTAATTAAGTAGTGTAACATTACATAATTTGACCCACTTAAGACACTTATAATTGGGTATTGTAACATAACACAACACAACCTATTTGACCTTTTTTTATAATGGAGAAGGATGCACTTAATGAATTTAAGGGTTTTGGAGGTGGAGCCACAAAGGAGAAGATAGGTGAAAGCAACATTTTTTTTTTCAGTGGATTTTCATATAGAATTAAAGAGTAGCCATTTAAACTATGGATCTAGGGTTTTTGCATAAGATGTCTGTATATATTTATATATGTTGCCTATAATTATATTTTTATCCTTATATTTGTGTTTTACACGGGCTAATACATTACGGTATACAACCATTTACAACACAAACCCATTTATACTAAATCCATACACATTTTAAACCTTGTCAACTTGTATAGTATAATTGTGTTAGTACCCATTTTACCACTTTTAAGTGATCTGATCACATAATATGATTGTCAATTTAAATTTGTCACTTATAATCAAAAATATCAAATTAAAACAAAATTGCAAGTTTAGTGAACCATCTCTCGCTGGCCATGGTGAAAACATCGACAAAGGGTACGAGATTTTTTTTTTCATTAATAATATATTGTTCTCTTTGTTATGCAAGCTGTATTAGATAGAACATTGATTTGCCTCTGATTCACTAAATAACTAAAACAAAACCCTAATAAAAACCATTATATCTGTCTTTATTATGAAGTAAGGGTTGGTATTTTTTATAATAATTTAGTCCCATCATTAATTGCATATCTCACTTTGGCGATTAAATTTGAGGTTTTTAATAATATTCATTAGAGAAAAAGAGTAGAATGAAACATTAAAAAAAAAAAAAAACTATTAGTAGTCCTAGTATTGTCGCAAAATAGTGATGAACAACACACAAAAGTAGTGTAATAGTATCATAACCATCCATAATATTATTCAACTGAGTCGCGTGATCTCTCCGCATTCATTTCATAAATTGCATGATAAAAAAATTTATTAATTTAAGTATCTTTAGTTATAAAATAAAAAATATATAACATAATAAAAAATACATAAGAAATACAAGTTATTATTATAAAAATTGTTATATATTTTATTATTACATAATAAAATTATATATTTGTCTTTAGATAACATCTCAGTGAAAAAACTGTATTTTCATTTTTGTGTAAAAAATAACTTGAAAAAAAAAATGTTAGTTTTAGTTTTGAAAAACAGGGGAAAACACCCCAAAAATAAATCATTTTTATTATTTATAAAACATCGTTTAAATTTTAAAAAATAATCAGTATGGCGGTGCCGGCCCAAATTAATCATCACCGCAGCACGAATTCCGAGGCTTTTTTGGACGGATAGCGTAAGAGTGAAGCCTTTTATGACAAATCTCTCGCTCTCTCTCTCACACACTCTCTCTCCAACAAAAGGCCTGTTATTCTCGATCGAATCACGCGACCCAACGTGGCCACGACCTCTCCCCCTCAACCATTACCTCCCCACCGAGCCTCGCGTGGCCCGTCTCCCTCGCGCCCGATCCACGCTCCTCGATTCTCCATCTCCCCTTCCAGGTCTGATCTCACGCCTTTGCCTCTCTCGATGTTTTCTCTTCCGATTTTCGCGTACACTGTCAAAATTTCCGAGTTTTCAATCATTTTTTGGGTCTAGGGTTTGTAGAATTTGAGAAAGATTTTGTTTTACTTTTTTTTTTTTTTCTAGGGCTGTAGATTTGGATGTTTGTGTGTTTGTTTGGGTTGCGTTTTGTGTGGGTTTCGATGGATGTGGGTGTTCGTGGTTTGTTATTAGGTGTTGAGAGGTTGGATTTGTTTTGGACGTGAAGGTTGTCCCTGGGGTGGGTAAGTGCATCTACTTCTCAGCTGGATGGATTTTGCGTGAGTTTTGGTTATGTTGGATGTGTTTGGTGTGTATATTCTTCGGGAGGGATTGGAAATTTTGATTCTTCTAGATTTTTGAGACATTCCGTCTGCGATGACATTGGATGCTGTTATTCTTATGAACTATCATGATAAAATGTCAACTTTGCATGTGGGTACCTGTACTGACTTTGCATTGTGAATGCATTGTTGGTTTGGGGGTTTGTCCTGAGATTATTAAGATTGTGGCTGAAGTTGTTTTGTTATTTGAATTACTTTTGTTGATTTAATGATGCTATTTCGACCTGGAAACTAATTTATATGTGGATGCTGAAAGAATTATAGTTAGAGCTTGGATTTTACTCTGTTTAAGGCTTCCAAGATGAGTTTGACTTAATTGCATGATCGCATCATTTTTAAAACTACTTGGGTGAAGCCCATAGAGGCATTTGGATCCAGAAGCGAATCATGGATTATATTCCGGTTAAAGTTCAAAATGGCATTTGGAATGGAAATAAAGGCTGGTGTAGCCTGATATGGACAAGATTTACACTATACTAACATTGCTAAATCCAAAACTCATAGAAGAACCTAGCAGAAGAGTAGTCTCGAGAGGATTAGGGTGTCAGTTAACCTACAGCTAAATATAATAAGGGTGTTAAGCTATATCTGCTTTCGGCTCTGAATCTTGCTGGACAGGATGCAGTTTATACATTGGACCTTCGCTCGAATGCATTTGGGAGGTTTGCTCTTTGTTGTTTCTTGTCATGAGCTACTACCAGAAGGGCCAAATTGGGGGGTAGTGATAGATGTGGTTTAGCAGCTCAGTGAACTTGTTTCTTTGTTCATAACTGAAATTGGGTAGATATGATAAAATAAGGGTACAATGGAGATAGGGATCTAGATGAAGATAAAATATAAAGATGAAATGTTCTCTCTCTCTCTCTCTCTCTCTAAGTATATATATATATATATATATATCTTGGTGGGATTCCCCTGGTGCAGCAAATGAATTACAAAATTTCTTTTGCAAAGTCATGCACTTGTATGATGTATGCCCTAAGGCATCATTCTGTTTTCTGAATTTCTTTTAAATTCGCTGGGATTAATATGAAATGTTTCTAGATAGAAGCACTCACAAATATAGGCAGCATATCATTCTAGACCTTTTGGGGTATTGTAGAAGATGTTGGTTGGTTGCATTGTATTGGCTGCGGAGTGCCTTTAAGAACCAATTGATTAAGTCAATTATTGTGAATTGTAAGCTTTATAGTTATTTTTGGATTTCTAAGCAGGCATATTAATGAGCTATAAATGTTTGGATAAATTAAGATGCGAAGTGGCCTTTTGCCTTCATTTGTATCGAACTCGAATTGCCTCGAGGAGCTAATTGATCAAAATAGCATTTGCATGTTGTATTTATGTTGTCTGACATTATTACTTTATTTCAAAACTGACTAAGTTCCTTTTGAACTTATTTATGGGTTATTGTTTTCTTTTTAATTGATATGATGTTCTATTGATCTATTTTAAAGATAATTTTGCTCTACTGAAATTTGTGGGAATAGAAATTTAATTGGTTCACCACGAATATGGTGTTTGTCCAATTTAATTGTGTTAATTATCATTTCTCATTTTTATTGTTAGTAATTCTTTTTCGTTACTTCATCTTATTCTTTAATTGAATATTGTCATCATGATTCTTGGTATATCTTATTAAAAAAAAATATGAATTTGTATTGCCACATAAGGCACATATCACTATGAACCAAGGGAATGGAAACACTCAAAATAACAAGTCTAGTCACCAGTGGTGTATTTAATTTTTTTTCTAGTTTATATATTTTGATTACAATGTCTCATATTTATTGATAATTTTCCTTTTTCATTAGTATCAGGTTCTCGATATATCATTTACTTGTTGCAGTTTGCAATAGTACATTTTGCTATGGCTGTTTATGGACATACATGTCGTTTTCTAGCTCTGATTTACCTAAAATTATTTCCAGTTTATTAATTGTTCATCATGTTTGCCTTGTCTGTAATCACAAAATTAAGTGAAATATTCACCACATTTAAAAAGTAACACGCTACCGTTCCCTTACTTCACAAATTGGGTTCTTGGAAAAATAGTGGGTAAATTAGTCAATAGATGAAGATCCCAGTGCTTCCCCATTTAGAAACAATAATTTAAGAAATATATTGTTTTTTTCCTATCTTATTCCCTGTCTAATTTATATAATCTTTCTTTGTAAGTCAAGGATTTTAAGAATTTCTTCACCATGATTATAGCTAAATATAGTGTTCCTTTTTTTTTTTTGGGCTTCCACTAACAACGCTAATTGAATGGTGAATTTTAAAGGGTATTAAGGGATCTATAGGTTGTTGGAACCTTTTGTTTTCCCATAACTAGAAGAATGCTTTCTGTTTTAAGTTATGGAATTTTGTTTTTGCCCATCTGTTCTTGTTATGATAAACAGCTTTCTTATAATATCTATTTTCCACCTGTTTATCATGAGGAAGTCTATTCTCTCAGTTATGCAATTTTGAAATGCTAGTCATTTGATCCTTGGGTCCTAGTTAAGTGGTTATAAATTTGTTATTGCATGATCCTGTGCTGCTAGAAATGAACAGCTTTTTTTCCTTTTGAACTCTTATCCCACCAGATAGGGCACTAAACGAAAATTCAAGGTAAAAAAATAAAAAATAAAAAAATAATGTATGGTGTTGGTGCTAGTTCTGCTTAAAATATGATACCTGGATTAGTTTTATTCCCTTCACTTCATGCATCATTCAAGAATCTCATTGGATTTGGGAAACATTTGTTGGAGGATTTCTTTGGTTAAATTACTTGGAGTCAACCATGAGTACCTTAGGACATGAAGCAGGGAACTATTGATGTTTGTTAGCTTCATTGGTTTGGATTTAAAGCTGTATTTCCTAAACGTATGAGATGTAAATGGCGTATGGCAACTTGAGTTATCAACTCTTGTTCTAATTTACTGATGGATCAGTCTGCACGTGTAACCCTATTAGAGCAGTGTCTGTGCTTGTGGCTGAGCCTTGGCTGTTGAAATGGTCTTCATGCTTCATGGCAACTTGTTTTAGACTGAGCTTACAATCTAACTTAGTGTAGTTGCACTGTGAATCTTCAACAAGGAGTAGTTAAGTGGTGCTATTACTATAGCAATATGAAGCTTGTTATCCAAATCTAAAAAATAACCTATGGGGTACACTCTCAGAGCGGACTAGTTGGTCAAAACGGCTATTAGGACTGCACATGCAGCACTGTGAAGCTGGTCCTGATGTAATTTGCTCTAAGGATTTATAAATGAACCATCATCTTCGTACTGTTCAAACCCAACCCCCCCGGGTCACAAAAAAATAATAAAAAAGGGTCAACTCTCTGATTAGTACTGTTCAACTTGTTTGCTCATCTTCTTAAATAATTTTATGTTGATGTTGAATTTCATCTATACCTTGTTAACTGTGATATTTCACTTTGATTTTGTTTCAATTCCACTTGGTTCTGTGCTTCTCCCATACTTCTTCTGTGTTACAGTAACTCTTCTGATATTTTGATTAGGAGGTTTGGTCGTTTGTGTAGGTGTGCTGGAAATGACAAGGAGTATCAGGAACCATCGTAAAATTACATCCCGTTGGGCTAGGCCAACCCCATATCCTTTACCTTCACACCATGTTGCTTCAGGAGACACAGCTGATCTGAAGAACTCACCGTTAGGCTTGGAGAAGAAGGATTGGCAAGATGCAACCTGCTCAGTTTGCATGGAATTTCCACATAATGCCGTTCTTCTCCTTTGCTCTTCTCATGACAAGGGTTGCCGCCCTTACATGTGTGGGACCAGCTATCGCCACTCGAATTGTCTGGAGATGTTCAAGAAGGCTTACACTAAAGCAATACCCTCCAATGAAACAAATGCAGGGAATCCTAGCTTGAGCCTGATGACTGCTGGTTGGCCCACTTGCAAGAAATCCGAGGGGATTGAGCTTGCTTGTCCCCTCTGCCGCGGGCAAGTGAAGGGATGGACAGTTGTTGAGCCTGCACGGGAGTATCTGAACAAAAAAAGGAGAAGCTGCATGCATGATGACTGCTCATTCGTGGGAACATATAAACAACTTCAGAAGCATGTGAGGGCTGAGCATCCCCGTGCAAAACCACGAAAAGTGGATCCTATTCTTGAACAGAAATGGAGAATGATGGAGCATCAGAGGGAACGAGAAGATATTATCAGCACAATCAGAGCATCAAATCCAAGGTCAGTGGTTTTGGGCGATTATGTAATAGACTTCGATGGTGGCTCTGACACTGATGGTGAGGAGCTCGGCGTAGGGGAAAGAAACTATGGTGCAAGGGGTGGCTTCAATGCAAACTATTTTTATTTTCTCCTTCAAGAAGGGGCTGGCTCTCTATTGTCAAGGTTTAGTAGAGATGATGAAACATTTGACAGCGTAGAGGATGGTGGTCGTACTGTGATCTCAATTGATGATGACGATGATCCTGCTGTGGATGGCGGTCGTACTGTGATCTCAATTGATGATGACGATGATCCTGCTGTTGATGCAGCTGCTGGCAATCTTCTGGAAGGAGATGATGAGGACTATGACCAAGGCAGACAAGCAGCAATGTCTGTGAATTTATTGAGATCTGGGAGACGGCGAAGGCGTAGGAGCCGTGGGAGATTGTCGTCAGGTGTGAGCTGAAGTAGAATACGGCAGACACTAGGTGTAGGATCATTAGCTGACGGATTTAACAAAAAAATAAAAAAAAGTTTCATCTTGAAGTGCCCTTGTGCATGAACGCTCTCCGTATTTTCATCTTATTTATTCTCACATGATGATATATGCACATCATTGAATCTCATTATCTGATGAACCTCAGAAGATTAAAACCATCTTTTTTGATTTTACGACCACTTGGGCATATGGATTTAAGGTGGCAACCATGTTGTTTAACCAAACACAGGTGAGATAGTGTATATTTGATACTTTTGCCTGAGGATGGTTACTGATGTAATGTAAGCAGTGTTTGAATGCTTGAAGATGTAAATTGATTTTATTTTATTTTATTTTAATTTATTTTTAAGACTCTATCAGGTTTGCAGTTTGTTTTCATTTTGGTGTGCTTTGATTTACTGGTTGAGTATAGGCGGATTAACCAAATGCCAGGAACATTGTTCAATTTCTATACCAGTTTCATAATGAGTAGTGTATTTTGGCTATCCATTTGTAGGCATTCTCATGCTCTTATTTATAATTGGAATGGATTTATTATTATTCTCTAGACTAGACATTCAGTGGAGAACAAGAACATTATTTTGAGTCTTGAATTTAAGTATTTATGCTCAAAAGTTGGCAACATGGATCCGACAGGAGCTTTTTTATTAAATAAATAAGCTCAATACGTCTATGTTTCTGATGTCAAGCGGTAAACATCAAACTGAAAATATTCAACCTTTTTAAAAAGAAAACAGAACTTGAGTTAAATGGAAAAACAAAGAACTTGAGTTAAATTGATCAGATATTTTACTTTTCTAATACTTTCTAAGAATGACTCCAACCAATTATGATTTTCTTGTCAAATAAGTATATCATAAAGTCACCCACGTGTCAATCACCCATAAAACAAAATTTGTTATTTCTTGATTTATGACTAACAATTTTGTTTTTGAATTTTGACACAGTACATAAACCTCTCAGGTGTGCATAAATTTGTCTTGAATATACTACGTATTGTCCCTCTATGCATGAGTTATGCATGACCGACTAACAAACTAACTGAACCAAAAGTTTTATAACCAATTCCATGATTTCACAGGATATATATTTACATATAAACTAATTTTTGATCAACTTTGGTTATATAAATAAATTAATTAAAAGGCACTGCATGCCATGCATACTCAACCTCTTCTTCAACAACATTTTTCTAGGAATAGTTCCTCATAGCGTGTGGAAAATTTAAAACCACTACCTCTGCTAATAGTCAATAGAACTACATATTGACATGCATTCAATGTGTGCATATATATATATTACAAGGGCCCAACGATGTCAACATGATAATTTTCTTCCCCTCTCTCTCACACAATAAATAAATAAATAAATCTGCTGTAAAAATCAATTGTTTAGCCACCACCAGACCCTAAAAAAAAAAAAGAACAATAGTTATGATGTAAACTAATATAGGCTTTGGTGGTGTCTTATAAAATGAACAATAGCCCTTTAAACATTCCAAAGAGCCAACAAGTTGGTACTATATATTTTACCAATAATATGTGTAAATTATTAAAATAAAAAGACTAACCCAAAGTCAACTTTGTTAGTCTCCACTCTAGTGCAAGTGTGGATAGAAAGGATCATCAAACTCCCCTCAACTTTGACTTCTTTCTTATTGCATGAAAAAAATATGCTTATCATCTACCAAGTTCCATTAATCAACTTGACTTTAAAATCAGAGAATGAAAAACATTGATAAATTTCATCAATATTTCACTATCTCTAATTAAGTTGAACTTGCGTGTACTTTATATATACTATAAATATCATGTGAATGCCCTCAAATCAAAATAGAAAAGCAACATTTATATCAAGAATTCAAACCTGATACCATGCATGCATGTTGTTTTGTCAAAACGAAAATTATTATCAAATAAATTTTTTTTTTGTTTGTATCTACTAAAAAGTGAAAGCTTTTCATTATTTATTTAACTTTTAAAATCTCATAAGATGACTGTTTTAATATAAATTAACATATAAAACTCTAAAAAATCATGTTGCTCTAATGGGTGCACAAACAATTGCCTTATTTTAAGGATATTCTAAGAAATATATAACTAATAAAATAAAGAGATTTATAATTAGATAACTACTACTTGTAAAAATAAAGAGATCCCTAAACAGATACATACACATATTTTCTTTTTCTATTTTTTTTTTATGGATCAAAAGTTCAAACCACCAAACATTTTTATTTTTTTAATCATTTTTTGGAGGGAAAAAAATCAATAAAAGTATCCAACTTTTGGCTTTTGAAGAGTTGTAGAAAGTTGGCATAGAAAGGGACTGAAGTGGCATTCATCCAATGCCCCTTGACCATCAATGCAAAGTCCTTCAATGTTTCATGGCTCTTTCCTTCTTTGTTATCAAAGTCACATGCCATAAAGTTTAGTCTTAAGGAAGTCATTGGTTGCATGTACATTGTCCAAAACTTGAATTATTAATATATAAACCATTCCAAGTAAAAGTATATTGATTTTAGCATATAACAACAACAAAAGTAATTAGTTGTTTGTGCATGCAAAAAATACAATCTGATATTAACCGCAAAAAATTCAATTAGAATTAATTAAAAATAAGTAATTTTGAGTTTGAAATTTTTGTGCATGCCAAAAATACAGCCGGAAAGAGTTTTTTTTTTTTTTTTATATATGACTCTTAGTATTTTATCGGCTCAAGTTTAGAGTCATGTCTCTTATGAAATACTGTGTGTAAATTTAGAATTCAATACTATTATTTAATTATTTTTTTATTGTAATATTTGATATTTAATATGCAAAATACATATATACATTAATTTGACTGTCTTTGTTTTTTTTTTTTTTTCTCTTTTACTCAACCAAAACATTTATAATGATGTGTATGTTTTGGGTGACATTAATTGTCTCCTTCACTAATTGGAACAAGATTCATGGAGTAGATTAAGAGGTTGGTTTCTAATTGGAGGGCTTGGTCCATTGTTTGCAAATTGATTAGGTCAAACCAAGTAAGCATTGGCTTTGCCTCAATAATTATAAAATATACTTATTCTTGGTGATAAACAAGGGGCGATTGTGAAAGTTCATTTATAATTTTGGGATAAAATTTATATAAATTAAAAATATTGAATTATAAAATAAGCAACATGAGGGAATTAGTTAATTACTGAGTATAATATGAGGTAAAAAAAATTTGACTAAATTAGGTCAAGATTTGTAGTTATTTGTTTAGTTTATTTGTTCACTGGATTCTAAAATACCACTACGACAAGGAACAAAATTAAATAATAAATATTTAACATATGAAAAGAAGATATTTTAAAATTAATTATTAACTTTCTTCCATACTTTTTGATTTCAATAATCATCAATTATTTGACATGGATATATAACCACTGGAGATTGATATCTAAATATCAATATTATTTAATTAATTCTAATTGAATTTTTTTTATAAATCATGAATAATTTTATTGAAGTTTTCCATTCACACTCACACACATATATAATTTCTTCAAAAAAAAAAAAAAAAGTAAATAATGATCCAAATATAACCAATCTTTTGAAAAGAACGGACATGGGAAAGCTTGGCTAAGATGAGACAATGAAAAGATGGACTTCATATTTGATTCCATCATACAAATTAAAATGATCAAAATATTGACTCGTTTGGGAAAATTACATGGTCTATTGTTTTGAATTTGGAACATATACAAAGATTGTTTTGACCAAAGGGAAGTCAAAGCTAAGATGTTGTTGTTAATGGTCAAAAGACACAACTTGTTCTTTTTTTTGACTTTTGATTCATGCATTTTCAAATAAATAAATTCCTTTGACGGTAGAGTTTTTAAACTTAATTCCAACATCTAATGTGCTGAATCAATATACAGTGGAAGTAGGATCACTTACATTTAACTATAGCTAAGTTGAGAAGACGACGATAACTTTAAATATATATTATAAAAAAATTAAAATATGTACAAAAAAAAATCAAAGACTCTTCAAATGTATCCTGTTCTCTACGTATTTTTTTTTTTAAATGATAGATTAGGAATCCCCAAGGAGTAACTCCACTTAAACCATTAAATATATCATTATCCAAATTAGTGATTAGGATTAACATAGGACTTATATGTGTAAATCATGGGCCATTTAATTATATTTAAATTTAATTTTAATTAATATCATCATGAAGTTAATTCTAATAGAATTCAAACTAATATTAAAAGTTGAAATATTTTCAATTTTTATTTTTAATATAATCATTTTTTAAATTAATTGATAAAAAAAATTAGGCAATTTTAACAAATTAAATGAAAATTTAATCTCACAGAAGTTCCTATACTCATAAAATTAATTTCATGTCAATCTTATATTATTAAGTTGCTTTTTATACTTCTATTACAAAAGTGAGCACCCTCCTCACCCTTTCTGTAATAATAATAATAATAGAATTATATATATATTATTTTAATTACCAAAAAATCTTTCGCATTTACCAAAAAATTACAATATTTCTCTTGCTTTGCCCACATGCAACGGAGATGTTAAAAGTTTTGTTTTTTTTTTAACTTTTTAACAAAATATCAAGAGTATGAAATCAGATTAAAAATAAAATAAAATAAAATAAGTGCTAAAAAATTAACCTAATGGTTATAATGACTAAATACTCAAAATAAATTATAAAAAACAGTTTTTAATGAGTAATTAACATAGATATCTTTGCGTAAAATGTTAGTGATATTGTGAAACTTACAATCACTTCACGTATGAGCCCACTTCTCATATGTGACTTGGCACATTTTGTTTGAAAAAAAATATTTATAATTATAAATAAATAAATAAATAAATAAATATATAAATATATAAATATATATAAATATATATATATATATATATATATGAAAGATAAGATGCACGGAGGCTGGCTTATGACTTGTAGCTAAGAGAATATTAACGCATGTGTGAGAGACCACCACGTGTATTGCATCTCCTCCCATCTCCATGCATACAGCTGGCCATGCAATTTCTCTAATATTATTTAATTTGTTCTCAATTGTTATCACACCTAATCCCCTCATATTTATTTATTAATCTATATTCAATATTATTTAATTTGATTGTTACATGGCTTATTGGTATTATTATTATTATTATATATATTTTTTATATTTTAATCACTCTTTCTTGTTTTATTATTTCATTTATACTATCATTTTATACTTGTTTGTCCAATGCGCGGCGCCATTTGGCAATGCTTTTTTTGTGTTTTTTTTTCTTCTTATTTTCATTTTAAATTCCTCAAATACATAAATCATTTTAGCTTGCTTTATTAAATTTTAAAACACATGTTTTATATTATTTTTGATGATTTTATGTCGTTATTATTATTATTATTTGAAAAAAACACAACAAGCCCAGTTAAGTAGGGAGTGATTATTACTTTCAAGCAAAAAAATATTCTCAAATATTTTTTATATTTTAAATAAATACTGCATTTCACACTTCATTTTCAAGTGCCCTGACAAGCAAACACAAGGAATTTTCTGCTGTCTCATGTGTGTGTATGTATATATATATATATATAGATATAAAACAGGAAAAAGAAAATTCATGTCTTATTTATATATTATTTTATAAATTTTATAGTGTTAGTAAAAAAAAAATTACTATTTAATTTTGTGTTGGTATACCCACCGGGGTTAAAATCATTCCTGATTTTCAGTATTAATAAAAAAGAAACTAGAAATAGCATAAATTTAAAATTTGTAAATTTAGAATATATAGTTAAATTTTCATTTTCATAGTTTCTCAGAAACAAACACAAGGAATTTGTTTCTTTTATAATCAATGTTTGTTTTTATATATATTTATTTCTAAAACTTTTTGTGGCGTTGTCTGACAAATGTTTTTATTGACTTAGGCTTGAAAGAGAAAGATATATACAATAAAAAAATTGAGAGGAATTTTATTTATTATGATTAATTATTTTTATTTTCTTATTTATTTTATTTGTTTTTTTTTACAATTTGTATTACATAAAACCACCATTAATTTATTATATAGGACACTACACTAGATACTAGTAAATAAGAGCACAAAAATATCCTCAGCCGGCTATTGAGCTGCTTTTCTAAAATTAAGAATTTATTATATATATACAGTAAAATAATAATTTATATTAATATGATGTCAAAAAATTAATTTAACATGAAAAAATCATTGGAAATATGTTTCTAAATATTAGTTTTCTATGATTTTTTTTTAGACGCGTAATTACGTATATTAGGAATCGTATATGGAATCCTTGCCAGCTTCTATCACAAGAAAAGAAATATCTACAAAAAAATTCCAACCATTTAATAATAATAAATAAGTTAAATTAAATTTTAAAAAAAGGCGAGGGTGCGCCGGCAAAAAGGCAAATGGCCCGCCGAGGTCTTCACTCCGCGTGCTATCACCCCAGTCAACAACAAAACCCTCGTTGAGCCGTGCCCATAACCTTCTCCTTCTCCTCCTCTTCCTCTCTGCTCCTCTTCTTCTTGCCCATTTCCTCTCCCTTTCATGGGCTTCTCCTCCACGCCTCCACCCCATGTTCGTCTTATCCAACAAGCGCGCCGTCTTCCGGCCCTCTGAATCTTCCCAACCGCGCCGCAACTCCACCTCCGCAGCCCCAACCGTCGCCGCAGCCGCCTCGCGCCGTCCCCGTCTCGATCGCCGCAACGCCAACAAGAACATTGACTACGACGCCACCGCCTCCTCCTGGACCTCCTCCGCATCTTCCTGCGACGACTCCCCAGGTTTCCGCGCTACCCGCTCCCTGGATCTCCCTTATACTGATCAGACCAGCTTCCGGATCGAAGGCCTTGACGGTGAGGTTGATCAGCTCTGCCGTAGCCTGGGTCTCTCTGGCCCTGAGGACTTCGCCATCCCTGCCGCTGCTTGGGAGGCCCGCAAGTTCCGCCCTAACGCCGAGATCCTCCCGCCCTCTCGCCTTCTTTCGCAATCCTCGTGCGAAACCCCTTCGGTAGAGGTTGATTCCTCCGATAATCGTGAATCGCGTCATCGATCTCCTACGGATGATCGTGCGGATCCACTGACGGCTGATGCTTCACCACCGCTAAAGAGCTCCGGAGGAAATACTGATGGCGGCGGCATCAACGGTTCCCGTCCTCCGGTTCTCACCCCTCCTCCCCTTCATTCACCGAAGTTGACGGGCTCAGGAGGAGGCTCCGATGGCGGTGGCGGCGGAGGCGGAGGCGGAGGCGGAGGCGGAGGCGGAGGCGGGATCAAAGGTGTCCGCCCTCCTGTCCTTACCCCTCCTCCCGTTCCTTCTCCGCGGTTGAAGCAAGTCTTACCACTGCCGCCTTCGAGGCAAACCCTTCCCTCGCCGCCGTCGAAGCAAACCCTACCTCCTCCGCCGTCGATGGTGCTCCCTGCCTTGGAGAAGATGGGATCCAGTTGGGATTTGCTGAGATCCTTTGCGCCGGATGACGATGAAGAGGAGAGGAAATCTTCTGCACCCGATGACGATGAAGAGGAGAGGAAATCCTTTTATTTGGTGGAGGGTGAGGAGGTTTTGGAGGATGAGAGCGCTGTAGGTTTGAGGATAGGCGAGACGTTTGAAGATATGACGGGATCGTGCTCATACTCTACTTCAAACGACGATGATTCATCGAGCACCACTACAGAGACGATTTTCGTGATCTCACCAAATGGCAGGTTTAAGAGGAGCATCAGCTCTTGGATGCGAGGCCGGCTGCTTGGCAGCGGATCCTTCGGGACTGTGTATGAAGGGATCAGCGAGTAAGTGGGTTTTTTTTTATTTATAATCAAATGATTTTAACTTCGAAGACTGCTCGTGATTTGCATCTGAACTGTAATTAGGCGATGCATTTTTAGCCGTTCAATGTTGATTTCTTCTAATGGCAGTGTTCTTTGCTTTTCCAATCAAACTTTATCATCTCCTGAATTGAATTTCATCTGCTGCTTGTTTAATTGGGTATTAGATGCTAATATAATTTTTCCTTGCAGTGATGGTTTTTTCTTTGCGGTTAAAGAGGTTTCCTTACTGGACCAAGGAAGCAATGCAAGGCAATGCATTATTCAGCTCGAACAGGTGATGTTTTATCTTCTATCCGTTGCAGTTTTGGACTTTGATTTTGAATTTGCTACTGTTTGTGGCTAAATTTCAATCAATCCTCTCAAATCTAGTTGTTTATATGTTGCAAGAGCTTTGTGGTTAGTATTTCTCTTAATTAATTAATTAATTGTTTATTCTTTTCAGGAGATTGCACTTTTAAGTCAGTTCGAACACGATAACATAGTTCAGTATTTTGGATCCGACAAGGTATCATCTACAATCCTTTTTTTTTTTCTTTTTGGGTCCATCCAGTTAGCATGCTATGTCTTTATTTTCAAAGTGCTATCAAGTGTTTGCTGGCTCTTTTAGAAAGTAATTCTTGTAATATCAAGGTAACATGGAGTAGTATAATTTTAACTTTCGATTTATGAACTGGTTTAAGCATTTGCTTTGTTGTCACACATCAGATCTATTTTTCTGATTATTTATTGGACATTCAGCCTGGAAAATGTTGTTTGCTTCTGATGTCAGCGCTTAGCTCATATTGTTATTATTATGCATTTATCAATTGAAAGGGTTAGATAAAATCCTTTCACTACAAGATCTTGCTTTTTAAGCAGGAATATTGGATGTGGGTTTCTTGGTACATTTTGCCTTGATAGGTGAGCATGTGGTAGCTAGCTAACATTGCTTAACTCATCTTGCTGATTTGGCTGTTAAGTCAAGTTTACTGGATGGTTGATTTTCAGGGGGATCGAACTAAATTGCTTCTGTGAAATTAACCTATGGAAACTCAATTCTTTTAAGCATGATTATTGACTTGGTTTCCGACATTTGTCTTTACCAATACATAAAAATTCTTCTTAAGGCCTCTGGCTTAAGAATGTCAAATTCCAACAAGTTGAAATTCTTCTGCAAATCTAAATAAATTTCTTATTTGCTGAGGTTAATGTTCAGCTTTTGGTTCATTGTTCAGTTCTTTGCTTTAATTAATCATTTATTTACATGGTTTAGAAGTTTGTTCTTATATTCTTCAGTCCATTCGGTATTACTGCACCTTCATGCAAGTATTTCTCAAATTTGATTAACGTAACTTTGGGCCTTTTCTTTTCCAGGAAGAAGCAAAACTGTATATCTTCCTTGAACTTGTGAGTCAAGGTTCTTTGGCATCTTTGTACCAAAGGTATCACTTGCGAGATTCACAGGTTTCTGCATATACAAGACAGATTCTGTGTGGCTTGCGGTATCTTCATGACAGAAATGTGGTTCACAGGTGATGCTACTTTTTTCTATGCAAGGAGCATTCTTACTCTTTCATTCACAAGGATTCATATCTTCTTGATACCATAGTATTTGTTTATGAGGGTTTGTTGACCACTAAAGTCTGAACTGTTTGAACAAAGGATGAATTTTTAGTTGATTCTTTTGATAACACCAGAGTTTACTATGTGAATGGTTAAACGGAGCCTTATCCATTCTTGACTGAGCTCAATGTAAACTTGGCTAGTTTATAGTGGAAAACCAGCCTAGGTGACATTGACTTGGCTGGACTGACCTAAACTTACCAAATTGAGGGAGAATCCATTCTCATGGGAGGAGGGTTTTCCTTCTGGTATGCTAGTTGGCAAAGTAGTTTCAACTTCATATAATTTTTTGAATTGCCAGATTAAGTTCTGCCAGACATTTTCGCAATATATTTGTGTGATTTTCTTTTGATCGCTGTTTTATAAGTCTTGTGATAATACTATTATATATGCTTGAATATAAGGTGGATTCCTATTGTAAATGTTGTAGAACTAAATCCTTTCGCTTCTTGCAGAGATATCAAATGTGCCAATATTTTGGTTAGTTCAAATGGTTCTGTAAAACTTGCAGACTTTGGATTAGCTAAGGAGGTTTGTTTCGTCCTTGCAAGATTTGATGTTCCTGTCTTTTGAAAACTTTTCTGAAACCTTTATCCTCTGTATTAAATTTAATATTTTTTTATTTTGGTAAATTTCAGATAACGAAGTTGAACGTGCTAAAATCTTGCAAAGGAAGTGTCTATTGGATGGCCCCTGAGGTTAGCATGTTGTTTCTTTGATTTCAATATCAATTTTTATTATCACATATGTGAATCAACATTGCCCCTCCTATTGGATGTTCTTTGAGTATCCTTAATCTATCTATGGAAGGGCTACTTCATGTTGGATGATGATTGATTATTCCTGCTATTTGGAGTTGCTTTATGACAAGTTTTGTTACTAATTTCTACAATTAATGTAAAGATCCTGAATCACTTGGCTTGTTGCATCTGCCTCTTGCTTCTGTTATTTTTTTGCTACCTTTTTCTTTGATATATTTACTTTCTCAGCATGGCTCTGATTTTGCCATATATCTCTTGTCTGGTCATATTCTTCTCTTTTGGTCAAGATAACCTTGTTGATGGCTGATCCATTGTGTAAATGCGCACATTTGAAAAATGTCTCTGACCCCGAGCTTTTTGAGAGAAAAAACAACCTATCATGCTGTCAGGCTTAATCATAGCTTGCAAGTTCTTTTCCGTCATGTTAGATCGTTTGTGTCAAATCCTGTAAGGTTTTTGCTATGCTCGTGGATAATGTTTCACATTTTTTGGGCTCAATTTTTGGAAATAGCTCAGAACGTTGGATGACTGAATTGTGCATATTGATTATTCTCTTTGAAATGATCCGCTATCTGTATTTCCATGGATCTATGGCACACATTTTCATTGGGAAGTGGTTGTTTTCAGGTTGTTAATCCAAAGAGTTCCTATGGACCTGCAGCTGATATTTGGAGTCTTGGTTGCACAGTGTTGGAGATGTTAACACGCCAAGTTCCTTATCCTAATTTGGAATGGGTGAGTGACTTACATGTTTAGAAAAGGCTTGCGTGTTTTATAAGTATCATATGAGTTCACAGGCCACTAACAAAAGTATCACGCATGTTTTTACATACTTGTAGGCAACCATACATTGGTTGCAGTCTTGTTATATCCATACCATCAAGTCTCACAAATGCTGTTCAATTAAAACGTGGCTTAAGATCAACATTCATTTAGTAGAGATTGCATAACATTAGGGGTTAAACTCATTTCCAAACAGCGTATACCTAAATACTCATGACAAATTTTTTATTATTGGAATTTGCAGCCACAAGCTTTCTATAAGATTGGTCAAGGAGAAAAGCCTCCTATACCCAACATTCTATCCAATGATGCCCGTGATTTCATTCAGAAATGTGTACAATTTAATCCAGATGATCGGCCCACTGCTTCTGAGCTGATGGAGCACCCATTTATTAAGACACCACTATCAGCTTCTTCGAGTCCTGATGTTTCCTTACGCAATGGCAAAAGGCAGTCAGATTAACGTCAAGGGCCATTCTACTCCACCATTCTAGCAGGTAACTCCTTTGTCCCTTTTTTTTTTCTTTTACTTTTTCCGCACAAAAAATAGCAACAGCTTGCATAACGTGTAAAACTAAGGTGAATATTTATCTGTACCATTGGTGTCAGGTCTTCACATCAGGTATTCTCCCCGGCGCTGTTTGCATACTTCTATATGTGCCCCTCCAGCCTATCCCCTCGTGACCTCAAGAAAGGGGATTTCACCAGGGATGGTCTGTAACCTAGAGCTGGCGGAGCTTATGCTGGGCAAACACGAAAGTTCTCATTAAAAAAAAAAAAGAAGTTACTAGTGTTCAAACCTCAAAAATGGCTGCATAATTCATTTTAAATCCATTTAATCGTGTGAAAACTCTTTCATGAGATTAATGTTGTGCATATGTATCAGCATCACCAGTTTGATTAAAGCGTCAGTGTAGAAGATTCTCTCTTTTAATTTTTTTTTTGGGTCTCCCAGTTGTAAAGTTGTAGTTGTCTTAGAGAATTTGTACCCTCCTTTTGGTGTTGTTTGTCCTCTTTCTCTTGTACGCTTGCGGGGTTTGTATTTGCCCCCTTTGTTTTGTTAGGCAAATTATATTCCTCTGATATATTATTTCAAGAAAAACTCGGCGGAGCTCTTTCCTCATGTATCTTTAGTCACACTAACATAGGGTATATTATCTTTAATTCTTCATTGCGAATGATGCTCTTTACAAATGAATAGAATAGACTTGTGTGGAAAATATTTGTACAATGCCGGGTCATTCCGCTATATAGCCATACAAAATTGCGACCATGCAAGGAAAGCTTCTTGCATGATTATTTACACAGGCTGAGCAGCAGTCTTCCTGAGAAATGCTGCTCGCGATTCGATTTCGAGAGGGCGTAAAAAAATCTTACTTCTAATTTTGGTTTGGATCCTACTAAAACTTGAGCTTGTTCCCGGGATAAAATACCTTATTTTTACCCTTCTCTGCTGGCTTTTGTGTTGAACCACTGTGGTTGGTCTCCTGAGTTTTGGAAGGTTTTTGGGCAAGGCTGGGCACATCTTGTTTGCCATCATCATCATTCTCACCTGTATCTCTTGAACCTTCCTGGCTGGTCTTTTGTACCTTCGGTGATACTGAACCTCCATTAACTTTCCCTTTTCCTCTCCTCCCCCTGCAAAAATGTAAAATATCGGTTCTAGGTAAATAAGCTCAGCTTGATAAGTGCTCCAATAGGAAAGCAATCTCATCGTCCTTACCTAAAGTGAAGAAAAAGGAATGCCGCACCAACTAGTGTGATTCCCCCAGCAACTGATTTCAGCACTATGTTACCCGCCTTAGGAGATCCAAGCGACTTATTTTTTCCGTTCCGCTCATGCATCGTCGATACCTCCTTTTCATGGTCATCTATTGTCTGCTTGAGAAAGCAATAGTTATTATGTCCTCCTGTTTTGTAAATTTCAAACCATAATGAAAGCTGATGAACTAATTTAATTTTTATAATACTGTTTGTCACTCTTACCTTGCATGCAGGAGCAACAACCAAGTGGTGCCTTCTGTTGTCTCCCATATTATCTACAGGGTGAGCTTCATTTGTATCCACAATGTTTTGCTTTGCATTGACTTCATTTTCCCGTGCAGAAAACAAGGTTGAGCTATACATGTCTGCCTCAATTTTGGCATGACAACTCCCAATAACAGAATCCTCACAAGCTACTGGGTCTTCAGACAACTCCCCTTGACTAGTTCCCTCTAATTTAGCCTCACCGCGGCAGGTGGAATTTAAATTAACATTATTACAGATACATGATTCCTTCAAAACATGAGTCTCATTTGGTTCTAAATCATCACTCCTTATGCCAGGTGCTACTCTTCCACTGACACCTTCAATTAAACCACCACCACAACCGCTAGTGCGTTGATCTTTATGTGCCACTGACACACATGACTCATTGATAATACAAGCTGAATTTGCATGGAGTGTGGCATCAGAAGAATCACTCCTAAAGGGTGTAGGTGCATACTGACAAACTCCAAGCAAAGCTTCTTCCTTGTTCTCAGATGATGATAAGTGCTCACTAGATTCTACAGCGGCACCATCCGCACAAGAATGAGATTGATCAGTCTCAAGCGTAAAGACAGCAGCATTTGTGCTAGAACAATATCCAGCTGGTGGTACAAATAGATCATTGGATACCTCAGTTATGCCCATGCCATGGAAGGCCAAACAATTGGTTTCCCCTTCAATAACACAAGCCGACTGTTTGATGGCAGGATTTCCAATGATACCATTGCAATATTCAGTTTCACAGCTACAGGCATCTTTATCTGCAGAAGGTCTGTTTATTGTTTTGCTAGTACACACACTAAAGGAGGATGAAGAAGCAATCTCATAATGCTTAGCCTCATCAAAGATATCCCCTTCAAACCTGTGCTTAATGTCTCTTAACATCAGATGTCCAGTTTTCACATCTAAATATGGTTTGCAGGATGCTGCAATTGTATCAGGCAATGCAACGCAGTCATTTTCCAGGTCAGAAAAGTTTGTGCCAGATTTACCAGTCATGAGGTCCACACAGTTATCCGTTGATGTACTTCTGTTGGAGGAAAAATCAGAAGTAAGAATAAGTGAGGAACCAGGCCTGCCATTCTGTTTCCTTTCCCCCACTTCTGCCGAAAAAACATTCTCGAATCCTGTGCTTGACAGTTTGTGGAAATCATCACGTCTTTGATGCAACTCTGGCATGTAAAAGGTAGCATCATTTGATGATTGCTGTGGCAGACCCGAGCATTTAAATTTCTCATCATCAATATCTCCAGGATTCCATTTAACAGTTTGAGCCTGACGAGAAAGACATCCAAATGGCTCATATTCTTTTTCTGCAATCTCAAGGTTTACATCATAACCACAGTCAATATCTCCAGACAAATTGCTACCAAAACTCTTCCAGTGCAAATCATTTTCATTTTGATACCAATAGTCCAGCTGAAATTTGGCTTCTAGATCAGCTAAATTTTTGTTGAGAATGTTGTCATCTTCAGGTGAACTCTGTCTGATTATGCTAGACATATTTGGGGATGAGGCACCTGATGATGGACTTTGGAACTCAAACTCAGAAAAAGTGCTTTCACCTTCATCCGACTCTGAAAATGAATCATGGTATCGAGCAAAGGACCCACTAAAATTTTTCTACACACAAAAGAGAAAATAGATCCATCAGCATGTTGAATTGAATACAAAATAACAACCATCTATGACAAGAAAACCTCATGCCCCCAACATGCTTTATTTAAGTTAATTCACAGAAATACTGATTCCTGCCTGCTTAAGCAATCCCCTTGGACCCATGGATGGGCTACCCCCATTGGAGTTAGAAGAGTTGTGCCGGGATAGCTCTAAACTTCTACGTAGACCACCGACCAAACCAGTGGGCATGGCTATTGTGTATGTAACAATGTCAAAATCTGGAATCTACCACAAAAGATCAGATATGCCTTATTAAAGACACAAGCTAATAATATACAACACTTAAAATTTTCTTTTGGTAAATCTTACATTTAATTTCATCAATCTAGCTTTCTTTGAGAGAGAGCGAATGCACATACAAACCCTACGAATATCCCTTTTTTCCACAACATCAGATGGAGAAAACAGATCAATGCCGGTCATCCCCAAGATCTGGCAGATCTGTCAACACAAGTAGGAAAATTCTTATCATACACAAGGGGAATGCACCCGTAGACATTAGCAGCTCCTCCTCTTATATTTTAAGAAAAGGGCAAATATGTCCTTGATATTTTAAGAAAGATATGAACCAGACGGCAACAAGCAGAGATATGGAAAAAAAAAAGAATGCGTGTAATTCCAGAACCAAGTAACAAATGTAGCAAGCCAAATATTTTGCCTCCTAAACACATAATCAGAGTGCAACATAAACCCCACGGCATGCCTGTAAGGGGTGATTTGAACACGTTCACTCGGATAAAAATAGTATTGATGAAGAAGCAGGCAAGGGCACAACCCCAAAATGTTTAAGGTCATATTTGGCACCTTAGTAGTTTGACCTAGAAAGAGTAAACAGCATATGTGAAGGGCAAACAAGGATGGACTTAATAGTTCCACAACAATCGACAAGCTTTAGCGAAAACAAACCTAAACATCGGTTATGTCGAGCATGAATATTTTTCCCATCAACCTACCTAATCTGGACCTGGCTGATAAATTGTAGTCACCCATAAGAAATCACTCTTTACTCAGTAAAGAAGGTATGCCTCCACTGAAATTGGTGAATCATACCTTCAAAAAGGAGTCAACCTTGGGATAAGCCATGTATCTCCCATCAGCCTTACCAAAAGAAGTACGCTCATAAATAAAGAATTTTGAGTGCCTTATATCCACATTCTTCTTCAATATCATCTTCCACACTGCTTTTGAAACTTGAAATCTGTAGGGAATAAAAAGGAATCAATAGCAAAGCCAAAGAAATTATGTGAGAAAAAAAAGGACAGCAGCTTTGTAGTCCTTCTGTATAACTATATGTAACAAATAAATTGTTTATATTTCCATTCTACCATTGTTAAGCTATGATGACACTACAAAATCAGCCAGTGAATATCACAAAGCAATTCATACAAGCAGATTGCAGAAAAGACTATCTAGAGGGTTACTCTTGAATAACAATTCTGTGACCATTGTAAATTATGAAAGAAGATAAACTTCTGCTCCTTAAAAAACAATGAAGCGAACTGAGAGATCGGCCTTAACATTGTAGTTTATATATCCAAAAGTGATGGCAGCAGCCAGTGTTTGTTTTTTCAGATGTAGAAAAATTATTCAAATGGTTATTTAGCAAAAGTGAATAAAAGTATAATGAGATAATTCTGTGCTTCCAAGACAAAAACAATGAAGCCAAATGATCACATTCCATTTCAACCTTTTATAGACAAAATGAACAAAACTATTGAGTTGTCGAAGGACAATGTTGAAATAATAAATGTTTCCAATTATTCACCAAATATATAGCAGTATACCCTTCAATCACTTTCCACATACATAGTAACAAATAATACAACACGAAAACTAAACAATGCTGCAACAAAGACTATATCAGAGATACAGCCTTTAAGCCACTCCAATCACACAAATACACAAATCTTCCAGCATTAAAAGCTTGAATAAAATGTACAATTTATAGTATTTCCAATCTGTATAAAACAAGACCCCAAAAATTGTTGTGGGAATTTTGTTTAATTAATCAGAGTGTGACTATGATCTCCACATGGAATAAATCTCATTCTTCACTAACAAGAACTGAACATTAGCAATTACAGCTCCAACAGTCAATTTAAATGTGATTTATGCCACAGCTAGCTGTTCTAATGTCTACAAATTTACCACAAACTTTACTAACCAGCTGACTGACAATGTTCTTTGCAGAAGCAAGTAAATATTCTCATAGAATCCATTCTAAGGACTTGAAAACCAATATCATCAATTTTTCCTGTTAGCAAATTCCAGTTTATTACTACAATGCCCATATGAACAACATTTTTGTTCTTTTTCTTTTTTTAAGAAATCGTGTATCATTTTAGCTGCTTGTTTTGGCAAGAGATCAAATTAACACACAAAGACGATAAAGAAAATGGATTGCATAAGGTTGCTTACAGCAATTCTCCATCAGCCACCAAATCACTAACAGCCATTTCCTCATCAAACCTTTCATGAAGAACTTCTCCAAGCCATATCCTCGTCTGAGTCTGTAAATGCACAAAAAAAAAAAAAAAAAATTGAACAGATAAGACGAACAGAGATCAAACTGATCCACTACTCAAACTACAAACGCCAAGAACTCATGATTCAGATCCATTCTTTTAGCAAACACTAATTAAATCGACAACCATAGAACATCGATCACAGACCAAGAACATCGCACAATCGAATCACAAGAATCAACAACCAAGATGAGAAATCCAAGAACGAGAGACACATAGATACCTGGAGGAAAACATCATCGAGCTCGCGAAAGCTAGTCTCAGCCTCATCGGGAGACGCCTCCCGGACTCTGAGCACCTCCCCAGCCATCCTCCTCATCTCCACTCACACTCTTCCCGCCAAAACCAAGAAAAGATTGAAAAAAATAAAATTAAAAATTAAAAATTAAAAATTAAAAGAAGAACGAAAACCGCGTTTTCTCCGGCGCTATCTCGAGAATCTCAAAGAAAAGCGCCGCCTCTTTTTCCGCCTCCTCTTCGGCTTCTCTTTTTTTTCTTTCTCTTTGCACTTGTTTATTAGATTTGTTTTTATTTTTATTTTGTTATTTTTTTGGGATAAATAAATTTATTAGTTTAATTTTTCTCTCTAAAACGCTCGTGCTTTGTCGGCATATTGATGGAAATTATCTCTAACTATTGAGATCTCTTCGTTGTGGCTCAATATTGACCGTTTGATGAGGATCCAAAGGGAGTTGGGTTTTTTTTTGTTTTATTTTCTTAAGGGATTTTGGACGCAAGTGTTGTCTGTTTTTGTTTGACTTATGGGTTTATTTATCGCAAGAAAATCGGCAAGGCAGGTGCTCACGCGAAGTTCGTGCAAGTGTGGGCGATCAGCCGGACGTCTGTCTCGGGATATGTGTCAGATAATTAGCTGTAGTCTTACTCAAAGTGAAGGTCCACTCTTTTTTCAAGCATTGGCCTGGCCCATGATCTGTAAAGTAAACCAATTGGCCCAGCCCGCACGTTTCGTTTAAAACTAACTACTGAAAAAGTTTTTTTTTTTTAAAAAAAAAAATCAACTTCGTGAGAAATTATAAAACCACATTCCAAACATTTGTTTCATATATCTTTTTTATTTTATTTTATTTTTTGGTATGTTTGATACCTGCCAACACTGGATGCTCAAGCAATAATAATCGCCGGTCCATTCAGCATGCTCCACCCGCACACTCTGTTAACCAAAGTTACTAGAATTTCAAGAATGCAGTAGATTCTTCTTTTTCCAAATTTTTCGCTTTAAAAGAGACTAACATTGCATCTAAATTAGGAGTAAAATAATCATCAACGACAGACAAACAGTGAAGGTATTAACAAAATGAAAACCTGGATTTTTCAACTGTGCAAATTTCTTTGGAACTGAATACCGCACCCTATCCACCTTCCAGCAAAGGAAAAAAAATCTATAAAAGAAGAAAAAAAAGGGGGGAAAAAACTAAGTCTGGCAGGACATCACTCCGACATGCACCCGGGGACTGAAGAGCAGCTTATTTTTCGTTTTTTTTTCATATATTTAGGAAGCAAACGGGGTAAAAAACAACTCCCTCAACTCATTTTTCGTTTTTAACATTGCAGACGTTCTGTTGTCACTCAGTCTCCGCATCTCAAACCCTCCACATGTCAATGGAAAAATCCCTCGGCCACAAAAACTAGAGAATCAAAAGCCAAAAAGGCAGATGTTTCAGCAAAATCAGGCTTCATTTTCTGAGTTGAATGAGTGTAATCCAAGATCGTTAGCAACTCTTTCTCGAAGTTGAGACAACCTTTCAGATTGACGAATTTGGGTCCCATGCTGCAAAACAAAAAAAGCACCATCATCAAGAATGGGGCTGAGAACTGCTTGCAGGGAAAAAAAAAATAAAGATAGAAATAAAATTCAGAATAGTTAGTTACCTCTGCCATAAACTCAGTAATTTCTTGCGGTGTCAGATACTCATGTGCTGCATCTTCAGAATTCCATCCTAGTGATTCCAAGAAGGCCTTTTCTTCCGGATCAACAGGGTCTGAGAATGAGTCCTCTCCATTGTCAGAAGTACAATTCTGAGACTGATCATGAAAACATCCAATCGCGCAATTTCCATTCTCCTTCACACAACCTAAACCGGTACTCGGAGAGCTGACCATTTCTTGACTGACAGAAACAGACTCGGTCATCTGCTCAACAAGTTTCTCAGTGTTGACACCATTGTCAGCACTAGAACTTTCGGCATCTTCACAGAGACTAGAGCATCTGCTCCCACGGTTCCCATTCTCCTTCACACATCCTGCACTAGTAGATCTTGGAGAACAGGTCATCTCCTCACCAACAGAAACAATCCCAATGATCTGGTCATCTGACCTCTCGGTGATGGCTCCATTGTCAAAACTAGAACCCTCAGCATCTTCACAGGGACCAGAACATCCAGACAAACAACTCTTATTTTCCTCCATGCATTCTAAACCAGAACTTGGAGAACTGACCATTTCCTCAGTAACAGAAACAACATCAGTAGTCTGATTGCTTGCCTTCTCGGTGCTAGTTGAGATTGGCTGGGCAGCAGCCATGGACGTTTTCTTTCGGATAGAATTGAAGAAATCATTCCGATTCTGAGTTTGCAAAGTAGGCCTTTTCTCACCAAAGGCATTCTGAACAGGGGACAGCACACGCCCCTTGGGATCAGTAGAGTTCTTCGGGGGAGGTGCAGCAGTTGAAGCAACAACAACATGTGGGTTGACCACTCTACTGACACTCATAGAATTTGAGCCATCTTTGCCAGCAGAACTGGTGCCATTTCTCTCACGATTAAGAACCTGAAAATTCCCAGCCTGAGATGCCTTTGGAATATCCAATCTAGAAGGTACACGGAGCATATGATTGGAAAGTTGATAAGATGCCTGTGGCGTGATTTTGGAGGGGGCAACAAGATCAACTCCTCTTGCTCCTTTAAGTTTTGATTTATCAGAAGAATTTAGAACCTAAGAGGAAAAAAACAACATCAGTAGCAGAAGTAGATATCTCGTACAAATCAAGTCAACTCAACCAAGAAACCCTATACTATACGAGGCATGACATTTGCAAGTTAAAAATAAAAATGAAAAATTTAATCCAATAAGAGGGATCACACTGGAGACCCACAAAATCTGAGATAACACCGCAATCAATTAAAAAAAATTCTTTTAAGAATTTAGCTGTATTACTGAAAAATGTTCAGTATTACGTTCTAAAAATATCAATTCATATGTCACCACTAATCTAAATCCAGAAATTAGAGAAAAAAGTCACTAGGTATGGGAAAAATCAAAACTTTGATATAACTCTTCCCCAATATAAAGACAATGAGCCCAAATGTTACTTCAGAACCAGTCTTAATATCTCTGTAACAAATCATGATGGGTTTTCCGACAACTATCAGTAAAAAGAAAAAGAAGAAAAAATCTAAATTAAAAGAAAAAGAAGTCAAAATTTAGTGAAGTATCAGTGTCTGTAAGGGCAAAAGGAAAGAAGTAACTTCAAGAAGCACGGGCTAATGACAAGTGCAAATATGAAAGTTACTGAGGTCAACCATTTGTCAGGTTAATCATTCAGCAAAATATTCAGAAACATGAATTTTCATTCATTTACATGTTTAATGTCCTAAACAGCATATATAGGTACCCATAAACGTGGACTGTCACAATAACAAAATAGGCGCATCAAGAATTACATGAAATGAATATCCATATATGCAATTGACTTCATTTCCATAAGTTAATGTTCTTGTCCACAAATAAAACAAGCAAATAAACATGACTACTAGAAACGATTGTACTCTGCCACAATACTTGCAGCTAAAAGGAAATGTGATGATACTCAATAATATCATATGCATATATGACAACCTGAACAACAAAGTCTCTTGTTAACCTTCCGGGGGGTAAAAAGAAAGAAATGAGGAGAATAAATAAAAAAGATAAGGCTATCTTCAACCTCACTTAAAGAATAGCAAAGAATGGATTGTGAGATGAGAACTGATCTCTCAATAGAACAAGGTAGACTTAGACACAAGAGATGGAGGGACAACCAAAATAACTAGTGCTTTGGAGAGTATATCACCAGAAGTAGCAATCACTACTTTCAATACTTCTTCCATGGGAGTAGTCTGGTTATTTAAGTTACCACTAATTGTCTATGCCAGTAGAGAACATCTAACGAGAAAAAAGTTTCATTTCTAATTTATGAAAATATGAGAGCAAACAATTCCTCACTTCATAAAAGAACATACATTATCATAAGATATTGACCGTACCATTGGACAAACTTAATAAAAGATTGCATACCTATAGTGCAACCAAATGGACAATATAAAATAGCATAGAATCAATAAAATGGCAACGGACATATGAAAGCAACCTCCAAAGAAATTGAAACATACAAGCAAAATATGAAAATATGGAAAACTATAGCTTCAACATGTGAGCTTTGAATGAGGTTAGTTCAAGAATTAATGCAAGTATCTATTAATTAATAAGCCGTATAAGCAGAAATGACACCAAATTTATATGCACACATTAACAAATGATGAGGCCAAGATGAGTTCTCACACTAATCTGGCAGAGCCCATTGACAATTCAAATTGAATAATGATACTATGATTTCAGCATCAACCCAACACAAACTACAAATACAAAGCCACCTCAGAAGATCAGTCTTTCATTAGCTTACTACCCTCTTTTTTGCTTAAATGCATATAAGACCCCAAAGTAATACAGCTCAGAGTTTCTTCTTAAATCTTCAAACGAAATGAAAACCTCAACTTTCTCACATGTCCAAGACACAATTCTAAATGGTTTCTTCTATTATATTAGCCATAATTTTATTCACAAAATATCTAACATCAAAACCCATTCTGAGAATTTGCTAATAGCATAAGAAGCAATTTTAGTCCAAAAACAGGTAATAGCATTTGCCTTCCTACACTACCTTTTAGGTTCATGTAATCAACTTGTCCATTAAGCCCAATCATTCCATCCAACAAATTGAATATTTTTGCTAATGTGTTCCTTCCTGTGACCATCCAAATAAAGACATGATTGCTAAATAACTAGTATTTATATATTCATCTTCATTCAAAAATCCCTCTTAGGTCAGACAAACCTTCCAACTTTATTAAAAAAGGGGGGGAAATGTATTACAGCTTTTCATGCCAGAGGTACTCAGTTACATAAGTGCCTCAATATTATTTTAAGAATTTAAATGGAGCCACAAAGACATGTCCAATAAATACTACTTCAAATAAATCACCCATTCCCTCTACCTATAGGAAATATGAGATGTCTTCATAAATATAGTGATTTTCAATGGTGACAGAAAAAAAACAATTAAAACATTTGATCCTATAGGCAAAGTCTGATATCTATGTTAAAGTCATATACAGCAGAACTGAGATAGCTGATATAAGCATGAGATAGAAAAACAACATTGAAAACAGAGCCGGGCAGTGCCTCAAGGAGAAAGAAGCAATTTTTCCAGCAAATAATAATGTCAAAAATGGGTATGCATACGCTTGTCAGGTATCGAGCAGTTTACATAGAGAATATAGAAAAAAGGAAAAAAGTTACTGATGGCAAAATATATGCACCACGTAGCAAGGAAACCAAAGAGGGTAAAAGTTATTGTGACAGCATTCAACAAGGGAAGCAGTTTTACAGCCATTTCAGTTTTTTAGAAGAGGTTAAGTATTGTAATCCTACTTGTGCATTGCACGTTATTGTAAGTTGCATCAGAAGTCAAAGAAGAGAAACAAGAAAACCATAAAGGCATAACAAATTGAGCATATAAGGGATAGGTACTTGACACTGCTTAAGGAATTCTAAAGTCATCAACATACTATCACGATTCACACCTCAAATGGCAATGAGCCATTATTTTTAATAGGAAGAAAGCTAATATGAACGTGAGAATTCTAAAAGGGTATGAGTTCAAAACAGATTACAGGCCATCATTTTGATTCATATGAAGCGCACCATTCCAGTAGAATGTTGACAAAATCTATCAGATGAATATCCAGACAGATTTGCTAACATCAATCATCACATTATTTCAATTAAAACACCACTAGGCAATAGTACGATAAACAAAATACGGGGAGACTCCTTCAAAATTGACAAACAATATTAGCTATTCCACAACTAAAAGCCCAATGTCCCCTTCCCCAATTTCAAATTTACATAAGGCAATCCTTCAAAAGCACAATCTATTATCAGATGTGTACATAACCCAATGAAATTCTCACCTAAATCAGTGATGATCAATTTCAATTACACAATTTCTAGGTGTAAGCAAATCAACTATACAAATTCCGCAATGAGAACATTTTTCGCAAGTTAAAAAATAAAAAACCAATTTCTTTAATCCTCCACTATAAGCAAATGCAGAGCTCTGCCCAAACCTGGGCCTCCTAACTTCATGTTTTTATTCTCTTGCATTACTCTCCTAAAGTTTTCTATTTTGAGAAGCCTCCAATGAAATCTTGTTGAAATCCAAGAACATCAATGTTCCTCTAATGTGCCCAAAAAGATTGATTTATTTCTTAAAAGATCAAAAAAGAAATTTTAAGGCATTTAATGAAATGAAGAATTTCTCATAATCTCCAAGAAGCCCAGCCAACGGATTGTCAAATAATAATAATAATAATAATAATAATAATAATAATAATAATAATAATAATAATTAATAAAATCATTAAAATTGATTTTTTCAAACAAATTGCAATGATTGAGAAGAACAGAATTCTTTCTACCAAGACTCCTCATAATTCCAAGATATCCAAGGGCAAAAATATGATATTGATACTAAGTACCATCTTTAGAACATCCTCCAATTGACAACTTTTTTGTCAACTTTTAAAGATTTTATAGCAACTATACTCTCTTTATTTCCTCATTACAAAGTGCTCAACACCACTCCATCAACGGATTATTTCGGATAGTACTTACCAACATATTATTGAAAACAAGACTAATTAATTAACAGATCATCAACAGTGTGGCCATTGCGAATATCCCAGATGAATGACCTAAACCATTACTGGCAAACAAAGCAAAATTTGCAACACAAACAACCATTGCATAAAGGGTTCTGATTTGTCATGATAAGAAAACAAAGCTCCATATTAAGCAGCAAACATTTTACCTTTCTCTATAGAATGGACAAAGGACAATTTAAGATAGCATTTAAAGTAGAAAAAAACGAATTTGATCTCATCCAGACTAGTATAAATGCAATAAAAAAACAACCAGCCCTTTGGCTTATATAGCTTGTTGTTTCAGGCATATCTGTGCCAGCCCCTTTCATCAATTTGGATGCATCTAGATTTATCTTTGAATATTCAAAAAGTAGCCACTTTTGGTCACATCAACACTTCATTATTCAAGAAAACATCGAATATGCTAGAGCGGAATGGTTATAGTCATCTAGTTCTTCAACATAGAGAACATTTTAAAACCCATAAATTGAGGAATGCAAGAAATGTGATCCACTGCACGAGCACATCTAATTTCTTTTGAAAATATTGTTATTAAAATACCCTAGGACAGACATGGATGATCAAGAGTCTCACATTATGGATGTTCGTAAAAGACAGCATATGATGGTTGCAGAAAAATACCTGTAAATATCTACAAACAACATTTACAAACCAGAAAGGAACTAAATGTAAAAATATTGTGAAAACCTACCAAGCTTTTAGACATTGCTGGTGTCACAGGAATGAGCTTGAAACACTGCCTACGAGTCAATTCATCAATCTTTTGGGTATCTACAGATGTCTGCAACCACAAAACCAAACATTTACAATAAAAACATAAAGACTCCAGGCAAAAAATTTTAAAAAAAGTCCAAAAAGGTCACCTGTGGATCGGAACGAACACGTGATGGGGTCTGGGCCAACGTCTCAGCCATGTTCAGGCCTGTTGTAGAGCTCAGCCCTGTGGAAGCTGGTGCCACTGTTGCAGTTTGCAGAGAAGATTGGATTGACGGTCCATTACCTCCAACCACAACAGGTACTTCTGCCAAGACTGAAGTCCAACCATCACCTCGAATCGTTGTTGGAGCACTGAAAGGTAAGCTCTGAATAGCACTGCTAAGGCCAGGAGAAGCTACTCTAGCTATCTCAGGAGGCCCTTGCCTTTCTTCAGCCCCAAGAGTTGGAAAGTCTTGTTCAAAGGAGGCCTTGCTTATGGTACCAATCCCACCACCCCCAGAAAGAACTCCATTCACCAAATCATTCCCTGGCCTTCTTGGCCATGACTCACCCCGCTTCCCTGTCACCATGGACTGTGACCTCCTCAGCGCATCCTTCCCATTCCTACCAGAATCAAAACTATCTAACTGAAAAAGCCTTTCACGGTCTCTGTCTCGCCGGTCAGGAACCTTGTCCCGGTCCCTGTCACGAGGGTTCCTACTAAAACTACTATACATCTGTGAAATATTATCCCTATCATAATTCGTAGAACTAGAACCATTGCTGCTAGTGCTACGTCTGAAGGAGGATGAGCTCCTTGATGATGTGCGAGGAGCATCATGGTCGCAAGCACTTACCGGCAAAAACCTGTTCCTTGAGGACCTCCCCCCAGCATGCTCATCTAGACCAAACCAAAAATGTACAATGGAAATTTAAGTAAATTAAATAAATGGAATCAGAACCGTAGAAGTGCTCATCTGAACTAAATCAATCAAATTCTAAACACAAGGCGTCCTCACAAGATAAAACCTAGCATTCTCTCAACCTAGGCAAATCCAGCAAATCACAAACAAAAGCAACATCACAAATGAATAAGAAAGGCAAATAATTACCCGAATGAAGAGAGGACGTGGCAATATGATGGTTGGAACCGGCGCCGCCAGCCGGCGCACCGTTGCCTGGTTTCAACCACCCTGGGATGAACTTCGGCTCGTCAATCGTGCCAGCGCCTTTCTCCATCACAGGCGCAGACCATTATCCTCATATACCAAATCCCTATCTCCACGCCTGAATCCGCCAACCCAATCTCGTCCTTCACAACGTCTCAGCAACGAAAACCAAGAACCACTCCAGCCTCGGGTTCCCCAGAGCCAAAAATCCAGCACCCGGCTCTCAGCCTCCGGCGCAGCCGCCGGGATCCACGTCTCCTCCCGCCGATTCCACTCACGATTGAAAATGCCGCCGGTCAATCTCCCCAAAATCCACCCGACCAAACACCAGCACAAACCCAGCAGCAAAAAACAAACAAAACCTAACCCTAGGGCTTCAATTCCTCACCCATCATCCAAGAACCCTAGCCATCAATCGATCCTTAACCACACCAAAAAAAAATTCCCAGCCCCCAAAAAAAAACAAAAATCCAAAAGAAATTAGGGATTCTGATCATAACCTATGCAATCTCAAAGCCGCGAGCGAGGACCTATTCCTCAGAGTATGAGAGATTGCAAACCCTAGACGAGGATTTGGGAGGAGTTTTCCACGTTTTCCTCCTTGAAAGCGAGAGCCAAAGAGCAAAAGATGATAACGATAATAACAACAAAGTATCAAAATATAGAGAGAGAGAAAAAACAGAGAGAAAAAAAAAAGAGAGTGGGTTTGTTGCGGTTATGGCTTCGTTTTTAGGGTTCTCTATTGATGATGTTTGTGAGGAATTGGGAATTGAACTCCTTCTTCTTCTTCTCTTCTTGTTTCTCTTGGAGAGATGGAAACGGCCAAGGCGGAGGCGCGGCGCAACAACGAGGAGGGTTTTCTCGGCGCTGTTGAATTCTTGAAAATTTTATCTTTTTCTTTTATTTATTTTTTTTATGAATTTATTTATTATTTTAGAAAATTTGGGACTTAATTGAGGCGCAAGAAGCTGGACATTGTTACAGAATTTTATGTTATTTATTTTTTAATCCTTTCATTTTGTTTATATTTGTGATTTTGAGATTTCTTTTTATCTTCTTTTGAAGATAAGTTGGGTAATTACTTGATAATTTGGCTTTTCTCATCCTCATAAATTTTATCCGGTGCTTTGAGATTGGTGAATCCAAGATGAACACAACTGTGTGTGTGTGTGTATATATATATATATATATATATATATATATATTGGATTTAATGATGGTGTAAATGTTTGGAGAAGTGCAAACGGTTAAGAGAGATTGATGACACTGTTGCATGTGTGAAAGGAGAAACGTTTGTCAAACTTTGGTCATGGACCTTTTAATGATTTGCAGGTCTTTTTATCGACAGGATTAATGGAGTCTTGTAGACGAGATTGGGCTTATTTGAATTTGTACTTCGACAGTGCTGAATAATACTTGAATTTTTTGATTTAAGGATTGAATAATAATAATAATAATAATAATAATAGTCTTCATTTTCATTGGTTCTAGAATGGCATGGTTGATGTTGTTCAACTTGCAATGTTTGTTGGACCAGAACCTGACTATAATGAATTGGTTATTCATTACTGATTTATCCCTATCATTTTATACTTTTTTTTCTGCATAAAACTCATGATATTCTGAGGACGGTAGTGGAGATCGGTTATTATATTATTATTATTATTATTATTATTATTATTGTTGTCGTTGTTTTTCTGTTTAATTTGTTTGTTTTTTTGTTTGTGATTGTCGAACTTTTCTTGTTATTTGTCGATTTTGAAATGTCATGTATGAAGGGTAAAACAAATGTGTATAATTTCAGTCTTTTTTTTTTTTTTTTTTTTTTTTTTTTTATATAAAAAAAAAAAAAAAATTTTTTTTTTTTTTTTTTTTTTTTTTTTTTTTTTTTTTTTTTTTTTTTTTTTAAAAAAAATTTTTTTTTAAAAAATTTTTTTTTTTTTTTTTTTTTTTTTTTTTTTTTTTTTTTTTTTTTTTTTTTTTTTTTTTTTTTTTTTTTTTTTTTTTTTTTTTTTTTTTTTTTATTTTTTTTTTTTTTTTTTTTTTTTTTTTTGTAAGAAGTTAAGGGGGTGTATTATCTCCACTAGGGAAGGGTATGATTACCCCTTGTAATATTTGTGATTAAATTAATTTAATTATTCGATTAGTGTTTATTTATGTATTATATTAGTATGATATAAATTTCCTTCGATTTTGTTTATTAAATTTGTAATTTTGTGATTAATATGTAATTACTTAATAAATGTTTATTTATTTGTTCACAAAAACCGTGATATAAATTTTAATCAAATTTGTTTATTCAAATTTCGTGATTAAATTTTAATTATTACATAATTATTTATTTATTTTCTCTTTCAATGTGTCTAAATTTCATACGATTTTGTTTACTAAATATGTAATTGTCTGATTAAATTTATTTAATAGGTAAATGTTTATTTGTTAATTCTTTTAACATGGTCTAAATTTTGTTTATAGAAATTAAGATTTTGTGCTTAAGTTTTAATTGCTCACTAATGTGACAACATGGACATCAATGAACTTTGGTCCCGACAGGTATAACTTGATTTAGGCCGGGCAGGGACTGGGGACGGCGATTTTACCCCGCGGATTGGGATAGTGCCGGCGATGGAGAAAAAGAATAATAATAATAATAATAATAATAATAATAATAATAAATTAATGAAAATAATACTGATGCATAAAAAAACTTATGAAATAAAAATGAAAGTAAATATAAAAATTAATGAAGTATGAGAAATAATACAAATAAAATAGGTGACCATATGACTTCAGTCAAAAGGGAAAAGAAAAAAAATCCCCACTTCAGCATTTTTTTGGCTGAAGTGGGATGAAGAAGTGGGGTGGGCTGGAAGTGTCCCATGCCCCAAAATCCGGTAAACAAACATAAAAAACTGGGCTTGAAGTGACCACTTCAGGCACTTCCACCCAGAATGAAGCGAAACAAACAGCCCCTAGTGTCCACCTCACATGAGAAAATAATTGGGGCTATTTATTTATTTACTCATATATTTTAAATTGAATGGTTTTCCAATGTTGGGTCCCTGGAATTATTCACTTTACATTCAACAACAAATATATATATATATATATATATATATATATATATATATATATAATATATAGATATATACACACAATTCAGCAGAAGAAACAGTAAAACGAGAGAAATGCTACAGAAATATCAATTTGAACCTTTTTATTTAATAAAAAATCCCTATAATCTCCACATTCTGTCTATAGTTCAGTATGACCACTTACACTCAGACAAGTATATATATATATATATATACAAATTAGATTTTTACTTGTTTATTTTGCGCTCAAACAGATAGCAGGACTACCTTTTCTTCAAAATCAAATTTAGGCATGCATGGGTACCCATCTTGGCTAATAATCTGATAATGTTTGTGCTAGTGAGTGGGCTCCAACTCTTAAAAAGCATCAGATTTTTTAGGTTACTAACCTAACGAAACAAATTCTAAGTATATCCATAACTCTCACTAGAAAAAAGAGTACGGTTAAGATTTTTAGGTTACTAACCTAATGAAACAAATTCTAAGTATATCCATAACTCTCACTAGAAAAAAGAGTACGGATAAGGTTTTTAGGCTACTAACCTGATGAAACAAATTCAAAGTATCCATATCTCTCACTAGGAGGAAGAAATAAGTGAAAAGTATCTTATGAAATATACATAATCAAATATGAGAACAAATTCAGAACAGGCTCCAGAACTTCAGATAAGTTAATCTACTATAAAGAAGCATGGATCCTGGTCGCTAGAGAAAATTAAATCAGAGAAAACATAAGAGTAATCATGCAAGCATGACTCCCAGCAATGTTGATCAGTAGGAAAATCAGGAGAACCATCATTCATATTTTATAAGATCTTAGTAGCCAAATCAATTGGAAAATTGGACAATAGAAACAAAACAAAGTCACTCCAACAGAAGTAAATGCCTTGGTCTGAATAAAATCAACAGTCACAGAAACTCCCATCACCACCCAGACAAACAAGAAAGTCTCCACATAAACACTAGGACTGAACATTGCACATCTTATAATTAATAGTTGCTGCAGAATTTTTGAAAGAAATGTAGCATATACTTAACCTGAGTGCTAGATCAAAATACATGTCAACCTTAGCACAGGTAACTGATGTAAACATTTTATCTTCAAGATTTCAACCGCAAGTATTGTGAACAGCAGTTCTTGCTCAGTCTCTGTCCACTCACCTGTCAGCAATTAAAATAATAATAGTCAGAAAGCAAACAACTACCCAGCAAATGCAGTATCAATGCTTTGGAAGTGTAATATAAGCTAACAAGGAAACTGAAAATGTTCACAACCTGTGGGTCCTCTACTTCATTTCAAGATTCACAAAGGGCTACATACCATTAGTAACTTATAGAAGACTTGTATTACTTCATTGAGGTCACAGGGGCGGAGATGATACGGCCAACACAAGCTGCCCCTGGACCATCTCCAGGGAAATGATTAGTTGATTGCTAATCAGAATCATCATAGCCTTCATTATCAGACTGCTCATCAAATGTCCTCATATCAAGCTGATAACGAAGGATGCCACCAATGCCACCGAATCCCCTGCAGAATTGTGAGCCCTCTTGAGATTTGTTTGTGACAAACTCAAGAGTGCAACCAAATCGCTTGTATTCAGTGGCAAACCACTCCAGCAGTGAGGTTTTTTCCTGCACCTCCAATTCAGCATTGGCAGCTGGATCACGGAATTGGTTCTGGTCAGCTTCCTGATCCTTGTTCAAATGCTTTATGACTATCTCCCCTGATACACTGTGCTTCAGCACATATCTATTAACATCCAAATTTTCCCACACAATCAAAGTCTCCACAGCACCCATCTCAAGAGCTTTCAAAGTGTCATCCACACCAAAGACATACTTCCCAGTGTCTTGACTGATTTCCTCAAAGTATTTCCCAATCAAGCGTTTTTCCTGTATAAACTTCACATTTGACAAAATCTCCGCTGACAACTCAATGGCCTGATTGAAACCATTCTCTCCACCATAAGACACATCAACCACATTCAGTATTTTGGCTTGAAGACGGGGATCAAACATATCTGACTGGCTTAGCTCAGTCTTAAAATCAGCAGAACCAGCAAGAATTAGTCCAGCAACATTTGGCTGGCTTGTAGCTGGGTTAATAAAAAACTGTGTAGCAAGCTCTGCTGTTTTCCTAACATAATTGTGACGCTTCTCCATCCGAAGACGAGCAAATCGTAGTGCTGACTGTCCACCTCTTCCATGCTTCTTTGGCAAATCAACAGTGAATTTGTGAAGCACCTCTCTTGTGTTCCCACTTAACGTGCCAAAAAGTGTACCATTTCCATCCATAACGATGAAACCAAACTTGTCATCTGATTCCAGAAGTTCATTTAATGCCTCGGTATGAAACTTATTATCACAAAGATAGAGTGATGCATTAATGGGTTTAAAAGGCTCAAAATCTATAGTGACCTTCTTTTCTTTTCCATCTTCCGTAACAATAGTTCCAGTATACAGAACGAGTCCATTCGGAGGAACCTTGTTGTAGAGTTTCAACCTTTGTTGAGCAGATGTGATTGCACCAAGCACAGACTGCCGATTCACTCTACTCTTGATGTTTGAAGCAGTGCCATATTCATCGCCCAGCATCTTAGTGACTCGAGAGATTTGATCACGTGGTGGCATAATCAGTGATATCATGCTTGTCCCATTACCCCTTGCAGCCTCTAATGCCTTGATAAGCTTTTTGATTTTCCAAATCTCGATGTTCTTGTCAGTTTCATGACCATCTGCCATTTTTTATCACCCTGCGAAGAATACTATATGAGACACCAACTAGAAGTCTAAGAAACTAAACTAAATGAAATATAAGGAAAAGTTAGCTGGTGAAACTCAGTTCTCCTAACGATTACCATCACAAAACATACATAACAAGGAGCTCATAAAGTAAGCTATATACATATTCTGCCATGATATCTAAAAGGATTGTAGAGCAAGATAATAGAGGACATCAAAGACTTTACTGGAATGAGCTCAGTCTAACATTTTATGCCCAATGAATAGGTTTAGTTCTTTTCCAATGTACAAGTTATACACCCAAAGAAACCAAAAATCCCTATGCACTTTCCAAGTGACTAATACCACCATAAGACAAAATTTAACAAATTTAATAAGATATGATTAGAATTTTAAGATCAAATGGGATTGTTCACAATATATTGTCTCATACTATCTCTGATCAAACTTCTGAATGATTTTACAATACTAAAGTTATGCAATATAGCTTGACTTGGCACATGATGTTTAGAGTAAAATTTGTATTTTAATTATCAATCAAGCAAACAGTTTTAAAGAGGTTTCAAAAGCAATATAAGGAACAATATGTGAATATTGCCAAAAGCAAGCACAACATAGCACAGAAACACCAAATTAACATCAGAATGAGAAAACAATTAAGCAGAGATGAATGCAAAAGGAGGCAACTGATGCTGAGATATAGAACCTATTGCAAATAAACTAGACTAACAATGAATATCCTCAGTTAATCTTATATTAGCTTCACAACTTTCTCTGACAATAAAAAAGATGAAATCTTATAAGAAAAATAAATATACACCAAGAGTAGATACCACCAAAAGCACAAAAAGAAAACACATACACACACAACTGAATTCAATTCAAAACATACTGCTCTCCAAGTAGAACAATTTTCTAAACAAAAAGAAGGAACAAACATTGAAAAAGAAAATTTTTGCTGCAAAAAAACAAGACCTGAATTTCTTGGAAACACAACAAACCCGCTAAAACCCAAGAATCCAAACAACCACCAAAATCGATAAACCTAAACAACAGATCAGAAGAACTCTTCATTCTCAAATCATAACCTAAAATCCCCAATCAAATGGGAACCCGAAAATTATAGATCTATAGATCTGAAACAAGCACCTAAGCATGAAATTAACCTAATTCCAATGGAAATCTCAGCGGAGATAATGATGCTTACCAGAAAGAGAACGAGGCAAGCACTCGCACCTCCTCAAACCCTCTTTGGTGATTCCTTTCCTCTCTCATGCCAGATATGCCTTTCATACTCCAGATGCGCCCACTTGATAGGATCAATCGCAGCCGTCCAATAATGCCTTGAGATGTGCAACGATCACAAGGCTAAAGCACTTCACCATCTCCTATCCCCTGTTTCGGAGTGCTTTTTGGAGGTTTTCGAGGGAAGTATTATGAAATAAACTATATTTAGATGGAGGGTAAATAGAGAATAAAGTATCTGGGTGTTAAATAGATGGTTGACAAACCTTCATTTATTTTCATTTCTCAACTCTCTAAATTAGGGGGTTTTGGAGGATTAAAAAATTTTTTTTGACCAAAATACTCATGCTACATTTATATTATTACAGACATGTCCTTTAGTATCTCCAAATTGGCTGGTTCAACCGGATTTAACATTTTTCAAAATTTTTAATTTTTTAAAATCTAAAAAAATTAAAAAATAAGTAAAAAATAATTAAAAAATAAGACAAACTAAAAAAATACTAAATAAATCAGTCGGGTCCAATCGGTTCACCGGTTGAACTAGCCAGTCTGGTCTGGCTTTAAAATCATTCAAATTAGCAAATGAAAATATTTAATTAACAGAAATAGTATTATGTGTAAAATTAGCATAAAATATAATTTATAGCTTCAAGGGTATTTTAGTAATACTCACATATAACCTTACATCCTATTACCTTCAATCCAAACACTACAAGGTTTAATAACCTACATTTACCTTACCTTCAATCCAAATAAGGTATAACTTAAAACATCTTTCTACCTTACCTTACTTTATTTTACAAAACCTTCATTCACCTCATCCAAACAAGGCCTCGTGATGTGTACTACACTCACTAATTGTTGATTACTAAAAAAACAGTTGCCATTTTTTACTATAGAGCGAGTAATTCACAAAATTTTAAAATACAATTATACAAATGTTTTCTCATTGTTTCTTTTATAGAAAAAGTAGAAGCATGGTATAAAAATGCAATTAAATATAGCATGATGTTATTTTCTTTTTTACCAAAAATCATGATATAAAACTATGTCAATTTTTTTTTCTTGTGTTGTAACTCAACAATTCTCATTGTATTATTTTGCTTCCATAAAATATATATTAAAAATAAAAATAACTATTTTAAAATATTTATTTTTTATTTAAAAAATGGTCCGATTTCGCCTCCCTCCTTAAACCGGGATTAACATTTTGGCTTATGTCAAAATCTAAAGGGCCGTTTGGGTCCCGGATTGGGAATGGAAATGAGTGAGGGAGTAATGGAAATAAAGGGGAGAGGAGGAGGATTGAGAATGAAAGATGTGTTTGGTTGGTAAAGTATGAGAGGGTAGTTCCTTGGGAATGGGAAAAGTAAAAGAAAAAAATGAAGTAACTTGACTTTTATACCCTTAAAACAAGTAAATAATATTTTATATAAAATAAAATGTTAAGTTAAATAACGACTATTTTTAATTATAAAATATTTTGAATATCATTATTTTTAATTTTATAATTAAATATTTGAATTAAATATTTTCACTTTTAATTATTATTTATTATTAAAATTATCTAATTAATTATTATTTGATTTTATATTATTATTTTAATTATTATTTATTATTATTTGAATAAAATTATTATTTTAATTGTTAGTTGTTATTATTTTACTTTAATTATTATTTATTATTAAAATTATCGATTTAATTATTATTTGATTTATATTATTATTTTAATTATTATTTATTATTATTTGAATAAAATTATTATTTTTACTTGATTTATATTATTATTATTTTAATTATTAATTATTATTATTATTATTTGAATAAAATTATTATTTTAATTGTTAGTTATTATTATTTTACTTTAATTATTATTTATTATTAAAATTATATATTTAATTATTATTTGAGTTATATTATTATTTTAATTGTTAATTATTATTATTTGAATAAAATTGTTATTTTAATTGTTAGTTATTATTATCTATTTAATTATTATTTAGTATTAAAATTATATATTTAATTATTATGTTAATTAATTGTAGTTTTACTTATTAAATAAGGGGGCAAATTTGTAATTCCACCATCAAAGAGTGGAGAAGGATTGCCACTCCCCATTCAAACAAAGGAGTGGAATGGGAGAGTAATGACTCACATTCCACTCCTTATAAACAAACGGCCCCTAAATAACATCATTAATCACAATAAGAAACTCACGTGCAACTAGGAATGGAAATGGGGCGGGGCGGGGAATGCGATCCCCGTCCCCATCCCCGTTCTCCACGGGGCAGGGATTCCCCGGTTTAAATTTTCCCGCGGGGAAAAAATCCCCCCACTCACTCCCCCGAGAGGATCCCCTCCCCACGGGGAATCCCCGCCCCGTCTAAAACATTGACTCAAAGTTTTTTTTTTATAACATGCACATCATATACAAAATAAAAATTCACACAAAATATTTTTCCTAACCAGTCATAGTATAATGTATGATTAAACAACAACATTATGAATTTAAGATACAAATTAAGTAATACAAATAACATAAAGTTTAAAACTAAATTAAAATTACAAATCCATTAATAAAATTGATAATGCAAAACTAGCACAATAATTTTATGCTTCCATCAATTTGTTTTTTTTCCCTCCAAATCATTTATATTGAGAATCCGATTTCACTACGATTAGCATCTTGACATGATAACTCCTCATTCAATAATAAACAAAATTGTAAATATATAATAAATTATTTTAAATTAAGTTTCTATTAAATAAGAAAGTTATATTTATAAAAATTTATTATTAACTAAAAATATTAACAAATAAATATTTATTGATTATATATATATATTATTATATTAATATTGAAATAAAATTTAATAAATACACTAAAAATATATAATTTTTTTTTGTTAAAGAAATGGAAAGAAATCGGGGAGAAGAATTTTTCTCACCCCCGTCCGGGGATATTTCAAATCCCGCCCCGTCGGGGCGGGCCCCGAAAACAGAATTCCACGGCGCACTTGCACTTTACGTGCAACGCAACCAAATTAAGATACGATGCGATCGAAGAAACTCAAACGTTTTTTTTTTTTTTTTTTTTTTATCATTTTTCTCGCCTCCCCGATGGAGCACTGAGTTCTGATCACCTTCTCTAATGGCGCCACCGATGTGGAGGAGAGCTTCCATCCAAACCCTTAGGATAGGGGCGCGTTGGCTCTCGACCTCGCCCGTTCCTTCCAGGAGGTTCGCGGCGCTGTGGGGGAATGGAGATTATGGGAGATTGGGCATCGGCGGGTTGGAATCGCGATGGAGGCCAACCGTGTGTACATTCTTCCGGGATGATGATCTCCCCGTCTCGATCACATGTGGTGGCGCTCATACCCTCTTCTTAACTGGTGGTTTTCTTATTTTGTTTCCAGATTTTGGGTTTGCTTTTTTTCGTTCTTAGATGGTTTTTTAGGGTTTGATCTTTCTTGTTTGGCAGAAAGTGGGCGTGTTTATGCTAGCGGATTGAACAAATTCGGGCAGCTGGGGATAAATTCTGGAACTAGTTATGTGCTGGTGTGTTTGTTATCTACCGTGATTCTTTGTTTTTGTTTTTAATTTTTTTCCTTGTTTTCTCTTTGTTAATTGTCAGCGATCCATAAGTCTGATGAATCAGTGATTTTGTTCCTTTCATGTGTTGCCTGACTGATTTGATTTCTTTTTAACTTGGATAAATTCTGGTTCTGACTTTAATATGAATCAATTACTAATCGAGCAACCAGCATATACATACTTGTCGTTGGTCATGTTGTCGCCTGTGACATATAAATCAAACGCGAGTGGAATAAACTACTGATGGTACTTTTTTGTTCTTTGTTTTTGGCTGCAAGAGATTGCTGTGCAGAGCATCATGGAACTGGTCGTTGCTTTTGTTTGTATCCTTTGCATTATGTTCTGAATTTTAATAAAACTTGAAGTTGCTCAATTAGTTATTCTCAGGCTAAATTCAGTGATGCATTTAACATTTTAATGTTGGAAATACTTCAGACACACACACAAAAATAAACATGTGATTATTAAGTATTGCAAAATTTCATTTCAACCAGAGATAGTTGGGAACTTCTTTTTTCTTGATATTTATTTTTCAGAAATTATTTTACGATTTTTTTCTTATGATTTCTGCTTGAATTCATGTCACAGCATTGCCAATGCTTTTCAGGAGCCTGTTGAAGTTCTTGGATTTTCTGAGAAGGTTGTAGAAATGTCAGCTGGTTACCATCATTCTTCTGCTATCACTGGTAAGAAAATTATTCTACTTTGTAAAAAAATATTTTGTTCACAAAAGAAGGGTACTTCATTCCTGCTCTCAAACTGTATCCTCTATTAAATGCTTTCAAATGCAACTGTTAACTTAAACTTGTTGGCATGTAAAGTTTGATGGTTGCTATTGAAATTATCTTATTATAGATAATAGTTAATTGTAAAAGGCATCATAATCAGGTTGTATGGCATGAAGTGAGTAGTGGAAGTGAAATTTTTTAAGGAGTAGGAACAAATTGTGTTGGGTGAAATCTCTAAATTAGTCAAATTCGCTTGTTATACAGCTCTTGTCTAATATCTTAAAGTATCAATGGCAGTTGAATTGGTTACACATTGATTTAGCAAGTATGTAACAAAGAAAACAAAGCTTGGCATTGCATTGAGTGAAGGACATTCTAGATGGTTTTTTATGGATATATCCAGTAATCATTCCATAGTTGCACATTGCATTCAGTGAAGAAATTCTTAGATGGTAATCTCAAACGTTTTTGCACTCATCGTTTTTTGTTCTTTTTCTTTTTGTGTGTGTGTGTGTGTGTTTTTTTTGTTTGGGGGGGGGGCGATTTTGCTTTCCATATGTTTTATGCAATATTTCCATAGTTACCCTATTCTTATTCCTTTTTTTAGCCGTTGTCTACCGAATATTTTCTCTTTTTTGTGCAAATAGTTTGTGCTTTGCATTCATAAAGACAGCTAAATTTTGCATCATGATAATGTTTGTTCTTTAACAGAGGATGGGAAACTCTTTACATGGGGAAATAACTCCTGCGGTCAGCTTGGTCTCGGAAAAAGTAATGTTACCCTTGCCTTGATGCTTTGGTCTCAGTTAGGGACCTTCAATAAAATGTTATCCTCTGCTATCCATGTTCTTCTTTAAATTCTTATTTAATATACTTCAAATGAAAAATTATTAAGAATGTGCTACCTTTCTTTATATTAGGGTCACATGCAGTAAGTCAGAGTTGCTCTACATCATATTCTGATGTGATGAAAATTTTCTGTATCCCTGAAACATTTGTAGAAATTGGGAAAGTTTGGCACCTACTTTTGTTGCTTTTTTACTTTCTCTCTAGTGTGTTTATTGCCAGTCCTCTGCATTTTGTCTGAGTGTGTATTCATACCAGAAAACCGAATGATGGCAATTTTCAAATGTTGCGATTGCAATAAGTATTGACAATTTTCTGATCTTCAAAATTTATTGACATAAAGTGTCATCAGGTATTAAGTTAATCAGATAAGTTCTAAGATCCTTGTGTATGTATATATATGTTGTCTCATGAAGTTGATTAAGTGATGCGATTGTGCTGACTTCCAAGTGAATTTATTTAATCCACTGTCTCTGATCTTCAATTCTAACACTAAGTATGAATATCTTCTGTGTGATATGTGCTTTATAATTCAAATTATGGAAGTGCAGCATGTATTATTAAGAGCAACAATTTTTCTGCCTCATTGGAACAATCGGGCTAGTAGTATTTCATGTATCAGACATAATGTCTGTTAATAATGAGGTGTCAAACTTGCAAAGTATACATGAAGTAGGCAGTGAACATTGCAATGGATACATTCCTGTTCTAGCTGATTAAGCCCTTAATGAAGCTGAAGGCCGGCCAGATTTACCATGTAGTGGGCATTTTTATTTTCTGTTGTCTCTGCATGTTGGTTCCTAATTTAATTTAATTCTTCTTTGATTTTTTTTTTAAATCTACTGATGGCAAATTTCAGGACGCATAATACAAATTCTTTTTTATGTTTTAACTTCCATTGCACAATCATGTTATTGACCGTGGATATGCTTTAGCTCTTTAACCTTAGTGACACTGGCAATTAATTGATCTTCATATGGGTTGCAGGGGCCGACACCATTGTTTCTACTCCAACAAGGATTGATTGTTTAGCTGACATAAAAGTTTCAAAGGTTGCATTGGGTTCAGAGCACTCAATAGCTATCACAGGTTGGGGGAACTACAAACAAAACTGAGATCATACTATTCTTCCATGGACAGTTATTTATGTACCATTAAATTTGACTTTCTAGATGAAGGTGAAGTCTTGAGTTGGGGAGCTGGTGGCTCTGGCAGACTTGGTCATGGGCATCAGTCCAACATTTTGGGATTTTCAATGATCTCAAGGTTGGAAATATGAAAGTTGGAGCTCATTATAGGCATGGAAGGCTGCTAAAAAATATTTTGATAAAATGTTGCTAAGTTGATATTTTTGCATATTGGACCTGTTCAAATTGGTAGCATCAGTGTGGCATCATATGCCATAATTTCTTTCAGTTCTATCTTCATACTTCATGGTCATCTTAATTGTTTCCTGTGCCATATGAAATGGTCAAATGATTGAACCTGTATTTTTCATTAGCTAAAGCAACATAATTTCTCATTGTACAGAATTATACTTAAAGATCCCTTTATGCAGTGAATATACTCCAAGACTGATTAAGAATTTCGAAGGAATGAAGGTATTTTCTACTTCTATGATTTACTCACTGCTTGCGTATGGTGAGAGTGTCAAATGTTTATGTCACAATAATTGGTTTGTTTAGATTCAGTTATATTTTCTGTATTACAGATTAGGAGAATTGCTGCGGGAATGTTGCATTCAGCCTGCATCAATGGTTAAGTTGACCAAATACTATTTATTCATAGTGATGTTGGATGCATTTAGTCAGTAATAATTTATTCGATCCTTAACCAATGCACATTGCAGAGCAAGGCTCACTATTTATCTTTGGAGAAAGAACAATCAATAAGCTGGTTAGTACAAAGTACAATTACATTGCTTCCATATATTTGATTTTTATTAGCTTTATCAGTCTATCAGTTTGAAGTAACATACACATTTGTATAATTATTTAGGGTTTTGGTGAGGCGAAGAATGCATCAAGACCACTTGTAGTCGAAGAACTTCCATTTTCTGAAGAAGTTGCATGTGGTGGTTACCACACTTGCGTAGTGACAAGTATTATTGCCATAAGACAAGTTCAATTTGTTCTCTCAGATATCTTTACAATATTTTTGTGGAAGTAATCTGTATGATTTCCTTATACTGCCTGTGAGAAGTATTTCATCTTTCTAGTTACCTTCACAAACATTTCTTCATGCTTGCATTGTAGCAGCTTAGGTAACTAATTATTTAAAACTAATATCCATGTGGTTGGAGTTTTTTAGATTGCTCTTTGTTGACCAAATTCCATTGGAGATGGGAAGGTGTCCATAGTGTGAGTCATATAACCTTCACTCCATAGACTAGGATCTATTTAGTTGGAGTATTTATCAAGGAAGAGTGTTGAAATCAGATTCATGCTATTGACTATTGCCACTATATTCTTTTCTAAAATCTCATCTTTATAAACTGGTAAGGCCAACTTTTAGTTTAAGTTTACTTGCGATGATTGATTAAGTATTGGTGAAATTGGGTTTGGCATGTACAAATTTGAGAGATCTAGTATTGGATATGATGGAGATTTTGAATAACTAATATTTGATTATTCTGGATGGCATGAAATTTAGTTTCTCACGAATACATATTTTGTTCCTTGTAAGACTTTTAACCTGTTTCTCTTCTTTCTCTGTTCATTACTACAACTTTTGGACAGTAATGACGTTTGCAAAGTATTACTTGTTACAGATGAAGGAAGATTGTTCACATGGGGCTCAAATGAGAATGGTTGCCTTGGTCTTGGGTATGTTTGCATCGTCTTGTTATATCTCAGGAACCATAACCTCGAAATTGTCCACTATAATAACCCATTGATTAGCAGTAGTTTCCCAACTGCTTAGACAATCTTTTCGTTTTGCAGTTCCATGGACATAGTCCGCACTCCTTGTGATCTAAGAAGTTCTTTGCTGAAATCTTCTATCTCTCAGGTGAATGCTTCAATGTATTTGATTTTGTAATTATATACTGTAGCATGTGTTCATTCGTTTACAAGATGGACAAATTTCTTGTAAATCATGTCTGGTTACTTCTCTCACTAATGAGAAGATATGGATTCCATCCAGGTATCCTGTGGTTGGAAGCATACAGCTGCAATTTCTGGTGAGATTTTATTTCGAGGAATTTTCAAATTCACTGACCTTTTTTAACATATTGCATATTACATAAATCGAAGTTATGGTACTGAGCATGAATTTTAATAACAATTTGACCGTTTGTTATGTCACTTATACCACAGTGTATGGTATTTAAATGCTTATCAATGGCTAAAAAATTGATTCTTTCTTGTTGTGTTCATTATTTGGGAAATGTAATCCTCTCAGGTACAGCACGTGATCTCTTTCTCATGTCTTTATACCATTATTGACTTATCATTTATCCAATTGGCTTCATACATCCATCAGTGAAACAGAAGGATGGCCATTACTTAGTGCAATCATGATCATATCTTTTGTGAATTTCCTATATGAGGCTCAGAAACTTACTTGGCATGGGGATCCATCTGTTTATTAGTTTGATTGTTTCAAAGAATTACACCGTGAGCCCAAGGACCACCCGCCAGACATTTAGAGACTGGACCTCTCATTTGAAATGCTATGACAATGAAATAAACTGGTACCTCTGTGGGAATTGTAATGAGCCTTGGTATTTTCTAGCTATGAGAAAAGACCGGATGTTTGTCTTCTCTCTATTTTACTATTTCACATTGGTGTGACAGTGCTTTTACATTGGCATCTTTGTGAGAACCTAAATGAGCTTATTTGTATTTGCCTTTTCCTACGTAATTTTTCAACTTGTTGCTCACTCATCCCTGTTTAAACTTCATTTCTTTGTTTGAGTATGACCATTGTAGAGTGTGTTGTCAGGCGGCAATGTCTATACTTGGGGCTGGGGAGGGGCTAATGGTACATTTTTTGAAGATGGCCATTCCTCTGGAGGGCAACTGGTTAGCTTCAATTTCCTTCTCCAACCATTTACATTACTGATTCCCTGCGCAGAGCAGATATAAAGGGATTTGTTTTATGTCCCCATCTAATTGCTTCGATATATATATATATATATATATATATATATATATATATATATATAATGGCATCCTGAATTTTGGTTGCAAATTATATCCAGGGGCATGGGAATGATGTCGACTGTTTTGAACCCATGATGGTTAATATGGATCGGCATGTGAAGGCATTGCAGATATCATGTGGATTCAACCACACTGGCGGTATATTTGAGCATAACCGGGACTGAGGTTCAGAAATCAATGGATGGATCCAGGACCTAAGATTTTACAAGACCAGTATTTATTAATGAAACAAGGAGGTTTTGCTTCACTGCATACACATTCTCATTCCTTTTGTTTTAAAGCATTACCTATGTGTATAACGTACAACCAATCACCATTTTATAGGAAAGCGCGTTTAGGCTTTCATAACAAGTGATGATACACATGACATAATCAAACGATGGTCGCATTTAATTGTAGATTGTCATTGATGTACTTGAAGTCAGCAGAAATACCAACTCATAATTCTAGATTCATAAATAAGTCAATTCTTTTCTTGATAACTTGCTTATATTAACTCTCAAGCAGTTAACAGGCATAGAAATCCCTGATGTAATGTGGTCTTTGTTGTTGGGGGAAAGCAATGAGTACAAATCACTAATGCCAGATGAAATGACACAATGGCTCTTATATTGTGGGAAAAGATCTACTTCAGGCTCAGCGTAGGCTCTCCCTAACTTGTGGTTAGATAAATCATGGCCAAGTTTACCGGCCAAATTGCGTGAAAGCAATTAAGGATAAATCCAACTTTTCTTCAAATGTCATTAATTTCAAATCCCATAAAAGAACCAAAAACTAAAAATAATAAAAATACAAATACAAATCCAAGAACTTATTCCTACATGTAATCACCCAAATTTATCCACAGAACAGGTTTTCTCTAAAAATTCAAATGAAACAAGCATTTGATGAGAGCCCTTGGGTTCACACTCCAAATTGTTGACAATTAATGCTGTTCTGTACAAGCGCAGGCAGATCTAGGGGTCACACTGACTCAGAACAAACTGCAGCACAGATATTTAAGGTTCACCATATATAATTACTGGCCTGAGCAGGTGAGTTCATGAAATGCATAAATTGCTTATAGTAGGTTATTTTTTGAAAAAAAAAAAAGAAAAGAAAATTTGAAGTTGCACCAACAGTTTTGAGAACTAATATAAATTAAAAAAAATTATTGACAATTACAGTTTATAGTTGAAGAAAAATGGTCGCAATGGCTTTATAGTAGGTTACCTCTTGCTCCTGTATATTCAGGAGAGACCAGAAGATCAACATCTTGCCCAGTCACTTTCACTCCCATCTAAAACGGCCCCTTATTTTGTAAGGGGATAAACATGTTAAATAATACTACACCTGTTGAGCAATCCTTCAGTCAATCTCTTCACATAGTAACTACCGCAACCCCTCTTTAAAACAAAAGCTTTGAGACAGCAATTTGACATGCTCAGATGTCAAAGAATGTTGCCCTGAATTTAAATAATGTACAGGAGCCCGAAACCTGTGCAATAAGAAGTTGTTATGCACACACACACACACACACACAGCTCATCAACAACACCGCAGGAAGTATGTCATAAGTTTAAAATCCCAGTATGATGACACTACCTTCTTCCCTGTTTTTCCTTTGTGACTTCAGCTAGCCGAGAATCCACAGATTTTGAGATCTGGCTCATAAAAGAAGCATACTCAAGGAATGCAGGCCCTTTCAATGACATAGATACACGGGTAGGGACTTTTGGGAGGATGGCATTGGAAAGCCCAGATTCCAATTCCCTACAAAGAACACCAATAAGGGATATATGACAAGACATTAAACAACTAAAATTAAAAATAGAACCAGGATGACGCAATGATAGTTTTGGATGATCATGCAGGAGCACCAAGGGGAAGGAGTAACAGTTTGAATAGCATAAAAAAAATTTAAGAGAAACAATGAGTTAATACCTCCCCACAGAACCAATTTTCATTGCCTCTATCCACAAAGTTCCTTTTGAGGAAAAATTGGGAGTCATGAGCAGCTTGCCGAGAGCCATTACATTGGTGCTTGAAGCCAACATCTCCTGTGCCAAATCCACAGTGGTCTCAGAACCAAAACTTGATCCAGTCGTGGCACACTTATTTGCGTAGAAACAAAAGCCATGCTGAGCATATGCGGATCCCATCACAAACTGTCTATCATCTCGAGAGGCATCATCTGATCCATCAGACATCATTAAACTTCTGTCCAAAGCGTCCTGCAGAAATATGGAGGTTGGCCTCAGAGCATAATGTTACACAAACCATTACAGTAGTTAACCAGAATATAAAATAAACTTACACTAAACAAAGCGTTGCAGCCATTGATCATAACATCGGTTTGAGATATTAGATCTGTAAGTCGAGAAGAAAGTTTGATTATTGAATAAGCATCTTTATGATTAGAGTTTAAACAGGACTTCAGATCCTCACGGCAACTTTTGAGTTTCTGCCACTTCTGCTGCACAGGAGTAGAGGATTTTATAGGTGCCAACATGCTTGAATGAACATAACCAGACCCATCCGTTACTACAGATCCACTGAGTGCTTGCGGTTCCTCATGTTCATGAGAAATAACTACATCCCCATCTCTATAAACTGATTCTAGACACACCTCACAGTTGTATCCTATATTGTCCTGTGAAAGTTTATTTGATTTGGGTATTGAATCATTCATATAGTCATTATCAGCCCTAGAATGGACTGGAAGTGAAGGACAATCAGACAAGTTAGCAGATGTTTGCCTGGCATAATCTGGCAGGGGTAGACTGCCTACTTCTTTGTTAGCATCAATCGGGCAAGCAAATGATGATTCTAGAACACAAGAGACATCCTGTAATCCAAATGTATTGCAAATTGTGTCCTCTATTTTAGACTCATATACCATACAGGAAGATGCCCTAGCTTCACTATGGGATTCTTCCACATCTATATTGATTGGCATTGTAATGTCATGCAAAATGAGACTGTTATGGTTGACTGGGACGTGCTCCATAGGCAGAACCTCATCAGTGCTTGGGTCATCATCAGATTGTGAAGATAAAATGATGCCACGTCTGCGCTTCACTCTTTGCTGAGCCAATTCTCTGGGAGCATCTGAAGCATCTAAAAAGTCTTCAAGACCATTGGCATCAGCTGAAAAATCAGTACCCTCAAGAAAGGCACATTTCTGCTTTAAAATGCTCCTCTTACTGTTTCTGTTTCTGTTGCTGTTGTAATTGTGAATCTTTGAAGAATCAATCATTTCTGTTGTGCAGAGAATGTGTTCTTTGGCATATTCTAGACATAAGTTCTCAAATAAAGAGAGACTACCACTGATCTCCTCTTCTATCTTTTCTGAAAGATCACAGGGAAAGTCCCAAGGAATCACCCTTGGCATTATCAAATGAGCGGAGCTAACATCAAAAGGCAATGGATTGTACGTGCACCGTTTACTATCATCTGAATAATGCAAAGTAAATAAATTAAAACCTTTCAAGTGTCTCCAATGAAATTCAAAATCATGCAAACCATCAAACAAAGAATTGTATAGTTGAAAGCATATCTTTTAGCATTTGATGCAAAATACTAGTGATAGAAGTAAATTTGGGTAGCATCTAAATAACACAACCAAGGAGGGATAAAGAACATCCGATGCAAAATACAGCAGGATTTAAACAAGAAATATTATGATTAGCATCAAATGATTTGTACTGGATGCATTAACACCCTCACACATCCAGCACAAATCATATCATGTTTAACATTGCAGAACCTATGATCAAATAATGGTTAACAATGTTTCACAGCCCATGCAATCGACTTGCTATCAGACAACAGGGTTCTTGCCCACACAGGTTTAGAGAGGGATAATGTACAGAAGCACCAACCACCGCCAAAAAAATAAAGTCCCGCCAAACAGACAAATCTAGTGCTTCAGATTCAGTATTCAAGAACCAAGGCTCGCCAAAGATGAATATGTTTATTTGTTCCAAGTTTTTAAGACTAAAAATTCACAATTATGGTAAAAAACATTGCTCATATGAACAAGTACTGACCTATTTGGCATCTAGTGCCCTGACACCAGAACTGAAGAAGCATAAGCATCTTGCGGATGTCACCTCGGCAATAGCTAATCAATCTCTCAAGTAGCTCGGATGATATTTGAATCCCCTCCACTGTACAAACCTACAAATATATTTTGTAATCAATCAATCTTGAAGTGACAGTAAGTGATTGTGCTTTATCAAAACCAAGATGTCAAACCATTTGTGCATGGGAAAGTAAGTCCTCAGATGATGGAACAGTGAAATCCACAATTAGCGGATCCAAATGTGGTAAAATAGGATTCTTGTCTGCAAGATATATCAAACGTTGCAACATGCAAATGAATAAGTCAGCAGAACTAAGAGTCTGCAAGTGAACTTATCTCTATGATGGATGTATTCTTCAATAGCTTACCATTGCTTGTCAGTATAATAGGCTTTTTGGTTTTTTCTGCTAGTTGAAGAACAGCAGAAATGAAACCCATGTCTTCACAAAAAACAACATCCACATCTTCAAAGACTTGTATAGATCCTTTTACTTTCAGAGAATTTGTGTTTTTCTCTTCCACAAGTTTCCCAGTGCTTCCTGTAGCAATTTTACCTTGCTGACAATTTTCTGAGGCCTTTTGTGAAAGGCTGTCATCAATGTCTATGAGGTCAGATATGAGAGATGGAATAATTTTCTTTGTCTCACCAATTGGATTGTCCTTCAAGCTGTACAAAAAGATAGAAGTGATATAATTATTTTCATCACTAAGAACTACAAATTAGAAACTGAAGTGATTTATATAAATTTCTGGTAGAGAGAAAATGCATTCAAAGCTCCAAAACTTTAATTGATGCTAATTCAAAAACATTCCATAGGAAGAACAATTGGTGACAAATAAAACCTTTCAGTTTAAGTGGCATAGCAGAAAGGATGAGGCCAGGATACACCGTTAAGTGAAGGAATCATGAGTGCAACTTATGTGTTGGGGTTATGAATCCCAGTTTTTAAAAACATTAAACACTTGTAAGGTGCATAAACCTCATATTCGCAGAAGCATATATAGTGCATTTGACCTCAAGGGTATGCATCAGCACGTGAGCACAGAATATTGCCCAGAAAATTATGCTGAATTAACATATTGGGTACTATTGCTTGTTGAAAATTGGAATCACAAATTATGAAGAACTTTGAACTTAACACTTACTATTAAAAACAAAAATAACTTCTAGAGCATATCAATAGTTAATATAATGGTCATGAAACACAAACTTCACAACCATATCATAATTGGCTTTACCCGATGGGTCAACAATCAAGTGGGTGAACAACTTCAGTAGTCTGACTTGCCCAGCCCAAATACATATAATAGCTTCCAAATGTTCAAGGGAAAGGAAAATGATGAATGGGTGAAGCCTGAGAAGTAGGTGTTGTTCAATGTATATTCACTGAAGTAAATCTAAATGGAAATTAACACCTCAAAAAATGTTTACAATCCATTCCAAGCCTCAAAATATTGTAAGGATATCTACGGATGTTTTCTCATCATTAGTGAGATATATTCTAACACAGTTCCCTTATATGTTCAAAATACGTCAGTTCCATTCCAGAAAATGTCACATCTAATATAATGCAACTAACATGAGTTTTTTAGGGACAAGGAATATCAGCTTAGATTTATTGCCAAATGAAAACCAAGAATGCCATTGATTAATGAAACAGCTAACTCACCTTGCCCCACATTTTAATATGCATGCATTCAAACAAAACCCATTCAAATCCATATAAACATAAATTAAAGTTGGGATAAACTAAGACCATTTTTGAGTCATATCTCAGTTTAAAACTTCATACCAATCCTAGCCCAGGCTATTCTGTAATAGTCAACCCTATCCAATAGAACTTACAGAAGCTTTAAGTTATAATGTGATCTTAATTTTCTGGAGGATCAAGGTCTCTGGCTCTATAAATCTTCAAGATGTTCTTAATATGGTTACAAAAATCTGAATACTTAATAATTGCATAAAAGGTAGTCTATTGTATATGACCCTCATGAAATGTACACCCTCTTACAAATATCTAAGTTGTAACATATGGTTTGGTGGCTATCTTATCCCTTATCATGTCATATTCTTGAGAGGAAAGAATTCAAATCAACCAATTAAATAATAATAGTTTTACCACTCTAATCAATGCAGGTTTGGATTAAGGTGTTAAAGGTGCATAAGATTATTATAATGCACATAAACATTAATTTGGTTATTCAATCAATAAGATGAATGTTCTGATCCTCATTAACCATTAACTAGCTTAAAAGTTCAGGTTGCAATAGGAAATTTCTCCAAACAAAACAGCTACCAAAAGTTTAAAAGGAACAAGAATGATTATCTGTGAGTGTGGAGTAAGCTAAAAATCTTCGTAAACAGCTTTTGCAGAATTAGAAAAACACACAAAAGTAATGGTTCAGAAGGAATATGTGATTATATGGTACAGTATAAGAATTACAAACTTGTTTTCTAGAGAGATAACAAACCATATGGATGGGGTAATTGTTGATGCTTCTATACTATCCCCAAACTTTTGTTTCATGAGGGCTCCACTCCGGACATCAGATGTATTAACCTATAAACAACAGTTTGAAGCATATAGTAGTTACTTAGCAACATAGATGAGAAAAACCATTGGTTGTGCACTGAAGATTTTCAGGCATCCATCACATAATAGACCAAATTAATAAATATGGAAACTACATTTCGCATGAAGCCATATATCCAATGAGGACTTCAATCCTTAGACTCTTGTAGAGCTGAACAATACACAGCTGGCAATTGGTTGATGCATGACTACATTTAAAATACCAGAAACCATTTATTATTAAGTTCTCTTAGGGTGCCTTTGGGTGGGGAATAAATAGGAACAAGCTCACCCCAACTCTCCAACCCAAAACCACCTTTGGAACAACTTGGAATAAGAATGATTTATTTATTTATTTAAAAGCATCATCATTAATTAATATTAAACAGCAAGTATAAATAATTATCAATCATCAATTAGAAAAATACGATTTTAAAGTATGTAGAATTTATTCAAATTAGCATTATTAAGTCAAGTCAAGTCAACTCAAGGCAATTAAGGATAAAAGTTTTCACTGCAAACAAAATTCAGACCATAAATCCCCTGACCCAATTTATTCCAACCTAACCAATGACCCCTTAGGGTTCAATTTCTTTCAAGTTTCAAATTATACAATTCTGGCATCTGGCAGAAATTGTATGCATGATTAGGTTCTGATTACCATAAACCACTTGTTACTAAGTTTCCTCTGCATTCAATTTTCTCTAGATTCAAGCTATACTGCACATAATTCAGAGATCTGACAATGCTACCAGAACCTTATAGTACTGGTCTTCCTTACTGCTTCCCATTTCACCTACTCTTTCATATTTCTTCCCATCTTGGGAAGAAAGTATCTTCAACATGCGAGAAACATCTGTTACAAAAATAAGGGTGAAGCTAGGTTAAGAGCTAAGTAAAAGGCGTCACGTTTCATGATCCTTATGAGAAGTGAAGGGTAAGAAAACATGATTTCTCCAGCAACTTTAAAGAAAAGGCCTGTTAAGGTAACCTGGCATTCTTGATTGCGAGAAGCATTATTGTAGATAAAGTTTTAAAGATAATAGTTCTAGATGTCAAAAGAAAACAAGGTTCTTGTAAGTTTGATAAAGGAAGAAAATTTATATTATCACCCTATATGCACAACAAATGGGATTAGGTCTATCCCGTGATGATTTTGGAAAGACCTCAACAAAGACACACTAGAGATATGTAAAAAAATGTTTTATAAATACCTTGACGACACACAAGAGAAAGTAATACTAGATTTGTCTAGGGTGATTTCCCATTTAGAGATGAAAAGAAGTCTACATGCTATTTTATATATGTAAAAGTTAATGATTGCACGAGAAAAGATTATGTGACTACAACTGAAGGCAACAGATTACTCATGCAGATTTATACACATAGAATCAACAACAATAGCTTTATAGAAACATAATACACAATTGAATTATTCTTCTCATTTTTCCAGTTTTTGAAGAACTTTCACACATATTAAGATAGCTACCTCAAAAAATCAAGAACAACAATCCATCTTTTAAGGAGTTTGACTCTCTGTTAATGATTTTGATTTTCTTCCAAAATTCTTATCCACATTGAGAACGACACATAAGATTATACTTGCCACAAAACACAATTTCAAAAATTTATGAGCTTAAATATATGCAGAATAAATCCAAAGAACCATCATGAAGGTATGAATGTTGCAATCTATGATAATAAAACTCTTCTTTTGCTTCAAAATAACAGATACAGCCAAAATAAATAGTTCAGAAATACCTCAATTACTTTAAACCCTTGTTCTTTGGTACAAGCATGTATTGCAGCAGATTTTCCACTCTATCAAAAATCCAACAAGAAGATAGCAGCTAGTCAGTTTATAATAAGTAAAGAGATTTAAAGTTGGACATGGGCAAGAGGGAAGCAACTATATTGTTATAAAAGAGAAAAAAAACACACTGATGGACAGCAACAGGGGAACTTTTATACATCAGTTAGATAATATTTTACATCAGAGAAATTTTATACATCAGTTACATAACATCTACGTGCCTCTGTTGAAAATATGCCACATAAAAATAAAATCAATACATGTAATCTGCAAGATTAGATGCCTGAAAGAATAATTGGTCCATATAAAGCACCTCAGTATCTTTGAAAATTCTTACAGACTAAAATAAAAAATGTAAACAAGAAGAGAATTGTGAGCAAATATAGCATATAAGCAATGACAGCTATAAAGACCTAGAAAGTAGTACCTCAAAGAAGGCAAGTGACATGGTAAAAATTTTTCCAATTCACTGAAAAAAGTGACAGAACTATTCAAAAACAGCAAAAAAATAACACATGTGATGCCCATGAAGGATATGAGGTGGCCATCAAGCGATTATAGATTATTAAAAAATTATGCAAATGATGAATGGATTTCACTATGCAAATTTATTTATTGAAAGGGAAATAATATCAAATTCTCTTCAAAGTTTTAACCACAAGAAAGAGAGCCTAAATTTATTTATTTCAAAAATGATATTCAAGGGGAAGCAGCTGAAAGGAAATTGCTTAATGGCTTTGACATATTCAAGATGTATGCTAAACAACAAAATCCACCACTTCATATGAAATAGAGAATAACTCACCCCAATCGGTCCAGTAAGCAAGAGGACATTCTTACGAATAGCTTCATCATCTATATCATCCATATATGATTCGATATCATAAGAATTATGATGACCATCCTTAACAGAGCTATTAAATCTTCTATTGCTCCTTGGACCTTCATCCCAAGACTTAAGCCATTCACTAAGAATCCTAATAGACCTGATGTTTCCACACAACTGCAGAAGCAACAAGATAAATTAGTTTAATGTCAAAGGCTAAATCAAGGCCCACATGGATCCACTCAATTGATGCAGGTAACAGGGTAATCTTAACTTATGTCACATGATAAAATTAGTGCAGTGTTTCTTGTTTCGGTGGGCAACAGCAGGAATAAATGAAGAAAAGGGAATTAAAAATAAATCAAGTTATCACCTCTAAGGTATTTTCTGGCTGATACTTGTCTGTCCATAAGCTGCTTTCAGGGAAATTACCACAACGCAAATTGTATGAATCCAACCTGGAAATAAACCAAGATTGCGAGCATACCAAAGCAATACAAGTTATATAATTTCTTTTACAAAAAAAGATGCAATGAAACAATAAACTGGCTCCATAATCAAAAGCCATGTAGAATGATAGAATCAGATGGTAAAGTCTCCAGAATGACTGCACATTAGTTGACAGGTAAAACAATGACAACTATTAGAATTTTTAATTGGATTAGAATATTCTTCCCAATGTTTCACTTGGGTCTCACTAAAATGACTCAATGTAGATATTGCAAAGCTCATGTTCTCTGGTCACTCAACTGCCTTAACTATGAAATATCCATATAAGAAGTAACTTACTTTCCCCTTTTCCCGCACTATTATGTATTGAAATGAATCCATCTCATTGGCAAACCTTCTTGATTGGGTAGGCAAACTCATATATTACAATATGCTTCAAGAAAATCAAAATTTGGACAGTTTCAATGTTTGTTTGCTGCTACCTTATATTTGTATTCTAGCTGCTCTTTGTAGATCTCAATGAAAGTTCAGTCAAGAGAAACCCCCAAAAAGAGAGTGAAATTCTAGCAAGAATATATTGCCAATTTCTTCATCATTTTAACCTAAAACGAACCTCTCTCTTATTAACATGTGATCCTTCTCAGTCTCCATGTCAACTGTGCAATTGCTATATCTGAATGGGAGATATGTACTGCTGGTGCTGTCGCTACCACCATTGTCCTGCAAAAGAAAATTAAAAAAATGAGTTAATGCATACAAAATATGCAACCATCATATCTGATGGTACACTTCACTTAGAAAATTCCCCAAAAAGCAAAGAAAGAAACAGAACTGTCACAAGCTGACCCAATTGCTCATTCTTTTTCTGTTGTTCCAGAAATGAAGAAGAGCTTATTGCCGAAGCTGTAAACTTTGTTTCAGCTCGTATTTGATTGGGATGCCTCTCTGAGTGGCAGGCAGTATCCAATTCTAAAGGCTTAACTGAACTCTCAAAGATTGATGAAGCATGTTTTGGGGCATAAGAACCTTCTGAATCCGGGGTTTTGTTTTCAAAAACCCAATTCTGCCAATGTGACCCAATAAATTCATCCTAGACAAAATGAAAGGGCACTAAATCACATACAGTGCCAAGCCAGTGTTGCAATGCAATACAACATGGAAAACATAAAACCAGATAATCAATACCTCCACTTTGTCAAATATGTGAATTGGTGAGCCAGGAAGAAAATCCTTATCATGAGCAGAATGATAATAATTTTCCCTATTCGAAACAGATATGGATTTTACTACTTTCCTGGTTTCTTCCCAACAAGTAAAAGACTGATGCATTTGTTTCCCAGTTGATAATTCAATACTTTCCTGATAATCATAAAAATTTGGTTACATGCTACGAAATGAAAGAATGGCACTGCAGAAAATAATTTAAATACCTTCACTGCTGTATTTCCCTCCAACTGAAGATTGAAATTTGGTTGTTGCAGATGCTGCCTTCCATCAAGATTCACAGTAGCATCAGATTCTACGCCAGTGGGAGGAGAACCCAAACTTGACTCCTTCCACTCAAGCACACTAGATGTTGGATCCTCAAAAGCAGCATTAGTTTTCTGATTGCCATTTAGACCTTCTACATTATAAACAGAAATAAGATCTCATTGGTGGAGTGATACATGGACAAGATTGTTAATGGTTCAGCTTATAATATAAAAACACCTGATAGTAAGCAGGCATGTCAAGGGAATGAAACACAGTTAGAAAGTGAGATTGCAATGTACCTGATATTTGGGGGTGGAGGTCTTGAATTGGGAAAAGAAAGAAAAGAGGGAAATGAATGAATGCACAATCATCACAATGCAGAATTAGAATAAACTGATTACATCAAGAACTGTTGCAGGCATGGCATGCATGTAGGGAGCAAATGAAATAAATCTTTACAGTTCAACATCTAATTAGAGTATTCCAGAGAATTCATGCATGAGTAAAAACACCTCATAAATATTGTTATTAAATTTGATGTGAAGTTACCAAGTGAGATGATGGTAAAGCCTAATGAGAAAATTGTACCAAAGAAATGTATTTTCCTTGAATCCATTATGGAATAATATGGAGTGATAGATGAACACATCACAAGGAGCACGGCAGATCTACAGCAAAAACAAGCTGCTATCATAGCACGGCACTAGTTGCATGATGTATAGAAACTTGGTAAAAAGTTCTATAAAGAAGAAATGCAATCGACCATGTAATCAATCACTGCACTGACAGTTACACAGTACAAAAGGTTAAGGTCAAAGGAAGTGTGAAGTGGAATATGAAACACCAAACTGGATGCAAGTCATGTGACTAGAGGCAACAAGAAGGGTTGCTACGAAGTTCATAACATTGATTACCAAAGCCTAAGAAAATAAAACATGCAGAAGTGAAGACCATCTAAAGAGAAGGGACGTAAGTACAGATGCAGTATCTAGTATGAAGAGCAAAGCCTTGTTTTTCAGGATTGTCATATTCTTCTTTTTTCTCATGTTAAAACAATGCAAAAAAATAAACAAATAAATAAAATTATAATTAAATAATAAAAAATAAAAATCAATCCTGAATTCAGTTCAGTGCGAATTTGATATTTAAGGATTATCACTGTGGCAGTACAAGACTAACATTAGATTACATGCCAATTCAATTGAGCAAATGAAACACAAAGAACTAACTATTTGAGAAGATTTTAATAATATTAAAAATGAATGAACAAAGGAAAGCAAGCTGTGCTATATGCTTACTGTACTTGGATTCAGTAGCCTCACATCTCTTGCTGCTTCTGACCTTTAAATTTGCTGCATCTTGTTCTTCTTTTTGATTGTTATCTGGGTTTCTCTCTGAAAATTCTTTGAACAAGTTAGTCTTAAGAAGTATAACATGTTTCCAGCTTTGATTGTAAAACAAGTGCAAAAAGACTCCAAAATCATCTAGAAATGCTGTAACTGACAATATAGCAAAAGATTTAGAAACACTCTAATGGGTCAATAAATATTGACTTACTGTTTAAAACACAGGATCTTCTGCTGCCTTTATTTGATTTGGGTGCTTCATTGCAGGCAGCCAGAGACTATCAAATTTTAGAAAATATTAGCTTATGCAAGCCAGAATCTAGATATATATATATATATATATATATATATATATATATATATATATATATATATATATATACCAACAATAGAGAGCCATTAATAAAACAGAATAGCAAGAAATAGAGCTTAAACATATCTCTCACGTTAATGAGTGATACCCATGGTTAACAACAAGATGAATAAGTAGCTTTGCATGGTCCATAGGAACTTATGCAACCATTACAATTTATCATCAAAACTATGTTCAACAATCTAGTAAATTATTTATAAAAAAGAAATAAAGATGTTGACATCAGGCAACCATGGACTAAAGGAGTAGTCATGTAAAGAGAAACAAATTAAATTAAAAAATAGTTTTGTGTAATTTAATTGTGCATAGAGTCAATCAAAAGTGGAATTTAAGTAATGCAATTTCATTTTGCAAGTGCTTATCATACTGATCAATTGGAAAAATGTTCATCTTTTTATGAGGCATACTCATTTCGTCATGCAAAAATTTCATGAATTGTACATCTACTAGGGAAATGGTAAGTTGAAAGTCAAACATCAACATCACATTATTAAGAAATTTAATCCGATGAAAATACACATGAAAGAATAATTAAAAAAAACAACTAACTATAGGAAATCATCACAGAAAAAATGAAAAAATAGGAGGCCCAAGTAATGTTGTACCCCATTCTCCTTTCTATCCCGAGATATACATGTTTAGATAAGACTCCAAGAAAAAGACTCCCCAACAGCATAAATTACTTTCATGCAATCCTTAGCCAAATTAATACTGTCAAATTACAAAAGGTTTATTTTAACTCGATAATGACAATGATTATATTGGTATTTTTTTCATTTCTTTCAAAAAATGAAGCATTGACCAGCAGACGATCAGACTACTATGCCACATCTCAAAGTTTCTGAAGCAAATCATTTTGCAGGCTCCATGCAAAAGTTCTCCAATCTTCCAATCAAAATACTCGCAAGATCAAGAATCACAAAAACAGGTAAAAAGGATTCACGAGAATACATAGAGCCAAAAACCCGTAAACCCCTTTCTCTAATAAAAGAGGTAACAAACAGATCCAAAGGCCATCAGATAAAAAAATGAGCCACATTATCACAGCAAGAATCTACCACAGAAATCAAAACCCTCAAGAAACATCACAACATAAAGGTTATGAAAGCAGATCAAGAACCTTCTTGGAACCCTGACGCAGAAATTCCCGCTTCCGCGGCTTCTTCCCCTTGTTGTCGGCGTCGGGCACATCTCCACCTCCTCGAGCTTGACTAACCCATGGGAGCTTCGTCTGGATGGATCTCCGCTTCCGATTCACCTCGGAAGGAGGATTAGGGTTCACAGAACCGGCGATCGTCGCTTCCCCGCAGGATTCATCCATCTGATTCAAGAAAACAAAGCGAATTTCGTCGATCTAGACCGAGAACAAGCGGATCGAAGGGGAAGAAGGAGCTAGGGTTAGCGGGGATTTGGGTAGCGGGAAAGATATAAAAAAAGGCGCGGGATAACGTTCCCGCTCTCGAATTCTTTAGTTGAGGAGCTTCCACACCGGCGCATATATATCGAGAGAACGGAGATCGTAGCAAAGATTCTACTCGAGTAGATGCATCTAAGAAAGGAAATGAATTAGATTATTTTCTGACCGTTGGATGAAGATAAAATCGATCTAATCATTATCTCTTTGATTTCCTCGTTTCTTTTCAAAATAAATCTCCAATCTTAGAATTCAGTTTTAAAATAAAAATATTGAAATTAAAATAATAATAATAATAATATCACAAAAGAATAACCAAAACTTTCCATGTGAACACACGCATTAACTAACTAAACAGACTTCTCCAAGCACTGGCAAGTCCATTCAGAAGTATACATGCAAACATGAGACATAATATCTTCTTGATAAAACAGATGCTTCACCGCACATGCGTATTTTATTTATATATACCCGCATGGCAGTCAAATGTTTTAATTGTTCAGTCATTGAGACAATGACTAAAACATTATACCTAACAAATAAACTAGAAAGATTGCTCATTCAAAATATTCATGTTACATTTGTTGTCTCGCGCGCATATCCCATGATTTGGTGCAATGCATTCGGTGTGAGTAAGACTTTTTGGCTCCAGTGACTAACAAGGGTAGAAGGTAAAAGAAGGATGGTTGTGATGAGTTTGAGGACTATGATTGCGAGGTGATTTGCGCTCGATGAGCCACCGGAGATGGAGAAACTCATCGGTGGAGCATGGTAGTTTAAGTGGACCGGAGGAGTCGAAGCCATAGATTTCTTGAGCCTTCTCAAGAAGCTCAATGAAGAGAGGATGATGGAGATATGATATGGGGATCATGAACCTCTTGAAACCACCTTCTTCATTTTCTAATCCAACCCTCACTGCCAAGCAACCCTTCTTTGTCTTCATCCTCTTTCTCCTCTGCTGAGAATGGGGGATGTCCAAGGTTTTTATAGGAGGTAGGTATTCATTTATTTACATTTATTTCTTTCATGAGTTCAATCTCAAGTTATTAGCCTTCCATTTAGAATGGCATGATTCCTTGTTTGACGTCTTTGGATGCAAAAGCAGTGGAGAAACAAAGGCCTTCAGATTTTCTCACACCTATATCATAGTTGTAATTTCAGGTTTGTATATTGTGTAAAAAAGACAGAGAGTACATTTTAATATCTTCCCTGTCACTCCTGAAGTAACTTTGATTGGTTGACCAAGAAGAACCACAAAGAAGGTCAACTTGGTACCAGACATTATGTACCAGAAATGTTGGAAGATGTCCTTTTCTTCTTAGATTTTCATTGAAAACTTTTGTTGATGCCTTCAATGGCCATGGATGGAAGGTATGCTTCACAGTGACTTTGATAACTACCCCCACATTGACCTCCTCCTCAGCCATCCCTGTCATGCTGCATGTTATAACACGCACTCTCAATCTCCTCCTTCACACTGACTTTGCTTATACACATGTTTCACCAATAAGAGTAGCTTGGATATTAAGGAATGCTAATTCCGTATTATCCACCTTTCGATGTAGAAAAAGTATGGTTGAAGATTTTGTTACATGTTTCTCAATTCCAACAGAAACACACAACTCATGAAGAACTTCGATCTATTGATGTCGTTTAAATAAACAAAACAAGAACAATGAATGTTGATAGCCCTCCGAACAAAATTTGTTGAGAAAACATTTGTAGTATTCCAATACGACAACATACACATTCTCTACAAGCTGCGTATTCCACAATGCGATATCCAAATAACCTCGTGTTGTCAAATGATAAATTAGTCTGTTTGACAGTTCTCTGAGACCCGTATTCTAGTACAAGCAGTGTTTCTGAAACACAAGCAGCTCCTTCCAACGCGTCGTTGTGGTCCATTTAATTCTAGTTTTTCAATTCAATCATTATGTGACTTCTCAGAACTGAAGCTTGAACTTGTGTGCGTACTAGTCAACCAATGATCGTTGCAATTTACAGGAAATCTAAGGTCTCACTAAGTCCCATGTACTAAATAGCACCCCAAACAGCACCATCTCCTTCTCCACATTTTTCGTGGACTTCTTTTATTCTCTCCACTGATTTGCAGATCCCACTGCAGCTCCAATCAAATGATGCTATGCATACATTCCCGGCCTGGGCCTTCCATTCACAGTCTGCAGATAAAAGAACAAAACAAAACATCAATGGCAGCATTGCTTGGGTAGAGTCTGATCAAACAGGAATGATAGAAGTACACTTACCTGGTGGAGTTCCACAACACATGCTCCGATCATCAATGTGTTCAACTTCCAGTCCAATGAACCACGAACCCAGTGATACATCCTCATTAGCATATTTGTGCAATATAGGCCTATTACAAAACAAAGGCGGCTCCACTTATTAGAAACAGTTATTGTTAACTTCATTGTCGTTGCTAAAAAATTTAAATCGCTCAATGTATTACCGGTTGATCGAGATGTATGTGGCAAGATCTTTTGAGATAGCATAAATCTGTCCTGTTGCATGACGGAAGTACTTGTTTCCTTCCTCGCCGAATTTCCAGTATTCAGGTTCATGATACTTAACACTCCTGTAATTAGAGATAATAAAAAACCAGAGATACAAAGAACAGAGACTAAAGCACTGGCAAAAGCAAGATGAGAGAATTACTTCTGAGAAAGAACTGGACCAGACTTCATGCACCCAATGTACACTCTGGGCTTTGATCTATGTTTGGCAAGGGTTGCAACCAACATACCTGCGTCATTATTGAATGGTTGGACAGACATTTGACAAAACAAGAACACAATGTAGTAAGGCAGCATTAAGTCTAAAGACTCACCTAGATTGACATGTACATCATCATCTACCTTGATGTAAAAGTCAGCATCCCATTTAGCAACTGCCGTGGAGAAAAATATTTTAGTTTTTGCAGACAGTTCGTGATACCCTTCAACATGTTCCTGGAATAGTAGAAAAAAAACATACATTTAATTAGTAATTACTTGCATTTTCCGCCAGGTTGTTAGAAAGAGTATAATTACCAGTCTAAGAAAATCATTATGTTGAGCCTCCTCTGAATCAATAGCCCGATCGAGAATGCTGTTGGATGTAGCACTGTAGAAAACAAGAATGATTGATGAATGAATGAACAGTTAGTTGAGAACAGAGACATACACACCATATTTACTACATAGAAAAAATTAGGAATCTTCAACTAGCTAACAACTAAAAGATCACCCAAAAGATGTTTCTTCTCATGTCTGGCCTACATATCCTCAAATTATTGAAAACTTGACCCTCACTCCAGAAAGAGAGTCACCAAAGTAGTTAAAATGCACTCATCAGAGCAGCAGGGGATGGACAAACACATAGAAAAAGAAAAATGAAGATGAGGAGAAGGAAAAGTTCTGCAAAGAGTCAACTCAAGGAAGCACTATTTATGGAATGTTTTCTAAATTAGGATCAGCAACGCATCAAACAATACCCTTGAGTGGTTATAGAAATACTACACACAAGTTACATTTTTCGAGTATTGACCATTATAGAAAACGTACAATGCTTCTGCAACTTTGGCACAAGATGTCTAATGTGTCCAAATGATGCATTATTCACTTATGCATCAGAAGATCAGATTCTCACAACCTAAGGTATACAAAAATCTGCAGCTTCAGAGACATCAACCATCTGCTACTAATCATTTTAACATACATTTGACTCTTAAGAGAAAAAAAAATAACAAGACAAACCATGTTTGCCAGCATCAGATATACATCACCACTTGGATATACTCATGAACATACTATCAAGCCCTTAAAGGATTTGGCATTCATCAAGATGGTTGGCTAGTCAATTATATCCATTTATAGATACAAGGAATTATAGCAAGAAGTCGTATTCAAAGATGTAACCTTTCAGAAATTAGGCGGATCAGGATGAGGTCTGATTTGTTTCTTAAAGGAGAGTTAGAAAGGAAATTAACAGATTGCATAATCATTAGCATTAACTTCAGGATGATCATATTTACATATTAGGATAACGATTTTCAATATGGAATTATATTGATCTCGACATGTTGCTCTTTTTTCCATTAATAAGAGGATACTGCCAGACCAACATGGACATAGATTGGCTGCTGGATACTTATACAAAACAAAAGATAACTAATTTGCAGGAAAAAATGAAGGGCTGAGGTGAATGATTAAGTACCTGTGACCAATCATAAACCGGATGACAATTCCCTTCTCACGCTCTAGTTGTTGGAGCTTCTCACCTACGTCAACACGAGAAGAAAAAGGATGAGATGATGGAATGTAATTTGAGAGCATTAGACAACTAACAGCAATTATTTTTTAAAAACGAAAAAAGGGGAACCTCCAATGATTTGTAGCTAGATGGCAAATCAAAATCAGGAAAAGTGGTTGTAATTATCCATCGCAAGCAATTATCAGTTTATACCGGACAAGGTTGGCTGAGACAACCTTTGGCGTGATGTCACCAAAAAAATTATGTTGTCATGGACTAACAGTAGCTATTGATACACTAGAACTTTACAAAAAGCAGATTACAAATTTAGAAGTAATTGATAGAGGGCCTACAGTATACAACTTTACTAGCTGGAGAATGGTTTGACAGTAAATTGAGTAAACAGAAACAATAAATATCATCACGCCAAATAAAAGGCTTAAACAAAGGAATTGATTTGTACACCACATGGTCCAAATCAGGCAATTATCATATAGAAATGCCACTAAGTTTATATTTCCCAGAAGATTTTGTCAATCTTCCAGCAAGATTAAGAGCAGAGGAAAAAAACTTTTTGTTTTTGATAAATGTGGATAAAACTTCAACAGCAAAAAATGCTTCATCTCTTTTGCTAGGAAGAATTCCATTGAGGAAAAAAGCCTCCTTTTCCAAATGGGACGATATTTATTTTAGAGGTCCTATAGATCACTGTGATCAGAGAAAGGCACCTCCGTTCAAATCTCTGCACTAAAGAAACCACTACAATAAGTGGATGCAAATAAAAGTCTAGTTGATGATATATCAACTGTCGATTTTCACTGATGGGAAGATATGTTCTACTAAACTTTAAGAATAAAGTAGAGAACTACGAAAGAAGAGAAAATGGCAATTCAAGGACAAATTTAAACCACCTAAACGCCACTGCTCAGCAAAAGCAAACATCCTTTGTCTCAAGAATTAATTAGAAAAGAACTGAAGAGCTAAGGCTGAGAACAAATAGAGGCAATTGAACGCAGACAGTCTTCAGGAAAATAAGTTGAGTACCCTTGATTAATATATCATATCCCAACAAAATAGGGTAGAAATTGTAAGAAATAGAAGCCAAAAAAGCAACCTCTACAAGTCACCCAGGCTTCAAGATAAAATGAAAGCTCAACTCAGAAGTGTAGTCTCCAGGAAAATAAGTTGAGTACCCAAATTAATATCATATCCCAATAAAATAGGGTAGAAATTGTGAGAAATAGAAGCCAAAAAAGCAACCTCCACAAGTTACCCAGGCTTCAAGATAAAATAAAAGTTCAACTCAGAAGGGAACATTTACTAAGAAAAGAAAGAAATTGACCTTGAGGCATCCAAGTAGCTCTAACTGAATCCCTTCTCTTCCTGCTGCTAAATGCTGTATTGATCCCCATAACAAGGAAGGCCTTCTGCCTTTGTTGTTGAGTAGCGGCTGTGATTGATGGCGAACCATCTACACCAATCTGCTGCGAACTTCGTGAAGCTGCCAATTCCATTTGCAGAGTAGCTATTGTCTTGTCCAAAGATCTGAAAACAATCAAATGGCAACCAAGAAGACCCTCACATTACTCTTCAAAAATAAACACAATAAATTAATCAAATTGGCAATTATCGAGTTCATGCTACGCACTGGATGGCCTCATGAGTTTTGGTCACTTCCCCCATTATATCCTTATCCTGCCCAAGCTTCTGTCAGACATAAAACATCACAGTTGAGCAAAAACATAACTGAAATAAAGAAAATTTTGCTTTGCTTCTGAGAACCAATACCAACCCGTTTTGTGGTACAATCCTCAGAGATAATCTGGAGCTCTTGCTCCTGCCGCCGCCTTGATATAAAATGACTGCCCGGCTCTGGTGTTACCCACAACCTACAGATTGATGCAAAGAAGAAGAGCTCATAAATCAATAAAGCCCTGGTGCCAAGATCCTATTCTTTTTCAGGGAATCAATCACAATCATAAGACCGACAACAAGATCCCTATTTTTCAACCTTTGATACAAAAGGAAGAGGACCAATTCGCCTCATAATGCACGCCTAAAAAAGATGACTCAAAATTGCAGCACAGCAGGGAAGAGATTCCGAGGACGCTGTTTTGCCGAAACCAACAGATGGCTCAAAAATCAATTCCATCAATTAAGCATGCATCAGATCCCAAGATCTAATTATTCTTATTCGACGAGAGAGTGGCATGGGGATTCCCAAGTCGCAAAGATTTAAACTTTAGACTCAAAAATAAAGATCACATCCAAAAGATAAACAAAATTCCGACACAAATCGCACAAACATGTGAAAGAGAAACCCAAAATCTAAAAACCAGCCCAAATAGCTCAACAATAAGAAGAACAACCACCCAAGGAAACCAATTCCATACTCCCCAGAGATCCAAAATTCTGAAAAACATCACACAAAAAATCACAAAACTCAAACTTTAAGGTCAAAAACCCAAGCAAACACACACCCTAACACCATCCCCAAGAATTCACAAACAATCCAATCCACCATTCCAGCAGGAAACCAACCTATTGGTGAAGAGCATGCCCAGCCCAAAGCTCGAAATGCAGAGAATCAAGATCCATCTAGCCGACACCCTCTTCTCACTCCCCACGCTACCTCGTGCCCTCATATCTCTATCCCTCAAACTCAAACTCCAAATCCAAATCTCCTCCTCCTCCTCCTCCTCCTTAGCTTCTCTCTCTTGCTCTTATACCTAATCTATCGAAGAAGAAGAAGAAGAAGGAAAGCTGCAGGTACGTGACGATGTTCGTCAGCTTAGCCCAGCGTCCACGAAAGACCGTCTCGGAGGCCCGGACCTGCTGTATTCTGTGTGCATGTGTGGAAGGATTCCTCCTCCTCCTCCTCTTTGCCAACCTCTGTGACCATCTAAGGGGCCCACCTTTTTCAAACTTTATATGTTTATTTCCTTATTTATTCCTATCTATATTCTATACTATACATTTGAAATTATTTATTTGCCCTTCCAACAAACATTTCTCATTAATATTCCTCTAATTATTAAAATACACATACAACAAAATTTCTGATATTACAATGAGTATACATCAACAAAAGTTAATACTTCAGCACCACCGCCTTCGTGTGTTGTTTCAGTTGCATAGTATATATATATATATATATATATATATATATATATATATATATATTTAGATTTTCTAATGTTGTCCGTCTGTATTAATCGGTATAAAATTTAATATTTTAATGGTTCCTAGTTTATTTCTTTTGCTTTAAACAGGGAGCTCACAAGTAATATGGTACATCTGATACTCTTAATAAATTTGCCTTTAAAAATTAAAAGGGACAGTTTTAAAAATTCCTTTCACTTTCTATGGGTACGTATGGTTTTTTACACCATACACACCACAAGGCCATTATTTTCTCAAAATAAAAAAAAAAATTAAGAGTTAATGAAGTTATCATTTACTTTTTCAGTTTTTGTGCTTTATTCATTAATAGAGTAATTCAATAGGAACTGAAACTATAATGGGAGTTCATCCTGGTTGCAATCTATGTTATGCGAATTGGGAGTTAAAACATTAATAATAATAAAAAAAAAAAAAGAGTTTCACTGTAATCTTCCGATTATTGTTAGGATGCAACTATTGCATGTTGTTTTTCTTCCAATTTAATAGCTAATATTTTATTACTATTGCATGTCGTTAATATCATTGTCAAAAAACCAATTTCTAACCTCAATTGACACAAAATATATACTTAAATATGTTAAGGTATTAATTTTAATTCTAGTATCATATTTCGTTTAAAAAAAAAAAAAAACTTTGCATTGGTCTAAAGTTTGGCTGAAAAAAAAAATGTTAGTTTATACAAGATTAAGAAGAGGTCCATTGGTTAAGGAAAATGTTTGTTTTATGTTGGAATCTTTGGGGCTAATAATAATAATAATAATAAAATCTCTCTTTATTGATCACTAGAAAAATAAAAATAAAAATAAAAAAATGGAACCCCACTTTTGCAAGCATGTTTGAACAAATCAAAATGCATGTGACACAACAGACTGTCCATGAGGGACATATATATAAGTTAATATATTTATCATAGAAGAGTGCATCAATTTTTGGTCTATTCAATGTATGGGAAAAAGAAGAGTGAAGGAAAGAGAAAAGGAATTAAATAATAAAATAAGAAGCATTTGATTTGTTGAATTTGATTTTATGGGTTAGTAACTAATGATAAATATTTTTTTTTTTAACTTTCTTCCTCTTGTCCACCATGTTTTTCTTGGTCCAATCAAACAAGAAAACAAAAATTCTTTTTTCACCACAATTGTTAAATCACCCACTGTTTTATTGTTGTTGTATTGTTTGGACAAACATTAATCTTGAAAATGAGATTTCAAGAGGTTTCTTTTTTTAATTTTTATTTGAAGTATGGAGATTAGACTTACTTTTTTGGTGAAATGATATTAATTAATTTAAATACGTTAGTGTAATTATATGTAACCCTATATTTCAACTGCATCTACATTAGATTGAAATAAATTAGATGAAACGAATAGATAACTCTGTGATAATTATATTTTATATATACAATAATATAAATTAAAAAACTACCTGTTTAATCGACTCAAAATTCTACAACTAAGATCAATTATATATGTGTTTGCATTGTTAAATTTGCATGGATGATGGCACTAATCATGCCAAGATTAATGGTCACACAAACAAAACTTACAGACATTTTGCGTCATTTTTTTCGTTTTAGACTTGTAACATGACCCTTAATCAAGTTTTGTAAAAAATAATGATAAAAGATTTTGAAGCAACCAAACTTTTCCGTGCCCAATTTCTTTTGTTTGTTGGAATATTCAACTTAGTGGTCAAAAAACAACCATTTTTTTTTCTCTCTGACTTAAGACAAAGACCGGCTCCAAATCAATGACAAAATGGAGCAAAGTTTTTTGGGTTTTTTTTTTCTTTGGTTTTGGTTGCCTACCTATTGATTTTGTTTTCTATGATTTGGCCTTGTGACTCTTTGATATTTCCAATGTCATTAACATTAATTGACTTCCAATAATCATGGGATTAATCATAAAAGTTAGAATTTTGAGCCATTGCTATACATTTGTTTGGGCAGTGTTTCTTTAAACAAACAGAAAACAAAAAACAAAACGGACGGTTTTGTCTTCATATTTTTATTATTTCATGGGCGGACAAATGACATACATTGGAAGTGCTTCTAGTTGATTGTTTACAAATTGCATTCATGGAATGTGAAGAGCTGATATTTTTTTTTTAAAAAAACAGGGGCGGGGGGCCTCGGGCCCCGGTCGTGCCCCCCCCCGCTCCCCCTTGCCCCCGGAACCCAAATGCCAATTTACCAAAAGTTAGAGACAAGAGTTTATGAGTTATAAGATGACTTCTATTTCATTTATTTGTTTAATAAAATAGATAAATTAGTCAACACGTGGGTTAATTTGGGTGTAAATGGGAGAAGTAGAAAATAGGTGGAGTGTATAACTTCTACCGCTCTTATATTTATTTTACAAAAAATATCACTTCCATAAAATGATTATTTTTTTATTTTTGAAGTTTATTTTTTTATTTTCAATGATTTCAAATGAGTCATTGGAAGTGAGTTTTTATAGGGATTTATTTCCCTCATTTCGGTGTAAAAAATATTGAAATTGGGAAAGTGGTCACTCCCCTCACTTTTAAAAAAAAAAAACATAAAAAATAAGGGAAGTTAATTTATTTTTCATCACTTTCACCGAAAATGAACGCCCCCGACATGATTTAATTATAAAACACATTAGCAATGAATGGTCAGACACATTAACGGGTTATGGCATGAGTCTCATGTAGCATGAGTTGTAGTTTTCACTGTTTTAGGATTGCATGACGAGAGGTAAAATTTAGGGTCCGTTTGGATCTTGGATTGATGCATTGGGAGTGGGAATCACAAGTATCCATGAATCTCACTCCCATGTTTAGTAACCAGCTTATGAGTGAACAGTAAAATATCATGAGATTGGGATTCCCAACTTGGGTGTTTGTCACTCCTTCCAATTTTGAGAGGTTTCACATTCATTAGTTGTAAAAATACAATTATACCCTCCATATATAAAAATATTTAATACTAATAAATCATGTTTGAAATTTATTTATTTAATAAACAAACAATTGTTAAATTATATAATTGGTTGATTACAATTAGAAAAAATAAATAAGATATTAAAAATATTAAATAAAAATAAAACGTGTTATTTATTAAATGTTAAGTTATATTAATTAGATGAAATAATTTAATAATAAAATTATTTACATGTTATATTAAAACATGTAATTTATTAATTGGTACGTTATATTTTATTTAATAACAAAATTATTTACACGTTATAATTTAATAGTTACATTAATGGTTAAGTTATATGTATTTATACATTATATTTATTAATATAGTAAAATTTTCTTAAGTTATATTAATTAGATAAAATAATTTAATAAAAACAAATTAAAATAAATAATTAAATATATTACAAATATTTTAATAATAATCATGTTAATTATTAATTGTTAAATATAAACTATAATTTTGTAAAATTTCATCATATTTATATGAAAGGGCATAAGTGTAATTCTCATATATTTCTCTCTATTACTTTTTCCATTCCTAACTCCTACTCCCTCCAACCAAACAACTTTATCATTATCCTTCCATTTTCCCCTTTTCCCCTATTCTCATTCTCATTCCCCCCCTTCTCATTCCTACTCTGCAATCCAAACGGACCCTTATAAAATAACATTAACCTACTAGTACACTTCCGTGTATATATATATGTGTCGATTTAATAAATTTTAATGGGGGCACCTGTCATAATTTGTAAAAAATAAAAAAAATAAAAAACAATAAATTATAATGTTATTAAAACAAAAAGTGACCACTGTTAGAAACAATCAACTAAAGATATGTTTTATGAGCCATAAAAAAGAAAGCATTCAAAGTCCTTTAAAAAACTTTTTTTAAAAATAATTATAATAAATAATTTGTAAAATATTAATTTTAGAGAATTGTTTTTTAAAAGTTTAATTTTTTGTGCCGCTAAAATCTAACAGTGATTTGTTTTGCCTTGTATCAAACATTTATTTTAAATTTTACATTATGCGAAACTTGAATTTAAAATTGCATTATTTAATTTAAAATATTAATTAAGATCAGCAATTTTGAAGACAATTAAATTGGAAAACCATAGAAATATTAACATTATCTTTAACGGGTTATTTTAATATTTCCGTTGACTACTGGGATAGCTTCTATAAGTTATTAAGTTAGGGAAAAGAAATATTTTAACCATATTCTTAATCAACAGAAATATATATGTGTGTGTATATATATATACATATATTATGAAAATAGTGGAGAAAAATATAAAAAACCACCTCAAATATTCTAAATTAATTATACAATATATTTTTTATAATCTATATATTAATAGATGTTTTTATTTTATGTTTATTTTTTTTATTTTATTAATTTTTAATTTTTATATTTTTTTTGTGTTGGCCTGCCCAACCCATAACTCACAACCCAATGTGGGTTGGCATTTTGCCAGCGCGGCCCACTCTGGCCTTTTAAATAATGGGTTTTGGTGGGCCACGGACCGGCCCACCCCGTCCCGGCAGTCCTACTTGACAACTCTCTATGAGAAAACTTTATTTTTAAATTTTTACATTTGGTTTTTTTAATCATAAGCTCTCGTCTTTCATGAGAGTAATGAAATACTAAATTTTTACTGTACATATCATTTTAAGGTTTTTTTTACTGGTATATTTTCAAAAAATTCACTTAAATAAAATATCATCCACAACCTCTTAAAATTTGCTTTTTTTTTGTATGTACAACCCTCTACCCACACACAACATTAAAATGTTTTATTATATATTAAAATATTTAAACAATACTTAAAAAATTAAGTTAGTTTTATTTATTATATCTAAATAAACATTAACATTGTCAAGAACAATTGTTAAGGTGTTTAAATTAAACTCTATTTTTGTTATTATAAAAAACCAATACTTATATATTTACAGTATATTGTGATAATATGCATGGGGCACATGAATACATATATAAAAAAAATCAAATTTCGACAGGTATACATAGTATTTAATTTTATTAAAAAGCATACATATAATTAGGTGGATTTTTAAGGGTATAATACATCATTTAAAAAAAAACATTTAAAATTTACAGGAGAAGAGGGGTTCCGAGGTATTTGTGAAAATGAGAGGGACTGGAGAATAATGTCACTATGGCACCGAATCTCAAAGCACACGTCATAAGAGGACCAGTAATCGGAACTGGAGCAAGCCCACCTGTTTCTCCTGCTGCTTTGTGATCAGCGATTTCGAGTCCCAAATTTTGACACCAAAAATTTCATTTTCTCTGCTCGCTTCTCCCTCTTTCAATCGTCGTGCCGATTTCCCGGGAGGAATCTCGGAGCCATGGACGGCGGCGCCGGCGGAAACGTCGACGTGTTTGGGTCCTCGACGGCGCCGCTCACCTGGCATGACTTCCTCGACCGCATGCGGCACCCTTCTGCTGCCGACTTCGTCAAATCCATCAAGAGGTTCTTCAGCCGTCTCCTGTTTGTTTTGTTGATCCTTTCAGATTTTTAGTGTTTGACCTTGATCTATGGAATGCTTCTTAATTTGTAAATCTATGAATTTGAATGTGTTTCCTTTATTGGCTCTGCTTCTCGATGTGATTCGGAGCTTATTTCATGGCACTAGGGTTTAGTTCGGTGCATGGGCATGCCTTTGTTGTGAACAATACGATCTTGAGGGCATTAACACTTTATGTTTGGCTATCGATCGAACTTATGTATTAGGGGTTAGTTGGGATTGTGGGAAGATTAAGGAAAATTAAATGTCTGAGCGATTTACCGGATCATACATTGAGGTTCAGTCTCATGAAATGCTGGTAAATTTGCACAATGCTTGTTTTAAGAGCTGCTCATCCGACTTCCTGACTTTACTTAATGGTTGTAATTTCATTGTGCTTCGTAGCTGCTTGAAATGTTTAGAATGATAAAGTCAAGGCTTTTACTGGTTTAGCTGTGGCCCTTTTCTTCAAAGGGTTCCAGAGGTGGAAAGTGACCATACACTTAAACAAGCATCAAATCTCTTTTATCATTATTTTATGACATCATAAGTTGTTTACTCTATGAGTTTCAATATATCCTGATGGTCCTCTATCAGATATCAATATTGTTCAGGGAGACTTAGTTTCTCATCCCAATCTTATACTTTTTGAGTGAAACTTCTCTTTATAAATACGAGCAGCTAATTGACCCAACACACTGAACCTATTTAAAAATAAGCAACTAACATGTTCAAGTTGAAACCATAGCCTATAACACAATGCCATTACCTATTCTTGTGATCACACCTTATCTTTCATATCTATTTGTTTTTGGAAATACCTGTTTCTCTTCATTGCATAAACATGAAAGTTTTACATTCAGCGTAGTTGATATTTATCAATCCACTCGGCAGCTTTATAGTGTCATTTTCAAATAAAGCTCCTGATCCAGAAAAAGACAGTGCTGCGGTTCAAGAATTTCTTTCCAACATGGAAGGGGCATTCAAGGTTCATATGCTTTGGGCTGGTAGCTCGGAGGAAGAACTTGAAAGTGCTGGTGAAGTGAGAATCACTTGATTTTGTTTGCATTCTTTAAAATTTCAATGCTTGAAACACTTCAAATTATGTTATTGAGCATTTGGCTGTTTACACTAACTAGAGAAAAAATAAAAAAATAGTTAATAATTAATAATAAAAAATGGTTTATCTTTATTTGTTCATGGTTTCTGATATTTAGTGTCTTGAAGGATAACAAGGTTATAAAAAGAATCGAATTTTGGGTTTTGTTATTGGATTAATGCAATATGGTTATTTGCTCCTTTCCTATGATGTAAGAAATAATTGTGCATATGATTATTTTTAACGTTACTCATACTTCTGCTCCCTGTCATTATTATATTTCTGCTCGTTTCACTTGAAGTGATCGTCATTAACTAAATCATAAAATGACTGTTTTGATACATCTTATTTTGTTGTAATCGACTCTTTGAAATATTATTTGTTTAAAGTTTCAATTATGTTTTCCAATTTTCTGTTCATGCTTCTTTTTCTCCGGCTTGCAGGGACTGGAGAAATATATCATGACAAAATTATTCAATCGTGCATTTGCATCACTTCCAGAAGATGTAAAGCATGATGAGGAACTTTATGAAAAGATCTCTTTATTACAGCAGTTTGTAACTCCAGAAATTTTGGATATAAAACCAAACTTCAAAAATGAAACATCCTGGTTGGTGAGTTATCCTTCTTTTTTTCTTGCTAACAATTCCATCTTTTCTTCCCATATGGTCCTGCAAACTGTCAGAGTTTTGATATGCCTTAATTGGATGAATTTCTAATAGATTAAGAAGGTAACTTGTCATTTTCTTTTACCATATCTTCTATTGAGGATCTTTTGACTGTTTTGCATTATTACAAGTAGTTCTAATAATGTCATGTTAAAAAAATTGATATTTTAATGACCTTTTTTTTACACCATTAATACTTGGTGGTTATTGTCAACTGACTTATTGTTAGACCTTTTCCCGCACAACTTCTGAAGTTCATAGTTGGATTGCCAAAGTCATTTATTTTGTTTTTTTCTATGTCTATACATTATACCAATAAACTACTTTAGTTATCATGTCTGTGTATAAATATATTGCATGCTAATTCCTTGCTCCTTTGTAAGTGCTTATTTTAGTAACTTGGAGTTCTTACATTATTTCCTTCTTTTGATTTCCGTAGCTTGCACAGAAAGAGCTGCAAAAGATTAATATGTACAAGGCTCCAAGAGATAAGCTTGTTTGTATTCTCAATTGTTGTAAAGTCATAAATAACCTTTTAATAAATGCATCTATTGCATCAAAGGACAATCCACCTGGAGCTGATGACTTTCTCCCTGTTCTCATTTATGTCACCATAAAGGTAAGTGCAGTTACTTTCCTAAAATTTTATTTGATCAAGCTGAATTTATAGCTTTCTTTTTGTATAACTTGTCATGATTCTGATTTTTTAAGCATCTTCTGTCATCTCATTCTCATTTCAGGTTTGATCTTTTGGATCACTTATGTTATAAACAATGATACTGTAAAATATGCAGGCGAACCCTCCACAGTTATATTCAAACTTGCTCTACATAGAAAGGTACAGGCGTCGTTCACGACTAGTTTCTGAATCAGCCTATTTTTTTACAAACATTGTCTCTGCCGAGTCCTTCATCTGGAACATTACCGCTGAGTCTCTTTCAATGGATGAAATGGAGTTTCAGAAGAAAATGGATTCTGCTAGAGCTTATCTCTCAGGCCAATCAACCAACATAGAACATCTTAAAGATCAAGCCAGCGAGAGTAATCCTGACCAGAAGGCACATGCATCAGAAGTCAAGAGAGGTGTTGGTAGCTATATGCAAAAGAATATGCATAATGTTCCCCCGACTTCAATTGTGAAAGCGCCATCCCTCTCAGACTTAGAGAACAAAGGTGCTACAGAGATTCTGAAGGATGATCAACCTATTAAATATTTCCAGGAATATCCATTCTTATTTGCACAGGCCGGTGATTTAACTGTCGATGATGTGGAAAACCTACTCAATTGTTATAAGCAGCTTGTTTTCAAGTACATTGCTCTTTCTAAAGGAATGGGCATCGCCATTGCATCTCCGGCTTCGTCGGGTACACAATCACAATCAAAAGCAGATATTGATAAAGAGTCTGAAGGTGTAATGGAGGAGGAAACAAGCGCTGAGAAGTCTGGGATAATTGAAAGATCGAATAATAGTTCAAGTGAAAATTTGTTCTCAGGCGTGGACGATACCGAGCAAAAGACAAGCTTTGAGAAGTCTGAGATAATTGAAAGATCAAATGATAGTTCAAGTGAAAATTTGTTCCCAGGCGTGGACTACACCGAGCAAAAGACAAGGGCTGAAAAGTCTGAGATAATTGAAAGATCAAATGATAGTTCAAGTGAAAATTTGTTCTCAGGTGTGGATGATGCCGAGCAAAAGACGAGCATAGATGAAGCAATCACTCAATATAGTTGTTGATTAATGTCAGTTTGCTCCATGTTGGAAATTTTTCATTTGCCTGAGACAGGAGGTAATGCTGAAGAGTTCGTCAATGGTATTCTAAGCAAAGTTCTCAAATATCAATGTGCTGGCAGTCGGTAGTTAATTACTACTCTATTTTTTGCTGCAATTTTAGCCTAGAGTTTTAATTATGTTACTTTTGTATTACCAATGTTGATATTTAACAGATTTGTTGAGAGAATTTTGTGTGGACTGATTGAACATGCTGTATCTTTATCCCTTAGCAGATTGGAAAAAAAAAGGAAATGGTTGTGTTAAATATGTGAGTGTCTGATCATATAGAATGAGCACACCATAGAAATCAACTAAATATTTATTTTCCACTCCTATTGGCAAAGAAAAAAAATTAAAATTAAAATGATCCTCCCCGTGCTAATTTAAAAAGACTAAAAAGTAAATTCTAGTCTGGTCCACGGTCTCAATACAACATGCTTTTGGACTTCAAAATGATCTCTATTCAAGTCAAGGATTGAATGTTCCTCTCAATACTCTGAAGTTAGAACTTAGAACTGGTCAGCCTTCAAGACCATTTAAGTTCCAGGCTTGCAGCCAATCACATCCTCAGTGATCAGTACACACAACTCTTTCCATGGACTTTCTAATTTCTTTTGCATTGACCTATCCAAACCAATGTATATATATATCATCATTTCGGTCTTCAGAAAACTCCATTAGAAATCCTCCAATATGGGCAAGCACCAAAGCCACCATTGCACCAGGTTCTTCAATCTATCATGCTGTTTCAAACCTCCTGTAGTAACTCAAGGAGCCAGCAGAGATAGCTCTGGTTCCTCTTTTTCTTCATCAGTTTTTTCAAGGAGAAGTAGAAATCATGATCAAAATGGCTCATCATCTTCAACATCATGGACAACAAGAAGTGTTAGCTCACTGGATAATAATAACCAGAGAAGTTGGTCAAGAAGTGATGTGAGGTCTAAAGTGAAAGATGACTGCAGTGTTCCAGTGATGAATAAGATGACAGCATCTAGTTTGTGGAGGAGGAGATGCGGAGGAGAAGAACTCAAGTGTCTCAAGCTTCACAAGCACAAGATGCAACACCTTTAATGGTTTTGGAACCTTTTTTTTTTGTTTCTTTTTGTGTCTCAAGTTTTGCTTATTGTTTGTAGCTAGAAAGGTTTAAATCAGATAATATGGTGCGCTGGAACATGATGGGGGAAATTACATGGTTTTGAAAGTTTTAGTATGTGAAGATTTTATTATGTATATCAAGAATGTGCAGATGCTACTCAATGGTTTCTTTTTTTTTTTTTTTTCCTTTTCTTTTGTTTGTTTCTTTATTTTGGGGAAAAATGTATCGTTTTCGCTTGACAGCACTGGAAAAACATTAATTTATTAAATACCCATTGTCTTCAAAAAAGGAGGCGTTGCGGTGGCGTTCAGTTGGGGTGGAGTGAGAAAAAGTAGTTGAGTTGTTCTTATTTTTTGTGGTTTTCTTCCCTGATTGCATGCCTGCAATCGAGCCGAGCCGAGCTTTGAAGTGTTTGAACTCGGCTCAACAGAATTAATTATTGGCTCGAGCTCGGTTTGAGCCCAAAATTGTAAGCTCGAGCTCGGCTCGAGATAATAAAATTAAGCTCGAGTTCGGCTCGGAAAAAACTCATTTATGCTATAAACGAGCCAAGCTCGAGCCTGAGCTCGAGCTCGGCTCGAAAGAAGTTTATTTATAATAGAAACCGAGTCGAACTCGAGCTCGGCTCGTTAATGAGCTTGTAAGCTCATTAAATCATATTAAGCTCGAGTTTGAGCTCGTTAAGCTGATAAAGTTTGAGCTTGATCTCCAATTCAAATTAAAACACCATAAATTTATCCAATACAAATCAAAATAAAATTTAAAAATATTTTTGGCTACAATGTTTCAATGCAAGCCAAGATATGTTTGAGCTTCAAAGCTCGGCTCGGCTCGGCTTGATTGCAGGCTTGAGCCCAAATTTAAAAATGGTACTAGAGCATATATCATTTATATGGTGAAAATCAGTATTATATAACTCTTAATTTATATGTATGATGATAATGTCAATATGGGATGTATATGATTATTAATAATAATGCAAGTATATAATATAAGATACTTATTATAGACTAAATTATGTATACATGGATCTATCATGCATGCATGGATAGATGTGTGTGTGCTCCATGAATAATGTAACTATGTAAGATACTCAGGCCTCAGGGTGTAGCTGTAATTAAAAAGACAGTGGATTTCTATTATTAAATTAATTTATAAATATATTATTATATTTTGTAATAATATGGAATTTTAATTTTTCCAAATTTTGTAAATAATTTATCAACTAAATAAAAAGTTAGAGATTAAAATTGAGACGGTGAGTTCCATGAATTAAAAAAAGCTTTTTATTTATTATTTCCAAGTTGAAAACTTATTTATATTCAAATAATTCAATATATATACCATTGAAGATAATAAATTTGATACATTAACATTAAGCAATTGAATATATATACAATCTCATATTATTTAATTCTTTTATTAATTTTAATACAATAATTGAAAGAATAAGAAATAAAAAAAATAATGGGAGGGGTTGATAACCCCGACACCGGGGTTATATCTCCATTAAAAATAATGGAAGGGGTCGATAACCTAACCCCGGTGTCGGGGTTAGTAACCCCGATGCCGGGGTTATCAACCCCTCCCATTATTTTTTTTATTGATTTTTTTTTCTTATTTTGAACAGTATTAATTAATATATTCTCACATAAATTAAACTAGAAACATTGATGCACTAGAATTAAATATGATTTATATACAACAAAAGAATTATGGGCATATAGAAACATTATTAATTTACCATGAATGTTGTATTTCCAGAACATTCATATATATATATATATATATATATATATATATATATATATATATATAACAAAGGCTGAAATCCCAAAAAATAAACATAATAAGCAAAAAATTAGACCAACCAAATAAAGAGATAATTATTTTTTTAAATTCTCTCACTCTCTTCCTTTTGGTTTTTTATTTTTATTTTTTTTATAAATTAATGCCAATAGTCTAAAAAATTAGTATTTTTTAAAAAATATCTATTAAATTTATTATTTGGCCGGTAGTGGTAGATATTTTATAAATTGGTTTATAACTTTATATATCATAAAAATTTATATTTTTAGAAAATATTTTTATAAAATTTATATCGTACTTGTTAGGAGGCTCGCAAGCAAGCTTGTTAAGAAGGCTCGCGAACCTGCTCGTTAGAGCTAGTTTGTTATAAGGCTCACGAGCCTGCTCGATAGAGCAAGTTTGTTATAAGGCTCGCGAGCCTTAACGAGCCGAGCAGTATGTGGCTCGAGCTCGGCTCGTTTATAATTTCGAGCTCAAAATTACGCTCGAGCTCGGCTCATTTAGTTAATGAACGAGCTTTTTCCGAGCCAAGCTTCGAGTAGATCATGAACGGCTTGGTTCATTTGCAGCCCTTTGAAGAAATTTTATATCTGAAAATGACCCACTCTATAAAAACCCACATCCTCCGACATCCTCCGACTAGGGATGGCAGTGGGGCGGGACGGGGCGGGAGCGAGACGATGGCATGGCTTGCCCCGTTTTTAACATTCTCAATACCAAAACTGTCCCACGGTTTTTTTCTCTAACTCTGCACCGCCTCGTTTTTACTAAAATTGCTATAAAAAATAAAAAATTACATAGTCTAATATAAATTAATGGATTTTTTTATTAAACCCCTTATAATATATACTATTTATTAATAAGTTAAAATTTAAGTAAATAATATTTGTGAAGTACTACATTTTGTAAGCTTAATCATAATACACAAATATCATAATTAAGTGAATAAAATGTTATTTATTTTGATTTATAAATTAAAAAAAAATAAAATTATATGTATATATTAATATATAGGGGTATATATGCAAATTTTGAACGGGCAAGGTAAAACCGAAACCGCCCCACTCACCAAAATCCCCTCCATGTTCCCCGATTTTCAATAAAAAAAAACCGCCCCGTTCGAAACTGGTTGAGTCAGAAACCACGGGGCGAATAGGGTTTTGCCATCCCTACCTCCAACCTTCAACTTTTTCACTTTCTGATAAATAAATACCAAAAATACTAAAAATGATATTATTTTTTCCAAGTGGCACATTCTTAGCCCCTATTAAACATTTTACTATGGACAAATCATTAAAAATTATTATGAAAAACCTCAATTATCTTATAAATGAAATTGATAGACAGTATTATTTACAATGTCATCACCGAACATTGAACTATGGAGTAACCTCCGGTCGGTAAATGCATTTATTTACGAGTCTATATGCATATATATGCAAGCATTACATTTGTGAAGATTTTTACGCTCTTCCACATCACATACAAGAAAAAATAACATGAATCAATGAAAGAAAAAGTCAAGCAGTAATTAGATATTTACCTCCAAGGCTATAATTTTTCCATTGAATTTTTTTCTTACAACTCTTTCCCAACCAGAAAAAAAAAAAAAAAACCCCACTTAGAAAGAAGGCAGCCGTAAGGAAATGACTGATAAAACTCAAGCGCCAATTATCACGTCTACCTGACGGATCATTAAAAGAAATTAAAAACAAAATTCGTCCACTTGATAAGCAAAAGATAAACATAATAACAGAGTAAAAAAGATGGAAAATCACGCCACGGGAAAACTAAGATATTTTAATAACATAAATATATTCAACAAAGACTATATTGAAGGTAGGCAGTAGCAGCCGCCCTAAATCTTCAACAATACAAGGGAATGGCAAAAACAAAGACCATATCAATGGTGGTTCCATCTTCTTCACTGACTTGTATTTTAAACACCTAAACAACAGAGGAGAATAACTACTTCAGACCGAGCGCAAATGACAACTTGGGCCGAGATTTATTCTTGCCCAACAGTTTCATCTGATTAGCCCTCTCTTGCTCTTCCTCCATCTTTTTTCTTCGCATCGCTTCTTCCTTCTGTCTTTGTATTTGTTCCAACTCCCGGTACCGCTCCTCTTCTTTCTTTTGTTGCTCTAGTGCTTCTCTTCTTTGAGACTCTTCCACCCTCCGTCGATTCTCCTCAAGCATTTTATCCAATTCCTCCTTCTCCCTTCGCTCTTGTTCCTAGATTTCCAAGGTCAAAGGGCATCCAATAGAAAAATGTGAGTGTTTAAGATAAAAAACTATTTATTTATAAAGCAGAAGAGTCTTCGAACATTAAAGATTTAAGAAGCTCAAACTTGTCAATGACACTTAAAAGGCACAAACTTTCCTAGTGCCATGTGTTCTATCTGAGATACCAAAAGCTGCACTTGTATGTCAATTAGAAGCTAGGACAGATTCTGAAAACATTAATAAAGACAAATAGCTAAGAAAGCGACATATATACCACCTGACAGCCATGAACTGGAACAGTTGAAACAATTTGCACTGTATGCCTGCTGGCACTTCTAAGGCTTGCAAGCAAAATCAACAAGCATGCCAACTCAATCGATAAGAAACGGGATTACCATTACGCATAGAAAACAAAAATCCGCCATGGAATATAAAATAAGCTGGTGGTAGGAAATAGCCAGGCGGTCCACAGGAGGGAGGCTTACTGCTTTTTGTCTGGCTTCAATTAGGGTAGCTTCCTTCTCCTTTTCGAGTTGGGCTGCAACCTCATCAAATAATTTTTTTCGGCCTTCATCAATTCTTCTTTGTATTTCCAGCTTTAACTCCTCAGAGTTCAAGCTCTCCTCGACCTTTTTACGAATAGCTTCTTCGATTCTCCTTGCAGTCTCTTCTTCTAAAAGTTTCAACTCAGCCTCCTTTTGACGCCTGGAATGGAGGGAAAAAACTAGAAGTCAGCCATAGAAATGCCTCTCATAGCAGCTATTATAACAAGTATACAACAAGGCTTCATCAGGCCGAGTGGCCATAGCTGAATCTAAAGCAACATGGCAAGCTTTGTTCATCATGACCAAACAATCTTCCCTTTCGTCCATCTAATATCAAATACAAGCTAATGCTTTCAAGGCATACCTCTATAAATGACTTGTGATCCAAATAAATCAGATTTCATACTGGAACAGAAGATAAACGAGGCACCAATTGGATCATCAAATATAACAAGTGGAACTATAGCAGTAGCTTCCTTCAGAAAAGCCTGTGGAGAAGAATGTCAAGTAACCTGTACCAGGTTTAAAACTAATCACGTAAAGACTTCAAGTCTATCATTAAAGCACAGTTCTGGCACTTCATAGTTTTAAGCTTATTAAATGTGAAGTACAGAATGGGGTAGTCACATCTGCTTGTCAGTGGCACATCAATTGATGAACTAATCACCCTAGATGTTATAGGACAAACCAGTGTCAAACTAACAACCACCTGCTATATCTTATCTAGAAATACCTGCCTAAACCATATAAAAATATGTTGATGAACTTTCTTGTAGCTTCAACTTGTTTCCAGCAAGCAGCGCAATATGGGTAGTCAACAACCAGAATCTACCGAAAAGCTTTTTTGAATACAAACTTGTAGTTTAAATGTACAAATATTTTAGTCACGGGTGTAAATATATAGAAAAAAGAACTCCATAATCACCCATCAACCTATCTTGATATTAAAAGTGAACATAAAGAACCCTAATGCAAGAAAAGATGTACTATCAAAGAAAATAAACACAGAATTGATGTTACAACAGCTGCCCATGTGAAGCTGCATTCTGCTCTTGCTTATAAGTAAGCCAAGCTGGGAGGATTTGAATTGCAACTACTGTTTGGGATTCAATAGTGTGACTATAGAGCCAAGCTATATGCCTGCCACTCTGTGATAAAAGATTTTAAAAACATATGCATCATATATTAAAATGCATTCAGAAAGAGGTAAAGCACCTAAATCAACTCGGAGTACTACTGCTAAGTTGTTTACTAGGCTCATATTTGTTGATATGCTGGCTAAAAGTAATGCTGTCCATCACAGATAATCTTCTTCCAGGTTTGGTGAACATGGTGATATCAATGTCAGAGCTCTTATTGATGCAGTGCTATATCATTTATACATAGTTCCAAAAACTTATTGACATCACCATGTTCACCAAACCTGGAAGAAGATTCATGCCATGACTTCATAAAAAAATTATAAACCTTATAGGCATAACGTTCATAAGAAATCAAACCCACTTCGTCTTTTGCTCATATATGAAACCCTTCCAGAAAAGGGTATCAGGCTTTGTACTGATACCAATTTTGTCTGAAGATGACTTTGACAAAATTCTTTATATGTTTTTTGTGTTCAAGAATGGAGATTATGCAATTGGAATAGATGATCTAGTCCATTTGTAATTGCATGCTGTGGTAACACTGTTCTTTAAAGGCAATGTGGGAATCTAGAAAAAAATACACTGATTTTAAATAAACCAACTCTCTGTAGATATTTTGCCGCATACTAAATGAAATGCTATTATGGTAACAAGAGCATTGCAACCCCACCCCCTCCATTTCAAATCAAGTGAACAAGACCTAGTGCAATCTGCTCAACCTACAGCATACAATAACAAACAATAAAATAAAAATATATACTATATCGTGGATACGTAATATAATATCCAACATCCAACTGATTTTTTGGGAAAACCTCCAATCAAGAACTATGATGCCAACCAAACTACATAAAGTTGCATGTTAAAGATAGACAAAGCATTCAGTTTCATACCACAGCTCAGCCATAAAGCTAATTAATAGCAATGTGACTTCCACATAAACTATCAAAACAACTGGCTAACATGAAGACCAGCATGAACACACAGATCAAAGAAAAATATCCAGCAAATCAGGGTTCTTCAAATCTTCCACATGGAAATGAAAATAAAAGGTGAAAATAAATATACAGAAAAAGAATCTATGGTTGAAATGTTGTTCATTGCATTAGTTAATTAAAGAAAACATAGAGTCAAATTCCTAAAGGACAACTAGGACCTAAGATGATTTTTTGCATGGGAAAAAAGGTTAATTCCTAAATCCAAGAATGTATACTAGTAAATAGTTTTCCTGATTTCATGCTTTAAAAACACCAATATGACCATGGCCGAGTTTGAGGGCAATCTTTGCAGTAAATATTAATGCATGTATAACCATGACCGTGGCCACAAGCATCCACAATTACAACCACTGATGATTAAGTGGACATATTCACAAAATTATCATGATAATTTAAAAGCTATTAAGCATCAGTATTATCAGTTTCAGTATCATATAGATTCAAAAGCATAAATAAAACAACATTCAATATCCAAACCATAAAAAGCCAAGTATCAAGCTTCACTCTTTCTGGAACAGAAATTTACTGTTTCCAAACAAGAAATGGGATAAAACAATTATTATGTTAAAGTTGAGCCCAATTGTGTGCACTTCTTGATATGAATTTATTCAAACAGAGTGTTAGATGAAGAATTGGAAAAAGAAATTGTTTGACCATGCATACCAAATATGTTTCCGCTAATATCTTAAGAGTGAGAGGGCATATCTTCAGGCATAGTGGTTAATCACGATTATTGGAAACCAATGGAAAAATAACAAATATAAAACACAAAAGTAAAAAATCACCATTGGAAAATCATAAATTCACCTTTTCTTTTCTTCCTCATCTTTTTTAAGTTTCTCAATGGCATTTTTGCGCTCAAGCAACCCAATACTGGGGCTTCTAGAGGTGTGTACAGGAGACTTTGAGGAGCTCCTGCTTCTTTGTCTCTTGTATCGCCTTGGCGAAGGGGAACGGCTTTTCCGCCGTCTAGGAGTTGGAGAGCGGCTCTTGCGCCTTCTCGGAGAAGGAGAAAGGCTTTTTTTTCCTGATAGAGGAATAATGATATTAGCAAAATATCAGAATAACTAAAAATATATCACAAAAATATCAGGCACGAGATGGCCATCATGAATATTTGATTGCTAGTTTTGTAGAATAACACATACTGTTACCTCAAGCATTGTAATGAGTAATCTTTCCATGCCCCATCTTTTATCACAGAAACTCTTGCAAGTGCAAATCAATCAACCAAAGCATAAACCAAGAGCACTCATCACCTGCTTATAAGGCTATTTTCTGTTTTGTGGCGGTTTTCATAGGGAAACTCTTACATGGAATATTTTTATCAGTTCATAGTTGTTTGTATTATTTTTCAGCTTGGTGAACCCTTAGTCATGTGAAGAATGGAACCCAGAAAATCTCCCCATTCAGAGGCAAAGTTAAAGACCAAAAAGTATAAAAGACATCATTTACCTATTACAAAGAAGAACACGCCATAGCTGCATCAAAAGTTAAATGTTACTTTTGCTTAACTGTAGCTATCTTCATGAATGTCCAAGTGAAATAACATAAACAAATTATGATTACCATCAAAACACCATTAAAAAAAAAAAAGGCAGAAAACAAATGAGCTGACTGCAATGAAAAATAAATACAACATAAAAGTCATATAAAACCTACTGTTGCCTAAAAACAAGTAAAGGCCATTAAAGCTAAAGTGAATTCATCATAACCCATACATATAGGCAAATGAAGCATTTCATCTAAGTAAGAAGATATAGTCACACTACAAAGCAGTTATTTTTATTAGCCTTTCCGAATCACATAAGTTAACATCATAATCACCAAGAATGATTTTGTGGAGGAACAGAATACAATCAAGAAACATAATACCTATGCTTAATGACAACAGCGACGATGAGTTAAAAATAAATAAATAAATAATACACACAATGAAGTAACTTGAACAATGTAATACCTTGTTGGCCATATCATGAGCAGCTTAATTAAATTTACATGTTTATATCCTCCAAAACAAATTTTTCTCATCAAACACAGAAAATAAAATCTTCTTTTGTTCGGAAGCTTCTACTTCAAGTTAAATTTCAATCACAAACTGGTGTATCTTCCCCATATATAACACAGGGAGTTGACAGAATCCAAACCAACTCTAAGTAAACTGGAATATGTCAAGCATGCATTCCACAATTGCCAGTAATAAGCAAACATATCATGATTAAAAATTATTAACAGGGTTCTCAGAAAAATGATTCTACTCGACATCTCAGAACAGGAAATACTTCGATAAATCTATTTCAGTACGAGAATCTTCTACGATAATACATAACAAAGAAAGAGAGAGAGAGAGAGAGAGAGTAAAAGAAGCAGAGGGCTTTTCAATATCAAGCGAGATCACCTATAAGAATAGGGAGAACGGCTGCGGTCACGCCTGGTCCTCCTGCTGCTACCATACCTCGCCGGAGATGGCGACCGCCGGCGTCTATACGACGGCGATCGGGATCGAGACACGGTCCGAGGCATCGTTCAAATTACCACAGCAACCAAACAATCCAGTCTCTGTTTCTCCTATGCTCCAGCGCTTCCAAAGCCCTGAAAATTCCCCGCAAAAGATCAGCATAAACTCCACAAACAGATCCACCCAACAAAAATCGAAACGATCGGAAATCCCTACCAACGAGATTGACAAAAAGGATCCCTGAAATCGATGAGGGATTCTTGAAACGAAACCCTAGAATGAGAATGTGAGGTGAGAGGGACTCGATTTGGGGCTGGGATAGGGAGAAGAGTAATATTTAGGAATTAAATAAATATATAAATATTGGACGGTGGATGTTACCTGCATCTTGGAAGGAAAAAAAATTTAATAATATCAATTAAGTCATTATTGATATTTATTTCATGTAATTAGTAAGCTTTTAAAACATATTAATGGCGTGTAATTGATTAGTGTCCCTCCTTCATTTTCTTTCTTTCTTTCTTTCTTTCTTTCTTTCTTTCTTTCTTTTGGGGAGGGGCTGGGTGATTGTGATATTTAATTTAATGAATTAATACTCAAAAGAAAAGGTTACATTTGAATTTGCATTATCAATGTTATTTTATTATTTTTGTTTATATATTATATTTTTATAAAACGGACAAATAGTTGCTATTTATATTTTAAATTATTTACTGATAAATTATTTGATTTATTGCAAGTAAAATTATAGTGTAAATAAAATCACATGGATGTAAAAATGTTGTGTTCCAAGTTATAATTTGACTTATTATAATTGAAAATATTATATTTGCTTTGCCATCGTAAGGTTTGATGACTTTAGAGATATGATCACGTACAAATAAATTATTAAAATTACCCCATTATCTATCATTAACATTAATTATTCATATATTATTCATAAAAATCCTTTAATCAAATAATATGCTTAAATAATTAACTAATTCAATTTTCACTATCTACATTTAATGCTAATGTAAAAAAAAAAATTAATTAATTTCACTTTCAATTAAAATGTGAAGATGCATTCTAAACACCTCGTGTGAAACTCTCAACCTATGTTATATAATAATGATTACGACTCATTAGTTATAGATACAGATTTATAATCTAGATCGTTAATCCTTGACTAAGGTACTAGGGTTGGATAACTAATTTTTAATATGTACTTATGCTCTTGATGTATATAACGCATGTTGTTTTCATAATATATATATATATATATATATATATATATATATATATAAACCAAAAGATGATGGTGTTTGAATATTATTTAGAATCAAATTCTCCAATGTTGAATTCTTAGCAATTTGATTCTGCAGGGCATCTTATAATTCATGAACCAAACACACTCTTAAACCATATCATCCCACTATTATTAGGTTTAATATATATTTTCCATGATTTAAGTTTTTTTAAATCAGAAAATAAATATTATTTTAAAAACAATATCAAAATTAATTAGAATTTAAATGGTAATATATTCAGTGGACAAGTTACACAGTACAACAGAACTTTAATGTGTTTTCATAAAAAAATTTCCAAAATAATCAAACAATATCTTAACCTTTGAGTTGTAAGAATTTGAGCAATTGATCTTTGGCTTGGAAGGTTGAAGCAAATATCTAATCTTTTTGGGTTTATTTGATAGAGAAAAGCTTGAAATATAACTTTTTTTCATCGTTTGTTTTGCATAGCGAGAGTGGAGTAGAAAAAAGTAATTAAGCACTGCATAGTTTTCATAATTTTTTTTTATATATCAAACGACTCAATAATTTTTTTTTTGTCACGTTACAAATCAATTATTATGAGTATATTTATTTGATTTTTTGAATGTAATAATAATACATCATAACTAATTAATAATTTAAATATTCTATAATTACGTACAATCCCTAAATATCTACTACAACGGCTTTATTAACCTAATTACCGAAACCCACTGTTTTTTATTTTTTTAAGCTGATTTTTCGTTTTTGTTTTTCCCAATTGTTCTTGAATTGAAGGGCGGTGGGAGGACGCCCTTGTTCTACCGAGAGAGTGAGAGGGAGAGAGATGGAGGAGGAGGAGAAGGGGAAGACGAAGACGAGAGAGGAGATCGAGGCTGAGATATCGCAGGCGATGAGAGCGCGGGTGGAGGACTTCAAGGAACAAGCGGAGTGAGAAGTGTTTCTGATTTTTCCCCCCCTTTTTTTTTTGGCTTTCGGACGTAGTTAGTTCACTGTAGGTTGAAATGGAAAGGGGCTTCTTGCTCTCGAAGTAGTTTCGATTTAGAAAACCCTTTGCTCTGTTGGGTTTGAAGGCAATCGGGCAAAAACTTGGGTGGGTGGAAGTGGAGAACTGGGGTTTGAAGTTTTTGCTTGGTTTGGTTTTGTGATGACTTCGCGATGTTCGGTTTGTTTGTTTTAATGGGCAAAAGACTTCTTTTTCTTGTTTTTCGAGTGTTTGACGATTTCTTTTGATGTACGGGAGGGTTTTATTTGATATTATATGTGAGTTTTGTGTTTAAATCGTTCTTTTTGTTGCATTAATGTGCAAAGGAGGTTGTTGAAGTATTTAGCATGGCAAAAAAAAAAATACCCTTATTTGCAAGTTTGAGTCGTGGAAGGGGAAGAGAGACTTTCTCACCCGGAATATTTTCATGTAGAACTCAGATGGTTTTGAAAATGATTCTCTTTTGATATTCCATAATTATTTTATGAGATTAGGTATCTTTCTGCACACTCTCAGAAACTGAAATAAGGTTTGATTTAACTAAAGAAGTTTCATTGATTCGGAAGGTATACTGTATTCTTCAACAATGAGATGCGCAAATTTGAAAAGCTACAGGAATCTTTATTTGGAAGTCGACAGCATTAGTTGGAGTTGGTTTACACCAGGATTTCAAAGTTGGGCCATACGAAATTGCTGTGGGTAAACCAACTTCAAATAACTGGATTTTGGATTATGTGACTTTTTAACCTCCCTGGAGAACACATTGCTTTTGAGCTTCCTGGATTGTTTTGCTTATATTTAATGCTGTAAATTTGCACTTGACCTATGGTTAAGCTGTTGCATCATTGGAAGATTAGAAGCTGAGAATTTGTTGCCTTTTTTTCATTATGGATTTTAGTGTGGGAATCAAGTTTGAAATATATAGCAGCTAAAGTTGTGAGAGGGGCTAGATTTCAAGAGACAAAATCCACAATCTTTTACATTTTATGATTAGCATTGTGGGATTATCCAGAGTTGCAGGCTTTCGATACAAATTAGTTTATTTTGTGATATAACTTTGATGCATTAAACATGAAGCTTTAAAGAGCATAATCATCAGATCATCCTTTATAGTACAAATCACTCATTGATTGTATTGCAACATTTAAAGCATAATTAGGAGACCATAATGCTGTGTTTATTTTGGCGCAGAGATGTTTCTGTTTTATGTCCTTTATTTAATGTTATTGATTTTCTTCTATCTTCTGTTTTTATTATGACCATGAACACATACTTTGTTTCAACTTTCCCTATGTGCTTTGATGCATTAATTTTTTAGAAAATTCTATAAATTTGATACTTAGCGCTTTGCAATCTTTATGTGGTTCACCAAGTCTGGTTCTAGTTTCTCCATCGTAAACCCGCAGGCATTCTTCTTCTGGGGGAATATGTTTTTGTATTTCATTCCTTCTACATCTTTTTATATGGAAATGAAATTTTTAGAAATCAGAGTGCTGTGTCCCTCATCTCTACACCGGACTTTGGATTGCAAGTTCCTAGTACTGATTGCACAGATTTCATGAAGTTATTTTAATTATTGGTATGGTTTTTGCAGTTCCTTGACTCTCGAGGGAGTTCGAAGGGCATTGGAAAAAGATCTGGGGATGAAAGCATTCTCGCTGGATGTTCATAAGAGATTCATTAAGCAATGTTTGGAAAAGGTATCACTGCATATTGAAGATTTTTTACTAATTATGAATATCTGTACACAATATGTGTAACATCCTTTTGTATTTCAGGACCCCATTGCGACTTCCTTTTGTGGATATTATCTTGAAATAGTCCATATGTCTTATATTCAACAAATCCATATGAGCTTATGTTCAGCAACTATTCCAATAACTCTTTTCTACTCTTGTTTGTAAGATGAATATTTATGTTTGTTATTTATGGTCAATATCATGTGAATGGGACGACATTTGGGTTTGTCGTTTCTTGTTGTAAGAAAACTAATAGAAAAACTATTCCTCACCAAATTCTTGTCGCATAAAAAGAATATTCTGTAGTCTTTCACTTCTTTTTACTTGATTTGCCAATCAATAAGACTTGCCATAGAAGTTTGGTGCTGAATACTGCCTGAGCAGAGACAAACTGTGTAGTTATCTAAATATTTAGCAAGTTTCTCAGTGTGTTTTATGTGTTTTTTCTTCGACCTTTCCTGCTTCCGAGCTATTTTCTACCGTTATAGTGCTCTCTGGCAACCTACTTACCTGGGGAGTAAGTGGCAATATGATTCTATTTTGTTGTTGTATTTATAACAGTTTTTCTATGGCCCTGAAGATGAGAGTATTTCCAAATCCCCAGAGAAGTTATCAGTCAAAGCTGATCAAGCTGTAAATGAAGAAACACCTGTAAAGTCTGAAAACTTGTTGGAAGAAATGGGAAATGATAGCTCTATTCTTGAAGAGAAATCACGAGGATCTCCTGCACATGTGGGAAATGCACCATCCGATCAAGTAAATGATAAAGATCAAGATATTGAATTAAATGAAGATATTATCCGGAAGGCAATAAAAGAAAGAGCTGATCATTTCAGAGCTAATTCAGAGTATGCACATGTGGTTTGCCTTTTACCTTTCATGCTCATAAATTTTTTTTTTGGTAAAATGTCCTCATTTCCTGCCAATATATGACGGCTTATTGTCTCTATTTTGTTATATAGCTGCTTTTTTCCATACTGATAGAAAATGCCTGTTTTGCTATCATTTCTGGTTATATGAAGCTTCAATATATTATATTTAATCTTCTCCATTCATATATTTCTCAAACACAGGACAATTACATTGTCAGGAGTTCGTCGTATCTTGGAAGGAGATCTTAAACTTGCAAGAAACACTTTAGATGCATATAAAAGTTTCATTAGCCATGAATTGGATGAGGTGTGTATTCCTATGCCTCATTTTTATCTAAATTTTTCTGCTTAGAAAATCTCACGAAGCATGCGTTTCCTTATCCACCCATTTTTTGTTCTATATGCCAGGTCTTGGCACCACCAGAATCTGCGAAGGCCTCAAATGGAGCTAAGAAGAGAGATTTGAAGAAATCAACTGACTCACCAAGGGCAAGAAAAGGCTCGAAAAGAGCAAGGAAGAGTTCAGATTCCTCAGATTCTGATGACTTCTCGAGTGGGGATGAGGAAACTGAGGAGGTGGTAAGAAGACCTAAAAAGAAGTCTAAAGAGCCAAAAACAAACACAAAAGAAAATGTAAAGAAGAAGAAATCACAAGAGGAAACTAGGTCAACTAGTTCCAAGAAAAAGAAGTCAGTAGAACCTGACTCGAATAAAAATTCTGAAAGTGATAATGAAGGCTCTGCAGAAGAGGGTGACTCTCATTCATCTGAGGAAGGAAGCAAGGTAATACCATTATTAAATTTTTTTAAGGTCCTCTTAAGGTATAAATTTATATATATTATCTTCTTGGAATGTAGAAGAGAGAAAAACCAACCCAATCAGTATATGGAAAACAAGTAGAGCACCTCAAGTCCATAATCAAGTCCTGTGGAATGAGGTACTTTTCTAACCTGAAATGAGATACTTTTTACTGATACCCTATGGTGACTTGTTTATATGCTTCTTTATGGTGTTAGTGTTCCCCCATCAGTTTACAGAAGGGCCAAGCAGGCTCCTGAGAGCAAGCGTGAAGCCTATTTGATTAAGGAGATGGAGGATATACTAGAAAAGGAAGGGCTATCAACAAATCCTTCTGAGAAAGGTGAAGATCTATTGCTTCATTTTCACAATGATTATTTGACTTCAGTATAATGTTGATCTCAATGACTTCTCACTTTTCTTCGGGTTACTGTTTCATTGAAATGTTATCGTGGACATATAATTATCTAATTCTGTTTCAGATGAAACTTATTTTTTTCTTGTGCAGGCAGTCATGAGAAATTTTCTATGCTTTATTAGAAGGGGCAATGAAAAGAATATTACTAACTGAGAATTTGAAGAAAATTGAGTATTCTATTATCTGTTTTATCACCTGCCCTTGGAAAATGATCTGCCTTTTTGGTTATATTTGGTACATCTATTGTTATTTCCTGTAAGTTACAATAGAAGGTAATGGGTGGAGGAAGGTGAATATGAAATCATGTTATATTAAAGGGGGAACATCATGTTAATTTGGGAGGACAAATTTGCTCTTCTTTCAAATTCTGATTCTAATTTATAAATCTTTAATCATTTTTATATCTATTCATTGCTTTGTTTCCTTTAATGGAATCAGTGTGAACTCAGGTTCAATCTTGGCTAAAACTTGCCTAGAATAGATAGATGCATGTGAGCTCAATATGCATCAAACAGCTTTGAACTTATTTTAGTCATCTTTAAGAGGTAACTCTAGAAGATAGTTTCTCAAATGGTTTTCACTGGCCCTGCATGGACGGTTGGGTGTTTGGGTTACTATTGAGTCATTGTGGTCATGTTTTGATTATCCTGCAATATTATATCTTGGGGTTTCTTGTGTTATATGACATGGAACAAGATTTAAACACAGTTTGCATGTACCTATAACCTTGATATTCTGCCACCACCTTTTAGAGTTTGTTTAGACTTGAGAGCTTTGCCCCACAACACCACTTTTATGTTTGACTCTCTGCACTTCCACAACTAAGAAAATGGAATGTCTTTAATTCAGAGATAAAAGCAGTCAAGAAGAAGAAAGAAAGGGCCAAGGAACTTGAGGGCATTGATATGAGTAATATAGTCTCAAGCACTCGCCGTAGAACTACTTCCAGTTACATACCTCCTCCCAAGCCTAAAGTAGTTGTTGAAAGTGAAGATGATGAAGAAGAAGGTGATGACGAGGAAGATGAGGAAGACGAGGAAGATGAGGAAGACGCTGAGAATGAAGAAGAAACGGATGATGGAAATGATGATGGTGGAGAATCAAGTGAAGCATCTGACGAAGGTAATTATTTTGTTCTAAGTAACTACATCCTATTATTATCAGTTTCTATGTGATAGCTTCTTTCCTTGTGTTTTTGAGGAGAAGGAAAACGTTTTCCACTTGTATTATGCTTGGAAATTTCACTACTTATGCTCTGTAGCTTCTGCTCTGGTCGCAATACAAATCCAATTTGTATAGCATGTTTACAAGTCTTCTTATTTAATAGTTCATGCACCGTGCATTGGAAATCCATCAACTGTTTTTTAATTTCTGCTATAGTTCGACTGTAGTAGTATTATTTTCCAAATATTATATAGTTACTTTATATATGGAGATTATGTGAATGCCTAACCATAGTTTTTGGTGAGTCTTCTCTTTAGTGTAATAGCATGTATTGAGAGGAATATCATATTATTATGTGATCATGCAAAGACTTATATCATGTTAACTTGCAAAAATTATCTTCATGATTATTTTTTGGAATTTTACTTTTACTTTAAGTGACTGGTCATATGACTTTTGCCATATTTTTCTTGCCTTCTATTATCATCCCATAGAGTTTGTTACAATTTTAATTTTGTAATACTCGTGAGTATGTATTTATATAATTTTTTTGTTTATGCTTTTATGTTCAATATTACTACAAGTAATCACTAAAAACATCTCCAAGAAATCAATCAACAAATTCGCTTCTTAGTGAGGGAAAAATTCATGCAGAAGAAAGCTTTGGATATGTTACACTTGTTAAAGTTTGACTGTTTGATCTCCTCGATGAAGTTGCTTCATGTGAACCATTGTCATGAGGTCAATATCATAGCAACCGACAAGTAGCATCCAAACACATATCAAAAAGACCAATATATGCTATCTCATTTTTTATTGAGAAAAAAAAAATCATGTGGGCAAAAAGACATAATTAAATGTAGGTAAAGGTGAAATCATAGGCCTGGGATCCGAAATATTTATATGGATAGCATTTCAAAAGGAAATTTCCTGGAGGAATTTTAGGTGTGAAATAAATGGAGTCCAAAGGTTTAATTGAAAATTTTTGAAGTATAAAAGATTTGTTCCTGTTGACATGGATCCGGGATCAAAACTGCAGTTTAAATTTGCTTGACTGCTAACTTGATTTATATGATGTGATTATTCAAGTCAGCCATAATAAATGCTGGTAGCAGAACAACAAATTTTTTTAGAAGAAGAATATTAGTCTGGAGGAAGGAAGAAAAACAGAAAAATCTGATAAAATTAATTTATGGCTTGTTTAGGCATAATTATAGATCAGAGGAAAGCATGATCTTATTTTTGTGGCTTAATCAGAAAGGATATAAGAATGGCAGAAATGCTGGAAGGCATTGTAGTTCGAGATCTCCTAGTAGCTCCAAGAGTCAAACACTTACAGACGAGTTCAAATCTTAGTGATAAAAATGATTAAATAACAATTTCGAAATTTAGAGCATTTCCAAGGAAGTTGTTGGAATGCTACTAGTTTTATTTCTATACCTTTCTTGCTATTGGGTACCAAACACATGAAATATTAACAGGCCAATCTTGTCAATATTGTTATCCATACTTTGGCTTAAACCTTTTTTTTAATGCGATGGATGTTGGCGGTAACTAAACATGATTTCATCCAACAAAGATTTTGACATGATGGATATAAAGTCATAAACTCTTTCTACTGGTCCGTCAAAAATTTAGTTCACCAGGGAAAGTGAGGGATCTGACTCCTCCACTTTGTGTTCTTTTGTTTTGAAGCGGGGTAAGTGCCGCTTCCTTCACTTAACCACTTCCCCAAATTTATACTTGAAGTAGGAGGAACTGACCATTAGTAAGGAAGAAAGTTTTGTTTGCATACTCTGCTAAAATGGGTAATTGTTAGTATACTCTTGTAATAACCATGTTTGTTTATGTCTGTAAAAGTCACTATTATTTGCTTATATACCCTATGAGCATAATACAAGCTAAATAACTTTTTATAAGACCACCAAACTGCCCCTTACCTTCTTTTCATCCATTTTGGGAAAAAAAGAAGATAAGGATCAGTTATTCTAAAAATTTTGAACTTGACTTTTAACCATAGTGGGTGTATATAATATAAAATAATTAACCAATAGTATTCCTTTAAAATAATTGGGGGTGTTCACTAGCAGGGAGGTGACTGGTGGGGGAAGCTGGTGTTGAAGTCCCAGTTTCCTGAAGGTGTTGACCTTTTCTCAGAGAAAATTGTTTGCATTCCAGGGCTGGTGAAGAAATTTCCCTCTTATCTGATAGAATTTTCACATGAAGTTAAGATCTGAATGGATAATTTGCTTTGAGCCCTAGAAACCTCTTGTATCCTCTGCCTGGTCTGTAGTGTCATGGTTAGATCACAATCAAAACTAACTTTACAAGTGAGTAAAGCTGAATTAAGTCATGACCACTAAGAAGGTCAAATAGAGAAATGTCTCATAGCGTAGTCATATTTTCAAACTTCTAGCAGTCGGTTTCCTGCAACCCTGTATTGTAGTTTGTTTAAAGTTGCCAGCGTTTTATTATTTCAATTTGATGCCTTATAGGGCATTGTCCATCAAACATGTTCAGTGTAAACATAAGAACATGTTTACTTTAAATGTCATGATATGTGTAAACATAATTGGCATATTTTATTTTGTTCATGATTTGTACTTAACTAGCATGGTCGAGCTGACCTTTTCCCCTATTGGTTTTGCAGGTGGTGAAGATGAAAGTGATTAGAGTTCCAATATGATATTCCTTGTCTGATTATGAATGACTAATAGATGTTTGTTCTAGGAGAGCTGATGATTCTACTCGAAACATTTGGTATGCAACCAGATATGTCAATAGTGAATGTTCTAGAATGATTTAGGAGGCCCGAACCTCATTTGCTGATATGGCTGTAGACTTCATTCAGTCTTCTTCTCAGTTTTGCTTCATTGAAGGGAAATCTTAGCCTCAAGACTTTTTATGATTAAATGGCTGCTTTAATTCTCAGTTTGTTGGCAGCCTTTCTTTGCCCTATAATATGTAGTAACAGAGGAGATTGATGGATTTGAAATGTTGATTTATTTCTATTTCACACTGTTGTGGGAATTCATCATTGTTGGTTTGTCGAACTGTGAATTGAATACAATTTGCTGAATGGAGATGTTTATTCAGCAACAGAAGTATGTGACTGTGGCCATTGCATTTTATTGTTATTTGAAGTTTTGAACCAAACGTTAGGGCTGGCTTCTCCATACTGCTTTGTTTCAGGATAACTCATGTATCAGCGTCAGAGTTTTTTTTAATCTTGGCTTCATGGCTTTCAGGATAGTTTGATGTTTGATATCTCTTGTGAATTGTTCAAAAGCTAGACTTGTGAAACTAAAGGTTGGAAAGAGGACCACCTTTCCTTTTTCAGATGCAAAACTTTTAACATCGTGCCAGGAAACTAATCTTTTATACTTACCATGCCTTGCCTGAAGCTCTCAGATCATGTTCTTGTTTTGTGGACTGGAAAACCCTAATTTTAGGTAACCCTAATTTTTCAGGAGACTCAGGTGACCATGACATGTTTTTCTTTTTTCTTTTGTTTGCCATGAAATCATTTTAATCATGTTGGTGCCATTCAACATTCATAAACAAAAAAGATTAGGCTTTGAAAATTATAGGGGTATGATTTGAACCATCTGAAATCATAAAGAACTCATATAAACTTAAACAAAATGCTTCAACTTTTCCTTGATGGTTCCCTGTCAATTTGAATGCCTTCCTTTTAAATGGATTAGTAGAAATCTTAGGGTTTATTATCTGAAAAAACACATGATGAAAGGAGTAGGCAAAGAGAATCTTTAGATTTTTGTTGGGATGCTGTCATTCAAAGTTGGAGGCAGGGGTTAAATTTCATGAACCTTTAAAAAATCTTTTTTAAGCTTCTCTTCCAAAAAGTATTAATTATGGTCTAAGAATTCGGAAATCACTAACTGTTTTAATAACAAATGCACTGTTCAAGTATTCGGTTCATAGTTTGTAAATTAATTTGTTTTATAAAGTGCTTAATTAATCTGCCAGAAGTTCAGGAGAATTACTGAATCATTGATTGCCAAACAATTCCTTAGTTTTGGCATCGACTGCTAAAACACATTGATCTTTACATTGATCTCATCCTATGACTTTGTACAAAGTTCTGATTTTATACATCATTTCAAATACGTCTCTTGTTTTTCGTATTCTTGTGATTTTTTTCTGCAGAACTTGCATTTTCATGGATCTTTTGAGTCTTTTTAGTGATTTCTGACGAGGAAAACTTTCCGAAAAGATGAAAGAGTCATGTGAGACCATGTTTTTGTGTCCTCGAGTTATAATTATGTTCATGGACATGATTGATTTTATCTTACAATTTCAGTTCTGATCTGTTTCGACATTTCCACAGGCAATGTGGTCCTCATCATATTACAAACTTTTTTACAAACCTGTTTCTATTATTTGAAATACCTTTTCTTTCTTTATATGAATGAAACATTTCATAAAGCAGTTATTACTAGATCAACACGAAGATGAACAAATGTCGAAATGTTTGTAGAGGATGCAAACAATGATTTGTTTCTAATCATTCTGAACATCTCTGTTTTCTTTATAATCAAATGCTTTTCTTGTACCATTTACAATGCCTGCTAAACAATCTGACAGATTCATTGGACTTTCGCTTTCTTTCCTTTGCCGGTGATTTTCATTTCTGTAATTTTTGTACCGTCAGATGAATACGATACAAAGACATGTTCCGGCATATGATAATCTTTCAGCATATCATGAATAATATAAAAACAGATCAACGGCAACATGCCTTAGCTGATCCTAACTTTACGGCTAATCATTGTATCTTGTCACAGAAAAGAGCAAGTTTTTTAGAGAAAGTCACAGAAAAAAAAAAGCAGCTTGGCAGAGGCAATTGGGAGCTGATTCAAACCACATTGACTGAACTTTATGGTCCTCTATGACCATCGGTCAAAAAAAAAAAAAAAAAAAATGTTGATAAAAAAAAAGAGTTCATAATTGAGAGCTTTTTCGGTCCATGATACCAACCAACTCTGGATTTCCTAATGTTTTTTGATGAGGCACTCAACAGAAACATCAAAGAAAACAGTAGTTAAAAGAGTGATTGGCAGCAGTTGCAAGCTAAGTTTGCCGTTGTTTTCCTACACAACTTGATTGAACGTTGTTAAATAAAGGATTTGAGGTTAAAAGAAAGCGCAATATATCGATGATTGCATTGCTTGATATACTTCATGATCATATTATAATACGTTAATTCGATCCAGTGCTCTTCCTTTCGATCTTGTTATCTTGACTGATGAGGAGTTTTGACTGACAAAATAGCTGATTGCAGATCAATTAACAAGACCTTTTTATTGTTTCTGATGATTGATTGCAGAAAAAAAAAACCATCAAGATGAGAGTTGTTTAATTTGATTTAATTTAGAAATCACTCTTATTAGAGTAATTGGAAAGCAAAATAAATAAATAAATAAATAAATTTAAGAAACTAGTCATTATTTTTCTGCTAATTAATATTATAAATAACATCACCAAGTCATGACAGTTAATTTGATTTTCATGATTTGCTTTAGAAAAGGAGACATTATTTCTTCAAATTAATTGTAAAAAACACTGCAAGTCATGACCAGTTGATTTGATTTAGAAAAGTAGCCACTCTTAGGGCATTGAAAAACAAAATTTAAGAAACAAGAGATTGTTTCCGCTATTTAATTGCAGAAAAACACCATTAAGTCATGACAGTTGATTTGATTTGTATGATTTTATTTTAGCAAAAGAAGCCTCTCATGGAGCATTGAAAAGCAAAAAATTAAGAAGCTGGGCGTTTTTTCCTGCTAATTAATAGTAGAAAAAATAACACCAAACCAACGATATCCTGAACTTTTGATATTGGGTCTCTTGAATAAGGTGTTCATTTTAATGAGCACTTGAAATCAAACTCCAAAACCCGGTACCCATATAAAGTGAGAGTATAAATATGTTAAAGTATTAACTATACGTATACGCAAGTCTTTGGTATTTTTTAAATAAGAGACACTTATCATTTATTTATCAAAATATAAAAAAAAAATCAAGATGGATAATTTGATTGGTATGATTTCCTTTAGAAAAAAAGTATTTCTGAATATCACTTAAAGCAATTGAAAAGCGAAAATTATGAAGCAAGACTTTTGTTTAAGGCTAATTAATTGAGAAAAGCAAATTAAATCATGACTCTTAAATTAAAAAGGACATTTCTTTTGCTAATTAATTACTTAAAAAAACATTATCTTGTATGATTTTCTTCCATAAAGAACAAAAAAAAAAAAAAAAAACTTATCCTGGATTCCTACTCTTTTCTTCATAAAAAGAAATTAAAAAGGACATTTTTTTTATGCTAATTAAATATAGAAAAAAAAATACACTAACTTTTACAATTTTTGTTTAGAAAAGAAGTATTTCTGCTCTTTTCTTTTTTTTTTTTTGTTGATATGTACTGCATGTAGAAAAAAAAAATCATCTAAAATGGAATGTGCACAATGCAAGCAACCTTTCTTTGTGGTCCTGAATGAAATCTGGCAGCACTTCCTTCTAGATTTGCTTTTCTAATATACATAATATCTCATTGTTATCAAGTCTTATTTTTATCTTTTTTTCATTTCAACAAACTCATTTTTGACCTCAACCATATATTTGGAGAGAGAGAGAGAGAGAGAGAGAGAGAGAGAGAGTCAAATTCTTAATTTTTTTTGGAAATAAAAGTGGATAAACCACAAATTTATTGAAAAGAAGAAAGGAAGATAATTCTCACCAGAAGTGAGTGAAAAAAAAAAATACAACAGAAGTTGAGAATAACAAGAAATAAAACAGACTGGGGAGGCGGAAGATATCGTCTGGTACCTCAGGCATGCCTAGAGCAAGGAGCACCTACTCCTGAGCGAAGTCTGAGTCCGGATCGCCTGCTTGAGTTGGGGCTCTTGCGCTTAGGAAATTAAAGGAGCGCTTAATTTTCTGAGAAGCCTCGTTAAGATGTTGCTGCTGATTGTCAGAGGCTGTTGAAAACCAAGAGAGAAGCATGTTAGCAATTTTAAAGATTATATTAAAAATAGGTAAAGCGTTCAAATGGAATATGCGAGAATTTCGTTCAATCCAAATATTCCACAAAATTGCTCTAGAAGTAAGATCCCAAAGAGTTCGGTGTTAAGGAAGGAGAGAGGGTAACCAAGAAGTTGAGTTATTTAACCACTATTTTCATAGTAAATCTTTATGGATTTTATGAAACATATATAAATAATTTAAAAAAAAATAATAAATTCATGCCTATCCTTTGACTTCAAAATTTGGCCATAAATAAATATGCTTTGAGGTTACATTGTCTTGTTATTTACTTGTTATTTTTTAACATTATATGTAATTTTGATCTTATGTTTAATAGGCGTGTAGGGGTATTTTTGAGCTATTACATGTTTTCACCCTAAATTAATCATAATAATAATATTATTATTATTTATTAATGTAATTAATAAATTAAAAAAAACTCTTTCTGTTTATTTTCTTTTTTGAACGAATTTAACAAAAACTAACAAGAGAAAAGGCAATCTACCTAAATTAAAAATCAAATTAATTCAAAATAAGCCTAGTTGCATCAATAATCCATCTGGAAGGTCAGTCCCTTTGTGAAACAGGGTGAGCTCCGGGTTTCACCTCACCAGGCATCAGCAAATTCACTACCATTTAAGGATAGAATTTTTTTTTGTTTATTTGTTTATATCAAGTAAATCAGAGAAACAAGCTGAGCCTATCACCATACTAATAATTAGCTTGTTCCGAATATTTGTACATAAATGTCTGAAAAAAATGAATTAACTATTTCTCTTTTTATATATATATATATGATGAAATAAGATGAACATTTTTTTTTTTGTCAAGGTGACCGAAATTCTTAATTGGCATGCTAAACCAAGACAGGGGCTTGCACATGCCTCGACTGTGGTTTGTGAGGCCGGCGCAAATGTGAGCGCTGAAACCACTTACAGTTCGTGCTCACAATACTCAAATGTGCACTATCACCCTATGGATTTGAACTCTCACCACTTATGAGACATTCTTACGGGGGACCCAAGTGCCAATTGACCCAAGTGTCAAAATGAATAATTTAGGTTTAAATCTATGTTTGGTCCCTGTAGTTAGGTTCGGGTGCCTTTTTAGTCCCTCTATTTCAATTTGACCGCTGGAAGTCCCTTTAGTTTTCAGAATGGGAAATGTTGGTCCCTCAATCGGATGCCGTTAGGTTTTCCGTCAGATGTCCCTATGACATGGCATTTTTTATTATTTTTTTAGTTGCCTACATGATTATGTTAACGGATTCAGATCCGCTAACAACCCAAACCCGAGAAAATAAACCATTTGCTTATCAGTTAAGTTGGTTGTTAAGTTTGTGAAATAATAAAAAATGCCACGTCATAGAGCCATCTAACGAAAAACCTAACGGCATCCGACTGAGGGACCAATATTTCCCATTCTGAAAACTAAAGGGACTCCCAGCGGTCAAATTGAAATAGAGGGACTAAAAGGGCACCCGAACCTAACTACAGGGACCAAACATAGATTTAAACCAATAATTTATTGTAAAGGCCTTGAAACTTGTAACCAAACTCATAAAAGAAAACAAGCTGGATGGAAATAATGACAAATTAAGAACAAAGAATAAATCACAGTATATAATTAAAAACTCAGTTCTCAAACAGTAACCAAAAAAAAAAAAAAATTCAAAACCCATTGATCTCAAAAGTAAACATGGCTTCATTAGCAAGTGGTATTAGGAACAAATCATATTAAACAAGAAATAATTACAATAGTAATAATAATAATAATAAACTTCTCATGGCGTACATTAGAATGTTCCAAATCACTACTTTGCGTAGTGGTGGTGAATTAGAATCCATGTCACTCTCCATTTTTAATCACACAAACTAAAGCTGCATCGTTTAGCCACAAAAATTCAATCACTAACCAAATTAAACTACATAAATTATTACAAGAACTCACACATTGGTCAATATATATATAAAGGAGAAGAGAACAAATTAAAATATATAAATAAATAATAATAAAAACACTTTGACCAAAATTTTTCTCCACATAATTAATTAACACATTACATGACATATATATATATATAAAGGAGAAAAAAATTAAAATATATAAATAAATAATAAGAAGAACACTTTGACCAAAGTTTTTTCTCCACATAATTAATTAATACATGAGATAAACTCATGATCACAATCCTTTGCATTTTGCCATCCTAACATGACCGCACCAACAACACAAATCCCCTCATAACACTACAAACGCATCACTACGCACTCATAAAAAGAAGTCCACCAAGCCTCCCTCCAATAAAAATTAATCTATATATATATATATATATATATATCAAATAATAATGTTAAAAATAACAAATAAAAACTAAAAATAAAAAGTTGGTGAACATCCATTGCACTCTTAATTATACTTTCCTTTTGAAATGCCCCATTAAATTTTTTTGTTTATGGATAATAGCTAGAATCCTAAAGTTGGTAGACTACCCTACGTTTTAGTACACACTATAAATCAATGGTCTTGTTACTCATCTATATATAGCTTCTTGTGTGAGCTTGAGAGTCTCATTAAATCACAAGAGTTTGTTTTCATTTCTATCATTTTATTACAGATAGAAACAAAAAGAAAAATAAAAGGATGGGCGTTGGAGAAGTAGTAAAGAAGCTGAAGCCTTACTTGGCTATGGTGTTTTTACAGTTTGGTTTTGCCGGTATGTATGTTGTCTCTGTTTTATCACTTAAGCGCGGCGTGAGTCATTACGTGCTCGTCGTCTATCGGAATGCTTTCGCCGCCGTCATTATGGCCCCTTTCGCTCTCTGGTTCGAACGGTATATATTTCCAATCATTTTGATCTTATTGTATCGATAATATATATATCTATATATGTGTGTGTGAGAGAGAGGGAGAGCATGGATTGTACGTCCAATTATGCATGGCCAACTTATAATTAAATAAAAAAAATTAATATGTGATAAATAGGAATTCTGTGATATTATTATTAAATATAATACAATAACAATGAGTTTTTCCTCTCTCTTGCTACTTACACTATGCTTATAATTAATCTATTTGTAAAACTTTAATTATTTATATATGAAAACTAACATGCATGTATGAAAGATTCTTGAGTTTGTGTTTCATGGAACCTTGTTGGTGATACATGATCTAAGAGCTATTAATTATTACTTAACAGTGATTCATGAATATTGATAGTGATACATGAGACGCAATATTCTTGTCAACAACCCATGATATATATATTTATATATATCCTTTTTAAGTAAATAAATAAAAAAAATATTTAATTGTTTTTGGTGTGCAGGAAGGTGAGGCCCAAGATGACAGCATCTTGCTTCATAAAGATATTGTTGCTAGGACTACTAGAGTAAGCATAAAAGAAATATTCTTCTAAATCAAAACCTTTATATATATATATATATATATATTTAATTTCAATATACTACATATCAAAAATTTAATCAAATAAATTAATTATCTTCATCTTCGATTACAGACCAGTTTTTGACCAGAATTTCTATTACATGGGAACCAAGGCCACCTCCGCCAGCTTCGCCGCCGCCCTTTATAATGTACTTCCGGCGATGACCTTCGTCCTCGCTGTTATACTGAGGTGTGTGTATATATATATATATATATTTATAAAAATTATAAAATAAATATTAATATGAATAAATAAATATATTATTTTGATGATACAGGATGGAGAAGATCAAAATTAAGAGTTTACGTAGCCAAGCAAAAATCTGCGGCACAATAGTAACAGTCATGGGTGCACTTGCTATGATTATATACAAAGGTGCTGCTATACATATGATTTGGACAAAAGAGCATCACCAAGAGGAAACCTCTTCAACCAGCAATGCTCATTTTCTTATGGGCACCTTCATGTTGCTCTTTAGTTGTTTTTGCTGGGCAGCATTCTTCATCCTACAAGTAATTAAGTTTCTATAATATATATGTATTTTTTAATTAAGTAAATATTAATTGAAGTTTATAAGTTGATAAATAATATATATATTTTTATTAATTTTTTTTGGACAGTCACATACACTGAAATCATATCCGGCAGAACTCTCATTGACAACATTGATATGTTTGTTCGGTATGATTGAAAGCGGCGCGGTTGCACTTGTGATGGAGCGGAACACCAAGGCTTGGAAAGTCAGTTGGAATGATGGTCTTTTCACCGCTTTTTACTCGGTAAAATAAGTAAAAAAAAAAATTATTTATTTTAATACTCTTATATCATTTAATTAAATAAATATATATGGATAATAAATAAATTATATATATATATATATATATATACAGGGAGTTGTGTGTTCTGGAGTTGCTTATTATGTGCAAGGGATAGTGATGAAGGAGAGAGGTCCTGTTTTTGTGACTGCCTTCAATCCTTTAGTCATGATCATTGTTGCTGTTCTTGGATCCTTCATTCTTTCAGAAGATATCACAGTGGGGAGGTACATGATTAATATAAATTAATAATTTATTAAAATATAGTTAATTAATTAAATAATCTTGTATTAATATATATATATATGTATATTATATTGCTGGTGTTTCAGGGTTATTGGTGCAGTGATTATTGTGATTGGACTTTATATGCTGATATGGGGAAAGGGAAAAGATAGAGAAGGTGAAAACTCAGGGACAGAGGAGAAGAAAGGCAGTAAATTAATGGAGTTACCAAAGAGTGGGATTATTAATGGTGATCAACATGAGATTAATGGAATGGAGTATTTCACAGTGGTGGAGATTCAGCAGAGCAAGAACCCTTGAAAACTTATTATTATAATTATTATAATTATTCATTACTTATGAAATATCATCTTAATGATGAAGCCATGGCTTCTTTAATGTGATTGATGTAATGCTAAGGCATCCATCTTTGTAATCTATCATCTTTGGGAATCAAAACAACTATATTTGTGTGTATTTTTTGTTTTGGAGATAAAAATATATAAATAATAATTTTGTTAAATAAAAAGAGAATAGTTAAAAAAAATGTAATATGAGAAAACACGTCATAATCAACTAATATAAAAAATAAGGGTAAACACGAGAAAAACATTTAACACAGATTGAGTATTAATGACACACAAAAAATAATCTTAAAAAAGGACTACTCATCTTAAGTGGCATATATAAAAGTACTGAGTTTTTAGTTAATTATGATGTTGGGTGTCATTTCACAAAAATAAAAAATGAGATAATTAAAAAAAATCAATCATTTGTTTAATAGTTAAAGCGGAATTTCCTAACTTGATTTTTTTTGTTTATGGTAAATATCTTATGAAGAATAATATGATCGATATCAATTAGAATTAAAATAGATCGGAGGAAATAATAATTATAAAAATATATAGCTGTTTTGTTTCAACTAAATAAAATTCTAAGAAAATAACATGAATTAGAAATTCTCATGTACCAAGAATACGAGTTTCAAGGGCGTGTATTACTAATGGATTATGTATAAGGAAACTAACTCGTATTTTTAATTTCCTACAAAATGCTCTACTTGATTATATATAAACATGTAATTAAGTCATGGATGTTAAATTTTATAATATTCATAAAATTTTCAAATAATACAAAATAATAATTATATAAGCAGAAGTGGTGGAGAAGTAAGCAACAAGTAATTGAACAGTGACAACAATAGAAAAAGACATTTTATTAAAGATAACAAAAATGACTTAAATTGTTTGTCATTATCATTATAAAAATGCTTCTTCTATTTGCCAACCTTCTCCTTTATGATAATCACATTTTTTTTTACAAATACTTTATTATTATTATTATTATTATTATTATTTTTATTAAATATTTTATAACAGTAAAACTAAACGACTGTAATACAAATATTTTATTATGTCTCAACCTTATAACAAAATCTTCTACATGAAGTTAAATATTTTACTGTCCATCACTTGTGATTGTTATTATTTTGATTTCATTTATTATTAAAAATTTTTTATTTAAAATTATGTACAATAGATTTATAAAAAAGTAAAAATAAAAATAAAAATAATAACAAACGGCCGATTTTGGAAATCAGCATGAATGCGAGTTTTAGTGATATAGAAATTTTTTTGTTGGATATATAGTGCTTAATGACAATTTGCACTAAACTTTGTCCTTTTTTTCTTAAGAAAAAGAAACTAAAAAAAAAAAAATTTAATTAGAATTTGCTAATCATATCTTTAGAATTTTGGAGAAAAAAAGGCAATGCATGAAAGCTTGCCTAAGCTGGAATCTTAATGCGTTTGGCCACCTTTATTTGCATTATCAACACACACTATGGATTGGAAAAGAGAACAGTATAGCCAAAATTTTCTTTTTTAAGGCAAAAGTGAGGATAATGATATTTCATATATACTTATCTCTCTCTAATTTTTTTCACTTGTTATTTGGATATCTTTTTTTTTATATATATAAAGAATGTCATAGAATGTCGAAATTATTAGAGTATCAAAATATTTCAAAAAAGAAAAAAAGGTTAAGAGATAAATGCATGGATTAATATAGAATTAGAACTTTAGTGATTAGATTCCATTACTAATTAAAGATAAATGCTTTTTAGTGATGTTGTTGTGAAGAGTTTATTTTGGAAAAATTTTGAAATTACTTTAAAAATGATACTTGACTTATATATATAAGGTAGTATTTATAAATTGCAATCAGTTATTAAATGTTTATTTTAATATTATTACTAATTTTTAAATATTTTTCCATTATCTCTACTTTTGTGTTTCTTATAAAAAAAATCTTAAAATTAAAAACAGTATTATAGGGTGTAATTTAATTATCAATATTTATTTTAAGTTTATAAGTTGATCAAGAGGAAAAAATATGGTGAGGAAAGTGAATATTTCATGTTACTCCAATTTTTATTTTTTTTATTTAGATATTAATATTATTCTTCATCACAAATTATGATTATATTAAGTTGATTAAGTATCCATTTAATTTGCCAAATGGGAATAGTAGTTGTTTAGAACAATTGGGCTCAGATTAGAAAAATTGGGCTGGATTATATTATTGGGCCTTAAAACCTATTTAATATATTTCAGAGAAATAAACGATCAGTCATCATTTAACTCTTAGTTGGGATTTAAAATAATCCAAACTTCGTAATAGAAATCAATGGGGGAAAAATTTCTATTAAAAAAATTGTCACTTTGGTCATTAGATTTTGCAACAAAGTATACTGGAAAACCACGGATAGTCTAGTAATAACTCATCACAAGATGTGCAACGAGGTGAGAATTCAAAATATTGTTTATTAGTACAGTTCATGCATTGTATACTAGGGCCTGTTAATATTTATATACTGTTTGCTGGTCCTAGTTTGGGTGTGGGTCCTCTGTAGGAGGAACAGTATTTTTTTCCCTCCATGATTGTATAGCAGGGGGGACTTATCCCTAAAGAATTGTTAATCCACCTTAATTGGTGCACTTTTATACTTGCTTGTCCTTTTGATGGCACTTGTCGTCTTTATAAAAAAAAATAAAGTATACTAGTGATTTTGGTTAGTAATCATTTATTAGATTGTCGATCTAATTAATTGTTTTTTTAATACCATTTAAATCAATAGAATTATTAAATGAAAATATTTGTCGGATTAAAATAAATACCTAATTTGTGTAGTTATTTTGAGTTTAGTAACTACATGAATATTTAAATATAATTCATAAACATATTACTGACCTTTTCAGTAAAATACTCTAATTGGTGTAGTTATTAGCCTTTCTTTAAATTTTATAGGTATTTTATATTTGAAATACCTCTTTAAATTTTTTCATAAATACATTCACATGATCATATTTTAAATATAAACATTTATTTTATAAATAAATTATTTTTTTAAAAAATAAAAGTGCATTCAAACCACCTTAAATATTAAAACAAAGATAAATATAGAATAACAGATTAAAACAGAAAAACTTTAATAAAAATGAAATTTAAAAAATAAATATAGAAAAATTTTGCAATTTTTTTATTCTAATTAATAAGCTTCATTTCAATTGTAACTTTAATTTTATGAAATAACTTACTATGAAAAAATATGTTTAAACTTTTAATACTTTTAGTGACGCATGCATCAGATATAAACTCAAGCTTCATTCTTTCCTTAATACTTCCAAATGGATCCCAAAAATTCACTAGCCTTCTAATTTTCTCTGACTCAGTTTAATTTATTAAAAAACAGGGAGAGGGAACTGATTATTAACTTATAAAAATAATAACCTTTTCTTATAATTTTTCTTGTAAGTATATTAAAAAAAAAAAAAACAGAGGTAGTATTTCACAACAGAGTTGCATAAGTTTTTAGGATTATCAATGAATATTTTACTATTTTAAAATCTTAAAAACCTCATAAAGTCTTTAACTATGAAACCATACAGAGTAAAAACTAGTAATTACAATGCACACCAAAACCTAATAATAATTATTATCACATGGTAAAAATTTTCACATGGGATGATGATGTATGAAAACACAGTGGTTGTTTAACCACCAAACAACCCATCCTTGAAAAAAAGAAAAAAAACATAGGACTTCATCTCATTTCATGATTCCAAGCTGCCTTCTTTGAAACTTAAAGGAAAAAAAAATGAATATGAATGCCTCCTTCTGCCTTCCCAATGATTTAATTTAATAAAAATGGTCACATTCACACAATGAAGCCATCAAAATCACATAATTAAGACTATGTAGTACGGCTAGACAAAAAGCACACACACTGTTCTCAAGCACACAGAGAAATGAGTTTGCATCCAAGTACCCACTTGAAACTTGCCTTCTTATCAAGTCAAGGAATGAACAGCTTTGCTTTTGATTAATTAAGTACTTAAATGGTTGATTATTTAATTTAAGCCACTGATTAAATTAATTTATTAATCTGGTAAGAACAATGAGATCTACACCATCTCACAAGCCCCACCAGCATGTGTTCATGCCTTGAATTGGTCACTGCCATGAGCTTGAAAAATATATACAACTTATGCTGTGTCTTTGTCCACATCTTTGAATAAATATTACTTCATGAGACAAACAAGTGAGTTATCATAAATTTTTTTTTCTATATATCACATCAAGAGTTTTCTTTATTTTGATTGATCTACTTACTGAAACCACAACTCATCAAAATGCACATTAATTGAGTTTCAGTCGCATGGTAAAAAAATAACAATACTTATATTTGTGTTAATTAACTTACATAATTGATATATATCTATTTATTTTTATCTTAAATTAGTGAAACAAAGGAATTCCTAATGTAAACACTAATACAAGAACATGGGCATAATCATGAAGTTTTATATGGAAAAGGTTTACATGCATATATGATATGCTGAGGAACACCTAAGAAAGGAAAACCAAAAGGACAGGACAATACGGTAGCACGTTTCAATGCTGATTAGACAACATTCCAACCATTCTCCTCTTCCTCTCCTCTCCTCTCCTCTCCTCCATTAGGTGTTGAATGAAACAAGTACTACATGCACCTATTCTTCATTAAACAATATGAATTAACCAACCCATAGCCACTGAATTTTATAAATATCAACAATTTCAATATATTGCCATCAATCAAAACCAGTCAGTTTCTGATTAGATGAGTTCCTATAACTTACAATTAACAACAAATGAAAATAATCATCACAGTGAGAGAGGGTAAAATAAAATTATAGCTGTGAACCATAATAATAATAATAACAAAAGAACAGAAGGTCAAAATGTGCTGAGAACGCGTGGTATATATAATAAATGAAAGAACATTTAAGAGTATACTAGAGAGTACCTGCAGCGGCAGTGGCGTCACAAACGCGCTTATACTCTCTCTCTCTCTCTCTCTCATTCTCCAGTCTCAGTGTCAATCTCAATCTCTGCATGCCAGGAGTGATCCAGCTGCATGCATGTCTTTCATAATCTTTCAACACATCAACTGACCCCACTCCCCATCTCTCTTCTTGGAACCTACCTCTTGCCTTATATTTCCATCTTACTTATTACCTCACTGGTTTCCTGTATAAATATTCACTTCATAGCCTTTTCCTTCCTCTCATCATCCATCATCCATCATCCATCATCCATCATCCCTGCAAGCATCAACAAAGGAACGAGTAGAAGCAAAGCCATGGTGAAGAACAAGTGTAGCAGCACTAGTAATAGCCATAACAACAGCAATGCAGTGCAAGGGAGTGTGAACAAGAGGCCATACAAAGGAGTAAGAATGAGAAGCTGGGGTTCATGGGTCTCTGAAATAAGAGCACCGAATCAAAAGACTAGGATTTGGTTGGGCTCATATTCCACGCCAGAAGCTGCCGCCCGGGCCTATGACGCCGCACTTTTATGCCTTAAGGGCTCGGCAGCGGCACTCAACTTTCCTCGCACTTCACCGCTGCTGCCGCAGCATTCTTCCCCTGAAACAATCTCTGGGGTCATGTCACCTAAATCCATTCAAAGAGTTGCTGCTGCTGCAGCAGCAGCAGCAGCAGCAAGCAATGCTGTTACTATGTCTCCGTCTCCATCTCCATCTCCATCTCCGCCTCCAGTTTCATCGCCTTCGCAATCATTCTATGATACTATAACAGATGATGATACTTTAGGTGTTATTGATCATTCTTCTACTTGTGCTGATGAACAATGGATTGACTTCAGTGTGTTTGATTCACCAAAGTTCATGGAGCAAATGCTGAATCCTTGTGGCAGTTCCTTTAATCCTTTTCAGGTGGAGGACTGGGAGGAAGAAGGTGGTGATATACATCTTTGGAGCTTTTCTTAATTTCATGTGTTTGTTCTCTTGTCTATCTTTCAGTGATTGTACTGACAGGGTGTGACCAAATTGGTCTTACTGATTTGTTGCTATATGAGGGAGGGAGGTAATTCCAGGGAGCCACAGTATTTTTTAGGTTGTTCCTAGGAATCTCCAAATATATATATTTTTACATTGTGTGTGCAAAACCTTGTTCAAGGGGATGATGATATTAATGAAAGTAGTAAGTTATATCAATGACCCTCGAGAACCAGAGATTAATTGAAACTAGTCAAGAAATGAGTGATTGATTTGTCCAGAAGTTTAAGGATGGTTGCCATGTCCATTAAATGGGATGAGTTTCAATCTTGTGATTCATAGCTGTCCCTTTGTTCTTCCTCTAAAAGAAATAAAAATATCATTTGATTTGATTTGAAATGAAACTATACAAATGTTGAGCGCGAACCATTTGTTTTGTTCCTGATAATTAATAATTTCACTTGTTTTACATAGTATACAGTATTATATAGGTTTCATGTCAATGGCAAGTAATTGTTTTTTATGCCTCAAGTAATCCACATCAAATTCAGATTTCCTGGAAAATCGGGCCTAATCAAACTAAAATAAGTCTATGATCATGTTGGGAACATTAAAGTCAAGCAAGAAAAATTTTAATTAATGAACAGAAAAAAGACGAATGGTACCTGACGTTAAATTCTGGGGGCCATCCATTTGAACATTCAGCTTTTCATATTGTTTAGGAAGGCAATGCCTGCATGATTAAAACAACCAATCACACCTAATGGGGCAAAAGATTGCTGCTAGATCTTGTTAATATGCCAACCAAAACATATCATACGCTAAGGGGTTCATGTTTTCATATGCACTTCCAAAACAAGTTCAAAACTTTAAACTACTCCATACGAGAACCATACAGACTTTATTATAGAAGACCACTGAGTGCGATCAGAGAAGGCAAACACCATAATAGAGTTATATTTAAGCATTATAGAAGAGGGAATGGTGATAGTATAAGCCTTGAAGGAGTATGTTGGGGAATCAAGAGGCAATGCCAATATGTGTAGGTCCCCTCCCAAACATAGGATCCTCCACATCCATCAAGCTCCTGGATCAACAACTTTTACAACACGCTCCAGAAACCGACATCTGTCCAAATACAACAATACAAAACCAAGAGAGACTAGAAAACACTATTATGTTAGAATTCTAAATGCTTTGCTGGGATATAGAATTAATAAAAAAAAAAAAAAAAAATAGAGACATCACATGAGAGAAGGGAATAGAAAAATAAAGATACGTAGGTAGAGAACAAAGGATGTGGCTGTGGTTTTGGGGGTTTTCTCTGAACCTTCTCGTCTCGTATTCTTGCTTATCAAAAGTCTATACTTCATGTGAGGGATAAGGTTATTTTCATGGAGATTCTCAAATAAATAGTCCCAACAACCCATACAGCTCTTTGCTTGTACGGACAGTATTTTGTTAGGGGGCCCTAATTAATGAATCCAGGTTATAGGCTGATCCTGGCTACCAACCAGTGAGTTTGAATGGTCCCTCGTTTTCTTAAATTAAGTACAAGAGCTGGGAAGGATGGATGAGTACAAATATAAGCCAACATAAATGTAGGTCTTGCCTTGAGAACAAGTATTAGTGAAGCAATGAAAGGTTTATTATTGCCGTACCTTTTTTTTTATTGGAGATAAATCTATTGTAGATTTATTTTGGGTCTCAGACTATCCAGAGACTGGTTATTGAGATTTGCAGTTTACAAGGTCCAATACCAAAAAGGCTTTTGTTTACACTGCTCCATAAGTTCTTGATTTTGTTTATACTGCCGTCTGCTCTAGGTTATTGGTCCTTTCCATATAGATATATATTGCAGCATGTTAATCGGCTTTTGATTAAGCTCTTATAATTTTGGTTTGCTGAGCTTGAACATCTAGAACAGAAGACAGATGGAATGCAAACTTTCAAAAATACTTATGATAAAAGTCCTAGTGACACATGGCCTAGATATTTATGACAAATAAGCTAAAAATAAGCTGCAGTCAGTTTAGCCAGTTACCTCTGGAGGTCCTCGATAAGTTAAAAAGTACTGTCACAAGTTGAGAGACCTGCTGAACAAGTATTTTGAACACTCTTTTGGCCTAACTGAGAGATCAAACAATTGAGACATGACCCAAAGCTGACAAGCTAGACAGATTAAGATAGGAGCGCAAACAATGGTAGCATGATTGAAAGTATATACTTGATCAATATTAGATCCATGATAGAATCACAAGTTGGCTGATTTACAATTCCAACTTAAAAAAAAGGTTTAGCAATCAAAACATCAGACAGCACATGAAGCACCAGAACACTATATGCCTTATTCTAAGAGAAACATGATTGGTGAAGGCAGTCTCTTAGTATAGCTTCCACAAGACAGAAAACAAGGGCTTACAGGAGTCCACTATATATTCGAGATCAAAGATCTGGTATCAAATTTCAGTCAGGATAGCCATCAATAAGTATATGAGATTGCTGGCCACAAGTAGCATGTGGCCAAATGCACTTGTTCATGATTTGTGAATGATCATCAACCCTCAACACTTGAAGCTTTCCTATGAATTTCGGTTGGAAGCTCTTACTTCTATGTAAGTTCTAAATATAATTCAAGTATACCATACCATGTACCTGAAAGACATGTCCCTCACAAACAAAACAAACCTCAAGCCTAATTTTCTAAGAAAGCTGATGCTTTGTGCCAGGAATTGCGGGTCAACTCCTATTAAGATGGACAGACAACCATAACAAACAAAATATTCATTTCAACTGATAATATAAACATTTACCAAATAAATTCAATGTTATAAATTAACACTATGACACTGGGTTCTTAAGTAGGATAGGCTCCCACGTATAAACCCAAATCAGAAAGATGTATACGCATAACAGGAGATACAAATCCTACAGAAATAATCAACAAAAAACTAGATCACTGATAACAATCCAGTTCTCAGAATCTTAGAAAATATCTGACAAGAGCTCCATGTTTACATTCCAATAAGAATTCAATTGATGACCATGAATTTGTAGACATGTAAGCAGCTGTTTATTAGTTGTTTTATTAAGGAAGTTTCCTACATATATGAATTTCCACCCTGATGGCAACACAACTAATGATGAGAAGTAGTTCCAAGCTCTTCACCAATCTCTATGACTACTCTACAACAAGTTTGAGTACTTCATTTGAGTACTTCATTTGAGTAATATAAGTTTCTAGAAACAAACAAATGAAAAACTAAAGACTAAGATCAGATGAATCATGAAACTAGGCAAATATTGGTCCGGCAGCCTCTTGTGCAATAGCCTATGGTAGGTAATGAGGTAAAGAGCTAAGATATAAGGGATGCAACAAATCAAGAAATAAAACTGGGTCTAGCAAATCCACATGTCAAATAGAAGAAAGGGATCACACTGTAGGTTTCATTGGTGGCATGCTGTGCAGCAGAAAGCATGTCATTTATGGTGAAGAGCATCAAAGCAACAAATGAGCCAATAGTGGCCCTACATTTCATTAAAAGTAAAGGAAATTATTAACTGACCTGATATTTGGAATAAAAAAAGGAGCCGAGCGAAACAAAATAAAAAGCTCAAAAGTAATAATATAATGCTCAGGCAGATTATGTAGTACTGGAAAGCAAACTGATCATCTACCTGATCAACAGGTTATGAAAAGAAAGTATGCACATGCTCACACGTACACACACGCGCACACACACACAAAAAAAAAAATGCTTCCATCAGGTTTCTTCAACTAGTTACCATTGAAAATGAAAGTGATCAACATCCGAATGTAAATATAGCCAAGAAGAAAGAAAATCAATACAGAAATTGAAAGCATAAATAAACCAATAACATTGAAACGGACGAGTATGTGCAAATAGAATACTGCTACAAGAAAATGAGTAACTTGTGAATAAGATGGCAATTAATTTAGTATTATTTTCCATATTAATCACAGACAAGTGAAAATAATAAACACGCCAGTAGTAGACTGTCAAAAGAAAAAGGCTGGTTTGAAACAAGTGAAACTAAAGTTTTAGGACATGAAGTATGATTATGCTTCCAAAAATTCTAACAGAGCTTGATGATGGGATCAAGATACCATTAAAATGCAAGTCAACTGAACATCTAAAAGTTCCCCTGATATAAATCTCCACTTCTAAACAAGAAGTTCAATGGCTTTCATAGTGTAAAATAGATCAAATACTCACCACATAAACAACTTCTCCATGAAACCATCCATAAAATTTAATTGAGTTCAATCATGTAATCAAATACCCTAATTGAATTCACAAACATAATTGGGAGAAGAAAATTGAAGCCAAAAACAACATAACAAATAACAAGGTGATGAAATTACAAGAAAGATAGCTCCATAACCTTCCAAATTGTGTTAATTTACCCCAAATAAGAAAGGGACAAAAACACCATTTCGTTAATCTAAATTTCATACAATCAAATAGACGATAGCAAAAACCTCATCTCGAAACTAAAAATTATACCAAAACGGGAACATCAAAAGCAGCAAGAACAATCGAAAGGACACAAAGGTGTACCCCCAGCATCGGGGTTTCCGAAACCCAGCTCCTCCGAGGAGTATATAGCCAATCCGTCGGCCGTTCTTCTCCTCTTTGCCCGATTTTCCCCTTCGCCTCCGACTATTGAAAGCCCCTTGCTCTTCTCTTTCTTCTTCTTGAGCTTTGACTTTTTCTTAGGGTTTGGAATCTCCTCAGGTTTCTCAGCCTTAGAAGGTGGCTCCGAATGCCTCTTCTTGCTTTTCTTTGATCTGAATATCGCATCGATCACCTCGGCAGCCTTCTTCTTCTCCTCCTTCGCTTCCTTCTCTAGGGAGGCGGGTTTCGAGGATTCCTTTAGGGTTTGCAGCGGCGCCATTAGCGGAGAAAGGAGAGGAAGACGAGCTGGAGGCGGAGCGAGCGAGAGAAAAGAGCCAAGAGACTCGAAAAAAAGGCGACGGTCTTTGAATGTTGGGCTCCATTGTTGGTTGAACCGGGTTCAATCTTTCAAAGATTTGTTTAATTTCGTTATTATTATTAATATTATTATTTAATGTTGCATAAGTTGTTATGTTTTCAAAATATTGGGGTTGCATTGAGGATTTTATCTGAGTTTTAATTAATATTAATAATTTTTTTAATAATAATAAATATAATAAGTATTTTTAGTAAATTTATTTTAAAAATTTTATTTTATAAAATATTATAAAATGTTTGGAGAAGAGAATACCCATAAGTGAATTATAAATAAACACTGTTAATATACATGCTGTACTTATTAACATGAAACCACGTTTACAATGAAAAAATTGTCATTTTATATTCTTCTAAATTAAAGATAAAAGCTTAGATCAGTGATTTATTGATATTTTGAAAACCCACCACTAAATTTAAGATAATAGGTTTTCGTCCTTTGACTTGTCAAATATATATATATACCATGAGCAAAACATACCACTCAAATACAAAGTACTAATTTTTAATAATAAGATTCCACAATTTGTCTCCACCATCACTTCTAGTTATCTCAATTAATTATTTTTTAATAAATTGTTATTGAGTTTAATTGTTAATTTTAGAATTTAATATAGATAGAATTATTGTTTGAGTTAGGACACAAAATAAATAAGAAGTCACTGGAAAATAGCTTATGATAGGGATCAAGAACAAAAACAACGCATAAAAATAAAGAAATAAATATATACAATAATAAAAGGGTTTACGTAAATATTGGAAGCTATTTTTAATTACGGAAGAAACAAGGGGGCATTTATAAAATACGCTTCTGTTTCAGAGGTCTTCTTCCCAGAACCCTAGTCCCCCGCTGGCCGAATCTCTCTCTCTCTCTCACTGAAGATGGGAATCACCAAGGATCAACTCCTTGATCGCCTCAGGGTAATCAAATTTTGTTTTTTGATGATCATTATGTTGTTGGTTTTGCTTAGAATTCTTAGTTTGCATCAGAATTTTGACAGGACTGAATATATGTAAGTTTAGAATCATAATTTGCTGAAAATGCCGGAATTTTTCGTAGAAATGGAAACACGGTTGAAAAGGTTTGCTCTTGTGTGAGATTCGGTTTCTTTGATCTTTGAAGATGCTTTTTTGGTTAATGTTTGCCGTTATTATTCGTCATTCTTGTTGGAATTGCGAAATAAGCCCCACATTCATGTATGTTATACCTGGAATTTGGAAATGAATTGGCGGAGAAAATGTTATTATTCGTCATTTCATTTTAGAAATCAAATGTTATTCAGAAGCAGCTTGATGATTTTTGGCGCAACCATTTGGTCTTGTTCTCCAACTGAAAATTTTGGCTTTGTTTAGGAACTCCAGATCAATTTTGTGTGCTATGACCATCCCGTGGTATTGACAGTTGAGGCTCAGGTTAGTAGGAATAGGTACTGACGTTTACTTTTATTTTTCTCAGTAAGATTGTAAGTGGTATTGATGAAATTAATGCTTACTTTTTGCAGGCAAAATACGTGGGACATTTGGGTGGGCTATTGAGCAAAAACTTGCTACTGAAGGTAGTATTTGTGGAGTTACACTCTTTAAGTTCACAATAATGTTTGTTATTGGATTAGAATTTCTCTAAATGTTCTATTGTGATCATATATGCATCAAGGGAGTTTTCTTTTGATAGAACTTATTTTAAATCCGAGGATGTTAGTCAGCATCTAACCTTTAATCACTTTTCAAGCTTATATATATATATATATTTGATCACTGACTGCAGGACAAAAAGCACAGATATTATGTTGTATCTGCCTTAGCAAACACCAATGTTGATTTAAAAGGTACACCACTGACACTGTTTGATATTTTGCATATCTTTAGACATTAAATTTGCATGATCTAAAACTTCTCTTTATGTGTAATTAAGGATATTTTGTCTACATGCATTACTATAGTCATGGTTTTGACTTCCATATATGCAGTTTTATCCCAAAGGCTTGGTTTGGGGAAAGGAGGTTTGCGGATGGCTCCTGAAGAGTCATTGCAAGAGATACTTCAGGTTAGTATTTTCCTTAGTCAGGAATACTTTCTGCTATTATTTGACTATGCCCAGTGCAGTGGTTCTTCCCCTCTTCTTCAAATGTACAATTTCTCTTTTGCTTTGGAAGGTGCCATTGGGCTGTGTTACTCCATTTTCACTGATCAATGAATCTGCAGGGTATGTTTGCTAAAAACGCTGCCTCCTTTACTCTTTTTGCATGTTACAGCAAAATCTTTGCCAGATTGCTAGAAATTGTACCTGAACCATTTTATTGGCAATAATTATAGAAGCCTAAAAGTTTATATATACTCAATCCATGAACTACGAAATATTCCTTTATTGCAAAGCTTGATGCGTCCTGCCACAGTTGTGGCAGTGTCTGTTGTTTTACTTTGTTTTTGCGTGGTTATTGATTTGTATCCTTCATGGATGCACCCCCTAGAGGGCTTAGTTGATTCATGATTTATTTTTATCTTTCTGTTCCTTTTGTTTGTTTCGAGAAAGATATTGATCAATTCCGATTCTATCTTTTTATTGAATTGAATCTTTTCTAGATTGAGATGTATGGATCCATGGACTATATAGATCCTGTTCATGGATTAACGAAAATGTGCAAAAGCTCTATTTGCCTCTAATTCTTTGATCGCGAACAGGAAAAGAGAAAAAAGTCATATGTAATCCATCCACGAAGATTTATTAATAAGTATAGATATGATTATAAATACTCCCTCAATTTCTGCACCTACTCTTTTGTAAAAAAAATAAAAATGTTACCCTCAGATTCTATTCTGATGCATCTCTTGTCAGATTCATGTTTTCTCACTACATGTAAATCATGGTTGTGGCTTTGTTGATTTGCTTCTGCTCAGTTACCATACAGACATATTCCTTTATTTACTTGTATGAAATGCATTCCCATGTGACATACTAATTAAGAAATAGATATATTATTCTCTCTTTTAGTTTATGTTTAGTTGTCAAACTCTTACAAAGTCATGTACTCCTTTTGTGAAGAATTGTTTCGTTTCTCTTGGATCAAGGATTCAAATCTCAGGAGTGCTCCTTTTTCCACCCCCTTTCAAATGATGCAACCATATGTAAGTGAAGGAGTTTTTCTCCATATTCCTTTATTTATTTTGGTTTTTAAGGTGTTAAGATTCCCTGAATTATTATTTGCCATGCAATGCAACTAATTTGCAATTATGTACGATTAGAGAACAGTGGTTTCACATTATTTTTCAATTGTTAACCTAAATTCTTTTCTTAAATTTTTTTCATTTTTCATTGTCTTTCTTTATAGGATTTTTGCCAGTGCTAGCAAGCTTGATTTTATTGAAATTATGTTCTTTCAAAAGGGTAGGTTGATAGTTTCTTTTCTTTAAGTATTTACTTTATTATGCCATGTAGTTAGTACTTAAGCAAAATGCTTGAAAATGTAGAGGATTTCTTATGGAGATTGATCTCAAAGATCCTACTTGTTGTTAATCCATAAGCTACAGGATCAAAAGATTTCCTTACAAACCATTGATTGAGATGAAATCCCTTGCATCGTGCTAAGTATATTTAACCCAGCAATTTCATTAGCTCTGGTTGTTGATGATATAGATATGCACCTCATCCAATATTAGCTTTGCAGCTAATCTTGCTGGTACTCATTTTGTCTTTGTTTCAGCTCTTAGTTCAAGTGGCCTAGAAAAATTTTTGATATCAATTGGAAGGACACCAGCATATGTCGACTTGGAGGTAGTTTACTTAAGTGACTAGTTTGCATCAGTCTATTTTACTGGCTGTGTTTGATAGAAATCTCTCTGTATCAGGCTACTCCATTGGTTGGAAAGGACAACCCACCTGATCTCGCTGCTTTTGTTCCATCTGGAGTTCCGGTGTTATCAGATTCAGTTGAGAAGGCACCTCCTATTCAACTCCCTGTTGTGACTCAACCACTGGAGAATTTGAAAAGTACTTCTGGTAACTGGCTATCCAAATTCTACTATCCTGTTAATGTTATGCTGGACATTTCTTTTTGAAAATAATTTATTGCATAAATTGGAGGTTACTGTTGTATCAGATTCTTTTTCGGCACCAACTTTATTTTAGTTTTTGCTTTGTATAACATGGGTCACCACTCAAAATGCTTTATGTGAAAGAATTTGGTTTGCTTATGGTATTTTTAACCTATTACATCATATATGGACTAAGAAGATTCTTATTGTACCTTGTTGATGTCGAACATTCATGTGTTAAAATTAAATTGAATCTAATGACCATCTCAGCAGGAAAGGCTTCCATTAAATCAAAAATTCAATCTGGAACCACTGAGAAACCCAAAAGCACTGTAAATCCCCTAATTGAAGCAACTGATGTGGAAAAAGTCGTCGAGGAAATTTTTGCTAAGTTTGCATCGGCAGTTCAGTCAGAGGTGATTATACTGCCTGTACATATTTTCTTAAGTTTTACAAATACTGTTATCACCTTTAGCCAATGTAAATTCTAACATTTGCAGAAGAAACAAGGAGAAACTGAAACTTCAATGCTTGATGGGGTCAGGAAACACATCTCCACTGATTTGCAGATGCAAATGGTTAGTATCTAACACCGACACACCTACTTGATGCCATCTGATGAATAATTAGTCTGTTTGGCTGCATTTCAAGTGCTAGTTATTCTCGGTGTTCAATCGTATGCCCTAGATGATTTGCTTATTTTTGAAAAACCAATTGTGGTTGTAGTGTTGACAGTCAAATCTCCTTCCCTGAACCTCTGATATAATCAACTATTTCTGTGCAGATGAGTTTCAAGAATGCGGCTTATTCTCAAGGTTTCCATGCCGGTGTTGAGGCTGTGCGCATTGCTATGAAGAACATGTCATTCCGCAGTTAAAATTCAATAGAAACATCTTTTCATTACTTTCATTTTCCAAGTTTCCATCTTTATCTCCCAACTCATTGTCAGGTTGTTTTACAATTGCCAAAATGTAATTCTATGTGCTTTGTCTTCTATCTCATTGCCCTAACAATTCATTCCCTCTAATTCTCACAGATAATTTTTTTTTTCTTTTTTCTTTTTTCTTTTTTTTTTTTGTATTTTTGGATACTACTCGTTTTCCTAAATAAGCCTTGCTCAAAACGATGGAAGCCTGTCACTGGCTGCACCAACCATTGCAGGGAATGATTTTCTCATTATTATTGTTATTACTGGATGGAACAAAATATGAAAAAGTGATACAAATTTCTTTTAACATTTTAACCTATTGGCATTACATGCCTTACCAACCAAAAAAAAAAAAAAAAATATATATATATATATATATAATTTATTTTTTTATATTATTCATCAATAAATAGATAGAATAAAGTTAACAACAAAGCTCCATCCTCATCCACAGTATTCCCCAAAACTTCCAGAAAATGTCAGTCCTGTATGATCATCTACACTGGTGGCTCGCCGGCCACCCAACCATAGCCACCTTCCAATGGTCTCCATCCCAAACACCCCTTGCCTCCCTCCCATCTCTCATCATCTCCATTCTCCTTTACCTCTCCCTCACTCTCCTCCTCCACCTTCTCCCCATCCCTCTCCCTTCCCCTTCTGTCCTCCACCTCCTCTCCTCTCTCCACAACCTCATCCTCCTCCTCCTCTCCTTCACCATGTCCATTGGCTGCTCCCTCTCCTCCCTTTCCCTCCCCTCTCGCCACCTCTTCTGCTTCCCTCCCTCCACCACCCTCCCTCAAGGCCCCCTCTTCTTCTGGTCCTACATCTTCTACCTTTCCAAGCTCTACGAGTTCATTGACACTCTTCTCATCCTCCTCTCCGGCGGGCGCCGCCTGACTTTCCTCCACGTCTACCACCACGCCGGCGTTGTCCTCATGTCCTACTTGTGGTTGGCCACAAAGCAGTCACTGATGCCCATTGCTCTTGTCACTAATGCGAGTGTTCATGTGGTCATGTATGGCTACTATCTTTGTTCTAGCTTGGGCTGGCGGTGGCCTCCCCGGTTCAAGAGAATGGTCACTGAGGTTCAGATTTTGCAGTTTATTGTCAGTTTTGGAATGTCTCTCGTCTTCTTGTGGTTTCACTTCTTTGATGACGGTTGTGAGGGGATGCATGGCTGGCTTTTCAATGCTCTCTTCAATGCTTCTCTTTTCTTCTTGTTCTTGGATTTTCATGGCAAAACTTATGCTTCCATGAAGAACAAGAAGAAGAAGGAGGTGATGATCAAGAGAGAGTAAGTAGCATCCGGCGCTTGTTGCCCTTCTTCTTCTTCTTCTTGTTATTATTATTATTATTATTATTATTATTATTATTTCTTGTTGAAATATCTTTGGTCTTAAGATTCCCATGGGATACAAGAGAGATCATCATCGCACCAATAAAATTGCAATCCAACGGTCAATACCATCCAATCAAGAGAATTTCCCACCCAAAATTGAGTGGAGTCCAAATCAATACTGGCTGGGCCAATCTCAACCACTCCCACATTGCACGTGACATGCCTCAAAGGCCCAAAGTCATCGTTAATTCTTAAGCATTACTCTTCAATTGCTGAAACCTTGAATTAATCCTCCTTCCTAAAAGAATTCAGATTCTTGTAGTTTCGATTTTGAACCCAATTTATCAGTTTAATATATCTTATTAGAGATATTATGTACAGCTTTAGCTCAATACCATCAGTATAAAATAGCTACTAAAACTAATGCAATGAATTTTGCATTTTTGAGGGTTGTGTGTGTGTGTGTGTGTGTGTGTGTATATGTACAAATGTATAAGTTACAGATTAAATCAATCTTAAAATTTCCAATGGTTCATACGCAAATGCCCCCTTCTTTGATTTATTCCTTATCGGGTCCAGATCCAAATCCGCAGCTAATAATCGGATTCGGGTCTCTTTCTCCTCATACCCGATCCAATATGAATCCGATAAAACACTGTTCGTCGAACTCCTTGCTGGCTCGTCTTTCTTTCTCTCGTCCGCCATGGATGCGAGCTCGTAGAGAAGGCCACCATTGAAGCTCTCCTAAGGTGCAGCCTTGGAGCTTGAAAGACCTTCAATGGAGTCTCAGATGCTCACAAGGATTCCCTTCTTTCGCCGGTCCTCCATCCCAAACCTCTCAACCTTCTTCTTCTCATTATCCTCTCTCTTCCTTCTCCTTCTTTCTCTCATAAAAGGAATTCCAACTCTTCAGAATCTCATCTTTGTTTCGCTTTTGATCTCTGTTCTCTTCTTTGTTGTGAAGAGATTGGCGTTCTCGGTGACCAGCAGTGCCACCAGAGAATGCGAATCTATAAGGTGGTTCATTGGGGAAGAGGATAGGGTTTCGAGGAAGGAGAGGTGCGAGAAGGATTTGGGACGGCAAGGTGTGGAATTTTACAGCAATGGTGACTGCTACGAAGGGGAATTTTACAAAGGCAAGTGCAATGGCAGCGGGGTGTATAACTTCTTTGTGAAGGGGAGGTATGAAGGGGATTGGGTGGATGGCAAGTATGATGGGTATGGAATAGAGAGCTGGGCAAAGGGGAGTCGCTATAGAGGGCAATATAAGCAGGGGATGAGGCATGGCTTTGGTGTTTATAGGTTCTACAGTGGGGACTGCTATGCAGGGGAGTGGATGAATGGGCAGAGCCATGGCATTGGGATTCAGACTTGCTTTGATGGGAGCTCTTATGTTGGGGAATTCAAGACTGGAGTCAAGCATGGTTTTGGCTGCTATAGATTCAGGTGAGAATATCTCAATTTGCATAAAAAAGAATGTTGCTGGATTTCCATGGGAATTGTATTGATTTGCTGAATTCTCTTATATGTTGCAGAAATGGTGATAGGTACTCTGGGGAGTACTTTGGCAATATGATGAATGGTTTTGGTGTCTATTACTTTGATAATGGCCATTGTTATGAGGGTTCATGGCATGAAGGACTGCGACAAGGTCTCGGAGTGTATACATTCAGAAATGGTGATACTATGTCCGGAGATTGGAACTGTGGAGTGTTGAAGATCACTCTACCTTCATCTGATCATGCAATTCAGCATGCTGTTCAGGTATACAGACTTTGTTGAATTATTTCGATTCTCCAATAGATTCTTAGTAATTCTTGTGTATTTGATTAGGCTGCAAGCAAAGCAGCAGAGAATGCTAGATTTCTTCCTAATGTAGAGGAGCAAGTGAACAAGGTAGTCATGGCTGCAAACCGCGCAGCGAATGCAGCTAGAGTTGCAGCAATCAAAGCTGTTCAGAATTATACGAATAACAAATTCGACGATGATGATCAGTAAGACTACGCCTTTCGTTAATTGTACATTTGTTTTCTCAGTGAGATTCCGATCAGTATTGCTTGGCATGTTGTTTACACACCACAACCATGCCATGCTTGTAAGATGTACATAATCCCATAAGTTCATGGCTTGAGAACACAAGCTGTTCAAAGGTGTTTCTCATATGCTTGCTGAAATTGAGGGCCTAAGGCCATGTGCTATGATAATGTGCAGAAGAATGCTTGCCTTCTCACATGGGGGGGACACTAACTTTTTGATATAATATCAGCTCATGACCCCAGAGGCTAGAGGACAATGCAATAAGATCAATTGCATCCTTAAAAAGTAATATATTGAAGAGAGTGGTGGGAATATGGTGTGATCACTAGGGATGCTCGCATTTTTTGTTCTGAGTTCTGACAGAGTTTGGGTGCATGAGATGTCTGCCTCTTAGAACTGCCATGATTCAAGGACTAGTGCTTTTAAATGACACCCATATGCTTGTTTTCCTTTACGTTCTCCATGAACATGCTTATCAAACATTCTTTAAGGAAATCATTTTGACTTCATTATAAAGAATCCGATGTCTTGTTTGCATCTTTCTTAAGATCTGGATTTCTGAGAGGCAATTCGGAGGTCCATTTGGTGTGCGAATAAAAACATTGGAAAATTGACCACTGAATTAGCTCTTTCTGATTGGCTAAATCTCAAACTTAAGCCTATATTCACAGCCGAATGGGAATTTAACACTTGCTCGGATTAGAATCTCATAAATTGCAAATATTATCTTTTTTTTCTCTTTATCTGTTAAGCATCGTCGATCATCACCCACTTGGATTTGGATGACATCTCCACCTAATTTTAGTATCGTTCATGTCTTAAGCATGTGCTATGTTTTATGCAAAATGCACGTTGGTCGGGTTGGTTGGTTGTGCCTGGCATAATGCATGCTTAGCTTGATCAAATTCAGGCAAAATTGGTGTTTTCTTGTTTTTGATAAGCCATAATAGTCAGACTTGACTGTCAACTCTAGTTCCACAAAATTTCCCATATTTTAGAGGTTTTACTAAATCTTCATTGCATGCTTTTTCCATAGCCTTCCGTCATTATATATAATGATAGTCTCTATTATCATGTTGTATTTAATAATATCAATTTTTTTAAAACGTCGCCCTGATTAATTGTTGTGCATGTGAGTGGGCTTTGTTGGTAATTGGATTCTGAGCATTATGGGCCAGGCCTATAATGGTTGATGATATTTTGCTTTTCTATTTTTAATGTGGTTTTTTTCATGCTTATTCTTGAGATGTTTATAATTTCCAATGTATATATGTAAACAATGGCAATCAGACAACAGATAAAACGCAAACAGTAACAGTAATAAACAGAGCTACAAAAATAACCAAACACAGTAAATAAATCTAAATGGACGGTGACGCTTCCATCATCAAAACATCCAAGTCCCCATCCAACGGAGGTAACCAAACAGAAGCAGAAAGAAGCCTCTGAGACTTCCAAGCAAGCAGAAGCTTATTAGCCTCCACCTCTTCCACTCTATACCCTTCATGAAACAACCCAATCAACAACCTCGCTTGACTCTGGTTAAACAAACTCAACCCAACTCTTCCAAAACCCATCCCCACCATCCACTCCGACCATCCTCCACCACAACCACCACCACCTTCCCTTCTATACGCCCTTCCCACTGCTCCGGCGATCTTTGGCCCCATGAACACTTTCTCCACCAACTCCCTCGCTTTCCCATGCATTGGAAACCCTGCCTCTAATGAATCACACACCGCTGAGTACCTTTGCAGCACCTCCATGAACCTCCCTACAAACCCACCATCTTCTCCTTCTTCTCCTCCTCCACCTTCTTCTTCTTCTACTAGTGCCACTAGTTTTGCACTGAGACTTCCTGCTCCGGCGAGAAATGACGCCACCGACCCCGCCGACCTCTCCGGCGAGTGAGGTACATGGAGCATGCAGTTCATTATAAGAGCTTCTCCTTTAACTACTTTAACTGCCTCCGGCCGGAACTTCTCGTCGGAGTCTAACCGGCACTGACTGAAGGAAAACGGCTGGCCGATGCTCGCCGCGAAGGCGGCCAGCCGCCGCCCTGTCTCTTGTACTGAACTTATGCTCCTTTTGCCTCCACCGCCGCCCGTTCTTGTCACGGCCGTGATACGAAGATGCGCCGCCGGTGACGGCCCTTCATTACGTGACGCTAAAGCTTGCATTAAAGAAGCCCATTGGATACCTTCCATGATATCGAAATCCACTATGTGGATTCTCCGGTCGTCGGAGACGGCCTCGAGGATGGCTTGGTTGGCCGTGAAATGACCGAATTTGATATATGGTGACATGTCTTGCAAGAGTTGAAAAGCCGCAAGCATGTCATGGTTGTTGTGGTGGTTGTTATCACGGTGGCGGCCGGCACCGGCATCGAGTAAGCCGGATAGTGCATCGGTGAAATGCACGGCAAGACGTTCAATGGTGGCGCCGCCAGTCACCGGCGACAACTCCTTGAGCCGAACCAATATCACTCGGGCCAACTCCCTGCTATCTTTGTCACCGGCGATGGCCTCGGCTGCGGCCATTAACAAATGCACTAGTTTTAAGCCTTTGAGGTCGTCGTCTCCGTTCGGTCTTGGTGAGCTTGGAGTGCTGGTGGTGGTGCTGCTGCTGATGCTCCTTGTGGGGGTGGTGGTGGTGGTGGTGGTGGTGAGGCCGGTGTAGTTGGGGGAGAAGAGGGAGTTGAAGTCTTCGTCGTCGGTGGGGCCGGTGAGAGTGGCCCAGTCGATGAAGGAGGGCCAGTCCGGCCATGGGAGGTCATCGTAGATGGTGGTGGTGGTGGTGGAGCTGCAACCGGAGATGGCTTCTATTGATCTGTAATCCTCCGTGACCACCTCCATCATCTTTCCTTTTATGTGTATTAATGTTTTTGGTTCCAATTTTATATGATTATTATTTTCTATGACCGGCTTCTCTTGCTTGGTATCATATATATATATATATGTACTTATAATAGAGAGAGAGAGAGATGAAGAGGAATGGACTACCTTTTGGGGTGCAAGATGATGATGATGATGATGATGATGATGATTTAGTTTTTGTTTAAACTAATGGGTGGAAAATAAAATAAAAAAACAAGTTAATAAATCATTTTGACTTGAATTATATGTATATATAAATAATTCAAAATATATGAGATTTCAAATATTTTAAGAGATATAAATGTTCATTGTAATTTACTGGTTTATGCAAAGAGGAATTATAATATATACATTATATATGTTCCTCAACTTGAAAGTTTTGGGAGATTCCTTATTTGGTTTGGCCGGCAGAGACATGTCACTTGATACTTGCCTCGAGATTAGTTTTGATATATAATCTTGAGACTATGAACTTGAAATTATATGACATACTTGAAAAAATACATTAACTAATAATAAACAAGCTAAACATATTATTATTATTATTATTATTATTAGTATTATTATTGTGTTTGATCTACTGGTTTTTTAGTAGGTGGTGGCTATGGGCTCTAGTTTAATTGACCCGAATATCTACCATTTTGGCCAACTCGGGTTAGCTAAGTAAATTATTATATCTGAATAAAATATATAAGTGAAATACTAAAATTTTAGACTTAAATATTTAGTTAAACAAGTTACAAAGTTTAGAGTCCAATGAATTGAATCCAATAATTAATCAAACATTATTTAAAAAAAAAAACAAATTAGAAATCAAGCATGATTCTTTTTTCCGAATTCACTTACAAACTAAATTGAAGGGATCTAGTTGGAATATTATTAATAGAAGCATTTGAGTCAATGCTCAAATTGGCAGTGATTGGGACGCAGGTTGCACTTTGATTTGGGGGTTGTTAATTTAAGCATATAATTAAGAATTAATTAAAATTTCATTTGTCCCTTGAGTTTAATTAATTACCAACCAAGAACTCGTCTTAATACTATCAATTAAAAACATTGTCCTTTGTTATTTGTTTGTCAATTATTTGTCATTTTTATCACATATTTCTCCCAAATCCCAATGGCAACAGAAGAACACAACCTCTTTAACTCTATTGTCTCATTACTTGAAAATGAATTAAAACATAACAAAGTTTGTTGTTAATTAATAATAATAATAATAATAATAATAATAATAATAATAATAATAATAATAATAATAGCAAAAAGAAGAACAATGGTATGTTTGGTTCTAAGGGTGTTAAAATGAATGAGTTTTGGGTCAAGCTTAGTGATTAGAGGTCAACCATTGTCCTTAACTTGATGATATATATATATCTTGACCTAATTAATCTATTATGTTTTGATCTTTTTAATCTTTAATTTTTATATGGTGATGTTGGTGGTTGGAGAAGCTCCTTTCATAGTTAGGGTTGACGTTCCTTTCAATTTTTATTTTTCTATTTTTCAATTTTTTTTTTATTTTGATTTGCCTATTTAGATAAAATATAAACAATTATTATGAAATATATGTCTATGTTATTTGGAGAAAGGCATGATGCTATTGTTTTAATATGTTCAATATGCTCAAAATTAAATTATATTAAAAGATTTGTTTAAAAAGAAATGAAAAGACATGCAACGTAATTTTAGGCTATTTCAATCAAAACAAATATTGAAATCAATGCATTATTATTAAACAAAAAAAATAATTTAATAAATAAATAAATAAAACTATTTTAACTGCGTGAAAAATTCTCCCAATCCAAACATACCAAAAATTTCATAGAGGATAAATTAGCATCTACCCTACCCCTAGTTGATTTTGAGTACATGAATATAATATACATACTACTTTAGTCTAGAGCACAAAATAATAATAATAATAATAATAATAATAATAATAATAATAATAATAATAATAATAATAATAATAATAATAATAATAATAATTAATAAAATACAAATAATGGCAAACATAGCCCAAAGTAATTTATTCATAGATCTTTCTTGACTTAGAACCCACTTGTAGATATAAATAAATCACCTGAGTTTATGGATTTTAGTGTAATATAATTTTTAATATAAGAGATTCTTTCCCATCTTTATTTTATAAAGATTCTAAAGAGCATAATTTTTTTAATAACTTGTTGGTTATAAATATTAATTGAAGATTAGACACATCATCATCCAATTAGATGCTCTAATCATAGTTTAATATATGTCATTACATTAGCAAGGTTTAATTAATTAGGGAAAGAGTTGTTTAAGAATATATTATTAATTTCCTATAATATATATGTATTTATTTAAGTTTTCATTGGGGCTCTCTTATAAATATATTGAAGAATATACTTGGGCATAAACTCCAAGGTCTTCTCAGGTATCATGAGATCTTATTCATTTAATTTCTACTTATATTAACCTTAATTGTTTTCTTAATTTACATTAATTATGCACAACCAAACAATTTAATATGGCGATTACTCACTAACTATAGGGTATTGATCTAAATAATTAAGTTAATATAATTTTCAAACTATATTAATTTGAGGTGTGTGGGAGAATTTTTCCCTCCATTTTATGTTTTCTTTTTTATATTTATGTTGGATGTATTTTTATATATTTGTGATTTATTTTTATTTATCTTTTCACAATTAATTTGCCATGATTTTATCATAAACCATGGTTTTCATAAAATTATATTATTATTGTTGTTGTTATTATTATTGAGCGGATCAAATTTTTTTAATAAATTTTATTATTGATAATAACATTAAGATAAAAAAAATGAATAATTTAAATCACTTTGAAGAAGTTTTTTAATTAATAAATTCATAAAACAAATATTAGTACTACCGATATAAAGTAGTACAATGCACTTTTTCCTTTACGTCATTAGTTAAAGTGCTTAACTTCTTAATTTTTGTTGCCGTCCGAATATGCATATTTTATTTAAGTAGAAAAATAGAAAAACAATGACATTTGGCGTATTTTCAGAACTTCGCATCATTTCAATCACTGTTATTAAGCGATATTCGCATCGATACCATTTCATTATTTCATTGAATTGCCTTGTTAGCCATTCATAAATCGGTCTAAAGGTGGTGGAAAGTGACCCGAATTGTTTTTATCTTCTTTGCAACATCACCAACAATCATCAACAATAACAACGACATTTTATCAAATTTTTTTTTAATAATAGTGTTTTTTTTTTCTTTTTAAACATTGGATGGAAATGTTTCCTTCTTTATAAAATTATAGTTTCAAACACACCATATAGTTAGTAGCTTGTCTCTTTCTTTACAATTTATTCAATGTTTATGCTCTTTGTACTCTAACAATGATTTGTTCTTTCCTTAATTTAATAAATTTTATTTTTCTAGTTTCATCCTCTTCCACTTTTTGCTAGTTCCTCTCAAAGACTAAATCTTTACTAAATTATATATATATATATATATATATATATATATATATATATATATATATATATATATAATTTGAATAATTTCATGTTTCTAAATGTTTTTAGAGGACTTTGAAACAAGTTAAAGACAATTAAAAGCTTTGTCATGAGATGATAGCTACACTCTCAAAAACAAATGGTAGGCCGCTTTTGACTGTGATATAAATGGCCTATTTCCGCATTCATGAGTTCATCATCAAGCATCTTTTATATTTTATGTTTTCATTTTTTATTCGAAATATATGAAAGATGAAGAACGGAAATATTTAACTTTAACATGAGTATTAGTCGGTGATTATGAGAAGTAAAATAGAAATGAAATATGAACTATTTATTCGGCAAGACTATGAGTTTATATAATGTTTGATTTACTAGATAGATTTATTTCATTCGAAGATACATATATCTTCAAAACTATATGCTTATTATTTAAGGAGTAAGTATTGTTTAATTTTAATTTTAATTTTAATTTAAATATTATGTCGCGTAATATTTAATTTTTCATGTAAGTATTTAATTGAATATCGATTTTAAAAAAATAGAAAAGAACAAAGATATTATTTGATTGTAAAATATGACTGTTTTCAAGAGAAAGTTCTTTTTTTTCCTAAAATAGAAAACAAATTTTGAATTACCAAAAAAATTACTTAATTATTACTATTTTAAATTAAATATTTAAAAAATAAAAAATTATTTTGTAAATAGTAATAATTATGAATTATTATTTATTTAAAAACTATTTACCCAAATATATTTATTCTCTGAACTAAACATGATATAGTCCAACTGTTGTTTGACCTATTAACATTGGTATAAAATCACAAGTTTCATTACATTGCTGTAAGATGAGGATCTGTGGTATAAATAAAAAAAGCTCATACACATCTTTAACACATGACTTATCTGCCAAAAAAAAAAAAAATTTATTATATGAAAACTATACCTACTGATAAACAACAATATTATGAAATTTTTGTATGGATAGAAAATAAGTTATGTGAATAACTCTTCACCAAATAAGTCATATATGAAAATAAGAATTTGTAATACACTTCAAACACAATCTCAAACTGATATTATATGGATCTAGCCCATGGTACAACCCAATGGGCCAGGCCCATTTCCCAACTGCTTTATAAGGTTTTTTTTTTAATTTATTTTTTAATAATACTATAATGAAGAATCTTCTGGTTTGGGCCTGGCAGATTTTTGTGAGCTTAAATTTTATCAAAATTGTTTTTATAAATAATAAAGTGCATCATAAAAAAAATATTTAACTTGAAAACAATTTAGAAACTCAAGAGTTTTTTTCGAATTCAAATTTTTAATGAATATTACCAGGATTCATACAAACACTCAATTTAAATTCAATTTTCTGATACAAAATTATCTATGAAATTTTTGTATTTGATGTCGAGACACGTGCTTGATCGAAATAATGATCAATTTATTTAATTTTTTGCATAATATAGTTAATTGTAAAAAAATATTCTATTGACTAATTTCGAAAAATAGTTTCTACTAAGTGTTTTTTAAAAAAAAATCAATTATTTCATATTGTAAAAAAAAATTTTAATTATGAAAAATGTTAAAATAAAATAAAAGTGAAACCATACCTCTTTTCTGGTACAAATGTGAGACTAATTAGTGATTACAATTGGTGAAAAATATTGATTGAGATCTATTGTAATTAAATAAATATTAAGGTAATATGAAAATTTGTAAAAAAAAAAAGAAGAAATAATTTTCTTAAAAAAAATCATAATCTCTACCATTAAATAGAGGTGTAAAGGGGCTTTCCCCTTAGATTTCTAGTATTATAATATTAAAATTATAACATTCCAATAAATTTCATCTGCCAATAATATTTAATGTTATCATAAATATAATAATGTAAAATTTATGTAATTTAATATTGTCATAAATTAATCAAATAAGATAAATTTTCTATTTTTATAAGAAAACAGTTAAAATACTATTATATATAAAATAATTATAAATTTAAATTTAAAAAAAACATGAGTTTTTTTTTTTAAGAAAGAACCAGAAGGCTATTTATTAAAGAACAAAACAAGGAACACAACTACCAAGCCAAGACAACAAACTAAAAATACAAACTACAAAAGACAGAAAAACAATAACAAACCAAGATTAAATAAAAGTAAAACCAGAAGACAAAAAGGTCTTCATCAACCAATGAGGAAGCTCACGGCCATAGTGGAATAAACAAACATTAAGAAGATTTAAACCAAATCCTGCAAGAGCTTTTGCAGATTTATTCCAAGGCTGAGGAATACAGTAAATTTCTGGGCGGCCCAAACCTATGAGTAACTGCGTAATATGAGAATACAAATCCAGAATTCTCCAATCCCAGATAGTTTGTTAATGTTTAATGACTTTAGTGATTTCTATATTCTCAATAAAAATGTGATCAATATGGATTCGATTGGTGTGAGCTACTTGCAATACAAACAAGATGGCCTTCACTTCTGCTAATACATCTGTATCAGCATGGGACTGGCAGCTACCTGCGAGTGAAATATATGAATTAGAATTTGCCAGAAAAAATCCAATTCCACTTACCCCTGATTCATGCTTCCAGATTTTGGATGTGAAGAGAAATGTGGATCCATCAGGGAAATTATTTAACAACATATATTTTCCCAGATGTTGATCATTCATCCGAAAGAAATCTTGAGTATACGCTAGAGCCTTTAGAGCAATATGCAGCCAGACTGGGGTTTTACCCCTAAAAATAGCTTCACATCTTGACTTCCATATGTGCCAGATGGTTGTTGCAATGACAGCTTTATCAAAAGAGCTATAATCAGAATTCAAAAGCCAGTTACCGGAGCTAATACCATCATTGAAAATAATATCTTTACCCAGCTTAGAACTGATGATCGCCCAAACCATTTTGATCTTATTGCAATTTGCTAATAGATGCTCTTCAGTTTCCATCTCAAGATCACAGAAAATACAATTGTTTGGGGGACCGAGATTAATGCGATGCAAGTAATCATAAGTAGAAATCCTCCCATGCAGTGTAAGCCACAAGAAGTGCTTAACTCTGGGGGCTATCTTTAAATTCCAGACAATTGACCAGCCATTCCAGATGATCGAAGGGTCTAAGCTACTATTAAGAGACTGATAAACCATTGAGGAGATACGATTACTTTTAGACTTAGGCGACCAAATCCAATGATTGTTAGCATTGTTATCAATCTGGCCTAGTCTGTTTGATCTTTGGAAATAGCTTTCTCCAAAAAGGTCGATAAGTTTGCTAATAATCCATCTATCCTCATCACAAAAATCAGAAAGATTAAGAGTTTCTAAATTCAAATCCATGTTCAAATAAGTGGGGTTCCAAGCCAAAGGGATTTCATCACACCAAGGATCGAAAAAGAAAGGAAGTTGATAAAACATTGACTGAGTTAATGCGACAAAACGGCTTAAGCTTAACAACATTGTTGCAAAGACCTTTGAAAAAGCTGGAACACCTATTAGGAACTTTGTTTTTCCAAATATTATACTGCCCATATTTAATATGTAAAATATTGACCCAAGCCACATAATCATTGTATATGTAAAAAAAAAAAAAACATGAGTTGCCTAAGTAGGGCTAGTGCTAGTGAAAGCTGCCTGAGACCGCTGTTATATATATATATATATTACAAAGTAGTTTAAATTTAGGCTTGATTAAATTTACAAATAAATCGAATTATTGTCAAGAATTGGTCAATCAATATGAAAAAAAAAGAATTTAAAAGATAAATATAATTGTAATAATAAATAAATAACTTTCTAGAAATATTATTGTCACACCTAACATGAGTCATTATTAACATATTATTGTAAAAATAAGTGGGGTTTTTTAATTGGATCACTAATTAAAAACGCAATAATAAGAGATTCCTTGCCACATTGGATCCCTCTAATTCCCTAAACAGCAAACCCAAACCAGTAGGAGTGTAACACGTGTCCAAGGGCCCCACTCTTCTGGCCCACGTTTAAAATAAGCATCACATTTCCTCGTCAACTCCACCGTCGGATTGGCATCGAGATTGAAAACCAAACTTGATATTCAGATAATTGTACGGCGGATCTCACGCCTCACTCATCTGGTTAGACTCTTTATATCAGCCCTGCTCCGCTCGATGATCTAGTCACCGTACACCGCGATGTCCCTTACCTCCTCTCCGGCCCTTCCCGTCACCGTCGTTTCCCCCCGTTCCCACGGTTCATTCCATGCGTTTCCCAACATAAATCTTCTTTCCAAACCCAGGAAGATCCGTTTCCCTCCAATATGCGCGTTTCCCTTCGCATCAGAGAAACCCGTCCATTCCTTCAGTCCGGTCCCTTTTCTGGCCGTTTCCGCCGTTTCCGCCGGATTCCTGTTTTTCCGGTCGTTTCTCAAGGTCCTCCCGCCGGACTTCTCCGATCGATGGCACCAGCTGCTGGCGTTCTCGGAGGGGGCCGAGACAAAGGTCACGCAGCTTCCATATCACTTGATCCAGGCCGTGATGGCGTCGGAGGATCGCCGGTTCTTTTACCATTTAGGCGTCGATCCATATGGGGTTGGCCGGGCGGTGGTTTACTTCCCTAATGGTGGCGGTGGGAGCACCATCACTCAGCAGGTCAGCGAGCTTGAATGCTTCTTAATCAATGCTCTATGTTTGTTTTTGATTAATGTGATGGAGTTTGCTATTTGATAAAATCGGCCGATAATTCAGATTTGGTTAACTTCTTGTCGTGCAATGTGTGTTTGGATTGACGGAAAGTAGAGCTAAGGGTAAAGAAAACAAAATTAGGGTTTGATAATATTGAAATAGAAACCTTGTGTATGAAATTGTTTTAGATTTTACTCCGCACGTAACGAAAACATCGTGAAGAAACGGGGCGATGCTATTATTTTCCAGTGTGAAGTTGTATTTGACTTGATAATTTTTAATTATTTTGGAAAAGACTAGGTCTTTTATACTGATTTTCTTTCATGGTTTATTCTATGCTAGGAATTTCATTCACAGTCATACATTTCTTATGTCTTAAATGTTATATGGTCTCTTAATTATATTGGCTGTAAAAATGTTTGAACATTTTTCTGTTTTGTGATGCATCCCTTCATTGTCCAATTTTTGGACTAATAATCCTCAAAAATGTTGGATTTGTTCAATTTTATGTTTTTTTAAGTTTCAAACAATGATGAGTATGGTACTTCTTCTGCCTTTTGATGAAGACTTGAAAACTGTGTGTCTATTGCAGCTCGTCAAGAATGTCTTCCTGACCCATGAACGTAAAATGTCAAGAAAATTCGTTGAAGGGATACTGTCATTGATATTGGAAAGGAGACTGTCAAAATGGAGAATTCTGTACTCCTATCTGAATAAGGTATCAATTTCAAATTCAACCATCACTACTTTCAACTTTAATTTGTTTATTTTTCTAAAATAGCAAATGCTATACCTTTACCTAACTTGATGGGAATTTTGTGTCTTTAGTTGCTTGCTACTTGCAATCTAATATACGACATGCACAAATGAAGGTTGTTGCTATGTAACTACTTATTTTATTAGTAAGTTTGATAGTTCCAAGTATAGTCATAGAAATAAGATCCTCTTCTACTATTATTTCTCGACCTTGTAGAACAAAGAAAGGAGATCAATAAGACTCCTAAGAAGTGTCTATCTAATCATGTATTATGTGTCTTTTTGGATGTATCATATTCGTTTATGCATTCAAAGTTACACATTGCCTGTCCTAACTATTTTTCAGTATAACATCTATTTTTTCTGCTTTATGTACTTGAAGAGTACTGAGTCATACTAAGCATTTGCTTGATATTGTTTTATAGATGTACTGGGGTCATGGGAAATATGGAATTGAATCCGCATCTCTTTTTTATTTTGGAAAGCATCCTTCCCTCCTAAATGTTGGCGAGTCTGCATTGCTTGCTGGAATTTTACCTGCTCCTGAGACTTTTAGCCCTTTTACAAACCCTCAAAAGTAAGTTACTTGATTTTGAATATAGACAATCGTGTGTTCTCTCTTTTATTCCGAACTCTAGTATTGCTTTCATTATCCTATTATTGTCACATGAGATGGACACATGTTGCGCACTATATGTTTGCAGTTATATGATCATTTCAATCTGTCTCTCTCTCTCTCCCTCTCTCTTTTTGTTTGAATTGTTCAAGGGGGAAGTATTCACAAGCCAGGGTGTTAAGGCGAATGGTGGCAGCTGGTTTTCTTGATTTGGACACAGCACTCAAGATTGTGAGCCAGCCTCTTTCCCTTCGATCTGATGGGCCTGTGCCTGCAAATGTGGTAATACTTTTGCACAAGATTTTGGGTAACATCCTTGAGGGCTATTTCCATTTCCTTTTGATGATCTAATTCATACGAAATATGGCAACTTGTTTGAAGTTGAGGGGTTAAATATATTTTTGGAGCCTTCTGTGTCAATTAATCCATACACCTAGAATCCTATGTTAGGGTATTAATTATTGTCATCTTCTTCACACTAATTCCTGTTAGCTTACTTGAAAACCAGCTTGATATCTCACGTAACAAAGATTTACTTTGTGTTTATGTATAAATAATTTATTAAACTATATATCATTCATATTTATGGTTAATGGTAAATGGAGGTTTACTGGTCCCATAGCGCTAGTTCATGGCTTATCCATATTATTTTATTTGACACTATTGATAACCTTTTAATTAGTGAGACTTACCCTGTTGGAGAATTTCATATGAACCTGTCAACCTTATGTGTTACCTATTCACCAAGACACTTATCATGGGTAAAATGTTAATTATCTATGTTGTGAGGAGTAAATTGTGATTATGTAGCTTCTCACTTATTTGCTAGAATGAAGTAAATTTTCATGGTGACCACCATAATCCTATCTCCTGGTACTACATAATATGTTTGTGGTATACACTTAATACTTCTAATACAATATATGATCAAATATCCTGTTCTAGAAAGAAAGGTTGAGAAGGTAAATAGTGTGTTGTCTTTGTTGTGATCTGATATTTAATTTGTAAACTTGTGAATTGTTCATAAATGTAAATTTAGGATCCAATATTTTTGATAATCAGAACACTGAGGATCTGGTCTTTTTTATGTTTCGCAGAAATAGACGTATCACTGGTTGTGGGAATAATTGATGAAGTATTCTGATCTCATATTTCACTAGCTTACTGCATGGTTCACAAATGTTTTACTCCAATCATTCATCACAAAGTTGAGATTTTTCAGTAGGATGGCTTCCTTATCTTTGCTCATACAAGAAAACAAAGTTGGTGTTTCTACATCAAGGTATGAGGATGTGATGATTTAGCTGGTCGTCATTTGGCTGATTTTTCTACTGGAGGCAAGAAGCTCTTGTGACTAAGGTTACCCATAGAACTTGTTGTCGGCCATGTCGCTGGAGGAATCATGTGAATTTATCTGTTGTGTCAGCCTGCCAGTGACATTGATATCTACGTCTCACAGCATTCATCTTTCACAATTGTTTGTTTCCCACCATTTGTATTTAGACTTACACTAATCATTATTTGTGAAGTTTAATTGAAGTACCTGTCCTTCCAAAAGATCTGATATGATTATAGATTCGAAGACATTATTTGTGAGGAGTATATAGGCCAACAGTTTTTTTGAAAATGTTTTATGATTATGGATTCAAAGATCTTGTTTGTGAAAAATTGTACATGAACCATCAGTTCTTTTGAAGATAATGATATATTTATAGCTTCAAAGGCATTATTTGTAAAGAATTGTATTTGAAGCATCAGGTTCTTTCAAAGATGTGTTATGATTATAGATAAGAAAACATTTTTGTCATTTATAAAGATTATTAGGTACTTTCCTGATCTCCACTTACAGTTATTTGAGCTGATAAGAAAGGCATGAAAAAAATGCAGTTGGTTAAACTGAGTTTAGGTGTGCTATTGCTTTCTCATTGCAAAATTGTACAAAATAATTACTTACCGTGATTGCTTATCATATACCAACCATTTAATTAACTCGTCTAATTTATTATTCTCCGGGTCTTGAACTTTGCTTCAGACCACTGTGAAGGACAAGGATATGGAGGAATGTGATTTATTATTATTAGATTTGACTGTGTTGTGCCATTCAGTGGACCATTTGCCTATAAACATTTTATTTAGATAACCAGTGTGTCAGTATACTTACTTGCATGTTAAAAACATTTATTGCTGTTTTACTTGATGAATGACATGTTTCTAACATTTCTAACACTTATATGGCAAGAAACTTTAGAATTCTGAATCACTTGTGAGTTTCTATCAGTTCATGTGACGTATTTCTAATTTTGCAGGAACATGAGAAGTCAAACACACAAATAAGTGGAAAGTCAGCTATCAAGAGCAATTGGGACTGGGAAATGGCCAACGCATCATGGGAGATGAGGGAAAATATGGAAAAATGGGCCTTGATGAAGAATAAAAACAGTCAATGATCATTTCCCTTGCAAAAGGAGCATGAACTTCCACTTGGGAACAGGCAGAAAATTGCAGTGTGCCTGATGTGTATGGTTCCCCTGACAATTCTTCATTAAATTTGCTTCGATGTCAATAATCCTGTAGTTTGCATTGTGTAGTTCCTCAACAGAAATAAAACATATGGTTCAAATCCATTGTGCAATGGCACAGGCTACAACTATCTTAAAGTAATAAATTAACTGTCAGTGTACATTGCTGAATGTAACTACCAGGCTTCAAGGTTTTACATGTGGCATTGCAGAGCTGTACTGTTCAAATTTTATTTTATGCCTAATTGTATCGTCAAGCTAATATCTCAGTGGATTTCTCAGACCTGCACAGGTTTGCCAAAGGATCTAGTGAGAGTTGAGATGTTCTTTGAAAAGCAGAGACTTACAGCAGGTGTTAATCTTTACCATCTGGATTTGTCTTATTGGTATGCTAGAACTTTTCCCCCCTCCCTTTTTTGCAACAAGTTATCAAGCAGATCATTGCTGCATGAGGTGATGGCATTGCCATATTGATAGAAATCTTCTTAAATACTGCCAAGAGTTTGTTGGGATAAAAATGAAATTTAGATAAACACATAATAATACTTTTTCAGAACATGGTTATCCAGGAATTATTATCCATTGAAAAAGACACTTGCGGTATGCTTATCTATAATTATTTGAATTTAAATTTTTAGAACAGTGTATTTATTTTCTAAACATTTTTTATTTCAATATTTTTATTTTATTATCCCTTCGCTAAATCTTATATATTATTAAATTTAAAAAAAAACCATCATTTAAATGTCATAACTAGCTCATAGAGACCAATAAAGCTCCGCCACGTAAGCTCCTTGTGGTGCCAGGGGACCAATAAGAACCTGCCACGTCAGATAAGTCAGCTAGCCTTCTCTCCAAGTTTGTAAAATGCGCGAGTGGTTTGTGGAAGTCGTGGTCTATAAAAGGGCGTCAAGCGTCTTCTTAATCCCCGTCGAGAGAAGGCTTCGAGGTGTTCGCCGGAGCCCTGGCCATGGCTTACGTCGAGAACGGTAATTGATTTGGTTTATTTTTCCATAGGTTATTCTGTTTTTTTATTGTAGATCAAAGCGGGGATTCGTTAGATTTTTTAGGGTTCTTTTTAATAGATCTAATCGGGGACTGAAATGTCTTTCTTTTATGCCCTAATTGTTGTTTCCACCGATTAACAGGATTATTATTAAAAACGAGGGTTCTATGGATGTTGTTTTGTTTGTTGAATTTGGTCTTCCTACTTCTAGTTGTCAGGTTGTGATGATTTACTGCAAAATTTTAGATTGTGGATCATGGAGGGACTAATTTTTTTCTGGGTTAAATTTTATGTATCGAAATCCATAATTTAGAATTTAGGCCTGAAATTTAGGTTTCTTGTTGTTTCCATCCTAATTTGTTGTTATTTATCCTTGAATTGAATATTAGGAATTGTTGTTTCTCATCCGAAGTTGTTGTTTTGTTGGTCGAATTTGGCATTCCTACGCTTAGTCGTCTGGTCGTGATGATTTAGTGTAATTTCAGATTGGGTCCTGGGAGGACTGATTTTTATTTTCATATATTTTTATTTTTTTTTTGTTTAATTAAAAGCATGGAAATCCGCTATTTTTATGGAATGTCTGCCTGAAAATTAGGGTCATTCATGGGCATATACGTCTACGTTGAAAGTTATGGATTTTTTGGAATTTCACTGTTTTGAACTTATTATCTGATTTATTATCTTATATTGTGACTGTTTCAAATTAAATAATTCATGATATATGAGGTCATTGTGTTTGCTTTCTTCTTCCTTTGTTCAACTACTGATTGTGATTTCGCCTCTTGCTTTTGTCCTAGGATTGTTAGCTTTATGTTTCTTGGTGAATGAATTGCAATGAATTTATGAGTTAATCGGGTTAAGATTGCTGAACTTGCTTGGGATAAGCTATTATTTATCACTATTTTATTGATGCTGAGATATGATAATTCCATTAACCTCACCTTTTATTTTTTTTAAGCTTTGTAATATTCTTTATGGCTTTACCAATTTCTCTTCCTCTGGCTGTGGTTTTGCATGCCCAATTGTGCATATAATGTTGGAGGACTTTGCTCCATATTGAAAAGAAATGATTGATTGAAATATTGAGAGGGTGCTGTGATTTTTGGTTTGCAATTGAGAAATGAGTTTGTGGCTTCTTGAATCCATCAAACTCCTAGTTGAGTATCAATAGAATCAAACTAGGTTTTCTCCATTAAAATAACATGAAAATTTTGGTGGTCAATCTAGTAGTAATCTATTATTTTGCTTAGTATTTTTTTTTCTAAATTTGAGGTGAATGTGAGGATGTGCTGATGAAAGAAATTTTTTCCTTAAAGAAATGCTTGTCTATAAGTTATTGTCTGTGAAAGGTTTGAGTGACAGAGTAGTCATTCTTCATCATGTAACTGAAAGTATGCAACTGAAAGTGTGGCGCTTCAATTTTAATGGTTTTGATTATTTCAATATGAATGCACAAAACAGAACCAGAACTGTTCATGTTTGTTCAAATCTTAGATTACTGATCACACGCATGTGACGAGCACACTTCCACCTTCCACTTGCGCGCACAGGCTCGCTCACACACATACACACTTGTAGTGGAGTTAATGGAAGTCTCTGTTTGTTGTGACTAATTAAGATACCATTGGTTTTGTTTGCATCCTACCACAGGTGTTATGAAACCAAAGAGGACAATATGGAGGTTGAGCATTATCAGTGATTTTTTCTGGTCTATAGTGAACCTCATTGGGGTGTTTTTTATCACATTGTTCTCGGTATGCATAATTATGATCATCTCATTTAAGGAATCTAAATAACCTGCAGTAAACATCTACTTAATACTATCTATAAACTGCCCTTCTCAGTTGGACAAATCAGATGAGTACAAGAAAGGCACTGGTGCCAGTAAGAGATATGGTGGTGGCGGTGGTGGTGGCGGTGGCGGTGGCGGCCCTGGTGGAGGCCCTGGAAGAGGACCCCGTGGCCCTCGCTTCATGTCTGATGTCCGTTCAAATGACCACAGTAAGTATTCCATTCAAGTTTGTATATATTTCATATTTGTAATCGTTTACTCATCATCTCCCTAATCCTTGCTTACAGATTCACTTCCTGCTTGTGGCTCCTGCTGCGGTGGTTAACACGTATGAAAATGAGAATGTTTTGAATCAATTATGGTGATATAGAATGCAATATATAAAGACTGAAACAGTGGATGTAATTTGTTGGCCTTTCCTTTTTCAGCTACAATTTAATAGACAGACAACTGGTACTTAATAAATCGTGTTCACAAACACTAGCTTTATGTTTTTTATTACCATACCAAGTAAGAGTGTTCTCTTATTAAGTCTGATGTGGGAATATGGCACACTTCTTGACTTTTGTTTATTCATAAACAAACTAATGATAAGCTAATAAAGCACCTATTATTATTGACTGCCTTGTGTTTAGTGGATAACTGTCACGATCTCAACCGATCACCTTCGGCCGTGTGGCATCTGACAGGTCAGCCTTCATTGCAAGAACAGTTAGTGAATTCATGTTTGCAGTACAAAGCACAACGAAAATTATAAGAAGCAAGCAAAACCGGAAAACCCCTCGGTACGAGAAACACGACACATGAAACCCATTTTGAGAGAGAAAAACATAAAACTCTCTTAGATTGAGAAATGTTTACAACCATGGCCAAAACCAACACCAATACCGGTCTGGCGTGAATTTCCTGACTTCACTTAACTTGCAGTGTTCTCTGACTCGACTGTAGCTTTAACCAGCCACCCTTGGTCACAGCGCGCAGCAGTACCGGTCACGCGCGGTAATCCCGCGTACCATCCTCGCCCTTGGCTCGGCAACGCTCCCGCCTGTGTAAAACCTTGTCAGATCCGGAATCAGCTCTCGGTCACCCGGCCTGATCAAGTGTCCAGCGCCCGTCTAGACTTGCTAGAGATCCAACACTCTACATGATGAAGTCCTGCGACACTTGACTCTTGGTATGGGCACGCCTTGCCCCATGCGCTCATCGGTCACGCGCGCGCCTCGCGGTCTCAGTCTATGATCATGCGGGATATTCCACTCGCCATTGGTCCCGACGCAACACACGCGTCGCGCCAATTGCGCGCGCGCTACCAAATCCACGCAGATGTGCGCCCTCGTGGCTTGGCCTATGTGATATTGTATGCCCGCTGACCAAGTGTAAGGTCATCAACCCTTACAATAACCACTCTCAGCTCCAAAATCAAACTAGTAACTTTAGTATCTTTATTATATCTTATTCAATTCGCTTCGTAATAAGCATTTTGTTTTTCATATAAAAAAACCAGATAAATGAGATCAAATAGGATTGAAAACCATTCACAAGTCAAACTGGACCCATTTCATCATCAATTCTTACTATCCCTCTCATCGTACCGAACGGGGCCCATCACCCAAATGGCAGCGGCCCAATCTGAGCCTAAAGCTCCGTCCTTAAAAGCAACCGATCAACGAACGCCAAAACTGAACCCAGAAAAAGGACCACCCTCCATTCCCCTGACCACGTTACCTACCATTTATAAGGTTCTCTTTTCACGTCCAAGACCAAGAGCCAGCACATTTCCTCTCTGGCACTACAACCACTGCACCCAATATTTAGCTGTCCGTCCTCAAACTGTTTGTAGGGCTGGGGCCCATGAGTCACCCAATAGAAACCTGCCACTCAATTACTGCAAATTTTCCCTGTTCAGAATAAAACAGCTGATCCAACCCAAATCCCACTCTTATTACAACAAAATACAAATGAAGCCGTTGAATTTAACCTACCAATCTCACCCACCAATACAAAGTTACCAACAAATCCGTTGTGGGCCCCTGAGAAATGATGGCTTAGGACCCCCATGCGGTCCCAATTTTGGGTCTCAATACCATCCCTTCCCTCTCCCTTCCCTCTTCCTCTCTGGATCCCAAGAGAATAACATACAGAGATCGGTAGGGTTAGGGTTTGGGTTTGGGTTGGGACGTCGTCCGAGAACCTCGCCGCGGCGATGGCTTCGAGGGAGGTGAGGGCGGAGAAGGTGCGACGTATCTTTGATCGCTTCGATGTCAACCGCGATGGTGGGCTCGACCGGGCTGAGATGGCGGCGCTGGTGATCGCCGTGAATCCTCGCGTGAAGTTCAGCGACGAACAGATCTCCGCCATCCTTGACGAGGTATTTCGCACCTACTCCGACTTCATCCTCCCCTACGACCGTGGTCTGTCCTTCGACGGCCTCCTCCGAACCTACGACGATGGCGCTGGCGACGTTGACCGGGACTTCGACGCCCTCGGCCTGAACCTCCCTTCTTCACCTTCGCCTTCAGAATTGCCGCCGAAGGAGGAGGTGGCGGCGTTGCCTCCGCCGCCGCCGAAGTCCTCGGCTGCGTGGGCGGCCACGCCAAACCACGGAGTCGCTTTCGAGTCCACTTGGTCTCTCATCGACGACCTTGAGATCCTCATCAAGCGCCTGCGGTCGAAGCAAATCAAGAGCAGCACCGATAACAACAATAACAACAACTTCGATTCGTACTCCGACGCCGGGTGGTCCCGGGAGATTGGCGGAACGGACCTCTCTGATCGGCGGATCCACTGGGATGATTCCACGCCCGAGTATGCAACTTTTGTCCGCGAGCTCACTGCACTGCGTGCGCGCGCCGACAGCGCGCGAGCAAGGGAAGAGGCATTTGATGGGCATATGGCGATCGGCCGTGGGCTTTACGAGCACCAGCTTTTCCGCGAATCCCTCAATAGCTTCAAACGCGCGTGCGAGCTCCAGCCCACCGACGTCCGCCCCCATTTCCGAGCCGGCAATGCTCTCTACGCTCTCGGGAAGTATCCAGAGGCGAAAGAGGAGTTTTTGCTCGCATTAGAAGCTGCGGAGGCGAGCGGGAACCAGTGGGCTTATCTCCTTCCACAAATTCATGTCAATCTTGGAATTTCAATGGAAGGGGAGGGAATGGTTCTTGGTGCTTGTGAGCATTACCGTGAGGCTGCCATTCTTTACCCGAGCCACTTCCGAGCTTTGAAGCTTCTTGGAAGCGCCCTCTTTGGTGTTGGTGAGTATCGGGCAGCTGAGAAAGCCCTGGAAGAAGCTATCTTTTTGAGAGCAGACTATGCGGATGCACGTTGTGATTTAGGATCGGTGTTGCATGCCATGGGGGAGGACGACAGAGCTGTGCAGGAGTTTCAGAAGGCTATCGACTTGAAGCCAGGGCATGTTGATGCCTTGTATAATCTCGGAGGCTTGTTTATGGATGCTGGCCGGTATCAAAGAGCTTCTGAGATGTATACTAGGGTCTTGGCTGTCCGGCCAAACCATTGGCGTGCACAGTTAAACAAGGCTGTTGCATTGTTGGGCGCAAGGGAATCAGAGGAGGCGAAGAAAGCCCTGAAAGAGGCATTCAAAATGACCAAAAGAGTGGAGGTCTATGATGCCATTGCTCATCTCAAGATGCTTCAGAAGAAAAAAAAGAAGGCGACAAAAGGGGGTGGGGGTGATGGGGAGGAGTTTGTTATTGTTGAGCCATCCAAATTCAAGAGAGTGGGAAGGAAGACTACTCTGAGGGTAGATTTGGCTAATGCATTGGAAATCAGGGCTTTCCAAAGGCTCACGAGATTGAGTCGCTGTGATGTAGATGTCTTGAAGAAAGAAATGAGCGAGACAGATGTCCCTATATCTTATTCCGGTAATGGTATCCCTGAGAAATCAATCCGCAAGGCTGCCTTAGAAGTGATTCTTCGAAGGATGTTGAAGTTTCTCAAAGCGGAGACATTCCAAGGAGCAATGAAAGCGATCAATGAGAGGGTCTTCTCTGTCTTGGATGTATCTGGTTCAGGGCGAGTGGATTTAGGCATGTTTTTTGCTATTCTTGCTCCCATTTGTTCAGGTCCTGCTGACAGGCGGAAGAGAGTGGCCTTTGATGCATTATTATGGAGGCCTAACAATGAAGGTGGGGCTCAGATAAGAAGAAGTGACGCACTTGCCTATCTTAAACTGTTAAGAGCTGCTTATGTCCCTTCTCATAGTACCAGTGATGAATTGCATGGAGAAACTGATAATTCAGCTGTCTCATATGCTGAGTTTCTTGAGATGTTTAATGACCCAGATTGGGGCTTTGGCATATTAACCACATTGGCAAAACTCGAGGCTGGGGATCGGGTGCGGCATGGCCGGTATACCTGTTCAATATGCCGATATCCAATCATAGGATCACGGTTTAAGGAGACGAAGAACAGTTTCAGCCTGTGCAATCGTTGCTACAGTGAAGGCAAAGTGCCATCCGCTTTTAAGCAAGAGGAATACAAGTTCATAGAATATGGAACCGAGAGTGAAGCATTGAAAGATAAGTGCACCTGCTTTAATTTGCATTCAAAGAGCTTGGAAAATGATCCTTAGCTAGTTAAATGGCCTGCATAGACCAAGTTGTTAAAGGTCCAATCATGTGCCTTCTCATGTTATACATATTTGTTTTTGCCATGTATTATTAGTAGCTCTTGTCCCTGTAAACTACTTCTGTAGATTCTCTTTCTGTTTGCTGTTTAGTTCAACTTGTGTAGTTTTATCCATTGTTTGTTAGTGCTTCACTGGTGGCTAGATTATGAAAGAGCTTTTCTCTATTTTACTGTAATTCCTAGAGGTTTCTTTAGCCCAATGTGATTAACCAAGTCAAGAATTATAGATTATACATGTTGCAATGGACTTTGTTTTCTATGTATTCCCAGTGCTAGAAAGGATGACATTGTACATATGTCTTTCTATTATTATCAAATCTACTTTAGGCCATGTTTTATCGAGGAATTCAAACACAATAGGTTTATCTTTTTTGGTTAACTTGTATTTCTGTGTGTATATGTAACTAAATCATTGGTAGGGATGAGGGTTCTGTGATAATTTGTTTGGTTTCTGCTTGCATATAGATCTAATTCATTGAGTAGATTTAATAGGGAAGCAAAAGTTGCTAAAATTTCGTGTGTTAAAGATAGCAGCATTGATAGCAATCCTGTGAATAGATCATTCCAGCAATGATGATGAAGAAAAACTTTTCTTGAATGAGTCTATCGGAACCTTCAAACATCCTTTTATTTATTTATTTATTTGTTTGTTTTATAAGATTGATTATTACACCTTGATATCTAGGTTTGATTATTGCCATTGTTCTTGAATTTGTGCTGAATAGTGGTAATTGAAGGAGTTGGTATAGTGGTGAACGTTACGGAGAAAGAAAGCAATCATAATGAAATAGTGTCTTGTTCTTACATAGCCAATACCATGGGCAGCCATATTCTATTATATAAGTGGCCCTGGTTTGAAATGTGAGATTTCATTGCACCTTGATGCCCAAAATTTCATTGGCATTGTTTAATGATTTTTTTTTTCTGCAAGTATTGTGGCACTACTACTAAAACTGAACAAAGAAATTATAAGATCGGCTTTATATTTTTGAAGTCTCAATGAGTATTCCCAGATGTCAGCAAACTCTTTAGTGCAAGTTGAATTTATCTCTTCATCACAGGATTGTGCTTTTGCTTTCCGTTTTGTGGTTATCTCATGAAATAAAACTGCACTTATTCAGATAGTCGTTTCTACAGTTTTAGACATCCTTACAACTGCTTCTCAGTCACAGACGTTTTTTGTGAACTTCCATTGCTATGGTATCAGAAAACAGATGTGTACATCATTAACTACATTTATTTCATATGTAGTCATCCAATGTGATCATTCTAGGTTTAGCAGACCATTATCAACTCATGTTCTGAACTGAACCTGCTCAATCAGAGTGATTGTTTCAAGAAGTACAAAATCACTGCTCTGTTAAGGTGCTTCTTTCCCATCTTTATTACTTTATAACCTTTTTAACGTTCATTCTATGTTCATTTACGTGCTTTTCGTTGTCCAGGTCACTAGGTTTTGCTGTAAAACAATTCAGGTGTAGAGAAGTTGATCGTTCTGGCCTCCCAATCCTCATCACCTTCAGTTAAATGAACTTTGGGCATTGAATCAGAGGATATCCCTCACAAATCCTTTGAACATCTGCTAAATTATATTCTGGATTTCTCTTTCTTTTGTTGTTGATTTTTTTAGCAGATGTTTATTGGTAGCTTTTGAATTCATGGGTAACTTAATTGTGATAACTCATGTTTGTAACCAATGATGTAAAGTTGAAGATAAGAAGATGGGAGAGTGGAGTACAGCACATGAAGACTGTGGGAAGTATCATTAGGTCTGTGGCATGCTGCACATGGAGGAAAGGCAGTGTTCATTTCAAGTAGTTCTTGTATATTGGATAAGATAATGAGAGAATATTCTTCTCTTTGTGACCTCTCAGAAAATTTATATTTTTTATCTTATGCTTTTGATATATTTTGTTGATTAATTAAATGAAATGCTTTTTTTTGTTGAATGATAAAGTAAAAAACACTGTAATAATTAAAATTGTGTGTAATGGTTCATACAAACATTTCAGTATTCATTCAATAAAAACCAAGATTATGAAAATAAATAACATGGCAAACAAAAAAATAAATCTAAAAAAGAATATAATTTGGGTTTTAGATAATAATAAAAAATTTAAGAATATAACTCATAGACATACAATTCGTAATGGAAAGTGATGCCTTTTTTCCAAAAAAAAAAACACACACAACACACACACACAGTGGTCACTAAAAGAGAGTTCGAATGGTTTGTGTTTATATGGTCATCTTTCTCAATCAAGAAAGAATAAATTTTAGGCTTATGGTTCTCAACAAAAGCTTATTCAAATCATTCAATAAAAATATAAAGTTTGACCTTGATGCTATAATTGAAAATTTTATAGTTTTATCTTTCCAAAAAAGGAAAAAGAATATAAAAATCAGACATGCTTTTAAAGGCAAGTAGAGAATATTTCAAAGCTACTAAAAATCCAAATTTGTCTGTATATACCTTTCATAAAAAATGCTTATACTTCTCCCCACTAAAATCATACAAAAAAAATGCAAGTATATACCATTATATTACATTTGAGTAAATAAAATTAGTTTTTATTTTACCCCCATCATTATTATTGATAATTTTTTTTTATTAATTTTGGTAAAACAGTGTGATAACATATATTGATATAAAACAACTCATGATCAATTTGCTACCTTTATATAAATATTGAGTTTTATTATATATATATATATATATATATATATATATATATATATATATATATATATATATATATATATATCATGAAAAATTTGTTTTCTTCTTGATGAATTTTCCCTAGTTGACCAAAATTGTGATAAGCAATTATTAATTATAATAAAAAATTAAGTCAAATTATTTATAGTTTTAGATGGTAGGTGAAGATAATTTACTCCAAATTTTAGCATAGAATAAGCTTGCTATTAACTGATTATATTTACCATATAAAACATACAAATATTTTGCTTGCATTTGCAGGGATAGGTTGTCATTTTTCACCCTTCTTATGGTTTCTTTACTTTATCTTGTGACCTTATTTGGCATCTTTTTATAATATTATTTTATTTTAATTGTTAGAGTGGAAAGAGAAGATAAGGTGAGTGATCATAAAGAAAAATAAATCCATTAAAATAAAAGGTCTCATCCATTCTTCAGATTCCATGTATCCAATCCAAGCTTTGTTTGCAGAGAACCTCTTCCTTTTTTCACATTACATGTTCCTTCATATATATATATATATATATATATATATATATATATAATCACATACACTTTATTCAATGGGGAGAGAAAGAGAAAAAAAGAATGGTATAGTATATAGTTTGCTTTGCTACAACCAATGAAGAAAAAGAAAACATTAAACATTAGTATCATAATCCAAATTAATCTTATAGATTATCTTATATCTGATCTCATTCTAATGAATATTAGGAAGGTTTATTAACATATATAAATATAAGTTACTGCGCCAACGTAAACATGCATGCATGCAAGAAGAGAAGCAGGTGGGCACTAATTAATGTTAAGATGGTAAGATATTGAACTAGAGAAAAACACAACCAAGATATGAAAATGAAAATTCTACTAAAATGGGAACAGGTCAAAGTTGTTAAGTTTCATGTCTTGTCTCTGCCTGTGTTTTATCTTTACCAACCTCACATAAAATCCTTTCAATAATATACTGAATTGAGTAACTGTTTTCAAGACAATATTAAACTTGTCTATAGTTTTTCAAGAGTGAAAGGGATGAGACTAAACAAACTATGGCTCATTTCTCAAAAACTTTACAATCATTAATGTTCAATTAATTCACCATCTTTTATTTGCAAATCTTTATATATATATATATATATATATATATAAATTCATGTGTTAGAGCTGCATATGCTTTCCTTTGGAAAACTTTTCACTTGGAATCTATACCCTCAAATGGAGAGGGTCATAGTCATAATGTATTTCTTAACATTATCCTATCTAACCTTTTCAATGAGCACTAGAATTTTTTATCTGCTTCTTTTTAAAACATTTTCACAATATATAAAAAGATCAGTTTTGAGATGAGTTGGTTAAATTCATATGCTTAATTATATGGCTTCATATATATCTCATAATTCCTCTCTGACTCTTCTCACGTGCCAATTTGTCAATACATGGTCCCACTTAACCTCCCAATCAGAGACTGCCAGATCTACAAACTAAAATAATAAACATAACAACATTAGTGACTTGTAGTTAACTCATTGACTTGTTAGCAAAACACACCCCTCAATAAAAATAAAAAATAACAAAGATTTGTTTCGTTTCATTATGATTTGCTTAATTCTCACTTGAGAGATAGACAACAGCCACCATTTTCCATTTAAGGAAAGCTGAAAACAAAAGCTGTTTGCTCAAAAGCAAAGCAGGTGGACAAAGGCTGCATGCACTTGTGAGCTAGCCAAGAGAAAAATAAAAGTTAAAATTAAAATGTTTTTTTTTTTAAAAGGAGAGAGAGTATTAGATACCCTACAAATAAAGACCAACACCTTTTGTTATTACAGTACTCACACCAGTCCCCTTCACTGTGTTACATATTCATTTAGCAACCTCTTAAATAATTAATCATTCATGAAGCAAGATAGAAGTTTCTCTCAACCAATATAAATATATATATATATATATATATGTAGCATCTCTGCCACCTTCTGAGACCTAACTTTCCCCATACTCTCTGATAGATATAGGGTTCAGCTTTACAGCTCTTTTATCTCTGAGAAAGGTGGCAGGAAACTAGGGATGGATTTGGAGTACATAAATGGGAGCACAGAGAACCAAATGGAGCTGATGGCCATGATGATGCAGATGGAGAAGCTCACTGAATTCTCTGAAGCAACATCTGATGCTCCCCAGACACAATTCAACCACAACAACATCCAGATGCCAATCAATCCGAACTCTCTTCCATTGCTCATCAACTTGCACAATAACACCACCAACAATAACAACAGCAGCATGTTTGGGTTGGGATTTGGAGAAAGAGGAAAGACCATGCAAGTGTACCAAAACTCTGGTCATGAAGATCACTGGAGGTCATCGTCAATGATGGCAGAGCAGCTGGAGAAGAAGAAGAAGAAGGAAACATCAATGGTGATGATGAGGGAGATGATCTTCCGCATTGCTGCCATGCAACCCATACACATTGATCCGGAGACGGTGAAGCCGCCGAAGAGAAGGAATGTAAAGATATCAAAGGATCCTCAGAGCGTTGCGGCGAGACACCGGAGAGAAAGGATCAGTGAGAGGATAAGGATTTTGCAGAGACTGGTCCCTGGAGGAACCAAAATGGACACTGCATCAATGCTAGATGAAGCTATTCATTATGTTAAGTTCCTCAAGACACAGGTTCAGTCACTCAAATGGGCTCAGGCTAACCGGAATGTCTCCGGCTTCACCGGAGACAATACCTGTTTCTCTACTGCCAATTATCCTTATCAGAATTGCTTCATGAACAACCCTAGCCAGACAATGAGCTGAGTTCTTGTGTCTTTAATTAATTAATTAATCATTCCTATGTCTCTAAGATTTTATATATATATATATACTTTCTTTGTAATGTTTGGAAGGAGACATGCAACCCAGTGCATCACTGTTAATCTTTTTCTCTTGGACAAGAAAACTTAGTAAGGTCATGAAGAAGATTTAATTAATGTTTGTCTTGTGCTTTGTTGCTGCCTTGATATATATATATATATATATATATATATATATATAGTCATATATATGTTTTAATAAAGGAAACCAAGAAACATTGGATTAAAGAATAATGCCATTGTTGACAGTTGAAAACATACACATGGTTGCCACCTTTGTCACTGTTGCATGTAAGTTGATGAGAATTAATTATACTGTGCTTCACTTTGAAACTCATAATTAAGTTTGGATCTAACAAGTGCAAGGATGAAGAGTAGAGTGTGAGAGAATGGGATCCAAATGATGCATTTTGTGTCATAAGATGCATGGGTGTTCCACGTGAAACTCTGACATAGTTGATATATGCATGGACAAATTAAGATCAAAGACAAGAGTGCACTAGCTCAGACATGATCATTTTTGTTTAGAGTTCTTGATTTGTTAGTCTTAGAATTAACTAATTAATTACTTAATTCAATTTTGGTTCATTAACTAATAATGGTTAATTTGGAATATTAATTATTTACCTTTTTCTTTTGTCCACATACATGCATGAGATTTGATAAGACATATGAACAGTTGATCCACCACCAAACTTTGTACCTTAAGCCTTGAATAGAAACACTGCAAAATTAATGTTGTTGAACTTACACGCTTGTATTTTCTTAAGAAAAAGTTCCATATATACATATATATACAGATATAGATATTAACAGATAGCCAATAATTAAATAAACTAACAAATTAATAATTAATAAAGCTGGTTTGCATTGAAAGGCATGGCAGGGCATGAATGAATATAAACTTAAACATTGGAAGAGGAGGAGGAGGTGAGGTACTCCAAAGAAGGGAAATATTATTTTCTTGCTTCTAAGTCTGCAGTGCATTCAAGTAATATCATGTGATCAATGAATAGAAACAGATGAATGGATTGCAGACCAACTCTGACACCTTCCATACAATAAAGGACCATATCACTTCTTCACTTACCTTTTTATCTTTCACACATTAATCTTCAACATTTAATTAAACTAATCCCCTCCCTTTCTACAAACTCTAACTTTTCAAGCCACTATATATATATATTAAAATCAATCAATATAAATCAAATCAAAACCATAGAGCCATATAGGTCGGCAAAAATAATGCCTAAGAGTTCCATATTGTTGAAGAAACTTGAATGGCTGACACAGTCTTACTAGTTGAGAGGTGTTATCAAATGGCCCACCAAATTTATTGTCACTGGTAGTTCCTCACATACTCTAGTACTGCATAATATTTCCAATTAAAAATATGTACATGTTTAGGAGTTGGGAGCTTTCAATGATTTTTAATAAGCAATTCTACAATGTACAACTCGGTCATAGGTAACAAACAAAACACATAAAATAAAGTTCAACTAATAATATCCATGTTCAAAATTTACATGACATAGAAAATATATAGGAAATAATTATTAAAAAGAAGAAGATTATGTGGTCCATTGTTACCAATAAAAACATGCATACATATATATATATTCTCATCTCTTGCATATCTCTTCCTTGTCTATATATATATATATATTATATGTTACATGTAACATACTAGCTAGCTCATCAATGAGATGCAACCAACATGGAATTCTTTAATTCTCTTCTTCATTTACATATTCTTGGATTCACATTCTTACAAATTAGAAGGGAAAGAAGAGAACTATCTAGATGGTATACATCCCACCTGGCCAAAAAGGATGAAAATATGTAATTTGATTTGTTGGGTAGGGAAAGGCCATGTCCTATTCTTTGCCCATAACTTGCTTGTGTCCCCACTTCCTGTTCATCTTATTAATATATATGCCTTTTAATGGCCTTTGCTTCTCCCTCTCCATCTAACTACAGATTGTTGCACAAATACAATGAACTCTCTCCTTGTTTCTTTCTCTTTCTCTATATTTTATTTTATTTTATTATTATAATAATAATTATTTTTAAAGACATTTATTCATCCATTTGAGAATTGACACCCCCATGTGTGAGCGATGTGAAGGTTTTCAGTAGCCTGCTTTGGAGGCATGTGGGAAGATATTACAACAGAGGCGGTTGACATATTTGTTTCTTCTCTCTCTCTATTTTGGTGAATAATAAAACATTCCATCATGTGCTTTGGGGGACATATTAGTTCAATTTTCTGAGGTTTGGACAGCGCATCATACACAAATACTAGATTTTTCTTGTCATGTTAGCAGAGACACATATCAAATTGTTAGTGTCATAATTTAATATTGACAGAATTTACTTGCTACTGGTTGGATGGGCATGCATGAATAATAATAATAATAATAATAATAATAATAATTTATTTTCTTTCTAAATACTTTTCCAACAGGAACAGGATCATGCACTTAACTTAATTGGTATGTGGTCATTAGTGGTGAGGGGGAAATGTTATCCAAAATACTTAATTTCATTTGGTTAACAACAAACCATCTAAAGCAATTCCCCTCTTGTTTCCTCTAATTTCCTCCTACATACATCTACATTCCCTCAATTCATAACACATGCCTGGTAATGCAACCAAATCCCTAAAAACCTCAAAAATATAATAAACCGCCTTGACTGCAATGATGGAGGGCTAGTAATTCGTTCTCCAAAGTTTCTAAGTGGCACGGACACATTTTGCAAAAGAAAAAAAAAACATTTGAGACAAAAAAAAATTAAGAAAATGACCACATTCTGGGGGAAGAGTGACCACATTCCATGTATGGTAATAACAAATATAACATGATTATGATGTTATGCACCAGACCACACTCTAAAATGACATTCTTGGCTTCATACAACAAAGGATAAGTAGGAAAAAAGTATCACCTGCTGCGTTTCAACGCGTAACCGTTGTTGTAAAGGAAAATGTAAAACAAGTTAGTAAGTTCATCTGTTTAGTAGCCTACATTTGATATTTGAGAATCTGCAAAAGTTTGCGGCAAAGGAGTTCAAACATACTAATATGGCCTGTACCTCCACTCTGTTCTTGTCGACGACGGCCTGCTTGAGCTTGCACCATAACCATACTGTAATACAGTAACAGATGATGTAAAAGTTAATCTATCAACAAACAGAACCCAGCAAAGTATAAATACAGGTACATCAAGTTCCTTCCATATTAGTTTGCCATGGCAAGTTTTAGCCAACCTGAAATAAATAAGATACTTCCCAGGTTTTATTTTATTGCTTAGCTGGACAATAAATTGATACTTACATTTTCAAAATCCATGTTTCCAAACATCCTGCCATAAGAACGGACAGGACCGCCATAACCCCCATATGCATCAGCAACATCCATGTAATGGCCACCTGGACCAGAATCATCAAGAGGGGTCGCAGAGTCAATTGCCACCTGCAGTAAGCGCTTATTTTATGATAAACAGAATGGGGGGACAAGCAATGAAACTAGAATATCAGGATGATGTATTTACTGACAATATTGCAAAGGGAAAGAAGAAATAATCATTGAGTAACAACAATTAAAAAATTCACATATTAATGGCAGCGGGCAAACAGAAAATAGCAAATTCACATCCCCTATTGCATAGCTCTTCCTGCTGAGATCAATGCATTCATTAGAGACAAAAGATCCAATCACAACCATTTAGACATTGTATGACCCAGCTCAAATGATAATAGGGCGCACAACCGCAATTCCTTGACATTGCAAATGATAATTAGAGCTGGCAATCAGTAGGGTTTGGGTAGGGTACTTATAGTACCCATCCCCATACCCGCATTTTAAAAATTACATGTACCCGTCCCCATACTCTCTAGGCAACAATTTTAATCCCCATCTCCCTAACCGCTAGGTACCAACATCTCCATACTGGTTTCCACTACTTGTAGTTTAGTTAACCAAAATAATAGTTTCTAACACTTTCTTCATATGAACTAATAAAACATAGATATCATTATAAAATAAAAAATATTCATTATCATTTAGGCCATTCAAAATTTTAATTAAATAAATAAATAGATGAACATATATATATATATATATCGTGCGGATAAATAGATATGGTACTATAGTACTCTTGCTCATATGCATACGCATACAATTTTGCATGTATTTACCCATACCCGAACACAAAACCCATCAAGTGAATATTTACCCTACCCATCATGGGTATTTTTTGTGGGTACCCACTAGGTTTGGCTCAGATTGCTATCTCCAGTGATAATTTGGTGTTATATTAAGCTGATACGAGTCAAGAGACTATGACACTTTATGAAGTTCCTGCAAGCTGGAAACCACTTTCCTTTTGACATCATTGGGGCATAATCCATGAAAAACTGTACAATTTATAATACCCAACTTAAATGTTTATATCAAAATCGCAGCAAAGTACCTCCTGTCCAAGAATTTCATGAGTCCTTCGTGACACACGATCTGCGACACCATCCTCAGCAAAAGTGACAAAACCAAATCCCCTATGCCCAGTCCTTTTGGGATCCTGAAGAATAAACATGAAGATGATTATATATCTGAAGCAAAAGCCATAAAGAAAGCAAGCAGCATCATTTACCTTCGGAACATATACATCTAAAATGCGGCCAAATCTACCAAAATACTGGCGCAGATCATCAACACCTGCTTCTTGGGGAAGCCTGCCAACAAAAATCTTCTTACCCATTCCACGAGAAGGTCCAAAAAGCCCTCCTATACAATGGGTAGGAGAAATTAACTTCTATGTACGGACAGAAAATGTATATTGCTAAATCATTGCAATGCATGACATTTACTTCCGTATGCAGACCCAGGGTGATCATAAAGTGTAGGAGCACCTAGTGCTGCATATCGAGTTGCTGCAGTAATATAAGCATTGTAAGCACCATATCCACCCTGTGTAACTCTGCTTGGATATCTAGTTTCTTCCTCCTATACCAAAGAGCCACAAAACACAATTAGAAGTCTACCTCACAAGCATAATTATCCACTATTCACAAATTCAAAATTAAAATAATGATATTATTCCAAGGAGATCATGAATCCTGCAAGGCATTTGTTGCATGTAGAAAACAATCTAAATTATGAGGTTTTGGAAAGAAGAACCAGAAAATAAAGCACAGGAATTTGCCTTTGGTGTTGCACGGTCAATTACTACAGCAGATCCGCCTAATTCATGATTCTCCGCCATCAAAGTATCGACAGAATCTGCTCCATTAACCACCAATAAATGATTAATTACACAACCAAATATAGTGGAACACAAAACCCACCAACAAAAAGGATAGGCAAATGGACAAGGTAGTAATACAAATATAGAAGATGCTCAAGAGCATCAATTACAACATGGAAAATCAAAACATCAGAAACCAATTTGGAATGCCATCAAATTCCTCCACATTTTACCTTGTCAAGCCCCCCACATTTTACAAGCTAGTGGGATGAAGGTTGTCTAGTTTGATTTGCAGAAGTACTCCCGAGAAAAATGCAAAATATGAGGACTAAGGATACTCAATAATGAAAACACAATTGCCCTACTTTCCAGAATGTATATGGTAGACCAACTAATTAATAAAATATATGGTTGGGAATATTCGTCAAGTTGCTTTTATCTAGCAGAGTGAAGGACCAGTACATTACATGGTGCAAACTCAGGACTGATTGCCATCATATCAACTCAAACTATAATTGATTCCAACGCTTCATAAATGAATTCAAAACATGATCGAGATGAAAAAAACTTCAGTAGCTTGCTCTACGACCATACCATACTGTCATGATTCCGTCATATAAACTAACACTATAATTGTTTCCAATGCTTCGTAAATGATTCCAAAACAATAGCAAGAAGAAATGTATCTTAAGTAGCTTGTTCTAAGCACATTATATACATTGCCTGATTGAGCCAACATAAAAACACAAACATCTCTACCAGCCAGTTTTCTCCGTAGTCATGTAAGTTACTCATAATCCACACTGGCTGCATGCTCAACTAAAAGACATAATTACATGCTTAATCAAAGCTTCCACTCAAGTCAGGCATGTAAGATGTTGCCACCACTGTGAGAATGATAAATGGTATTTAAAGGGGGGAAAAAAGGACATGAACAAAACATATAGGGTAAGAAAGGAAGGACATGTGACACCTGCACTAGCAAAAGTGATAAAACCAATCCCACGATGTGCCTTTGAACCTTGATCCTGCAAGTATATAATATAATCAAGAGAGTTTCAGATAAAGTCACCAATATGTATAACTCAAAAAAATATAAATCTCATGAGAAAACTAAATTAAAACAATCAAAAGACTAAATTTATAATATCCGTTTGCATATATTTTCTTACATGTCAAAGTTCAAAAATGTTTATCACCCAAATGTTCATTTTGGCCTTTGGAGCAGAAAAAAGCCACTTCGGTTAATGAACTACATAAAAATGTTTCACTTTACTATTGAACAACACAAATATATTCACTTATGTCACTAAACGAGAAAAAACGTGTTATTTTTTAAACATGAACTACACCAATATGTTCATTTTGGTCCTTCCAAGCAACCTTGACTAGATGAAAAGCCAACATAATCTATTTGATGAACAAACTGCAATGCCATCACCAATGTAAAACAGAAGGAACAAAATGAAAATTTTTGTGAAGTTTAGGGACCAAAGCAATAAACTTTGGTTTAAGGATCAAAATATACATTTGAGTATAGTTCAGGAGTCAATTGCGCATTTTCACATTTCTTACATAACAAATAGGGTAAAAAAAATAAGCACTCATTCCATGGATTTTGGGTCATTCTACAATATAAACTACTTTCTTTGCCATAGCATGCATATATAGCTTAATCATTTCCAAATTATTAAACATATTAACATCTGCATGAGGCCATAACTATCATACCGCGTTCCTTAAGGAGACTGGTAACTTGAGAGGAAGGGAAAAGAAAATAAGTAAAGAAAACTGATAGGTAATGAAGAAAATGCATGGCCAATAGAAAAGAAAAAAAGATAAAACAACTTAAGAACTAGAACAAAGTAAAAAAAATATATAAATAAAACAAAATATGACAACGTGCAAGGCTCAATCATTTCTAATAACATCGTTCAAGCAGCACCAGTCAGGTTCCAAATTATAACCCAAGAAAACTCACAGCGCACAACAAAATAGAGGGCAAACATTCATTACAAGGTAAACAAAGCTAATACCTCAACCATCCATGAGAAAGAATGACAGAATGATCCACTTTCGTCATAGCATAAAAGAAGTGTAAAGTTCATAGAATAAAAAAATTTCATGATATTTTAATATATATCAACCACTAATATTATAGGACATCATGAGCAGTTCATAAAAACATTCGTTATTGACACTCCACAGTAGTTCGAGCGGGTGCTTGTACAAGTAGAAAAGAATAAATACTATGGAAAAAGGGAAACTAAATACTCACCTTTGGCATGTATAAGTCTGTAATCTCTCCATAGGATTCAAAATATCTAAAGAAAAAAAATATTACGTAAATCTCCCTCACGCGGTCAAAATTCCCATATCTAGAAAAACAAATTTGCAAGGAAATAACTGATAAGAGAATTTACTCTCGGAACATTGACTCTGTAACAGAGTGAGGAATTCTCGCTACAAAAATGCGAGTAGCCTTTTTTGGTGGTTGTCTCATTTCTTCCTACATATAAGGCAACATAAAAAGAGTAAATTTTATTTATAAATGTCTGTTAAATAAAATTCAACATAAGAACAAGGTGATAATTCAGGAAAATACGCATTTTTCATAAACTCGGTATGAAAGAGCATCATAAAGTTACCCATGACGTAAGCAAAATGATTTGACTTCAATACATACCTTTGGTGTCGCTATTTTCACTTCAAGGGTTCTGTTGCCAAGCATATGTTCACTTTCCAAGGCAGTCTGAAAAGGAATATGGAAGTTGAGTGTATCCCTTTTGAACGCAATAATATGTGGAAACACAAAAGCCACTGCACTTTTCAAACCTACTTGCACAATTTTGTGCTGCCACCATATATTCCCAAGTTACGTAAATCATCATAAAAATTCAGACCATAAACATTTGCACATATCACTACTAGCAGTTGTCACGCATACACCGATAAATTGCAGTTGTACTCAATTTAAGAATAAAACCCTAACACTAAATACGAAATTCTCAAAGTGCATGCAAGAGAAACTTCTACACAAAGCCCAATGCACCATCAGCAATCATCAAACCCAATGAGTACTTTCTCCACATCTATAGCCATTTTGTCAACTTCATTATTAAACACTGAGCTGGTCTCCTTGGCTTTCTCTTATACAAGAATATGAAGAATATATACCAAACAAGCTAGTTAATCAAGGAACACTATGCGGATATAAATATGCAATATCCACTACAGAAGTCATTTTGCATTGACAAGAAAGCTTCGAGGAATCAACGATAATAACTCCTTTAATTTCATGTCACAAAAACTAGCAGAAACCAAATATTCAACATTCATTACATCGAAATCAGTAGTAAAAATTGCAACTATTAAAGCATAACCATAATATTTGCATCATAACAATACCAATTAGGAATTCAAGAAGCTGAAAAAATGACTCATGAAATATTGAATCAGAATAATAAAGTACCTTCGCATTTTCTGCAGATACAAAGGTTACATAGCCAAATCCACGAGATCGACCAGTTGACCGTTCCTGATGTTTAAGATACATAGTTACTACATGAAACATGTCATATGCTTGAAATCTACTCTCGGAGTTTGCATCTACTTCAATTTGTATGAGAACCACAAAGGGTAAACATGTTCATGTAAAAAATCTGAGAGTGATTCCTTTCTTGCATAAAGAATTTAAAAAAACTTCATTGTTGCTGATTGATATGGGGAATTCTGCGTTCAACACATCCATTCATTACCCCAGAAATCGAAATTGCAAAACAAAAGGGACAGAACTATTCCAAGGAAACCTCAGCAAGCACAAAACCACCTGATTTTATGACCAAAAAAAAAATGAAATGAAATAAAAATTCCAAACCTTCATGACAATGCAATCCTCCAGCTCCCCGAACTTGCCCATGTACTGCTTCAGCCCATCGGTATCTACATCCCACGGGATTCCAAGAACCTGCAATAAAGGCCCAAATCCCATAAGAATTAAAAACCCCCCAAATCAAAAAACAACCAACAGCTAAAGAACAGAGGGCCACTAACCACGAGTTTCGTCGCCATGAACCAAGAGACTGCGAATCAGTACCACAAAACCAGACCCACAAAAAAGACCCTCTTTCGCTCTCCTATCAAAAGAAACACTCTTTCTTTCCTCCTCGACCACTCTACCTCTCTCCCTCAATCTATGAACCTCTCTCTCGGCACTCGAAATCTCTCACTCTCCTGCAGATGAGCACACAAACGCACACCCTGGGTTTATTTCGCATAGATTGCGGTGCCCTTTAGCAACTCGACCAAAGGCCAAGAAGAGTAGGAGAGGAAGAAGGGGCGGAAAGAAGGACGCCATAGGGTATGGCGATCGCGCTCACAGACGCTCTTACCTCGCGGCACGCTCGCTCGCTCTCGCTCTCGCTCTCGCTCTCGCTCTCGTTCTCCCCTCCCGGCGCTCGACACGACGCTCCGCTTATGGCTTTCCTTCTTCAAACGCGTTCTTCAGTGAGATCGGGTTGATAAGAGCCATTTCTTTGAGCTGGACAAATCCTGACCGTCCAAAGGAAACTCTGTCTCGAGATCCGTACTCACTCGATTGTTTATATTTGGTGATAAAAGCTTTTACTCGTTAAAACGTTTGCCACCCGACCTTCCAAAACTTTTGACGTACAGAACTTTCCAAAAATCATTAGCTTTATTTTTTTGAACAATTTTTTGTGTTTTGAATTTAATTTAAATATTTTTTTTTAAGTTGAATTCTGTGTGAATGCCTTTGTGTAGTGTATAGATTTTTTTATTTTTATCAAAAACTAAGTATATATTCAATAGTGCATTAATATATATATATATAGTTATTTAAATATAATTTAAAACATCAAAATTAAGTAATTTAAAGACAGTAAATAATAATCAGGCTTTAATTGCTTATTGAGTTAGTAGAGCGCAACAAAGTATCATGAACAAATCTAGTTTCTTTTATAAGCACAAACCATTTATTTTAAATTTTTGCATTGTCATAGATACATTATAGCGACAGATGATTGAAACTTCACAAGGTAGAGAACTTATTTTGTATGCCTGTTCCGAAGTCACATTCTGAAAACACCAAACTTCGTAGCCTCTGCAGTGTTTTTGATGGAGGCCGATAAGCACAAACCCAGTATTTTTCGAGTGTCTGCAGGGTCTATGATGCCGTCGTCCCAGAGCCTTGCAGTAGAATAATATGGGCTCGCTTCTTTTTCATATGCTTCCACAACCCTGGTTTTAAATTGTTCTTCGTCTTCTTCACTCCACTGTCAGAACAAAGGAAACATCACTATATAGCGATCATAATCTTTTCTGAATTACAAAAGGATGTGACACAAGTGCCAGAAGGCAATCCAGAATTTCACAACCATGTATTCATGGATGGTTGGATGATGTTCTATACACTGTTTATTCAAGCACAACCAGAGCAATGTCTTGCTATACCATGACGGAAAAGAGATACCAAATCAATACCTCAACTCCTTGCCTCTTCTTGTTGCTCCTTTCTATCTGGGCCAGGACACCAGCTGCCTGTATGCGAAACAAATTACATAGAAGGAAGATTGTAGTACACTATTCAAGTTATCCACATCAAAAATTTTACATGTTTATGAGGGAGAATTTAAAAGAACAGATAAATTGAGCTAGATTGTCTCATGACTGAGTGGATTTTCTCATGTTAGTAAACTAATATAATGTGCACTATTCCACTTCAATTGTGAGAAATTGTGTACTACTAATAGATGCCACATTTCCAACTCCAGAACTTGAAAATAAAAAAATCATGAGATTGTAATATAGTGAGGAATTTGCCACCAATTATCAGATTAAGATAATGATCTAGTTCTATCAAGAGCAAAAGCAACAATATCAGATTTATAAACCAGATTAAAGCAAAACAAACTTCAAATGGAAACAATTTGTTACCTGATTACCACCCATAACAGAAATTTTGGCGGTAGGCCACATGAACAAAAAGTTAGGACTATATGCACGCCCACACATCCCATAATTCCCAGCACCAAAACTTCCACCAACAATTATTGTTACTTTTGGAATCTGCAATGCGCTTTAGGTGTTAGTATGATACATCTTGTTATCAGACAATTTGCCATCTTTTGATCAAATGGCTGGTAAAGATTTCTTCGCAAGAACCAAAGAGAAAATGACATAGGACGTGATTCATAAAGAACAATATATATTTCAGAAGAGGAGTGTTCCATTAGTTTTCTTAACACTGAAACTCAGTGATAATGAAGAAAGTTCTTATAGATCATATCAGGTAAAATTATATCATTAGTGGCATTTAGAGCTTAAAACAAGCTACTACTACTTCCCATAAAAAGTTGAGACCACTCAACGAATTTACAGCCATTCACTTTCGATCCCATCCAATCTGATAATCTTTATGCTTTTCTTGTCATTTTCAGTGGAGGTTCTTTGAAAACTTAATTTGAAAGTATTATCTCAGTTGTGGATATTTGGCTTGTTTCCATTGGTAGATGTCATTATTAAAACTTTATCAGCATGCCTTGTTGATGAAAAGAAATGATTACCTTGGCACAGGAAACCGCCATGACCATTTTAGCTCCAGCTTTGGCAATACCACTTGCCTCAGATCTTGATCCAACCTACATACAGAGATGTCTGTACTTGTCAATGAGATTAGAAGAATAGCCCAATGACGAAAGAAATGTAAATAAACTTGTAGCAGATGAACACAATCAAATTGATCAATTCGGGCTATATAAAAAGACACTTCATGTTCATGGCAATTCATTTTTATGGCCCGATGTAAAAGCAAATAAGTAAAAAGAACGAAAACAAAAATCAAGATCTTACCATAAAGCCAGTTATATTTTGAAGAAATATCAAAGGTATATTACGTTGTGCACATAACTCAATGAAGTGAGAGCCTTTTAAGGGCAGATTCAGTAAATAATATGCCATTGTTTCCTATTATTCCAACAGGCTGTCCAAAGATTCTTGCAAAGCCGGTGACCAATGTCTGCAAACATATAAAGTTAGAATGCCTAGATCCACAATCTGTCAAAAGAAAAAATATTAGAATTAAATTTAAATCTAAGTCCATCAATCTTACAGTGCCATATAATTTTTTGAACTCGTCAAATTCACTGCCATCCACAATCCGAGCAATAACTGATCGAATATCAAAGGGCTGCTTCTGATCAGTTGGTGCAATGGAACGCAGTTCCTCTGCATCATATAATGGCTCTTTGTAATCAGAAATACCACTTGAAAAACTATTTATCCCTTTGCCAGCCATGTACAAGTTCTTGATAACATTTCTCCCAATCACCAGACCATGAAGTTCATCTAAAGATTACATAAAATATCAATCATCTAAATTCCCTGCATTGGAATTTATAGGTTTTATAATGTAGAAAAGGCAAGAGAAGAGAGTAGAGAAGCGGAGAAACCATCTGCAAAGTGATCTGCAACTCCTGATACTTTACAATGCAATGATGCGCCCCCTAAATCTTCAGAAGAAACTGTTTCTCCTGTAGCAGCCTATTAAAAGTGTTCCATCAGATTCTACCTAAATTTGAGAAATAAGTTTCATGTTGGTATCAACTACAAAAAGAATCGCGAAAAATTCAAATAAAATCCATACTAACCTTCACAAGTGGAGGACCAGCTAAAAAAATAGTACCATTCCCTTTCACTATTACACTTTCATCAGCCATAGCTGGTATATAAGCACCCCCGGCAGTACAAGAACCCAAAACTATAGCGATCTGAGGGATACCATCAGCGGACATTTTTGCTTGGTTGTAAAAGATTCTTCCAAAATTATCACGATCAGGAAAGACTTCAGCCTGTCTTGGAAGATTAGCACCTCCACTATCAACAAGATATACACATGCCAAGCTGCACTGTGAGGCAATTTCTTGAGCCCTAAGATGCTTCTTGACAGTAATAGGATAGTATGTACCTCCCTTCACAGTAGGGTCATTAGCAACAAACATGCACAAACGCCCATGAACCGGTCCAATTCCACTGATAATTCCACCAGACGGTAACGATTCCTCATAAAGGTCATGTCCTGCGAGCTTCATTATCAATACAATTTAACTCAGAATTTAAAAGTTAAAAAAAATTACCACAGAGGTAAATTTTAAACATTTATAAAATAATACTATCATGAATCCCTATATAAACAAGAACAAAATTCCGGAGATGAACATAATAAAAAATTAAATGCAGAATCACATCAATTTGTAGAAACATTGTATGATCTATAAATGAGTGAATCCACAAGCAACACTATAGTCAATTAGATGAAGTTTCGAGAATGATTCAAACATCGAGAAGTGACAGCCTAAATTACCAGAAAGGAGATATATAGTGGAGAAAAGATAGATTTAAATCGATGAACAACAGTGATAATCTCAAATTATTTTCAATTTAGTTCCAAATTCACTTAATAGGCAGCAAATTTACTATAAAAACCTATCAAAATCCCTCGAACGCCAATCATTTCAAAGATCTTAAAGAGGTTGGGCAAAAATTCCAACCTGAGACAACTCAAGGAAAGATGATCCAGGATCAATAATGCGATCGATCCGTTCCCTCGGCAGGAGCTTGTTCCGGCTCCTATTCCTTTTCACAGCCTCGGCGCCGCCTCCGCTGAGAACCTGGAATCAACAAGCAATGTCAGCAGAACAAAATCACTGCTATAACTACTTGTATTACAGTAATACCTTTCGAACGTGGGATTGGAGATCGGAGATGAGCTGCTGCACGGCGGCGGAGTTGCGAGTGAATGAGTCTGAACTCCGATCAACACCGTCCGGAAGTGCTCCGGCAGCGAAGGCCAAGAGACGCTGCTGGCTGTGGGTGTGCGCGGAGGTATGGGAGCTCCATGATCGCCTGGAGAGAGCTCTGAGCATCTCTCTCTCGTTCAATGCTTCAATTGGATAAGAAAGAAAACCCTTTGCTTGTCTGAGACGGCGGAATTCGATTTGAATATTAATGATAATTTGAGTGTTTTGCAATTTATATTTAACGGAGATAAGTAAAATTAATATAATTAAATAAAAAAATAAGATAAAAAAATATAGATTTATAATAACTAATAAGCAAGCAGTTCCAACTATGTCATTGATGATAACAATGAAAATGGTGTACTGATATGACGAGCAATGTTATATGCAACTTGCCCCATCAGCATGATCATGGTTTTGGTATAACTAAAACTTTTTTACATTTTTTTTTCTCACATCTGAGCATGCAAGTTATATATGACTTTACGGTGTGTTTGATTTGGAAATAGTCCATTGAAATGATGGAGGTATGAAATTGTGACTTTGATTGTTGGAAGGCTTTAATTCCATGTGTTTGGTTAAGAGAAGTGTTAAATTATAAAAAAATTTTGTTAAAAATGAAAAAAAAATGGTTTATAAATAAATTATTTATTATATTTGATGTAATGTAATTTTTTTAAATTAAATTCTTAATTTTGTTGAAATATTTAAAAAATAAAAATTTAAAACAAAAAATAAAATAAAATAAAATAAAAAATAAAATAAAATAAAAAAATAAAATAGTAAAAATTTAATAAAATATTTATAGAAATATACAAAATTTGTGGAGTGGGATGCCGAAGTGCGACTTTAGAAAAAAAAAATTTTGAAGTCAAAAAGTGAAATGGAAGGTTTTGAAAGTGGTTATTTTCTCACTTCGGCTTCTATTTTGGTGAACCAAGTGAAAGTGTCATATTAGCTCCCACTTCAATCACTTCGGTGTCCACTTCGACGAACCAAACACGTCTTAAATTTTTATGTCAATATTCTATCAATGTCGTCATTGGGTGATTAGATTTGAAAAATAATAAAATTAAAACACCTAAATAATATTTTCTTTTTTTAGTTGAGCAATTAAAATTGGGACAATCAAATAGTTAATTGACTATTTGTGTGGTTTCCTATATACATTTTATATCTCTATGCATATAGTTACATGCTATCATACAACTTTAAAATGCAGTATAATGAGAGAATGATGTTAAAAATCAGGATTTAAAGCCTTTGATTGTGTTTTTTTTTTAAGTGGATAAACACTTTTATTAAAGAATTATAAAAAAAAAAAAAGAAGAGATACAGATGATAAAATAGTGAAAGAAAAAATCATAATCCATCGGAAATAGATGGGTTTAAAAGCACTAATATGAGGATACATATTTTTATCCCAATAATACTTAAATTAATATATGTAATTAATAACTAATAAATATTTACATATAAAATAGTTATAATAAAAAAATACAAAAAAAGTTTTTATTGTTAAAAAGTCATTTTATCTCAAAAATATCTATGTGAATAGGTTAAGAAATGGTTGAAATTTCAAATAGGCCAACTAGTGAAGCCATGGGCCCAATTGAAAATCTGAAACCCAATGCCTCTCTCGCTCTTTCTCTTATTTCCTTTTGCCTCTCGTTCTTTTGTTCTTCGTTTCCCGGGAGCCAAAAACCCTTGCGGCTTTGGTCCGAAAACCCTAGCGATGGCGATCGTCGCCCTGCGGAGAGTGCCCATTAGGATACTAAGATCGAGCTCCGTTTTACATCCGTTCTCTAACTCGATCGGTCCCCCCTCTACGCGGGTCGGGGAGCTTTCGGAATCGATTATCTGGATATCCCGGAATGGGATCTCAACCATGCATTCTGGAGTCCAAGGTTCGACTTTGCAATTCTCTATCGTCTATCTCAAGATGATTTTCTGTCCTGCGTTGGTTTTGAGTGTCGTGAATCCTCTCTCTGTTATTGTTTGAGGCAATGAGCTGAATTTGTTCTTCGAGTAGATAATGTTTCACGAATTAATGGTTGTACGAGCTGTTTTTTACACAAATGTCGGTAGAGATGTTGGATTTAGGTATTTTTTTTTTCGCTGTTAAATTTTTGAGGAATAACTAGAAGTGAATTTTTTGATGCATCATTCTTTATTTATTTTAATGATTGAAAATGGTTTTGGTGTGTAGGAGTTATTCATTGTAATTTGTTACCTTTCACTCAGCAACATCTTCTGCCGTGGTCTTCCATGGTAGGAGCTTCCTTTTCTTCAACAACGGCGGAAGACGCCGGACCTCCCACAGGTTTTGTTTCCTCACTGTATTTCTGTTAATAGTGTTTGTGCATTTTTTTTCACTTGTTCACTCAGCATATCTGCCTGTGTTATAAATCCACTGTATATAACAAAACTTTAGCTTCATTGTTGTGGAGACTTGACTTGGTTGTGGTGCGGTTAGCGGCTTGAATGATTAGTTCTTTCAGCATGTTCTTCTTGTTTTTAGGTAATAACATGCTAAGTGGCATTGAATTAACTGGGAGTCTACAACAGAGTGGACCAGCTCTAGATAAAATCTATCAATCCTGTTTTAATTACTAGGAAAAATTGAAAACTGTAGATCTCATCCTGTAGTTCACACTCATAGTTAGGACTTCAAGATTTATATGAAAAGGCAGGTGTGGAGATTATACACGGACAGGAGGATTAGGCGAAGAAAGGGGAAGAGGAGATCAGGTTCTCCCATGAGCAATCATCAGCAAAGATTTAATAAATGGGGTAAAGCACAATTATGTGGACTAAGAAAGTATATATGCAGCATGCCGACACTATTTGTGTATTCTAACAAGGAAATCCTGTTTCCTATCTTCACCATTTTTCTTTTGTAAATTTTTAATTAAGTACTTGGGGTTATGTTACTCAGCCATTCATGCCTACTTGTGATGATGCTTCATGTAATATTTTAACAGATGATTTATCTATGAGAAACATGCTAGTCGATTGCAAATTTAGATCTTGTACTGCAACAAGGAGGCTTTTTTTCCCATTTAGTTGCTTATTATATCCGCTTCAGTGCTTGGGCCTTTCTTGCTTTCGGACTGACTTTCATTTTCATTGATGGCAGATTTGTATCAGCTCTGTGCATATCTGTGTAAAAGTATCATATACTGTAATCTTTTCATGGATTGAAATTTTTTTTTTCTTAATATAAAAACATAAGTGTGCACTAATCTTGCTAAACTAGCTTAGACCTCTGAGGACTAGCTATACTTGAATTACTTGGGTTTTTTTCTTGCATTTCTTTTTTTCCTTTGCCTTCGAAGCCATATTTTGTTTCAAATACATCATTGAATTGCATTTTTTGGTTGGAAATTAGAATCTTTGAAGACTGTTGCTACACTGCCAGCATACATTTATTTGAATGCTGATTTTGTTATTTTGGTGCTTTATAATTGTTTTTGAGGCTTATGTTCAAGTTTTTGAGTTGTTTTTGTCTCACTATTTGTTCCAGAGGTTGTGGTGGAGCATTACCAAAAAATGCTTAAATCATTAGAAGCAAGAACAATGCCTCCAAATGCTTGGTTGTGGTCGCTAATTGCAAATTGTTCGAATAGGGAGGACATTAAACTGCTCTTTGAGATGCTTCAAAAGCTGAGAATATTTGTTAGTCATTTTCAGGCTTAGTAAATTTTTACCTCATTCTCTTTATAATTATTATCTTGTCTGCCTTTTTTTTTTGGTTAATTTTAATAAGGTGTAAATCTGTTCCCGCTCAGGAAGCTTAAATATTAGTGTGGTCTTATGACAAATGCAGCACAATTAGTACCATGTCAATATTATGCCGTTTATTTTCTTTTTCACAGTAGCAATGGTTGAACTGTTAAGCAATGACCTTTATAAATTCTTTTTTGATTGAAGGACATTTATCCTGTCATCTAAACAGCAACTCATGCCTGCATGGGTTTGTTCAGTCTGAGGTTATTTATATGACAATACAGGTTTAGCTATGGTTGTGCTTTATTATTTATTGAGTTAGAGGCACTCACGATTTTTTTTTCTGGATACAGAGGCTATCCAACCTTAGGATACATGACAATTTTAACTGCCATCTTTGTATGAGAGTTTCTGAAGCTTGTGGCCGTGCATCTGCACTTGACTATGGTATGCAGTTTGTTGATGATGTCAAAAGGAATGTTTTTTATTATCTTTTTGACTTTGTACATGCTTATCTAGGAATCAAGTACTTATTTTCGTTTTGGTCTTACAAGTTACAATAGGACTATCAATTGGCTAGACCAGCCTGAGGTGACCTGACAATGCTGGGTTGTTCAAGATCAAACTTAGCTGAGCCTGCTGTATTTGAGTTAGCAGGGTCTAACGCAGCTTAGCCTGTTGTAGCCCTTAACTCAAATTGGTGAATTAGACCAATTTTACTGAACTGATTTAACCAAAACCAGTCTTTGTATAGCACTTTTTATTTATATTTATCCAAGCATAAATGCGATTTCTTTTGTCTCTTGTAAGTTAAATTTGAATTTATTACTCGTTCTCCATTGAGCCCAAAGCCCCTATATTGGAGGGCTGGTAATGTACACATGTTAGTGATCAGCATATGACAGTCCAAACTTATTATTGGTCATTAGGGTTGCATCACAGGCCCAAATATAAGCTCTGAAGAGAGCAGGTTTTTTTCCATAAAATTCTAGTACAAGCTTGTATGGTAAGATGATAGATTGTAATGCCATGCACCAATGTATATGACGAAGATATGAATAAGTTGCAAACTAGAAATTGCTAGCAGGCAATTGTTTATTTTATCTTTTGTTCTGTGAATTTAGGTTTAAAGGCCTTGTGGAAACACAACGTTTATGGGCTAACTCCAACAATTGGTTCTGCTCATTATTTATTGGTGAGTGGTGGGTCACATTTTGCTTTCTTCATCCAGATCAATTAATTAATTGTAACTCTTCATTGCAGTCATATGCCAAAGAGCACAATGATGCTAAGCTCATGGTAAAGATCATGCAAACATTGCAAAAGAACTCATTACCACTGCAACCTGGCACTGCAGACATTGTCTTCAGGTGCTTTAAAAATATAGATTTTGGCTTTAGTATGTTTGCTTATATTACTGTTTATTAATGTTTACCAGTATGTGATCGATAACATCACCTTTTTAAAACTAAGAGTTATGTTTTTCTATGATTCAAGACTTGTCATTATTTACTGGAAGTGCTTGTCAGTTACATGTCCAATTTGTTGTCCTAGAGCAGAGCTCAATAAATGAGATTTTTTTTTCAAATATTTTCTTTCGTTAATGAACACCATTTTCCATGATAACATTACTCTTGAGGGAACTCAAAAGCCATTATGTTTTTGTTTATATGTGTCATTATGAACTGTTGGCCATTGAATCTTTTTAAAGCATCTTTTAGAAGAGATGCCTGTAATAGATATTCTATATATACTGTTCCTTTGCAGTGAACAAATAAAACTAGTTATGCCAATTTTAGTCTGTTAACTCAAATAAGAAAGGCCATGATGGCCAAATTCCAATCAGTATAACCAGTGTGTCTGGGCTATTTAAATACATTGACCAATATCCAAAAGTTTCCTATATAAATGAAAAGTTATCATTAGAGCATTAAAAATTATTATATTCAAGCTACTTAACATGTAAATCATAAACATGGGCTTGGCATTTTGCAGCATTTGCTACAATACAAACAAATGGGATTTGATCTCAAAATATGCAAAGAAATTCATCAAGGCAGGGGTAAAACTTCATAGGGCTGCATTTGATATCTGGATGGAGTTTGCAGCAAAAGTTGGTATGACCCTTATTCTTTTTTTTCTGTATAGTGGGAGTCTATATTCCATAACCTACTGGATGGTCTTTCTACATGTGTGTGCTATTATTGTGAATTTCATTGGCAGGCTACAAGCCTTTGTTACAAAGTTTAGTGCGTGTTAAGTTTGCTTCTTGTTCTTTCATTGGAGATATAAGCATCCCATCTCTTTAAAACCTGTTGCAGTTGTTCCATGCATGTTATGAATGATTTCTTGATTAATTAAGTTTATGCAACTCTAATTTATTTCAAATTGGTATTCTTTTTCTATTTTGAAGCATTTTATTGTGGTATTCATTCAGAAAATGATTATTTGAACCTAAGCAGAAGTTTTTACTGTGATCCTCCTCTTGTTAGATCGTGGCTGTCTCAGTTTAGCATACATACAATGATCATTTTAGTGGGATTGTAGTACCCTGTGAACAATTTAATGTTGTCTAGGTGGTTCATAAGTGTAAGCTTAATTTAAAAGATTGTTGACATTTGTGCAGGAGATGCAGAGTCTATATGGAAAATTGATAAAATAAGGTCAAAGCTTGTGAAACAGCATACTCTCGCAACTGGCTTTGCTTATGCAAAGGTAAACATTTTTCCTTCTGATACTTTATATCACATGGTTGTTAGATTATGTTAGCATAGTGCTCATCTTTCCTAGTGAGTAACACACATAAACTGTAATTTATTTTTTTTTATGCCTACTAGATTGTACCTTGATTCTTTTAGTTTGTGCCATCTACTTTCCTTAGAATCACAGGCAGTTGAGTTTTTCAATGATATTACTTCTTTAGTTTGGTAATGGCTAATGCTACTACCCTTCCATTACCCATTTCTATCTATGGTAAATGCACAGCATTATTATGATACATTGTTTATTGTACTATCCAGTTTTGTGGCTCTGATTCAAGTCTATTACAGGGTTTCCTTCTTGAGCATAATCCTGAGGGTGCTGCTGCTGTCATTCAACTTCTCTATCAGGTACGAACTATTTATTGGTTGCCATCATCCATGACATAAAACCTGTGAATTGTATTTAAAACTAATTACTGGACAAATGCTAAGTTTTGTTCTTTGAATGCTGGATCTCCTGTAGAGAAAGGGTTAAATAAGCTCTCTTACATACTAAAAATAATGACAGTTTAGTGTCACAAATCCTTGGATGTGAAGTAATTTGTCCATGGACCCACATTATATTTTCACTAGAAAAAAACCAATATATTTACATATGTAAATCTTTTATCTGAGGCTATTTCTTTCATTGGCTTAGACTCTTCCCCACCAAAAGAAGCCAAGTTTCACTGAGGAACTTCAGAAACTTGTCAATGAATGGCCATTGGAGGTGGTAAAAAGACAAAAGAAAGAAGACAGAAAGGTACTCTTTTGAGCTAATGCTATTTACAGGGAAAAGGAAATGATTGAATAAGCAGTGTCATTTCTTGGTTGATCATCAATTTCAAAATATAATCTCTCCTATGAACAATAGCTTTTCTTTTTACTGCTAAACATCCAAGAATCATCAATGCAGAATCACCTTGTTTTCTCCAATTGATGTCATCTAGCTTTTCTTCGAGCTAAGATGAAATGCATTTTCTTTTTTATTCCAAACATTTGATAAATATACCCACCTGTAGTAAATGAAATTTGAGAATTGAAGCTTCCATGTGGTTTATTTTGTGATTCTAACTAGTTTGGATTTTTTAACATTGATCAGGCACTAGAAGATTCACTGAAGAATGATATACCTGCAATGATCAATTCTTTGTTAACTAATGGGTTGGATGTTCCAATCAACCTGGATGGCCAGAAAAGTTGAAATAGCAGCCTTAGTGTGCGGTTTTCCTGAATTATCTTCTACCATCAATGTTGTCAACTGGAGGCCGTTCCATTTTTGAGGGAAAAGAAACAAAAGATGGAATTCTTCACCTCTTCTTCCTATAAAGTCAGCATTGTGCAGTCTCTATTTTGTTAAAATCAACCTAGATTTTGGTTGCTGTAGCCGATTAACTCAGCTACTTTGTCAGCAATTATTGTCAGGCATACATCTACGAGTTATGCTTGGACAGTAAATTTTTTGGAGGAAAAAAAAAAGAGAGTATTAATTTTCTAAAGCAGCAATCGCTGCAGGTGCTACTATTTTTTCGTTTAAAGGCAATGGTTTACCTTTAAAACAACATCATTTGCTTTTGAACTAGGGTGATTTATATATTAAAAAAAAAAAACACAGTTCTCAAAGTGGAGAGTTTGTGGAGACGAGAGCAAATAGTAAAATTTCTCGTTCACTCCTTGCGTATGTAATATGTATGTGTGTGTGTTGTACAACAAGATTACAAAAAAGCACTCAATAAGTTACAAAATTGAAAATAATTTTAAAAAATTTAAAAATTAAAATCAAAGGGCAGCAAAGTAAAATGGTATTATTATCTCATGAAACCGACGCAACGCTTCTCCACGAGCTCGTTCACTGAGACTGAGAGCAAGCCAGCCATGGCCGCTGTGGCGTTCCGCCCTTGCCCCGTTCTCCCAGCGTTCCCAGCGTGGACGCGCACGCGAACTCCAGCTCGCGTGCGCGCGGTGGCGGAGCAAAAGAGTACGCCTCTCGCGCCCGTCTCCACCCCCTCCTCCGCTCTTCCGAAGAAGAAGGTCGCCCCCTCTCTCACCTTGCTTTCTCCATTCGCTTTCCGATAATCTGAATCTAGGTTTTTCCTCGTATTTGTTCCTTGTTTTTGGTTTGCAGGTTTTGGTGCCTGTAGGGCTGGGGAGTGAGGAGATGGAAGCTGTTATTCTGGTCGACGTCCTCCGCCGTGCCGGTGCTGATGTTGTCATGGCGTCCGTCGAGCCGGAGCTCGAGATTCAGGCCTCTTCTGGAACCAAGCTAGTCGCGGATACGCACATTTCGGATTGTGCCGATGAGGTGTTCGATCTCGTGGCTCTTCCGGTTTGTGGATTTCTTTTATCCTTGTATCATGTTCTGTTCCTTTCTTTTTGTTTTTGTTTTTTTTTCTTGTGTTAAAAAATCAGTTCAGGTGTTACATGAAATTTAATGAACTGTTAACTGAATCATGTGAATTTTGCAATTACCTACAGCTCTAAGTTGCTTTGATTTAATCTGAATTTAATGATTCTCGTGGTACTGAGACAACAATTTCGGCGGTGTTTTTTCAATGCTGATGGCTTTTAATTGGAAACTTTTGTTGATTTTGGTGCTGGGCTGTATTGTGTTATTTTCTGATACAGATTATATGGACAAAACAAGGTACCTTGCAATTTGCAAATAAATATTTTAAAATTTCTCTAGATGATTGAAGTTGGAGCTAATGTGGTGTTTGTAATTTTTGCTCTTTCTTTTTCACATTGAGTATGATTGCTCATTAAGAATGCCCATTCTATCTTTTACAGAGAATGATTGTAGAAATGCTTTAATTTCTTTTAATATTATGAATGTTAGGGAGGAATGCCAGGCTCTGCACGATTAAGGGATAGTGAAATTCTTCGACAGATCACAGTTGAGCAAGCTGAGAAAAAAAGATTGTATGGTGCCATATGTGCTGCTCCTGCTATTGCTCTTGGACCTTGGGGTCTTCTCAAGAGAAAGCATGTAAGCATTAGAGCCTGCTGGCACCACGAGTGTTTTAAACTTAGTGACAACATCTGAAGTTGTCCTTTTGGTTCTCATAAATGGTTATTTGCATTGAAAGGTGACTGGCCATCCGGCCTTCAAGGACAAGCTTCCCACTTTTCGCTCAGTTGATTCAAACATCCAAGTATCTGGTGAGCTAACAACAAGCCGTGGTCCTGGGACAGCCTTCGAATTTGCTTTGTCATTTGTTCAACAATTATTTGGTGATAGTGTGGCAGCAGAAGTTGGAGGAATTCTGGTTACCTCTTATTATGATTCTTCTTTCTTTTTTTTATATTGTCATTAAAAAAGTTGCTCTCTCTCTCTCTCTCTCTCTCTTTCTCTCTGAATTATCACTTTCCTTAAAACCTTAAAAATTTTAAATAATGATCGTGTAAACTCTTCATGTCAGGGCAGAATTTGGATAGCTAGTAAAGAATAACATCCAAGATAACTTCTATAAATTATCTCTTGCGTAAGTCATTGTTTGTTGGTGAAAGAGGCATGCGATAGAAGTATGTTTTCATTCCAGTGAAAGCTGAGTGATAGTCTACTTTTAATTGAGGAACCAAAAAATTCAATGAAATATAAGCACTTAAATCTGTTTTTGTCCTTGCCACGATTGATTTAGTAATAGGACTAATTAAATGCTTTTTACTTTACATTTTAGACATGTTTTAGGCAAAAGCACATTTTTCCTTAGATGAGTAACACCTGGCTATATGAATTTGAAGAAGTGAATTTACTCAGGTATTTTTCAGGATTTAGGCTTACCTGCTTTTGTACTTAATTTAAAGAAAATTAGTTCTTGTTGTGAGAACAACTTGTGCCCTTTAATTGAGATGCATGATTGCCATAATGAATTATTGTATGATTGAGATTTTGATCCTAATTTTTTGTTGAGAGAAAACTCAGCTTATTTTCTTTTAGATGGGTAAACTTATTTATTTCCTGAATCTGCTTTCTACATTTCTTGTTTGTACAGCTGATGAAAAATGACGGTGACCACCATAGGAAGAAAGAAGTCAATAAAATTGATTGGTCTTTTGGTCAGATCCCTCATGTAAGAGGATTTTTTTATGTCTTTAATTTTTTTTTTAGCTGGCATTGTTTATCTGAAATGTGTATGGCACCATATTTTCACTCAGCAATGATGTGGCAATATGAAGCTAGTTAGAGCAGAATACAGCATATAACACAAGGATTTTTAAAGAACCATGAATGATTTATGTGCTCTTGTAACTTTCCTTGAAATTTCTGAACAGGCTCTTATTCCAATTGCGAATGGCTCAGAAGAGATGGAAGTAGTAATGTTGGTTGACATACTAAGACGGGCTAAGGTGGATGTTGTGGTTGCTTCAGTCGAGAAGTCTAAACAGATTGTAGCATCTCAAAATACAAGGATTGTTGCAGACAAGTCTATATCGGATGCTTCTGGCACAGCTTATGATTTGATTATTCTTCCGGTAGGATGCACCCAGGATTTTTTATTTCTTCTCCGTTAGGCTGTAGAATACTATTAATTATGCCCATTTTTCCGCAGAAATGTTCTTAATGTGCATTTTCCTTCTGCTGACTTTTGGAATGAAAATGCTAAGCAAATGTCAGTATCTCATTCTTTCTAAACCAAATTTTTTGGAATTTAAAAATTTTCAGGGAGGAGTTACTGGTTCTGAGAGGCTTCAGAAGTCCAGGATCTTGAAGAAGTTGCTAAAAGAACAAAAGCTGGCAGGAAGGATTTATGGCGGGATTTGTTCATCACCTTTTGTCCTGGAAAAGCAAGGTCTTCTAAAGGTAAACCATGATGAATCAATTCCTCACTCTCAGAATTGAACAATCAGCAAATGTTGATCCTCAGTTATGTTCTCATAACAGGATAAAATGGCCACTGCACATCCTACTGCTATTTCCAAGCTTACTGGCCAAGTTGATGATGAAACCGATGTCATAATCGACGGGAATCTTATTACCGGCAGAGGCCTTGTGACCGTAATGGACTTTGCACTGGCTATCGTCAACAAGTTTTTCGGCCTTCCCCGAACTAGAAGTGTGGCTGAAGGACTTGTTTTTGATTACCCGAAAAACTAGTATTGAAGTTGATAACTCCATGCAGCTAACATATACACTGGGACTAAGATTACCATGTTAATGCCTACCGACATCATCATATGAAAGATCACTTGAAGCATTCCAGGTTTGCTATTTTCCTGGAAAGAATTTATGTAGAGTTCTTAATTTGAATTCTTGTTCCGAAAAATAAAAATCTTATTTTTCCACAGTAAATTGCATTCACTTCAGTCTTTGAACATTCAATAGAGAGTAGTAGTTATAAATGCAGCTTCTCTTGAGCATATGAGAGAAGCGTATGGACTTGAGTCAGCTGCGGGCGTGCACATCGACCCGGCGCCTCCGCAGCATCCACGCCCTTCTGATCATCTCCGGCCGCATCCGTGATGTTTTCTTCCCGACCACTCTCGTTTGCCTCTACTCCCGCCTCGGGGACCTCCGCTCCGCGACCCTATCATTCGCTCAGACTCCCAACAAGAACATCTTCTCCTTCAACTCCATCATCGCTACGTACATCCACCATGGCCTTCCTCTCGATGCCGGCCGTTGCTTCAGAAGTCTCCTCCTCGCTGGCCCCAGAGTTAGGCCAGATGAGTTCACCTTCCCTGTTGCTTTAAAAGCTTCATTGGACTTGAGCTACGGCAAGGCGATGCACTCATTGGTAGAGAAGCTGGGTTTGGGGTGGAATGTCTTCGTTTCGTCCAGTTTGATGCACGTGTATTCAAGATTTGGGGCTGTGAGGGATGCGGAGAAGGTGTTTGTGGAAATGCCTGAGAGGGATTCTGGAGCATGGAATGCAATGGTATCCGGGTTCTGTCAGAATGGAATGGCTGATGATGCAATCAGCGTTTTCTCGGCAATGGTTGCCGAGGGAGTGAGGGTTGATCGAGTGACTATTGCCAGTGTCCTGCCAGTTTGCGCTCCATTGGATAATTTCCTTCTGGGTGTGGCGATCCACGTGTTGGCAATCAAGCAGGGGTTGGATGTTGAGCTATTTGTTTCCAATGCTTTGATTGATATGTATGCAAAGATGGGTTGCGTTGAGGGTGCACAGCAGATGTTTGATTATATGCTTGATAGAGATTTGGTCACTTGGAATTCTATAATTAGTGCTTATGAGCAGGCTGGTAACCCGCATACTGCTCTTCAGCTTCATAGCGAGATGCAGAGAAGTGGTGTTCAGCGGGACGTGCTGACTCTGGTGAGCCTGGCATCTGCTGTGGCTCAAGCCGGGAATGCCATGAGTGGTCTATCAGTCCATGCTTATATCACCAGGAGAGGTTGGGATGTGGATGATATAATTGCCGGAAATGCCATTGTTGATTTGTATGCGAAACTAGGCAAGGTGGACTTGGCTCAGAGAATGTTTGATAAAATGCCAGTGAGAGATGTAATCACCTGGAATACTCTACTAACAGGCTATTCTCAGAATGGACTTGCCAATGAGGCAATTGGAGTATATGAAACCATGGAGCAAAGTGAAGGGATTAGACCGATTCAGGGTACACTGGTCAGTGTATTGCCAGCGTACTCACACCTCGGCGCCCTGCAGAAAGGGATGAGAATCCATGCGCAGGCCATGCGGATTGGATTGCATTCAGATGTTTACGTCGGCACTTGCCTGATAGACATGTACGCAAAATGTGGGAGACTTAATGAAGCGGTAGCTTTATTTGAAGAAGAAATACCACGAGCGAGCTCAGGGCCATGGAATGCAATCATAGCAGGTTACGGTATCCATGGGCATGGCGAGCATTCACTGAGGATATTTTCACGAATGGAACAAGAAAGGGTGAGGCCAGACAATGTCACCTTTGTTTCGTTGTTATCAGCATGTAGCCATGCAGGGTTAGTTGATGGTGGCCAGAGATGCTTCCATGTGATGCAGACCAAGTATGGGATCATGCCTGTTGTGAAACACTACGCATGCATGGTGGACTTACTCGGCCGGGCTGGGGACTTGGATGCTGCCTATGGGTTCATTAGAACAATGCCCATTGAGCCTGACAGTGCTGTGTGGGGTGCTCTTCTTGGTGCTTGTAGGGTGCATGGCAATGTTGAGCTGGGTGCATTGGCTTCGAAGTTCCTTTTCGAAATTGATCCGGAGAATGTTGGCTACTATGTTCTCCTGTCAAACATGTATGCAAAAGCTGGGGACTGGGTTGGAGTCAATGATGTTCGTTCTTTTGCGAAACGGCGGCACTTGCAGAAGACACCAGGATGGAGTTCCATTGAAGTGAACAACAAAGTGAATGTATTCTTCACTGGGAATCAATCTCATCCCCAGTATGAGAACATTTGCAAAGAGATGGTAATCCTTTTGGCTAAAATGAAGAGCCTGGGCTACGTTCCTGATTACAGCTTTGTACTGCAAGATGTTGAAGAGGATGAGAAGGAGCACATACTGTCAAACCATAGCGAGAGGCTGGCCATTACTTTTGGTCTCATGAACACAGCACCAAAGACTTCAATTCAGGTCTTTAAGAATTTGAGGGTTTGTGGAGATTGCCACAATGCTACAAAGTTCATATCAAGGATTACAGAGAGGGAGATAATAGTGAGAGATTCGAATCGGTTTCATCACTTCAGAGACGGGATTTGTTCATGTGGAGATTACTGGTAATCATCGGTGTTTTAATTTAATCAGCTGATAAAGGATTATTAGTGTTAAACCATTGTGCTAGACAGGCACATGTTAGCTGCAGAGGTTGAGTGGAGAGGAGAGGCGAGGAGAGGAGAGGAGGTTCTTGTTCTTGTCTTTGGATCAGAGGACAAAGTCCATTGAACCAGATCCAACTCCCATACCTCTTGAGTGTGGAGAAACGTAACTTAGTGACGTGCATGAATTGCAAGCGGAAAACCATAGTAAGCAAGTATCATCCATTCATTTGGAGAAGCAGAAACCGCCAATAGGAACTATATAACCATCTCCAAGCACATGCAAGTAGTTAATTATTATCAAACTTAACGAACTAAATGTGCAAGAGTTTGGCCAGTTCGGACAACCAACCTTTTCCTTGTAGGATCTTCCGGCGGACCTACAATTTGTTATCCAACTAACAAGTCCTATCCTTAATTCCATCATGCTCTCATGTCCTTTACCCATTAAATCCATTCCCTAATTAATACAATCAAGTTGAATTATAACCATTTTATTTCATAAAATTAACCAAAAAAAAAAAAACCATCCATCATTTGGTGCTTATCTTTCCCGGATCCCGAGGCATCATCGAAAGGAGGAAAAGGACAAAGATCTTCAGGCGGGGCCCACCACTACCCTCCTCTGTCGTAACGCTATAAATAAGCGCCATCCCATCTCGCTCACTCAAACATCGTTCGAATTCGGAGCTCGTTCCTCGAGCCATGACCGACGTGGATCGCCGCCCCGCCGCCGGCCTTTCTCCCTCCCACGCCGCCGGTCTCCGCCGTCTTTCCACCCGCGCCGCTTCCGCCTCCTCAACCCCATCCTCGTCTGCACCTTCGATCGCAGGCGACTCCCTCCTCTCCGCCGTCCACTCCTCCGGCCTCCCTCTCCTCCCTGCCCTAACCTCCTCGGAGATCGCCCTCGCCGAAGCCATTCTTGGCCTCCCTCTCCCTCCCGATCTCCGATCCCTCCTCTCCCTCACCCTTCCTTTCCCTCTCTGGCGCCCTCTCCCGCGCCTCCTCTCCGCCCTCCGCCTCCCCCTCGCCGCCACTTCCCTCCATCTCTCCCGCCTCCCTTCCAACCCCCTCCTCTCCCCTCCTCCCCCTCTCATCCCCCTCCTCCCCCGCTTCTACCTCCCCGCTCTCCCTTCCCTCGCCGGCAACCCCGTCTTCCTCATCGACGATCGCAAGATCTCCCTCTTCGCCCTTGATCTCCCCGACTTCTTCCACCGCCTCCAATCCCCCCACCGTTCCCCCCTTTCCTCCCGCCGCTCTCCCCGCTGGATCGAGTTCTGGAGCGACGCCGCCGCTGCCGATCGCCGCCGCCGCAGCAGCTCCGCCTCCCCTGACGAGTTCCTCGAAATCCGACCCTCTAAGCTCCCGAACTGGGTCGGCAACTACTTGTGCCGGATCGGCTCCGTCCTCCGCGACGGCGGCTGGGAGGAATCCGACGTCTCCGAGATGGTCCACGTCGCTGACGGTTCCATCGTCGACGGGTACGATGAAAAGGTAGCCTTAGAGAAACTAGTCTTAAAAGCCGATCGCTGCTCCGACTCACTCCGTCGTGCCGGCTGGGACTCCGACGAGGTCTCCGATGCTCTCGGTTTCGACTACAACCCTCCCAGTGTTCGGAGACGCTCGGTGAACTTACCGCCTGGTCTTGCCGCCAAGATTGGGAAACTCGCCGAAGCCGTTTCCCGTTCCTAACTCTACTTTATTTAATATTAATATCTTTTCTTTTTTTTTTAAAAAAAAAGAAATCCTTCTTGTTGTATTGGCGTTGTTGCTTTTTGGGGAAATAGTGAAAAATCTAAATCTAAATATAGACATATAAAGTATATATAAATATATACTATAATATATTATATATTACTCCTATTTATTGCAATATTATGTGTATAATAATGAGGTCATTGTCTGGGATGGAGGAATAGAACACACGCGCGGAAGCGTGATCTTGAGATGGTTCTCTTTTTTAAGGAGAGGCTCAGAAGCAGAGATGGACTCTTAAGCCTGCGACCAAAAGAGAAGCTACGATGGGGACCTTCCCATGCATTATTATTATAATAATAATATACTATGTTATTATTATAATATCTCTATATACATCATTCCATCACTTCTTCATAGAATATATGCTATTATTTTATATATATATATATATCTTTTTTCTTTTTGTTTTTTTCAATGCATGGACCCTGCTCTTTCGCCGTTTTGAAGCATACTCCGAATCAAATCACTCTTTCCTTTTCTTTAAAAAACAAAAAAAAAAAGAAAAATTCTTTTTTGTGGAAACATTATTGACAAAATGTTACTATTTGAATCTGTAACCAATCTTTTTGTTTTAGAGCGAGAGAAAAAATAAAAAACACCACAATGATTTAAATACTTTATATATTTATCCTGATATATATATATATATAGGGACAGTATGTTATAGTTAGGTGAAGAGTGTGATTTCTCATTAATTAAAAAGGATGGAATGAGGCTATCAAAGAATGGGAGAGGAGGGGGTCATGCATGGCCCAGAATGACCTAACAAAAAAAGGATGGGAGTGACCCCTCACCATCTCTTACTGTGGTTCACCGAACCATGCCAAATCAGTGTGATCTAATGACATGACATGAATAGTCTCTCACAAGGGTATCCCTTTGAAAAAACTCTTTTATCTTTTTCCTGGTTTCTATCCTCTCACAACTCACCAAATTATATATGCACATATTATATATAATATAATAATTAGGAAGACAGGTGAAGGACAAATAATGTGAAGTCCAAACCAATGTGGTATGGAATGTGGATGGCCAAATAATGTTAAATGGACTGTTATATATCTTGGTGGGCAAGTGGCAAAAGACATTGGGACAAGACTAGCATGGTCCTGTTCTACTTCTATCATTGCAAGCAATGTACAAACTATCAAACCTTGTCTTAGCCTACACAAACATGTTTTTCATATCATCTTGATTAGATTTTCCTGACCTTCAGGATCAATTTCATAAAAGTACACTAGTGGCCAGTTTTCATTAACATATATATATAATCATCATACATTCACATTTTTAATTATATGTATATATATGGGCATTTTTCTCTAACATATCAATACTAAATAGTCAAGCAGTGTACAAACTATCAAACCTTGTCTTAGCCTACCAAAATTATTTATATGTGTAATTTATTTTAATAATTTTCTAATAAAAATTAGCATAATTGTTTTCTTGTCATCTTTGCAAATAAATATAGGGATTCAAAACTCAAACTTTAATTTGTAACATCAACCAGATTTACTTTCTGTAATTTTAATATGGTATTCTTTTAAAGAAATTTTAATGCTAATTATGTTCGTTTTCTTTATAATCTTATATGTTACATTTTTTTTATATATGTTTTTATAGCTTTTTCCCCCTTTATTTTTAATACTAATTATTTTTTAAAACAATTTTACATTATCTAAATAAATAGTGGCCTGTCATCTCTCTCTCCATGACAAAATATGGGAACAGTGCTGTCCAGTTGCCGGGATGAATGAGAAGAATAGTAGTGATGAGTGGAAACACAAAAGCAGTGAAATGGAGACATGGTCCATGAATTGGAGAACAAAGGAAAACAGGCCACCTGAGCTGCTTTTGAATATGTTTTCTTTGGGTGGCATGTATATAAATTTCCATGCCTTGCATCCATCACCATTCTTATTGTTCATGGACAGTGACCATGCATACGTGATTCACTGTTCCATAATTATGTGCATGATCACCCATATCCATATGCCATCACTCTCATGCACACTTGTCATCTATGCTCCATGTGGATACCACATTATCTCCTTTCTTGGCCTTTTCTATTCCTATTTTCCAAGGACAATTAGAGGCCTGCTTTGGCTAATTATTTCTGGCCACTAACGTTACTAGTGAACCATGTTTTTTCAGTGGTTTCTCACATAATTCTTATCATATTTTTATTTTTCAATATTTAATTATTTTTTGGTCGTTTCTATATATCCATGACTTGATTAGTGAATTAATGCCATGGCAGACAAAATTTAATTGGTTCTCTACCTCAATTAATAGCATCCATGTCATGCAGTCAAACTTGAATAGCTGTTATTATTTTTTATGTTTGTTCTGTTTGTGCTTAAAATTTGGATAGGTATTAAAAATGGGATGAAATAACAAGAAAGGTTGTGCCTAAATTTAAAATTAGTTTGGCAGAGCCATAGAGTTGCTTAATTATGCATGGATCAGTAACTTTGTTTTCTAATAAACTATTTTTTTCTTTTTTTATAAATACATCCGTAATTTATTTTACATTAATGAAAAAAATAAAGATAAAATCGTTGAATTTCAATTAAAATCAAATTACTGACACTCTTGAACCCAGTCAAATGATGTATTTACTACAACCAAAGAACTCAAAACAATCTACTAGTGCTTCTTTTCTCTTACCCCGTCCAACATTTTTTTTAAATAAAACCTTCATCCTTTTCATATCTTAATAAACAATATGATCTACCAATCATTTCCAAATTAAAATCATAAACACATATCCATCAAAAAGTTAAAAAAAAAAAAAAAAAAAAAAAAAAACAGAGAGAGAGATTCAAAATTCACTTTATTCTCCCTCATTTTCCATCTAAAAACAAAACCTATAGGCAGGCATTCAATGTTCCACACACAAACAGCCGCCCCCTATAAATAGGTCCTAGATGCCAAAACAATAGGAAAGAGAGGAGTCCATCCCGCACGTGACACTCCTCACTGCCCTCACCGTCTTAAGTTAAATCAATCAATAAATAAAAAATAACAAGTTAACGTCACACAGCCACTGGCTACGACTACCACTGCTATTCGCCCGTGTCGACCGGGTACCACCGACCGACCCAACCAGAACTCGCCTTTACAGATTCGGACACGGATCTAACCACGTTCTCCTACGTGGCACCCTCCCATTGGTTGGTTCACAACTCAAATAAGACATATAAAACCTAGACGTTTAAAAACATAATAAATAACTCTGTCGGACAAACTCCAAGCATGGGACCGGCACACTGTTTGTACTGCATTCTTCTCTTCTTTTCAGTCAAATGGACCATGCCACCATTGTTTTAAATAATAACAACTATTATTTTCTATCCCCTGTGACTGTGAGCGTTAAATTTTGAAATAAATTGGTAATATGATAGTTGTGATATAACAAATTTTATCATAAAAATAACAAGTACAGTAAATATAATTCATCAGGGTTGGCTACAAACAGATCCATCATCTACAAGAAGACATGGTAGAATTCGGAAGTGAAACATGTTACACAAAATTCAAGTACCTTCACACTCTATAGCAGCAGCAGCAGCAGCAGCAGCAGCAGCAGCAGGTGACACACTTACATGTTCAATATCTGGTTTTACTTCTTGTCCTGTTCAAAAGAATGGACACCAGCTTAGAGAACTTATCAATGTAAAACCTTTAGGTTAGTGCAAAAGCATCAATACATTATAATACCTTGGAGAGCGGGAATGCGAATGGGACCTGGATCGGGAACGATGCCTCCGAGGGCTCCTGCTCCGACTTCTGCTGTCACGGTACCTTCTGCATAGTACACAAGGCAAAGAATTATTGCAAAACTTCTATTGGAAAGCAAAAGGCTTAAAAATAAACTTGGTCTTAGTTGCTGTCCTTGGAGTCTTAGGGGAAGAGCAGACATTCAGACCACAAAACAAAAGAGACAATTAAAAAGGAAAAGCATGTTTCTTGGATCACCCAAGAAACTGAGCTAATGCTTTATTGACCCAGGTTTCAAAAGCACATATACCAAAAGGAAAAGTTAAAAAAGCAAATGTAAGAAGAGGCTTTCATTTATCTAAGAGCTTAACATTATTTCAAAATTTCGACAGTTGCTGCTGCACAGAAAATTATGATCGGAGAACATGACCAAACAGTAGGAAAAAAACATGTGAATGTGGGAAGTTGTTAGACAATAGTAGCATTATAAGTAAAGCAAGCACATAAGTCCAATTAACACAAGAAGTTCCATCCCATTAAATAAAATTAACATATCCAGTAATTATCGACAAAATTAAGAGTAGCATGAGCGACTTGTATAAAGATACATAAGAACATCATAAGTGTTGCAAGGCAAGGCCATCTATGATCAATGATCAATGACAAATTGACAATAATCTTGTAACAAACGAACTAATCACAAAAAAATTGCTTATATTTCAAGCAGAAGAATAGACAAGCTGAAACATGAAATGCCATTTCCCCTGGAGGAAGACAGAAAGATATACAAGTGAGAAGGAAAATACAAATACCTTGGTGGAGAAGGGCTTCTGCTGCTACTATGGCTGCGGTGCCTGTAGCGAGATGTCCGACTTGCTTCTGCAATCTTTTCCCGCCTTTGACGTTCTTGTTCCTTCTTCTTAGCCATCTCAACAGCAGAATCTTTGCGAACTAGAGATACAGCAATCACATATAGAAAAAAAATTCTTTAAGAATCTATCAATCTCCCAAAAGAACCAAATGATAAAAAATAATTAAGGTAGTACCTTTCAAATTTTTATCATAGCATGGTATCAAAAAAAAAGTCACTTCATTGCTGATAATACACTAGTGTTAGAAACCTTACTTTGCTTGTTCAGTTGTTTACTCATAATCCTTTTCAGCCGTTCTTGGGGTGTTTCCTTCTTCTCAGCCTGCAGGGTCTTTAAGGACCCACCAGGAGCAGCCTTGCTAAGTTTTGCCATTGCCGATGAGGTGCTAGAATTTCAAAAAATATTTAGTAGTAAAAAATCATGATGACATGAAACATACCAGCATTAATTTCACAAACAATAAAACTGAGTTAGTGATAAGCATAAACAAATCAAATAATTCGAACTTTCAATTAAATAAACATATAAATCAACCAAGACAACTAAAAGAATGATATGATTTGAAAGCCATAACAAAAGGCTTCAAACTGTTGCATAGTGCCAATTCATTCGCAAATGAAAAAGGAGATAAAAAAAGTACAAAAAAAAAAAAAAAATCTTGCCTACCGAAAAACAATACAAGCACTAAGGGCAATAATAATGCACATGGTCAAGCTCCCGTAAGGCGTTTAACAGTAGTAGATTCAGATCTACATAACATATCCGTCAATCATGCTTGAATCAAGACTAACACTACACACCATAGTATGATGCTACAAGGGAACAGCCCCACAGCATTCCAGTTTGCTAAGAATTGGCAAGAGACCGGCATTAAAAAAACACACAACTGACAGTACTGGATTGCACAGGTAATGAATTACCTCACTAATGGCTTCGGCACTTTATTTTTCTCTTGTTCAACTGACAGAGCAGATGCAGGATCAACGTGAAGTGCCTCAAGGATTCGCTCACTTGATGGCCTGCAAAAGGCTACAACATCAGACATATCCATATCAATAGTTCAAACACTTACGAACAGGCATTTTGATGCCTTCATACAAATCTATTTTATTAGAAGGTCTGCAAGTGTGCTTTTGGAGGAAACAACCATCCTTCCATATGGACACTAAGGAGGCATATCCTAGTCAAACCTAATGAAATACCCTCCCCTACGCAGTTCAACCCCTATGCTTCACCTATCCCCATACCCCAATAGATCAGCTCTAGGAAACCAGAACGATCACCAGAATAAGCTGCAGCACAGAAAACATTGTCCAATCTATCTTGGCAAGTAATAAAGGTCCAGTGCCCCGACCGGTTCAGAAGACCAGCTTGCAATGGAGATGATGGTGGGGAGATTCCTTCCAGTTTGGGTTCACCCATGTCATTCGAACTCCCAAATTCAGTAATGTACTCAATTTTGGGAGTCTTTGATTTGCTTCGGAGTGTGCTATCAGAATGTAGACCACGATCATGTCTCCTTGAGTATGGAGAATGTGAGTGAGACCTAGACCTTGATCAATCACAATAGCAATCCAATTAATGAAAGCTAATAGCTCAAGAAGTAACTCAAAATAATTAAACATAAAGATCTTAAAGATAATCCCCATACCTTCTGGATCGAGGATAAGCTTCATATGTGGGACTTTGACGAGGCTCCCTAGAGAAGTTAATAAGCAGAATTGAAATGAAGTATTAAATTGCGATATAAATACTTTCACTGAATAACTTTATTGCAAAAGAAGAATGCTAAAAACAGAACTTTTACAGTTTTACCTGTAAGGATCACGCCGAAGTGGCCTTCCTGTAGTTAATGCAGCTTCCCTCTCTCTCCCCCTTTCCATCTGAGATGCCTTCCTTCTTTCCTTGCGGCTTAGTTTTTTCTGCAGATTTTTGGATTTAAGTCCCAAATCATGTACTCTGGAAAAATACAAAAATGATGCAAGTTAACCTACAATTGCTGGATCCCCTCTGATTATTTCCTTTTGTCGTTTCTCTTCCTCCTTGGCCTTTTTGTCCATATAAACAAGCCAGTTATACCTTTTAATACCAAAATCTTTAGCGATTATTTCCATTCCTTCATCATTGCTGTCATCGCTACTGAAGTCCTTTTCATCGTCCTCTTCCTCCTCCTCATCATCATCACTCTCTGAGATATGTGATTCCTCATTGCCATCTCCTTTGTAGGAGAACCCTACCTGTGAGTATGAACCTCTATTTGCTTGCGTCTGTGATGACTGTGTTCTGTCCAGATAAGAAAGGCAATCTGTAATCCAGTAGTAAGAAAGACAAAGAAATTCATCAATGCAGTCCATGTCTTACAGCTTTTCTAAGGGCATGGAACAGCTGAGAACAAAATACAGACCTTCATCCATAATTTTAGCTTTAATGTGATCCAATTTCTATATTATACATGTTCAAAAAATGATTTGCTCCCAAAATATTCATAAATTATTTGAGAAACTTTTAACTAATCAGAGAGGCATACAAGTGTTTTGAAAGAAATCAACAATGTGAGAAAGTCTACTGGCTATCACTTAAGTTGTCACTCAGAAAGTTCTTAAGATTTATAATGTAATACATATCAAAGGGCAGAAAGGTAAACATGGAAAAAATCTAGAGACCAACACAAATAAGTACTTGTTTTAAAGCATCCAGCAAATAGGCTACCGGTCAATGTGAGATTAATTAAATATAACCAAATAAGATTTGAACTCAACCAAGGCTCAAGAAACTTAGCCCATGATGGGTAAGAAGGCACATGAGCATCACACTTAGCTACATGAAACTAACAAGTAAAATGATCAAACCTCTCCAATGCAAAAGGTGCAACAGCCTTCGCCTCCAATTCTTGGGAAACATTGTGCATAGCTTCTTCATCAGTAACTGCAGACGATTAAAAGTTAATCAAAAAGAAACCAATTCACTCCAAACATCTATAAAACATCACTGCATTATTTAAAAGAAAAGAAAGAACAAAGGATCTCATTCCATTTATTATTAGACAAAGTGAGTAAAATAGTAACAAAACAAGAAAAAAAATACAAATCAAAGAAATACCGACATCCTCTACGCTGATGCTTAATTAAATCCCGGTAACGCTCAAAATTAACAAACTCTTCTAATTCTTCTTCTTCCTCAGACTTTTCTTGAGCCCTATAAGGCCGGGACTCAGAATCTCTAATAAAATCAAGAAGAGCACGACCATCAAATCTGCCAAAAAAAGCAACTTTCAGTTTCAGAACTCTTCACAAATAATATAAACTCAGGGAGGACTCACCTGTCAATCAATATATTCTGTTTTCCATTCCAGGGGATCCTGAAACATAGATAAATTTAGAAATATATTAATTTTTTTAAAAAAAGACACCAGCAGTGATTCCAAAAGCCAAAAGGAGGATAAAGAACAGTTCTCCATGCCAAATCAATCATAGAATTGTATCAAAATGAACATAAAATATCGAAGAATGGGCAAAGTCGCTTTCCATATATTTTATACAACAATACACAATATGGCCACAGAATTATAATCTTTATTAATGCAGATACTTCTTTAATGCTTATTTGGTCGTGAAAGATCTACACCCTGTATGACTTAATTTATTCATACATTTTCCTGCAATCAATCTCCTTCTACGTTGGTAATAGATAGCAAAACCAATATAGGCATGTTACAAACCAATTTGATCATATAATTCCCTCTAATAAGGTAATTTCAAGCCGACCAAAAGAGGCTCGCAAAATCCATCGACACAAGCAGGAAAATTTCCCCCTTGGTTTCACCAAGCAATATAAACTATGAACAGTAATCACAACTGGATCAAAAAGAATGAAAAAGATAAGAAATGAAAAGAAGCCACATAAGGCACGTACAAGCCCTGCTGATCCTGAGCTGCTTGGTAGAGCCCATCATCGCGGTGGGTGCGGCAACGAGTACCGACAACCTGGAGCGACTGTTGGGGATCACCACGGCGGCGAGCAAGGTACACAGCACGGCGCTGCGCCCGTCGCCGCGCGGCGTCCATGAGATCGTGAACCTTGCGCTCCGATCTCCGAGCCTCGTGCCACATCTTCGCGTTGGAAACCCTAACCCTAGCTCTGATGGAGAGAACAGCAACGATGCCGCGAAGAAACAACTCAATCCCGCGATCTCTCTCTCTAAAGGCCAACTTTCTGGGCTAGTTTGGGCCAGATCACTTGGGCCGTGGCCCTTTTACAATTTTTTAACATTTTTTAAAATTAAAAAATAAAGGAAAAATTATCAGATATTCAATTTTTGGGCATCTTGGATTTTAAACTAAAGTCTAGATATGAATAGATGTTATATTTTGAACATCTGGTCAGTTATAATTAGCTATGTAAATAGTGTTAACATTTTTATATCCTAATATTATTTTTTCTTGGATGCCGCTATCTTATGTGGGCCAGCTATTAAAATATAAAATTACATAAAAGCATTGATATGATAGAAGAAGATAATTAAACAAATGATTGATGAATTTATACTTGTAATTTGTCACATCATCTTTTTGCTTTCAAATGAAAATCAAATTTTCATCCACTTTATTTCTGGAGGTTTTTTTTTTTATAGATCGTAGGATAGGAAGGATGGTGAATTTTAAGATAAATATATTTTTATTATAGCCAACTGAAATGCTTTGCTTTAATATTTATCTATGTATTTTTTAAATTTTGAAACGAAATTAGTAGTTCTATATGAATCCAGAAAACTGAAGAAAGATTCATTCAGCCGAGTCCAAAAAAAATCTGGACTCGGTCCAACAGGAATAAACCGGAACTCGGCCGAGTGGGTGGGCTAGACGTCAGGCGACGTCACCCGCTTCCGAGTTGGCTCAGCAAGAAGATTTTTTTGCCGCCTAAAAATATCCCAGGCGGAGATATTATGACTTGCACCACGTGGCACTTTACGATGCCGTGAGACACGTGTAAAGCGGTGACACGTAGGAGGCCTTTGGGACCCACTCCGCGAAAAAATGCATCATTTTCCTCCCTTCGGTTTCTCTTCTCCCTTTGTCTCCCCCCATTTGGTTCTCCTTCTCCTCCTCCTCCTCCTTCTCGTTTCTGGGGATTTTGTGAATTAAATTGGTGGGAAAGAAGTGATGGATGAGGATTGCAGGCACGATCGGCGATTAGAACCTCAGGGGATTGAAAGTCTCAAGGTAATTATAAGTTTTTTTGGGGATCTTTTTTAGTGTGTTTATGATTTTTTAGAATGGATTCTCTAGAATGTGATTTTATTGTTGTTGATTCTTTGGGTTTTGTGCGGTGGTTTGTGATTGGGGGAAAAGGCATGGATTTGATGAAAATGGTGGGTGGTTTTTGAGGTGATTGAGGCAATTGATTTGTATGTGGAGTCATTAATTTGACTTTTTTTTTCTTGTTATTTCTGGTTCTGTTGGTTTTAGATTTGATTGATGGGGGGTTTTGTTTCTCTCTTTTTTTTTTTTTTTTTTTTTTTTTTGGTTTTCTATTTTGGAAACAAGGGTTTGATGATAGGATAGTGCATATTATGGTCCGAAATGACAGGTTTGAAGCAGTTTGCTTGATTAAATGAATGTTTAACAGTTGATTTGAAGTTGCGCTTTAGTTTTTGGGGCGCACTTTTTGTTGTTTTCTTGCTGTACATGAGGAATCTTACCTGTTGAACGTGGGTTGCATTATTCCAAGAGGTACTGTGTGGGAAATTGTGAAAATAGTGCATAATCTAGCGAAAATTAAAATAAAAGAAGAATAAGAGGATGAAAATTCACTTCCTTTGAAGGGATTGTTTTGTTTTGTTGTTGGGCAAGCTAGGATTTTATGATGATGGAAACACGTGTATCTTTCTTTTGCCCATTTCCAGTTGTCGTTAACACAAGGAGCAATAAGATGGAGATGAGGCTAAGCAGGAAAAAGATGTACTATCAGTTCATTGTAACCTTTCTTATAATTAATCTCCCACTTCCCCTTTTGAGATATGACCTGACATATTTATTTGTTATGGAGTTTTTTCGTGAAGAGAGCTACTTGTGGATTTGATGAGACTTCTTTGGTATGATAGAACACAAATAATCATATCATGTCCCTTTTGCATCTAGCTAAGTATTGAATGTAAGTTGGTAGATACCCATTTATGCTCCGCTTTCCCCCTGTGAGAGGCCTGAGTTCAAAGCCCATTGGAAGCAAATTTTGATGTGAATAATGATCAGTAACTATTGCCAATAAATCAGCTTGTCCAAATTCATCCAGGAGCATACATAGACACACTTGTCTATCACACATGTTTAACATGTTTCTTTTCTTTTTTTGGTGATATTTTCCAGCAATTTCTGCTTCTCAGTGAATCTCAATTTGTTCAAATTTTGTTACATTACCATGAGAACTTAACCTAGTTATTCATTGAGGTATTTGTAATGTTTGTTGATTCAAATTCATGGTCTCCATAAATGTATATGAAATGTGCATATTTGTTAACCTGTAGAAAGCTCCAATTTGTCTTCTCTTTTGTACTAATAACTCAATAGGAATATGATAAGGAAATTAGGTAATTATGCTACATTGTTTGGAGACAAGTCATGGTCCCCATACATGTCTTGTTATATGAAATGTGCATATTTTTGAACTCGTAGAGTGTTCCAATTTTTCTTCTTTGTTGCAATAATTAAATAGGAATATAATATTTCAAGAAGGTTTAATATTTCAAATATCTCTTTCAAGAAGGTTTAACTCTATTGGGGCTCTCAGGTTGAGGATTCTATGTCCATGGAATGGACAGATGAGAAGCATAGTCTGTATCTTAATTCTATGGAGGCGTCATTTGTCGACCAGTTATACAGCAACAAATATCATTTGAAGGATTTACACGGCTGGTCATCAAGAACACAGAAACACACAAATTCACAAGGAATAGGAACCAAAACTGTTTCGTCTGGCCAGGTATGAAAATCATTCAATCAACATTCAACAATGCATTTGTGTATACTTCTTACATTTTCTACCAAAACTACAACCTTTTCTTTTCCTAATGCAGTTTAAGGTTCTTCGAAGGGGATGTTGGGAGAAAATTAATTTTGAGAAGGCTGGTAAGAGTCACAATGACACTGAGACTGAACCTTTCATTCTGTCAGCAAATCCATGGATTCAACACTTCAGAGCAGCATCTTCAATTGGAAAAGAGCTGCATGTGCCATCATCTAAACAGATGGATGTTACCGACTCCTTCACTCAACCAATGAATTTAACTAATCAGGGTTATGATAGAACAGCAACAACTTCAGTGCAGTTTCCTTGCTGTTCTCATGTTTTTTGTCAAGATTCTGTTGGTTGCTGCGCAGGTGCCTTTCTAACTGTGCCATTTTGCTGGCAGGGCTTTGTGATTGCTTGCTTTTAATTCTCAAGTTTGTTTCTTTTCTTTAAGTCTTCGGAGTTTGTTTTCTCGGCATTTTAGCACTCTTGTGCACATGAATTCAGGAGACATGATCAGAACTACCAGTATAACATGCTTAAAACCAGGTTTAATTGCATTTGTTATTACTCATAGACCTTCATGGTTAGATTTAGGAGATGACTAACAACACTTGCTGTCATCTATATAATTGAAACTCAGAACAAAAGAGGATTTCTCATTTATGAATGATTTGCATCCTGTAGCCCCTGGTCTCAGTACTTCACCTCAAATTATTGTGTGCTTAGTTGTATTTCTCAGTATAGGCATTCACTAGAAGTTAGAAATTGAAATGTTTTGGGACTTCAGGTCAGCTAAGTGCCACTTGGCAGGTCTGAGCTCTCATTGACTTCCTAAGATAGTTGTACTGATTGCTGCTTATACTTCAAGAAATTTCAACACTTATTCCTGTTAAATCTTTGATTGCCAAAGAACTTAGACATCTGTTTTCTGTATTATGTTTTCTTTACTTGTTATTATCAATCAACCAAAAAAAAAACCAACTTTGGCTTTGTACAGAGGTTTCAGATCAAAATTTTGTTGATCAAGAAGCTGAAGAACAGGAAAAACTCAGCACAACCTGCCGGAAAAAGAAAGCAAAAGTTGCAGCTACTAATGAATCATCATTCAAAGATCAAGTAGCTTGTCGACTTTGTCTATTATTATTCCTTTGAAAATAAGCCCAGAACTTCACTTAATATCAGACTTACTATCTGTTTTTCTGGCTTATTTCAGGTAGTTCCATTGGGGAAGTTACATCTGGGGTCTACTTGTGAAGATTCTCATTTGAGCTGAAGAGGTCTTCAATGTAGCAGCAGCGGTAACTTAGGAACTCCTGGTAGCATTCTTCAGTTGAAACAAAAGCTCGTATTGCCGAGTAGCTGAAAATTTGCAAGCTTGAAGTGCCAACTTGGTGAAGCCAATGCTTACCCAAAAAATCATTACCTAGATCACCGACTGAATGACCGCCATGGCGGGAAGAGCGTTTTAATGCTTTAACTCAGTTTTGTTTTTGTAGTTTTATGTGTACATATCATGACACTAGTTGAAGAACCATGGCTTTTTTTCTGCTTTATTATTGTGCCATTGAAGAAGGAATGCCTTGAAGTTGTGGAGTGTCTGTAGCTGCATTCTAAGCCTATTTATGTTCAAATGTATGTGTTTGCTTCTATTTCCTACATGTTGTTTATTTCGGATTTATTTTTATATATAAAAAATACTCTTTAGCATTTTTAAATAAACCAAAAAATAACTTGACTTTTAAATAAACAAAAAAGTAGTTATAAAACAACGCAAGGTTAATAATTCACCATAAAAAGTCCATTTAATTATTAGTAGGGAGTTTTTTGGTTTGATTTTTTTTGCATCCAATATTACTACAACTATCAAAAAAAAGAAATATATGATTAATTTTGATTAGAATATTAAAAAAAAAACAATAATGAAAAATGAGTAATCCCATTCTAGCTAGGTATTACCTAGAGGCTAGAGGTGTGTGTTTACTGAAGTCCTTTTCCCATAAAAGGGGAAATGAAAATAGTATCACACAATTTTTTTTTTACAATAAAAGTAAATCATAATTTAATTGTACCACACATTTCTTTTTGTATGTTTTTTATATAAAAAAGATAAAATTAAGCAATAATGCCTAAAAATACACAATTGAAGTGAAGTGCTAAATTACAAAAATATTTTACCCTTCTTTTTTTTTTTTTTTTTTTTTTTTTTTTTTTTTTTTTTTTTTTTTTTTTTTTTTTTTTTTTTTTTTTTTTTTTTTTTTTTTTTTTTTTTTTTTTTTTTTTTTTTTTTTTTTTTTTTTTTTTTTTTTTTTTTTTTTTTTTTTTTTTTTTTTTTTTTTTTTTTTTTTTTTTTTTTTTTTTTTTTTTTTTTTTTTTTTTTTTTTTTTTTTTTTTTTTTTTTTTTTTTTTTTTTTTTTTTTTTTTTTTTTTTTTTTTTTTTTTTTTTTTTTTTTTTTTTTTTTTTTTTTTTTTTTTTTTTTTTTTTTTTTTTTTTTTTTTTTTTTTTTTTTTTTTTTTTTTTTTTTTTTTTTTTTTTTTTTTTTTTTTTTTTTTTTTTTTTTTTTTTTTTTTTTTTTTTTTTTTTTTTTTTTTTTTTTTTTTTTTTTTTTTTTTTTTTTTTTTTTTTTTTTTTTTTTTTTTTTTTTTTTTTTTTTTTTTTTTTTTTTTTTTTTTTTTTTTTTTTTTTTTTTTTTTTTTTTTTTTTTTTTTTTTTTTTTTTTTTTTTTTTTTTTTTTTTTTTTTTTTTTTTTTTTTTTTTTTTTTTTTTTTTTTTTTTTTTTTTTTTTAATTTTAAAATTTAAAAAAAATCAAAAAAAGTTATTTATTGCTCAAATATAGTTAATATTTCATTCCAGCAATTCAAAAACCTAGAATTCTAATAATATTCATGACTTGTCCATGTTGTTTTAAAGAAAAATTAAAATTTATCAGTTTAGTTAAATATTTGGTTCATAGCACTATATATATATATATTATTAGTTTTCATTGTTTATTATATCTTATTTGAAACCAATTTAGAAATACAACTCTCATAAAGCATTTGGGGAAACTACTTATCGGATCAAATATTACGAGAGCCTAAGGATCCGACCCGTTCGCGACATCTGTTGCTCGTCGTCTAAATAGAGGAAGCATTTCTTTGAATTCTTTCGAGGGTTTTGGTTTGCCGATCGAGATTCTAGAGGGAAAGAGAAGATCAAAGGAATTCACCAAATCCAATGGTATGCCCAAAAATTCTCTTTTTTGATTGAATTGATCTAAAGTTTTGATTTGATTTCTTCTTGTTTTTTTTTCTCATCACTGGATCAAAAGAATCCGATCAAATTCTTAGTGAAACGCTAGAGTTTGCTGTTGAATTGGAATCCTTCGGTCTATATTTTGTGCAAAAGATCTACTCATGTTGTTAACTTTGTAGCTTCGACCTAATTTCGTTTGGGTCTGATTTCCAGGATTTACTTTTTTTTTTCCCATTATCTCTTCACAAATGTAAATCTCTTTTTTTTCCCCAATTTCTGGTTGTGGATTGCATGAAGAATTTGAGATTTTCAATGATGAGGGAGTTGAGAATTTCAAAAATGAAGGCGTGCTTATGAAATCGCCAGTTAAAAACTAGGTTAATCGAGTACTATCTTTTCCATAATCGCATATCTGGTTGGATTTGGGCAGAGGAGTATACTACTGTATGTAGGATTCCATAACCACTTTAACTGAATCTTATTGATTTGTGCCCTAACAACATATTTCTTGATAACTCCTTTGAATTACTGTGATCACATTTGCCTTAATGAACAACTTTTGAAAGTACATTCCAAACTATTTTGGTCATCCCATTGAGTTAAAAAAATTTTGTTGGGAGCACCTGTTTAATCTTTTTTTTTTGATTAAAAATTAAATCACTTTTTCATAAATCTATTGGTATCAATAAGAAAACTATCATCTCTATTTATAATAAAAAGAAAATTTTAATATATTTGTATGCCTCTGAAGCTTTAAGATATTAATTACAGCAAATGGGTACTGTGCAGTTTTTCTCTTGAATTTTCATTGTTTGCTCAATTGTCATTTTTTTTAACTTTTGAGGATGGCCCTGCAGGCAAGTATTCTTCCCAGGGGAGGAGGGGCCTCGAGGAGAGAAAAACCTAAGGGTCGTCCTGGTCTTGGCCATTATCCTGGTCTGTCTAAGGAGAAGTATCAAGAGATATATGAAGCTTTCCAGTTATTTGATACAGATGGTTCTGGTATGAATTCACTCTTCTAAGATAATTTCTTTTATTCTCTTTGTTTTAGTTCTAATGTGATCTTTTTCTTCTGTCTTTCAAGGCACTATTGATGCCAAGGAATTGCATGTTGCTATGAGGTATGAATCTCTTATTATGTTTTATCATCCTTTCTGACATAAATTCTTGGCACTACCTCCTTTGATTTGTAGCTAATAGACTCATAAAATTCCTTGTAGGGCTTTAGGTTTTGAAATGACAGAAGAGGTAAATGCTTGTTATCTTTTTTCTTCTTTTTTTTTCAACTTCTTCCTTTTCTATTGTATTATCAACTGTTAAATAAATATAAAGATTGTTTGCCATGATCAGAATTTCAGACCTGGTAACAGTGTTATAATTGCTACCTCAGTTGTTTGCCTTCTTTCTTCTAAGATGTTGACTGGCACTTATGGTGAGATTTGATCAAGGGAAGTTTGGGACAAAAGTTAGTGGTCCATTCCACCAATTAAATATGAATTACATTGGTTACGGTGGGAGGGTACAATGTTTTTTAAAGAAAAGGCTCAGTTTATTACAGGCATCCTTTGATGAAAATACTTCATTACTGTTTGAGCTTCCATTCCTGACCTTTTAAGATCATCTTCTACCATAGATCAGTCCAGGCAATCATGTGATCATATGTAGGTCACACCCAACGCTTCATAATTGGACATACAAACCATTGCCTCTCTTTTATTTCTTTCCATTCCTTTATTTCTTTCTTTTCTTTCATCATATCTATATTTGTTAGTTTAGTGTATTGAGCAAATCTCAGGCCAGGTTGTTTGTTGAAAAACCGATGCCTGTGGATTTACCCTACCTCTTCCTTAAGTCAGATGCACCTATATCTTTAGTCTAATCACAAAGGAAAAGACGCTTTGAATACCCAAAAAGGCTGATAAGTTCAGTATGGATTAGATTCAAACGAACTATGTTATATATACACACACCTTAATTAATAACCTTTTATGTTTAGAAATAATATTGACATGTAGTACTGTAGTAGTAGTTCCTTTGTCTTGAACTCAAATGGTTTTTGATCATTACAAATATTGAATGAATTCCTCAGCTGGCTTTGGGATTTCTGTAGGTTCTATTTTTGTTAGCCAAGATTTGAACTGCCTAATGACTCGTTATTCATTTTCAAGCAAATGACCGGTAGGCTATTTCAAATACTGTTATACTTCCACTCATGGTTGTCCTGTTTTCGTCTCATGTCTTTGAACACATTAGGTATAATTCTCAATTTGAAAAAAAAATCATTTTGACAAGTAAGCATCTCTTTACGCATTGAGTGTGAAAATTTTGCAGATTTCACATTTGTGCTGCCTTGAAGCCTTTTTTGTTAACCTGAAAACTAAATCACGGGATCATCTTTACCATTTACCTAAGGAGTTTGACATGTAGAATCTTTTGTTTTGTTGCAGCAAATTAAAGAAATGATTGCTGATGTAGACAAAGATGGTAGCGGTGCCATCGATTTTAATGAATTTCTGCACATGATGACAGCCAAGATGGGAGAAAGGGACACCAAGGAAGAACTTATGAAAGCTTTTCGTATTATTGATCAAGATAAAAATGTGATGTTTTTTCCCTGCCTGCACTGTATTTATATACATGCACATCTTTTTGGATTTAGTTTTATTCTTTGTTAATCATCTTTTATATATCATAAATCAGGGAAAGATATCTCCTGATGACATAATGCGCATTGCCAAAGAACTAGGTGAAAGTTTCACTCATCAGGAGATCAAAGAGATGATAGATGCAGCAGATCGCAACCGTGAGGCCTTCTTCCTTATTTTATATGAGATGCTTAGTAGGCTGTAAGCTTGATATATGACCGTAAATCAATGCCTAGAATGACCTTGACCTAAATGAAGGACAGGATCTAGTCTTTTTGTTCTCTAATTGGCGGAAATTATTTTTGCCAAATATGGAGCAATTAGTGATGCAATCCTGAATCTCATTAGGAAGGCAAATTTGGAAATCAGTGACCCCAGTGCACCGTCCTCTATATATCTGACACATCCAAATTTATTTTCTATAGTTAGTACAGAAGTCCTCCTCTAGTTAGTATTGATATCTTCTAAACCTGAGTGCTATCAGTTTCTAGATTTAAATGTTGACAGGATTTCAGACTGGTCACAGGGGAGGGTTTTTGGTTCATTCTTATGCATCATTTTACTAAAATCTCTGTAGAAACCCGTGATCGAATGTTACTTGGTTACTCACTTTGTTTAAGTTTTTGATATATGCAGGTGATGGAGAAGTGGATGGGGAGGAGTTCTTTAATGTGATGATGAAAACAAGTTATGGTGATTATTAGATCTCTGAATCCATCCTGTCAAAAATTGCCCCGGCTACTCTAGATGCGAAAAACTCAAACTTCACTTTAAGTGCTTATAAGAACATGTTAATGCTTCCTCATAGCTAATATGTTGTGGTGGCCTTCTCAGCTTCACTCTGTATGTTTATCCGGCTCATCTAGACCTCCGATGTTAGTCTTGCAGGTGGTTATATTTTCATTTTGTTTTATTTGTTCTAGTGCTTTTCATCCAATTTTTTCAGCAGTTGCCATATCCTAATATCTTATTTTTGGAAGCATGTGTTGGAATGATTCACAGCTTTTAACAATGGAAACCAATTCGTCACACCAGACTTAACATTACTTCTTCTTCTTACTAATTTTCAGTTGTGTTTAGAAATTTATTAAAATGATTTTTATTAATTTGTATATAACATTTCCTTTAAATGCAGATGGTAGCTGAATATATATATATATATATATATATATATTGGTAATAAAACAGTGATTTATTTATTTATTTATATTTTTGGACAGTGTGGGCAAATTATTTCACATATTTTTTTTATTAATACGTCTCAGAGGAAATTGAATTTTTGATTTTTGTCGAAGTTTCACATGGGTGTCAAGTGAAGGCTTTATCATTCATCCATCAAATCAATTTCGTATTTATCCATTTTTAATTAAATAACAGTTTTTTTTCCTTTAAAAACCATATATATATATATATATATAAAGGGCATATATGTAATTGTAACTGATTTCCATGCAAATCAGCTATATAAATCAAAAGCCGCCTTCACCCCTCCAAAGAAATGAACGTTCTTCGTGGGCTTCACAAATCGTTTTCCCCTTCCACTCTTCTTCATCTCCTGCAAAACCGCACTTTCTTCACGACCTCCGCTCACCACCTCGCCAACTTCCTTGCTTCCTTGCACCCTCACGCCCACTCCATATCTTCTCTCAACAAGCTCCATTCCCTTCTCATTGTTACTGGATTCATCCAGAGCACCTTCTTTCTCAGAGAAACCATCATAAAGTATGTGTCTTTTGGCCTCCCAGAGCTTGTGTTTTCCATTTATAGAACAACCAATGCACCCACCTTGTTGCTGCTGAACTACACTGTCCGCAGCCTCTCTGATCATGGCTTTTATGATCATGTTCTTAACTTGTATGCGTCGTCGCAGGGATGTAGTTTTCTGTCAGATAATTACACGTTTCCCTTTGTGATCAAGTCTTGTGCAGCTCTTGGTAGTCAAAAGTTGGGAAAAGAAGTTCATTGTGTTGTGCTTAAAACTGGGTATGATGGCCATTCGGTTGTGCAGACTTCTCTTCTTGACTTGTATGCTAAGACGGGTTCTATGGAATATGCGGAGAAGGTATTCGATCAAATGTCCCAAAGAGACTTAGTCTCTTGGAATGCATTGGTTTGCGGCTATTTGACCAATGGGTATTGCCGAGAGGCGTTTGAAGCTTTCCAGGAGATGCTGGCTGGTGGTCTGATGCCCAGTGCGAGCACTTTGGTCAGTGTGATACCTGTTTGCATGCAACTAGGAGAATTCCGTTCTGGTAGATCTTTGCATGGTTTTGCTATCAAATGTGGCGTCTTGCATGATGACGTTATCACGCCCACTTTGATCTCAATGTATGGTTGTTTCAATGACTTGTATTCTGCGAGGAAGTTGTTTGAAGCGATGCTTGAAAAACACTTGGTTGCTTGGAATGCCATGATATCTGCATATGCTAAAGTTGGTGAATCAGGTGAAGCCTGTGGAGTTTTCCAACTCATGCACCGTTCTGATACGAAGCCTAATTTAGTCACATTGGTGTCTGTTATTCCCTCTTGCTGTAGTCTTGCAAATGCTTGCTATGGTGAGTCAGTGCATGCTCTAGGAATTAAATTCGGTCTGACGTATAATGTTGGTATGCTATCCGCTCTTGTGTCAATGTATGCTAAGCTTGGGGAGCTAGATGCAGCTCGATATATTTTCAACTCGGTGTCGGAAAAGAGCCTTCTATTATGGAACTCCATGATTTCTGGCTACCTTCTGGATGGGTTATGGCACAGAAGCTTGGACATTTTCATTGACATGGTAGCCAGCGGTGTTATGCCGGATGCAATCTCTATGATCAGTGTTATCTCTGCGTGTGGCATATCTCAAGACTTGAGGTCCTGTAATTCCTCCCATGCTTATATCATTAGACATGGTTTCAATTCAGATGTGAATGTGATGAATGGGCTATTATCTATGTACTCTGCTTGTGATCGGCTCGATGCTTCTCTAAAATTGTTTCACAAGATGAAGGCGAGAAATGTAATATCCTGGAATGTTTTGGTTTCAGGCTTGGCTAAGATAGGAGACACTGAAGGTTCCATGGCTTTATTTCGTCAAATGGGTCAAGAAGGTGTGAAATTTGATCTGATCACTCTGATCAGCATCATCTCTGGCTTTAACCAGGTAGACGAGAAAGCCAAAGGGATGCCTTTTCATGCTTTGGTGATCAAAAGTGGTTACTCCTCTGACACTCAGCTTACTAATGCACTCATAAGTATGCATGCTAATTGTGGTAATATGCAAGCTAGTCAGCTACTTTTTGACGGTTTACTGATCAAAAGTGTTGTTTCTTGGAATGCTCTGATGACGGGATACCGTGACTGTATCTTATTCAAGGAGGTAATGGTTCTGTTTTATCAGATGAAGATGGGAGGTCAGAAACCAAACTCAGTAACCTTATTAAATTTATTGCCAATATGCATCTTTCAGCAACAAGGCAAATCAATACATGCATTTGCTCTCAGAAATTTTTCAATCATGGATTCTTCTCTTCTCACATCAACCATGTGCATGTATGCTAGATTTGAGAACTTGGATTATTGCTGTCTGCTTTTTGAAATGCTGGATAAGAGAAATATTATTTCTTGGAACACAAAGATGTCAGTTTATCTCCAAAGCAGACACTTAGCAAATTCCGTTACTTGCTTTAAAGAATTGCTTACATTAGGAATCCAACCCGATTCAGTAACCATTTTGACCTTAGTTTCCGTTTGCTCTGTTATGGGGAATCTAGAGCTGGCTCAGTGCATCACGAGTTTCATAATCCGCAAAGGATTTGTTAGAAACATCCCTATAAACAATGCTTTAATTGATCTGTATGCTAAATGCGGGAGCATAGCTATCGCAAAAGGCTTATTCGATAGTTCACAAGACAGGGACGCTATCACATGGAGCGTGATAATAAATGCATTTGGAATCCATGGTGATGGTCTTGCCGCCCTCGGTCTCTTCTCAAAGATGAAGGAAGTTGGACTCAAGCCTGATGATGTTACCATCATTAGCATATTGTCAGCTTGCAGTCATTCAGGCTTGGTCGAGGAAGCGAGAGTTATATTCAAGTCAATGATCGAGGAACACTGGATAGAACCACGGATGGAGCATTATGCATGTATGGTAGACCTCCTTGGCCGGACGGGATACGTAGAAGAGGCATATGATCTTATTAGGAGGCTTCCATTTAAGCCCTGTTCCAGTTTATTAGAGTCACTGCTTGGAGCCTGTCAGAGCCATGGAAATGTCGAAATTGGAGAAGCAATTGCTAAATTGCTTGTTGAGTTGAAGAGTTGTAGTTCGAATTCATACGTGATGCTTTCGAACATCTATGCAGCGGATGGAAGGTGGTATGATTCAGGAACTGTGAGATATGATATGGAAATTAAGGGATTGAAGAAAGAACCAGGAGTTGCTATTATTGCTGACAGTTAATTCTGTTATTCTCCTCCTGGAGTTCATCAGAGAAGGATAAAACAATTTTGTCTCAGGGGCGTCTCAAGCTTAGTATACGCTTAAGCGGAATTTCAGAATATAGCCTCTAATTTATTTAATAAAAAATAATTATATTTAAATTTTATTTTATCAAATACCCATTTGAGATGTTTGTTTATCTTTTTATATTCTACTAAAACTCTTCATTATTTATGATAAAGGGATATATTTAAAATTTTTGAGCAAATGCTAATTAACAAAGTGAAAATGTAACAATATAAAAATTACAAAAGCTCCTTATTTATAATTAAAAGAAATGACACTATTACATTAATTTTGGAGGAAAGAAAAAAAAGACATTGAAGAGGTCAGGGAGAGCAAAGTAGAATTTTATTAAGAGTGCCAGATACTTAGTAGACAGTTATTACAATACAAGAAGTTTTCACTAAATTCATCCATTTATTTGTTATTACAGCTCCACAAGATAATAGAATCTTAATTTAATAACTTGTCTTAATAATCCATTATCACACATGGTCAAACTAATTAATCTCAAGACATATTTTATTTATAATTTCATTATTTGCAGTGGGTTATGTAAATTCAATTTTATATGTTTAATTTAAAAAAAAAAATCAGAGGATGTTTCAGACTAACCTTTAGATGAACGGGTACATCTTATTGATAGATAACTCACTTATCTTGAAATATAGAATGGTGTAAGAGAAGCTATAGCTTAATCAACCATTTTTTTTTTTTAACAAAGAAATCAACCCTATTTATAAAGTATCCAGAGGAAACGAATGCTTATGTAAAGAAATTCATTTGTATAAATTAAAAGAAAAACATGTTTTTTTTTTCAAATAAATGTATATATATATATATATATATGCATGCATGCATGCATGGACACACACAACACACATATTCCAAAACCCTTTTCTGTTTATTTGCATCGAAGTCAAATTAACCCAAAAACAAAAGCACACACACAGAGCAAACTAAAAAAACCATGAACCTTAATTATTTACAGAAAATGAATTGAAGTTGGCTTGCCCTGCATGAAAAGCAGCACATAAAAGAAGCAATGCATGAAAACCAAATCCGACATGCAGCAAGGGATCACTTGACAGAAACACCCCCCACTCCATGCACACTGCTCAATATTTCTTCAATGTTGCAACCCCAGCTTGAAAAGAAAAGCAAGACAAACCAAAACCATAAATAAAATCCAAAATATATCACATCATCAAGTACCCTCCCATCTTTTATCCCTACTCCAAAATCTTCACTGAAATCAGTGCCTCTGTCTCCGCTTTTGCTTCCCCTCCTTTATCTGTAAGTGATGAACGACTTGTACTACTTTTACCACTACTCCCAGTACTGGTACAATCATCATCATCATCATCATCATCATCATCATCATCATCACCTTCTTCTCCAAGAACACTAGCACAATCCTCTGAGATGAGTTCTCTCGCTCTCTTTGCTTCCGAACACCAATCAGTCCTCATTAAGACATACAACATGAGGAAAGCGCACGTCCCTTGTGCAGCCACAAGTCCCATCCACAATCCTACAAGCCCCATGTCCATCACAAACCCCAGCACAATCGCCACCGGCATCCCCACGCCGTAGAACCCCCCCAGGTTGATGTTGGCACCTAATGCCGGGCGTGCACTGCCGCGCAGGGCGCCACAACCCGTGGTTTGAGGGCAGTTGCCTAGCTCACACAGCCCCAGCACCGGCAAAGCCGCCGCTGTCAGTGCTACGACTGCGTTATCTCCGGTGAATGCTCGTCCCCAAGTATGCCTCGCTGACATGGTGAAACCAGCTGCGGTGGCGCCGGTTGCCACCGCGAGTAACAACGCCACCCTTGTGGCGGCTCTCGCCCTGTCTGGCCGGCCGGCGCCGAGCTCGTTGCCTACTCGTGTTGAGACAGCGAGGCTGAGAGCAGATGGGAAGATGTAAACTAGAGAGGTTGTTTGGATGAGAATTCCCATGGCGGCGATGGCGTCCGGCGCGTTGGAGAGAAGGCCGGAGAAGACTATCATGAGCTCGTACCACCACCATTCTAAGCAGACGGAGATGCAGCTGGGAACAGCGAGTTTGAGGATGGGACGCCATTCGGTGAAGGATTGGGAGAGAGACCAGCCTGGCCATGTCTTCCGGTGTAAACCAGTGATGGTGAGGTAGACGATGATGAAGATGAGGAAGTTGGCGTCGGAGAAGAAGGTGGCGAGAGCCACACCGCGTACACCGAGACGGAAATGGTGAACGAGGATGAAGTTTATAGGTGCGTGGAGAAAGAGGGCGAGGCCGGCGGCGATGGTGAGTGGTGCGGTGATGTTCTGAGTGCGGAGATAGATCTTCAAAGGAGTGATGAAGGATTGGAGAAAGAGGACGGGGATGGAGAAGAGTAAGTAGGAGGAGGAGATGGCAGCTATGGCCTGGTCTTGGCCGCAGAGACGGAGGATGTAGCCGGAATGGAGCCAAAGGAGAGAGATAGCGAGGGTGGCGGCGGTGAGGATGGCGACGGTGCGTTGGAAAGCAAGGCCAAGAAGAAGCCACCGGCGAGCACCATAGGCTTGCGAGGAAATGGGTTCTAGGCCCGAAGAGAGGCCGGAGAGGATGGAGAAGCCGGTGATGTTGGCGAAGCCGATAGAGAGGGAGCCACCGGCTAAAGCTAGCTTGCCGAGATGGCCCATGAAGAGCATGGAGATGGCGGAGCGGCCGTAGAGGAGGAGGCCAGTGAGGATCATAGGGAAAGCTATATTGGAGAGTTGTTTCAATTCATCAATCACCATTGATGCCATGATGATTACTAGCTATAATTAAGGCAACTAAAACTACATCAAGTGGTGCATTGCTTGAGTTTGTTGTTCATGATGTTTCCCTTCACCTATATATATATAAAGTTTGGGCTTGGGCTTTTGTCCCTCAGCTTGTTTCTTTGTAATGAGTGGCCAGGAGGATGTATATATATGTAATAAGTACTGGTGACTGAGAGAGAAAGGTGGTGGTGTACGTAAGCCCACATAAGCTAGTGCTATTATATATATATATATATATAAAAGCATGAAGACTCTTCATTCCCGACATTGGCACAAGCTCTTTGGCTTTATATATATATATATATATATATATATATACAAAGTGTGTTGTGAATTTAGGAACAGGGGAGAGAGGGAGGAAGGAAGAAGTGGAGTAGGATAAAGGATAGGGAGGGATGGGGGAGCGGAGGAACAAGAAGGACATAATGGGCCAAAAATGAAAGCTGGCAAGGGAGTGAGGCAAGAGGTTCACAAGAAGCGGGAGTCCTAGTAGTAGGATTATCAATGATCAATTAGGTTTAGGGTTTCATATGATGGTCCCCAAGTTCTAGGGTTTACAGCCTAACATTTTTATTGCTTGTGTTTCTGCATTGCCCTTGTGCCCACTTAAACACTGACATGTTCTTTCACAATGGAGCAGTCTAGATATATATATCATATGATGCGAAGACCTCATGATCCGAATAATATATAATTAAATCATAATTTTCTTTGATTAAATATTTCTTAGTTTAGAATTTTAATGTGAACAGAGATGATCCCATATATATATATATATAACTGACTCACATTTGCTTCCAAACAAGCAATATTTACCATTTTCCTCTTGGTAAATTACACTATAAGGGACATGAGCAAACATTATAGGCAACTAGGTCATTAAAAAGTAAGACATATTATAAAGGATACAGCTATTTTTATTTTTATTTTTTTGAGAAAACAGAAAGGATTATAGATTTACAAAATGTGCGAACTTATTCAATCTTACCAATGATGACTCCCAAAAAGAGAGTAAATTGTAGCAGACAATAAAAGTAAACAAATAGACAAATTAAGTTTGTTCTTGAGAGTACTATATATATATATATATATATATTTTTAATGAAGAAGTTCACTGTCTCAAAATGACTTTAAATGAGTACTATACTAGTTTTTAAAGCTTACATCAATGATTGCTCCTTTCTTACAAAGAACATGAAACATGATATCCAAACATGTACATTCAATAAACCTTATTTGAGCTTAAATAAGTATTAATATATATAGTTGCAAAGAAAAACTTTCCAATGTGACAGAGAATATATTTGTACACGTACAAACCCTCTCTCTCTCTCTCCCTCAAACATAAATACATTGATTTATTTATGCATGTATTCATGCACATCCAAGGCCAAGGCAAAGCATGAAGACCAACAGAAGCAAACTATTTAGCTGAAGTGATGCATAATGTAAAAGGAGAGCAAATAGCCAAAACCATATCAACCTCCATGACAGTCACCTGTCGCCATTTGCAAAAGCCATGCATGCACTAGGGTTTTCAACTTCAACATCAAGACCACCGCATAACCAATACCTATATAATATAATATTGTATATATTTTAGGTCATGCAACAGTATAGTGTAGTCTTAACAAGGGTCCCCCACTTTCTGGTCAGGATGTTAAAGTTAAATTAATAACAGCTTGCATGATGAAATAAGATGACCTCCTTTTTTGAAAAAATTCAATGTTTTCTTACCATTTCTATATATATATATATATATATTCTAGTTGGTTGGCTTTTCATTCATGTCTCCCATCTTCCATCCTCTCTACTTGTTAGCCTTTCTTTAACCTCTTGCAAAAGCTAATTAATTAAGGGCCATATTACTCACATATTTTTCTCAAACTCATTTTAACCATAACCTAATTATTTACATACCATATATAAGATGATCAATTATATATTTATATGCTTGTTATTATCCATGTTTCTTTTTTCGCCTGCAAGCTAGGCGGTTCATCTTTGAAAACTTGATATGCAAATGCAACGATATTAATAATAGAACAAAGACATGTCAACTGAAAATCCTCTCTGTTGTTCCTTGCATGTGACAAAGTGAATTGGGAGGGCCAATGCATGCATGCATGCGTACAATCAATCTTGTTGCCCAGAAGATAAAAGTAGAAAAAGACTATCATGTCCTCAGACTCAAAACAAACAACTATTTTCCGACATGTCCCTCTCTTTGCATTTATGTACACATTAACACGGCCTTTGCAACCTATATCTTATATATAGGCTCTAGCATGCTCCCTCACAATATTACTACATATATATATATATATATATAATAAAATCAGTATCATTGGTCCTAGTTGGTACTTTATTTCTCTACCAATATATATAAAGGTTGATGGTTGAAAAACTAAGAGAGTAAAATCAGTAAAACACTTGCATTGACCAGGTCAACAAAGGCTTAACATAGACCCCACCATTTCCCAGCCATCATCCTCCACGTGTCAACACCCCAATCACTCACTGTCTAAAAGTTACTATTTTAAGCAAGTCCTCCCACTATCCTTCCCCTGTTTGCCACTTGTCCTTCTATTCATCCAGCAAAAGAAATAAACACAAAAATTAAAATTAAAATTGAAAAAAAAAAAAAAAAAAAAAAAATCAACACACAGAGAAACATTAGCATTGCATGGGGTTCCCCTCCTGCATGGGTGAACCCCTTTCCGTGATGTCTTCTTCCGTCCTTCTCCTCCTTTACATTCTCACCATAATGCCTTCATGTCTTGATGCTGCCATCCCTGCTAGAGGTTGTTAACTTGATCTCTCATAACATAAACCAACGTTGTGCATGATGAAACTTCTTTTTTTTTTTTTTTTTGAATTCATTTACTTTCCAATTCAACGTCCTTGATTAGGCAAAGGGAACACTGTTCATGTTGTACATGTTAATTTGATATATATAAGTTTATCTATGCTTTCATGCATCTTTAAATCAATTAATGACCACATTAATTATACCCAGGTTACTTCATCAGTTGTGGTGCAACTAAGGAGGAGACTGTAAATGGCATCAAATGGATACCAGATGAAGGTTTTATACAAGCAGGGAACATATCCAAGGTTGAGGATCCTAATATAATGCCTATATTATCATCTCTTCGTTATTTTGCCGATACATCGGCTCGCAAGTTCTGCTATGTGATTCCTGTGTCCAAGGGAGCAAAGTATTTGGTCAGGACAACATACTACTATGGAAACTTCGACGGTAAAAATGCGCCTCCGGTATTTGATCAGATTGTTGATGGAACAAAGTGGAGTTCTGTGGACACATCGGCGAACTTTGCCAAATGCATGACTTCGTATTTTGAGATCATTGTTTCTGCCAAGGGGAAGGAATTGAGTGTTTGTTTAGCGAGGAATGCACATACAGTTTCAAGTCCATTTATTTCTGCTCTCGAGCTCGTGCAGTTAGAAGACTCGATGTATAATTCGACTGATTTTTCAAAGTATATGCTTAGCACAATTGCCCGTCATCGTTTCGGACATGATGGACCCATACTAAGGTACTCAAAATTGTTTGTTATCTATTGAGAGCATCATCTGTCATTATTTTTTCGACAGATTTGATTGACTAATGTGGTGATCAATGTTTTGGAATTGGTTGCTAGCTACCCAGATGATCCATATAACAGATATTGGGAGTCTTTTGTCAATGAAAACCCGGTTGTTGAATGCCAATCGAATATTTCATCGTCTGAATTTTGGAACCTTCCACCTGCTGCAGCATTCCAGAGAGCACTGACTACAAGCAGAGGAAAGCAGTTAACTGTCAAATGGCCCAAAATGTCTCTCCCTGAAACTAGTTATTATGTAGCTCTCTACTTTCAAGATAATCGAAATCCAAGTCCATATAGTTGGAGGGTGTTTGATGTCTCAATTAACGGCGATAAATTCTACAATGGCTTGAATGCTTCTTCGTCGGGAGTAATGGCTTATGGTAAGCAATGGCCATTGTCTGGTCAGACTGAGATAACTCTGAATCCGAACGCAAATTCGCCTGTCGGTCCAGTGATCAATGCTGGAGAAATCCTTCAGATTGTGCCTCTTGGTGGAAGAACTCTGACTAGAGATGGTAAATTCTTGCAATACTTTGAATCGGACTACATTAAGTTAACATGATTTCTGATTTTTTTTTTTTTTTTTTTTCCGATGATTATAGCAATTGCAATGGAGCACTTGGCTAGAAGCTTGAACAATCCTCCCCCAGATTGGAGTGGTGATCCATGCTTTCCGCAGGAGAACTCATGGACAGGTGTGACATGTAATCGAGAAGTTCTCGGTCGTGTAACAAAACTGTGAGTTCCAAGGATGTGTTCTTCTATTTAGTTAGTTAGTTGGAGAAGATGAATAAAATGGCTGCTGTTTTAGGAATCTAACAAATTTCGGCATCTCGGGGATGATATCGGATAGTGTTGCCAACTTAACTGCAGTGAAAGACATGTAAGACAGTTGATATAGCTTAATAGTTTTTGAGTTTTGGTATGTATCTCATGAAGAACAAGGTATTGTTGATGCAGTTGGCTTGGAGGGAACAAACTCTCTGGACAAATTCCAGACTTGAGCTCTTTGCATTATTTGGTTTCACTGTAAGATTACACAAACGCTAATTTTTCATTCATTCATTCATTCTCATGTTTTATTGGTATCTTATGTTCTTGTGATGACAATGCAAGGCATTTGGAAAACAATGAATTGAGTGGGCATATCCCTTCATCACTGGGAGAGCTTGAGAACCTGCAAGAGTTGTTAAGTTTTTTCTCATTAAACCTCTTGTTAATTATCCTCTAAAGTCTAAACCATGATTAATTCTCACCTTTTTGAACAACTCTTATTTGACAGATACCTCCAGAATAACAAATTTGAAGGTGGACTTCCAGACAGTCTGAAAAAGCAAAGCGGGATCGAGATTCAGTAAGGCCAATGCTCAAACTTAAGTTATCAGCAACAAGCATTTCGGTTGCGTCGAGGTCTATTGATTGTTTCTATTCAACAGAACCAATTCTGGAGATCAATAAAACTGGTTGATTGAAATGCAAGGAAAAGCTATGAGGAATCATGGAGATCATCAATTAAGAATGAGAAACAGTACAGAGTTGCAGAGTGCCTCTTCTGCATAAAGAAGAGCTCCTGCAGAAGCCCTTTTATCTGAAACAATGTGTTGCCATGTGTTTGATGAGATAATATTACATGTTATATTCCTTGCAATTCATTTGATAAATTTGCATTGCTTTGGATGAAACACATTTGGGTAAAAAGAAACAACAGTCAATCCCTCAAGTACTTACAGTAAAACAAACTAAATTGACAGAAAATAAATTAATTAATTGTACATTGTTTTGGGATACTTCCTGGAAGAAACAAAAAATGTCTCAATTTACAGCTTCCCTCAAGTACTTACATTTCAGCTCATGGATTTCATGAAATGGAAGAATATATTTGTATAAGAATCACAAAGAATAGGAATATCTGATATTGTTCTGCTGTTTTAAAAACAAATGTTTTAAAGGAATAACGCACTGATTGTAAGATATAATAATACATTGCTATACAATTTCTGGGCTCTTAGCTCATCATATGTGTTTATATACAATGCCGAGCCACAACCAATCATGTGTCTGCACTATCCAACTCTTCGTTCGGCTGTAAAAAGAAAGCCGCATGTCATATATCATTAAGATGCCGAAAGTGCTATAGTCACAGATTAAATAACAGATATTGAATTTCCGTAAATAGTTAGCATTAAGACCGAATTAGCTCACGAGACCTAAAAAAGTGTATACGCACGCTAGTCACAGAAATAAATATAACTTAATCAATGATCTAGAGTAAATTTCTCAAGAACGAAATTGGTTCAGAATTCATGGCAGAAAGCACAAGCAAACAATAGACATATCATATTGCTGTTACCTAAAATTGCACCTAAATTTCTAAACCCATGGATCAGCTATTGAAGAGTAACTATCAGATATGAGATTGTCCCAGGTTTCTCCACCGTTGAAAGGGAAGGTGGTACCACGTTAAGAAGTATTATCATAATGAATAAACAAAAAATGACAACAATGGAAACATGGAAAGAAGTTCAAGATAATGTAGAACAACGGCAAGTTTGGTTTCTACAGTATCATTGTTGTTATTTTCCTTCTTATGCCATCTGTTTTAAGATAAGAAAACAAATCCTCACTCAACCTTTGATAACAACTTGAATGGTCAATAGAACTTTTTGCAGACTCACTAGAACTTGAATTGTCATACAAAACTAGATCTACAGTGCAAAAGGTTCTAGTGACATTCTGCCCTGGGAGCCTTATCTGGCTAAACATGAAAATTCCCGTTCCACCGAGACTTTATGCATCATTTTGATACCTTAACACATTTAATTTGTATCAAAAGATAATAGCAACAACACCTCAAGAATGGAACCAAGAAAAGAACTTTTACCTGGCAGACGAAATCATGCATGGAAACATGCTAGTTCAGGGTTCCACATGGGGAGAGTTGCTCTCAACGAATCAAAGAATATATATATATATGGTTTACATATCGATGTCAGGTAAAGGCAGCCTCCAAAAGTTCCACGAATTATAGTCCTCCTAAAATATGGAACAACAAAGAAGAGGTAAGAAAGCGAATACAAGAAATAAACAATTATCTGAAATCAAGTACAGCATCATTTCCTCTTGTCAATAATAGTGAGTGGAAAAGAAGTAAAATTCATAGAGAAGACATAAGGCTTCACCCGCTCACTAGAGGACATGGCTGGAAACATGCCATTGACTAATGAATGAAGTGATGTATATGATCTGGTATCAACACGACGATTCACTGCAACCTCTCCCTGTGGAATCATGAAAAATAATAAGAAACCTGGACCGGGAAGGTTGAAGATTTCATAGTTCTGTCGCAACTAAAGACCGGGGACATATTACCTTTGGGTTAATAATAAAGATCTTCCCCTTAGGTACACCAACCTTAAGGTAGCTGATTTCATCAGTGTCTCTGTTGCCAAAACCAGCATAGAATGGGTTGCAATCAGATGGAAATACTGCTTTTATATCCTGGAAATGGGGAAAACAAGGAGAAGAGTTTGCAATTAATTACATTACAGTGGGTAAAAAGATTGTCTTAAAGAATTTTATATAAAAACCTAAAAACTAAGAGGTAAGGAAGATATACAATCAAAACAACATAAAAGACACAATAAAGGATTCATTTTCGATGGATATTACAGCATTTCAAATAAAAGGACTGACTGTGTAGAGGTGGTCTATGATGACAGAATTCCAAGAAATGCTAATATCAGCAACAGAAAGTTACCTTAAAAAGGTGGAAAGTTATCTATCATTGGTAAAGGCTAAAACAAAGCATCTAACAAACAGTATGACTAAGAAAACGAAGGTTGAGTATGTTTACATGCATTTACTGCAAAGAGCATAGGGCCAAAAACCTTATGTTTACTATGGAAAGAATCTACCATACTCTTCAAATCACAAGACGGTAGAAAGATGGTAGAACAAATAACCAAACTGGATGAATCAAGGAACTTAGAACATCTGTTTTTCAAGCACAAACAGCAAAATGTAGAAGAAATAAAAGAATATCTAGCGAGTATTTCAGCATATATAGCATCAGGAAGTTGCTTTCAACAGCACAAAATTGGATTGTAACAAACTATCGTCTCAGGGATAGTCACAACTATTAAGGTAAAGGACTCACCTCTAAGCATTGGATTTTGAATTCATGAGGAGCTCTTCTGATAACTACAAAACAAAAACTTGACATTAACTTCATGTGGTAAAAGCAATGCAATTAAAAAAATGAGTCAAACATATAAAAGCATAATGGAAATCTTTACAGTCTAACAAGAAAAGTTACCTTAAGCGGAAGTAATATATTAGATTACTAATAAATATATCAAAAAACTAAGACAAAAGGAATTTAGTGAACACAATGTTACATGCTTAAAAGTTGGATTTAACTCAACAGGAAGTGTCTCCCATAATGTCAGATACAACACAAATTTGGAATCGACAAGGATGTAAAAAACGATTCTCAGCTGTTTAAATGACTGCTACTGAATTGCTTTTGTTGGTAACATGGCATTCAGATATTCACTAGATGCACTCATTTATTGCTGATATTCAACTTATTATCATAAATCATCTTGCTGCAGATGAGTTATTTCACAGCCAATTCAGCTCAAATATAAATTTTCTTATGATCAGTTTCATGTAAGCATGCATAAAGTTCATTCTTTTTATCTGTCATTCGCAACCAACAGACAATATATCGGCACATATGAACCTGTCGAACAATTTACAACTCAAAGGAACAAACTGCATCTCAGAACCAGAGATATGTGCTTTTAACTCTGGCAACAGCAAGATTTAAAATTCAGAAATGATATCAATGATTAACCAATAAAAAAATCCTTAAAGCATTGCTGTTGTGAATAAATGCAAGAATTTATTCATGATCAAGTATAGTTCTACATCAGGAAATAAAACCAGGAAGCAGTTCATACAAGATTCAAGAAACACTATTAGGAAAAATCTGAAATGGACTTTTTAGCAATCATATAGCAGAAAAAATATGCGAACCAACAACCTTCTCTGTAAAGTGAAGGAAATAAACCATCTGGAGATATGACAACTGGACCATCGGGAAGTGCAATTCCCTCCTGCACAGCCAAAAACAGAGTAAGCTAATACATTAGTAAGCATTACCATATAACTTCGTCATCTTGAATTCTTCTAAACACATGAAAAAGGATAGGTTAGGATGTTAAAGCCAAATCTGAATATCACTTCTTCATGTATCACCTGTTTTAAGTTGAAAAGGAACTGCCTTGTTAGATAAGCTTGAGAAATAGCACGTGCACTTAGAAAGAGCAATTGATATCCATTTTCCTGCACAGAGAAAGATACCATTAGATATTTTTTCTACTTCATTTAGAAAATAGCTTCTGAATCTAAGACAAACTTTGATAGCTGAAAACAGATGCACAACACCAGTCTGAGACCAGTCTACTCCAACTAGAGGCATGAACTGCCCAAGAACATCTGATCTGCATTACAGATATGAAAAAATTATAACTTTTAGGGAAACGAAAACAGTAATGAGAGCTCATTCTAACAAGATGGAAAGAGAGAATGTTCAAATAAAATCTTGACCGTTGTTCTTAGGCCAAAAAAGAAAGGGATGTGATGCATAGGCAATCACTAACAGTTACGTATTACAATGGTTTCACGTTGTGAAGAAACAGGAAAATGTCATTTTAATTCTCACACTCAATATCCCTTTTCATTAGCTTTTTCAAACATTAGAAAGAAGTTGGTCAAGCATGAAATACCCCATCAAGCACCAATCCAACATGTCCATATACATTTGCTATCCTCAAAATATAAGAAGGCAAAGTACTGATCCATTCCATGAAAGAGCGACTAAAAACTAGTATCAGGTTCAAAAAGTAGTAGTCTTTGTAAATATTATAGAAAACTAAAAGCGCCCATGACAAAACATTATACAAAACATACTTGGTAATTGTGCCATCAACATCAGACACAACTATGCGTGTGTTCCATTTCCACAGGTATATTCTTGCATCCACCTGTTCAATCGATGAAATGTGAATGAATACATGCTCGGGAGAGCAAACAAAGATATAAACAGGATGAAGAAAATTGGGAAAAATAACCTGCTGCTGACCAAGCATTGCTGTTGAGAAACCAAAGGTAACCACATTCTGACCTTCTTTAAGGTTCAAGGAAGCTATCTCTTCAGATGATGGAGTAAGAGACCGCTCCTTCTTCATAACCTTGGGCTTTCGTATGATCTTACCTCCACTTAAATTTCTGCAGCTCCCAGTACCTTTTGAATCCATCCCAATGGTACTTTCTGGAGTTGCCTGGACCACACTTACTGATTTTGACCTTTTGAAATTGAACGGCCAGAGACGCCAACTTCCATTCATAGTTTCAGCTTTAAGATTTCTCCCAGCTGGGTCCACAGCTATCATGCCTTGATGTTCAAATACATGGTCCTTGCCACAAGAAGCCATTCCCAATATGATTGGTGCAGCCGCATCCCACGGGAAATAACATCCTCGAATTCTGACAACTAGCTTGTCATTCTTCACAAGTGATGGGCCCAAAGCAGAAATTTGTTCCACATTCACCATCATAGAGTTGAAAGCTTCACTTGCAGCATCAGCGCCCATCCCTTCATAAAGCAAGTGTTTGCAGAGAGATACCTCTGCAAACAATATGCAATAAAAAAAATTGAAAGAATATTACATAGAGTATCCATCGAATAATTCAACATTCAAATCTAAACAACAAATGTATTTGCAATCTTTTCTAGCGTGTTTTAAGATATAAGGACACAGCAGAAAAATTATAGGAGCATTTCCAATTGTAGAAATCTAACTTTCATTCAATTAACTCTCATAGAACCATTTGAAAGAGATAGATAACTTACCAACATCAGGCCTGATTGGAATGGTGCTATTCTCTTCCTTGTTTTGATAACCAGCATCTGTAGCAACACCAGCAGATATAGATTGGTCTTCAGCTTGGTCACTTACTGAAGTTACCTCCAGTTTTGAAGAGCTAATAGATTCCTTCTTTAGAACATCCATATTGTACTCTTCAGAATTCGTTTCAACAGAACAACTCAATGAGTGAAGACTGCTGGATTTCTCAAGATCATGAATGTGGGAACGGATATTAGGTAAAGATCTAGTTAACAGTTCGATTTCTTTCAAATTTGTCCTACTTCTGGGAATATTTATTAGACTAGTCTGAGTCCTTGACACATTAGATAATTGCTCTGAATTTTCTGTTGATTTCAGATTTTCAAACCTTAAAACACCTTCTGGATTGATCACCAAGTGATCTTCTCTCTCCACTGATATGCCATCAGTCAGTTGCCCAATGTTGGTTTCTTTGGCAACAGAACTGTCAGCATCACTGAATGAAAATTGATCTTCCTCCAGGTTCTCAGATGGAGGAATAGAACAATCTAGAGCATCTTCTGAAGTGCAACTATGATCATGGTCTTGACTGATATTAACATCATCTAAAAGACCAGAGATCTCCTCTTGCAAGGGAATTCCCTCTTCTACTTTTTCATGTCTCTTTAAAGAGTCCTCAAATTTGCATACATTTGCATTATGCTGATGGTGTTTCTTCAAATCCTCTAAATGAATTGATGCACCTGATTCTGGTTGTATTATTTCAGAAATCAGCTCATTTGTTTCACATATACATGCTTCATGAGGGGCAGTATGAAGGACAGATAGTTCACTGCTATCAGAAGAAAGCTTCACATTACTAAGAAGTGGGTCAGTTGAAACATCATACCTCATCATCAAGCTTTGTGATGTCTCATGACAGCATAGGGAAGTTGGCTCTATTTCTTCACTTTCAACTGCTGAATCACCACTGGTTGTATCAGCTACTATTGCCACCTCATGAGAAATTACCTCACTAACTTGATCTGCACCATTTACAAACTCCTCATGTGCTACTGAACAATGACTGCTGGCTGTTATCTCCTCCGTGGTTTCTTGGGTTTCCACATAGGTCACCGGATCATGGCTGAACCCATCACTATAAGAACCAATTGACTTAACTGAAGAATTAAGAATAATGCTACTTTGAGCATCAATAAAAGACTCTTTAAATATCAACTGAACAGCACCCTCATTGTTTCCATCAGAAACACCATCATCCTCAGAAACATACACTTTTGGTACTTCCTCATTATTTTCAAAATTCTCACCAACACCCTCACCATTAGAATTTCTTATTACAACCTGTCTGAGGTCATCTTCTGAAGGATGTGCTCTGGGACTGCATTCCTCATTATCACCTGCATCCCCACAATTTCTCTCTGTGTTATTGTCCACCCACCGATCTTTCGTTGGGAGATTGGTTGACCATTTCACTTCCAAGAGATCTGCTGCAATCTCAGCACGCTCAATTGAGCTTACTTTCTGCAAATTGGTACCCTTGTCATCCTCCTTCAGTCTTCTACCAAACATGAGGCCGAGGCCGAATATTCTACCACGCTTCGAAGCTGTCCTAGTCAAATTCTTGCCATTTTGAGTATCCACCTGAGCGCCCTGCTCTTTCTGGCTACCATCAAAACCAAGGCTATGGGTCTTCCTCGACTTCCCATTCTTAGTTTTATCATCTGTCTCATCTCCAGATGATGTTGAAGATATGCTAAATTCTTCCTTCTCATTCTCGGGGTTCTTAAGAAAGTAGGCCTCTCCTTTATGATCCAAATACATATGAAATCCAGCTTTGACTCCGTTGACATAGATGCTCACAACCTTCTCCTTAGTCTTCAGGACGCCTTGGAATTTCCCAAACCTGACATACCAAGGAGATGATTTGAAGCTCCCATCCGGCTGCTGGACAATAATAATGTCTACAGCCCCTCCAAAGGGATGGAAAGGACCCGAGACACTGGTAATGAGGCTACCAAGCCTCTCCACAGCATACATCCTCCCCAAGATCCAATTTTTCTAACGCTACCAATCATAAATCTTTACCAAATTCAAGAACAAGCAAAAGAAAATCACAAAAAGAGAAAGAATTCCAACAAACTATTCAAGCAGAGAGCTTGCAGGATCTCCAGCAAGTAAAAGTTCTCCTGATAACTAAGAAGGATGAATAGAGTAAAAATGAAAACAAAAACTAAAGACAGAATAATCAACACATCCAGCTGATTGCAAGAACCCTATCAACATCAAACCAATAATATCTTATCAAAGATTCAATGTTCTCCAATAGTCTCAAATTCTCATATAAGAAAACCGCCAATGCCTGAAATCAGATCGTGGCATCGACAAAGCGCAACCTTTTTAAAGCAGAAGACGAAAAACATATAAATGAAACAAAACTCTAAACAATACCAAAAATCAACCCAAAAAGTAAGCCATAAACACCTCAAACGCCCCCTTCCACCCTCTAAACCCTTGAATCCATCAAAAATCAAACCTTGAAATCCTTTTTTTAAAAAAACAATGAAATTTTCCAAATAGAAATTTAGAAATCTAAGAAAATATTAAAGAAACCCTCACCAAATCCATAAAAGCATCAAAAGCGCATAAAAGAAAAGCCAACCGACGAAAAGGCCCCCGAATCAGAACCCACACGCCAGAACGAATCCAGAAACACAAAAAGACTCGTCCTCACCCAATGATCAAGCCGAAAGAGCAAGCAAACGATGACAACACCCGGGGACGGCGATCTAGAAGAGCATCCAGAACCAATCCACAGTTGCGATTTCCACAGAACACCTCATCCAAGAAGCGCAATGAACTTCTTCTATTTTTCTCGACAAATTGTCAAGCAAGCGATCAGCTTTTGTCGGGAATTCGACTAAAAAATCTCACAATTTAGAAGAATCGAAAGGAAAAGAAAGAATCATAGCATATTCCAATGGAAATTCCAGCGATGGAATGATGCCGGAGGGATCTCTTTCGACGTTGGCGTGCGGACCTACGACGAACTATTATGAGAATGAACCAGAGCTGGTCACAACCTCCGCCTTATTCTCACCTCCCCTTTGCTTCGCCTTTAGATTCCCGCCACGTCGTTAAAAAAAAATATTTTTTTTAACATCCTTAAAACTTGATTCTAATTTATAATCACAAATTATCTGCCATCTAATGATTTTCAGATGCGGGTTTAGGCCGTTTGGTTTTTTTTTTTAATAACTATGTTTCATGTTTAATTATTTATTTTTTATGATGATATGGTTTAAAATGGTTTTAAATTTAAATATATTATAGATGTTATTAATTATTATTATGTAAAGATCCTTCACTTAAGACATTTATTTACATTTATCACTTATTTATTGAATGTTTAATTTTAAATTTATGTATATTTAAAGTAAAATAAATAAATAAATATATCTATTTGGTTATTTATTTATAAAATTAAATTTGAAATATATTCTCGCCATGCCATATTTTGGCTAAACAAGACTTGTTCAATTATTTTATATATTAATCGTTATAAACAATCCTAGTATTTGAGGAGACAATAAAAAATAATAAATTACATTGCCAACTTTTTTAATATTGTTTTGAATCTTCTGATAAGACCCTCATTTTTTATATTTTGAGGGACCCAAAAAAAATTTATATTTTCGGACCAAAATATCCTTTTATATATATATATATATAATTATGTTGATTAACTCATTTTTGAGTCTGTTAATCTTTAATTAAGACATATTGAAGGAGGGTTGAAGAGGAAGGTGGTGATGAGCCGCTTCGGCTCACCGGGAGGTGAGGACAAGCAAGAGGAGACCAGGTGCTGAGTTGGATGCCACGTCAGCAAAGGAGAAGGAGGGAATAATAGAGTTAGTTGTAGGGGCAGGAGGGAAGAAGCATGGGATGGATGTGGGTTGTGGTAACGTCCTGGACTTGGCCTTTTACGTGAATGGCGGCAGGTGGGTGATCTTCTCTCTCTAGACCCTATCTATCCTATTATTTTTTTAATTTTTTTAATTATTTTTACCTAAATTCAAAAAATATTTATTTATTATTTTTTTTAAGGTAAAAAATGGGCCAAACCACTGAGAAAAGAATAATGGAATAAAAGGCCAGAAAATTAAAGGAACACTTTAATTTGTTTTTATATGATCATATTTGTGTTTTTATTTTGTAAAATTGTTTTTTGAGAGAATAGAGATAAACTATAAAAATCGAACTTATTTTTTCAGTAAAAAAAACACAAACATTTTATGTAGGAGACATGGTGTCATTGGCTTTATTAAAAATTTATAATATATATGAAATGTTAATAAATTATATATGTATTTTTTTTTAAAAAAAATATAATTTTAATGGTGTTTGAATTTTGCCTGAAATGTCACTCCAAAGTATTTAAATAAATTTAATTAAATTCATGAGAAAAAAAAACTTCCATCATTCTCATATAGAGACAAAATATCTAATTAAACAACATAAAATTTAATTAAATAAAAATAGTTTCTTAACATTGCATCTAATTTAAAATCTGCACTAGCTTTGGCAGCAATGATTATAAAATTAAACTAATTCAAATTAACATGGATTTAATTAAAGCCAACAATAATTAATCAAAATTACAAACCAGCAAATCCCTTTTTCTGATATTATTTCAAAGTGCCAAATTTCTCCAATCTTGCGGTTGCCTGCAAAGCCTGCAAATTCAAGCCATGAATGAATGACCATTTTGATAATAAGAAAACAAATACTAACAAGTAAATTATTAAAAAAACCATGAATTATTATTATTATTATTATTATTATTTTTATATATATAAAGAAAGAAATTAACACAGAGCTAATTACCTCTTTATCCCAATCACATCTGATGGTCAAGAATATCAGAATAAGAGTTTGAATCGCTGTTCCACCTATCATTCCACTCCAAATTCCCTAGAGATGATGAAGCAAGTAATTACTATCATATAATGTTTGTTTATTAAACACAAGAAATTATCAAACATGAAGAATGGAATTAATAGAAGATTACCATCACTCCCAATTTGAAGAACCATCCCAAGAAAATCCCAAGAGGAATTCCAATAAAATAATATGTCCCAATGTTAACATATGCTACCATTGCTTGCCACCCTGAACCAACAGCCACTCCTGTAATTTCAAAATATAAAAATCAATTATATAAATAATATAAAATAATTATAATTAATAATAGTGTGTAATTACCAGAGAGGACAGGTTGAACGCTGTTGAGGAGAATGGAGAAGGCTAAGAGAGCAGCAATATGATCAACAGCATGAATGACTTGGGAACTATTGGTGAAAATGTATGCCAACTTGTCATGCAAAATAATTATAACAACAAAGAAGACCAGCCCAATCACTGCTGAACTCATCACTGCTACAATGGTTGCAAATCTTGCACCCTTCCCATTTCCTGCTCCAAGCTCATTTGCTACTCTCACTCTTCATGCATCATCATCATCATAAATATATAAACAAATTAATGTAACTAATAAATTTCTTGTTTAATTTTTGTTAACTTAATTTGATGCAATCTTAATAATAATGATGATGATGATAAGGACATAAATATATATATACCCAGAACCGGCAAAGAAAGCAAGAGGAATCATCAAGTGCCACCCATTGATGCCCATGCTGCATTTATATTAAAACAAGCAAACAAACAAACAAACGAAGAAACAAATAAATAAATAAATAAATAAATAAATAAACAAGAATGTGAAAACATAGAAGCACTAATTGCAAACAAGCAGGAAAAAAGCAGCAGCTTACCAAACAGACAAAGCATCCACAGCAATGGCAGCATCTTTCAACCTTCCAGCCATTAAAATTAGTATCCTATAATACCAATTCTCCAAGCTGTTCATGATCCACAGAAAAGAAATTACATTATTAATAAAAAAAAAAATTTAAGGAAAATTAAGTTTAATGTTGAATAATATATATATATGTATATACACTTTACTTTAGATCATGAGTTTGAGTACCATAGCATTACACCGGAAGCAGCAGAGAGCCGGAGAAATTCCAATAGACCGGAAAAAGCATCGAAAGAGAAGCCTTTCCAAGTAAGAGGACAGCCGCCGAGAGTCACATAAGCAAAAAGGCATAAAACAGCGACCCACCAAGAGAAATTTAGAGTGGCCGCCGAGCCGATGAGACCGAATTTCAACTTGGAAATGAAAATCCAACTAACAAATATGTGAACAATGAGTGCCAACAATGAAACATAAGCATTGATGGAGTTTTTCAATTGACATTGTAGGAATCTTTGGATCGGAAAAAGGAAGGCGAATGAAAAATGGAGGGGGATGAGCCACATTGTCACCTTCCCGGCCATCGCCGCCAAGTCGGGCGGTTGGCCGGTGAGTTCTAGGATGGGAGTAGCAAAGAAGTAGATGGGGAGGAGAGCAACGGCACACATGAAGAGAACTATGAATGAGCGTTGCATGTAGACGCCTAACATGTGGTACTGCTTGGCTCCAAATGCTTGTCCACATAACGTCTCTAGTGCACTCGCCATGCCCAACTATCATGCATGAATTAATTACATGTTAATTAACAAAAATTTAAGTCACATGATATATAGAAGTAGAACAATATATGTTGTAATTACAAACAAAAAAATAAAAGAAATGATGACATTATATATATAACGAACATATATGCTTTCCAAAGTTTTATGTAGATTTTTTGGGTGAAACCACCAACCTCTTAATTTCTCTTGGCAAGTGAGATGCTGAGTGAGAATAGTGAGTAGGATATATATATATATATATATTAATGGCATGATCATTTCATAAGAGGTCATCAAGATGAAAGACAGACAAGTTTGGTTAGCTGGAATCGACAGTCCTTCCTTTGTTTGTACTCACTTTTCTTTTTCTCATAATTAATTCCATTTATTAATATTTAATTTCTATCAATGAAAGAGCACCAGAATTAAGGATGATGAGAAAGATCTTCAAAACTCATGAAGCACAAAAAACACTCATATAGTCATATATAAGAGGAAGAAGTACCATGAGACCAAAGTTGAAGCCAACGACAACAGTGTTAGCTATGGAGATTGAAGCAAGCTCAAGATCACCAAGGTGGCCGGCAAAGGCTTGAGTGATGACGTTCATGCTATAAGTCACAAGACGGCTGAAGATCGCCGGTCCGACGATCCTCCACAACTTCTTAGACTCATCCCAAACTCTTCCACTCAGTCCTAACTCATCTCCTTCTCCACCTTCTGATCTTGCTTTCTTATGCAAGAGAGGTGCCTCCATCTTCTTCTTCTTGTCCTTCTTTTGCTCTTTTGCTCTTTTGCTCTTTTGCTCTCTTGCTGCTTTTTTTAAGGCCAAGAAGATGTCTATCGAGTATCAAGTTGTGTGTTTTTGGTGGTTTGCGTGTTTGCTTTTGCACCTATAATTTCATTTTGTCTCCACGCACTTTAAACTTCAAGAAAATGTAATAATTAATGGTAAATATTAATATTATGTGTGTGTGGTGTCCGTTCATATATATTCGATGTTATCTTTTGGAATATATATATATATATATATATATATATATAATTGATTATTTCTCTAGCGGTGACCATGCATTGATTATGAAGTTACGTGATGGAGTTTCTATTTTTTTTATTAAAAAAATAACTATATATATATATTAAATCATTTTAAGTTATTAAATAGATTACTGTTTATTATGAATGTTGATTAAAAATCATTATATCATAATTAAGTGGCTATTATTTATATATGAATACTGTATAAAACACTATATTTTTTTTATTACTTATACTATTTAGTATTGATGTGTCTAAATGAATCGTAATACAACACTATATATATAATAAAACCAAGTTTATCCAACAAAAAATCAAAAAATAATTCTTTGAAACTTAATAATTTATAAATTCTGACATTTTTGGACTGTAATATTAGTTTAACTAATTTATATAGTTTTTTAATTTAGTTCTCAATGGTTAAATGAAGATAGAAAGGAAATTATGACCCACCGTATCTATGACTTTCTAAGCACCTTCGTTTTAATTTTTTTTGTTTTTAATTTTTTAATTATTAGAACTTAACAAGATGATGAAACAAGCTGCATCTTTCATCATGTGTGAATTATTGTCATTGCATATTGCATATGCTTTTAACTTTTTTCATGTTTTCTTTTTTCTAATCACTAACCCCTTGTTTGGTTCAAAGGGGCAGTTAGGGGAAGGGGAATGAGGGAGAGTTAGATGAGAAAGAGGATGGAAAATTTGTAAAAATATTATATTTGGTTCATTGGAGGGGTGAAGAGGGGTAATTCAAATTTTTTGTTTGGTTAGATGGAAGAGTGAGAGGGAGTATAATGTATATTAACAAATTTGTTTTTTTTTTTATATATTTTTTATAATTAAATTTAAATAAAAAAATTTTTTATTTCACATAATTAACTTGTAAATTACAATAACATTATTTTGAGATAAGAACTATAATCACCTACATAAAAAAATTAAAAATAATAAAAATAGTAAAAAATAAAAAGCGGGGGTTACACAAGGTAACCATTATAATCTATAATTAATTAATATAATAGGATTATGGATAATCGCACTAATCTATTCTATCGGTTAATATCAATATATCAAATATATTATTTTCAAATAGCTTAGGGCTAGCAAGCATTTTAAATAAGATATATGTGTAATATATTTAAAAAATAAGGGTATTTTGGTCAAAAATAAATAAATAAATAAAAACCCCACTTCTCCAAAAGACCTGTCCCTATTTGGAGGAGTGTGGTTTGTGGGGGTATCATTCCTCCATACTCATCTTCCTTCAAAATCCTCCAACCAAATAACTCCTAGGACATGTTTGGATACCACTAAATTCCATAAGAATAGTGGTAATTCATATAGAATTTAATATTAAGTATGAATTTATAATATGGGTTGTTTGGACATTCTTTTTATAATATAAAATTACTATGGAATCATATGATTATATAGTAATTTTATAAAGAGGTGGGGACCAATTTTTTTTTTCCTTATTTATTTTCGGGTTGGGCATTTGGGGCGATTGAAGAAGGGAAAGAGCACTCCGATGGAATAAATTCTACATATTTCGTAGTAATTTCATGTGCATATCCAAACATTATTCCGTAAGAATTTTTCCTTTAGTAAATTCCATAGAAATCATTTTCGAATCCTATGGAATAAATTTCTTATAAAAAAATTATTATACATCCAAACATGCTCCTATTTTTCAAAAACCCCCAAACCAAACAAAGGGTAAAGAACTATCCAATAAAGGTAATAACATATTAACGAGAATTTGTTATAATAATAATAATAATAATAATATATTTCTAATCTTAATTAAATCAAATCTAATGGAATGATAAAATTTGACTTCAAAACAATAATATGTATTTATTTCCAAAAAAATAAAAATTAATAATATGTATTTATTTTCTTTCTGGTAAGTTGCTGTCATTTAATAATTGCATCCACCTGAACCCTAACAATATGGGTGAGAGATTCACAACAAATGCTTTCTGTATTTTAATGTTTTTATTTTTTTTTCCATGATAGTTCAAACATTAAAAAAAATTAAACACTACGCAATGAAGGTCACATGATTTGTCCTTTTCAAGATCCTAAGAGAGGGCAAATGCATTATTATCAGGGAAAATTACTTCCAAGTCCTGACCAGCTTCATTATTTACGTTCAGTTCTTCTGAATTTCCGATATTCCATATAATCCGTTTTTTTATTTAACCATTTTTTTTTAAATTCTTGAAATCAAGTCCGTCAGTTAATATCATATAAATTTTCAAAAATACTCTAATGAGATAAAAACAAAAATTGATGGCTTTTGTCACGTTATATTTTTTTTTTTTTTTTGTCATGTTAAACATTTAAATTTCTCTTTCTTCCCACTTTTGTTTTCTTTTTTTTTTTTTTTTTTTATCCTTCTTACGTGTTCAAATTCATAGCGAAATCATCTTGATTTTTTTATTGATCTCTTATTTTTTTTTTTTTCTTCTTCTTCACATTTTCGAGGAAGTAGGAAGTGTTTTATTATGTTTTGCATCGTTTTTATTTTTATAATAAAAGTAGTGCTAACATCCAATAATCTTATGAGTTTTTCAAAATTTCATTTAGGTGTTCATCATTAATAGAAATTTTTTGTGTTGTGACGCAATATTAAAGAGAATGACGTGTAGTATTAGTTATTTTTATATATTAAAATATTTTCGTGTGTAAAATACACAATTCCTGTGTATTAAAAAGTTTTTCCCTGTATTATTTTAATTTTGTATTACAAGACAATATTTTGGTTTTTTTTTCAAGAAAAGGGTCTGATTTATTTTTAATGTTTACGTACCCCCTGTGAAAGAAAAAGGAATTTTTATGTAATACTTTCTTATGCGCATCTCTAACAAAATAATCTAAGTAAAAAAAAAAATTATGAATGGACTAAACTATCACTATTTTATACTCTTCGTTTCCTTTATTTCAAAATATCCAAAAAAAAACCAGTGCTAATACATATTACATAGTTTCATAAGATTTCTAAATTTGCTTCTCTCTCTCTCTCTCTCTCTCTCTCTCTCTATATATATATATATATATATATATATATATATATATATATAATAAATTTTTTTTTAAAGGAGTATATAGATAGAGATTGAAAGATAAAAAGTCGGTTGTTTTTTAACGAAAAGTGAAAATAATAATTATTAATTAGTTAAAGACTCTTTTCTAGATGCCATCGATATAAGCATAATAGAATTTATAGTATTATCCACTTTACATCAAAATATGGTAGTAAGTATATATTTATTTATTTTATATTAAAATATTAATTTTTAATTGTTAGACGATCAATTTTGGGTCCATGAGTACATCTCTAACTAACTACCTTGTCGCATTTGTTAAAAAAAAGATTATTGAATTAATCATCGTAATAAAACAAGGAATAGTAAATAGTATCTGTCAATTACGCAACAAGGGGGACGAAGCACTTTAGAAGCCATTCAACAATAATTCAAACACATGATATGAAGTAAGTTTTTTATTTTTTATTTTTTTTAGTATATGATATGAGTATATATATGTTCAAATATTTTGTGAGAATTATAAACATATATGCTCAAACAATTTATCTTTTAATCTGCATGCATGTCAGAACGTCAGTGAATCCCCAAAATGAATGTTACAATGAATTTGGAGAATAAAGATAAATTAAAGGCAAACAAATTAACATGCATGATAACAAATTTGGCAGCTTTCGTCTTTCAACATGATCTCACAACCTTCATCATTCATGTCCTTAATTATTTAAGTATTCTCAAACCAACCATTAATTTCTAGTTAACCTCACCATTAATGAAAGTAAAACAGAAAAACAACATACCAAATCAAGCAACAATTTCTTCTTCTTCTTCTTCATCATCACCTGAAACCGATTAAGAGCTGGAGAGAAACACCATTAATGGGGAAGTTGCTACACAAGCAAAATCTCCAAGCCCTTTTCAAGAGTTCAACACAACTCTAATGCTCCTTGACACTGGTGGCACTCTCCTGCTTCGTTTTTACTTCATTCACTCTCTTCCCAAGTATCAGGTTGGCCACTTTTGACAAAAAAAAGTATCAGGTTGGCCACTCACTCTCCTCCCTCCCTTCATCTCCTACCTTCTTCGCCGGCGCCGGAGTTGTAACAGCACTAATTTAACTCATAGTAATATCACTAGCCTGGCTTTCTCTTAGCCTTTGCTTTCTCTTAGGCTTTGATTCTTATATTTCTCTAAGCCATTGGTTCCTTTTACCTTCCATTATCCACCTCTTCATTTGTTAAACTCCAGCCAACTTGCATTCACTGCATGCAGTGTTTAGGGTGATGATTATGAGGCAGTGGATGGGTGTTACTTATGCTTTGGTTATGGAGATGCAGCTTGTTATTGGTTTCTTTGCTAGCCACTTTCGTTTGCTTGGCATGTTATTCAATTAACCAAGACTTCAAGGTCATCTCTGTCTCTGTCTCTGTCTCTCTCACACACACACACACACATGCACACAATGAATATGACATTGCATTGATGATTTGGGCAGTGAAAAGGGAGGCAAAATAATTTGAATTTGGAGAGGTGAAATACTACATGATGTTTGGTATCAGAAGTAGAATTCTGGCAAGCTTTTAACATAGGGCTGGTTCGGCTTGCATCTGGTGCCTCTTCACTTCCAGGAGCCATTTTAATATCTGTTCTGCTCCCTGTCCATAGAGATCCTGGCAAAAACTCCAGAGTGGCAAGGACGCAGCATCAGCACTCTCCCTCTGGGCCGAAATGTTACTACTGGAAAACATTAATCAGCAGCAACCTCCGCTGCCTCTTCCTTGGCATTGTAACCGATCAAATCAAATTCTATTATTCATTCAATAGTTCATAATAATAATAATAATAATTAGAAAAAACAGTGCTCTGTCTCCGTTTATTATATTAAAATGGTTCACACACAATGGATCCATCAGCAGCTAGGGTTCTGATCTACATACAGTATATAGAGATTAAAGAAAGACGCTTTTTGTTTTTTTTTTTTATTTTGGGCACACGGAGTGATGGTATGCAGTTTGTTTTTGTATCTGCTTTTCATCTTCGGGAGAATTTGGACCAGAGATAGACAAGAAAGAAACAGAAGAGGGCGAAAAGGACCACATGAACAACGTGATTTGATCCCTGCTGAATGATGCTCTTGTTCAACCTTCTCATGTTGTTCTTCACCCCGGCCTGAGCTTTGATGAGAGTCATTTGCTGTTTATAAATCATAATAAAAACAGAGTAATGATCAATTGATCGTACAACATGGTTTTAACATAAAGAAGCCAATGTCCCACTATGTTCATTAAAAAAGCAATCTCAAGACTTGATAAGGTACAGTCTAGTGAAAAGTGGATAGTGCATGGTTGAGTTCCTGATGATTCAATCTGGTAGCACTAATATGAAGAAGACAATAACATAGATGATGGAACTATAAACAGACAGGTCTTTATTATTCTGCTGTTCTCTTTTTAGCAAGATAGCAACCTATTTATTGAGGCTCTGTAAATTTTAAGATGCCATAGAATAACTACAGAACTTTGTATTCCATGTTCACCAAGCAGCCAGTGTCAATACATGGTTCATAAACACAAGCAATAAGACAATGGGAAAGTGTATCGTAAGAACATGATCCTAGACTCCTATATAATTCAAACTATAAGTTGCGAGTAGAAATAATTTCATTGAAGATGTGGCAAACAGAATTAAGTTCATGTGTCCAACAAAATGCAAACCATGCTGGTGTCAAATACAAATTACAAATTACAAAAAAACGTAAACATCTAATTTACCACAGCTGCTCAAGATTCAAAATTGATCAAAACAAAATGTCTTAGCAGCAAATAAAAATATGGCACCTTTTCCTCATTGATATATAAACAAGATTATGAATAACAACAACAATTCATCATTGAGAAATTTGGATGTAGATTCATAAGATGTACAACAGAAATTTGATTACCAATTGAGTTATGAAGTCATTTTGATACTTCGCCTCTGTTTCAATTTCTTGAGCCACCTGCCAAACCCAGAAAATAAAGAAGCATTTTTTAATATATGTCCAGTGGACACTACTACAAACTAATACTAGAAGAAAATCCAGATGTGATGTTTCTCTAAGTTTTATTTTATTTTAAAATCTAATTTTTATCATTATTTTCCATAAACATAATTTTTATCCCTATTTCCTAATATAGATGACAAAAGTAACACTCCCTCCCCTCTCCCCTGTTCTCTAAAGCAGAGAAATCAGCAGAACTTATGGATCAGGCATGAGAAGAAGAAAAACAAAATATTAAAAGAAATTAAAAGAACAAAAGACGAGATAACACCTCTAGAAATTCAGATTTCCATTTCAATTAGTTTCTGATCGGAAATGTCCCCTTCACATCCCAATCTCTACAATTCAAATCACAAGCCCACGAGCAATTCAATTTCGGGATCCTTTTCACTCAAGGAGGGAAAAGAACAATCCAATACAATGAAATTTACGAACTATATAACAAATCGATAAATTTGACGAATTAAATTCCAATTCAAGACATCATGATTTTCCCCCTTTTTCTTTTTTCTCCCACAAAATCAAGGAATCTTCCCACATAACTCAGATTAAAACAATCAAAACTATAATATGAACGAATTAAAGTCAAAAATTTTGAAAGAAAAAACATTTGCGGGTAAAAAGAAACTAACTCCTTTCAATCGCCGGATCTTCTGGTGGAGCCCGGATATTTCCTCGTCAAGGTCGCCATGCATAGGATCGATCCGCAATTGGATCTCATCGGTCCCCGCCGCGGGCCGCGCCGTCAGGCCTTCCCTACAATCGCAAGACCCCCAAACAAACAAGCACGATTACAGAATGGGAAAAAAAATCACCATAAAATAGATAAGAAGAAGATCAACAAGAAGAAGAACAACAACAAGAAGAACCTGGATCGAAGAGGCCCGGATCCATACAGAGGATGCGCCATGGATGATCGGTCGAGAGAGCCAATAGAGAGAGACAAGGATTGCTCGTTACGCGGAGGAAAAGGAGGTTGGTTTTTTTTATTGGGCCAAATACCTTTTAATGCCGGTTCGGGTTTTTTTTTTTTTTTTTTGTTTTTTGCGCGGGGGATATATTTTATTTGCAAATATAATACTTTATATATATAATCCTGAGTTTTTGAAAAGGCATAGAATAAAAAAATTCTATAATTTTTATTTTTCATATTTTTCAAAAAAAAAATATTAAAGGTCAATATTTAAAAAAACTATAGATGGTTATGTTTAGAAATACAAACATCCAGAAAAACAGACCCACTTTCTTGTGCAGTATTCTTGCATCAAACTTTGAGCATTAAGGCATAAGATAATTTATAGTTTAATAAATAATTCACAGCAATCCAAATCATGCAACCTGAGCAAAAACAACCAAGAAGTTCATTGTCTTTACTGGCTTGAGACCAAGCAACAAGTTATCCTGAATATACAAGCCCAAACACTACCATTTGTATGACCTTCTATCCAAATCATGCAGTTCACCTGAATATAAAACACAAATTGAATCTAAAAACCAAGCCCAAACACTATGAAAATGTAACTGAAGAAGGAATCCACCAACATAAGCATGACTTATAATCCAAGCCCAAGTACCAGAACCACATGAATATATATTTTATGAAGCATTAAACGTCTGTGGAACAATACATATATCACGAGCTGCGAGTGACTTGCAGAGCTTCTTGAAGATTCTTCACAGCACTCTCATAGTTGACAAAACCCACGAACCAAAATTCATGGTTGTCAATGGAGACAACTTGGATGTATTTTTCAGCAGGGTTTACCTCGCTTGTAGTTGGCGTAGCTCCTCGTAGTTGTTGTAAAGGAACCACAACCTATTTGGATTAGGAAGGAGACAAATCATTAGAGAAATACAATGATTAAATTGATGTGGCTGAAGGAGTGAAAAAAACAACACTTTATGAATACATAGATTTTGAAGAATTATTAGCAAGAAGGGAACTTTGAAGAACAAATGATTAATTTCCTCCGATGCCAACCAAAAAGATCAGTTCTCCTGGAAGACTGCTGTAGTGATCTTATTTTAAAACTGTGGCAATAAAATGGTGATCACAAAGCGCAGAAACCAATAACAAAGACTTTAAGCATGGCACTTCAACCTAATAAGAGATACCTAGAAAACGATCGTGACTTACTCTAGCACTACTTAGCTCTACTATATAGTATCAACTCATCCTTGCCTCAAGTTCAATGTCTATCTAAGTTACACAACCAAGAAAAAGGAAAACCTTAACGCAAGGATAGAAATTGAAAATTGAATATAAATTCAATGCTCCATATACAATCTAAACATAAATAATACAGAAATTGTAGGGCAAATGTCACCACATGCATGCAGTGTATTAAAATTTTCAATGTAGATGACAACAGGTGAACAGAAACAATGAGATATGCGATAATCTGGTGGAGAAAGTACACGGTCTAGTGTATTGCCTCAATGTCCAACTTGATCAAGGAAAGCTTACTCAGAAAATGAGGCATTATAGTTGTGTAATACATTAGGTCAATCATAAATCCAAATTAAATAAATGAACAGGGGCCGTGAATACAGACTGATGAATTTTACTTGATTTATGCTTAAGCTCAATCACCTTGAACATACACACCATTACCCCCACCCATGGGACAAGATAACTATGTCAATAAGTTTAATGAAATGGTTAATCTAAGCATAACAACAACCAAATGACAATCACAAAAAAGGGGGAAGAAAATTAAGTGTCTTTTTTGCAAAGGTAAATAAAATAGGAACCTTATAGTAACTCCATTCAGTCTGATCCCCCACTTTGTATGAAAGAGGGTTGTCACTGCAGAATGCAAGTTTAGCTGTTGAGAGATATAAAGTTCCCATCACAGGACCAGCAGATGTTGATAAATAGCAGGCATATGCCTTTTTAAGTTGCTCTTCAGGAAGTGTCTCAAAAGCTTGGCGAAATATCTTCTCATAACCTCCTTCTGCTATGACTTTGGTTCCCTGAGCAATCCTCCCCATGGCGGCATCAGCAACACTGGGTCCAGTTTTCACTGAATAAAGAAAGAAGTTAGCAAAATTTTGACCATGTGCCTTAGGATGAAAAGAAAGATCAAGCAGAACACGCAAAAAACCATTTGCATAGTGTAAAACAGGTTAAGCAAAATATTAACAACCAATACTCAGATGGACAGACAAAAGGTTATACAAAGTTATGTATAGCTTTACAAAAAGTGAAAACTCCTGGAAGGGCAAGATGACCATTGACCTTAAAATGAACTTATGATCACCATCAATGTTCATTAGGTTGATAGAAACCTGTAAAAAAATGCACCGGGATGAGTTGAATATAGAAAAGCACTAAGTTTTCCTTTGTTTCAATTTCCTTCCAACGCTTCATTGATTTATGCACAATCAGGCAGATAAATAAATAGAAAAAACATAAATAAAATCTAAACAGAAAAAAGAATTCATTTCAGATCATAGATAAATATAGCTCCAAGAGGTCCACAATTGTCTGACAGATAACATGAACAATCATAAACTTAATCCCAAAACCCATGAGTGCCCAGACAAGAAATTAGAATGGTATAATAAAGGATAGAGAAAATACGGCGTTTTCAAAACTAAACAGGTTTCAACATTCAAACACATTCAATCTCAAATTCTGAAGGCAATGATACTCCATCCAACTTTCCATCAACCATTCAAGCATACACATGTGAGCTTTGAACATTCCTAAAATTCCAACAAGCCAACTCCACACTGAACTATCTCAATAAATGAACATTTTTATTTAGTAAAAGCATCATCAAACACTCAAATTCCTTCAGAGCAAATGAAAATATAACCCCTATGCTTCCTTCAAATAGCCAAGCTTACGGATTTGCGGCAGAACCTCAAATTAAATAAATTCAAGTTGAACAAGAAACAAAACCAAAAAATAGAAAGATGGGAGATTTAAAACAAACGTGAACTCACAGTGCTGCCAAACATCACCAGCGAGCCCCTCAGCCTTCTTCGTGGCCTCTCCGACCTTTTTCCCCCATCTCCCAAGTACATCCTTCATGGAATCCACCGCATCTAATCCAAACCATGAAAAAATCGAAAAGATAAACGAAGAAACCCAAAGATTAAAACTCTAGTGAATCACAAATTGGGCGTACTCTTGGAGGCGGGAACAGGGGCGGAGGAGACGTAGGGGTTCGAGTCCGGCGGAGGCATCGAGGTAGCGGGCGGCGTAGGGGGTTCAATGTCTTTGGCATCAAGCTTCGGGTATGGCGCGTACTCCGACGAGTGCTCGCCGGCGCCAGCGTCGGGCTTCTTTGGAGCTTCCATGGAGTTCCTTCGAGTGAATGGATTCCTCAACGCGGTCCTCTATTGAATGTTGAATCGTGTATTTTTTTTTATACGTGTCAAATTTTCATTGGCCCAGCGAAATACACCAAGAGCTGCCACGTGCTAATGCAAACATTTATAATATGATATATATTAAGAAAAAGTTATAATGATTTTTTATTGCTATTAAATAGTCATAATACCATTTTAAAATAATGCAATATATATATATATAAAAAAAATTACAATATATATTATAAAATAATTATGAATTATTGGGTATGGAGTTGTCTATAAAGTATAAACCATGATATTAAAAAAAATCTCTAACTTTTTAATTTTTATTAAAAAATGGAGTAGTTCAAAAATGCAAAATGAAGTGATCCATTTTAGTGATTGAACCTTGATATTATTGGTATTCTCTATATTATTTATATCTTATTGGCCATTTATCTTTATCTCTCAAAAATGTTTTTCTTTTATGATTGTATTATACATAATTAAGTTGTGAAAACTTTTGTATAAATATCCTGCATTTCAATGGAATCTTTTTTTTTTATTAAAGAATCTCTTTCAATTTACTTTGAAACAATCAAAAGATTATCTAGAAGAAATACGGGGTTATGCTTCTAGTGGGTGGTAGCATACTGTTGCCCAGGATCCTACTTATATATTTTTTGTCATATTTTAATTTGATTTGTATGTTATATATTTTTTTGTAATTTTATTAAAACTGTAGTTTATCTATTTTTATTAAAAATTTAATAAAAACTTACATCTAATCTCAATATGGACTATTGAAACGCTGGCAATGCAAAAGTGGTAATCCACTCCCCTTTCCTTCAGTCCCTTCTAAGATGAATCTTAGAAGAGACTAGTGAAAAACACCATTGGCTTACATTTCAAAAGCCATGGCTCTATTGTTGCACTTAGGGGTGCAATGCAAAAGGGGTGTAATCGATCGAGTTCGAGCCGAGTAGTAGCGAGCTCGAGCTCGACTGAAAATTTGGTACTCGATACTCGGCTCGAACTCGACCGAGTATTCATTTTATAGCTCGAGCTCGACTCGATACATAATTCGAGCTACTCGAGCTCGCTCGATTAAGCTCGAAAATGATTATAAACATTATGCTCGAGCTCGAGCTCAAAAATTTTTTCCCTTATTTTCATAATATATATATATATATATATATGTGTGTTACTACTCGATTAGGTTCGCGAGCACTCGAGCCAAGTATTTAGATATTCGAACTCGGCTCGTTAGATTACTCGAGCTCGACTCGACCATGACCGAGCCGAGTTCGAGTTTTCATCGAGTCGAGCCCGAGTAACTTACGAGTAGAGGTGTATCATTTACATCCCTAGTTGCACTTGCAGAGAAATCTAGTCCCTTGCCAGCACAAAGGATGTCTAAGAACAATAGCCCTCTTCCCAAATGACACAATTCAATCTATTAATTCATCAATAATAATAATGATTATTATTATTATTAACCATTCCATTCAAGCTGTTTTGTGTAGAAACACAATGGAAAGATGATATTAAAAGTGAATTTCAAATTAGAAAAAGAAAAGTTTTTAAAATTTTACAATCATCAGCTAAATTTTTCTTTTTTTAAGCGAATAAGATACTATGAGCCAACTACTAATCAGGAGTGAGTGCAGATATACGTTGAAAAAATGCCACTCACCACCATCAGATATCTACAGTAATTTATTCCTATCATATTTTTTGTTTTTTTTTAGAGAAATTTTTAATATAATTTACTTTAAATATCAGATATAAAAATGCATTAAAAATGTATTATTAGATGCATCATGGAGTTAGAATTTGTTATGATTTTTGGGTGAATATTATTTTATTATTTATTTATTTTAAAATAAAATAAATAAGTTATTAAGTAAATTTAAAACATGCATAGTATTTTCGTACCTTACCGTTGGAAACCGGCATTATTAATATTATTATTGTTATTTTTATAGAGTGATGATTTTTATAGGTTAAAAAAAAAAATTATATAGTTTTCCTTAAAAATAAAAATAAAAATAAAAATAATAATAATGATGATTCGCAATGGGCACCAGGTGTGTGTATATATATATATAACGAAATGCCGGTCATCATCACCATCCTTCACTCAACAACAATTTCGTAAATTACAAATCTATCCCCATCTTCCAACTTCTTCTCTTTCCATGAGAGAGGACCGCTCCTCCTCCGATATCATGTCCGGCGACGACGAGGACGACGACGATCACGGCCACTCCATGGATCTAACCGCCGGTGATAAGCCATGTGTCGCTCTTCGCTCCGATCTCCCTCCCCCTTTCTCTGACCAGGTCCTTGAGAACGTCCTTGAGAACGTGCTCCAGTTCCTCACCACCCGCCATGATCGCAACGCCGCTTCTCTTGTCTGTAGGTCGTGGTACCATGCCGAGGCGCGGACCCGCCGGGAGCTCTTCATCGGCAACTGCTATGCTGTCGACCCAGCTCGCGCCGTCGCCCGGTTCCCTGGCATCCGGGCGGTGGCGCTCAAGGGGAAGCCTAGATTTGCTGATTTTGGCCTTTTGCCGCAGGGTTGGGGCGGGAGGTTCACCCCTTGGGCTACGGCCTTCTGCTCCGCCTACTCCTCGCTTGAAAAGCTTCATCTTAAGCGAATGACGGTGGTTGATCCGGATCTCTCTATCATCTCCCGCTATCTGCCTTCGTTCCGCGACCTCACACTCTTCTGCTGCGACGGCTTCGGCACTGCTGGCCTTGCGTACGTCGCGGAGAACTGCAGGTGCTTGTTTATTCTGATAGAGCCGTAACCCTAATTCTGTTGATCTACCATCGTTCCGCAGCTGGGGATTGATATAATTGTTTCACGCTTGCCAAACCTTCTTTAGTAATTAAGTAGTGATACGAGTTGTGTCATTTCCGATTTGCTTTTCTCAGTGAAAAATCGATGGTGTTTTTGGTGATCTTATGGATTTTTCGTTTTAAGCTTATCATCGTGCTCAAAACCTGATTAGATGTTTTATAGAATTGTTGCATTGAGTGGCTTCCCACATTCAAATTAATGTTTTGGACTTTGTTTAGATTTTTCAATGTCAGTGACGAAGGTTTGGGAATTAATTGTGCTGTGCTTGAGCTGAGAATTTGATGCATTTGATGGATTCAGGCGCCTCCGTGTGCTGGATCTGATAGAGAACGATATGGAGGATGACGAAGATGATGATGAGGTGGACTGGATCTCAAAGTTCCCAGAGACTAAGACCTGCCTGGAATCTCTAGTGTTCGATTGTGTGCATTGCCCTGTGAATTTTGAAGCGTTGGAGGCGCTTGTTGCCCGATCCCCGGCCCTTCTCCGTTTGCGAGTGAATCAGCATGTCTCTTTGGGGCAGCTGCAGCGGCTCATGGTGCGTGCTCCACAGCTCACTCACCTCGGCACTGGTTCATTCCGGTTTGCTCAGGCTGCGAATGAGCAGGTTGTTGATTTAAAGCCAGCATTTGTCACTGCTTCAAGGTCTTTGGTCTGCCTCTCAGGCTTCCGCGGCCTTGCGCCAGAGTATCTTCCTGCTATTCTACCGGCTTGCCCAAACCTCACCTCGCTGAACTTCAGTTATGCTGAGATCACAGCTGAGCAGCTCCGCCCAATCATTGCCCACTGTCACAACCTGCAAAACTTCTGGGTAATCTTTGCTTCCAAATATTATAAACTATGATACTTCTCAGTGTTGAAACTGAACTTGTTTGTGACATTTTCATTACAGGTTCTTGATACGGTTGGGGATGAAGGGCTTCAACTAGTAGCAGCAACATGCAAGGATCTTCGAGAGCTTAGGGTGTTCCCTTTCTATGCAAGGGAGGACTCTGAGGGCTCTGTTTCCGATGTTGGGCTGCAAGCAATCTCTGAGGGCTGCCGGAAGCTCCGGTCGATCCTATACTTCTGCCAAAGAATGACCAATGATGCCGTTGTGTCCATGTCCAAGAACTGCCCGGATCTTGTGGTGTTTCGTCTCTGCATCATGGACCGCCACCGACCTGATCACCGCACAAGGGAGGCCATGGATGATGGCTTTGGGGCCATTGTGATGAATTGCAAGAAGCTCACTAGGCTTGCTGTGTCTGGTTTGCTTACTGACAAGGCCTTTCGATACATTGGCAAGTACGGAAAGTCTGTGAGGACGCTGTCCGTTGCTTTTGCTGGGGATAGTGATTTGGGTCTTAGGTATGTGCTTGAAGGTTGCCCAAAATTGCAGAAGCTCGAGATCAGGGACAGCCCTTTCGGAGACTTGGGTCTATTCTCTGGCATTCAGCATTACTACAACATGAGATTCCTTTGGATGTCTGCATGCAAACTTTCTTTGAGGGGTTGCCAGGATGTGGCTCAGACATTACCCCATTTGGTGGTGGAGGTGATTAGGGAGAGACCTGATGAAGATGTACGGAGTGTTGAGAGGCTATACCTTTACCGGTCTCTTGCAGGGCCGAGGACTGATGCACCACCATTTGTGGAAATCTTGTAGTGTCTGCTTCTTTATTGCTATTTGCTGAAGAAAGATTCTGCCATCACCTCCTTGCTTGGCCTGGGGGAGAGTTCATCTCATATTCAATCCATCATTGCCTGCAAGAATTGTGAACTTGGTGGCAAGTTTTCTTAACCCACCGTAGACGTATCTTGTTCCACCTCATAAATGAGACGGTTCCAGTTGTATCTTTTAGCCCTTTCTGATTTGGTAATTTTATTTCTGTGTTTGGGCTGTTGGAATTGGACATCAAGAATTCTATGGAGGAGAGGGTGCAATTCTGGAGAAGCAGTCATGAAATGATATTATTCTATCAGTATGTTGCTATTTATACTTTCATGCTCAAGAAGCTGATAAACTTCATCAAGACTTCTCACCTTCTCTCATTCTCAGCAAAGATCCATGGTTTCCCATCTGTGGCTGATACCAAGCTATAAGGTTAAACTTTGGAACTTTCTACTCTCACTTGTAGGAGGTTTTCAAGTTCTCTATGTAAGATCAGCAATCTTTACTTCATATTCTGCGTCTCCGTTTCATTTCCTTCAGATTCTATGATTGTTAGATTCGAACATATCAGATGCCTGAAAAGCAAATAATTGTTGTAAGGATTGATGTTGTTTATTTTTTCTTATCCGTACCTTTTTCATAATCTCTCTTTCATTGTTGTGATTAGGCCTACCTAACTAGTGTGATTATAGAGACCTCAATTCACTTGTAGCTTTAGGTATCATTACAATGAATGACCAATGACTACCATTTGGGAAGTCAACACAACTTTTGAGTTCCAACCAGGATAAATTACTATATTGATAGTACAGTCCATTTCATCAGATTAGTGCAACTTTCCTTACTGCGGGCCATGAATCAGTTTGTCCGAATCAGCCCTGGGCCATGAATCAGTTTGTGGACCTCCTGGCTTCATTGATATCAATTTCGACTCACACCACAACCATTTCCTTTGCCCTAGATTTCCGACCTCAGTGATATCTCTCCCATCATGATTCGGTATAATGGTGATTCATACACTTTGGATGGCAATTTAGTATGAGTTTGCTTGCGTTGATAGGCCACAGTAGCAAAGGTCTGTTGGGTTTCTTGGATTCATTTCCACTTCTCTTCTTAAGGTTTCATATTCAACACCAGTGTTCTTAAAGCAAAAAAAAAAAATACAAAATTTACATAGAAAAATCTATGATCTTTATGAGGAGGCAATGGAGAGCTTGTTCTCATATTAATCATCAATCTCCAATATTTTACATTAAGGACTTATGGTTTGAGGAACCAGCAATAAACATTCCCTTTGTTAAGATTGCGCACTCTAGAGCCAATCTCTTAATGTCATTTGCCTAAAGTAAGGAATATGACTGGTTTATCTCAATATCATGAGCTTGGAATCAATCAGATCAGATCCAAGAATCAATCCACCACTTGAATTATTTGAATCTGAAGTCTGAAGCTTGTGAGCGGAACCAACTTGGTTCACTATCTGGAATGGTACGCAATGTATCTGGTGCTTTGCTAAAGGAGAAGTGGGAAGAAAGAGGGAACAACTTTTCTGGTGCCATTTGCTCTTCAAGGAATTCACTTGCTCGCTGCTACTGTTGCTGCATTCTAATGAGAAGCTCCAGTTAAAGTGAAAGGGAATTTAATAACAAGGTACACATTATACTTGCACTCTGATGATGCTCAGAAACACCAATGTGTGCGCGCGCGCTTGTGCGTCTGTGTGTGTGTACCAACCGTTGGAAATAGGAAAACAACTATTATGATTCTGAACAACTTATGCTTGTGCTCTGGGCTGGTCAGCTTCCCTTTTTTATTTTATATTATATTATTTTATTTAATTTATCTAAAGGGTTTGGGTGCACAGAAGAGAAGGAAAATTTCTTAATTTTTCTTTTTTTAGTAATTTATTACTTGTTACACTAGTCTCCACCACTCTGTTTTATAAATTATCCTTTATTTGATGATGTTCTCTGCACAGAATACATGATATCTGCAGTACATGGAACAAAATGTTCATGGTTGGTGGGTTGTCTGCTTTATGATTTGGTTTCTCATCTAGTGAATCATCTACTAGTCATTCTTGAGCTCTATAGGAAGAGCTCTCCGGAATGGCTCTTCATCATCCTTTGAGAGGGACATCTGACCAACTCTTTGGTTTTTTTTTTTTTTCTCAGTGTGATTAATTGGTCTAGATGACTAGTGTCATAACGCCCAATCATTTTCCTCATTAATGAGGGAAGAAGAGAGATGAAGTTGAAGGATCACTGACCAAAGTAAAACCCCCTCCATCTATATAGGACTGGAGTCATTGAAAGCTGAAATAGGTTTTTGGGGTGGGGGAGTGGACACATATTTGGGAGGCTATTGCTGAAGGATTGGTATGACAATGGTCAAACCACCTTTTATAGTCCTTGTGGGGTCTTGTTCAGGCCTGTAGTAGTGGGCTACTTTACTGATCATCCTTATTTAATAATTACAAGATCAGTTATGGAGATTAGTAAAAGATTAATGGAGATTAATAATTACTCTAGTTTCACTGTTACTGGAAAAAAATTTATTGGGATTTCTGGAGTTTTAAATTTTATATTAATGTGATTATATATAAGTTGAAGGGTCTATGCAATCAATTTGGAGGCCATGTTCTTTGCATTTTTTTGTTCCAGTTGGAAGGCTAAAAGTGCAAGTAGTTTTCTTGCAATCATTTGCTATGAAAGCAGGAAATATGAGAGGGAGCATTGAATGAAAACAGATGTGGCCACTTCTTTCTTCATCATGGACAGTAAATTTAGAAATTCTGAAAATTAATGGTCCCCGCTTTTTTTTTTAATTATTTTGTGTGCCCTAAAAAAATGTAATTACTGATATACCCTTTTAAAAATTAATTTTTCTGCAATATCCCTGAAACGTTTTATTTGTATATATGGCCCTTAGGTTTTCAGAAGAGAACAAATTTCATTTTTTTTTTTAAAAAAAAAAACCTTAGGTTGAAAATGTGTCAGACCACGATATGTATATATTATCTAAATCTCATAATTAATTTTTATAAAGTTTTATTTGGCAAGACTTTATATTTGAAATTTCCCTCATTTCACAAAAGTAACAATTCAATTTACCACAAGCAACGTGGAAAAAGATGAATCACTCCCCAAATAAAAAAAAAGGTTACGCTAAAAAAATTAGACCCATTCATTCATTCATTCATTCATTCATCAGTCCAATCATCAGACATGATAACAATTGAGAGAAACTCATGAGATTACATTCTCCATCACCAAATGCATAGCATGTGCTTGACTGACCACACACCTAAAAACATTGGCAAGTTGTACCAGTTTGCAATCAACCCCCTCTTGTTGCAAACTTGATTACAGTATTCATTGGAATTTATAACAAATTTAAAGCCATCTCCTGCCCAGTTGAAAGAGTCCTATAAAGCCTGCAAGGAGTCATTTTGGCCCCCACTCAACTTGCCAAACAATTAAAAACAACAGATCCCAGACCTAACCAACATCCAGGCAATAAAAGAAAGTAAGAGAAAGAAAGCCTGCATTTTGGGACCATGGTGGATGGTGTGCAAGTGGAGGTCCATTTGCCACATGCATGAAAGTATGCCAGGTTCATAAATACAAGCTCAATAACCATTTGTTTGTTACCGCATTATTTTTATAATGTATTTGATGAAAAGGAGTGACTCGTCGATGGAATTGTTTGTCGCTATAGAGTAGACAATGGAGATGTTTGTCACGGGGCCAACCTTTCGATCAGCCAAACTTGCTCTCCGTCAATCTCTTTGAGACAGTACTGCACCCTGTTGGAAAGATTATCATGTGCATTATAGAAGTCATCATGTTATGAGTCTGTACTTCTAAACTCACGAGTAATAGAGATCATAGAGAGGAGAGTTTGGCCAACCGATCATGAAGACGAGAGGGTTGCCCTTGCCAAAATTCGAAACGATTGGGCGTAAGCCGGTAGCCTCCCCAATAGTCTGGTTTAGGAATCAAGCTCCTGAAAAATCACAAAACAAGTGAAAATCCAGTTTGACTCGTCTTCTGATCGTATTAAAATGATTGCCATTTCTTTTCTTTTTTATGGGAAGCATGAAATTAAGTTTAAGCATCCATCCATTCCCTCAAAATAATGGATATAAGCATACATAGACATTTGGGTAATGGGAAGGGAAAAAAAATCATGATCATACATTAATAGATGACAGTTGAAAACAGATATTTAAATGGATTAGTTCATATCTCTGTCCGAATAGAATACATCCTTTTAGATAACTTCTAAAAGAACTCGTCTGATCTACTGCATTAATCCATAACATGTAAATGATCTAATGAAAACTGGGCTATCCCACAATGCAGCCACAGTAAATAATCTTTCAATGCTGTCAATGCTAGAGAATTAGTTGACCATGCTCAGGACTGAAACTCTGGGACAATCATAACTAAAAGGGCTGATTCTATGCTGTATGATAATTTAATAAAAAAATGCATAAACCCAACTATCTAAGAATCAATCAGCCTGATTCATGTTGAAGAATACAGAACACATTTCAGCCCTAAGTATTGATCAAACTTACCCATCAGGATACTTTTCTTCTAGTTCCTCGTATGCTTGGTAGAGCACTTCCCTTCCAGCTATAACAGAACTCTGAAGAAAGATAAAACCAGTACACATAATGGGCACACAAAAGGTATAAGTTTGCAAGCTTGAAAGCAAAGATAAATTAAGCATACCTGCTTGCTGGCAATTGCTCCAAGTTGGCTTCCTCGAGGTCGACTGTGGAAGTATTTTTCAGATTCATCAAGAGGAACCTTCTGCACAGTCCCTTCTATTCTTACCTGAAGTTTTGCGTGGCCAACTTATAAGTGATCAGAAGTTCAGATATAAATGGAGAACAATGTGTCTATTTCTACAATGATTTGGTTTTAGATTTCTAAATAAGTTTGAAAGTCAGTTAGGTGTAATGAGCAATCTCTCTAAAGTACTATTTTACGGTGATTTCATAAGATTAAGCTTATTGTTTCTTGTCAGAGTATATGATTTCCCAGAAACTTTGAAAAGTATCAATGCACCTCAAAGAACCATTTTTATGTATGTCAACGATTGGTCAGCTTCGCCAAGAAGTACAACAATTGGCCCTTGTTGCAAGGGATATTGATAAAATTAAAGGCGATGTAATATTGAAATATAGAAGATAAAGCACTCCCTTCCAATTATTTAGAGAGGATAATTTAATCAGACTTACAAAGAGAGAAAAAAATAGATGTTACCTGCCTATGAAGATCATTCCAGAAGAAAAGAAGTGCAGCGTGAGGATTTTCAGACAGATCACGTGCCTTTCGGCTTCCATAATTTGTATACCTAAATAAGAACATTCATGAAGGTAAAGAAAAGCAAATGGTAGAAAAATTTATAAATTGTGTACTGTAGGCAGTCGAAAATTTTGTAAACCTAAAGGAAGTTAAAAAGGAAAAAGAAAAAAAAAAGCACCCAACACTTATGTGATGAAAAAGTTTTACAAACCAAATGAATCCATTGTTATCAACTCCTTTCAGCAAGACCATGCGTGATGAACTGCACAAAAAGAAACACAATATACAAAATATAATGTAAGATGTTTAGACACCATAAACTTGACTTTGTTGCATGGGCAAATGTACATTCAAGAGTTTGCATACAATAGAAATTAACCAAGATTTTCCAAGACAAAAAAGTAAAGGAAGAGGATTAACCACACGTACGGCTTTCCTTCCTTCCCAGAAGTTGATAGTGCCATTGCATTTGGCTCACACAAACCAGCACCAACTGCTTCATCAAACCACTTAAGGAACTGCATGCACAATTCAGGCCAAAAATAATTTTTAAAAACAATGAAAGAAGCAAATTGTGTAAACTGAAAAGATGATTTGCAAAATGAACCACTCAGTTCTTTTTTCACTCACTGACATTTGATATATAAGGCAACAAAGCGCAATCAACTGTTTAAGATAAGCTATGCATACCTGATCCGTGGGATTAGCCATCACCTGATCCTCAAGTAGTTCAGGAGATATATAATTTTCTCTCAATGCTGAAATATCAACCGATGGGGGCTTTCCAATTCTGACACACATGGAGGTGCCAGGGTAAGGAGGAAGCCAAAGATTGTACTTCTCCACAATGGATGGTGGCACAAATCTACCTCCTAAGAAGTGGTGAGGCCCAATAAACTTCTTTGCACAGAGCTTTGGAGCAGTCAATGACACCTTAATTCAGTGCAACATTGATCAATTAAAATTTGTGAGAAGCAGAATCTAATTTACAGCATTTGTTTTAAAAACTTTCTTGTGTTTTTAAAAGGACATAATCACGTCTCACATCAGGTCCTGACCATCATTTCAGGTTTAAATCCACTGCCATCTATATCCCCTTCTTCAACATGCCACCCTGAGGGAATATCAACAGAAACAACAGCAGTTCTTCTTTTGGCTGGGTTGTCAGCAATAGACAAGGAAACAAGCCGCTGAATAAGATCATCAAATGGTGGCCTTGGTTTACCTATGTGGCAACAAGGAAAGTTATCCTCCAAGTAAAAAGAGGGTAGGAAACCACAGCTATCAAATATATATATATATATATATATATATATATACATATACACACGAACTGATCCATGAAAAATAGGCTAACAGAGCACTTAGAACATGTTCTCGAAAAAACTCTAGAAGCATAACTATAAATTCCATGCTTGCCATTCTCTTTAGTCCTGGAGATTATTATTATTTTTCTGGTGCCACACCATTTATACTAGCAGAGAGATGCTCTTTGTAATCAAAATTTGGCTAAAATTAAGATTGCCACAACATCACTTGATCATTAAAAAGTTTCAGAACTATTGAAGTTTATTTTGTTATCAGTAATCACTAACCAAAAGGGAAGTAAGATTATTGACATAGAAAAATTCTTAAAAGGTTGCTTAGAAGGGGTAACCAAAGTTTACCGTGAAATGAAAATCCAAAAATCGCGTCCACAACAAGGTCAAAATCATCTGCCAAATTCTGAGGCAGGTCTTCAACGGGCAAGAATGGGATTGACAGTGATTCCAACTACAAAATCACTCAAGAGAATCAAAATCCAACCCAGGATATGGCTTCACAAAGGAGTACTCCAAAAGGTACCTGAGTAACTAGACCAATATAAAGAGTTTTGGGTGTGCGCTTTGGATAACAAACAAACAGTTTATATCCAAAGTGATGCAAGTGGCGAGCAGCCACCAAACCATCACCACCATTATTTCCTGGACCACAGATTACAAGAATTCGATTGTACTCACTAGATTTATAGACCTGAGGAAAAAAAAAACAAGGTTTTAATTTTGCATGAGCTTCAGCCACATCAAGTGTATAGATGACAGAATATCAGAAGTCAAAACCCCATGGCAGACACCAATCAATTGTTGCCAAGGAGCACAAACATGGTACAATGGGCATTCAAAGAGATAAGAGCATTCGGAACTGAACAACATTCTTGTTCTTCTATTTTTCTTCAAATTCATCAAGACTTATTGTTGCTCTTAGTGAAGCAAAACAGACTAAATGATCAAATCTTCACAAACACAAAAGAAAATAGCACCCCAAGCATAAGCATTATTCTAGTCCATCCTCCAAGTAAACGCATCCCCTTTTGAATGATTTCCTTATAAACACGAGACACCATGTGACCAAACAATAGGTAACAAAGAAACAGCAAGGATGATACACAGGCTAGCCTTCAGAAAAAGCTGATTTTTTTTAAATGATAATTTCTATAAAATAAAATTTTTTAAAAAATTCAAATTCAGGGGATGAGACGCAAGAATCACCTCCGCAATCGAAGCGGCCACACTCAATCCAGCCAATTCCTGCGAGAAATCATCAAAAGGGTAAGACCTAAAACACCAAACGATCATCCAAGGATTCATAAACACATCACAAGAAGCCCACAGACCATCAACTGATCAACACTGAACCCTAGAGGTCCCATGAGCAGCTCATCGATCTCCGCCGCATCCCTCTGATTGATATACGAGATCGACCCCTCTTCCATCGCTCTCTCGGAAGCGAATCCACGAGCCAAACAAACCGGAAAGGATGCTCCGGAGCGAACTCTAGGGCTTTGGAGGCCAGAAGAAGAGGGAGAGAGAGGACTTGAAATCGAAAATGATCGGGGAGGGGTATTGTGGGGAAAAAGTCGGGTATTTTGGGAAGCAAGAGGAGCAGGGCAAGAGGCAAGAATGGGAACAAGAAGTCTGGGGAGAAGAGGATGAAAGCGGGTCAGCATGGCGCGGAACTTGGTCCGCATGGATGATATTGCTTTTCCCATCACTTGCCCAAAAATATATTCCATTTCTGTTTAAATATATATAATTCATTATAATTAAATTGATAAATGCTCTCATTTTTCTTTTTTTCTTGAAGAATAAATAAATGAGTGACAGAGTAAAGCTTGGGCAAAGAACAAAGGAGACCAGAACTGAAGTGTACATACAATGTAGATGAAACTTCACTTTGCAATGATAAGAGAAAATGTTGGGTTTTGACAATGTTTGATGTTAGAAGAGCTGCAGAACAATCAGAAACACATCTTAATACTCATAATACAAGAGCAATATTCATAGTTTACAGCTTTGTATCTATATCTAGCATGAAAGGGAAGTAACATCAGACAAGAATACTTGATCCAAAGAAGCAAAGGATCAAAATGCATAACCACCATTGTCTCAGATAGTGATGCAGTGCTGGGATTTATAAACCCACAATCACTTGTGACTTCTCAGCGCCCTCCTCTTTCAAAAGCAATGCGGCTCCTTCCAGATCCTCCTCCTTCGTAGTCATCTCTCATTGAAGAGCCCGCGCTTGCTTTCATGGTTCCTCCACCTCCAATCTTATCCAATGCTTTCTTACCTCTCTTGACTTCAGTAAAGAACTGATCCAAACCGAAGGGATCACTTTCTTTCTCCTCCTTGTCAAACTCAACTGGTCTGTCCCTCTTGCTAGGCCTCTCGGATGCACCAGTGAATGCCTTGTCAGGTTTGAACCGATCAGTCTTGAGGACCTTCTCTAACTGCTCATCCGCACCGCCATACATGTCAGAATCAACATCTTTCTTAGGACGGTAGAGGGTTGAGAGAGTAGGCTGTGTTGTGAAGAGACCCTTGTCATAGATGTTATACTGGTCATCAGCAGCAAAACCAGACTCCATCCCCTTCTCTTGGTTGAAAAGCCTTTGGTCATACATGACTTCCCCAGCACGTCCAGCTCCAGTGTTGGCCATACCAAGAGCAACTTTCTCACTAATATCGCGGTCTCTATCCCTCGTGAGCTTGCTCTTCTTTCCCATTGCTGCATCTTTGGCCTCTAACCTTCGTTCCCTCTCTCTCTCACGTCTTCTCTCCTCACGGATCTTATCCCGCTGCATCCTCTCCTCCCTTTCTTCCCTAATTTCCTTCCGCTGCTCGTGCTGCTCTGTCCTCATTTCACCATCATCAACCATGCTTTTCTCAGAAGGGGTGGGTGCAGGGCCAGAAGGAGCGGGTGCAATTCCAGTCCTCTCCAAACGAGCCTTCTGTGCTAAGGCTCGAAGATCCTGTTCCCTCCTATCCTTCTCCTTCAACATCATTTCTTTATGCACCTTGGACCTCATCGCAACAGCTTCTCTTGCCTTCTGCTCTGCCACATACAAAGCCTCTGAGAGCTTCGCAAAGTTATCATTGATCTGAACATCCTGTAGCCCTCTTCCATCTGCAGCGAGACGCTTGTCCAGAGGAATGGTGTAACCTTTCGGATTCTTCCAGTTAGATATGCAAGGTGGGATCTTCCAGTCCTGCTGGTCTTTCACAGTGACAGGTCTTGGTGGGGAGTGCATCACAGGCACAGGTGGGGACCCAGATGCCTTGGGGACTCTCTTGTGCTTGAACTTTGGTGGCTCGAGAGGATCAACAGGCATCTCCACCATCCGTATAATCCTCTCCTTAGCACCTGAATTAAATGCTGCCGATTGCTGCGAAGGCTTGTACTTAATAAATTTTGAATCAGATGACTGAGTAGGCACATTCTTCGGCTGAGCAGCACTCAACCTGACATTTACAATCTTCTCCAATGCAGCTTTGGTTCTTGCTGTCGTTTCCTCAATCTCCTTTTCCAACTCCTCTTCTCGCTCTTCTTCCTCAGACACAACCTTGGGAACAAGATCCTTGTGCTGTGAATACACAATCTTCGAAGCATTCTCATTCTGTTTCACAATGGCATCAAAAGCAACCTTGCCATGGGAATCCACAGTGAGAGGAAGGATCTTTGAGCCAGGCTTCTCGTCCTTCCGGCCCATGCCAAGAGGGTACTGTGCCACAAGGATCTCAGGGAATGCACCACCATCACCAAAGTCCTCAGGCTTCCTCGGGACAAAGCCTGACCGCTTGCCATACAGCGGAACTGGGTTGGGCTTTATCACAGTAGACTGATCAGATTCTGAGGAGCTGAACCTCTCCTTGAACCACGGGTCTTTGGAGTGGTCATAGAAGGAGGCGGTTGAAGACTTCACCGAAGGAAGGAGGTCCTTGAGCGCCGCCATGATATAAAAATTCAACTTCTCCAACTGAGATTATCTACATAAAAAACAAGAGAAACAAAAATGATGAATTTTTCAATAGAAATTCCACAGGTCCCAAGAAAAAGAGTACACCTAAAATTACAACCCTAATTTAACGAGATGCACCTGAAATTCACTCACAAATGCCTTACAACTAAAATCACAACCATAATTTAACCGATTTGCAGCTGGAAAAGCAAACTCCTATCTATGTATATACAAGAAAAGAAAAAAAAAAGTGATTTTAAAGCAAACACACAAAGGAAAACATTAGACTAACTACCGATTACCCTACAGCAGAATCGCCAATGAAAGCCCTAAATCTCAAACTTACAAGTCAGAAAATTCGAATCGATTTACGTACCAAAGAACACAATCACATGGCGCATAATAAAAAAAAAAATCACCGTCAAAAAGACTCAGAAAATCAAACGAGTTGCTACAAAAACAAGATCCACCCAACAAACAAACGAAGCTCCATAAAATCCAAATCAAAAGAAAGGGAAAAATCCAGAATGAAATCAAACAAATTTCACAAACCTTGATATCAATTTTGTAACTCCTCGCCCAAAAACAGAGATGTCTCCTCGCGAGAGAGATCCAGAGTCAAAACTAAGGTTAGGGTTTGAAGATCCTTCAACGAGAGCCGCCAAGAAGATAAGAAAGAAATGAATTATTTTATTTGATACCTTTATAATTTTATGTCGGTGCTTTCGGGTTCCACCCGATACCAAAGGGATCCGCAACCCGAATCCGAAACAAACTAAAAGTCGGCCCAAATAGTACTAGAGATGTAGGCCCATTTTTACCAGGATTTGGCCCCTTTTTTTAGTGCGGGCCCGATAAAAGTTCACCTTGGAATAGCCGAAGCAGGTGTAGAGAAAGGAAATTGAAAATTACTTTCATACCCCTTATGTGCATCTTATTTACCAAGTATATTTTTAAAAATTAAATATTCTTGTTGGTTGATGCATATCAGCATGAATATAACTTAAAAAATATTATGACAGCATTAACAATTTATTGTTAATCATTATCTTTTTTTTTTTTTCTTCTCTCATTTCAAGTGAATAACAATATATCATTAGTGGATTGGAAGTGGTTTGGAGGTGGGCTTCTTTAGGCCGGAGAAGCTGATTTGGTGGGTATTTATGGCATGGGATTGGCGGGCGTTTGAGAGAGTGAGATCTCATTGGTTGATTTGAGAGAGTGAAATAGTTTGTGTTTTGTTTGGCATTAATTTGTGGTGTTCTATATTCTATTTGTTTGAGCTGGTAAATTTTTTCAAATTTTTGGTTTGAACAGAGAAAAAAAAAAGAAAAGAAAAAAACACATCTGTGTGTGTTTTTATATCGACATACAAATACTTTATATAAGAGACCCAATACTAATAGATTAAAAGATTGTTGGCAAAATAGTTATTATTTTAATGATAATAAAAATAAATTATAATGATTTCATATCATAATTTATGGTGATATATAATTTAATTCATACAAAAAAGGGTAAAAAAGTGACAATAAGGAGTGGAAAATTTGAAGTCAATAAGTCCCTCCCAGCCAATAACAACACTAAGGCTGTGTTTGATTGGCAACATGGAAAATGGGTGGAAAAGAAAAAATAGCCGTTTGATTGGCATTATTTTCTAGCTAAAAAATCAAAATTTTCCCTTGTAAAATAAAAAAATTAGTCCTCCCATGTTATTTTTTCACATAACCCCTTACATTTTCCATGGAAAACTTTTTCCATGGTGAATATGGTCATGTGACAACATAAGAGTAAAAATTTTTCATAAAAAATTTAGATAAATAAACAGTCTATTTAGTCAGAAAATGACCCGTATAAAATTTTTCCATAAAAAAAAAACGCAATCAAACACAGCCTAAATGAAGGTAGACAGAATAGATAAGCTCTTTTGCCTTTGTGTTTCCTCACAAAGCAAGCAATCACCATCACTTAAGAAAACTCCTTCAATCTAACACCAACCAAGTCACTCTCATGCTCTTCTTCATACTTTGTGAGGCCATCCCAACTTTCTCAACTTGATTCATGGGCATTGATAAACAATGAATAAAAAAATATATATACTCTCTTTTGTGCTATCAATTTTAAGTCATTGAGTTTATATCTTTTTCTTGCTTATATTATGCAGAAGAGTCACTATTTCATTTCTTTCTATCTCTTTAAGTATATTCGTGATATAATTTGCTCACATATTTATTATATATATTTATATTGATGCTTATCTAATTATTATTGTTCTTTTATTTAATCAGTCTAATGTTTAACAAAACTTTATTTTTTTTTTTGTTAAGTAAACTGACCACTGTAAATTTTTTTTATTTTTGTGTTTATTTTGTTAGTAGATCAAACTCTTAATTTGATTTGACAGTCATTTAAGAAAAAAATTAAAAAAAAAAATTATGAGTCATCAGATAAAATCCGATCAAATCAAAATTTGAAAGAGAACTTCATCATGCAATAAATAGTGATACAAATATGCCGATTTTTGACGATGACTACTTGTATAATTTGCTCCCCATTATATTGGCATAAATTATATTAATAAATTATCCATAAAACACTTGCTTTTCACATAGAATTAAAACTGAATAGTAAATATAAAAAAATATATTATTTTTTAAAAACTAAATTCAAAATATAACTAGTTAATTCATAACCAAAAATTCTTACATGAATATATATAATATAATTTTTATAATTATTTAAGATTATGATGCTTTGAAAGGACTGTCTATTATTATTTAAAAAAAAAAAGAAAAGAAAAAAAAACCACAAGTAATGAGATGAAATATCTTTTTTTTTTTTTTTTTATAGGAGTCCTCACGTCACATCACTCTCTCTCCATCCCACAAAATGGTGGGACCCAAACACATGAGCCGAGAGTTAAAAAAAAAAATAGTGGGTCCCACCTACGAGGACAAACACACCATGAGAGCCCCTAAATGGTGAGGGGGGACCCTCATGTGACATGATTCTCTAACAAGGCCTTAAACAAAATTATATTTCTCTTTTTTCTTTTTTATTTTTCCCAAATTATTAATGTATATGTAATGCTAAATAATGTATGTAATATTTGTCCTTGGATTTAGAAAACCCTTCATGATTCACCACCCACCACTGCATCAAATTCAATCCAACCATGTGTTACGTGGGTCTCCATTGTTCCTCTTTTCTCTAATCACCATCATCATCACCATCACAATCACACCGCAAAATCAAATATATTAATTAAAAAAACACACACACACAAGAGTTATATAAAAAAGCTAGATAAATTTCCAAAGCAAAATCATGCTCACAGTTGACATTATATATAGTTTTGTTTTCAAATATATATATATATATATATATGTTAATATTGTTTTCAAATATATTCATAAATACATCTTTTGTTTTTTTAATTTTTCGTTTTGCTTAAAGTACATGCAGTGCATGAAGTGGTACATTAATGTAAAGAAGAGGAGCAGTGAAAGCTAACTTATAAACTAACTAACTAGAGACCTCTTCCAAGAGCTTATACCTTCTAACCTTAGTTCTCAGATTAACATGCCTATTTGGTTTTCCGGTGGTCGGAGACAAGTCGTCCGGCGACTTCTCCGGCAACCTCTGCTTCTTCACAGGCTTATTCAGATGTGAAGGAAAGGCCCCACGCTGAAGCTTCACTACTGCTGCTAAGCCTCCAGCAGCTCCTCCATTATTCCCACCACCATTGCTGCTGTTGCTGCTCAGTACTGGAGAGTTTTGATCACTGTTTGTATTCATATTATTGGACTTTGATGCTTCTTCTCTTAGACACCAGTTGCATGTCTTATATGTCTCAACTTTTGGATATAGATCACTGCAATACCTGACAAGTAATTAATGAATTTATCATCATCATCATCATCATATATGATCGATCTACCTAGCTAGTCCCTATACATATATATATATATATATATAAAGAAGATCAAAGTTATATAAATAGAGAATTAGTTATAAGAAGAGAATGAGAAGATTGATTACTTGTGTTGAGACCTGATGAGGCAAGTCTTGCATCTAAATAACTCTTGTGGCATCCCTTGGTCACCACACATGCAGCAAACTACTGATGCCGGTGATGATGGACGTGCTTTCTCTCCTTTGCTTCCCCCCATATGTATTATATATCTATATATATATGTATGTATATGAATAGGTGTTTATCAAGATAAGAAAACCAATATCAAATATTCTAGCTATCTCTTTGATTTGATGATCAAGAGAAAGAAAGGAGTGAATACAATGGGAGAAAGAGCGGAAGAATGGAAGATGAGTGGAAGGGAAGGGAAGGGAAGGAGAAGAGGGAGGAAGTCTCTATCAATGGCAAACTTGTGAAAGTTGATACAACATGAGGGTGGAATGGGGAAACTAACAAGAAAGTGATGGGTTTTCAGGAAGGTGTCCATCACTTTCACAAGCAGCCCTAACGTACAAGCAATGACTCTGCGCTTATATGCTCATATTGAAACTGGTTTATTAGGATGGCATTTTCGTTAATTATTTTTTAGTAGGGAAGGGTGTTTCCGGGGATTCACTGGAATTAGCATTTGAGGGGTTCAACCGCTAACCTAAAGTAAGTGAAAATATTAATAATATATATATATATATATATATATATATACAAACAATGATAATAAATAATAATAATCATAAGAAAACGAAAGTAGCTTTGATTCGCATCCCAGCTGCCAAATTTTTTTGTGATTATATTCCATTTCATCGGAAGTTTGTAGAAAGGTGTGATTGATTGATTTGATTTGTTACTCACCTTTTTTTCTTATAAAATAATTATGGAAAATGATAATAATTAATAAAACTTTGCATGTAATAACGTCATATAAATTTATATAAAATATAAGGGGTGGTGGAAGGGCGGCATAAGAACAAAGGCCGACGACTCAACGTCAAAACAGTGCATGGTTTGATAAGCGCTGAGATTGCATCTATTATAATTATAATAATAATAATTATTATTATTAATATTATCAATATAAAAATGTTGGTTGTTTTTCCTTTGTTCTTAATTAAAACATCCTTTTGCATACGTGACAATGATAGTTAAATTATATATTTCCTCGGATTCCATTTGCCCATTAAAGCAGTACTTTCCTGACCTTTTATAATTTCCAATATATATATATATATATGTTTTTTAATGTCCCAAATTAGTACAACAATTTTATTTTATAATGCATTTTCCACGCTCATTTTTGCAGTGACTTGCACTCTTATCTAAACTTAATTTTCAATTCAACAAAGTCATTTAAATAAATAAGCAAACAAACAAACAAACATACATTAAAAAAAAAAAAGATAAAAAAAATAAGATCAATATATAAAAAGAAAGCCAGATCTTTCCGTCAATCCAATGAGAATTAAAAAATAAATAAAGTAGGGCCATAACAAAATCTGAAAATAGCACAAGTGCGTGTATCACACTCGCATATATTTTAGAATAAGTGGCTTTGGTGAACACAAATGCGGATAATGGATTCATCAGTTTGTGACCACATTGATCATGTGCAACTCTTGGTATTGCAATAGGCTTTAATTATTATCAACACTTATCTTCAATTTAAATGTGTTCATAAACTTTATCTAGAAAGACATCATGCTAAGAAAATAAATAAATAAATAAATAACAACAAAAAAGGCATGTCAGTGAAGATGGGGAAAAAGAAAAGATCTTGTAGAATGGATCAAAGAACAGGCGTCCATTTGCAAGTCAAAGAGAAAGAAGGTAATTTGACGTACCCAGAGTTTGTTTGAAGAGTTCTGACAATTTATTGGCGCACCACTTCAAGACTCAATTTCAGCACCATAAGAGCATACACCTGAAATTAGGCTTCTCAAGAGTCAGTGATCATCTGAAAAATAGAGCTTCCGGGCGTACGACAAAGCACAAATTACAAAGAAAGCATACTTCTGCCATTGTGCATCAATCACAGCAGCAAAATGGGCAGAAAAGAATCTGCAATCAAACCAGTAAAAACAGGGGCAAAGGGGCCGATCACTCGATACATGAAAAGCCGAATGCGTTTCACTCACTAGTTTGAGACAATCTCTTGTTTCACAGATATTTGTTATCCGATAGTATCATATATGTAAATTTACAATCGTCTGTACAGATGTTTTGCCTGAAACTCTCAAAATGATGGGCTACAAGCTTGAGAATGCTTCAAACAAGTATCTAAAACCAACAGCAGCCTCAGGCACCAAAATCAACATCCCTGCTTGTACATTTGATACCAGCATTGGTATAAGGCCATCAACCCTCAAATTTGCTACATATTATCACTAAAATCCGCTGCCAATCACGCCATCAACACTTACCAATGCAACTTACAACATGAATAGGAAACCCATTTGACAGCCATATCAACCTTTTCCTTGATAATCAATGGCAGACAAAGAAGGCCATGCATCAAAATTCACGTTCAACACTGTTTAGGGGAGGTGAAATTCAAAAAGATTAATAAGTAAATAACAAAATAAAGTAGAATAAAATAAGAAAGAAGAAGAAGACAATAAGCATTGCAAAATAAAACCATAGCATATACTGCTATGGGAATAACATAAGCACATAGAAGTCACAAAACTATAGATAATGTAGGACATTCAATTACTCAAACACTAAAAATAATATATTAAAATAAAAAATAAATTATCTAAATAATCACCCAACTTCAGCTACTCCAATTTAAGTTGCCGAATTATAAAAAATTTCAGTTGCGACCCTAATTTTAAATTTTCATTCAATTGAGTCACTCATGCTAACACCATTAATGGGAAGTTGACGTGACATGACACATCACACAATTTATACCACGTCAGCATGCCATGTGGCACATAATAATAATATTATGAGATTGCAACTTGATAATATAATTAAAGAGTTTCATAATATAATCAAGGGTAATTTAGCTTCAATTACAAATTGAAATATCACAAAAAAAAAAAAAGGAAAAAAACATAATGTAGCATAGCTGACGTGACATAAGTTGTGTGATGTGACATGCCACGTCAGCCTTCTGTTAACGACATTAGCCCAAACGACTAAATTGAACACGAATCTAAAATTGGGGTAACCAATTGAAATTTTTTAATAATTAGGTGACTCAAATAGAAATACCCGAATAGTTGAATGACTATTTAAATAATAATGCTACAGTTATCCAAAACTGATAACATGCTTAAACTCAAGCTCAAACAACAAGGCACTAATCTAAGGATGTGCCCGCTCTGTATAAGGCACACTATACATCTAACTTTGGAAAGAGAGAATGAGTTTCGATGCAGATCGTTTGACAATCACAAGCACAGGAAAACATAAAGCATACCCACTGAGAATGGCCATTTCCTGTTCTTCAAGCACAGGACACGTCAGCTCTGAGCACACTCAAACGGATGAAAGGTTCCTTCTGCAAATTCATGCACTGGAAATTGCTCAAAAAATTGCAGAGGCCTGCATGAATGTTTGACAAAAAATAGGTGAAAACCACATGCAAAAAGTTCAAGCTCTTGGTGGAATATTAAAATTAAAAGGAACCACGGGAGAAAATTGGAACAGAAGATTATTATGTAAATCAAAACTCAGTTGTTTTCAATTACTTCTACCAAGGATGAAAGATGAATTTTTAACAGCTAACATATATGCTGTGTAATAACTTATCTTAGATACTAATTCAAATGCGGTTGTCATTGCACAGGTACAATCACTCATATGCAAATAGATATTCCACCTTAAAAAGGGTAAAGCTAACCAAAATTCACAAACTTCAACCACCACCAAACCCTTCGTTAGCGGGAGACCTGCTATTTTCTCCAAGTAATTTATTCATGTCATGCAGCCAAATTCTACACCAAGGCAAACAGATTCACAAGAAAGCCAAACAATGGTTACGGTTGTCATTTGATAGTCTCTATGCAAAATTTGCAATTAGAGGTGGTACGATTATGGTTGACAGTTGATATGCTTTACCATGAACTGCAGCAACTATAGATAAATTCCAATAGGAGCTTTGAGAACATAAAAGGTATTAAGACCAAGACTAAGACCCCTGTTCAACCCATTCATGCAAACAGAACAAGGAGCATATGAATAATTACTGCATGTCACTCATGCTACAAACTTGCTCACCCCAAAACATGCTCCTTGAAAAATCATGGTGAAAAATAATTCAACCACAATTATCACAATCAGAAGCAGAATTTATTCACAAACCATTACCTAAAACCATGCTAGGAAAAAAAATGACATTATTTGTTTGTGTGCCAATAACTTTTGAACCACAAGCTGGATGCCCGATAACCTTCTAACAAGTTGAATGAGTAAAATTTACCAAATTTGAATAAGAGCAGATATATTGTTATCCCCAATAACCTTAAAGCCTATGTGAATAATATAGATACATGCATACATACATACATACATTTATATGCAAGCATGTATAGTAATTATCATAAATGAGAGTGTGCAAATCATACAATATTGTTTCACGGCTGCGGCGTAGTTTCCTTTGATTTATTTCTATAGCACTTAACACATCCGCAGTCACCGGTCCAGCTAATCCAGCAACCATAGTTGAAAGTTGACCATGTGGCGTCCACATCTGCAACGCATTATTAGAAATCATATGGCCAGCCTTTAATATCACAAGCATTATTAACTTCTCAAGCCATGTTTACCTTAATGGTATGGTCAATTCCACTTGTGGCAACAGCACAATCAAATGGATGACACTGTACACAATTTACAACTAGGAAAGAAAAACAATTGAGTCAATAGACAAAAGAAAGCATACCACCAATACTAGAGTGTGCTAAAACTAAGAGAGCTGGTCTACCAGCTCGATCTCCTTCAAGCATTTTCAACAGTCTTCCAGTTCTTTTCTCCCAGATAAACCATCGCCCATCATCACTGCCACTAGCAACATACTCACCTACAGGAAGTAGTGCAAATCTGAGCATATGAAGTGAGGATACAGAGTAAACACATCCTCAAAGCATGACTGTTGATGACAGCGTCACAATTTAAAACAAAATTAACATTACAATTAGGGTCCATGCAAAAATTCCCATTCAACTTTAAAAAGAAAGCGAACTTGCAAAGGTGAAAGAATTAATCACAATAATTTATATTATTTGAGTGATCTTGACTCAACAACCAGGCTCAAATGATAAGTACCACGTGTGCTCATATCAGATGGTACAAGATAATTTTCAAAACCCAATCTCAATCCTAGATACCAATTCTTGCAAATAAAGAAGCTATTTCTTCAAAGTACAAATTCAATCTCAAAGGATTGCAGGAGAAAGGCTGCCTTTATTAACAACCAAGAACCTCAAACAATAGATCATGCAAGAAATTCTAGTGATGCAGAAAAGTAATTGTGCTTCTCAGTTCCCACTTCGTTTCTATCAGTTAAGAGTAAATTACATGCATTAAAATTTATATGGAGTGGCTACACAGCATATTTTACAAAAGATATTTCAAATCTAGTGAAGGAAAACGGGAGAGTATTAGATGATTACCTGATAATTCCTGTCAAAGCTAATCAACTTAATAGTGAGAACTGAGTGCCATGAAATAGGTGTAACATAACATTTACGTGCCATAAACCAGCAGCTGATACACAATAAAAGAATAACGAAAACAATTTAAAAATTATATACTCTTAAGTTTGTTTCTCATCAGGTATACTCTTCTGACTTAATTGTATGATTATAAACAACAAGATTGTTGCAAATCCAACACTAACATTTATCTCCATTCAACAATGACCGGAGGAATTCAACCATGGATAACAGCAAGTTTTCATGGATGGTGTTCAAAACAACAAAAGAAAGGTTATTATTGGGTATCAAATTTGTGCTATTATTGGGTATCAAATTCAGAATATCAGATCCATATCAACCGCACCTAATTGACCAAGAAAGCTTGCTTGTTTAATGTCTGTCCCCACATTGCAGTGCCCAATATATCTTTGCTTCATATCAATTGCAACTTCTGACTGCAAATTACAAAGAATACTCAAGTAAAACAAGAAAGTCATATCATGCAACTAAATACCTAGACAAAGTAAGAAAAAAAAAATAATAAATAACAAATACATGAAAAAACAAGAGCAGCTGTGCATGCAGTTTCGATAGTGCAACATACTTTTTCACGTGACACCCAGTTCCTGATTAATCTATAGTTACACAGCTGAATACAAGTACAAGCCTACAATGTGATGAAAATGAATATAGTATTCCAATATTTAAATAATTAACAAAAATTAGCGAACAGATGCACAGGTGCATATTTCCAAACATTAGTTCGAGACACCTATGGTACGTTGACTGATTGATACTAAATTAACAACATAACTGTAAAGGAGTTCAATTAAGAGATCACAAACTAAGAACGAGGCATTTCCAAAAAAGAACGTATTTTTCCATGTCTCCTGATGTTGGAGGTAGTTACGAAATACCGCTTTATCACCGAAACACGAATTGGCTACCTAAGCAGGAATAAATGGTTTCCTGTTGTTTGTTGCTTTCCAAACCTTCAAGATATATTGGCACAATAAATTCAATTTTTCATTTAAAGCTGAAAAAGAACCTGATAATCGTATCCATTTTGAGAAGATGACGAAGGTGATCCACGGGAACCATTTGTGCTGCAGGTTTCTCTGGTCCAATTTTCTGCTCGATGAAATCTCAAATTCAAACTTCCATGAAGCATATTTGACTCATTATCATGATCCTCATCACCCAGTATTGAAGTTTCAAAGTCTAATTCCATTTCATCATCAAAATCTGAATCCTCTCGTTCATATCGTAGCGCCTCTTGAGATGCATCAGGGTTCAACTCTGACTGGAAAAGTACCTCGCTTAATGACCTCATCCTTCCATTTCTAAATTCCGTCATATCTGTTCCCTCATTGCCTTTTCTATCTTTTTCCAATTCAGCTGCATGAATGAAAGATATCTCAAATGATCCTGAGTATGAGAGCACATACCAAACTGATAAAATAGAATAAACATTTATATAATCATAAAATTAAAAGCCAAGCAAGTAACGATGATTTGGATTAGGCAATTTACCATAAATTCTTCGCCAAATATTAATAACTTCCAACATTATTTTGCCTCAAGATTAGAACAAGGTAATACTTGATTATGACTCAGCTGATCCTAGTTGAGAAATCCATGTTAAGATACAATCAAGAAAGTAATTAGCAGTCAATATGTGGACTACCCCAAACTAGCATACCTAAATAGAAAGAAATACTTCCGTCATGTGAAGAGAAATCACACATTACAATAACTTATTAATAGAAATTAAACAAGAAATTTGATAGCAACTCCAAGTTCACTAGTTTTGATTTACTCAGCTAATCTAAGTTGGCAGACAAAAAAAACCTAGAAAAAGACTAAGCTGAAGATAACAAATAAGCTAAAAGAACCTTGTTTGCAAGCTATCCAAATATTATTTACATGCAACCTAGAGATCAATGGCACTGGCAAAAATGTCAAACTCTAAGAAACATGATCAGGTGCCGAAACAACAAACACTATTAAATTCCTAATTGCTAAACATGAAGGGTGCGTTCTATAATGTAAACAGAGCAAACATCATGCACACCTCATGTTAAACCCCTGGACTCCTGGAAACTGGAGCCATAAAACACATTAGTGACTGATCATTGCTATATAGCCACTGGCTTTGGATATCAACTCTTCAACAAAGTAGGTTGCAGAATCCCACTCATATAATGTGGCGAAATGCAGTAATTGGCAACCACTGAGATTACGCACAAACTTAGTTGTGTGTGCAGTATAATATACCCGCTCCTTTGTGTTTGAATAACATTTGCATGCTTGCACAATTTAACCTTCAACCATCAGTAATTGCTTAAATTTTTTTCAGATTCAAATAAGTGAAAATATAGTATTAATTTCCACTAGCATAATTGCGGAAGCAACATATCAATTAATATTAGTTAATATTTGTGATTTAACACAAAAGATCTTAATACTCTGTAAACAGCCCACAGCGTCTGAGGTGTATGAATCTGCATGACATTTGGCTCCCCTAGAAGTCAAAAAGTTGCTTTATGTTTGCCAACATAAAACAGACCAAATGCATTTACTGAGTACCTGCAGCAAGATTACCTCTTATTTTCTGTATTCTCTCCCTCGCATCTGAGTTGGATGGATCTATGTAATTTGCAGCCATTGCATAGTCTAAAGCTTCTTTATGTTTGCCTAGCTGCAATATACCAAATGAATCAAAATCATCAACAAAAACTGGTGACAAACAAAAGAAAAATCTTCTAAAGAAGTACATGGCCTCATCAAATGGCTCAAAAGTCAAATGTCAAATGTGCAATGTACCTGTAGAAGTGCTTCTGACATGTAAAAGTGAGCTTCAAAAGATGAAGCATTAATACTATGGGCTTTACAGCAATCCCTCATGGCCATGTAAACATCATTTTTCCACTTCCTCTGAAATTAATTAGTCAAATTAAATTCTAACCACATCAATTTCAAGTGACAAAGTAATGAGATCGTATTGAACCTTAAGAAGCAATGATGCTCGAAGACATAAAGTTCGGTAAATCAATGCACAGGCAACCTTGGGACCTTTTCCATCAAGTACCTCATTACATGCTTCAATTCCATAGAGAAAATTTGAGTCTTCCTCTAAACATCTCTTGGCAGCTTGCAACAACTGCTCATATGAGGCATTCTGCAAGTGAAGCTCGTAAATGAGCATCAAATGTACCCACAGAAGTCAGACAATAGATTAGGAAAACAAATTTTCCCACCCTGCCTACTAGATCTGTACTTTGAGTAAAACGCTCCAAGAAAACTTTTTGTGAATAACAAGGAATTTCAGTTTCTTTGGACGGTCTGAAATACATTCCCTTCAGAACATCATCAGCGCGGTATCTTACTGAATAGAGATCACCTCCTAGTCATCATGAAAAAGTAAGTGGGCAAGGAGATACTTCCAAAGAACTGGTTCAAAAAGAAGGAGAACAAATTTGCCTTGAGAATATCTTAAACAATAAAAGAAACATGAATCTAAACCTTGTTATGCATTTCTTTAGTATAATACATTTAAAACCAAAAGCTTAACAGGTCTTTATTTGCAGAAAACACTACTGTAATAGCATCAACATATTCAAAGAGTCAGTGTTGCCGCAAACCCTCAGTGAAATAAGTGGTCAATCATAGCCATTTCCAAAAGACTTGTACTTACCTTGAAAAAAATAAGGACATCGATTTGCAATCAGGGAACAGTGCAACTTCTGTTTAATGTGGACATAAATCACAAAGCAACATTGAGAGTTATCATCTCCAAAGGAACAGTTCAAAGTTCAGATTTTCTCAAAATGATTTTTGACACCACAAATGTCACTCCCAAAATCTTATATAACAGAGTTGTTTTGGCACATCCTGGTCTGACAAACATATTCTACGAAAAATGCTAGCCATATGGAATCTAGGAAATGAAAATTGATGTCATGGATGGTACAGACCAATAAAAACAATTAGTTACAAGTTATAATACAAGCAAAAATTAGAAATTTTGCATAACAAAATAAAAAAGGAAAAAAATATTTCCTAGAAATAGAAGAATATGCAGGCATGTGCCATAAAATTGCACAAATTGAACTCAGAATGTATTCATTCCATAGGTTGAGAGCTTACCACATTCTACATCCATTAGATATACATGTTCTCCACTGTAACTCAAGAGCACCTCTTCCCCATTTGGGCTGAAAGCAACATGTGTCAAGTTCAAACTTGACCTTCTCTGAAAACAAAAGAAAACAATTCAAAAGTAAGAATCAAGAATTTAAAAACAGGTTCAAAAAATCATCACATGTTAATATTATGGGTTTATTTAAAGTTCATTAAACAAAGTCTGAGTTCCTTCAAGCTTAAGATAGCTAGAACAAAAAAGAATTTTCTTCTCAAGGGAAAAGAAAGAAAAACGAAATACAAAGGGAAATGTTAGTGAGATAACAGCAATGGAAAAGAAAATTTTGACATCATGAGTTCCAACGAACAAACAGAAGCAGTCAAAAATTAAGGCAGCGATGTCTTTAAGACTATATATGAAGATTTTTAAAGAAACAGGATGAAGTCCTCAAACAAAGATAATCAACCTTACACTGAATGCTCCACGTTTTGGACTGTTTCCTGACTAGAAATTTAGCTTATCTCAATTTAAGCAAGTCAATGTAATGTGTTTTAACCATAAAAATTAAACCAAACAAATAAAAATAAAGTATCAAGGTGCAAATAAAATAAACAATTTTGAGTGCATATATATACATATGAATAAACAAGAAAACCGTTCTACATGATTCACGCTCTCACCATCTAACAAGAAATCTGGTGTCATGACGATGAACTGAATTTGCATGAAACCAAATTGTTCTCTAAATGAAAGCAATTCCCAAGTAATTTTCTTATATAAACATACAAAGGAAAACCAGCCAACTGATAGGTTACTCACAGTCACCACTAGATTAGCAGTACCAACAGAACAAAGCAACTGAATAATCTTATCTCGAGGTCAACATTAATTTCGAGCAGCATAGGTTCTATCAAAGCTGCTCAACATCCTTTGATTTTCATCTTAACTCTCCACTAACACTATGCACCCAACTATATGGACTTTAGTCATGAGCATATGAATTCATTGTTAGCAAGGTTAATGGGGAGTTTGTATTCAATGGGTGTTTGACGCCTCTGCCTTCCTTTCACCCTATAGCACTTAATCTGAATTTTATTGGCAATAATTTCCTTTGACCTGCAAAAACTAAATAAACTGATAACCCATTGATTGACCTATGATTTAATAAATATCTAAAACAGGAATGGATAGTGACAAGAATTCAAAGCACGGCAATAGTAAAAGCATGTATTAAACCAATTGCTGGAATATAACAATGAAATTTTCTATGCTTCATTATAGCAGACAGATGAAAGGCTTGATGATGGCAATGAGCTGTGTAAACCAGTTAGAATAAAATATTAAAAATGCATCATCATTTCATAGTAGTCAGCTTGCAACAGGAACAACATGCACAAATATGGTGCACTGCTAAATAATGGCAGACTTACACGCTCAGCTAGATGCACTGGACAAAAATAAGTCACACAAGGGGGCGGCTTCATCGTTGTTTGGCTGGAACTCAGGGGAGGAAGCATTCTTCTATCGTACAAACGCCCAAATGCATCACTATGCAGAATTCACATATTTGGTGGGCATCTATTAGAATATGCTATCAAAAAGTAAAATGAACTCAATGAATTAAGCCAGTGTTCTACAAAGTTACCTGCCACCAACAAGAATTTGATGAGGGCGAGTGGAGCTTATGTCACATGATTTTAATTGTAAACAATGCCCAGGAGGATCAGCTAGTGATTTCTTGGCCCCACGTCGTAAATCAAGCTGTCCGATATTGCATACCATAAGTAATATAAGCATACAACTAAATTACTGAAAAGATTGACTTCATAGATGACAGTAAGCAAAACACCATCTAGGCGGATTACGCAGTCATCCTACCAACTCTGTAAACCTAGCCAAGGGATTAATGGCAACCAGCGGGTAGAAACCTTAAAATATACATACAAGTATAGTGTCAAAGGCATTCATTTAATAATTGACACAGTGCACACAATGAATAGCATCCGGGAAGTGGCAAATACTTACAAGCCGATGCTTGTGAGTTATTACAAGCAGAAAATTTGACTTTACTTCACTATCATTTTAATTTATGAAAGAATGGTCCAAGCAAGCAACCATGAAGAATAAGTGAACATATTGGATGGGGGTCATCCAACAAGTATCGAGACTAAATTAGCATGTGGAAAAGATATACGAAAAAAAGAAAACAAAAAACCCTACGACTTACAAGTACATGTCGACATTCTTGATTTGTAGATCCAGTAGGAGAGCATGAGGCACCTTCTCGAAAATCATATTGTCTCAAAGTCCCATCCTCACTTGCACTCCATACCACGTTTGGGTTTCCAACTTCAACCTGAGCACAACAAACAACAAAACAAGAAATCTTAAGAATATCAATATTTAGACATTAAAAAAACACAAAAGAAAACTTTATGTGTAAAACTGTATAAATAATGAAGCCAGTCCTTGAAAGTCAATTCCTCCCACTTGATTCTAGAAATAATTAGTATATCAAAGTGAAACCTTACAGCTAACTTCTTTACTCTCCTCGAATGACACCGGAATACACCCGATGCTTCTACAGCATCTCCAATCACGCGAGACAAGTTGAAGAGTCGGACCTAAGGATAAAGGTAATGATGCAAGCATACAAGCTTCAATTTAGTACATCGCCTTCCAAAATAGCACTTAACCACAATAAATACAATACCAGAATCCCACCTCTGCATCTGCAGCCCCTGATACAACAAGTTCATCAGAGGTCTCTGGAACAAATTTGGTGCAAAATATATTGGCACTGTGCCCAGTATCAATACTTTGCACAAGATCCCCATTGGTGTAGCTCCAAATATTTAACTGCATGAATCAAAGATCGAGAGACTTTAAAATACCAAGTTAACTAAAGATGGCTTTTGTTCACCAGAAGCAACATCATACACAAACCCAAACAGCATAAAAACAATTCGAAGGATTCACTAAATATCATAAAGGATATCAATGTAGGTCCAAAGAAAAACTATCTTTGTTAAAATAAGAATCAGAAAATGAATCACTGAACCAGAGCTTGTGCAGTTGTGTGATGAATTGAGAACAAGAAAGGAGCTTTTCATTGTCCTAAACTAGAAGAGTTGGTCGGCCACCAGTCACCGCGATAAACCTAAAGAGTAATGACAAAATGTAATAAATGAGGTAGCAATCTGAGGCAGCACTATGTACCATATATAAAAAAATAAAGCCGTCTTTTATTTAGTCAATCATTCTTTGGTGGCCTTAGTTCCATAGTCAATGGGCCAGAAAGAATTCAAACTTTGAGATCATGAGAACATTAAAAATACAACAATAGTTATAAGAAAATTCAAAACATTGTTTCTTTCTTTATATGAAACATTTTCATTCTTCTTCACTTGGCATATGGAAGCATACCACATGCAATTAATCATAAAAGCTAAACCAGGATAGCTAACTACGAGATAATCTCTAAGATCATCAAAGAGAAAACACATGGATAAAATAACTAGGTGATAAGGTTCCACAAGCATACACATGTATCATCTGATCCAGAAATCAAAAGAGAGCCTTGAGAATTCCACGCCAATGCATTAACGCAGCCTTGATGACCCTGTCAATAGATGATATCAACAAAATAAATAAATAAATGATCAAACGTCACCGCAATGCACCGTTTCATATACCATGCAAAATGGAAAGGGAAACTACAACATAAAACATTAGAAGAAAACTCAAACCAAATTTCATGCCATATACTTATGAAACCCAACAAGATTAAGCACCAACTGAAACTCAAACGAAAGCATAGTAAAAAAGGAGATATAGCTTTAACAACAAAGTCATAGACATTTTAATCAATATTCACAACACATCAACTACTGTCAAAACAATTGACAAAAATCATGCCGTCCAATATTTTCAGCTCTAGCACACATACAGCACCATTGTTGACTACCCAATAACAATATTATCTTAAAGAATTCTGACAAGACACAAAGGAAGTATACTATCAAGTCAAAAAATAAAAAATGATACACAAAGATGCGAGGCACATGGTCTTAGACCATATAAAGTGATCTTCCTTCAATATCTAAACATTTATCAAACAATATCTGTAAGAAACTATAAAAGCCAAGAACAATTTTCACAATTTAACATACCTCCATTTCCCTTTTCAAGGTGAGCCTTTGAATAAAAGACGAGTGCATTTGCAACTTGAGGTTTATGTCCTGCATATGTATCAAGATTGTTTTATGTTAGTCTTAAAATACATAGAGAAGACAGAGTATTAAACCAAGATGGACAATTCATACGAAACAAGAAAATTTTGAGAAAAACAAAGAGCAGAAGTGTGCCCACTTTTCAGCTGATATTCACCTTTACCTTCAAAACTTCTTCCCTTTACATTAAAGCTAATTCAATAAATAACAATAATATCTATATCTCTATAGCTCTATATGGGGATGGGTGTGGGTGTGGGTGTGGGTGTGTAAGAACAGCGGTAGCAACCACGGATTGTTGGTCAGTGTGAGCATCGGCGTCATTAGAAACAATTGTCAACCATGAAAATCCAACAAAAAGAAAACGCACAGCAGCACCAAATAATCAATACAGAAAAAGTAGAAAATGGAACACAAGGTAGCAAATTTCTTAATAGTAACTAATAATCAGAATCCAAACTCAATCGCATCACAACCAATAACCTACAAAGATCTAACAATCAAATAAAACCACAAAAAAAAATCAACAGAAAAAAAAATAACAATCCGGTTGAAGGAATTACTCGCGCAGGGTCTGTCCGGCGATTCTCCAGGATGCGAGCAATGTTACCATCAGCGTAGCTCCAGCGCTCCATCGCGAAGAAGAAACCCTAAACCTAACCCTAACTCGCTATCCTCTCTCCTCTCCCTTCGCGATGAGACCCGTCTCGCTGTGGCTCTTCACTGTGACTCTTTTTTCTCACGCGTTACGCCCTCGGCTTTGTTTGCATCTCCCGACAGACACCTTCCAGTATGTACCCAGATGGATCCGTTATCGTTCTCAGATCCGCAATCGAGCAATCGGATCCCATAACGGGTAATCGGATCTCATTACATAAATCCGTTAACCTTTCTTTCATGATGAAAACGATCAGATCCGATGTTCGACTAATATGATTTAAATTTGTTACCCTTTAATGATGTCATATAAATGGAGTGTTGATTGAGTTCTGATTATTTTAGTGGATGTTGTTAATTATGATTGATCCTATGATTTAAATCAGTTGACGTTTAATGATAAACAATACAAGATTTTATATATTATATTATATAAATAAAATTTATTTTCTATTGAAGATTTTCTATTGAGATTTGGATCATGCTTTCCGTATCGAGATCTATTTTTATATTATATTATATATATAAAGAAAAATGGGCAAACCGATCCTATATCAGAAAAAAGAAAAAAAATCACTTTTTTATTACAGTAATAGCTATTTTTATATTATTATATTGATAAAAAGTTTTCAAATTGGTGTAAAATTGACGTATAACTTAATAAATATAAAGAAAGATAGAGGGAAAGAAATCAAAATAATGCAAAAGAAGTATCGAATATTATAACTATGTAATATAATAATTTAATAAACAATCACAACAAAGTAAAAATATATAAAATCATAGAATTGTTTTAGTTAATATTAATTACTAAAAAATTCATCAGCTCCATACTCTTCATCTCCGAATGAGAGAAAGCATTTCTATAATCCTTATAAAAGCCACCCATAATTCATCGATAAACTTTTCACCAGATGGACAACAAAAGAAGTTTGTGTATAACTGCGGTTGCGAGAACATCAACAACTATCAATCGAAAAACCAAAATTTTTTCATTCCATGAAGATGTCCAGCATAGCACAAAAGCCACAACAAAAAAGACAGTATGATTTAACTGTTTGAACTACATGATTGCAATTTTTGGGTGACAATACCCTTAAAGTTTCAGCTCATCTACATCAATGATGCCCTTCTGAATAAAGTGGGATAGGATATCGATTGTATTTCAGGAAGTCTGTGAGCTGCTAATTTACCACATTGAATATTTCGTACCAAGGCCATGGCAGGTCAATATCAGCCCCTTGTGTCGATTGAGGTAATTCTGAAATTAAACAAGCAGCAGCATTCATCAGCGGTAGAAAACAAGATTAAATTCCCAAAAGGAAGCAAATGATATTTATAAGAGGTAACAGTATTCAACAAGCTGAAATACTAGAAAATTTGAAGTTCATAAGCATCTATTTGTCATTCATAACAAGGCATTTAAACTTTCTCAACAGTTTTAGCCAATGCTGTCAAATGATCAAGTTGTTCAAGTGCAGCTTGGGTTGGGATCAAAATTTCAAGTAATTGATAAAGTAGTATTTTAACATAGAGATCGCTGCTGCAACTGAAAGTTTGAATGATGCTGCAAGAAGACCTACAGTATTTATTTCATGGTTCCAGAGTTATTGAATATTTATTAGCAACGCAGGCCCTTTGCAATGAGTATAGGCTTATATATAAAAATGAGAAATGCAAGAAAAGAGTGATTCTTACATTCATACTGCCATCTTGGATGTTCGCAATGCCTTTTGCATCATATTCATGCCTTTTGACAGGATCACTAAGAACTGTTCAAAAAACGTATAAACCAGTGACAATCTGCTGAAAATCTCAACATCTTCTCACAAGAATAGCAATAGAACATAAAGCATAATAAATAGAGCATGCACTCATTCCGTTTTTTTGCCTTAAGGCAAGATAAATGATAGCGGTTCAGAAAACACATGCAGTGAGAATAATTCAATGTGGTTGGAAAACACACAAAAAGGGATAAAAAAATTAAGGTATGTACAATTAATTATATGCACACTCATTACATTTTCTCTCCAATTTTTCATTTATCCTATTTCCACATCAACATTCGTTAAAACTACTAGTAAGAACTGCAGAAAAAAAATAATTCCCTAACAATAAATGAAGTAGATAAGCAAGCCAAACATATGAAAAAGAAAACACATTTACTTCAATTAAAATAATGCTCTTTATACTTCATTCAACCAAAAAGAGTAGTCTATTAACTCACCAATTGCCAAATTTCTTAATAAATATAATAAAGCAGTGCGGTATACAAATATTCCTCATGATATGGAATTCATATTTTAAGAAAATAGGCGGTTTTCCCCCTCTCATAATTTGTTTTGCTCAACTATTATCCAAAGAAAAGCTACAAGCTTTCTGAGCAAAAGCATCCTTCCCAACATAGAGGCCAAGGAAGTTAAGTATTTTGTTTTTGTTTTTTTAAAAATCTCAATTTACAGCGAAGTTACCTTGATATGCTTCGTTAATCTGTTGAAACCTTGAAGTCGCACCGTCCTCACCCTTCCTCTTATCAGGATGCCACTTCTACAAATATGAAACAAAAGGAAATTCAAATTTTCAAAAATTTAAAAAAATCAAACACATAAACAACCCCTAAGGTTTGAGAACATGAAATCAAAAAACTATATTGAAATAAAAAAAAAAAAGAACTAACCAACGCTAGGCGGATGAAATTGGAGCGAATAGTCTCATCATTGGCATCAAAATCAACCTCGAGAATCTGATAGTAGTCCTACAAATAAAATTCGAAAGAGCGAACGACATAAAAGACCAAAGAGAGAAGAGGGCGGAAATGCGAGAATCACTGGGGCAAAAGAACTACCTTTGGCTTAAGAAGCAATGAGAGGACATCGAAATTGAAATCAAAATCAAAAGGGAAGCTATGGCCTCTTTCTTCTTCGTCGAATCCGAACTCGCCCTGCAACATCCCCTCTCCAGTGAAGATCGGAATAGCTCGAAACTTCTGGAGCTCTTTTTCAGGTGGGGAATTCGCGGGCCTATTTAGAATTATTTATATTTATATTATTTTTTATTTATTTTCTATGATTGTCATTGTGTTTATGCCCAAAATTTGATTCGAATTCAAATTTTAATTCGAATTAGTAATTCGTATTTTTTGTATCTTTAAAATGAATTATATCGAAAAAACGTGGTTTATCACAGCATAGAATAAAGATAAAAAATATTTTATAAACACCAAAAAAAAAGAAAATAGTTTATTAAAAAGTTTTCAATGCGCACATGCCCCAATCCTTCAGAGCCAGCCTCATAAAAGGAGCTTGTTTAAAATTATCCAGTAATAGTTCAGGTTCTGAATAAAAATTTATCTTGTATTTTCTCTCGGTCGGTGGCTAACAATAAAAATTTATCTTGTGGTTTATCTTGTATTTTATAGTTTCTTACAGATATAGCTTTAACAACAAAGTCATAGACATTTTAATCAATATTCACAACACATCAACTACTGTCAAAAAAATTGACAAAAATCATGCCGTCCAATATTTTCAGCTCTAGCACACATACAGCACCATTGTTGACTACCCAATAACAATATTATCTTAAAGAATTCTGACAAGACACAAAGGAAGTATACTATCAAGTCAAAAAATAAAAAATGATACACAAAGATGCGAGGCACATGGTTTTAGACCATATAAAGTGATCTTCCTTCAATATCTAAACATTTATCAAACAATATCTGTAAGAAACTATAAAAGCCAAGAACAATTTTCACAATTTAACATACCTCCATTTCCTTTTTCAAGGTGAGCCTTTGAATAAAAGACGAGTGCATTTGCAACTTGAGGTTTATGTCCTGCATATGTATCAAGATTGTTTTATGTTAGTCTTAAAATACATAGAGAAGACAGAGTATTAAACCAAGATGCACAATTCATACGAAACAAGAAAATTTTGAGAAAAACAAAGAGCAGAAGTGTGCCCACTTTTCAGCTGATATTCACCTTTACCTTCAAAACTTCTTCCCTTTACATTAAAGCTAATTCAATAAATAACAATAATATCTATATCTCTATAGCTCTATATGGGGATGGGTGTGGGTGTGTAAGAACAGCGGTAGCAACCACGGATTGTTGGTCAGTGTGAGCATCGGCGTCATTAGAAACAATTGTCAACCATGAAAATCCAACAAAAAGAAAACGCACAGCAGCACCAAATAATCAATACAGAAAAAGTAGAAAATGGAACACAAGGTAGCAAATTTCTTAATAGTAACTAATAATCAGAATCCAAACTCAATCGCATCACAACCAATAACCTACAAAGATCTAACAATCAAATAAAACCACAAAAAAAAATCAACAGAAAAAAAAATAACAATCCGGTTGAAGGAATTACTCGCGCAGGGTCTGTCCGGCGATTCTCGAGGATGCGAGCAATGTTACCATCAGCGTAGCTCTAGCGCTCCATCGCGAAGAAGAAGCCCTAAACCTAACCCTAACTCGCTATCCTCTCTCCTCTCCCTTCGCGATGCCACCCGTCTCGCTGTGGCTCTTCACTGTGACTCTTTTTTCTCACGCGTTACGCCCTCGGCTTTGTTTGCATCTCCCGACAGACACCTTCCAGTATGTACCCAGATGGATCCGTTATCGTTCTCCGATCCGCAATCGAGTAATCGGATCCCATAACGGGTAATCGGATCTCATTACATAAATCCGTTAACCTTTCTTTCATTATGATGCTCTGCTGACTTCTTTGGATTTATGTTTATCATAATTGTCGGATTTCACAATGAAAACGATCAGATCCGATGTTCGACTAATAATGATTTAAATTTGTTAACCTTTAATGATGTCATATAAATGGAATGTTGATTGAGTTCTGATTATTTTAGTGGATGTTGTTAATTATGATTGATCCTATGATTTAAATCAGTTGACGTTTAATGATAAATAATAAAAAAATATATATATTAATTATATTATATAAAGAATATTTATTTTTTATTGAAGATTTCCTATTGAGCATTTGGATCATGTTTTCCGTATCGAGACTTATATTATATTATATTATATTATATTATATATAAAGAAAAATGGGCAAACCGATCCTATAAAAAACAAAAGAAAAAAATCACTTTTTATTGCAGTACTAGTTATTTTTATATTATTATATTGATAAAAAGTTTTCAAATTGATGTAAAATTGACGTATAACTTAATAAATATAAAGAAAGAAATCAAAATAATGCAAAAGAAGTATCGAATCTTACAACTATGTAATATAATAATTTAATAAACAATCACAACAAAGTAAAAATTTATAAAATCATATAATTGTTTTAGTTAATATTAATCACTAAAAAATTCATCAACTTCATACTCTTCATCTCCGAATGAGAGAAAACATTTCTATAATCCTTATAAAAGCCACCCATAATTCATCAATAAACTTTTCACCAGATGGACAACAAAAGAAGTTTGTGTATAACTGCGGTTGCGAGAACATCAACAACTATCAATCGAAAAACCAAAATTTTTTCATTCCATGAAGATGTCCAGCATAGCACAAAAGCCACAACAAAGAAGACAGTATGATTTAACTGTTTGAACTACATGATTGCAATTTTTGGGTGACAATACCCTTAAAGTTCCAGCTCGTCTACATCAATGATGCTCTTCTGAATAAAGTGGGATACGATATCCATTGTATTTCATGAAGTCTCTGAGCTGCTAATTTACCACATTGAATATTTCGTACCAAGGCCATGGCAGGTCAATATCAGCCCCTTGTGTCGATTGAGGTAATTCTGAAATTAAACAAGCAGCAACATTCATCAGCGGTAGAAAACAAGATTAAATTCCCAAAAGGAAACAAATGATATTTATAAGAGGTAACAGTGTTCAACAAGCTGAAATACTAGAAAATTTAAAGTTCATAAGCATCTATTTGTCATTCATAACAAGGCATTTAAACTTTCTTGTTAGATAGGGACCCACCACCCTAACTTCTCCATAACAGCTGTTGAGGGGAAGGTTTAGTATGGGTATATGAACTAGGGAGAATTGGCTCCCGCAGGCGATGTGGGACTATGGATCATGTTAACCACTGCGTCCCAACACCCCCTTGGCCCACAGCGGATGTGGGACCGAAGGTCCTAGCCACAGCACAGCTCTAGATATCTAAGCTCTGATACCATGTTAGATACGGACCCACCACCCTAACTTCTCCATAACAGCTGTTGAGAGGAAGGTTTAATATGGGTATATGAACTAGGGGAAGTTGGCTCCTCCAGGCGATGTGGGACTATGGACCATGTTAACCACTGCGTCCCAACCTCAACAGTTTTAGCCAATGCTGTCAAATGATCAAGTTGTTCAAGTGCAGCTTGGGCTGGGATCAAAATTTCAAGTAATTGATAAAGTAGTATTTTAACATAGAGATCGCTGCTGCAACTGGAAGTTTGAATGATGCTGTGAGAAGACCTACATTATTTATTTCATGGTTCCAGAGTATTTAAGTATTTATTAGCAACGCAGGCCCTTTGCAATGAGTATAAGCTTATATATAAAAATGAGAAATGCAAGAAAAGAGTGATTCCTGCATTCATACTGTCATCTTGGATGTTCGCAATACCTTTTGCATCATATTCATGCCTTTTGACAGGATCACTAAGAGCTGTTCAGAAAACGTATAAACCAGTGACAATCTGCTGAAAATCTCAACATCTTCTTACAAGAATAGCAATAGAACATAAAGCATAATTAATAGAGCATGCACTCATTCCGTTTTCTAGCCTTAAGGCAGGATAAATGAAAGCGGTTCAGAAAACACATATGCAGTGAGAATAATTCAATGTGGTTGGAAAACACACAAAAAGGGATAAAAAAAATTAAGCTATGTACAATTAATTATATGCACACTCATTACATTTTCTCTCCAATTTTTCATTTTTCCTATTTCCACATCAACATTCGTTAAAACTACTAGTAAGAACGGCAGGAAAAAAATAATTCCCTAACAATAAATGAAGTAGATAAGCAAGCCAAACATATGAAAAAGAAAACACATTTACTTCAATTAAAATAATGCTCTTTATACTTCATTCAACCAAAAAGAGTAGTCTATTAACTCACCAATTGCCAAATTTCTTAATAAATATAATAAAGTAGTGCGGTATACAAATATTTCTCATGATATGGAATTCATATTTTAAGAAAATAGGGGGTTTTCCCCCTCTCATAATTTGTTTTGCTCCACTATTATCCAAAAGAAAAGCTACAAGCTTTCTGAGCAAAAGCATCCTTTCCAACATAGAGGCCAAGGAAGTTAAGTTTTTTGTTTTTTTTTTTTTTTAAATCTCAATTCACAGCGAAGTTACCTTGATATGCTTCGTTAATCTGTTGAAACCTAGAAGTCGCACCGTCCTCACCCTTCCTCTTATCAGGATGCCACTTCTACAAATATGAAACAAAAGGAAATTCAAATTTTCAAAAATTTTTAAAAAATCAAACACATAAACAACCCCTAAGGTTTGAGAACATGAAATCAAAAAACTATATTGAAATAAAAAAAAAAAGAACAAACCAACGCTAGGCGGATGAAATTGGAGCGAATAGTCTCATCACTGGCATCAAAATCAACCTCGAGAATCTGATAGTAGTCCTACAAATAAAATTCGAAAGAGCGAACGAGATAAAAGACCAAAGAGAGAAGATGGCAGAAATGCGAGAATCACTGGGGCAAAAGAACTACCTTTGGCTTAAGAAGCAATGAGAGGACATCGAAATTGAAATCAAAATCAAAAGGGAAGCCATGGCCTCTTTCTTCTTCGTCGAATAAGAACTCGCCCTGCAACATCCCCTCTCCAGTGAAGATCGGAATAGCTCGAAACTTCTGGAGCCCTTTTTCAGGTGGGGAATTCGCGGGCCTATTTAGAATTATTTATATCTATATTATTTTTTATTTATTTTCTATGATTGTCATTGTGTTTATGCCCAAAATTTGATTCGAATTCAAATTTTAATTCGAATTAGTAATTCGTATTTTTTGTATCTTTAAAATGAATTATATCGAAAAAACGTGGTTTATCACAGTATAGAATAAAGATAAAAAATATTTTATAAACACCAAAAAAAAAGAAAATAGTTTATTAAAAAGTTTTCAATGCGCACATGCCCCAATCCTTCAGAGCCAGCCTCATAAAAGGAGCTTGTTTAAAATTATCCAGTAATAGTTCAGGTTCTGAATAAAAATTTATCTTGTATTTTCTCTCGGTCGGTGGCTAACAATAATTTGACAGGAAAATTAATAATTTTTTCCATAAACATAACAAATTTTAAAGTAGATGAATCATTTAGCAGCCTAGTTAAGAAGCAAAAATAAACTATAAGATTTTTAAAAAAACTACTTAGATAAATTTAAATGAAGCCAATCAATATTTAAATAAAAGATATTTCATACAAAAATGGATGCTTTAGTGGTGAAGCATCTGAATTTTGGAAATTATAATCTTGGGGTGGTAGGCCGCCCAACTAAAAACCCTTTTTTCCAATATATATAAATACAGTAATTATTTTAACATTTATTACCTTTAATAAGAAAATCAAATTTTTAATAACAAGGGATCATACAAGATGCTGGGGAGTACCATAAGGTAGTCTGTTGCAAGTGCTGTGAAATTATAACTTAAGAAATGCAACACAATACACACCAATCACATTTTCTACAATGCCTTGTCGCATCTGAAGATCAACTCCCAAGCGAGGGGGCAAAAGCCTGCAAAGAAAAACAGAAACATCTGTCCTAAGGAAAAAGCTTCTAATTAATAGTCATCTGGTACAATAAGTTCCTCTATAGTTGAAGTTCACTAAACTGGTAAAAATTCACTAAAGTTAAACAGATAAAATAACCAGACAATCTCTCTTTGATAATGACAATGTTCATATAAACTTCCAGTAAAAGGACTGTGCTAGTTCCCTTCATATTTTGGGTCTGCCATCACATAATGATACGCAATGACCAAAACAAATATAAAGATGCCAAGGAAGTTGGCAAAGAATCCCAAGTCCTGATCATCAATCATCTGAAAATAAAACAAAGAAGAGAAATTAAAACATGTAACTTTCTAATGAGGGCACCAAAAAACATAGTGCTAAGAGCTTTGACTCAATGAAATCAAAGGCATAAATTCATGTATAAGATAAAAATAAGAGCTAGCTCTGAGAAGCAATAGTGAGGGTTCTTGGATGGATAAAAAGATGGTGAACCTTAACCAACAGCTCAAAAATTGTGTGCATCACCAGTGTTTCTTCTGCTTCTCCCACCTGTAACCTTTAAATATTCTTGGGCACTCGAGAATCATGCTTACAATATAATACAAAACAAGGCAGGGTAAACTAAAGAGGCTATCATTCTCCCAAATATAAGCAAGGGGTGGGTAAGTGCTTCAATTAAACCATGCTTTCAAAATTTTACGAGTACAAAATTGCAAAGATTGGTATAGTAATGAATCATATAACGCTTGTTCCAAACAGCTAACGATATGAATCGAGTTGCCGCAAAACACTAATGATAGGCATCAAGTCCTTATGCACAGATAAATGGCAAGATTAACTTCATCGACTTTATCATGTGAACGGTTTAAGGGAGGCAGCTAATTGCACAATAACATAGATCTTTAAACATTCATAAAAGTTTGTACTTGACAGAACAACTTCAATGTGAAACTCAAGAAGGTTGACGCATATGAGGCAACAAAAATAATTGTACAAGCAAAACAGGCAAAAAGAAAATATCATAAAATGTGATACACCTATCCTATACGAATATTGATGTTAAATCATTCACAGCAGTTCCAATAGGCCAACAGGCACCATGTAGTTTTACTTTCAGCAGCAAATATTACAGAAGAACATCACCTTAGATTATTTTTGTAAGCACCATGTAGATTATTTTTGTTTAATCTTCACAAGGTCATCAGCAGTGTGATGAACTTCATACAACTCATAGGTTTTATTCTGATATATTTAAAAACACAAGCCTTGAAATATTCTCATAATGGTGTAAACAATTTCTAAAGCATGTGGCATTTGCTGCAGTTCATTGAAATGAATTATTTTAACTATTATTAATATGCTCCTCATGTTAGTTCTGACCCAACAAATTTATTCATGTTTCAGAGTTTGTAACCTTCTGTGCTTCCAACACAACTATGGCTCTCAGCCTCAAGCAGCATAAACACAATTTATCTCCACTATTTGACTATCTTTATCCGCATATTTTATGGGTATTATCATTCATTACATGTAAATCCAAACAAAAAAAAGAAAGGAAAAGGATTTACAGTTAAAAAACAGACAATACAACTGTACAGTAGAGAATGCAATGCCTGTAAACCCAGAAGGTGAGCATCAAAACTACTAATGGTGTTCCACAAAGCAGCACCTAAATATTTAATTTATGCTCCCTCTGGATGCTTGCAGATTCTCACAATTTTGGTTATCAAATTCTGCATTTCTTTCTAATTCACTCACCAAAGGTGCATCAGTTCTAATTCAAACATATCATTGTACTCTGGATTTTAAGCTTGGCATTTTACCTTGGCTTCACTGCATCAGTTTAAACCATCCAATCGGTATATTAACATATACAAAATAACTTAAATAGAACCCCGAAAACTAAAACGTCGCAATCATACTTAGCACCTAGTTTCTTGCAAGATTTACTGCTCAAAAACTTGAACTTCAATAGTGCATCATATTATAGATTCCAATGAGCATCTTATCTATAATCCCTGTGCTCTTAAGTAATGTATTATACTGAGAACCTTGATTTATATCATGGCATAGAACTAAGTAAATACGATCAAATTCATCACCTTCATTAACAAAAACATTCGGAGGATATCAGCGTTGTTCAAGCCCACTTAAACCTAAAGGTCACAAAATTACTTTCCATATTTATAAACATAAAAATCTATGAGATCCATTGGGCATCATTATCAAGCCCGTCTATAGGGAAAGGAACAAAGACATCTCTCGGTGCATATGCACTGCTTTCAAAAAATCAAGTTCTCCAACATAAATACGTTTTTCCCTCAATTCTCAAATCTAATGAGAAGATACACAATATCAAACCAGAAATCAACAAACACGGTAGATAAACTAGAACTGCCTCTGCACGATCGACAGAAAGCAGATCATCACCAACAAAATTCAACAGAGAATAAACAAGCCAGATCCATCGAAATGTAAAAAAATCACAAAACCCTTCAACTCACACCAATGGATCAAATAAAATGCAAGATAAATAAATAAATAAACAAATAAACTATTCATGGATCAAGAAAACCAAAACAACTGTAATGCACGATCAGATCTACCAAATTTCTAGGGTTTTAAAGCAAGATCTCATCCCAAAATTCAAGTAAAGCCAGGCGCAGGGAAAAACCCTAGTTAGAATCCCTCACCTTCGCGTCGGTCTTCGATGGAACCCAATGAAAAACAAGAGAACTGAAAGCGTCAGAGTTCTCGAAGGTCACCTCCATAGGAATTTATAGGCCGAGAGTTGAACACGCGTCCCTTAATCAGCCGTCCGATTCATGAAATCGACCGCCAGAATCCACTCTGGAATTGAATCGGAAGATTATCGGACGCGGGTCCACGTTTGCAAACCCGATCCATATTTCATTTAATCGGTATGCTAGTTATGAAATTATTTAAGCTCGCTGCAATTTAAATACAAATGATAATGAAATAAATTTTAAATTACAAACTATTTTAGAAACCTAAGTATCTGGTTAGTACTTTAAGCTAAAGGGGCGTTTGGTTGAATGTAGTTGAAAATGCAGTGGATTTGTATTTGGAAATCCTTGGATTTGTAAATTCAGGAAAGTCAAAACCAATGTTTGGTTGAATGTATTATTTGGCTGGATTACATACTATGGTCACCCATGGTGAGATTACCCCTCTAATATTATAAATAATTAATATATATTATGTAAATATGAATTCAAATTTCAAATATTATGACTAATTAATATAATTAATTATTTATTAAAATAATAAATATAATATAATAAATCAATTTTATATTATATTACTAGATAAATCTGTTAAAAAATTTTTAAAAATAAAATCTATTTGAATCCCTCACGTAATTATCATGTGAGTGATTCAAACTCTTGGATTTTGAAAATCGAATTCCAAATTCCCTTTTGTTGAGATTTAGAAATACAAAGATTTCTGAAATCTTTTGAAACAAACAAAAGATTTCTGAAATCCAAGGATTTCCAAATCCAAGTATTTGCAAATCCAGCCAAACAAACAGCCCCTGATAACTTGGAGTTGATAGATTGAATTAAATGCATTTGATGTTCAATTTTGACATTTTATCTTGATTATTGCAACAAAAAAAAAACAAATGTTCGCAAATTTCAATAATAATTAATGAAAAACATAAAGATAAGTAAAACACTAAAAATTTACGCAGAGGATCAAAAGAATGTCTATCAGCTCTTCATGTTTTCCAAATTAAAAGCCTAAATAACCAAAATAAATAAATCCACAACGGAGCAAGAGACAGCTCAACCTCTCATCCACGATACAAACATACTATCAGAAGTTCCGAAAGTGTTTGTAATTCACAGATGTTCATAATTCTCAACTTATATTTTGTTTTGTTTGTCTGAAATATTTCACACATCAATTTCCTTACAACCGAGCAACATAGGAATTCGATTGTGTGACATATCTCACCCACCGATACGGATTGTAGGTTTTCGACTTTTTGGCAATCTGCAAGTATCTCACCTGGACATACAAACATAGAAATTAGATGTCATTTAAGTGGTTTGAAGTCCAGAATTTTTGGTTCATCAGGATGGTTTTCAGCAAGGCATGTTAGAGCAGATGGAGAACTAGAAAAGAAAGGAAAACCATAAATTCGGTGAAATCAAGCAAATGACTCACTTGAAGCCTTGATGCATTGTACATTGGTATTGTGAAATTCATGCTTACAGGGCCTGCTTCCCTTGTGATATTTCCTGCAATAGAAAATGAAAGTCATAACAAATCTGATACTAAGATTACAAGAGGAAAACAAAAAACAGTTAGATTCAAGATATGCATTTTGATGTCTTGCATATATTATAGCATGCACATTAATCAGCCAGGTTTAAGACCTCGAAAATGTTCATGTCGTTCGGGGCAGACTAATTAATCGACAGAAAATGTATAATGAGATTCTATGCAATCATATCAGAACATAAATAGCAAATATGGACGAGAATGAGTATCATATTAGCTATTTAAATCATGATTTATATTTTCGACAATATTAATTGAAGATAACTGTGAATTGCACGTCATACATACCATGTGATTCCTGAGAAAATGTGAGCTTTGCCCGGAGAGTATGTTCAGATCCACCAACAATCTAACATTACATCAGAACAATCATATAATCACAGGACATGATAAAGAGAAAATATATGTTGGCTGTTGATCAAAACACTAAAGACTTGATAAGGTCCTTGCCTTCTTCAGACACCATTCAAATTTCCTGCTTCCTTCCTTGAAATCTGTTGTTTGTCCAACAGCCCCAGCTTCCAACTCAAAACTGACTCTGCAACAGCAATTGCAAAGAAAATGATAAGAATAAGATAAAAACAAAGTACATCCTCTGAGAAAAGATACATGGGAAAGGGGCTGTGCTTGGAAAATATATAACTCCAGCTAACAGAACAAATTCTATGATTACAATCAAGGTTAAACTTTCCAAAACTTATGATAAAATTGCAAAACTCTCACAGGACCTCTGAAAGTTGCAAGGATGAAGGCAAGCTTTGGCAATGATAGCTCAATATAATGCCAAAGGGAGCGAGATAGAATGTAAATCACATCGTCATTTAAGCCCTCCTATGAGAAATCCATCCATATGGGTGTCATCATTCATTGAAAAAAGCTCTAGAATGCAAACCTTGATGTGTAAGTTGGCAATGGCATTTCTATTGAAATTGTGTTTGCAGTAGCACTTGAAGGGAAGTCAGCACGGATCTTCAGAATAACTTCAGCCTAATAAGTCATCAAGAGAAAAACACTCAGACGCTAAAGCCTTGAATTCTTGTTGATATAACAAGAAGAAAAGTATCTCATTGTGAATTACAGTATTAACCACACCTTAGATGGCCCAGCTTCTTCGACTAAGGCATTAATACGAAAAGGAGGCTTGAACTCTTGAGTCATACGATAGTTCATCACAGAAAACTCCCCATCAGGAGGCACCTTAGGAAAGAACCAGCATTAATGTCAAGAAAACAAATCAAGATTCTTAACAGTACATCATTTTATGCCAAGTATTATCGACATAACATATTGTTAATTTTTAAGCAGAAAACAATACAATAAGTTGCAATCAGGCTGTCACTAAATGCTCATTGAGTTCAACTCACCAAAGTCAAAGTCCTGTCAGAGTCGAAGCTGTCTAAATGAACTGACTCATGAAAGTTACAATCATCAAGAACCACTATGCCACCTCCAGCAGAGCTACCATAATCTGTTGCATTATCATTCACATAAGAGAACATATATAATAAGCGAAAGCGGCAATTAACAACTCTTTGGAACTCGTAGAACTTAGAAGAGATGGTACATATGACTTATGGAAACCATATCATGAACACAAAATTCTCACGAGAACATTATCTAGAATGTATACACTTCAGCTTTGGAAAAGAGGCATCCAGCAAAGTTTACAAAAAGCAAGTGACAGAAGGTCTTAGTGGCATGATGGTGCATCCAGATACAAAGAAATTGCTATCAATGAGTTTAACTGGTAAGCATGCATTTAATTCATCAAGTTGAAATTTCATTTGAAATCTGGAGAAAATAACAGCTAAGTAGGAGTAACTATATGCTGGAACCAGTGTTATGGTGTGCAAGCAATTATTTCTGATTTGACAACAACAGAACAGCAGAAGGTCCCAAACTGAATTCAAAAATAAAAATGTGAAATCAAAATAAGCTAGCAAATTATGCGAATTACCATAGACAGATCCTCCACCACTTCTGCCAATGCTCAGGTCCTCATTGAGGGCCAAACGTATTTCTGGATTTCCTGTAAGGTAACTCTTCATTTGAATAGTGCCATCAATCTCAGACGTAAGTATGTAGCCCTGTAAAGCAACTGCCAGTTTATCTCCAATCAAGAGGCAAAGTAACCGATAAAAGAATGCAAACTTCGTGTAAGTGCCATAACATAGGGCATTAAGAAAAAAACAGAATTATGAAAAAAGGTTAAGTAGTTATTGATGACCATCTCAAGGAGGCAAAGGACCTCTAGTAGTTCAATTCAAATTTCTAACAGTAGCACCTCTGTTTTTTCCCCCTCTCCAAAGAGTCATGATATTAATGGCTTTAACTCTGAAATAATGCAGCCATCTAGCTGTTCAAAATTAGTGTGTGAAGTGCAATATGACTAATTGACTGTGTGAGATCTCATACATGCCAGTGATATAGCCTATAAATTTAGGCACGACAAAAGGTTTTCTTCCAATATTTGCGGATTAAAAAATCAGTGAGAAATAACCCTTACAGTAGAAAGAAGAATTTACAAACCTTCAATAAATGAGATCTCGGAAAGTTTAACCCAAGCCATAGTATTTCCCATCAATATCACATCTTCAATGCACACCAATAATTAAAAAAAATAATACCCCTCTTTGAGTAAGCAAAACAGCTTAAATAAAGCTGATAGAAGGGGATCATGTAGGCACAGAATATTTGAATATGTTTATGTTTTATACAACACTCAAGTTCATGCTGATTTGTATGCCTTTTTTTCAAACTAAATTTCTAATGATGTAGAGAAAGTTGAAAATTTACTTACACTAGAGCTGAATGTCACACTTATTTTTTCGATGATGTCAACAAAAATTTCCTCTCTCTTCCTACCCCCAGGCTCATTAGCTACAACAGATTTTGTAACAGCAGTACCTGGCATCCTTTTGCTTCCTTGCTGAAAATTTGATAACAAAAGCAATTGATTATGTGCATGCAAGAATAAGGACAGGAAGAGATTAAGATCGTTATCAGTAACATAAGAATTTGTTTCATTAGAGTACATGAGTATCAGGTCAATGAAGAGTACCATAAACATGGCTGCAGGCCCAAGAGGTGGCAGACGGGCAGCATCAATCACTATTGGTTCATTAAATACATACGACTTCAAAACTTCTGTAGATGTAGTCTGTGGATAACCAAAGTCCTGAAAGAGGAAAAGAGGCAAGGAAACAATCAACACTATTAACTATAACCAAAAACAAGACAGTATTTAATATGTTTCAAAAGATCCTAGCCGGAGTCTTAACTAAGCAATGCTGTGCATTCCTCAAAATGGAGTTCACCAATATCACAATGTGTGTGTGTATATATATGTGTGTGTGTGTGTGTGTGTATCTAAAAGGTAATCATCAGTCATCACAAATAAAAGGTAATCATCAATCATCAAGACATGAGTTTTTTCATAGATGTTCAGTAGAATTCACGAAGAAATTAAAACGTTTATATGGCAATGAGAATAAAAGGCGAATGATACTCACAATGACTTCATCAAGTAATTCATACACAAGAACAAAATTTTTCCGTAAAGAATCTTCATTGAGGACGCCGAGGTAGTCTTTGACAACACGGGCAATTCTTTGCAGAAGCTCAATAACAAGTGACGGTGAGACATTAACTCTAGTGGTTGCCACAAATAACAATCCAGCAACTTTCACATGAATGTAGTTAACCCCATCCACATTCTTAACAAAAGAAGAGAAAAACACACACACAAAAGGAAATGTAAGCAAAAGTCCAAATGACAATGGAAGAAAGTACGAATAAGGAGACTATAAGCATTGAACAGACCTAATAGAAGTAGAAATTAATCATAAGACAAACATCAGTAGATCGAAATGTTCAAATTTGCAAACAAACAAATAACCCATTATCTTATTTCTGAATTGAAATGATGAATGTCCGATCCATGGCCCGTGGTTTTTTCTTTAAATAGCGAGCACTTGAGCCAAATCGCTTGTCATAATCTTCAGAATATGAAAGGGAAAACTCCCCTATAATTCAGGCTAAACTCCAGAGTGCGAAAGTTGAATGAGAACCTACAGCTACCATTAATTCAATCTTGCATAAAAGATCATCCCAGTAGCTCCTCACTTGTTTCAATTTAAATTAGGAACACCATTTTTTTTTTTCTTGATCATAGAAATCATTGATAACATAAAACGCAAGAAGGAGGCCAATTTTCTTGCAAGGTTGTAATAAAAATTCCAGATTTATACAAACTGATGATGGCTAAAATTCACAACTTTTAGTAACATTCATCACTAAATCATTCCAACAAAGCGTCAGGCAACCCCAGAGGAGATTTCAAAAATGCGGATACCTACAAAGACAGGGGGAGCCTCCTCAGGTTCATCTCCTTTCCAAAACTTCACCTTCCGAAAGAAAATCTCCGCGCTTCCCTTCGGCACCTCACCGCGATCTGCAATCAATTCTCAAACTCAACCCCTAGCAACAATTTGCATCAAGACCCAAGTCATAGTAACCAAAACTCAAACAAGAAATCAGAGATTCCCCCAAATCAAATCCATACAAGAAAAAAGAAAAAGAAAAATCAAAGCAATAAGAGATCCCAATCGAACGAATTCCTTCTGGATCTGAGTCACCGGAACCGAGATCGGAAAGAGGAACAGGGCTCACAATCGCGGAAGACGATGTTATCGCCGCGCTGAGAGAGCACGAACAACTGCGAGATCATGGCTTGCAACAAGAGAAGAGCTTTTGCTGGCTTCTCACTCCCTCCTCTTCTCTTCTCTTCTCTTCTCTTCTGACAGAGCTCTCTGCTTGCCGGCCCGTGCTCAGCACGTGACAAAAATGAATTTCTAATGAAAAAAAATCGGGTTAAATATCCTAAACAGTCCCTCTACTCGAGTTTGATCCTAACAGTCACTCTACTTTTTATTTCGGGTCAATTAGACCCAAATCAGAAACACCGTCAGTTCTCCCATTTGATACGGCTGACATGGCCTCCGTGAGGATTTTTTAATATTAAAAAAAATAGAAACTTCAACTCCAGCGTGTCCCCATTTAACTACTCGGATCCGGATCCGGACATCACATCCGGATCCGAGAAAGTTCTCACCTAACATCCTCCCTTGCCAAGCCCGACCCTGACGCCGACCCTGACGGCAGTCATCATCCTAATGAGAGAATATTAACTTAGTGGTGAATTGACTCAGAGAAAACTCAATAATGAGAAAAAGCTTCCAATGTCCATAGTATACGAACAAAAAAAACTCAAAGGTCATGACACATCCTCCACAAAATGGAAATTCAGCTTCTTTCCAGTAAAACCATTTGAATGAATTTATCATGTATATTAAGCTATAAGGTCAGGTGCAAAATAAAATAAAAAATAAAAAAACAGTCCAGAAAAATTTTTGCAGAAAACCCATCAAAGCATCAAGCTAAAGTTCATCACAGGGAACCCAACAAACCGTGCCAGCAACCTAAACCACCCAAAAATCACCAAAATCATAAGAAATCACAAAGAAGAACCATAAAAAAACCTGCATAGCCAGAGCATCCATATCAACCCTCAAAGCAACAAGCGGCGGCTTCCCAGTTCCAACGAAGCCAACAACCCCCGTAACAACAACGGGGGTGGTTATACGAGACTCCCATGGCATCAAGCTCCTTCCGGATGAGCTCCCTGGTCTTGAACTCCTCATAGCCAAGCTCCAGGTTTTTATGGATTGTCCGTTGCACGCCCACCATCCACTCATAGAACTCTGGTTCCCTGGCCCTGACAAGGAAATCCGGCAATGAATTAGCCAGAAAGACGGAGATGAGCACCAGCGCGATGATAAAAAACGAGGGTTTTGAGGATGCCAGGTGAGAATTTTTTCGATCCGGATCCGAGTAGTTAAATGGGGACATGCTGGTGTTGAAGTTTCTATTTTTTTAATATTACAAAATCCTCACGGAGGTCACGTCAGCCGTATCAAATGGATGCGGGTGTTTCTGGCTTGAGTCTAATTGGCCCAAAATAAAAAGTAAAGGGATCAAATTCGAGTAGAGGGACCAAAAAAGAAGAGAAAGAAAAGTAGAGGAAATGTTTAGGGTGTTTAACCAAAAAAAATTGTTTTACTTTCATGTATCTATTTATTTTATATATATATATATATATATATATATATATATATTTGGACGTGAAGGTCTATTAAAATAAATAGAATATAAAGAACATAATATTATTAGAATTGTTTATAAGCCATATGATTTAATTTATTTAGAGACTGTAAGTTGAAATAAATTGTCAAGAATTTCATTTATTTTAATATTAATTTTTTTTTGGAAGAATAATAATATAAAATGTCCAAATCGCAGTCAGCACGTTTTAACTTATTTAAGGCCGGTAAACAGTTGTTTGGATTCACTGGTAAAACTAAATCTTAATTTATATTATCAAAAAATATTTTTATAATATATATTTTTTTAAATGTGAAAATTCAGACGTGAAACTTTAACAAATGAAATGCAAACTTTACTATTCTATAGGTTCGTTATAATATTTTTTAGTATATATAAAAAAAATAAACTAGTTAAATTTATAAAATAAAATGTTTGTAAAAACGATTCGGATATTCAGTAAAAAATGCTTATTTATACTGATAAAAATTGATCAAAATGGTAGAAGTTTTAAACATAAACAAATGATTTTAAATTTTAAATATTTATGTGTTACAAAAATGCCCACTAAAAAAATACTATCTCAGCTTTCTTAGTGGTGGGTCAAAAATATATAAAAAAAAATTAAAAATTGGGGGCCGCCAAAAACATTAAAAAGTATATAATATATATTTAAAAAAAAAGATGCACCATGCATGTACAAGTTAACCCATGGGAAGGTGGTTCTATCAAAGATTAAAACTAATAATCCACATCAGTCTAATCCTATCACATTGGACTCTTAATCCATAAGTTAAAAAGAGATAATCCTTCAAATCATAAAAATCCACAACCACCAACCAATAAATCAACGGCCGATCTTTTTCCCCCTTAAAAAAATAAAACAAAAAAATAAAATAAGACTCCCATCAGTGAGGAGGGAATGTTCCAAAGTGATAGTGCCACTTTCATGCCCATCTACCCTCCCAGCAAGTGATACAGAATAAGAGAGAATTAAGGAGAGAGCATTGAAGCACCTTTAAGAAAGCTTGGGGCCCAAATGACACAAATCACCAAAAATCATTATAAATAAATAAATAAATAAACAAAGGAAAAATAGAAGAGAATGAGTGAAGGAGAGAGAGAGAGAGAGAGAGAGAGAGGATGAAGTGGCCAAACCTCCATGGCTTCTCATTCATTTTCTTATCACCAAGACAAGATGAGGTTGAATCCTCCCTTGGATTTCTATGCACTTTTGGCCCTTCACTTGGATATCTCTGGATAACCACATTAATTTCCTCTCTCTCTCTCCTTCTCTTTTTCTTTCTCTATATAACCCTCTCAAATATCTTTGTTCTTTTGTCATCTTCTCTTCCTCTTTCTTCTTCTTTTTTATTCTCTTGTTAGGACTGTGCAAGGAGAAGAATAATAAAGAAACATGCATCATCATCATCATCATCATCATCATCATCATCATCAACAACAACAACAACTCCCTTGTTTGCAATGCCACCCACAAAGCTTTATTAGAATGGTGGTTACTAAAGTATTGTTTTAATCAAGAACAAGTTCTTTTTATTTTATTTTTCTCAATTTGATGATGAAAATGGGTGCAGGTTCAACATTTGATTGAGAGATGTCTGATTCTACGTATGAGCCGTGATGATTGTGTTCAAGCCCTTGCTCAGCATGCATGCATTCGACCTCTTGTCACACTTGCTGGTAATTAATTAATTAATTAATTAATTAATTTTTTAGTAAATTTTGGTACGAAGGTATATAAACATGAATGTGGGTTTTTACCAACTTAAATTTGCTTGCAGTTTGGAAAGGATTACTAAAGGAGAACAAGGGCTTCTTCCAATCATACTTGCATGAAATTTCACCAAGGCATTATAGCTGTAAGCTCACTCAAAATTTATTAATTTTTAAATAACTAAATCACTATTTATATTATTCACCATTAGCGCGCATGCATAAAGAGGGATAAGACTCTCTAGCTTTATTGTTGGACTATATCAACCTTAGTCTCTCATGAGAAGTTATATATGTTCAAATGAATAATATTTCTATATTTGGCATATACGAGTCTCTAAATTAATTAAAAATACCGCTTTTATTAATGCAGACAAACCTCATGGGAGATTTTCAAGGTTTGGTGGTAGAAGGAAGCAATGGAAATGTCATGGAATATGAGCAAATATATATGGCCAGATAGTTCAATTACATGTTGGCTAGCCAAATTTCAAAGCCTAGACTATATATATATATATATATATATATATATATATATATATATATATATATGCAAACCGGGTTTATTTTGTCATTTGATTCTGATCAAGGATAATTCCGAGATGCATTACTATTTCTTCTTTTAAATTATTTTTCTTCATATTACTCCACTCGCCTTTATTTTCCTATAAATATAATTAGTTTTGCCATCTCTATTTTTGCATATAAAATTAACATGAGGAAATTAAAATTAAAAAGTGCGCATGAAGGTTTTTTCCCCTTTTGTATGTGAACTCATAACTGCATAAACACCCCTAGAAATTGCATGCACATCCCCAGAAAATTAGTTTAGCAAGATTAAAAAAAGAATAATGCGGCTTATCACTCTATTTCTCTCTATAAATAAAATATCACCAAAAAAAAAAAACACAATGCATTACAAATAATTCATCCTATTGCAAATAATCTTATCTTTGTTTATTGACACTGAGTCCCTGCGTGGAATATTAGTATTCCGCCGAAGTGAGTTTAAACTGCAACTTATACAAGATGAGGATACAACCACACAGATTTATACAAGACAAAGACCATCAAAAGAGAATATAGTAACTCCATGTTTATACATGTTCTTAACATGTGACTTGTTTATATTTTGTTAAAAAATATTTCATCCTACCCGGAAAGCCTCAACCATAAGGCCATGGTGACGACAACAGAATATTTAATATTCTTATTAAAAAGTAAATTAAAATTTAATAAGTCCTAGAGTGCACACACGGATATATAGTTACAAACACACAGCATTACTTTGCTTCTTGAAATGTCAGGGAGAGATCAAACACTTTCAAACAAACAAAAAAACCCAACCTATAACTTCATCTACCTTAATCTTAAAATAAATTATCCTTGCAACTAGAAAATTTGAGCCATAATTTTCTTACCAGGGAAAAGTAAAATAAAAAACTCATGAAAGGAATATCAAAACAGGGTGCATCACATTATTGAAAAATTTTCATCAACCTGTCAAATCCAAAGGAATGCATCAAAGCCCCACCCAACCCCAATTCAGGGCAGCAGGTTGATCCAATTCAGAGCTGAAGTCATTTAGCAGCAAAACTTTGAAGCCACATTTACTGTCAGTTAGGTCCCACTTCAGTTTAAGGAAAACTTTATTGCAAACCAGTAGCTTCCACATACAATGCCGCTAAAAGAAATGATCAGGCAACTCCAAAGATTAGTACGAGTTCATCCTAACAGCTGCAGCAACTTAAATATTTCTACCAACCTACTCTCTCCTCTTCTTCATTGGCTATTAATACAAGTACACCACAACTATCATTCAATTTTTTCATTGTCGCTTAAGAGCTGTGTAAACATAAACATATAAATAAAAATAAAAAAAAATGACACCGCATTTGCGGTGGGACTGATTACGAACACATGTCCACTGCTTTAATAAAGAAGAAATTTAATTACCCATCAACACTATAGCTTCATCCTGCAAACTATGGCCAAAGATTTCACAATGACTCCCATTCTTGTCTCGAAAACAAATAGCCTATGATCTCAAAAGAAACATACCGCAGCATTTGTTTCACAACAAATCATTTGTGAACTGATTTCTGATGGGCGCAAAAGAGTGTGAATTTGGGGCCAAAATTGCAGATCGTCACAAGAGGATCGAAAGTGGTATAGCAACCAATATACTTCATTAAGGCTCAATGCTCACTCAAGACATGCATATAACAACTTCACTTCATGCATGCTATTCACAAAACCAGAACCATTTTTTCAGGATATGATGGGTATAAACATCCAAAGGCCAATTCAGAGAGATGATGGTTCCACTGTGGCCTTAATTCACATAAAAGAGACACTGAAAGATTTTCTATGATGTCACCTATCTCATGCCAACAAGTTCATATAAATCAACCTTGAACATTGAGTCTTGACAAGTTACATATTGTCCTCAGACTAGGTTCAGATTAAAAAAAATCATTAAGGCCATTTTATACATAGAATTTACTCACACCAAATTCCTCATAAGGAAAGGGAACAATCTTTTGAAGAGTGCTATCATGTCAACATTTTGTTTATTCCACTATGTCATTAGGTTTTTGGTTGGTGAGCTTTCAACTAAATAATTCTCCTTTGCATGCCTTTAAAAAATAACATGAAAAAAAAACCACTATTCAATTGACATGTACATAATTTTTCCATAGATAAGACTCATAGGCAGTTGTACATTGAGCGTGATTTAATAATTTACTGCAGTCTAAATCCCAAAGCTATATACTATAAAACATCAGAGTAAAAATATTGACATCTAATGGATATACCAGAACAAAAATCTTATGAGATCCCAAAACACAAGTCTCTATTTTGAGTCTTTTTTGCTCTTACTCAAATCTTGTTTAAGATAACTATAGCGTGCTTACTCATAGTTGGCCACTTCAAAACCTAACATTAAGAATTTAATGAACAGGAACCTAAATATAATGTGGACCACTAGAAAATACATAACAAAACAAGAAAAATACTAAAGGGAAGACATAGCATTTACACAAGATATATCTATATGCACAAATTAATCAGATTTGTCTTCCAAATTAAGCCATTATAAATGATCTGCAATAATGAATCCATTCATGTAGTGGCAAATAGCTCATAAGAGATGGAACAATACAAACAAGTACCAACATGCGACATGTAAACATGATAATTTGCTCAGCAGCCACATAAGGAATGACATCAAAACAGTAATAGAATAACGTCAACAATTTATGAGCCTTTGTCAAACAACCAGAGTGATTCAATATCTGCAGAACTTGATAAGATATCCACTTCCTACAATCATTTGTAAACATGTCTCACCATAGTTCCCAATACATTTATCCATCCAAATACCAGAGCAATGACTTTGCAAAAATGCGGTCATGAACTCCAAATTAGAAACATCAAGCAAGCAAACAAGAAGTTAAAACTAATGGCATACCTATGTAACTACTGCACTGTCCACAAATTACAGAGAGCCTCCTCTTCCACCAAGCAAGCTGCAAACTCAAACATCCAAACTGACCAATGGTAGGTCACGTTGATTCAATCAAACTTTTTTTGCTGCAACAACAATCCTCATACTATGAAGGAGTCAAGTGATTGCCCCGTAAAACACAAATACATAAATCAGTAAAAACAGCAACTTAAACTATTAATCATACAACAACAAGCTCACAGCGTGGTGGCAATAGCAGCAGTCTGCTAATCAGTCCGAATGGAGAACTCATCATCCTTGAGGAAAGGGAGGTTCTGCAAATTCCCCAGCAACTCCTCAGTGGAATCTAAATCTATATGAAACTCCACATCGTCCTCGGCCACACTCTTCTCTTCTGGGCCCGCTCCTGCTACCTCATTTATATTGATCCCCGTCGCCTTGATGGCCTCCGAGGTTAACACTTTCTTTCTCATGTTCCCTCCAACCTTCTTCCTCGCTACCTTCTTGCTCCTTCCCGTGCCAACCGTCGGAGTGGCATCCCCATTCTTCTCTGAATACGTGGCGTCCCTGGAACTAGGACAAAAATTTGGGTCCTTAGGGGTGTTAGAATCTGGGTTTTGGGGGTAGAACGGAATGAAGGGTTTCCAGGAGGAGTCGATGGGGGATGAGGGGAAGCCGATGGGGAAGAAAGCCCACGAACAAAAGTAGGAATCTGTGCCGGGAACAATGGGGGGAGGCTCCGACAGCGCCTTCGCTTGGAATACCCGGCTACACGAGGGGCATCGGAGATTGCGATCAAGGTACTCCCGAGCATACTGGTGGACGTGGCAGCACGACGGGCAAGCGGTCCAGAAGGGAGATGCATTAGATGGCAATGATTGCTCGTTGGAGATGGCAGAGAAGGCGTCCGAGAGGACCTTCGAGGCCTGAGCGGCTGAGGGGAGGTGGTTCCGGTCGGAGTGGAGGAGGAGGGCAAGGCGGCGGAAATTGCGGCGAGGGGCTGAAGGGTCGGTCTGGGCGGCGGATCGATCGAGGCCGAGGATAGCGAAGGGGTCACCAGGGTGGGTCTGGGCGGCGAGAAGGACCTCAGCGATGGCGAGGACGTAGTCGACGCCGTCGACGAGGGGATCGTGCTCGAGGGCGAGCTCGGCAAAGCGCTTGCTTCCGACGAGATCGTGCGCTGCGAGGAGGCGCTCGGCGATGGCGAGGTTGCGCGCCGCGTCCGCGCGGTTGCCAGCGGTGGTGTCCATGGCCGAAGCTTGGGAGCAGTGATCGGGTCGGGGAGATGCAAAGGGTGGCGTTGAATGGCCGACGGAGACCTAAATGACCAAAATAGCCAAAACCTTGTCTTAAATGCAATAAAAGTCTAGCCTGTGTGGAGTTCTGACAACATCAGATGAAGGGTATTTTAGTCTTTCACACTGAGGGTTGAACGATTTTATTTCCCAAATTTAATGAAGGGATTGTGCTCGGCCATTCCGTGAAAGTAAGAGATGAGAAGGGGTATTACTGTCTTTTTCTTATTACATGAGACCTTGTTTCTAATTTCGGCCGTTTATGTTTTAAATTTTTTTTACCGAATATTTTTTTATTTTTACTTACTGTTTTTGCAAAGTACGTTTAAATTGTATTTTTTGCTATTTCATATTAATACTTTTCGGAAACCAATATCACTGGCTATGAATCATATTATTATAAAAAATAAATTTTAAAAAGAAAATTTAAAAATACATTTGTTATAAAGCTTTAAATTAAGTTCGTTTATGTCTATTGTTATAGTTATGATAATTGAAGAATTAATATATATTTATCATCAGGTGTTTAAATAGTTGTCAAACAATAGAATATGATATTTTTACGTATCCGTTGAAGAGGTAAATTATATCATAAAATTAAAATATGTACAATCTATTTAACTATATGTTTTACAATTATAAAATAAAATACAAATCTTTTAATTATTTCTTTTTAATCATGCTTGGTATATATTTTAAAAATATGACACTAATTTGGTAACATTTTTCAAAATAACAACCCCTGTCCTGAACAGAGGGGAGGAAATCCTTGTCCCTTGTCCTGAACAGGGGAGTAACTCCTTGCCCTCACCCAATTTATGTAGCAATTCATGATGATAATCAGTTGTTACTGTGTAAAGAAGCTTTACATAATATATGTAAATATATATATATATTTTATAATAGTTTATATACAAGTTAATGGCCTCTAAACTTATTGACACTAAGTTTGTTATGTAGAATATTAGTTTTGATGAAAACATGAGATCCAACTTTAAATTCCTTCTATTAGATCTATGGTGAGCATAAGAGGATTGAGTATGTTACTTCCAGTGTGATCTGGGTTAAATATGAGAAGTCTGAATGATATTAAAGTAAGATATTTATGAGATTATAAAAAATAAATAAAAATTAATTTAAAAAAAAAATGAAAAATATAAGAAATTTTTTTAAAAATCATATGAACTATATTTCAGCACTTCAATTTAAAAGATGTTAGTATGAGATGTTTAAAAAGTTCATCGTTCAAATAGCACTAGACATAATAATGGCAATGAGTTTCAATCGCATATTCAAGTTTGTAACTCAAATCCTTGATGTCGAGTGACTAATCCATGTGCATGCCCCTCAGTTACATTTAAAAAATAAAAAATAAGAAATAAAATAAATAAAAATATCAGAGGCAGTCATCAAGGTGTAAATATGAAGTCATAAGTAAATTTATTTTTTCCTCAACCTAATATTCCTTTATGGTGATGATGCCCATGTAGACAACGTTAGCCAGCTAAGATGTCAGTACGGATGCGACTGACTAAATTTGGGCGTGCTTTCAGAGGATCCAATGTGGACAAGTGTGCCTTCCTTTTGTAATGGGTTAGACCCAACAACAAAAGTGTTAAATTAAATCTTATTAATTAATAATTTATAAAAAAATAATAATAAGCAAGTAATACTTTTTAGTTATTAAATTTTTCAAAAAATAAATTAATCTGTCCTTTCATTTTTAAATATGCAAATACCGAAAAAATCATTAATGACATTAAAAAAAACAAACTGTTGTACTTGATAAAAAATTTTAAAAATAAGTTTTCGTCTACATTATGACATACAAAATTTAAAATTAATTAATTAATTAAAGGGAAAGAAAAAAAAAATCTTCAACAGCAGGCCACAACGAAGCGTACGGAAGGGATTGTAAGTGGGTCCCACCAAAAAGTGTTTTTTTTTTTTTTTTTTTTTGGAGGGGAAAAAATAAAACCAAAATTCCCATAAAATGAATTCCTCTCAAGGAAATCCCCCCCTAAAAAAATTAAGATCCCGGAGACAAAGGCACACACTCTCTTTGGGACATCATCACCTCCCTTCTTCCCCAAATCTCTTCTCTTCTTCACCTTTTGTTTATGTTATCTTGTTGAATTCTTGTATATCAATGCTCATCTTTTTGCTTGCTTGCTTGCTCGCTTGCTTCTTGTTGTTGATGATGATGAGGAGGGACGAGGAGGAGGAAGGGGAGGGTTCGTGTTCTTCGACTTTGATCTCTTTGTTTGCAGTTATTAATTAATTAATTTATTTATTTTTCTTGGCATTTGTTGATATGCTATTGTTTTTCTTAGTCAGTGTGTGATATTGAACCGAGTTTATAGGATGATTTTAGATGATTTATTGGAAAGAGGATAAACTGAATTACATATCATATAATCAGTGTTCTATTCTTTGCTAGCTGATACTTGATTCTGGCCAACTGTGGAAGAATTAATTTGTTTGTGCTTCGAGGGTCATGAGAAGGATGTGTGCATGTAGTGGATGCGCTGCAATGAAAAAAGATAACAAATTGAAAACAAATTACAGGGAAATAACAATTATCAAGCAAAAAAAAAAAAACATCTGTTTGTTTGTGTTCTTTGATTTGCTCATGAGTTGTGAGATTTGTTTCCTCATTCAATCTTAACATAGCTTATTCTCTTAGAAAGTCCTGGTAAGATTTTAATTGGAAATAGGTGTATCTTAAGCTTTAGTTATTACACTGTCTTACATTTGCTCAGCAATCAGCATGTTAATTTGCGTGTATCTATACAGGTTTATTTTTGGAGATATCTTGTGTATCTCTACTGATAGGAAAAAGAGACATGGAATTAGGTTTTTATGGAGTAATTCTATAAGCAGTCATAGGAGAAAAGGAGATGTCTTATGGGCTTTATCAGTTGCTTCAAGAAGTTCACAAACGCATTATAATATAGAAAGAAAAAAAAGACATGGAATTAGGTCTCTATGGAGTAATTCTATTGGCAGTCACTTAATTCACATGCCCATAAGCTTTGATAACCTAAATGTCCTTTCGGTCCCTATAATTGTCTTCTATACATGATTGAATAGTACATGATAGAATTTTATATTTTGATTTGAAATTCTGCTTCTTTCAGATCCAAACTTGAGAGGAGCTAAAAGTGGTCACTCTTCAATGAGAGTGTGATCATTTTGCATGTAATAATTGCCTTCCCATACATGTCCGTATAGTTCCTTTGTTGCATGAGATACCTAAGTCACAGGAACCTGAACGTAAGTTATCATGATAGCTCCGGTAAGGACTTAAAACTGAAAAACTAAACTTGAGTTTGATCTGCAACGGTGTGATTTTGCATTTTCTTTTCAGACTAAAATGGAGTTAAACTATATTCTTAATCTTTGACTCTTTGTTAAGTTTGCTAACCTTGTGCTATAAGTAGCATAGTTTTCTAGGGTTTTAAGTGTCAGGACAAACATACAAACTGAATACTTAAAGAATTTTTCAAGTTAAATATGGTCAATGAATTTGATTGTAAATTTATGAGAGTTATTATTTTTTAAATATGTGGATGGAAGTATACACACACACACACACATATGATTACTATTTCTTATAGTCCTTTGTGATATTTTTTATGATCTTTGTGAAATATTTTCCATTTAACATTGTTTATAGCCTTCATGGAACCTTCATACAAACTTTATACCCTAATGGTACAAGTCTATCTATTATTCAAACTGCTAAAAGATCAAAGAAAAGTTTAAAAATTCAAAAAACCTTTAAAAAAGCAGGATTATCGTTTCATATAGTTTTTTTTGGGCTTTGAAACAAATACCCGGTTAATTAAGAGGATTAGAATGACAGGGTGACATCATCAAAGTTTGATTGTGGGATATTGGCTACCGATCTTGAAAATTAGCAACGGGGGAAGAAAATTCTAGTTCGAGTGGTGACTATATACACATGATATATGCACATAATTTTAATAAGAAATACTTCATTTGTTAAGGCATTGATGAAAACATTGACCATTGAGTTTGATTTGTTAAATTTTCATATAAGATGATCACTTAAAGATATGATTTGAAATTTTGTCGTGTAAGTGAATGAAAGAACATGCAGTGAAAAGAGAAACTTGTCGGAGTTCTAAAACCAAACAACTGTTTTATTAAAAAGATAAAAATTCCCCATCAACTAGATTCTATTTCATAGAATTAAGCTTAACTATCTGTTTTAGGTAAACAAGCATGTGGGGTTTCATGTTGAAAAATAAAAATAGAGAAATATTTTTAATTGATTGTTTGATAATATAATCATATACATATTTATGCAAGAGTCAAGTATTTACAACAGGGACTAAATGAATGTGAATACATACAATTACTATATTTATGTAATTGATTGATTCTCAAATTATACCAAGAATGTATAATTGATTGATTCTCAATCATATCAAAGAATGTGTGATTGATTGATCCTCAAATCATGCCATAGAACATTATGTGATTACACATGTCAAACCAAAATACTTCAATAAACATTTTCTTGATTCCAACCAAACTTGATTATTTGTATTTCTATGATAATTATTTTTTTAAACTTAATATTATTTTTTCGCTTTTTTTTTTTTAAATATAACCAAATGGTAACCAAAAACAAAAGATTGTAGTTACTATTTTGCACATTTTTACAAGATATAATGCTTTAGTGTTTGCTTGTGGAAAATGATGGTAAATACTACATTTAATTCAACACTTAATAACAAAGTGTAATGTAACTTAAACTTAAGTCCAATTCTTTCACAACTCGTTTGCATCTTGTTCAAAAACAGAAATAACAAAAATAAGTGTACTATGGGTTGTTTAAAGTATGGCATAGTTTCATCTTTAAAGTGCCAAAATTATTTATCCTATATTTATTTAGAAAATTTGTTGATGAAGGGTTTTTAAATTTTGCTCTTTTGCTTGTAAGCCAAATCTAACATCACTTGTTCATATTTGATTACCCTAGTTCGATTTGTGTATCTGAATATTCATTAATATGGCCCATATAATTGACTTTTATAGCTTTCTATATATATCTCAATTCTTGCAGTATATCTTACTAATTTAGTGAGATATATAGCTCACTTAATTGTAGGGATTTATGAAATTTGATGAAATAAATATCTTATTAGTTGTGAAAAATTGAATGGCACATTGCTATACGCACATAATATAAATAAAATATACGCATGGAAACTGTAATAGGTACTGTCATTGTGGGTTATTGTTGTTAAAATATAAATCAAACAAATATTATGTGGATTCAATTTAACATAAAAGCATAAGCTAACAACATAATAAGTGTTACTGTGGGTTGTTGCTGTTGTTAAAATACAAATCAAACGAAGATTATCTAGATTCAATTTAACCTTAAAAGATTAAGCTAGTAGAGATTCAATCTTATATGCATTCAAATTCATATCACGCTATATTATTAATAACAACAAAACCAATAAGATAAAGAATTTCTTCTGCATTTCTGACTGAAATGAGTTAATTTTATTTCTTTATACTGGCAACAGTGACTACTCAGATTTGAAGAAATAATATATATGCTAATAAAATTCAGGTCATCTGTTCTTCCTTATTGTTTTGGTTTATATAATTAAACATAAGAACTAATGTTTTGGCCATTGCAGACAAATGAAAGGAGAAGACGGCAGGTACCTGCAAGAATTAACTATATATGGAGGCGCAATTGATATTGTATTAACTCGTGTGCTTGAAAGAAAGATACATGCTTATATATACATATATGTTACATCATCCCAGCTCCTTATCATTAAAGTACTCAGCAATTATTTCCTATATAAACTGTTTTCAGAAACAATAAATAATGAAACAATTAAGTAGTCTTCAGGAACAGGTCAGAAAATATAAGTTCATTTTGATGTTCCCTTTCAAATATATGCATTTCTTATTCTTGTCGATTGGTTTAACTCTTTATTTGTTATTTTGCATGCTGAAGGGAATGCTACTCTTGGAGCACAATAAGAGGCTGAGAGGAAAGGTTCTTTTTTACATGTCTAATATATTTTTTATGTTTGTTTTCTGAAGTGAGTTTTCATGCATCATGTGTACATTCTTGCAAGAAGTTATTGCATCATGTATACGTTCATGGTTGAGTAATTGGCTTTGCTTCGTCATCATTCAAAGAATAAGAATGGTCTCCATGAACATGGCCAATATTTCTCTGAATCAGTTCCCCAACATTATGATCACACTTCTAATACATTCCTTAAACTCTGCTAAGAGCTTTCAGTAAAGAAAGAAAGTATCAAGTGATGAGTGTACTCTGTTTTTCTAATGAAGCCTGGCTACCATGTTTTTAACCACTGGAAGTGGAGAACAGCAAGCAATGCATGGCCTTTAATGGAGTGGTGAGTGACTGGCAACACCATTGAATAAATAATTAATGTATATCTGTGGATTTCATTTCAAGCTGTGAAATTGCTCAAATGATCGCATGTTTCATTAGTTAAAAGACAAATGGGGCATCACTGTCACCCATGAAACATGTCTGCCTGGGAATCTGTATATATTATTTTAAGGGGGGACAATATTACTGGCATGAAAATGAATGGCTATTGTTACTGTTGAATTTATCTTTAAAAAAACAAAAAAGATAGATCATCATTCAATAAATAAACAAAGAGGGACAGGCAATGTGGGAATATATTTGCATATCATTGAATTAATCTTCCTCTCAACACTTTGAGAGGCATGCATATCCAAGAAGATTCGGAGGATCTTGTCTTCATTCAAGTGTAGTGTAGTGTAATGTATATGAGCTCCAAGCTGGACTTGTATCATTATTATTATTATTATTATTATTATTATTATTATTATTATTATTATTATTATTATTAAGTGGTCCTTATTGATTTCATCGGCTCCCTACGTTTTTGGTACATGAAATTTGATTAAAAGGATTGGTGATAGCTACCTGGTGCTGGGTGTTAGGTAGCAGGTAGTGTATCATATAAATGGTGAGTATGAAAAATAATAGTGGATGATGTATAATCTTTTTAATTAATAATGTCTTCAGTGATTTTTCAGATTTTTTTATGTCCTTTTATTTATTTTTTATATCTCGATAATAACATAGTTTCTATTTTTGAAAAAAAATAAATATTAATGATCAAGAGAAGTTGTCTAAAATTAATGAGAAAATTGATTTTTGCCAGCGCATATATTTTAACTCATCAATTAATGATAATTTAAATAATACAATAAATAAAGAGATAATATAAATAAAGAACTTCACATATATATTTTTTCAATCCATGACTCTCTGCGCATAGCAATATATGCTAATGAACCAAACAGACATCAAAAGATAAAAATGATTACATGATCAAAAGATAAAAATAAAGTTCAAACTTGAAGATCTAATCTTATAAACACCCTAATCACACTTAATCAAATCTAAATATAAGCTAATTGTTTCCTACAACTTTAACAACCAATTATCAACAATTAAAGGAAATGAGAGCTAAACAGAAACAAATTAAATTATCCATAGTCCCAAGAAACCTGGCAACAGCTAATAATCAATAATTCATCCAACCAAAGTAGGTGGTCACTGATTCATCTCCCCCATCCTCATCCGGTTTGAATCTTTGCCACGTCGACACTGGAAAGAGGAGTAGGGGGCCCACCAAAAAGATATATATGGAAGATCTCTCATCTCTACTATAAGATATATCAAGCACCAATGGAATCAAAGAAATAAAAAGAAAGATATACACTCACTCCAATGGAAAGCAAAAGGACTATAAAACCAAGACCTCCTTCCTCTTTTCCTTCATTTCTCCTTAGAAAACGCTTACTTAGATCTCAAAACACTTAGGTACTATGTACTTATATTATGAGTAAATATTCTCCCTATTAATAGTTAGATTAACAAGTCTCTATATCCTCTTTTATATATCTTTTTGATCTTCTTCTTGTTTTTGGCCGTATAATTAATTATAAGGGAAGGATTGAAGTACGTACTAATTCTTGGTTTGAACTGTGTTGATGAGAAGGGGGTGATAAATTAGTGATCATCAATGGCAAGGGAAAAGATAAAGATAAAGAAGATAGACAATGCAACGGCGAGGCAAGTGACGTTTTCCAAGCGCCGGCGAGGGTTGTTAAAAAAGGCAGAGGAGCTCGCCATTTTGTGTGACGTTGACCTCGGCCTCATCGTCTTCTCCGCTTCCGGGAAGCTCTTTGAATATGCAAGCTCAAGGTATGTACCTAGATATGTATATGCGTATATTTGTTTGATAATATATATATATATATATATACCAAGTTAATTAATTTGAGATTGATGATCAGAAGATCAAAATTAATATTAATGAAGTTTTGATATTGCCATGCATATATATGTTCATCTTGTTCTGGTTTATTATAGTTTTCTACCTTATAATTATGTGGTTCTTGTTCTTAATTAAGGGTCAGATCTCTTATGTTTGCATGGCTTCTGATTGTCAGAGTGAGTGCGTTATACTGGATAGCAAGTTTGGGATTTGATAGGATAATTTGTATGCAATGAAGAAGCTTTTTTTTTTTCTTTGGTGAATAAGCGAAGCGCCTTGAATTTAAGAAAAATTAAAAACTTTCACATGTATATATGGAATTATCTGGACTTTGGAGTTTGGTTTCAAATTGTTTTTTAAAACAAACACTCTACATAAAAGTTTTGGTGTTAATTAGCTAGCTAAAAAGTCATTGAAAAAAAAACTTTTTCTTGTTTTTATTTTTAAGATAATATTTGATTTTTTTAAAAAAAAAAATACAAGTAGAATGATAGAAGTGATTATGATTTTTTGGAGTTAAATTCTTTAATTAGAAAGTAAGAATATAATTTTTGGTATGCAAAGATAAATGGCAATTAAAAGTTTTGGAAATTAAGTCACAATGAATCTAGTGTTGGGCAAATAAGCACTTTTATTGAGAATATTTTATTAATTTTTATTTTATTTTTCAATTAGTTAACTACTTAATTTAGAGAAAGTTAAAATTTATTAATTAATGCCACATGAAGTGGCATTTAACTCTCTTTCAATTCCCAAATGTAAAACATCTATTTAATCATGTTTGGTAATTTTTATCAACTTTTGATTATGAAGATTTAATGTACGTGTTGCATTAATTAGAATCCTTATGGAGTAATTAACTAGCTAGTCAAATAAGTGTAATCCTGTAAGTTTGTTAATTCATCATTCAATCTTATTACTCCTCGAAACTCTGTTTATCTATATATTGTCTATATATATATATATGCACATCACCTTGTTGGAAAAAAGTCATCAAATTCGGTTTGTTTTTTACTTATATATTTTCACAATATTTGCCACAATAAGAGATCTCTTGTGCTTGAATAATTTTATGCCACATTATATATATATATATATATATATATATCCTTGTATTTGTTTGTTCTTGAATTTACAAAAGTCCACATCAAATAAAGAATTATTACTATAAGTACTATTTAACATGTTTAACTTTGCTTTTTCTTACTTCATGTATCGATAAAGCATGTGCGAGATCCTTCATAAGCACAAGATGCATTCAGACGGCCCTCCGAAGCCATACCAACAAACTCTTGACTTGCTTGTAAGCCAAATCTAACATCCCTTCTTAGATATATAAGAGTATTTTGAGAAATTTAAAAAATTACTATATTGATTACACTAGCCAACTAAACATTGTTATCACAAATTATCATAATATTCCTAAACATATAACCTTCTCTATTTTATTACTATGGTAATTTCATTACTTTAATAATATATATATATATATATATATATACACACGGCGAACAAAATGACCCTAAAAATAAGTTTGAAACAAAGACCATTAATGTACATACAATTATTGTAAGATATGTTGTTCATTTTGTTGCTAATTTTGTCTCATAGCTCTCCTTTCCTTAATAATACACAAATTAAACCAGAATGTTTTGTTGGCCATGCATGAATTTATTGTTGATGCACATTCCTATCATATTTTTTTTAAAGAAAAAAATGTTGAAAGAACAAGGAGAAAAATAAAATCATTGAATATAGAGTAGTCTTGAATCTTAAGAAAGACTAAAAATGGTAACTCCTTGCCCTGTAGGATGAGCTCCTGTTTTGCTGTTGTATGTATGGATGAATCTCTTCTGCTCCATGTCATGTCTAGTGAACAACTGCTTTATACTAGTTTTCTCACTTTCAGTTAGAGCTATGTTGTATATCTTCTCTTTCATTTTAACAAAAGTGATTTATCCACTTTGTAAAAAAAAAAAAAAAAAAAAAATCCTAATTGATTTAGTGTCTTCTTAAGCGTGTGTGTGTGTGTGTGTATATATATATATATATAGGAAATAAAGAATGCATGGCTCTTGCATTTTTGACTGGAAGTGAGTTAAATTTTATCTATTTCATTTTATTTATCTAGACAGATAACAGTGGCTACGCAGGTTTGAAGAAAGAATATGCAGATAAAAGCCTTCGATTAAGGTTTGTTCTTCTATATATAGATTTTATTCATATGATCAATCAAGCACAAGAATTAATATTTAATTTGAGTCATTACAGACAAATGAGAGGAGAAGACCTCCAAGAATTAACATTAGAGGAGCTAATGCATCTTGAGAGAACAATTGACATTGGATTAACTCGCGTGATGGAAAGAAAGGTATATGCTTTTATGCATGCATGCATGTATTACATCATCTTACTCAACATTAATTAAATTGTTATTAAAATTTGTTTTCAGGGTCTACAAATAATGGAACAGTTAAGTAGTCTTCAACAAAAGGTAACAAATTAATATGCAATTGTTCCTTTTAATATTGTTCTCGCTCGCTTGTATATATATAACTCTTTTTCTCTTTGATTTTACTTAAAAATCTTTAATTGTGCATTGATTGCTTCCGATATATATTGAAGGAAATGCTACTCCTGGAAGTCAATCAGAGGCTAAGAGAAAAGGTTAACTTTTTTTTTTTTAAATAATAATAATAATAATATTATTATTATTTTATTTTATTTTTATGTGTGTGTGTGTGTGTGTGTGTGTTTTTTTTTTTAAAAAAATCTTGTAACATGGACTTGGAAAAATTAATTAAGCAGGAGGAGTTGTGCCTGATTGATCATGCCTCAATGAATGGTTTCCATGAAGATGGCCATTATTCCTCTGAATCACTTGCCCAAAATTATGATCGCTGTACTTCTACATTACTTAAGCTCAGGTAATATCTTTTAATTTTGATCATGGATAGCACTTTTTTCTTTTTATGGATATGGAATTAGAAATTAGTCTTTAATTTGGAAAAATTAAAGATAAAAATATTCATCTATATATTAATGAGTTTACTTAGTTTTTTATATATGAAGCCTACCATGATTCAACTGGAAGTGAAGAGAAAAGGCATGCATCATGCATGGCCATGAAGCCATGAAGCCATGAAGCCATGAGATTGGAGCAAGTACATCCATATCCTCATTCAATAATTAATCTTTATGATGATCTGTGCTTGTTTACTTAGTTGTGAAATTGCTTAAAGGTTCCTCCTGTATTTATTTGCCCTAAAAAGTACGTACCTTTCATTAGGGCAAGCTGGGTACCACTGTTTGCCCATGAATGTGATCTGTTTATTTATTTTTATGATTTTTAAAGTGGGACAATATTACTACCCTAAGAATGAATGCTATTGTTGCTGTTTACTTATTTATTTATTTTTTTCAAAACGATATACTTCCACGTCCCCTTGTAAGTGCATGTCTAGGGTTCCACCAAAAATGAGAAAAGAGTTAAAATTAAAATTATTATAGACATTTAGTTTGTTTTTTATTTTGTTCATTTCATTTTTTTTTTCACTAGAATTGTGTATTAATTAAGACGATAGTGACGGAGAATGATGCATTTAAACAATTTGATAAAATTAATTTTAAAATTAAATATAAGGTCAGATAATTTGGGATATGAAAGCTTTTTAAAATCAACACTTATAGCGAGAGATAAAGAGAGTAAAACTATCATTTTGTTAAATAAATAAATAAATAAATAAATAAATAAATAAATAAATAAATAAAAGAGAGTACACCTAATGTGGAAATGCATATACATGTTGGTGTTTTTATTTTCTCTCTTATTGGGATCAATGATTTGATCTTCATTTTAACATCCAGAGATGTGTGTCAGGTGTGGGTCCAACGAGAAGTATATATATATATATATATATATAGCTTGACATAATTATAATATCAAACAATGTGACAATCCTCCGGAACCAGGCAACAAACTCTTGAATTGCTTGTAAGCCAAATCTAACACTACTTGTTTATATTATTATAAGATTGATCATTTGATTTATCTAAATGTCCATTAATTAATTTGGTCCAAGTAGTTCACTTGTATAGCATTTTATATATCTCCAAATCCTTGGAATATATATGTCCTCTTTGATATTTGAATTGTATCACATGATCAGCTTGACTTTCTTTATTCTATGAAAATGTTTAGTTTTCCAAAATCTTATATGAAGCTGGCATGTAGGTTGTATTTCAAAGAAGTTATATATTTGGATTTTTTAAATTTATCTTTTGAAGTTGACAATTTAGAGGAACTTAAATGATTGCTCCCAATTCAATGAAATTGTGGTACTTTTGCATGTAAGTTAATTTCCCATGCATGCATGCATGCATATGTCCTTTGTTGCAAGAATACTTCAATATTGAACCACATAGATGCACGTTTTTTTTTTTTTAGGCCGGATGAAGTTAAAATAAATGCGTAAATAGTTCTTTTATTACTAAGTTAAACTTACTACTAATTTAGTGAGATATATTGAGTGTTGTTAGAACAAATGAGAAAATTCATATTGTGTTTGATAATTATAACTACTTTTATGGTCCCTTTTATGATATTGTGCAATATTCTTTTGGTGATTTTTTACATGGTTTTTGGCCTTCATTAAACTTAATTAATGCCTTATATATATGACTTCCTAATTAATCTCTTTGTGACATTACGGAGAAAAGATCAAAGAGTAGCTAATTAAGCATTGGTTAACTCTTTAAGAATTGTGATTGTTGTTTTGGGTTGCTCACATGCATCATTTTGGGGATTTATGAATTGGCTGAAATAAAGATGGTGGGGATTAATTGGTATAATAGATCGTCTATATATATATATATATATATATATATATTAGTGCACTGACCATTGATTTTGATTTGTTGAATTTCTAACTTAAGGCGAAGAACTTAAACCATGCATTTGCTAATTGGAGTCCTTTAGGCCAAACAACTTTTTATTAAAAAAAAAATGTAAAATTCTTATATGAAATTGTATGTTAATATGTAATTAAATGATTTTGTGTGGTTCATGCATGTCAAGCCAAACTACTCCATTTATTGTATATATTTATCCTTTGAATCTAGCTGAACTTGACTATTGCTTCTTAAACCCCATCAATATTAATAATGAGAAAAAAAAAAATCCAAATACGTTACCGATGCAAGGAGTAGTATATTAAGCCAAGAACAAATAAAAAAATAATACAAAACGAATTTGATGAATATTGGAATCTTCATGGATATTAATTTGATATGTTATATATGTCCATTTTCTTTCATCACATCACACTCATAATGACTATGAACTTTGGGAAAAAAAAATGGTCTCTTCTCTGTTTTTATTGTTGATACGAAAGTGTGGACTTTTGAACTTTCTAACAATTACATGAAATCAATTCAATACTTTGGTAATCATTAAATATTGTCTTGTGGATAAAATGGTCATACACACATCAAGTAACATCTAAGGTAATTTTTCTTTCACATTTTAGTAAAAGCATACTTTAAACAAAATATACAAGCTCGCTTAACTAGATGTTTGATGAAGTTTATAAATATAGAGGAAGAAGTTTGAACATCAAGAGAAATTTATGGAGCAAGAAATATAAAATTGCGGAGGAAGTGAAAAATAAAAAGTTTTAGAAGAGAGAAATTTATAGAGACAAAAGTAATGAATGTTTTTGGATGGAGATAGAAATTTCTAGAAAGAGCACGAGGAAGGTGAAAGTTTCTAATATAAATTTCTTCTATATATATATATATATATATATTGTTCTAGCTGTTAGGGACGCAGTAGTTAACACAGGTCTATAGTCCCACATCGCCTGCGGGACTGAGTCCCTCTAGCCTTATATACCCTTACCAAACCTTCCCTCTAATTGCAGTTATGGAGAAGTTAGGGTGGTGGGTCCCTGTATTAACATAATATCAGAGCTTAGGTATATAGGGCTGTGCTGTGGCTAGGACCTTAGGTCCCACATCCGCTGTGGACCTAGGGGACATGTTAGGGACGCAGTGGTTAACACAGGTCCATAGTCCCACATCGCCTGCGTGACTGAGTCCCTCTAGCCTTATATACCCTTACCAACTTTCCCTCTAACTGCAGTTATGGAGAAGTTAGGGTGGTGGATCTCTGTATTAACACTAGCCACATATTGCATTCAATTTTATTGGTTAATTAGTACATATGAACCTCATTGTAAATCCCCTAGCTAGTACCAGAGTTGCCTTGCTTGCCATAACTATGAGTCACTAATCGATTCTTCATTGATAATCCTCAAAAGGTTTCCAATATATAAGGTTATAATTTTCTTTCAAGCATGTGCTTTCTCTATCTTGGTGGTATTTTTAAGTATGGTTTATTTTCTTGATGCATTTCAACTTCCCTTTTCAATTAGCGCTTTGCTGCTCATGAGGGTACGTACTTGCTCTTAATTATGATTTGATCACAGTTGCCTTACACTTTCGCTTTGTTTAATTAATCTTATGTGTACATATATCGAAGTTTGAAACAAAAAACTATTGGACATAAATACATTGTTGCATGAATTGATTGTTGATGCGCATGCATATGCCTATCATATTAATTATATGAATACATCTATACAGAATGTTTACATCAAGTAGATACATAGAATATATTGATCTTTCCAAAATCTTTTCAAAATGAACATATTTTCAATCTTTTTGTTACTAAACTTGATTTCTTATTCATTCAAGTTTAGTTCTTCACAATTTTTTAAATTTGTCCGTGTATAATAATATCTTCAAATAGATTTGCCCATAAAAAACTTCTCTCCAAATCTGAACTTCTGTCTTTATTAAGCTTGTTACCAAATTAGACTTGAATGAAACTTGATCTCCAAGTTGTTGATCTTTTTAATTTGATTGATTTACTAGTGATCAAAGATAGATTGCATCTTCTTATAGATTTGCTCTTCTTATGGGCACTTGCTTGTTGTTTGAGAGAGATCTTCCAAGTTAATTGATTTGCTAAAAATAAACTTTTCTAAAAATAGCTTCATGTCTTCATATCATATCTTGCCACATCATCAAGATACCAAATCATAGTTGCCACATCATTATCTTGCGTGCCAAATAATGCAAATATAGAGCTCCAGTTCTATAAATAAGTTAAATTCCACTTTGTTCCATTTCATTTCTATGAATAAGTTAAATTTTATATATAATGAAATAATTATATATTAAATAAATTTATCTAAACACCCCTATATATAAAATTTTGAAAATTTTAATTTAAAGTAGTTAGATAAATAAACAATTAAATTATATATATAATTACATTATATATTAAATAAATTTACTCAAATACCTCTACATATAAAATGTTAAAACTTTTAATTTAAATTATTGAGATACATAAATAATTAAATTATAATATATATATATATATATATATATATATATATATATATAATATTTTAATAAAAATGGAACAAGACTAGGGTTTTGGTAATAAGTATAATATGAAATTAGATTAAATAAGTGGGGGTATAATTGGAAAAAACAAAATTTTCAGATTACCACCAACCTGGTAATCAGGATTACCACCTCATCTGGTAATATTTCACTATTGGTAATCTCACATTACCATTGCTACAGTAACCAAACATGGTAATATTTTCACATTACCGCGAACCAAACGGCCCCTAAGGGTGAAAAAGGATTACCTCATTGGTTACATTATTACATGGGTAAGGCTTAAAAATATTCACTTGTTTTTTTTTTTTTTAAATAAGTATGTTGATGGGCCCTTTTAAGTTGACATTCACAGGACAAGGATATATCTTTAGAGATTTACATAAAAACTTTCATCACCAAAGAAACAATTTAAATATTTAACCAAAAGAGCCATGGTTTATATGAGTGCTAGTTTTTTTTTCGAAAATAAAAAAAATTGATATATACCATTACTTGATAAGTTTAAAGTTTTTTTTTTAATTTTATAACCATAGATTATATGCAATTAATGGTTCAATATAGACTGCATAATTAATTTGTTCACCTAGATATTATTATTTATAGAGCTAAGAAGCGAGATAAAATAGAGGGTCTTACCTAAATTTCTTTTATATAGATTATATATAATTATGTGCATTTTTCATTGAAAATGAGGCAAACAAATAGACTAGTTTTCATAAAGAGAGATTGTTTTTTATAAAATAAACAATAGGAATTGAAGGTCTTACTTAAAAAGGCTGCTGATTTATATAGACATTATATTTTTGTTATAATTAATTGAGGTAAATTAGATATGTATACTTTGTGATAGCTATGAGTTACAAATCAATTTTTCATGAATAATCGTCAAAAATTTCTAATAGAAAAGGTTATTAAATACCTCCAGGATAATACCGCTTGTGACCCTTTCTCTTATGATATGATCACTTTCGTCTTTTTTTTTAAATAATGTGGATAAGCCATCCCATACACGTTAATTTTTATTCTTATACTTTCACTTTTTGTTTTTTATAATTAATTTTATGTAATTGTGTATATACATGTGAATGTTTGAAACCAAAAATGATGATGCATACATCTATTGTAAGCTATATTGTTCATTGTATTGGTAATTTAGTCTTATATAGCTCTCTTTAAAATTTTAATTTATCCTTAATCATACACAAAATGAGAATAGTGTGATTGTGGTTGTTGATGCACATTTCTTCTGCCTTCAAATAATGAGATGAGCAAAATGGTTTATATAGACAAGGATCAGTTTAGCCATAAAGCCTTAGGGCTTTTTTTGTATAAAACTCACTTTATTTTATTTATGGGGCTATCTTTGTGCGCTCACATGTTTCAAAATAGGGCAGGTTTGCGGCAAGAATATGCAAATATAAAAATTGTCAATTAAGGTTAGTTTTTTTTTTTATGGTTTTGGTTCATATAATTAAGCACAAAACCCTAATTTGTTTTGAGATGTTGCAGACAAAATTAGTGAGAGAAGGCCGCATGAATTAATTTTAGGGGAGTTAATGCATCTTGAGACAACAATTGCTATTGGATTGACATGTGCACTACTAAGGAAGGTACATGCCTTAATTTACACATATTACATTCCTCAAGTTCTTGATCATTAATTTAATTAATCACTCATCAATTATTTGTTCTTCAAACTGTTTTCACTTATAACAACTAACAAACAATGGAACTGTTAAGTAGTCTTCAACAAAAGTTAAGAAACATATATAGGTTCCTCTTAATGTTCCCACTTGTATATATCTATATATTTCTTAATTTTTCTTTTCTGTTTGACTACAAAATCTTTGTGTGTATTAACTACTGCTTGTCATAATGAATTAAGGTTAACTTTTTTCTTTTGCGTTTGTTTCTAATTTTACAATGAGTGCGCATGCATGCATGGATTCTTTAATTAATAATAATTAATATACATATGATATGTGGCTTGTGATTGTGATATTGCTCAAGTGGTCTTGCAATTATTTGCACATATGAAAAGCATGTGTTCATTGGTTGAAGGCAAACGAGCATCACTGTTGCCTATGGAACATGGCTGTCTGGGAATCTATGACCACTTTTTAAGTGACACTACCACAATGCTCCTTTTTTTGTTCTTAAAGTTTTTTTTTTTAATTTTTTTAATTTTTTTTATTTTTAACAAGTTTGAGTAAACCACTATTTCATGATTGAGAAGTTTGTGAAAATACCACCTTTGAATGAATTTATAGACTCGTAATCAGTGATTTATTTATTAGTAGAGTAATTAATTAACAATATTAAATGATTGGTTAATTAATTTGAGAACATATATAGATATTAAGATGTAAGGGTGCATTTGGATTGAAGGATTGAGGCCCTATTAGAATGGGAATGATACTGTAGATTATGTATAGTTAAAGAATTTCATTAGAGAAAAATAAATACTATTGATAGAGAAATGATATTCTTGCCCCAATTTAAGATTTAATTAAAAAATAATTATTAACTTAAATAATTAGTTATAAATAATTAAAGTAACATAAATTAATTCATTTAAATATTTAATTATTTTAAATAAAATATTTTAAATAATTTGTTTGATTTACATCATATACATTTGAATTTTAATTGCATGAACATTGCCGTATCATGTTCTAGCTATTTGATTCATAAGAATTATCACTGAATTAATTTTTTAAAGATTTATTAAATGCAAAAGTTACTATCGATGTGATTAGAAGCACCAGATATTTTAGACAGAGGTACACGCAAATGCAAATTGCTGCATGCTAAAAAAATAAAAATTATTTTTCCAAAAAAGAATCACTCATAGTTGTACAACTTAAATTTTATTAATTAAATATGATTAAAATAATATAGATCTTAACTTTTATTTTGAAAATAAAAAACTACAATTTTTTATAATTTAAAAAAATAAGAAGAAAATAAGGTAACTCAAAAGCTAATCGTTTAAGTAATTTTTTTTTTAAAAAAATTGTATATATTTTTTGGTTATTTTATGATAGAAAATTATATCTTTTACTAACATAAAATTATGGAAGCAAATTTGATGACATTGATAACCTGCCTTATTAACATTGTGTTTTTTGTACGTAAAATATTTATATTTAACAGAGAAAATAAGTTCGAATTTCAGATGTAAAATAAAGATCATTGAATAAATAATATATTATTTGCTAACATGTAGGTTACCTAAACTCAAACAAAAAATCTTATTAAAATTTAAAAGAAACTAAAGCTTGATGAAGAGAAAAACACTAATAAACAAGTGCTCTGTCAATGTCAAAATCATCACCTCAGTTCAAAGCCGAGCACTCAATCCATGTCTCAAAATTTAAAATAAGAAGATAAAGTGAAAATTGATTAATCAATCAGTCAATCAGTCAACAGACAAGAAAAGCTCAAAAGAAAAAAAAAGAAAAGAAAAACTATTTTGGTTCTGGCATTTTACAGCCTATATATACACACCCTTTTCATATAGAATTGAGGTCTCCATCTAATGTATAAATTTTTAAATTCATCGAAATGATATTTTTTTTTATATTACATTAAATATCATCACAGAATTGCGGATTGCAAGTTGTGAAATTGCTCCAAGGGTCTCACGTACGTTGTATTTGCACTTAAAATATATGTTTCATCAATTGATGGCAAAAGTGGACACCACTGTGAAATGGATTTTTTTCCCGCGGAATGGTCAAAAACACCCCCTAAATTTACAAAATGGTCGAAAACATCCCGTTAATTTTCAAATCCCTAAAAACCCATTTCTTTTAAACACAATGTTTTCTGACCCCCCAAAACATATAATAATGGTTAATAAAGTTATTTTTGAATTTTATGGACGAAATTGCCCATTGCATGGGAAGTCGTGGCACTCCAACATCTTCCTCGTCATCGGCGCCGCCAACGGTGACATCCCCTCCCTCGCCGCCGACCCCGTCGCGGCCTCCCAATGGGCGGCCGCCAACGTGCTCACCTACTTATCAGCCTCCTCCATCTTTGTCATCTCCGTGGGCAATGAATTCCTCAGCTCCGGCGATTCCTCCCTTTTTTCCCAACTCCTCCTAACGATGCAAAACCTTCACTCCGCCCTCTCTACCGCCGCCCCATCTATCAAGATCTCCACCGTCCACACCATGGCGGTGCTCGCCCAATCTGATCCCCTATCCACCGGCGCCTTCCACTCCGCCCCATTTAATAAGTGATATATTTCTGTTTAAGAATTGACGTTTCTGTTTAAAAAAGTATGTCTCCGTTTAAATATTGCGGTTTCTGTTTAACAAACTCAGTATCTATTTAACAAGTGATATCTCTCCGTTTAAAAACGTATACTTCCGCTTAAATATTGCGTTATTTGTTTAAGCATGATCATCTTGGTGAACTCAAACACATTAATGATGATTCACTTTACATGTAAAGGGAGAAGAGCTTCATTTAATGTCACTTTAAAGCTTCACATTTTTCAAATTCACTTTACATGCAAAAGGAGAAGAGTTTCATTTAATGCCACTTTAAAACTTTAAATTCGTCAAAGAGCCTCACCAATGAATTGAGGTTTTTATTTAAAAAAGTATGTCTCCGTTTAAATATTGCGTTTCTGTTTAACAAACTCAATCTCTGTTTAACAAGTAATGTCTTTCTGTTTAAAAATTTATATTTCCACTTAAATATTGCGGTTTTTGTTTAAGCATGATCATCTTGGTGAACTCAAATACATTAATGATGATTCACTTCACATGCAAAGAGAGAAGAACTTCATTTAATGTCACTTTAAAGCTTCACATTCTTCAAATTCACTTTACATGCAAAGAGAGAAGAACTTCATTTAATGCCACTTTAAAGCTTTAAAATTTTCAAATTCACTTTACATGCAAAGGGAATTGAGGTTTTGTTTAAAAAAGTGTCTCCGTTTAAATATTGTGTTTCTGTTTAACAAACTCAGTCTCTATTTAACAAGTGATGTATTTCTGTTTAAAAACTTATATTTCCACTTAAATATTGCGGTTTTGTTTAAGCATGATCATCTTGGTTAACTCAAACACATTAATGATGATTCACTTTACATGCAAATGGAGAAGAGCTTCATTTAATACCACTTTAAAACTTCAAATTCTTCAAAGACCCTCACCATTGAATTGAGGTTTTATTTAAAAAAGTGTGTCTCCGTTTAAATATTGCGTTTCTGTTTAACAAACTCAGTCTCTGTTTAACAAGTGATGTCTTTCTGTTTAAAACTTATATTTCCGCTTAAATATTGTGGTTTTGTTTAAGCATGATCATCTTGGTGGACTCAAACACATTAATGATGATTCACTTTACATGCAAGGGTAAAAGAGCTTTATTTAATGCCACTTTAAAGCTTCACATTCTTCAAATTCACTTTACATGCAAAGGGAATTGAAGTTTTTGTTTAAAAAAGTGTCTCCGTTTAAATATTGCGTTTCTGTTTAACAAACTCAATCTCTCTTTAAAAAGTGATGTTTTTCTTTTTAAAAACTTATATTTCCGCTTAAATAATGCGGTTTTGTTTAAGCATGATCATCTTGGTTAACTCAAACACATTAATGATGATTCACTTTACATGCAAAAGAAGAAGAGCTTCATTTAATGCCACTTTAAAGCTTCAAATTCACTTTACATGCAATGGGAGAAGAGCTTCATTTAATGCCACTTTAAAACTTCAAATTCTTCAAAGACCTTCACCATTGAATTGAGGTTTTATTTAAAAAAGTGTGTCTCCATTTAAATATTGCGTTTCTGTTTAACAAACTCAGTCTCTGTTTAACAAGTGATGTATTTCTGTTTAAAAACTTATATTTCCACTTAAATATTGCGGTTTTGTTTAAGCATGATCATCTTGGTTAACTCAAACACATTAATGATGATTCACTTTACATGCAAATGGAGAAGAGCTTCACTTAATACCACTTTAAAACTTCAAATTCTTCAAAGACCCTCACCATTAAATTGAGGTTTTATTTAAAAAAGTGTGTCTCCGTTTAAATATTGCGTTTCTGTTTAACAAACTCAGTCTCTTTTTAACAAGTGATGTCTTTCTGTTTAAAACTTATATTTCCGCTTAAATATTGTGGTTTTGTTTAAGCATGATCATCTTGGTGGACTCAAATACATTAATGATGATTCACTTTACATGCAACGGTAAAATAGCTTCATTTAATGCCACTTTAAAGCTTCACATTCTTCAAATTCACTTTACATGCAAAGGGAATTGAAGTTTTTGTTTAAAAAAGTGTCTCCGTTTAAATATTGCGTTTCTGTTTAACAAACTCAGTCTCTCTTTAAAAAGTGATGTTTTTCTCTTTAAAAACTTATATTTCCACTTAAATATTGCGGTTTTGTTTAAGCATGATCATCTTGGTTAACTCAAACACATTAATGATGATTCACTTTACATGCAAAGGAAGAAGAGCTTCATTTAATGCCACTTTAAAGCTTCAAATTCTTCAAATTCACTTTACATGCAATGGGAGAAGAGCTTCATTTAATGCCACTTTAAAACTTCAAATTCTTCAAAGACCTTCACCATTGAATTGAGGGTTTTATTTAAAAAAGTGTGTCTCTGTTTAAATATTGCGTTTCTGTTTAACAAACTCAGTCTCTGTTTAACAAGTGATGTATTTCTGTTTAAAAACTAATATTTCCACTTAAATATTGTGGTTTTGTTTAAGCATGATCATCTTGGTTAACTCAAACACATTAATGATGATTCACTTTACATGCAAATGGAGAAGAGCTTCATTTAATACCACTTTAAAACTTCAAATTCTTCAAAGTCCCTCACCATTGAATTGAGGTTTTATTTAAAAAAGTGTGTCTCCGTTTAAATATTGCGTTTCTGTTTAACAAACTCAGTCTCTGTTTAACAAGTGATGTCTTTCTGTTTAAAACTTATATTTCCGCTTAAATATTGTGGTTTTGTTTAAGCATGATCATCTTGGTGGACTCAAACACATTAATGATGATTCACTTTACATGCAAGGGTAAAAGAGCTTCATTTAATGCCACTTTACATGCAAAGGGAATTGAGGTTTTTGTTTAAAAAAGTGTCTCCGTTTAAATATTGCGTTTCTGTTTAACAAACTCAGTCTCTCTTTAAAAAGTGATGTTTTTCTCTTTAAAAACTTATATTTTCACTTAAATATTGCGGTTTTGTTTAAGCATGATCATCTTGGTTAACTCAAACACATTAATGATGATTCACTTTACATGCAAATGGAGAAGAACTTCATTTAATACCACTTTAAAACTTCAAATTCTTCAAAGACCCTCACTATTGAATTGAGGTTTTATTTAAAAAAGTGTTTCTCCATTTAAATATTGCGTTTCCGTTTAACAAACTCAGTCTCTGTTTAACAAGTGATTTTTTTCTGTTTAAAACTTATATTTCCGCTTAAATATTGCGGTTTTGTTTAAGCATGATCATTTTGGTGGACTCAAACACATTAATGATGATTCACTTTACATGCAAAGGTAAAAGAGCTTCATTTAATGCCACTTTAAAGGTTCACATTCTTCAAATTCACTTTACATGCAAAGGGAATTGAGGTTTTTGTTTAAAAAAGTGTTTCTCCGTTTAAATATTGCGTTTCTGTTTAACAAACTCAGTCTCTGTTTAACAAGTGATTTATTTCTGTTTAAAAACTTATATTTCCGCTTAAATATTACGGTTTTGTTTAAGCATGATCATCTTGGTTAACTCAAACACATTAATGATGATTCACTTTACATGCAAAGGGAGAAGAGCTTCATTTAATACCACTTTAAAGCTTCACATTTTTCAAATTCACTTTACATGCAAAGGGAATTGAGGTTTTTGTTTAAAAAAGTGTCTCCATTTAAATATTGCGTTTCTGTTTAACAAACTCAGTCTCTATTTAACAAGTGATGTATTTCTGTTTAAAAACTTATATTTCCATTTAAATATTGCGGTTTTGTTTAAACATGATCATCTTGGTTAACTCAAACACATTAATGATGATTCACTTTACATGCAAAGGGAGCAGAGCTTCATTTAATGTCACTTTAAAGCTTCACATTCTTCGATTGTTATGATTGTTATGTTTGTAATGTACGATCGAAACTTTACATGTAACGATCGAAATAGTTTTTCGATTGTTATGATTTGTTTAATGTTTGTAATGTACGTTTCCCTTTCATTTGATATGGTTGCAGTTTTACAAATGAAATTTTCATTTAAAAAATTAGTTTTAGTTTAAAAAAGTATGTCTCCGTTTAAATATTGTGGTTTCTGTTTAACAAATGATATCTCTCTATTGAATTGAGGTTTCCGTTTAAAACTTATATTTCTGCTTAAAAATTTGTGAATACTGCTGAATTTAAACGTTAAAACAAATATTTAAACAGAAACATAATAATTTAAACGGAGAAGACAGTTTTAAATGAAAACTTGATTGAGTTAAACAGAGACAAAAAAATGCACACTTGTATGCATAAAAGGTCAGACATGATGTGATTGGGCGGTATTTTTCGCATTATTTGTAAGGGCAAAAATGGAATTTCATAACATGGACCCACTTGAAGTGACTGATAGGGGGTAAAAGGGAATGTAAACTATAAAAGAAGGGCTGTCCAGGGTGTGCAAAAGTTGGAGGGGTTTTTAGGAAGTTTTGAAATTTCCGAGGGGTGAACAGTAATTTTCTCTTTTTTTCCCAATTAATCTATTTTTAAGTAATTAGATGAGAGACAAGTTCAACCACTGTTTTACTTTTCTTCTTATAAGTTTTAATTATTTAAAAAAAAAATAGATTAATTTTGAATTGTGAAATTTTTTAGATGAAATTAGGATGTGGATCTATTATTACTATTGAGTTTTCAACGAGATTAATATTATTGGATTATGAGTTTTTTAATAAATTATAAAATTTTAGTTATTATTATTATTATTATTATTTATTATTATTTTTTTTGATAAGATAGATATACCATTTATCTCAACTAATATTTTAATTAATATTACGAGTGAAAAAGATTGGTTACAAATCTATTTCTATCAACAGTATAGAAGAGCTGTTTACCGATGAAAGTGACAGCCACACAGTCACAATCGATAGTCCCCATCACCCAAGAACCATTAGATCTCCCCCCCCATCCTCATCCATTTTGAATCTCTCAACAGCATGGGCCCCACGTCATCGTACGGAGCGGAGGGAAATGAATGAATGAATGAGTGACCCACAGCACATCTATCAAGCACCAATGGAATGGATAGGCACAACAGATCCTCCAGTGAAAAGAAAGAGAGAGAAAAAAAAGGATAATGAGAGAAACTAAAAAAATAAAAAAATAAATAAAAAAATAAAAAAGTACCATTGGAATGCCCCTTCCCCTTAACCCTTCATCTCCTTTCAAAACAACCCAAAATTAGATCTCAAACAATACAAAACGGGTACTATTATGAGTAGATCTCTTCCCTCTTTCTATCTTCTTTTGGTAATATGTATATATATTTGTATATATGTGGGTGTGTGTGAAGGATTGACGTATTAGTTCTTGTTTTGAACTGTGTTGATGAGAAGGGGGTGATTAAGTGGTGATCATTATCAATGGCGAGGGAAAAGATAAAGATAAAGATAAAGAAGATAGACAATGCAACGGCGAGGCAAGTGACGTTTTCTAAGCGCCGGCGAGGGTTGTTCAAGAAGGCACAGGAGCTTGCCATACTTTGTGATGCTGACGTTGGCCTCATCGTCTTCTCCGCTTCCGGGAAGCTCTTTGAATACGCCAGCTTAAGGTATATATATATATATATATATATATATATATATATATATACATGCATATTTTTTTCTTCTTCTGATAATTAACTAAGTTTGGGATGGAGAAGATTAATTAGATCATATATTTTGATATTGTTATGCATGTTGTACTTCTGGTTTTGGTTTATGGCTTTTTGGTTTGCTTTCTTTTTTCTTTTCTTTCCCCTTGTTTGTTGGTTTTTTTTTTTTTTTTTTATATATACATATATATAAACAGGTCGATTTTTTGCTGACCTTTTTATAAGCAGTGATCTTTTGTGTTCTTTGTGGGTGAGAAAGTTGTACATCAGCACCATGTGGTGGATTTCCCACGGAGAAAAGAGAAAACTCACAAAACTGTGGAAGAAAAAGAGGATTAAAGAGACATTTCAGGGTCAACAACATATCCTCTGTCTGTGTTCTTTGTGGATTTCCTGTCTAATCCTAATATTGATATCTCATTCTTTTAGAAAGTTTCATTATGATACCGTTTACCATGTTTCACAACTTCTTTTAATTAAATTAGATAAACTACAGCTGTATTGAAAATAATTAGAGAAACGATCTTTTATATTGGATAAAAATGGGACAATATCAAGTATGAGAGGAGAATAGACAATCCACCGGCAGTGAAGAAAAGAAAACCAAAACGGGAATTCAACATTTGTCTACAAAAAGTACTAGTGACACAAAATAATCACTGGAAGTTAATCATCCATTTTCGGTAGCAGCGTGAGAGAGTCTTAACTCCTTCGCCGGGGTTTGAGATTGTGTGCCATTTTATCATGGTTGGTGGATGAGTTTAGGAAGCTGAGATTGCGCGGGATAGTTGCGATGGAATCCTCTAATTTGAGTCTTTGCAAGTTCGGGGCTAGGTTGTAGATATCCAAAAAAGAATCATATAATTGATGTTATTTAGAATGAAGAAATACAGCAGGAAACCACAATTAAAAATGCTATCATTTCATTTCCAGCTATAATTTGTAACACCTCAGGATATTAATGAAGTTTATAACACCTCAGGGTCAACATTGTTTTTTAATTTCTCCTTTAGCTATTATTTGCAAAATTGTTGAGAATTCATCTACTTATCCATTTTCATGATAAATACGTCCCTAGGTTTCTTAATAATCATTACAATCTACTCAAAATATAAGATAAGAGGAAGAAACTTTCTCAACAATTTTTGACCGCCAATTTTCTTGCCACCAGTCTTTATCGAGCTAACAAATTAATGCCAATATCGTCTATGTGAAATAATTAGAATTTATGTTGACTGTTTCTTGTAGAGAAGTTCATACTGTTGTTGTAGCATCTGTAATACAAACCTATTATCTTTTTACACACCTTTTTTTAAGCCTGTGCAAGAGTGGCCCATAGTTTCTTTGTTGGCTTTGACATTACCCAATTCTTGAATGTGGTTGAATTTACTACTTGAAAGGTTTAAAGTTTTGCTTTATGATCTTTTATTCATGCTTCCCATTATATATTTCACTCATTCCAGGATCGAATGTTTTTGGTGTCAATACTATGTGAACCTTTTGTCTATGATCTCACTGATTTCATGGTTTTTAAACAGCGCTTCCATTTGGATCTTCTAGTACTTAAATTCTTTCTATCAAATTTTGGCATTTGAAATTGAAATGACTGTTGGATCATGTCCAGAAACCACCATCTTTGAATCACAATGCAACAACTAACTCACCTTCCTCTTTGAACCTTGCTAATTACGATACCATATGTTTGTAGTAAAAGACGCAAATATATTAATAAATAAACAAGCGCTCAATTTTAACAAGCTTCGCACACCTCAATGGGTGGGTGATAACGCTTCACACTCATCATTAAATATTGTGTTTATATATATGGATAATATTAATGTGTTCATATAGATGATATAAATTCGATGTTATTATCTATTGGATTTATTTAGGTTGGTTTGTATTAGACTTTGCTTTGTTTGTAATATGGTTAGTTAAAACAAACTAGGTTGTATTAAAGAGACATATCAAAATAACTATAGTCTCACATTGGTTAATTTGGTAAATATCAATTTAAATATATAGGCTTGGTTGTCTTGTCATATTAATTTTTAAAGTGTTTGGGTTGCAAATAATATGTTTGATTAATGTGTATCTAGAGGTAACAAGTTTATATCAGATAAAAATTTGCAAGTAATTTATATTTAATGTGTTTAACTTTGCTCTTTAATTTCTATATTCATGTATCGTTGAAGCATGTGCGAGATCCTTCATAAGCATAGTACGCAATTGGACAACACTATGAAACGAGGCGACCAAACTTTTGACTTGTTTGTAAGGCAATTCTAACGTTACTTGTTTATGTTATCGTAAGCTTAATTTGATTTATCTAAATGTATCTTAATGTTTTCTTGTGGATAAAATGAATGCTTAATAAAGTTTTGAGTCAAATTTTCTTTCTTTCACTTTAGTAAATACAAGGTTAAAGGATTTAAAACAGAAAATATAAGCTCCCTCACAGAATTAGATGTTGGATTGAGTTTATGAGGAAGTAGATTCTGGATAAGGAATGGGTATAAAGTAGAAATGTAAAATTATGAGAGTAAAAATAATAAGTTCAACAAGTAAGAAATTTCAAAGTATGAGAAACGGACCTTAATAAGTTGATACTTATGTATTGTTCTAGCCAAATATTAGATTCGATTATATTCAATTGTAATACATAATACAGGTTAATTACATCAATCCCCTAATGATATAATCATGCGTGTCTTGGGTCGATCTTCTTAGTTCTTCGGATGTGGCTTGGGATTTTGAAAATGAAGTAAAATTTCTAGGTGTGCGTAATTGAAGTGTAGAAAAAAGTTAAATAAAAAATATAGATAAAGCAAAAGCCATTCATCTGTTGTCATTTTATTTTTAAAATAAGTCATTTGTTATTTATTTTTTCATTGAAATGAGCTGATGAATGGGTTGAAAATGTTTGATAACGCATAAAGGATATTCTGAGAATAATCGTTGATTATTGTCAAATATTCTGTCCGTTAAATTAGTGCCTTTAAGTATGTCATTCTATATTTTGTGATATGATAAATATTTGAAATGCTTGTAAATTAAGATCAAAATATTTACTTTCTATTTTAGATCCTTCTACTAATATATAAAATACGACATCTATTTACTTGATCAAATGAATGAAAACATAAGTATCTTGATCAAGAGCCAACTGCTCTTATTGACTTATATACACTACTCTAGCTGCAGCCAAGCCGTCAGTCACACAAATCAACCACACCAACTATTCAAATGGTAACACCTCTTAGTACCGATCACAAACATCACCAACTTCATTACCATTACACTTGATGATATCAATTATTTGATATGGAAGGATCAAATCGAGAGCATTCTTCTTATCTGTGATTTGTTTGGATATGTGGATGGAAGTATACCACCATCAATCAATGAAAACGCAAGCATGTTTCAACGTTATTGTTGGGAAACTTCAATTATTAACAAAATAAAACAACCAAAACTGTTGTGGTTCATGTGAGAGTCAATTTTTTCAAATAAAAAAAAAAAAAAATTAATGTACACGGCTGAGGCTAAATTATGTTTTTTTTATAATTTTATAATTATAAATTATATTTAATGTTTTAATGCAATATTTTTCAGTCACATTATACATTATAAATTTGATTGTATAAGAATTGGAGTAGTTCTTTTAAAAGAAAAAGTGTAAATTAGGAGGGAAAGAGTACCATAGTGGAGCTGAGGAGCAAGAAAAAAAGTTAAGGAGGCAATATAAACATAGGATTTACGCTATGTGCATTTTTTTAAAGGGAGTCAATTGAATAAATTAATTATTATATAAATTAATTGTTAGAAAAATTAGAGAATTCGTAGGAGAAATCAAAAAAGAAAGTAAGGAGAACATAAACATAGGATTTACGAGGTTCAACAATGTGTCATTAGAAGTAGAGCAGTCGTATTTTTTTTTATTTATGGTGTCTTCTGAAATAGAGTTACATGTATTTATAGGTAAAAATTTAACTCTATCCAGATACAAACTTTATATGGATCCTATCTAAACACAAATCCTGGATATAATTATAGGCTTACTAAAATCCTAATCCTATCTGGATACAAGGTCACCCATGTATCATACCGTGAGTAATTGTCCCGTACACCAACCCATCAAACCCCAGCTTCCCCGATGGAATAGATGCCGAAACTTCGCTTCACTCCACCTCTGCATCTGCTCATTTATTTTTATATATGAGTCATATATAATGTTTAACTTTTATAAAATAAATGGTAGAAAACGGTATTTTGGCTTTTTAGCACCGGATCTTTTGCATAGGGTGTTCGTTTCGGAGAGGATCGAAATCAAACCCTCAAACCTATGTAAAGTGAGGACAAATGTGGGAAGAAGTATTAATTCCACATTTGTGCATGATTTTCTTTAAATGGGCCATTTGTTGCCTATTTGTTAAAATAAATAAATAAAAAAAATAATGGGAAAGATTTTGCAAGATCGAAGACCGTTGATTTATATAAACATTATATGATAGTGTCATTAGCTCAAGTGGGTTGGATATGTTGAAACTATGCTCAGAAAAGTCAACTATCAATGCATGGCTTGCACGTCAACAGTGCATTGTGTTATCTATTTGAAAACACATGCAGACTATCTTTAGGTTTTATTATGTTTACTTAGGCTTTATTATGTTTGCTTCTGTAGCTCATGTACTATGGTAGCTTTATTCACATGGGCTGTTGCTTTTATGGTAGTATAAATATGTATCATTTTGGCTGAATTCAAATTAGAACCAAGTGTTGGTTTCTCACAACCCTCTTCTTCTCTTGCACCACTAGACCTTGCTTCTTGTTTTGCTCTCTTTCTACAGTGGTATCAGAGCTTGGAATCCCTCTCCTTGTGTCGATTGATGGCTGGAAATGGAAATGCAGTGGGCTCTTCCATCTCCACTAACATTCCCTACTTCAACGGAACAGGATATAACCTATGGAGCTTGAAGATGGAGACCTTACTTATCTCTAGGAAGCTTTGGGGAATGGTTGACAAAGGCTTCAATGAAGAAGATGATGATGATCAGCGCCTTGAAGATAATATCCAGAAGAATGCCAAAGCTTTGTTTCTAATCCAACAGGCGTTGGATGAAAAGATCCTGATTAGGATTTCAGGAACAAGAGTAGCAAAAAAGGCATGGGATATTCTCAAGACAGAGTATCAAGGGTGTTCTGCAAGCTCATCAGCAAAGCTTCATGCGTATCGACAAGAGTATGAGAACCTTCGGATGAAGAATGGTGAATCCGTGCAGGATTATATAAGCAGAGTACTGACCACTGCTTATCACATCCAGACACTTGGTGATGAGCTTAATGAGAAGGCTATTGTTGGTAAGATCCTTCGTAGCCTCTCACCAAAGTTTCGTCATGTTGTGTCGTCTATTATTGAAGCTAAAGACATTACGAAAATCACGGTCGACGAGCTCAGCGGATCTCTCAAAGGGCATGAAGGCAGACTTGATATGGAGCCTGACCAAGTAGAGGTGAAGGCTTTTCACATCAAGGGAGAAGCCTTTTCAGGTACTTCTACTAATAATACAGGAAGAGGAAAGTATCGTGGAGGTTTCAGAGGAAGAGCAAGAGGAAGAGGGAGAGGCCGTGGATTTGATCACAAAGAAGCACAAGGAGAAAGAAGACATAACAAAGCTGACATTCAATGCTTCAACTGCAAAAGGTATGGCCATTATAAATCTCAATGTTGGTTCAAGGACTCAACAGCGAATGTCATGGAGACAGACCCCGAGGTGACACACCTGTTTATGGCCGGAAATGGTGCTCGTGTCCAGCGTGAGGATGTCTGGATGCTGGATAGTGGGTGCAGCAATCATATGACGGGGATTAAAACCTTATTTACAACCTTAGATGAATCAATTCATCAAGAAGTTAGGTTGGGAGATGACCGTGCAATGAAGGTGAAAGGAGTGGGAACAATAAGGATCAAGACAAATGGAGACCAAACAAAAGAACTTGAAAAAGTGCAGTATGTTCCAGAACTTGCACATAACCTTCTTAGTGTTGGACAGTTACAAAGAGGAGGTTATACTCTTCTTTTTGATGAAGATCAATGCATTATACGAAACAAGAAGACCGGTGCGGAGCTTGTTCGTGTTCATATGACTGGTCACAACTTATATCCTCTCACCATCAATGATATAGGAGCAGCGCATGTAGCAACTAATATGCCAGATGAGTCCATTCTCTGGCATGAGAGGTACGGGCACATCAACTACAACAGTTTGCAACAACTGTCCAAAAAGAAGCTTGTACACGGGCTGCCAGACATCTTAAACATGCCCACCTGTGAAGGATGCGCATACGGGAAGCAAACAAGGCGCCCATTTCCAGATGAAAGTACAAGGAGAGCTGGAAGCCCTTTAGAGCTAATTCATGGGGATCTCTGTGGACCCATGCATACTAAATCCAAGGGAGGTAATCTCTATTTTATGTTACTTATAGATGACTGCACTCGATACTCTTGGGTATATCTTCTCCAGGCCAAGTCCCAAGCACTGGAATTTTTCAAAACTTTCAAAAATCTTGTGGAGAAGCAATACGATCGTCCTGTGAAGGCTTTAAGGACCGACCGAGGAGGAGAGTTCACCTCCGGCGAGTTCCAGTCTTACTGTGAAGAACAAGGAATCAGGCGACAGTTGACGACTCCTCATTCCCCGCAGCAGAACGGGGTAGTTGAACGAAGGAACAGAACTGTGGTAGAGATGAGCCGGTGCATGCTGAAGCAGCGCGGGCTACCAACAGACATGTGGGGAGAAGCCGTCGCAACAGCAGTCTACTTGCTTAATCGGTCTCCCACAAGAGCTCTGAGAAACACAACTCCTTATGAAGCACTAACCGGAGAAAAGCCATATGTTGAGCACTTGAAAACCTTTGGTTGTCTGGCGTTTGTTCTTTGCTCTGGTCAACAGCGAGGGAAATTTGACCCTAAATCCGAAAAGAGAGTCTTCATAGGCTACAGTGGAGAGTCAAAAGGGTATAAACTTCTCAACCCTTTGACTGGAACGGTCCAAGTAAGCAGAGAAGTGCTATTCCACGAAGAAAAGGGATGGAACTGGGCGAATGCCATTGGCTCCTCACATATCTCCTCTATGATGGAGGAAGTGCTGGACCATAGTGACGATGACACGCAAGCTAAAGATTGTCAACTCTCTTCACAGCCACAACCAATGCAGCACAACATAGATGACTCACCCGAAAATCCAAATGGGAAGTATAAAACCTTACATGAAATCTATAACTCGTGCTCATTCGCCTTTGCCGCAGGAGACCCTGGATCATTCGAAGAAGCCTGTAAGCAAGAAGAATGGAAGGCAGCCATGGAAGAAGAGTTCACAGCCATAGTGAAAAACAACACATGGACTCTCACCGAACTGCCGGAAGGGAAGAAGCCCGTCGGACTGAAGTGGATATTTAAATCTAAATATCTCCCCGACGGCACATTACACAAGAAGAAAGCGAGGCTAGTGGCAAAAGGTTACTCTCAAGTATGTGGAGTCGACTTCGAGGAAGTTTTCTCCCCTGTCACGAGGCTTGAAACGGTAAGACTGTTCCTTGCCATAGCGGCACAGAAGCAGTGGCCGGTATTCCAGTTGGATGTGAAGTCGGCGTTCCTCAACGGAGATCTTCAAGAAGAAGTCTATGTGACCCAACCTCAAGGTTATGTCCAACCTGGCAAAGAAAAGCTTGTGTGCAAATTAAACAAGGCCCTATATGGTCTCCGCCAAGCCCCGCGAGCTTGGTACACCAAAATTGATCTCCACTTCACCAAACTTGGATTCTCAAGGAGTCAGAATGAACCAACGGTTTACAAGAAAACAAATGAAGATTCAGATATTCTGCTTCTTTGTCTATACGTGGACGATATTATCTTCATGGGCTCCTCTCTTTCTATGGTAAATGAATTCAAGGAAAGCATGCTAAAGACGTTCGAAATGACAGACCTTGGCTTACTACACTACTTTCTTGGGCTTGAGGTAAAACAACAACCTGGCTCTATATTCATATGTCAAAAGAGATATGCAGAAGGTTTGTTGAAGAAGTTTGGAATGCTGAAAAGTAAAAGCTATGCCACTCCTCTAAATCCTAATGAAAAGCTCCAGATGGAAGACAGTAGTGGGAAGGCTGATGAGCAGAAGTTTCGCAGTATCGTTGGAAGTCTTCTATACCTCACACACACTCGTCCCGATCTCATGTTCACTATGAGTCTAATTTCCAAATTCCTGCAATCACCTACCAAGCATCACATGGGGACAATGAAAAGGGTTCTACATTATGTGTCTGGAACCATCAATATGGGGATCAAATATGAGTGTGTCAAAGAGTTTCAACTACAAGGTTACGTTGACAGTGATTGGGGTGGGTCGTGTGATGACCGGAGAAGCACCACCGGATGGGTATTTCATCTCGGTTCTGGTGCTGTAGCTTGGGCTTCAAAACGACAGGAGATTGTTGCTCTCTCGAGCACGGAAGCCGAATATATTGCAGCTACCTCAGCTGCTTGTCAAGCAGTATGGATGCGTCGGTTACTGGCAGACATGGGAGTCCCACAGTGGAGTGAGACCTTTATACATTGTGACAATCAATCAGCCATAGCCATTGCTAAGAACCCGGGGCAGCATGGACGAACAAAACACATAGACGTGCGGTTTCATTTTATTCGGGGTTTGATAGCTGACGGAGTGATCAAAATAGTTCATTGTAACACACACGATCAGCTGGCCGATGTTCTAACAAAAGCGCTGTCAGGACCAAAACACGAAGAGCTGAGACGCCGGCTGGGAATTTTGGATTTCTGAGCATGGGGAGCGTGTTGAAACTATGCTCAGAAAAGTCAACTATCAATGCATGGCTTGCACGTCAACAGTGCATTGTGTTATCTATTTGAAAACACATGCAGACTATCTTTAGGTTTTATTATGTTTACTTAGGCTTTATTATGTTTGCTTCTGTAGCTCATGTACTATGGTAGCTTTATTCACATGGGCTGTTGCTTTTATGGTAGTATAAATATGTATCATTTTGGCTGAATTCAAATTAGAACCAAGTGTTGGTTTCTCACAACCCTCTTCTTCTCTTGCACCACTAGACCTTGCTTCTTGTTTTGCTCTCTTTCTACAGGATATGCCCGTCTTAGGTGTGAATCACGAATCAACTTCTCACAAATAGTCTCCAAAGGTTTCAATATGTAAGCTTATAATTGTCTTTCAGGTATACATTTTCTCTCTCTTAATGATATTTGTAAGTGTTATTTGATTTCTTGATAACTTTCAATATTCTTTTCTAACCTTTCGCTGTGATATTTTAGTTTTTCCATTCTCTATGTGTGTGTGTGTGTGTGTGTAGGTATAGGGTAGGGTTTGAAACAAAGCGCATGCACGCATCATTGGAAGCTAGATTGTTCATTTTGTTGCCAGTTTAGTTTGATAGTTCTTCGAATAAGATTTTATATCTCCTTAGTGATATACAAAATTAGAGTAGTGGTATTATAATGATCTGATCTGGCTGATGTGAGGAATTGTCTGTTTTGTCCCCTATCATACCAGGCCTTAACAATTTTTGCCTCATAAAAGACGTCTCACACGCTCAGAAGAAAATCATGCCCCCCATTCACTTCAATGTAGAACTATATTGTTCTTTTTCTTGTACACAATCTCAAAATAAATCAAAATCATAACTAAATATCACAGTTATTTTATACCAATTCCCTGAATTATTTAAATTCAATTAGTCTTGCAGGAATTGAGTGTGATGCATGCATATGCCTATCGTTATACTATGCATGTATATGATATTAATAGTATGAACATATCTACTAATAATATGAAGAATTGGTACTGCATTTCTAACAGGAATGAGTTGCATGTTACCTTTATTTCATTTTATTTCTTCAGGCAGGCAATAGTCGCATTGCAGATTTGAAGAAAGAGTATGATGATGAAAATAGCCAATTAAGGTTGGTTCTTTCAGATTGTCTTTGTTTAGATAATTAAGTGCAAGAACTGATGTTTTGAGCCATTGCAGACAAATGAGAGGAGAAGAACTGCAGGGATTAACTATAGAGGAGCTAATGAATCTTGAGAGAACAATTGATGTTGGATTAACTCGCGTAATGGAAAGAAAGGTGTATATATATATATATATATATATATATATATTTATTACCCTAGTCTTTGCTCATTTAGTTACTCAACATTAATCAAATTGATATTAAAATCTGACTGTTTCTAGGGTCGACGAATAATGGAACAGTTAAGTAGTCTTCGACGAAAGGTAACAAATATATGTTCTTCCTAACATGTTTATATACATTTCAATATTTGTGTGTATTAATTGTTTGCCATATATATTGAAGGAAATTCAACTCCTTGAGGAAAATAAGAGGCTGAAAGAAAAGGTTAGCGTTTTGTGTGTGGGTTTCTTTTGTTTGTTTTATGTTGAGTTTGCATGAATAAATGCCTTGTAATTAACATGGGGTTAGAAGAATTAAGCAGTTGGTTGAGACGCAGGCTGTGATTGATCATGACTCAGTGAATGGTTTCCATGAAGACAGCCAATATTCCTCTGAATCAGTTTCACAACATCATGATCTCACTACTGATACATCACTTAAGCTTGGGTGAGAGCTTTTTCAATCATAAAAAGCTCCTTTTTCTTTGTATATGTAGAACAATAAGCTAGAATATCAATGGAATTTTCAGTGGAACGAAAGATGGAGATGATGATATTCTATTGAGTTTACTCTTTTTTTTTTCTTCTATGAAGCTTGTCATGATTCAAGTGGAAGTGAAAGAGAAAAAAGTATGGCCATGAAATAATGGAAGGAGAGAGCAACATGCATATCCTTTAGAAATAATATATTAATATATATATATATATATGATATGTGGTTTTCAAGCTGTGATATTGCTCAAGTGGTCCTGCAATTGTTTGCACAAATGGAAAGTTATGTTTCATTAATTAGTTAAAGACAACCTAGGCAACAATAATTAGTCGCCTGTGGAACATGGCTGCCGGAGGATCTATGGCCTCTTTAATTGACACTACCATAATATCTAATTAATGGCTCTTGTTTTTGTTTTTATTTTTATTTATTTTTAAACAAGCTTGAATAAATCACCGTTTCATGATTGAGAAATTCGGAAAATATGTATCAGCTTTTAAAATGAAAGAATTTAGAGACTCATTATCAGTGGTTTGTTTATTATTAAAACAAATAGTGATCTGATCATGTTGGTTAATTTTATAAAATATAGATATTAATATATGAGTGTAGGGCTCATACCTTTTCAACGTTATCTTATTTTGCAGTTGAATTGAATCCTAATAACATTCTCGTGGTCTATTTAATTTAATCTATAGGAATGATTATGAATTTATTTTTAGATGATTGCATGCAACGGTTATTCTTTGGATGTGATTAAAAGAATCACATATTTTAGTCAGCGGTCTCCCTTTTTTAATTAGTATAAAGCCATATATGGAAGTAAATTTGAAAACGGTGTAAGTGTAGAAAAATTGACTGATTTTTTTTTATTTTTGATATTTTTTTTTCTTTGGCTTCATATTGAAGTTGGTTTTAATTAAAATTCATTTCAGTATTTTTTACATCAGAGTGAGGGAAGTGAGTCTCTTAAAAGACTCATCCTTTCCTACTTTCAAAGTTTTTTCAGAAGTGATACAATTTACACCGAAATAAACATCATAAGTGAAAAAATGAGCACTTAGGGTGTGTTTGATTGGCAACATGGAAAATGGGTGGAAAAGAAAATTTTTCCATGGAAAATTTTTCCATTGAAAAATTTTCCATGGAAAACGAACAAATACACGTTTGATTGGCATTATTTTCTAGGCAGAAAATCAAAAATTTTCCATGAAAAGTTTTGATTTTGTTGTTTGATTGCTTGTATTTTCCATGGAAAATATAACATTTTCCATGGAAAAAAGCCACATTTGTTGTTTGATTGCATCAATTTTCTATGGAAAATGTCATATTTTCCATGGAAAATTTTCTCCATGAAAATATTTTTACCTACCTAAAATGCTATTTAATTCCAATAAAATCATTGTTTAAGATTTTGTAATAGATATTTTTTGTGTACACAAGAATTCAATCTCTAAATTGATTCAAATTTTTTTCGAGTGTTTAACTATGATTAATTTATTACTACATTTCATTTTTTTTAAATTATTAAATTGTTAAAAAAATATTTAAAAACCAATAATAATTATTTTTATACCATTTCTTAAACCATTTTTAATTATTTCTTGAAAATATAAACAAATTTAAGATGCAATATATATATAAATTTGACCGATATTTTCATACTAAAAAAAATATTTTTATTTTCTTATTCATGTTCCAAATGAAGTTTTGAACCATTGTTACAACTCTACACTTGCATATTTTTTTTCACAAAGATATTGTATGTTAAATAAAAACTCAAATTTAAAAATAAAAAGACTAAGCCTTGTACTTTTGGCTACCTAAAATGCTATTTAATATAAAATCAATAATTTTTATCAAGTGATTAATCAAAAAAATTATTCCTATTTTGAAAAGCCAATCATATTAGACCATTCAAACAATGTAATATATACCTAAAAACGTTGATTTAGTAAACAAGAAATTTTTCAAAAAACCCCCTCTATTTTCCATGGAAAATTTTTCCTAGGGTTGAGGTAGGAAAATTTTTCCCTTGTTTTGAGGGAAAATATGATCACGTGACCACCTCCATGGAAAAATTTTCCATGGAAAATTTAGGCAATCAAACAGCCTTTTTTTGTGGAAAATGGCCCATGGAAAAATTTTCCATGGGAAATTTAGGCAATTAAACGCACCCTTAATGAAAGAGACAATTCTTGTAAAATGAACACAAGAAGTAGTGAAAGTTATATCATTTTCATCACTTTGCACCACTTCAGAGAAGTGGCATTTGCTCCACTTTTTTTACACTTACAACGAAATCAACGCTTAGTGCAAAACCAACCACCACAGCCTCTATGTCTTTTTAACTTCAAAAAAGAAAAAAGAAATAAAAATTAATCAATCAATCATATTAGGAAGAAATTAATAAATATTTAAGCTATTTTGTTCGGGAAATTATGGTGGTGTTCATATTAATCAATTTGACGCCTCCAAATAACGTTTGAGTTCTAAAATGTCTTGAAATGGTATTTAATTTTGCATTAATTTAAATATCACAAAATGACTCTTAAGCAAAAAAAAATTTTGTTTTTACCAATAAGCGGTAAACGGCTTTCATTTAAGAATATACATGCATCAAATAAACTCAATAAATAATTGTGTCATCACCTTAATATTCAAAGCAAAAAATTTTGTATCAATAAACAAAAATTATTTAATCAAAAAGTTAAATATTATAATATGATAATTATTTATAGCTTATAAAATTTTTATGAAAAAAAGTATATAGATCTATTTCGATTAATCATGACATAAGCTTTTGCTTGTGAGGCTGGATTGGAAACCATTGTTTTATGAATAGATCCCCTTATTTAGATATTCATAAATTTTAATAATAAATAGTAATTATAATAATTATAATAATACTTAAAAATATTTTACAATTAAAAAATAGTTATCAATTAACCCGTGTGTTTTTTATTTATATATAATGTTATTTACTTACATCAAGAGTATAGAAACTATTTTATCACATTTGTTTTTTTTATTATTTTATTTTTAATTAATTATGTTGTTATATTTTATCAATCAAACATATTTTTTATTGTAAGTATTATCTTACTTTTCTTTCATTTATATTTTGATTTAACTCTTCCCTGTTTTTATTCCGGAAACCAAATTCCCTCTTACCAAATGATTTGATGGAGATGACCTATTTCCATCTTAACAAGAGTTTTTGGATTATTAATCGATGCATTCTCTTTTTCTTTTCACTAGGTTGAACTTCTAGAATAGAGACTTTAAAAATATGCATATATAAATATATATATTTCAAGTGATGATTTTACTTGCTTTTAATTTTATTAAGCATCCTGGCATGCTTTACTGCATATATGTGCGGATTGCAAGTTGGGCAATTGCTCCAAGGGTCCCACGTTAACATGCAAATAAAATATATGTTTCATTATCCTATGCCAAAGTGGACATCACTGTTTCTCACGGAGCATCAATATCGCTTCCATGACACCGAATTTTTTTTTAAAAAAATAGATAAACTATATCTATTAATAAAAAATAAATGTAACAAAAAAAATTATAAAATACAACGAATGAAATTTAGTAGACATAGGGCTTAAACTCAAAAAACTACACTATGAAGATATAACAAAAAAAAGTCTTGTAAAATATGAGAGAATCATTAAGGAATCACTTACAAAATGAATACCCTAATCAAATTGGATCAATGTTGTCAAGAATCTTTATAAGACTATTAATTCAGTTCTATTTGGGATTAGTGAGCACTGATTATTATTATATTAAGTAACTAAAAGAGAGACAAATTCAACCACTATGTATTTCACTAAATTTTTTTCTCATAAATTTTAACTATTTTAAAGTAATAAAATTTATTAATTGTAATTTATCAAATTTTAATTAATATTAACTTCAAAATTAAACACGTACCTTAACCGGGAAATGAAAGACGACTTAATAAATATATTTTGAAGTACACCTGATAAACGTGCAAAAAATGACTGGCACTCAAAACCCAATTGACAGTACCCCATCACCGAAGAACTAATAATATACTCCATATCTATCTCACCATCCTCATCTACTTTGAATCTCTGAACACGAAGTGGGTCCCACATCATCGTACCAGATGGTCGGAAAATGCATGAATGATATCCAGCCCATATATCAAGCACCAATGGAATGGAATGGAATGGGATGTGAGGGCACAAAAGAAGCATTAAAATAAAGAAAAGAAAAACAGATCCTCCAATAGAAAGGCAAAAAAAAAAAAAAAAAAATTATATATAAACAAATAAATAAATAACAAAAGAGGACGGTGAGAGAAACTGGAAAGGAAAGTACTATTGAAAGGACCTCAACCCCTCTCCTTCATCTCCTCTCAAAACAACCCAAAGATTAGATCTCAACATAGCAGACGGGTGTTATTGTGAGTAGATCCTCTCCCTCTTCGGATTGTCAAATCTTTTTCTGTTTCTATTTTCTTTTGGTAATATGTATAGATATGTGTGTGTTTGTGTGAAGGATTTAATGTATTTCTTGTTCTTAATGTGTTGAGGTGGGTAGGGGTGGTTAGTGATCATCAATGGCGAGGGAAAAGATAAAGATAAAGAAGATAGACAATGCAACGGCGAGGCAAGTGACGTTTTCTAAGCGCCGGCGAGGGTTGTTCAAGAAGGCACAGGAGCTTGCCATACTTTGTGATGCTGACGTTGGCCTCATCGTCTTCTCCGCTTCCGGGAAGCTCTTTGAATACGCCAGCTTAAGGTATATATATATATATATGGATATATTTACATGTATATTTTTTTCTTCTTCTGATAATTAACTAAGTTTGGGATGGAGAAGATTAATTAGATCATATATTTTGATATTGTTATGCATGTTGTACTTCTGGTTTCGGTTTATGGCTTTTTGGTTTGCTTTCTTTTTTCTTCTTTAATTTTCTCTTGTTTGTTGTTTTTTTTTTTTTTTTTTTTGCCGTTTCTTGATGTATTGTATTTATTTATGTATTTTTCGTGTAGTTTCTGATTATTTGAGTGAGTGTTTTACACCGGACAAGCTTAGAGGATGATTTTGTGAATGGTTATATATATATATATATATATATATATATATATATATATATATGAACATGCTTTCTCTTGCTGAATTTTTTTTTTATAAATTTCTCTCCTGTTATGGAACGTTTCCGTATGATATGGGTCAATTCTACCGTCTTTTTAAGCAGTGATGTTTTGAGTTGTTTGTGGGTGAGAAAGTTGTACGTCAGTCCCATGTGGTGGATTTGGATTTCCCAAAGGGAAGGGTAAAAACTCGGAATACTATGATAGTAAAACACAGACATAAAGAAAGCTTTCATGATCAACGACATCCCCTCTGTGTGTGCTTTGTTAAGTTCCATATTTAATCATAGTACCGATCTCTCTTTTGGGAAAGTTTGCATTAATTATCATTTATTTTACAGTTACCATGTTTTATATTTTTTTTTTTGTTTTTGAAAAAAATAAAATAAAATAAATCACAATTCCATTGAAAACAATGGGACTAATTGCTTTTTCAATGAAGTAAAATAAAATAACATTAAACAATAAGACTAGTTGCAAGTAATAAATGATATCAGATAAGTGGGAAAAAAAAAATCCTAAATTAACAAGATTATGTGTGAAAGGATGCCAAACAATCCACCGGGATTGAAGAGAAAGTTGAAACAGAAGTAAAGCATTAGTGGTGATAAAGTTTTAAAAAATTTTAAAATTTAAACAAAATATGAGCCTATGAGGCCTCCAGTGGAAATTAAATTTAAAAATTCTAAATATCAGTTTATTATAACAAATTATTAGTGTAATTTCATTGATAAAAATTTGATAAATTTCACTATTTAAATCTACTATGAGCCTTCCATAAAGAATTAAATTAAAATTTTTAAATATCAATTGATTATAGTTGTAATGATACGGTTTTAAAAGTTGTACAAGGGCCTCAAAATATTACCACTGAGATTGTATTTTTGGAGGCTAAGGCTTTGTTTGGATGAGGTGAATGAGAGGTTCATAAAGGAAGGTAGGGTATGGTAAAGTAATGAAAAAAAAAAAGTTTTTAAGTTACATCTTATTTGGATCAAAGGTAGAGTAAAATGGAGATTATTAAACCTTCTAGTGTTTGAATAAAGGTATTAAGAGGTAAGGTTTTACACTAATATTATCAAAATACCCTTCAAACTGTAAATTATGTTCAAGGTTGATCTCCTGACGGTTGTTTTCCGATGAAGTTCCAAAAGAAAAAAAAAATGAAAGATTCGGGTACAAAGCTGGGCTACTAAGGTTTGAGAGAAATTTAACAAAACTTATAAAAGGGATGTAAGTGTAATTAGTTGAAATTGTTGAGGATATTTTTAGTCTAATTTAATTTCATAACCTTCTCAACCCCCAATTTGAAAAGTTGAGAAATGAGGTTAAATGGATGGTTTTCAACTCTCTGTTTAACCCCCGGCCCTCATACCATGACCTTTACAAATTGAATCAAAACATGGGTTGGTCCATAACCCTACCTTACAAAACCCTCAAAAACCTCCTCCCACACAAGGCCTAAATATAGATTAAATTAAATATAAGCTATTCGATAAAGACTATAATATTACCCGTAATGCATTTGCCTTTATTGAAGACCTAGAAGCTAGATTCATAAGAGTATTTAGTAAATTACTCAATTGAGATCCCAAAATCTTGAAGATGATTTTAAAGGGCCAGATAATAAAACTGGTACAGTAGAAATAAGTAATGCTAGCTATTTGGATATTCCATCTTAGGTATGAGCTTGATATTAGCCCAGTTGATACGTTTCAAATTGGCATATCCATGATAGGCATCAGGACAAAGCTTGATGAGTTAGCTTTAGATGGTGGTCTGGTTATTTTGGGGGAAAAAACTGAAAATGGGAAACCATATAGGTTTAGGAGCCTTCAATTCGAATTTTGTCTTGAACATATATTTTTCATTTTCTTCTTCCATTGGAACAATTATAATCAAATAATAATATTGCAGGTAGATCTTTAAACACATTGATCATCTTTAAAAAGAGTCTTTAAACAATTGGGTTATCTGTATATATGTACTTGAAGATATCATGTGCATTTCTGTGTTAAAAAGGAGTGATTGAAATAAGGTTTTACGGAGTATTTCTATTCGCAATTTTTCTGTTGGAAAAGAGACTTCTCTCCTATGCACATGTCGGCACGTACATATCACATAGATATGTTTCCTTGTGATTGCTTCTTCTTAAGCTTATGATGAAAATTTTCACATAATATTATTAGATGTCGTAAGTTGTAATTATAGAATAACCAATAATCACACATCGGTTAATTTGGTAAATATAGATTCCAATATGTAAGTGTGGTTTCTCATTTTGTTTGCTTTAGTTTTTGGCTTAATACCTATATTTATTTTATATAAACATGAGTTTAGTATTAGATCGAGTATGGAGGTTTACTTTATTTTTGTTTGACAGTGTTTATTTCTCCTTTTCACCCATGGCTCTTAGAGCTGGATAACATGTTTGATTGCCAATGGCTAGTACAAGTCTATATCAATTAAAGAATCGTGTAATTTCTATTTACAATATTTAACTTTGTTCTTTTTAATTTGTGTATCGTTGAAGCATGTGCGAGATCCTTCATAAGCATAGCATGCAATTGGACAACATTTTGAAACGAGGCAACCAAACTTCTGACTCACTTGTAAGCCAATTTCTAACATTACTTGTTTATATTTGTTGATTCCAACATGATGTGTGGGTTAATAACTCATTCAAACTCTCGTGCAAGCACACACACACACATTGCAAACAATCAAGAGAAAGGAGACATACTAAATTGATAACCTAGTCCAACACATTTTTCTACATATGGGAGCTAAGCTTAGAGATAAAAATCTATTAAAAGAGGGAATAAACATGAGTACAACACACTTACTTATCTCACAAAGATATACAAGAACTCTTTCTAGATTGCTCGATACATATTCTCTCACTAACTCACTTGGGTTTCTCACTCCGTTTTCTCATTCTAAATCTCAGAGTATGGTCTTTTATAAAAACGTCTTAATGTTTCAAATATAGCGCAATCTTATTTTAGAATCTTCACAGTTTTCTAACTTAGATATCTTCCAAACTTGGACGTTGCACCTCCAGTTGTGACTAAGCTTGCAATGCGGCCTGCTTACTGATCATGACTGAGGTTTAACTCCCGTTGCAATGTAACCTCGACGCCTCCAACCCTTATGATTGTTCAATCGGAGTCAATGCAGCTGAATCCTCCCAATCTCACTATACCAGCAACTAGCTTGCCTCCTCACATCATCTTAGCAATACCCTTTTCAAGGGCACGCCCCACATGGTACTACTCCATCTTGCCAAAGATGGTTTTAGAAGATTTTCAAATCTTCTTTCCAATCTTGATCTTTATGCATCCAAATTGATATTCACAATCTTTAAGTTTGATCTCCATTCATTCAATTTTTGATTTTTTTAATTTTTTTATTACTAAACTTGATATATTTTCATCCAAGTTTGATTCTTCAATTTTCTTGTTATTAAACTTGATATCTTTTCATCTAAATTTAGTTTTTTTATGATCTTCCAAATTTGATTTCCATTCATCCAATCTTGGGCTTCAAGTTTCCCCTTATATAGTTGTCTTTAATTATATTCGACCATAAATAGCTTCAATCTTTTTCTTTAAATCTAAACTTCAAATCGCCTTGCAAAATATTGTCTTAAGAATCTTATTTGCTTGCTCTTTTTAGTTTGTGTCTTTATTTAGCTTCACACCAAACTAGGCATCAAATAATTTTGATCTCCAAACAGTTGATTTTGATGATTGATTTACTTATCAAATATATTATATCATTTCTTACATTTTCTTCATATTATTATTGCTTGCACTTCAAGATAGATTTTCTAAGTTGATTGGCTTGCTTAAAGTATCTCTTTCTCTTCATATTTCCATGTCATCTCTTGCCGCATCACCATGGTTTGCTACATCATTATTCTATTTGTCAAATGGTACTACCTATAGAGCCTAACTCTAATAATATTATTTTAAGTTTAATTTGATTTATCTAAATGTTCTCCTAAATGTTGTCTTGGAGATGACATGGCTATTGAATAAAACCCGAGTTAAACTTTCGTTCACATTTTATTAAAAATAAGGTTTACAAAGGATTCAAAATAGAACACATAAAAGCTCTGCTTAATCAAGTTTATGAGGAAGTAACTTTTAGATGATGAAAATTTTATTAAGAAAAAATTTTAAATTTTTAAAGGGGTATAAATAATAAGTTTAGGAAACGAGCAATCTCACAAGAAAGAGATGATGAGGTTTCTGGAAAAAGAAACTTCTAAAGAAGGTTAAGGGAGAAACCCAAAGGTTTCTGACTTGACCCGTAAGTTACTTCTGAATTGTTCTAGCTGCATGTATGTTCTTATCATATTCAATTAAGAAACATATATAGTACATGTCAACCATATTGAAATCCCCTAATGATAGAGCCACACATGTTGCGTATTTGGAAAATGAAATGGAAGAGATGGGTGTAAGATTATGGGAGAGAAAATAAGTAAATAAATAAAAACTTTAAATCAAACTCAAAATCCGTTTAAAATGTAATTATATACGTTTGTTGAGTTTAAAGTTACACGTCTCTAATTTATTTTAAATGAAAATATTTCTAATTTATTTGTAAAAAAAAATAAAGTAAAAGTAAAAATAAAAAATTATTTATCACTTCATTAATTAATAAATAATATAGATAAAGCAAAAGCCATTGATTGGTCTTTTTTCATTTTTTTTAAATAATTTATCTATTATTAATTCTTTTCAATGAAATAAGCTAATGACTAAATTGAAAAATATTAAAATATCAGAAGAAATTTATTTGTAAAGTTCTATCATCAACGAAACAACCAAAGGAATTACAGTTTACACAAGAGCCAATTTCTCAAAAAATAATAAAATTGATAGACACGTACTATTAAGTAAAAAATGTGGGTTTTTTTTTTTTTACAACTATATATTATATTTAATGTTTGAACCCTTTTTCTTAACAAACACAACAAACCCTATAGTCAAGGGTGTGCGCATATGGGTAATAACACTTTGTTCATGTGCTTCATTCAACCAATGCGGGGATTGAGTTGTAAGCTCACTCCAGAGATCCTTGGTGTTATTGTTTTTGGCATACTTTGAATCCGGGAATAAAAATTCTACAAACCAAACCTTACATAGTGAGATCAATACTGTTAGACGAAGAATCCATAACATAAATATTTTCAACCATATTACAAAATTTTTTTATACAGAGTCATTCCCGCGAAACAAAGAACGTTAAGTTATCATATAATTAGAAAGAATCCAATAGGAAAGCAAAGGGTTAAGGAAAAAAATAAGGTATTGCGGTAATATCTCAATTCTTTTTAGGTGGATTATATACCATGTGTATTTCTTATTAAAGTGTGCCAAGTGAAAAAAATAATTATCATGAAAAATGATATTTTCTGAAAAATAAATAATAGAAATTTTTTACTAAGACAACTGCTGATTTATACAAATACAAACATTATATTTTGGCGTCGTTAACTGAAGTGACTTGGATATACCCACCTTAGTATGTGTGTCACGAATCAACCCTTCATGAATGATTCTCAAAGGTTTCAATATATAAGCTTATAATATTTTCTCTATCTCTCTTACTTGTATTTGTAAGTATTGTTTGATTCTTTGATGCTTTTCAATATCAATTTCTAACCTCTTGTTGATAGTTTAGTTTTTTTTCTTTCTTTACGATTAGTTTTTCAATATCCTTTTTAATTAAAATTAGCTTGTAAAAAAAAAGATTTTTGTAGGTGATCCTAGATAATTGGGACCAAAAAATTATTGATCCAGTATTATCAGTAAAAAACTTACTCTTTATGATCACTTTTATCTTCCACTTTTGCTTTTGAATGTTATATATACAAGTAGCGATTTGAAACAAATACCACTATGCATACATCTATTATAAGGGGTTGTTTGGTTCGGAAGTGATTTTTTGAAGTGGTGAGTTCCTGGAACTGACCACTTCAGTGGAAGTGTGAAGTTCAGTTGAAAGTGTAGACTTCTGTGTCTTTGGTTGTAACTGGAAGTGTCATGTCAGTGACCACTTCCAGTGTTTGGTTGGCTGAAGGTAAATCTGGAAGTCACCACTTTGGCAGTTCATGGTGTTTGGTAAGAGGTGAACTGGGTGTACGGTTATCACTTCGGAGGGGGGGTATGCTTACCCTTTTGTAATTTGTGATGTTAATAAGTTTTAATTATATAAATAAGTGTTTATTTATTTATTTTTTTAATGTGACCTAAAATTCGTTAACATATTAGAACTAAAATTTGGATTTAGTTATTAAGTCTTAATTATTCGATAATGATTGCTTATTTATATTATTTTTAGCGTGATCTAAATTTCATTCAAGATAGTGTATTAAAATTGTAACTGTGCGATGAAAGTTTCAATAATTCGATAATGAGTGTTTAATTTTATTTTTTTTTAAGCTATCTAAATTTCATCCAACTTTGTTATTAAATTTGTAATTTTGTGATTATGTTTTAATTTTTTGTATATATTTTTTTTTTAATGAAAAAAATTAAAAAGTTATTTCATGAGGAATGGCTGAAGTCCCCACTTCGGCCCTTTTTTGGCCGAAGTGGGATGGGGAAGTGGGGGTAATACTGAAGTGTCATGTCAACCACTTCATGCCCAAATGAAGCCAAACAAACGATCGGAAGTGGCGCGGAAGTCTCCACTTCCGCCACTTCCCCCCCAAATGAAGCCAAACAAACACGCCCTAATCTACGTTGTTTTATAACTCTCTTTCAAATAAGACTTTATCCTTAATGATATATAAAAAAAAAAAAGAATAGTGTATTCTAATGACCCAATCAAGCTCATGGGAGGAATTGTCCACTTTGGCTAGGCTCATATAGTGCCTCATGGTTTTGGCTAATAAAAAACCAGCTCACATGTTCAGATCCATGTTATATATACTTCCAAGCCTAAGATTTCTTTCTTCCCATTCAATGTGGTGGGAATATCTAGTTCATCTCTTACATGCAATCCTAAACTTAAAATTCGGTCAGATTCGAATACTCTTGCACGAATCAAGTGTTGAAGTGTATGCCTAGCTATCATATTATGCATGCATGCAAGCAATATTACATGGACATAACTAATAATATGAAGATTGGCTTCTGCATTTCTAACTGGAATGAGTTAAATTTTACTTTATTTCATTTCATTTCTTTAGACAGGCAACAGTCGCTATGCAGGTTTGAAGAAAGAATATGATGATAAAAATCTTCAATTGAGGTTTGTACTTTCGGATCGTTTCTGTTTATATAATTAAGCACACAAACAAATGTTTTGAGTCATTACAGACAAATGAGAGGAGAAGACCTCCAAGAATTAACTTTAGAGGAGCTAATGCATCTTGAGAGAACAATTGATATTGGATTAACTCGCGTGATGGAAAGAAAGGTAGATATACATAATATTTCATTATCCAAGTTCTTGGTCATTTGATTACTCAGCATTAATCAAATTGTAATTCAAACTGAATTCAGGGTATACAAATAATGCAACAGTTAAGTAGTCTTCAGCAAAAGGTACCAAATTAAGATAAGTTCCTCTCAATGTTCTCACTTATATATATATATATATATTTCAATATCTTTAATTTGTGTTTATTATTTGTCTGCTATATTAAAGGAAATGCAACTCCTGGAGGAAAATAAGAGGCTGAAAGAAAAGGTTAACATTTTATCATTTGTGTGTGTGTTTGATTCTTTTATGTATTTTACATTGAGTTTGCATGAATTAATGAATGCCTTATAACATTGGAGTTTGAAGAATTAAACAGATGGAGGAGATGTGCATGATTGAGAAGCAGGCTGTGATTGATCATGACCCAGTTAACAGTTTCCATGAAGATGGCCAATGTGCCTCTGTTTTAGTTCCACAAGATTGTGATCACACCTCTGATACATCACTTAAACTCGGGTAAGGGCTTTTCAATCACTGAAAGTTTTAATTTTTTTTTTTTTCTTTATAGATAGAACTGGCAAGAATAGAGTTTTTTGGAAAAAGTAAATAAAGATTATCAAGTAATGAGTTTATTATTTATTTATTTAGCTTACCATGATTCAAGTGGAAGTGAAGAGAAAAGGAAGCATGGCCTTGAAGTGAGTGAGATGCGTTTCCTTTAGAAATAATTAATGTGTATGAAATTACTCTACTGCTCCTTTATTTAGATCCAATAAAAAGTATATTGAGTAAGTTTAAGACAAATTGGGATCACTGTCTGTTGCCCAAGAAACACATCCTGTTGGAGAATCTATGGCCAATTTAAGTGGCATTATGGTTAACATTGCAAGGCTCTTGTCTTTGTTTATTTAGTTGTTCATGTATTTATTTTTAGCAAGCTTGAAGTAGAAACTAATGGTCATTTCTTTGGCTTTGGTTCTTATCACAGTGATTAATAATCTCGCACCAGTTTATTTACTGAAATATCTGTTTGAATACTTGGACATGTGCCTCTTGTTTTATTTGCTTGAGTCTTTTAGGTTGAATTTGATTTAGATCATATATTCACTTTAATTGCATCTTATATTTCATTATAATATAATTAAATTGATTTATTTTAGTACATATCAAGAGGGAATATTAGAATAGTTAATAGTCTCGCATTAAAATAGTTTGATGAAAATTTAGTGTATTAAATATTGGTCTCTCTTCATTTAAGCTCATATTTTGGATTGCATTAGCTGAAATGATATGATTATCAAAATTATTTTACCAAAACATCACTCATATTTATCGAACACAAACTTTATTATGTTATGAATAATCAAGCTAATATGCTATGCGACTTTATTTTTGAAAAATAAAAGGGTATGTATTTTTCTATTATTTCAAAATACTAGTTTTTTAATAGTATAAAACCGTGGAAATAAATTTTTATAAAAAAAAAAAAAAACGAGTCTAAGCTAGACCTTATGGTAGCAAATTTCTTTTCATCTGGCATTGCTACCATGAAATTGAATGGCTACTTTTGTGCTTAATTGTTTTCATAGAAAATACATCACCATTTCATGACCAAATAAAAGAGAGACATCATTAACTTGAATATATATATGTATATATATATTTCTAAAATTCATAATTTTTTTTTGTCAAGATGAGTGAAATTCCTAATAGATCCGTTAAACTATAAAAAGAGCCTGCCTTGATTAGGGCCTGTGAGATCCGTGCATATATATATGGGTGCTGAGATCACCTACAGTTTGTACTCATAGTCTCAAATGTGCACTTTCACCCCATATATTTGAACTCTCACGACTTGCGTTGACTCTAAAATTCATAATTAGTGCAAAAACACTCCAAACCATCTAGACTCCATTTGTCTTGGTAATGGTTTGAATGTACAATAATATCAAATTAAATATTAATTGAGATCAAATTTAATATATATACCCACAAACACTTATTATGTGATTGGGTAAATACTTTTATTTGACACTGTTTTAATTGAATGGAATATACCAATAATTTTTTGATTTATTGATATTAAAATTTTTATAAAGATATTTATTTTAAAGATTATCTGAAATCAAATTTCATAGTTTTTATGTGTTATTAAATTTACTGTTATACTTCACACCTATCCATCTCTGTGGCGCTTGCTTTTTTTTTTAAAAAAAAAAAAAAATAATAATAATAATAATAGATGGAATATAAACAATATTCTTGGCCACACTTGCAGCCTTGTCAATTAATGATAGCATCCGCAGGATGCTGATTGCTTACAATCAAAGAACATGCTGACCCTTCTGTTTAGATTTGTATGGCAAGAGTCACTCCTGCTTCTCCTCTCTTTTCAACAAAACATACTCCGCAGGAGTTATAGTGCCAACAGAAACTTTGCCGGCTTTGAAGAGATCAGAATCTCTATTGTCCTTCTTTGAGGCTATTATATATCAGACTTTCACATACCAATAATGTTCATACCCCGTTAATTATTATTATTATTATTATTATTATTATTATTATTATTATTATTATAGGTTTAATCATGCACATATATTTTTACTGCTGCTAATTTCTAATGAAATTCTAAACTCTTCTTTTTCACCAATTTAGTTGCTCAAAAATTCTGATCACGTGCCTCAAATATCTCAATGCTCAGATCTCCACATGCAGCAGAGCAAAACCAAATTTGTCTTTCTTCTGTCATGTCGTACAGTATGCTCTCTTGAAAATGACATACTCCGCCCTGCCGCTAACCTCCAAATAAGTAATTAAGATAGTCAAATCAGTCAGTCATTCGCATTAAAAACACCATATCCAATTTCCAAGTTGCCAGAGCTGGAATCATCAAAGGTTGAGCTTTTTGCTTGGCCTTCCTTACAAAAGGAAATCATTGAGCTTACTCATTCATATATACATATTAGCATTTATTTTAATAGAGTTTTTTTTTTTTTCAATAATAAAACGTAGTACTAAAAGTAGGCATTTTTAAAATTGAACAACCAATTTACATTATGAAGTTCACGATATCAACATGAAAAACCAGTGACTCCAAGTTGGAAGCTCATAATTAAGTCAATACTTTAACCTTCAAACCACTAGTGTTTTTATTTTTTAACAAATATTGATAAGCCATGCATTAGAGATGAATACACAGAGAGTAAATCCAGACGTGGACAATATCTATGCCCTCACTCATTTTATGTGAATTTAAATTTAAAGTTATTTTTTTAATAAATAAATAAATAAATATTTTACACAAAAAATGATAAAAAAAAAAACAATTCTAGCTCCCACTTGTTTTATTTCACATCAAGATGTTTTTTTTGAAGAATTATAAGTTTGTGTATAATTTAAAAACTAATCAAAATAAATTTTTTTTTTAAATGCAATGTTAAATATACATAAATTATTTTGGACTATAATATTCATGTTTATAAGACCTTGTTTGGATAGAGTGCAGTGAAAGTTCATAGAGTAAAACAAAGGAAAGAAAAAAAATTAACTCATATTATGTTTTGAGTAAAAGTAAAATAAGGATTTGTTTTGATTGGTTTTTAATAGAACTTTTTTTTTTTTTTTTTAAGTTTTGTGGAAACACATTTTAAAAAAGTGTTTTACATAATAAGTTAAGTGTTTTTTCTGTATTTTATGTTTAAATAGATTAATGCGGAAATGTTTTATATATGTGAATTTGTTTGAGTGTGGATTTGTAAAAACACTTTTGGAAAGCACATTACTAAAATAAGCATTCATTGACTTTTCATTCAGTTACTATTATATATTGATATTAATAATGATAATGACTACTATTATGATAATAATAATAACTTAATATATTATAACTATAATCACAATTATAATTATAATTATATTATTATTATTATTATTATAGAATTGATGGAAATTGTTTTTCGTGAGGGTTACATTAGTAATTTGACAATTAAAAACAGAAGTGTTTTTTTGAGAAGCACCTCGGGAGCAGCTTTTGAATTTTACTGTTTTTGCTTCTGCCCAAAAACTCAAACAAACATGTTTTTTAAAACCTATATGTGTTTAACTTATAAAAAAAAAAACACTTCTAGATTTAAAAAAAAAAAAACCAATCCAAACACCCTAAAATAAAGAAGATTATTAATTTTTTGTGTTTGTTTTAAAAGTGATGAAAGGTAATACTATATACTAATATTACTATAATACTCTTTTAAGTCTCAAATTATAATTAATAACCTCACTTTACTTTAGTATCTAGAAAATTAATTAAATAATATACAAAAGTTTATATAAATATTTTTAAATATTTTATATAACCTCATATGTATTAATAAATATATATAACAAGGATATATTTGCCAAATAAATTATACCAAGAGGTTCTGAAGGATTTCTGACAATGAGAGGAGGGAAAGCACAAGGGTAGGTTTTTTCATTGACTTCTAACATATGAAAAATGCTATTATTCATTATAAAATTATTATAAGATTTTTTTCATCTATTTATCAACTCTTAATTCCCAATCATTCAATTAAGAGGATTTAAAAAAAAAAAAAAAGGTATAGATAAAAGAGGGCATTTTCAACCCCCATTTCCACCCTAAGCTTTTACCCTCAAACCTTCTTATCAAGCAAAAATGTTTTTCTCATAAACCCTCCCAATCCATTCTTTTTTACAATTTTTATAATAAAATAAAAATTAAAAACCTACAATGATAAATAGACAAAAATTTAGATGTAAGAAAAACAACGCGATGAAATAGAGATATAAAATGGTTATAGACTAAACAGTAAAAATTATGTAAAACTGATACAAAGCTTGATAACCATAATTGATTAAATATGGTTTATTATTTTTTGATATAAATATATTAAACATTAATATGATGTTTATATTAATGTTTAGTTGGTGAGCCACCGATGCACCATCTCACCTACTCTCATAATATTTTATCTGTTAATTAATATTTTAAAATTCTCTCCAAATGAATATTTATTTATTTTGAAAAAAAAAAAAAAAAAAAAAAACCCTCCCCAACCAAGCATCGAGCGACAGCTCAAAACACATAACGCAATCCTTCAGCAACCCAATTCCGACACCTCAAAACTAATTATTCGTCCAATCAAAAGAAGTGAACCCCAAGTTGCATCCCCCCATCCATTCCTATCCATTTTGAATCTCTTCAGATCATGGGCCCCACGTCATCGTACGGGAAAAAGCCAGGGAAAGAAAAAAAAAAAAAGCAAAGGGGCCCACGTAGATGGCTAGAAAATGACATATTTCTGGCTCACAGACATCAGACACCAATGGAATCGAAGATGCAAAATGAGGCATCAATAAAGAGAATAAATATATATATATATATATATATTAAAAAAAAAAAAGATAAAGAAGTAAATTAAGTAATCCTCCAATAGAAAAGATATGTACAAAGGACACTGAGAGAAAGAAGAAAAAATAAAATAAAAGTACATAAAAGAGCTCCTCCCCAGTTACTTCTATCACCTCCCAAACAACCCCCAGAGTAGATCTCAGCTCAGCGCACACAGGTACTTGCAATACATCTTTCCTTTTATGTTGTTCTTCCCACTCGATCTTCATTTTTCCTTTTGTTCTTTTGTTTTCATTTTTGGCATATGTACATGCATATAAGTAAACATGTGTTTTTATATGTGAAAAAGAATAATTGACGTATTGTCTTGTTCTTAATTAATTTGTGGGCGCTGGACTGTTGAAGATCACAGAAGGGGGTTGATCGATTGAGTGTGTGTCAGAGTGATCATCAATGGCGAGAGAAAAGATAAAGATAAAGAAGATAGACAATGCAACGGCGAGGCAAGTGACGTTTTCCAAGCGTCGGAGAGGGCTGTTCAAGAAAGCACAGGAGCTCGCCATTTTGTGTGACGTTGACGTTGGCCTTATCATCTTCTCCCCTTCTGGCAAGCTCTTTGAATATGCAAGCTCAAGGTATATGTATGTATGTATATATATATGCTTTTTCATCTGCAGGTTTTTGGTTGTTCATGGTTTTCCATCTTGAGTAGTTCTCGTTCTTATTAAGGTTTAGATCGCTCTCATGTGTGCATTTCCTTAATTTGTGTGGTTTTAAATTTCTGATTGTCTGAGTGAGTGTTTTATTTATATTGGATAACTAGTTAATTTGGAGGATATTGATTATTAGTTTATATTGAGAAAGCTTTTTTTATTTTTATTTTTTTCTCTTACTTGCATTTTTTCGGAACTTTGTCTTTGAATGGCCATCATACTACTGTAGTAGTTGTTGTGGAATATTTGCTCATCCTACATTACAAACAGTTCTGATATTCTTCGCTAACTGTTTAAGCAGTAATTTTTAGTGGGTGCTTTGAGTGAGAAAGATGTCCATTAGTTCATGTGGATTCAACTTGGTATACCTTAAAAGGAAAAGGAGAATCTTTCTCTCATGATCAACTACGTGTCTTTAATTTGGGTTTAATTATGCTTTCTTTTATCATTTGTTTTATTAACCAACTTGTTAGTTTCCTCATTTACTCTTAATACTGCTTTAAGAAAGTTTTCATATCATATGATTCATAGAACCATATGTATTTCACAATCTCACATGGACATAACTTCCGCATGCATGGCCCGTTAAATTGCTCGTGAGAAGCTTTAATTTAACTAGGTTTACCTAAGCCTAATTGATTAGTCATTATGTACAACACTTCTCCTGATCTCTTTGTCCATACTGGTGTATGGTATATACGCCGAGATATCATGTTGAAGAAATTGTAGTAGATTTGTGGTGGACATATATATCCACGACTTTGTGGCATATATTATATCGTTGGCATTATCTTTGAACTGTTATTTGTCCTTGCTATAAAATGTTTGCGGATGAGTTTTTAGTAAACCGCCTCCAAAATGCAACTAAATTATGATCGGACTTGTCTCGAAATGACTACTTTGGAAATTTTTGTGATAACTTGAGAAATACTTAGCTGTTTTTGAGAGAGTTAGGCGGTATTCATTTCAGTCTAAAGGGGGAAAGGGGAGTTAATAAAAAAAAAAGAGAAAATTGTTATTTCCCCATATTTGTGAAAGTGATATGACTTCTACTGCTTGTGTTCATTTTGCAAAAGCTGTCACTTCCATAAAGTGCTATTTTTTTTTCATTTTCGATGTTTATTTTATCATTTAAATGATTTTAAAAAGATTTCCGAATTAGGGGGAAGTGAGATTTTATAAAGGTTCATTTCATCTATTTCAGTGTAAAAAAATATTGAAGTGAGTTTTAACCAAAATCTAGTTCAGTATGAAGTTAGTCGTTTTCGAGAAAGTTAGGGGGCGTTCATTTTGATGTAAGTGGGGATAAGTCAGAAAGAGGGAAAAATGCTACTTCTCACAAGTGGTGAAAATGATATAACTTCCACCATTTTCTGTGTTCGTTTTGTAAGAAGTGTAATTTTCATAAAGTGTTCATTTTGCCCCTTCAACAATTTCATAGGTGTTTTTCGAGGGGGGAAATGCTTACTTCCCCCACTTCAGTGCAAAAACCCATTTCAGTCTGAAGTGGGGAAAGTGGTCATTTTTTTTACTTCAGAGAAAAAAAAAAATTAAAAGTGAATGTAGTTAATTCATTTCGGCGTAAATAGGAGGCAATTAGAAAATGGAGGAAGTGCTATTTCTCTGAAGTGGTGGACAATGATGGAAGTGATATGACTTCTACCACTTTCAGTGTTCATTTTGCAGAAAGTGTATTTCCATGAAGTGCTCATTTTCCCACTAATTGTGTTCATTTCGATGTAAGTGGTGTCACTTTTGAAAGGTCTCTGGAAGTGGGGGGAACTAAGTTTTATAAAAAGACTAATTTTCTCCATTTCAGTGTAAAAAATGCTGAAAAGAGTTATAACTAAAATTCATCCCTGTCTGAATTGAGGGAAGTGGTCACTTCCTCGTTTCAGATAAAAAGAACATTAGAAATGGAGGAAGTCAGGCCACTTTTCTGTACTTCCTCCTATTTACACCCAAATGAATATATCCTACATAGAAATAAACGCCTTTAGTGTAAAAAAGTAAAGTTATAAATATTAAAAAAATTTATCATCCTATTTCACGGCAAATAATTAATATTGACCGTCTTGAAATGTATTTTCAAATTATTTTAATTTATATTCCTGGATTAATTAATTCAATCACATGTAGTAACTTATGGTCCCCCATTAAATCATAGAATTAAGTAGTTTTTGGTTAGTGTAAAATCAGTTTGCCATTATTGGTGATTTGATATTGTAAAAGGTTTTAAGCCCATTATTGTAAATATGATTATCACTGTCTTTCCAAAGATAGAATGCAAAATAAGAAAAGGAAAATGAGGGGAAAGAAAAATAACATAAGTAAAAGAAATGAAGGGTTAATCTTTGTGGGGATAATAAAATTTAGTAAAGAAAAAGAAAAAGAAGGTTATTTGATAAGCTTTATTTGTTTTAAAAAATAAAATAAAAAACTATATAATACATTCATCAATTTTTAAATACTTAGTATTAGTACGAAGTGGGGTTTTGTAATTAATTAAAAAGTCAAAGTCATTGTAGTTTCTTAAAAACTTATAAGACTTGTTGAATTTAGCCTTCTTTAATCTTCTTTGTCTTTTATTTTCCCTCTTGAACCGTCCAAACACAATATTAATCATTGGATTTGCAGAAATTTTTTTTTTATTTTTATTTAAGTTATATAACTTTTATAATTTTATCTAATATTAATTATTTGACATATTCATGCCTTAAACTCGTTATGTCTAGACATTCCACTAAAAATTATATTGTGTGCCCTAGATTTAGTAGTCTCGCCATGACAATATATGAAGGTAGCATTAGTTGTGGCCACCCATAACATCTACCTTGGCTATTATGTTTATTTTTTTTCCCCCCTGTTGTAGGTAATGCCATAAATTTTGATTCTATATAGAAATGTGAAATGCATGATTGTATCTTAGAGACCCATTATTAAATTAGCATTAGCATATTTTTCAAATATTGTTGAAAATGTCTTATAAAATAGACCCATGAAGTTTGCTAACTGCAAATGTTAAATTTGCTCTATTATGTTCAGATGTTTAAACTTCTTATGCATTTCCTTTACATATGAGATTGATTTGAAGCATAACCTAAAATAGTATCAACTTCTTTTAAAACTTTTATTTTGAATTTTCAAGTTAACTATTTTTTAATAACCAGTATACGTTTCATTGGCATTTGCAAAAATAACTAGATGATCCCCAAAGACACAAGATCATTATGTATTCATTCGTAAATTTAACATCAAGACATTTGGCATTAGTATGTTTGAACTAGTGATCAAATCACACTATCAATTATTTTGTGGTTCTTTTAACTCTTGTTTTATACCATACCACATAATGACATAATTAATTTACAAATTTTAGTTTTATTTTCATGCATTATGAAACCTTGAAGTGGTTCCATATACACTTATTCAGATCACTATTTAAATATCTTGCTTTTACAATTTTTTTTAATGAACACACAAATCAGAGCTAAGTCCAAAAAAATTCAAATGGATGTTATTCTAGTTTGTAGAGCATAGTTTTCAAAATAATTCCTATCTTATTATTGTGAAAGCCTTTTAGCCATTAGTCTTACTTTAAAACCGTAACTTCAACGGTCATTGTTAAATCTTTTCCTTAACCCATTTGCAACCAATGAATTTTTAACCTTGAAGTAAGGGGCGTTTATTACATGGGAAAGTACCTTACTTTACCTGAAAAATAAAACAAGGGACTTTGCTATGGGAGAATGATTCTATTAGGTTGAGGGAAATTGATTCTCCAATACTTTGTGGGAAAGTTTGGTTCCCATGGGAACAAAAACTGAGTATTTATTTTTTTAACCAAACTACCCTCGTTTTTTTTTTCAAAATTATATCATTGCCATTAGGTTTTTTTTAACATTTCAACCACCAACTTCAACTCTCTTTCTAGTATTTATAGATTTTTGGTTAATGGTAATTAATATTAGTTTTATTGCTAGTGAAGTTGTTAGTGTGTATGAAAGGTTAATTGATTATTATTTTAATATTAAAAACAAGTTGGTTGTAAGTGAAATAAATGGGCATTTATGTCATTTTACAAAAAATTCCAAAGAATGTGTTCTCATACTAAACACAAAAATGTTAGTTTCTCATCAATTTAATCAAATTTCTCAATGCATACCAAACAAGTATTTTTTTCATTAATTATATTCCATAACAATATTTCTGTGGTAAACTAGCAAACATCCCCTAAATTCAATGAGATCCTATATATCAATTATAATGAGACATTTCACTATGTATGAAAACAATTTATTATTAAATTGAAATTTAATTTAACAGAACGTTTTTATTTTCCTACCACAAACCAAATAACAGTTTGAGAAGATACAAAATTAGATCTCAAATTCTATCTCTTTGAATCTTTAACTTCTACGTTTATTACTAGAAACAATTAATCTTCTATCATTGCCAAAATAAATTTTTTTTTTTTTTCTCCTTTTTGATTTTTGACAATGATCTTGAAAAGTTTAAGCTTTTCAAATACTAGATCCATAAATAGACATGTATAAGCCTTGAAAAAACATTTATAGAAGTAAGTAAATATATATTTGTTTTCTCTCCAATTGTTTGATTTATGTTTGATATATTAAAATTTTTTCTTTTTATAATTTTCTCTTGATCTATTTTTTATCATATTTATAGAAAATGAATATATAAAATTAAACTTTGGTTAGACATAATCTAATGATTTATCATATAAATAAAACCATTATTTATATTATTTACCAACAAACATCTCGTTTTTTATAGAAACAATTTATCAAACTCTACAATTGCCTTTGTACCTCTTTTAGTATTAAGTTAATTTTTTAGTATTAAGTTTGTCGAGAACAAATTGTTTCTAATTGTTAACATATGGAACACATTCACGGGACAAGGTTCTTTTTCCTTGAGTGAAGTTGTGTTCAATATTTGTGCCCCACAACAACTTTATGATTATCTAGTGATTCATCATACTTTTTGTATTGAGTCTCATCATTGTTGTTAGAGTTTGTGACCCAAATTTTGTTAGATCCCTCAAGCTTATGTTGATACTTATGTGATTTTCAAATAATGAGAATTTTTTTAGGGATCTGTGGTGGCAGTGGAGGAATTGAGCTTCCAATTCAGTAGCCCATAATTAATCCTATTGAGGATATAGAAATAGAGCTTCACGGTGTAGACCTATTTAGAGAATTTAGACAACTAGAAGCAATCTAGTCACGTCATGACCTAAATTGAATCTAAATTTAACACGACTTGTAATTAAACTAGGGCCTGTTTAAACATTAACAAACTAAGTTGCACAAGTCTTTAAGGCACGAGCAACACTTTTTTTTAGGAGTAATTCGTCTTCATCTATTTCAAACCCGTGAGTATGATTTGCACTTTCAAGTACCAAAGCAAAGACAACAATGGCTTGTACAAAGTGAAAGTTTGCTCTATCTTTTGTGCACTCAAAAAATAAAACAAGAGAATTTGTGAAGAGTTTGTTTTTTCATTCAATACTCTTGAATGATGGTAGGAGATCATTTTTAGAGAAATGAAGTGATGTTTAGTAAACAGATACACCACTTCAATAATGAATGTCGTTTAAAAAAACACACTACTTCACTACACCACTTCATTAATGAGATTTTTTTTTTCAAATGAAACAATCTTTAATTAATTAAAGAAATTACAAATAATAATGGTTTATTAGTTGTATTACAAGTGGTGATTATTACATTAGTGTCTTTTGGAGTTTTAATTAACTTTTAATGAAGTGTTGCATTTAAATGAAAATGTATAGATGATACCTATTCATTTTTAAAATCCCTCACAATCCCCCAGCATTTTGAAAACGAACACAAATTCCAATCACTTTTGAAATATCATGTTTTTAGTAAAAGTGTCTTTAATATTTGAACTTTCACTTAGAAAAATATGGTTTCACTCATCCGAAATAATGTGGTAGACAAGCTTTGAACCAATTATTCCATTTGAACATGTGTATATGCCTTACGCATAAGATCTCGAACCATTGCATATCACTTAAGTTGACACAATTATGATGGCCTTGTGTCTAGTATCCTTTCATGAGAGTTTTTAGAGTAATCCCTTAGACTCTAAGAAGCGGCCCCACTTCACTCTCATATAGGTAGACTCTATCAAAAGCACCACTATTATAGGCTCTCCAACAAATATATGCTTATAGGTCTATTAAAAGCTAAAGCTCAGCCTTCCCTTTGTAAGCTCATGGTAACCAAATACTTCTCAGTCTTGGGATATATAGAAAATCAAGTATTTGCAATTACTCTAATAGTGTACTTTCACCATTGAACTCAAGACCTAATTTTACTCAAGTGTGAGTTGGGTTTCTACCATTGGTAATTATGGTTTCTAGGTTTTAATCACATCCCCTGTGATGTTTTTAACACCATATCCCTTGTCAATCCTTTCGTCAAAGGATTCGCATGATTTAATTCAGACCGTATATAATTAATTGAAATTACCCCATTTATAATTAACTCTTTTACAGAGCTATGTCTTAGTCCAATATGTCGAGATTTTCCATTATAAACTTGACTATAAGCCTTTGAAAGTGTAGACTAACTATCATGCAGCCAATGCTATAAACTCAGACGCCATGGTAGAGTCTGCAATACATGTCTGTTTTTTTGATCCCCAGGAAACAACACCCCACTAAGTGTGTAGATCCATCCACTTGTAGAAGCATAATACTCAGTGTGATTTACCCAACTAGCATCTGTATATATTTCTAAATTTGAAGGATTACCATTATAGATTAAACTATAATTTATTGTTCCTTTCAAATATTTTACCACTCTATACACAGCATGCCAATTGTCTTTACTTGGATTGGTTGTGTATCTACTTAACCTTCCTACAGCATAAACTATATCTGGTCTTGTACATGTCATGACATACATTAAACATCCAATTTTTTTAGTATATTCTAGTTGTCTCACAGAACAACTTTTATTTTGTTCCAACTTGATACTAGAATCAAATGGTGTGGAAACATGACAACAATTAAAATAATCAAACTTCTTTAATATTTTCTCAATGTAATAAGATTGGGACATACTAAGACAATTTTAATTCATTTTTATGTTTGAGATTTATTTTAAAATCTTTCCATGATGAAGGAAGGTGTCTATGATTGAGGAGACAATGATAGACTCATCCATATGCATGTTATGTTATTTGAAGTTATTTTAAGTATGTTCTATTTCATGCATTTGTTCTATGATAGAATTACCATCAACTATCTTAAAATTATTAAAATGACTCAAAAGAAATTTTTTACTTGTTGCATTCTCTTGCATGTACTTTGACTCTAGTTTCTCCCAAAGTTCTTTTACCGAGATTGAGTCTTGATAAACATCAAAAAGTGCATCATTAAGCTATTGAGAATATATCCAACGCAAATGAAATCATCATTTTCCCACTTTTGCCTTTCTCTAATTTCCGCAACGATCTCTCCTTATTTTTCGTCGGGTTTGAAAGTAGTGAGGACATACGCCACCTCCAATGCAATGAGGAGAAATTTCATCTTTTTTTGTCATCTTAGAAAGTTTCTGCCTTCAAACCTCTCAAAGAAGCCATTTGTTTGAAAGAGAAATTAAGCCTAAAGATTATTGGTGGTGATGGTTCTTTGAAGTGTAGAGAAGAAAGAATAAAGAAGAATATAGTGCACAAGTTTTCAAGGCATGAGCAACACTTTCCTTTACGCTTAATTCGTCTCCACCTATTTTAAACCTTGGATACAAAATGGATTGAGTGGCGAATTTCATTTAGGATACAATGCAGACCCGTCAGTATGGTTTGCATTTTCAAGTACCGAAGCAAAGACAACAATAATGGCTTTTACAAAGTGAAAGTTTGTTTCTATTTTTTGTGCACCCAAAAAACAAAGCAAGAGAATTTGTGAAGTGTTTGTTTTGTCATTCAATATTCTTGAATGATGGTAGGAGATTATTTTTACAGGAATGAAGTGATGTTTAGTAAAAAGACAGCACTTTCATTTAAAGAGACACACTATTTCACTACACCATTTCATTAAAAAGACACACCACCTCATTAATGAAACACCACTTCATTAATAAGATATATTTTTTTCAAATAAAACAACCTTTCATTAATTAAATAAATTACAAATAACAATCTCATTAATTGTATTACTAGTGGTAATTTTTACATTAGTGTCTTTTGGAGTTTTAACTAATTTTCAATGAAATGATGCATTCAAATGAAAAGGCATGATACTTATTCATTATTAAATTACCTTCACACTACTGTACTCAATTTTCAACCTAATGGAACCACTATCTTCTCCTCCACCTATGGTTTTTCTTGATTTTGGCTATATAATTTAGTGTAGTCTTGTTTCTTTTCATTTGCTTATTATCATTGGTTATTTCTTTCAATTACACACATAAATCATTGGCATTAGAGTCGTAATACTTGCTCAATCCAAGGACTCATTTGTTGTTTCCATGTGTAATTATGTGATGATGCTCATTTGCGTTTCAGACACCATAGCAATAATTTTATTTATCTTGTTTTCAATGATATTTTCTACTAGGTTATTTTCCAACCTTTTTTCTGCATTTTCAAGATCCTATGGTCAAGATTGAAAATTCTCCACAAGGTTATAACAAACCTCTTATTAGATTTATTTTTAATGCTCTTGTTCTCCATAAACTTGCTTGTTTTCCTTGAGACCTCCTTCCACAAGATTAATGTTATAGGTATTTATGAAAATTTCATTTGCAAACTCTTTTTTTTTTTTTTTAATTTATGAATGGTTATAAATCCTCTCTAAAGGAAAATCTTCTATAGAATGAATATATTTTTTTTAATAATGATTCCAATTTTAGAAAAGTTTAGGATTGTTGCCCCAACGTAAGGATTCAGAAACTTCTACTTTGAGATCTTAAAATTATTTATTAGGATTGTAATTTGTATAACTTGATCAATGAATTAGATCATGACCCATCATAGTAAATTCAAAATACTTTAGAATAAAGAATTTATCATCTCCTTGTCTTCGAGAGCTTCTCATATTTTTCTTGGTGACTAAATTAAAGTTAATAAATCATAATGTTTATTTGAAAGAGTGTTCAATACATAACCTCTTATAAACAAATTAATCATCTTCACTTGATATCATCTAGTTTAATGTATGAAGTTGGTTCTTTCAAATCTATCTAGCTTCACAAATTCTTGATTTCTCGCAATGACGATCTAAAAATTCTCGATGAAATTGTGGCAGAATTGTTCTATAATTATGCGACTTTTTTGTGTACCATAGACATTATCTCTAAGGTGTTAGGTGCTCCCACTATATACTGTTTGCATCAAGCTTCTCAAAAATCACCTCTAGGATGTAACAAAGCCACTAGATCTACTGAGAATAACTCCAAAAGTCTGCTTAAGAATTTGAGAGGCACTGGATGTTTTGAAAGATTTAGAATGATAAAGGAAACTAATGGTTTTTTTTGTACTGTTGAATCCAACATCATGCCTATATTTAAAACAAATTAATAGTTTCTTATAAAACAAGTGACTTTTCTTTTATGGCAATATTATGTACATGAAGATATAGGCACAACCAAAAGAAGCAATTATTGGTTCAGGACATCTAGTGATCACACCAATCATCAAACCAAATAAAAATGCATTGATTCATATGCACATTTTTTCAAAAGTCATGACCTAAGAAAAGCTGTACTAATTCATTAACGACCTTCTAATTATTCTATTAGATATAATAGTATTATCACAGTCGTATATATATGGCTATATATATATATATATATATATATATATATGCATCCTTTTGACAAAAATTACAAACAGGTTAACACCTTTTGTGATTAAAAAAAAAAAAACTCTTATGCTGTATATATACTGTTGTGCTGTTATGCTATGCATTTGTGCTCATTTGCTCTTAAACTTGCAACAAAAGGTGTTCACATATTATTACACATGATTGTAATTAATTTGTAACTATTAGAGTAACTAATAGATGGGTTGATTTTATAAGGTTGGGTCTCTCATCCCGTTAGCTTAAGCTTATGCGTTAAATTAGACTTTCACATACTATGTTTTTATGTTTAATCCACATAAACACAAGTCTAATATATAATTAAGTGGAGGTTTATTGTAGGACTTTGGGTTGATAATATCTTCTTTTCTCTTTCACCCATGACTCCATTTTTAAATAGGTTATGATTATCTCTTTGATTTACTTAGTTTAGTTTGCATTTAAAGATTATGGAGGAATGTAAAAATATGTTATATTTTATTACATTAAAAAAATTATAAAACTATCAAATTGTAATATGTATGGTTTGATAATTCTCCTTCCCCTCTCATCCTCTTTCTTCTTCACTCATGGATTATTTACACATAGACCATGATTATTTTCTTGATTCTCATGATTTAGCTTGTATCTAATATGGTATAGAGATAAGTATTTTTACAATATGGTTGTTAATTAAAATCTATTAAAACCAGTTAAAGAGGCATGTTAAAGCAATGGACGAATATTCCTATATCAGTTAATTTGATAAATATAGTTTTGAATATATAAATCTTGGTTTCTCATTGAATTAACTTGTGCTTAATTTTAGGTTGCATCAGGCTTGTATGATATATTTAATTTCTATCTAATTGTTGGTACTCCATATATAAATAAAGAATTACTGGTTATTTTTGTTTAATGTGTTTAACTTTTAACTTTGCTCTTATTTTATTCATGTATTGATGAAGCATGTTGGAGATCCTTCATAAACACAGTATGCATTCCGAAGACCCTTTAAAACCAAGTCAACAAGCTCTTGACTTACTTGTGAGCCCCTTCTAACATTACTTGTTTATATTATCATTAGCTTGATTTGATTTTCTGAATGTTCATTAATTTGGCCACTTGTATACCTTTCTAATATATATGCTAATTCTTGTAATATATTATTCGCTTATATTTATGTTGTTTCACATGGGCACCTTAACTTCATCTTCCTCATTTCACAAATCTGTGTAGTTTCCATAGCATCTTAATTACATGATGGTAGCATATATAGTTTTTCATTCATACGAGTTGTTGCATGAACACTTGGATCAATTACTAAGGTGTTAGTATTTATTAGGCTGCATGAAGTTAAAGAAATCCTTGGTAGTTATTTCGATAAGCTAAACCTCCTAATTTAGTGAGATATATATAACTAGCATGTATTGGTTGTCATGGTTTTGAGTGATGGTACGTAGAACAAATATTCAAACTCATTATATGTGAGATCTATAATTTTTTATACTCAAAAGTTGTGTATTCTAAATGCCCAGAGTGTTTTCAAAATTAAATTTAGTGAGCCACCAAGACCATCGTACGTACATAAATCTATTGTAATTAAGCTGCATTGTTTATTTTGTTGCTAATTTGGTTGATATCTTTCCTTAAAATAAGAATTTATCATTAAGCAGGCCCAAAACCAGAATAGTTGGATCGTTGGCCACTGTCCCTGAATTAGTTATAACTCAAAATTCTTGCATGAATTGAATGTTGATGGACATATATATATATGCCTATCATATATCAACATACCTTTTCAAAATGTTGATATATAAAAAGAAAATATATGTTGCAAGAATAACGAGAAAAATCAAGGTGTCGAAAAAGGAAAGTCTTGAATCTTAAGTAACTTATATATATATATATATATATATATATATATAAGTAATGACAACAATGTTGAAAATTTTTGTTTCCATTATATCATATAAATTAAAACTGTTAGAGAGTAATTTCTTCACTGAATGCACAAACCACATATCATTGTTTGGCAATATTTATCATCCATAACGATGGCTAAAAGCATATTTGTTTCCATTAACCTTGTGGTATATATATACATAAATATATAATATTCTCTACAAATCAAATAAATATATAAAATTATGAAATTTTAGATATTACTAATGGAAGATCTATTCTAGTCGCTATGCAGATTTTTAACTTTGTACATCAAAATATTTACTTTTATTAGAAAAGAATCATGGAGGTTATATACGTTTTTCTTTAATTTTCATTGAAAATGCTATTTACATATTTATCTAATGTAATTCTAATTCAAAATGAGTACCAAATGTCACACTAATATGAAGAATTTCTAGGAAACATGAAAAATTCTCTTGCGATTGATTTTTTTCATATGAGAGAATTCGTGGGCAAACTAGTGTTATTTTGTATTGCTTAACGTTTTTAATTAATGAGCCTCCGTAGTTTTGAAAACAAGAAAATCCTTTCACACTCAAAGGTTTTTACTTCATTAATTAGACATCAATAAGATCTTTTAAATACGGTTACATGTTATAGAATGAACTTCACATTTCATGGTTTTAAAGAATAACTCAGATTTGCTGTAATTAGTACTTGTAAAAATATTTCAAAATTACATTTGGCTCAAAAATTACAGATACAAAATATAATTCTTTGATACTACTGATTTTTTTTATTATGGTTAATGTGTCTAAAGTTGCATCACCATATTGTTGTTTTTGGTAGATATTACTCACCTGGATCTATTGTTATCATTATTAGAGTTAAATCTGTAAGGATTAAGTGGTGTTTGGTTGTAAGAAGTGGAATAAGAGTCATTACTTACATTGGGTAAACTTTTGTTTGGGTGTGAAGTAATGAGAGTGAGTGGGGAGTGAGCAATCCTCTCAAAAATGAGAGGATAGCTCATTTCTTCTCAATTTTTTGGGGTGAAATGTCAATTGTACTCTTTTTATTTAATAATTATAATTATAATTAATTAATATAATAATTAAATAAATAATTTAATTCAAATAATAATTAAGTAATAACTAAAGTGAACTTACGATAACTAATAATTAAAAATAATAATATAATTCAAATAATAAGTAAATAGATAATTTTAATAATACTTAATAATTTAAGTGCAATATTTAATTCAAATAATTAATTATAGTAATGGAAAATAATAATTTTTTTAAATTTGGTGACCTAAAGTTAAATATATATTTATAATTATTAATTTATTTATAACTATAAATATTTAAAAAAATATGATTGTCTCATCTCATTGTTATATATATAATAATATTTATTTACATAAAAGGCATAGTAGTCATTTTATCATTTTTTTTTTTACTTTTCTAATTCGCAATAAACTATCTCTCAAATTCTTCCAACCAAACATAGTTTTCATTCCCATGCCTTTTCCAATTATTTTTATTTCCATTACTCTTCCACTCCTCTCTTTTTCACTCCTTGCAATCAAACGCCACCTTAATATTCCTTACATTGTAGATGTTATCTATAACAACCAATCTTTACTTGAGTGAAGAGACATATAAATAGCACTATCTTCTTAAAAAATGAACCTTCAAGGTTGATCACTTCCATTTATGCAAGTTGTTTTAAAAAACTTGCACTTCTCGATTCAACAATTCTGGTGCTGAGTTAAGCAAGAAACTTTATAACTTTTGGACCTGTAGGTAATTTCCAAAATAATCCTATGAATAGTCATTAATTGGGTTAAATTGTCTTTGTTGTGGATTATAAACTACTATTAGAAGTTTAAAACCTATATATATATCTGTGTGTGTATCCATTTTCCCACATTATAGTCCAAACAAAATTTGACATTTATAAAATCAAGTCAACTGCATTCGAGTCAATTGGAATTTGGGTCCTCTATGAAGACGTCAAACTGTGAGTGGTCTCAGCACCCACATGTGTGCGGGTCTCACAAGCCGCAGTCGAGGTGTGTGCTCATTCCTGTTTTAGTTTAGTGGATCCATTAGAGATTTCGCTTCCTCTGACAAATAAAAAAAATTTATAAAATCAAGTAATGTATCATTTAATAATTTTTATGGAGTAATCCTCCATCCTTCTTTATGAAGATATATCCTAACCTGTAATGCTATAATATAGAGGAATTTTTATTTGCAACATATAAGTGAAATTAGTTATTTTTATCTTTTATATTTAGAACAATCCTTCTTCAAAGTCTCAATTTATAGTAAGAAACGTTTTAGAATCCTAATTGTTTATTTAACTTAAGTGGCCATTTCACATAATGTGGTGAATTCTTTATTCTTTCCTTGTTAAATATATTTATGCACTTTTATCATTCTCCATTAACAATTTCCCCTATAAAACCGAGAATTAATGATTTTTTTACATGTGCTATAGTATAGAAGATTTTAAAAGAACTATATTAACTGTATAACAGAGTTCATGGTAGAAACAAAAAAAACTATATCAACTTAATCTCAAGACATTTAATTGAGCTACTATTCTTAATCTTAATGATGTGCTATTTTACTGACAAATTACTAATGATTAATATTCTTTAAGAAACCTTAACCAGTAGATATGGGGTGTTCATAAATATTATTCTCAAATGCTTACATTGCTCATAATCCTCCTAGAACACAAACTTGTTTATAATACTATTGTGGAGAACACTGTAGTTCAAACTTCATAATTGCATATACACATACCTTAATTAGAGAAGAATGTATTTTTTTCCACACTATATAGCTATCATCATTTACTTGAAGAACATTCAATTATTATAAAAAAAAACCTTAATTAAAATTATTACAAATAAAATTATCATACTCATAAAACAAAAATTTAGGTAGAAATCGATATATATATATATGTTTACCAATGTAAGCTAAACGGATTAAGAAAAAAAAAAGGACCATGAGACTTATGAGTTATGGGAGTCGTTGGAGAGAATACATAATTTTATTAACATATTGGAAAAGGAACCATCATTTTAGTGGGGCAAACATCCCACACCTTGACGAACTGGTGAACAAGCCTTCACACTAGATACACTAGCCTCCCAATATTTGACACAACTTGTCACACTACTTGGGAGGCCGTTTGTTTCACCGAAGTGGGCACCGAAGTGGACACCGAAGTGGCCACTTCCAGCCAACTTCGGTGTATTTGTTTTAATAATTTAGACCCGGAAGTGATGATGTGATAAGTTCTGAGTTCGGCCACTTCAGTGTCTGACTTCAGCTGGAAAAATCCCGAAGCCACGACTTCAACCTCCCACCTCAGCCCACTTTGCAATATTTTTCAATGATAAATAAAATAATTGTTACAATGGTAATGAAATAATTAAATCACTACTCTTACTAATTAATAATTAAGCATAATATATTAACCGATTTAATTTAATTTAATAGCATGGTATTAAATTAATTATATGGTGTGCAAAGTTTTTAATTTAATAAATAAATTATTTATTACTATCGTAATAAAGTAATTAAATTATTTAATTAAATCATATAATGTAATTAAACAAGTGTAAAAAGCATGAAGGGCAACTTTACCCCTCACCGAAGTGGTGATCATATCCCCACTTCAACCATCCAAACACAAGAAGTGGTATATGAAGTTCAGTTTTCAGCTTGAACCAAACACACTGAAATGGATAGTTCCAGCTGAACTGTTCACTTTCACCGAAGTAGCACTTCCAGACTTCCACCACTTCGACAATTTACTTCCGAACCAAACGGCCCCTTAGTATGGTATATTACACCAACGTAGCACACCTATGCATGGTTTGCATACACCATGTTTTATAAGAGTCACAAGCTATATAAATCAGGTTCTACTATGACCTAATTTAACTAATCCCATTCAAACTCAAATAGATAACTATACTCTGGCCATTAATATATTTTTTTTAAATTCAAATTAACTCCAACAGCTAGACACCCTTCTACCAAGTTCATCAAAAATTGATACTCTACCCGTATTTTGTTCTCTTTAAGAGTACCTTTGATCTAATTAGGTGCTTTAATCTTTGTTGCTTTTTTCGAAGCTAAGTGCACTTTCTTCTCTGGCTTATCTCATGTAAGATGTGCTAGCTTAGCTCCATTTCTAACTTCTTGCTTTGCGGCATGTGCATCACCCTTTCTATTTATCGTAACATACTGTTTTTTTGAACTGTGTAACTTATTTTCCAAGAACATCTCAACAAATTGACCACTATAGTTCACTACCATTTGTTACTTTGATTCCTTATTTGAACGTCACTAGTTGATTCTTGAGTTTATTAGACACTTTCTGTGTTAACCGAAGGTTTGTCTCCTTTGTCAATGTTTTATTCGTTACAGGAAACTTTGTTTTCTTTACATATATCCAACTTATCAGTTGAAAAAACTTCTTCACTAAATTCATAAATCCATATCAACCTTGGCAAACATAAAAGAAGTCTTCTATTTATTTTTACCCATTTCCATTTTGATGAAGATATATAAGGTAAAATTGACACCACGACATACTTGATATGTAAAGGGGAAAAGATCATCATAGGACATCTTTATTTTAGCAATTAAGTTATGCTGGCGATTTCTAATTGTGCAAATTCTATTGTTAATTTGCATATCATATGAAATAAAGAATTAACTGTGTTTATATATTTTTTCCCCAATCTTTTCATATCCCTAATAATTTCTCTGTCTCCAAGCCCCCTTCCAAGTCTAAGCCTTATGAAAATATTATTGTTCTTGTTCTCGTGTTTGGTGTGTAAAATTTAGTCTTCTGCTTTTTGTTCTTATTAAACAACAACAACAATAATAATATTATCATTATTAGTGTTGGTATTCTCGTTATCAATAACAATTACTATGTTTTGAATGCATAATAGTTGGGATATTATAATAGCTCAATGAATGCCCATTTTTAGTAATTTGTCATTGAAAAAGCCAGTTTAAGCACATCTAAAGAACTTCACACATATAAAAGTACTTCTGTATTAACATATCTGAGCATAAAATATAGAAAAGCACTTAACTTACTCTTAGAAGCATTTTTTTTTTAAAGTTTTTCTACCATTATACAAAAAAAAAACACTTTTTTTTTAAACCAATCCAAACAAGACCTAAGTGATTTCTGTTGGGGCCTTTAATATTGCTTGTCTCGCTGGTTTTGGTTGTTTGAACTTTTGTTCATGCGCCAACAATGAGCTTTGCAGTTTATGAAGTGAAAGCTCATCTATATTTTTAGACTCTTCTACAACTAAGACGATAAAATTAAATTTTAGTGTCAAAGAAAGAAGTATTTTTCAATGATTATGATATTTTCAATCTCTTATGTTTATAGATTCGCATCTTGTCAACGAATGTCATCACCCGAGAGAAATAATTTGAGACTGATACCCCTAACTTCATTAATTTGAAATGTAAAACTTAAAGTTGTTACCATTTTACTCTTACAAACCCATAATACTTGTTTTCCATGTCATCCTATATTTGCGTTGAAGTTTCCTTGGTAATAATTATCTCCAAGTTTCCATGACCCCTTGAGATCTTTTAAACTACCTCAAATTTTTTTCATTTCAACTTTCAATCTTTGCACTATAATGGTAGGAGCTATTTCTAGAACTTCATCTGAGCCGTTTTGCCAGTACTCATTAAATTTTGAGAAGTTCTCCATTTATATGCTTCAATGATTATAATAACAATCGAAATAAGGAATTGCAGGCTATATATACAAAACTATCTGCTGCCATTAGGACCATTAGTACGTACAAATGGGAACCTAGCTCTAATACCACTTGTTGGAAAGAAAGAGTGAGAGACTAACCTAGGACCTATAGGCTTTGATGGAAAACAACATGACTTTATTAATATATTAAAAGAGGAATAATCACTCTTGGAACAAACTTCCCAGAAGCTGATAGGTTGGCAAGTGCATTACCACACCTTCACACTGGATACACCAACCTCCTGCTACTTGATACAACTTGTCGCACCAATTTAGCACAGATGCGGTTTGCATGCGCTGTACCCAATATAGTCACAACCACATAAAACAGATCTAATAAAAGCTCAAATAGATAACTATATTCAAACAATAATATGCTTTTAACTTATATTAACATAATTATGAGATTTTGTTATCTTGAATTATAATAATGTCTCGGAATAGATAAATCAAATGTCGTAATTATATTCTGTTCGCGGGCTAAGATATAAATACAAAAATATCTCTGTTGGACCATAATCATTATATTAGTCATAATTAATTACTATATCGTGTAAACCGGATATGATCATGCAAACACTGGCCATGTATGTGTTATGCACACATGTGGGGGGCGGGGGACCCACATCCCCAAAATATATGCTTGATAGGGTAAAGCTATCTCCCATATATATGCACATGGGCACTCCATCAATTGGGTGATGTGGGACTGAGCCAAAGGTGTAACATTACCCCCTTAGTTAGACCCGACGTCATCGTCAGGTCAGGCACGCCCCACTTAGCAGTACTTCACTCGGGGCTTTTTTTCCCTGTCAGAATCCTCTATTAATCAGCCCCTCACCTAGTCCCACACCACCTCTCTCAACGAAAGCACCATTTGTTATGGACACATGCGGGGGACCCACAATCCCAAAAGACCACTCGATAGGTTGGGGCTACCCCCATATATATATATGTATATGGACACTTCATCAATTGGGCGATATGGGACTAAATCAAGGGTGTAACAATATGATTTTTTAATAGCTATGGTTGTTGTTTCCACTTTATATATAGTCTATCAAAATAAAATACGCATGACCATATGATGTGCACAAAATATAAATCAATTTAATTAACTTCACTTCAAATTTTAAAATAGATTAATATCTAAAATACTTATTAAGATTAATATAAAATTTTAACAATAAATTTTGTAAATACAATCAATTTAAATCAAAATCAAAATCAAATTTATCTTGAACCTAATCTAAATGAGGTTTAAATTAACACACATAGCCAATAATGTATAGAATAGCTCCTGCATTTATTACTGAAAAATCAGATAAATTTCACTTCATTTTCATTTTCATTTCATTTCATTTCTTCAGACAGACAACAGTCCCGATGGAGTTTTTAAGAAAGAATGTGCTGCTAAAATTCGTCAATTAAGGTTAATTCTTCCGTGTTGTTTCCGTTTATATAATTAAGCACAAGAACTCACATTTTGAACCATTGCAGACAAATGAGAGGAGAAGACCTGCAGGGATTAACTTTAGAGGAGCTAGTGCATCTTGAGAGAACCATTGATATTGGATTAACTCGTGTACTACAAAGGAAGGTATATGTATGTGTTTTAATTACACATACTACATTAGTCAAGTTCTTGATCAATTAATTACTTCATATTTGCTATATCAAACTGTTTTTAGGAGCAAGAAATAATGGAACAGTTAAACAGACTTCAGCAAAAGGTAAGAAATATAAGTTCCTCTTATATAATATATGTTCTCACGTTTCTCCTGTTTTACTTCAATCAACGTCTTTGTGTATTAACTGTTTGCCAATTTGAAGGGTATGCAACTCCTCGAGGACAATAAGAGGCTGAAAGAAAAGGTTACCATTTCTTTTATAAGTGTCTGTTTCTATATATATATATTGAGTTTGTATGAATGAATGCATGCATTCTTGTGGGGGAAAAAAAGTCTTTTTGTGACATGGAGTTTGAAGAATTGAACAGGTGGAGGAGATGTGTATGATTGAGAAGGATGCTTTGATTGATCAGGACCCTGTGAATGGTCTCCATGAAGATGGCCAATATTGTTCCTCTGATTCAGTCCCACAACATTGTGATCACACTTCTGATACATCACTTAAACTTGGGTAAGAGCATTGCAATCAATGATAGCTCTTTTTGCTATATATATATATATGCGCAACTAGCAAGAATTGAGTTTTTGAAAAATTTTGAAAAAAAAAATTAATTTAATTATCAAGTGATGAATTTACTGGTTCTTTATGAAGCCTACCCTGATTCAACTGGAAGGAAGAGAAGCATAGCCAGGATGGCTGGAGTGGCATCCATATCCTTTAGAAATAATCAATGAATATGATCTTTGGTTTTTCAAAGTTGTGAAATGAATGAAATGGTCCTGAATTTATTTGCAATTTGATGTATGTTTCATTGGTTGAAGACAACTGTCGCCATCAAATTAACATCCCTGTGGGAGAATTTATGACCCCTCTAAGAATAACTATTGCTGCCATAGCATGAGTGGTTCTTGTTTTCGTTTATTATTTATGCAGTAATTTTTTTTTTTATGAAGTAAATCTAGATTTATCTAATAATTTTTTAGGAGCTTGAATGGTTCATGAGATCTTGGTTGTGAAGCTATAGCTGAATATCATTTTTTGTAACTGGAAACTTGTAGATACCTCTCATTTTCTGTTCAACTTACTTATTAGAGGTAATTAAGAATCTCAATTCTGTTCAGTTGGGCAGACAAATAAATAGGAATTTATATCAATTTAGATTTTGTTTTTCTTGTTTCTTTTGATATTTTTAGTTATATGCATTGTATTATATGTTAACAAAGTTCTATTTATTTATTGGTAGATTTTTTCGGAGAGATGTTTATTTTGAGAAAGACCCAATAGCAAATATTGAACTCATGTAAAATAAAAACTTATAGGTGTTTGTTGTTTTTAGAATTGTGTTTTATACAGGTGCATGTCCGTAATACATATTTAATTTATATATTTAATTTACATTTAATTAATATGTTATAAAAAATTAGTTAATGTGCTTTGTTTTTACTTATATGGATTTCGCACAAAATGACTTGATAAATTAACTAATAATCCTACATATTTATGCAAACATGATATTTAAATTTTGTTAAAATTCATTTATTTTTGTTTGCGTATCAAATTAAAGTAAATAAGTACATAGTGCATGTTAGAGTGCTGAAGAGTCTTGCACCAGTTTGGTAAAAAATATACATATATCAATATGTACGGGCCGGTGTTTTTATATAATATTCGAGCAAGTAACTCCACATGTGTTTTTTTTTTATACTTTGTTCAAGTACCATGTCTTACTTGGTGACTGTAGCGGTAGTTATAATGATATCTTTCAATGCTTTTATTGGAAATTTATTTTTTTTATAAATGAAAATAAATATCATTCATTATAATGATATTTTCCAAAAAGTATTGAAAAAAATTAAAATATTCTATACTATTTTTAGTGGATTTTGTTTTTTTTTTTTTTTTGTCATCTCTCTCTGGAATTTTTTTATTAATAAATTCATGAGTTATTTATTTTTTTTAAAAAAATAATAATAATAATGAAAATGAGGCCACCGAAAACCGAGGACTTTGTTAGTCATGTCAAATCACCAGCTTAGTTCAAAACCAAACACACCTTCCCTCCTTATCAACTTGAAATTCTGTCAGACTTTGATTGGAAAAACGTGAATTTAATAAATCATTAATAATAAAAAAAAAAAAAACACCAAAGCCAACAAAAACGGAAGCAAATGACAGCCACACACACACACGCGCATATGTATGTAGATATTCATATATTCCCAAATCCCAAGCATCAAGAAAAGGAAGTAATAATTCCCCCCCACCAAACTTCACCATAGTTATCTTTCTTCGTTTTAACACAAGAGGAGCACCGCCACAAGGTACGGCAAGGGCCCCACCAAGCACATGTTTCTATCCATCCACCACCAATGGAAATGGAGGAATAAGCCATAGAAGGAAGGAAGGAAGGAAGGGTTTGGGAAAAAAGAAAAAAAAAAAAGAAAAAAGAAAAGCAAAGAGTAATTAGTCCAATGAACGGAGAGGAAACAAAGGACTGCATGAGAGTTAAATCATACACAAAAAAGGGTTATCCTCTTCCCCTCCCCCTTTCCTTCTTCTCCTTTCAAACAACCCCAAAATTGGATCTCCACACAAACAGGTACTTTTATCATATCTAGATCCTCTCTCTCTCTCTCTCTCTCTCTCTTTCTGTACCTCTCCCTCCCTCCCTCTTAGCTAGATTCTCGGATTTTTCTTTTGTTACTTTTAACTTGTTCTTAATTATTATTATTATTATTCATCTATGTATTGTGTGTGTGTGTGTTTATGGGAGGTTGAATTATTACTTGTTGTTGATGTTCTGCTTAGTTGGTGATGATTGATTGTTTTGAGTGAGAGATCAGATCATCAATGGCAAGGGAGAAGATAAAGATAAGGAAGATAGACAATGCGACGGCGAGGCAAGTGACGTTTTCTAAGCGCCGGAGAGGGTTGTTCAAGAAGGCACAGGAGCTTGCCATTTTGTGTGATGTTGACGTTGGCCTCATCGTCTTCTCCCCTTCTGGCAAGCTCTTTGACTACGCCAGTTCAAGGTATAGTACACATCTTTTATATATATATATATATATATATATATATATATATATATATATATATATATGTGTGTGTGTGTGTGTGTGATACTAAAGGGAAAAAAAAAATCATGCATTTTGATATTATCATGGATGTTTGTGTTGATGTTTATTGAGCTTGATCTCTTATTTTTGACTTTGTTTTGCCATTTTTTGAAATTTGTTTTTGGTTGGTTTCTGATTTTCTGAGTGGGTGTTTAGTACAATTAGAGATTTTCTAGTTTAGAGGATAATTTTAGAGGATTTACATATATTGATAGAGCTTTTTTCTGCTTTATTTTAGCTACTTTATTGGATTTGCCAACTGTTGCTATTGGATATGCTTAGCACAACATTCCAGCAGCCAGCTGTTTAAGAAGTGATGTTTGTGAGTTCTTTGAGGATGATGACAATGACACTATGTTACATGCTAAGGAAACATGTTCCCTGTTATGCGTTAAGTTGAAAGAGATGAAAAAATAACACACAAACACAATAATATTTTAAATTACTACTTTATTATTATTTTCTTTCAAGAGGATAATGAAGCTACCATAAAATTAATGATACTGATGATGATGATGATGATGATGATTGTGATATACCCAGATTGCAATGAAATGAAGCTTCTATGAATTCTTTCATTAGCTATATCTACAAAAATTCCCTAACCCTTCTAAAACTTGAAACACAGCACTTATAAGCTCATATCAAAAAATGTCCTTTGATATTTAGGCTATATGTTGGTTTCAATGTAAATGGAGGAAAATGATGGAGGTGGACTAATTTTCTTAATTTTTAATATTTTTTTTTTGAAGTGGGAGGAATATTATTTCCTCACTTCATACTGAAGTGGGTTTTAGTTAAAATTATTTTAGTATTTTTTTATCCTGAAATAGAAAAAGTGAACCCTTATAAAAACTCACTTCTCTCCATTTTTAAAGATTCTTTTGAAATCTTTAAAATGGGGAAATGAACACTGAAGTGGGAAAATGAGCATTTCATGGAAAGAATACTTCCCGCAAAATAAACACATGAGTAATGAAAGTCACATCACTTTCACCACTTCAGAGAAGTGGCATTTCCCCTATTTTTTGACTTTCTCTCACTTACACTGAAATAAACACCTCTTTAATAAGGTCCTGTTTGGGTAGCATAAAATTATGACATAATCCATATAATATGCCATAATTGAACATTTTATGAGAATTATGTCATATTGGCTATTTAGGTACTCAATTTAGATTATAAAATTATGACATAATCCATATAATATGCCATAATTGAACATTTTATGAGAATTATGTCATATTGGCTATTTAGGTACTCAATTTAGATTATAAAATTATTACATAATCCATATAATATGCCATAATTGAACATTTTATGAGAATTATGTCATATTGGTTATTTAGGTACTCAATTTAGATTATAAAATTATTACATAATAGGGGTGTTATGGCATAAAAAATTTTCACTTAAAGTGGAACATTTTCTCATTGTAAAATGTGTATTCTTTTATGTAAAATGTGTAATAATTTTTGTAAAGTGTGGAATATTTATGTAATAATTTTTGTTTTGTTAACGAAACACGTAAGAATAAAATATGTCACAATTTCTGTAATAATCACTTGCACTTTCTATATATTAAAATTATGTTATATTCTTTTATTTTATAATCAAACATGGCCTAAACCAGAAATAATTTATATATATATATATATATATTTTTTCTTTTTTTTTTTTTTTTTTTTTTAGAAAATTTACAAGCCATTATTTATTATTATTCACCACATTACCGGATGAATTTAAACTTCCGCGTGAAACTCTTGTATCTTACCATTAAGTTATAATGACATTCATAATTTTCTAGATATTTTTTAAGAAAATAACTATTAAAAATTAATAGTTATTTTCTAAAAAAAATAGTTATTTTATGAATTATTATTACTCGTATATTTTTTGAGCTAGTATATTTTTAATTTGTTTGTCAATACAGGTATATGTACTTGGAGATATCATGTGCATCTTCGTATAGGGAAAAAAGAGATATTCTTGGAATTAGAGTTTTATAGAGTGTTTACATTCACAATATGTGACAGAGGGATCTCTTGTACTTATATACTGTTATGTAGTATGCGTACACTTGCATATATGTTTTCTTGCATTCCTTGCAACAGTTGCATTTAAATCCTTTTACTAACATGTTTGTAATTGTAAAATGTCCAAATTAAATGATGAAATGTATGAGTTCTTCTTATTAATTAATGTATTTTACTTTGCTCTTTCTTAATTCATGAATCAATGAAGCATGTGTGAGATCCTTCATAAGCACAGTGTGCAACCTGACAACTCTATGAAACCAGACCAACAAACTCTTGATTTACTCGTAAGCCAATTCTAACATTGCTCTTTCATATTCTCATTAGCTTTGATTTATCTTATTATTGTTCTTTTGATCACTATTATATATTCACTTGTGTAGCTTTTTATATATCTCCAAATTATTGTAATGTTACTCATTAAAGTTTGAATATATATATATATATATATAATTTCACACTTAATTAGACTACGACTTCTTTATTCCATGAAAGAAGTTATATGTTTTATTTAAAGCTCAAAATTAAGAGGAACTCAAACATATATAAATGTTCACTTTATAATGAGAAATAAGAATGCTGTTGTTTTGCATCCCATGCATGCACTTATATGTCCTTTCCTGCATGAACTTCAACGAGCCACTTAGAGCAAACGTCGACCAAACTCATTGTATGTGCTAACATGCATGACGTCAAAATAAACTCTCAAAGTTTTAGATTTTTTGGGATTCAAATGCTGTTAACCCAAAAATTTTTAGTGTTTTCAGACTGCATTTTGTGAGCCAACATCATTGTTTAGCTAGGGTCATTTGTCTTTTTTTTTCGCTTTTAAATAAGTTGGACGGAAATGTATAATACAAATATATAATTAATTATTACATACATGTTTTGCTTAGTCTTTGTGAACTTTTTTTCCTTTGGGACAAATTTGTTGACAGCCCTCATAAATGGCTCTTTGTGTGCCCACTCTTTAATAATACATTTACGGCATATAAGAAGATCAAAGAGAAAATTTAAATATTCAAAAGCTCTTTAGAAAGATTAAAAGTTCATTATTTTGGATTCCCTTTCAACATAAGATGAGTAGAATGCCAAAGAGTTTATGGGCTTGTTTAGATGGGCTTTTAAAAAAGTGTTTTTTTTTTAAGCTTTGTGGAAGCACTTTTTTTAAAAAGTGCTTTCAAAGTAAGTTAAGTGCTTTTATCTGAAACAGCTTCTGAGAAGTGCTTTTCTAAGAAGCACCTATGAGGCAGCTTCTGAAAAAAAGCTGACTTTTGGGGGTGTTTGGATGGGCTTTTTTTAAGCCCAGAAGTGCTTTTTTATAAATTAAGCATTTCTGGGTTTTAAAAAACATGTTTGTTTGGGCTTTTGGGCAGAAGCAGAAGCTGTGAAAAAAAGCTAAAATTCAGCTTTTTTCAGAAGCTGCCTCATCACTTCTGAGAAGCTGTTTCAGAGAAAAGCACTTAACTTACTTTGAAAGCACTTTTTAAAAAAAGTGCTTCCCCAAAACTTAAAAAAAAAACACTTTTTTAAAAGCACATCCAAACAAGCCCTTTAGCTTTTTTCACAGTTTCTGCTTCTGCCCAAAAGCCCAAACAAACATGTTTTTTAAAACCCAGAAGTGATTAACTTATAAAAAAGCACTTCTGGCTTAAAAAAAGCCCATCCAAACACCCCCTATAATTCAGTGACATTAAAGTCTTACTGTGTGTAAGGTGTTAGTGTGGAGATTTAAGAGTTCTAAATTCGAGTCCTATTGGATGCAATGATAATAACAAATCTGAAGTTGTGGTGTGATTTTGCCATCCGAACTTTATATCCTCATAGCACTAACTTTAAGCACATGGACTGAATGATCAAATGCTTAATTTATGCGCATGCCTTTATGTTTTGCTTGTTTGGAGGTTTTGAAAAGATATGGTAAAGTATGGTACATCATATTATAAACTATATCTTGTTTGGGACAATGATAGAGTAAATGAAGGTTTTCGAACCATGTTGTGCTTGGTTTGACAGTAAGGTAAAGTAAAGTTATATATTAAAATACTATTTGAATGTTAAAATACATACATATCAAATATAATTTTTTAATAATATATATTTTTATTTATTACAATTAAGTTATGTATCACATAATTTTTAATAATTAATATTTTTTATTTATAACCATGTTATGCAATAGTTATAATATAGGACATGTTGGTAATTATCTAAAGTGTACAATGGTATTTTAGTCAAGTGAAAAAATAAAATCCTCATAACCCCCCATTTTGGAAGGTCGAGAAGTGGGGGTAACCTCTATTTTACACCCTTAAACCATATCATGTGTAAAACCTTGAATCCAAACAAGATTTTTTTTTTTACAAAATCATACTTTACAAAACTTGCCAAGGCCTCCAAACAAGCAAAACATTAAAATTGTATACGGCTTGTCTTATTGTCAAAAAAAAAAACTAAAAAAGTAAAATTAAATAGAAACTTATCTAAGTCATCCATACTACAGAAGTGTTTTGTTTTTTTAAAACAAAAAATTATTTTGAACCTAATTTAATTTGGTTATTAATTCTAAAATGACATAAATTTTTCTTCATCTATGTGGGCTATATAGGTCTCCATTCCCCCCACCCCCCAAATGAATTATTATTTTAATTAATTTAAGAAATATAATCTTGATTGGTAGTACTCAACTTAATTAGTGTTACAATTTTTTTTTGTTTTATTTTATCAAATTAGACAAATCACATTGCTCTCTGTAACTCTGACGATGAACGTCCCGAACCAGTAAAACTCATCAAAAGTGTATACATATTTTTTAAAAATTCTATACACCTTCATCTTGCTTCCATAAAATTTTGATTTTTTTGTCATTCACGAAGCAAAAAGCCTTAAATATCAATAAATCAATAAACTAAAAAACCATTTGCATCTTTCTTTCTTTGTGTTTTAAATTTATATACTATATATATAAATATTTTTTTTTAATTTTATTATTATGTTTTGAAGGAACAAAATGGTTACTCTATCTTTTATTTAAAAATTTAAAATGAAAAGTTAAATGTAAAATCAAGAATAGATATCAAGAAATGTAGACTTTAACCCTTTTTTCAGATCCCAGCTCCAAGTGGAAGCATGAATACCCAATAATGACTGAGGCTTCCAATTGCTGGATGCTCAAATGAAATTTATAGAGGTAATATGAGTAGAAGGTTCCAGATAGAGGGAGAAATTTATAGTATGAGAAATAGAAAGTTCCAGAGTGATAAGATGGTTTGTTGCGTGAGAAATAAAATAGTCTAGAAGAGACAAAAGATTACGGAGAGAGAAACTTCTAGTAAAGAAGGATGGGAATTTCTAGAGTGAGCAAGAGAGTAACAGAGAGTTTCTAAGGTGATGGTTAACATCTTTTATCTAATAAGTGGTTTCACCTAGGACATCTAATTAAACCGCCGCTTTGTAAATCACATAACACGAAATATGATTATGTTGCTTCATTATATATATATATATATAATAACTTTGGTTAAATGATGGAATTTTATTGATTTGTTATTTTTTAAAAATATATATGGTCTATTTTTGGTTTTTTAATTAAAAATAAACCAAATGAATTACTTTTATCTTCAAGTGTATCATTGGTGGTGTTAGGAATATTATATTCTCACTAGTGTAAACTAGCCACATCTAGGATGGTAGATCTCTTTGAGATCATCTTTCTTAGGGTTGCTAATATCATATTTTTTTCCCTTGTTAATTTGTGCCTATATTGCCAGTTTATTGGTTTTAGTTTTCTTAATATTACCGTCTGTTTTTTCTTTTATTTTATACAATAGTCTCAAATTTGATCATTTTGGTTCTATTTAATAAAATAATGGTTTATCACTCATTTAAAAAAAAAAAAAAATAATGTTGTTCAAGAAGAAGTAGTTTGAATTACGTCACCAATAAACCTCAGTCTCCAAATAAAAGTAGAAGTAAAATCGACCCAAAAGAGTTCGGGTTATTTCATGGTCAACCTTTTTCAAAATCTAAATAAATAATTATTATCTTTTCAACTAACAAACATGATAAAATAAATTAAAGTAAGAATCCTACATCAATCACTTTAATATAGTTTATATCTATATAGTAAATGTTTTGTGCATTTTTTTAATTAAAAATGAGTGAAATGAATAGATTGATCTTGATCGGATATATATATATATATACACAAATTTTTTTTAATGTTATAAATAGGTTAGAAACAATGGCCATCATCCATCCATCACAACCAATCTTAATGTGTTGTTAATTCAGTCTCGCATATATATATATATATACATATACATATACATGGTATTCTCAATCATAGAGCCAGAATATATAGTACTGTTTTGTGGGCCATTATATTTATTGCCTCTGAATAATTAAGTTCAAGTTCTTATGTTCTTGCATGGATTGAATGTTAATGTCTACAATCATATCCATGATTACAATATCATATATATATATATATATATGATCAAAGAGGGAAAAAAAAATGTCTCCTAGTATTTCTTATTGAAAAGATCGAGTTAAATTGTTACTTCTTATTTCATTTTATTTTTTTAGGAAAACAACAGTGGTTATGCAGATTTAATGAAAGAGTATGCTGGTCAACTTCGTCAATTAAAGTAAATTAATTCTTCCATATATTATTTCAGTCTACATATGTATAAAAAATCATCGATCAAGTTTATGACTAGAATTAATATATTTGAATCATTGCAGACAAATGAGAGGGGAAGACCTCCAGGGATTAACTTTGGAGGAGCTAGTTCGTCTTGAGAAAACAATTGATATTGGATTATCTCGTGTGATAGAAAGAAAGGTATACATCAATTTATATATATATATGTGTGTGTGTGTGTGTGTGTAAGACATAGCATGATATTAATTACTTCATGTAAGTATTTGTGAATATTACATCATTAAGTACTTTATATAGTTGTTACTTCACCTTAATTACAATGATCTTCTCTGTTGTTAATATGGCTCTGGTTTTCTTTCCTTTCAATAATGCACATTTACATTATCCAAACACTCTCCAATTATAACATTCTGTTTTCAGGGACGGCAAATAATGGAAGAATTAAATAGTCTTCAACAAAAGGTGACAAATATTAAGTTTCTCTTGATCACTTGTACATATATTTCTTATTCTCTTTGGTTTTCCTTTTAAATATCTGTGTATAATTAATTGTGTATCATATTGAAGGGATTGCAACTGCTGGAGGACAATAAGAGGCTGAAAGAAAAGGTCAACTACTTTTTCAATCTGTTTATATTGTGACTTCCTTGTTTTATTGAGTAGGCATCCATGCATTGTCATATATATATATATATAATGTTGTGACATGGAGCTAGTTTGAAGAATTAAACAGATGGAGGAGATGTGCATGATTGAGAAGCAGGCTGTGATTGATCATGACCCAGTGAATGGTTTCTATGAAGATGGCCAATGTTCCTCTGAATCAGTTCCACAACATTCTGATCAACCTTCTGATACATCACTTAAACTTGGGTAACAGCTTTTGAATCATTAATTGAAAGCTCTTTTTGCTTTATATATATATATGTAGAAGTACTAGAATAGAGGTTTTGAAAAAAAAAAAAAAAAAAAAAAAGAAAAGAAAATTATCAAGTTAGTGATGTTATTAATTATTTTTTTTTTTTATAATTTAAGTTTTTGAAGGCTACCAAGCTCTGACTGGGAGTGAAGAACAAACAGCATGCAATGCATATGGCATAGCCTTAGGTGCTTAACAGGAACTAATGAAAGCTGTGAGATTTTAAGTATGTACGTAATTAATTTGTTGGCTTTCCAGTTGTGAGAATGCTCAAATGGTCCTACATTTAGGAATACATAAAGTTTGTTTCATGAGTTGATGACAACCTGGGCATCACTGTTGCCCATGAAACATGTCTGTCTTTAAATCTCTCTTCTTCTTTTTAAGTGGCAACCTTGCTACCATGAAATTGAATGGTTCTTTTTTTTTTTAATTTCTAATTAAAATTGAATATAAAGATGGATGAGCAGTGGACTCATCATCATCGTATATACTGTGCGCTCATGCTAAATATTGCTTGTCTTTTATTTCAAAAAAAGACTCATTTTTGTCTGTTCTTTTTCCAGCTTATATGTATCTGTGTGTATATATATATATATATATATATATATATTGTATTAATTCATAGACCTATATCTGTTATAAAGTGGATAAGGATGTGAATTTTTTTTTATGGAGAAATGACAGCGACTATGAATCAATCAATAGATTAAATTCTTCAAAAAATTATGAGAAATAAAATATCCATTTTGTCATTTCTATATTTTAGAATTTGATGTCATTCATCAATTTTATCCGCTCCTATTTGCATTAGTTGAGATCGCCTGGAGGCGGGTCTCTCTCTCCTCCATTGGAGATCGATTTTTGTTATTTTGGAGTTTTTGTTTTTTCTCTTACGGTTAGTGGATTTCGCTTTGTTGGTTGTTCTTAACACCTGTTGCTGGTTCTATTTTGTTGTTTTATATCTGTTTTTTTTTTTTTTTTGTATTTTTTTCTTGTTTTAATTATTGTGGTTCATCTACTTTTTCAAAAAAAAAAAACATGAAGCAAGTAGTGGATCATATAAATGGTCAAAATAATAATTGAAAAAAATTGTTTATGATTTTAAAATTAGATGAATTTAATTAAAATAAGTTCTAATTGAGTATCTTTATTCTACTTAAATTCATATTCTTTATGCTTTTGGTATGGTATATATGTTTGGAATTACCAAAACAATAATATATTTCTCTTGTAAAATTTAATATTCTTAGTTATATTTCCTGGACAGTGATGAGGATTGGACATAGGGGATCATATATGCAATATAAAATGCCTTTTTAATGCATCATAAAAAAAAGCCAAATTGTTCATTTATCTCCACCACCTTAATATAACGTTAATTTAGACTGTCGTGACCATGGTCCATGGTCCAAAAGCCCAATCATATAAATGATACTTTTTTTCACTTTTTGTAAATAAACCTAAAAAATCACAACCACATAAAACACAACGTGTGTGTGAGTATATATATATAGTTTAAATAAATTCAATAAAAAAAGACAACTCCTCCAAGCTAGCATATATATATATATATATATATATATATATATAATAATCAACATAAATCTTAATTCCTCATCAAAATAAAATAAAAAAAAATAATATACTCCCCTCAAAAAAAAAAAAAATTAAGATTACAAGTCTATAGCCATACGTATACATATACATATGCATACGTATACAAACTTGATCTCATACCCAAACAAGCAAAACAAACAAGCAAGCTCACTTCTTTCTCACAAGAAATATACTGAGCTCCGGCCCGGCGGCGGAGGCGGCGGAGCCATCTGGGTTGATCATATAAAGCGCCTCGGAGTCCTTAGACCCAACAACCTTCTCAAACCGAGCTCTTATATACGTCAACTCACTGTCGGATAACGCCGCCGTTGTTGTTGTGGTCTCCCCTTCCGCCGGGCCGGGAAGAACTCCGGCCCCCACAGACACCCACCGGAGCATGGACATGACGTATCTTTCCTCGTTGGAAGCCTCTCTCCTCCTTATTGAGTAACCTGACTTCCTGCCATTACAATACACTGCCCAAACATGCTCCTCTCTGAGCTTCTTCTTACTGCTTCTAGTCTCGCTCTCCAGTGCAATCTTCACTAAACCAGAAGACATCTCTTTGTGGAGAAAACTAGTGAGCATTGGAAGCTCAATGAGGAACACCGGAGATGATCTTGGGTCTTCGTGGATGGCAAGGCTGGCTTTGCTTCGCCGGTAGCCGAAGAGAGTGATGGTTGTTGTTGGAGTGTCAGGGAGAAGCGCTTTGCTTGATTTGTTGAGGAGTTGGGCTACTTTGCAGCCGGTGGTCAGCATGGGAAGTAACTTGAACATTTTCAGGATTCCGACGCCGGTGACTCCGCTGCCTTTCTTTTGTCTCTTTCCTGTGCCGGTGTTGGTTTCTGTTGATTGCCGGAGCAAGGTCATGAGGACCGGAGGGTCCATCAAGGAAGGCATTGAATGGTAATTGTTGGAGGTTTAATTTGGAGAGGTGATCAATGTATGTGTCTATATATATCATTGCATGCATGTGTTATTTGATGAGGATGGAGAAGGTGGTGGGTTGGTTTGGAAGTCCCTATTTTAATTTTTCTACTTTACTGAGTGGAAAGATGTTGTTTTCACAATTATTTGCATCATTTGGTTTCACTGACCCCCTTTTTTTTTTTTTTTTTGGCCAATGGCATAGTTCTTGAAAGGTGGAAATGATTTGTGTATTTATACATATATTTATAAATATCATCTTTATATATTTAAGCGAAAAAGGAGGAGAGGCACTTGATGCTTGGCACTTGTCATGTTTGTTTGTTGATATAGATGGATAGAGAGAAAGAGAGAGAGAGAGAGAGAGAATGGAAGATAAGATGAGGGATGTAGGACCATAAGAAAGGTGGTGGGATGGGAGAAAGTTAGAAGAAGGAAAACAAGATAAAGTAGAAATGCTTGCTTGCCATCCATGTATAAACTTGCAACTTGCTTTCTTTATAGAGAGAGAGAGAGAGAGAGAGAGAGAGAGAGAATGAGTTTGGTGGTGGTGTTGCAAGGTGTTGCAACTTGCAAGCTGGCTAGGAGTTCATAAATGGACAAGAGAAGAAGAAAGAAAGAAAGGAAGTGGTTGAATGAAGAATGAAAGAAAGACTTAGTGAATGATCATGCACTACTCAAAGCTAAAGAAAGAAATCAATAATGTGACATGCTTCTTTTCTGGTCTTGTTATATCTCTTTCAATCAACAAGACATCAAGGACATGGTTTGGTTGTCATGGAAATCTTCTTGCCACTATGCATGCTTCTTTAATTTCCCTTAAAATGTTTTTGCTCAAGCTTTGGACTTAGTCTTTAATTGGAAGCAATAGTTGCTTTCTTTTTAGCTTTAGTTTATTCTATTTTTAAGAATATATTAGATGAGTTGATAAAATTAAAATATTATAAAATACTAAAAACTAATTATAAAAATGCATACAAAGACATAGATAGTTATTGATGAAGATATAGGTGAATAGTAAGATTGATTCTTAATCAATGAAGAGTGTCTCCCCAACTAAAGAACCATTAACTTATACATTATAAATTGGGACCATGTAACACTGCAGCTGCTTGTCCTATTCTTAATGATATCCCACCAACAAACACTAGTTTTCCTCATGAAGGATCTGCTTGGGTGCATCATGCTCTCACTTTCAAGCAAGTTGATTTGATTCCTTCATCCCTCTCCATGAAAGTCTTATATATATATATATATATAATATCTCTAATCACTTCACAGTTAGTCCAAATACTAAATATGATTAGGTGGTTAATAATCAACTTTCTCATGTTAGTTGACGATCAAGCATATATGTCTCTAACTTCTTTTTGCACATAGATTTGACATATGGTCTCCGCATTCTTTAATTCATGAATATATTCAAAGCAACAAGTCATGGAGAAAAAGGTACATATATATATAAATATATGATCTATCTATATATAAATACATTCATCCACCCATATAGCTTTTCAACATTGCATGTGGTTGGTTTACAAGTTGGTCTAGTAGTTCTCAAAGACCTCCTTTCAAGCCATTATTGTTTTAACCAAAGCTTTCCATAGGAGATGGACCAGATGGTTTTTCTTTTCTTTTTTTTCTTTTTTTATCAAAACAAAAAATTGAAAAAGGAAAAGGATTGACTATAACTTGTTAGGTAATTTTTTTATTTTTTTTTTTTTTTTTATAAAGTGGATAAACCATAATGCATTGAAAACAAAAAAAACAGATACATAAAAATAAAAACTCCACCAGAAATGGAGAAACAGAGAATAAAAGAAAAGACATATAGAACCAAAAGACAAAATAATTAAAAGCATCCCTCTACAAGACAAGAATACCGTATCCCAAAAAGACGATCAACTGCAAAAGGTATATCTCTATAAGCACATCATATGTATGTTTCAGAACAAATCTTGTTATTTTTTAATTTAAAAAATATAACATATATATGATAAATCATGGTACTAACTCCGTCATGTGTTTGAAGTAGCGTGGGCCTTAGAGCATGTGATGCCCTCTTTTTCTCTAGGACTTTTGCTCTTCTATCTGTTTTTATGGTCTTTAGTTGATAGTGTTTGATTAGCTTTCCTTTCTCACGGTCCTGCCATTCTTCTGTTATTATTATTATTATTATTAAATAAAGTTAAAATGACTATTTGCAATTACTTAACATTTGTGAAGCAACATAATTATATTTATGCTAATTATGATTTTGATATTTAATAATATTTTAACAATTATTGATATTCCAGCATGTACAAGAAAAAAAAAATTGAATTTCTCTTGGGCAAATAGTGGTGGAAGTTCTCTTCAATCGATAACGCCTGTTGGGTACAAATGATCTCCTTCAATTATGGTAGGGGTGGCCAACCGTTCATACTTCTTTACTCAACACCCTTTAGATCTTCGTTCTTTTGGAAATGAATACTTAGTTGTTGAGCAGCTTTCCTTTTTAGTAGTAAAATAGCTATCAAAGATAGGAGATTTACCCTATTTTGATTAGATAGGTGGGTTGACAGAAGTTTACTAAATGATAGGTGGCCTAACCTTTTTATGCATTGACAGTCTCCTTTAAGCACTGTGCATGACTTCTCTAAAATGGAGCCAAGCTCTCTTGGCCTTGAATTATGTTCTCTCCTTTAGTTACTCCCATTCCCTCTTTCTAAAGGGAGGGATTCTAGGATTTGGCGTTGGGATAAAAAAGTATCTTCTCAGTCAAATCATTCTATAAGTTTTTGAATGACAGGGGGCACCAGATCACCCATTGGTGAATCCCTCTGGAAAGAGGCGTGCCCGCTGAAGTTTAAATCCTTTTTTTGGCTCGCCTCAGCGGATAAGATCCTCTCTCTCATAAACCTTGCCAAGAGAGGTTGCAATCGGATTCTCACAACCACTTGAGTCCTGTGCCATGCTACGGAGGAAACTACAAGCCATTCCCCCTGCTTCCTTAAATGAAACTTGGATTTCATGGGTGTTGATAAGCGAATTCTCTCCTAAGGAGCTCAGTAGCCTACTTATCCGTGCAATTTGTTGGGCTATTTGGATTGAAAGAAACAATCGCATTTTTTCATGCATAGCATTAGAGTTTTCTTCGATTATAGTTAAAATTAACCTCTTGCTCATTGCTTGGATTAATGCAGCTCCGGACACACTTAAAGCAACACTGGAGGAGTCAATTCCGACTATTAAGAGAAATCTCAACTTTGTTGATTCCTTAGCGATTGCTCCTAGGGATAGTGCTACCCCCCAAAGTGCACCGATGGACTCCTTTCCCTGATGGCACTCCCTTTTTACACTTTTTAGTTTTTTAAGGGATGTATGTCCGTGGTATCTTGTTTTTCTTTCTTTGTTTTTTTGTTTTGTTTCACTTCATCGCTGGTGGATGCCCTGTCTCTTGTCAGTCTTTTTTTTGTTGTTGGTTGTATTATTTTTTTTCATTGGCTCTTGTTTCTGCCCTTGTTCTCTTAATCTATTTGTGTGGTTTATCCACTTTATCAAAAAAAAATTGATTTTTTTATAAAATAGTTACAAACATTTTATGTAGGAAACTCGATCTCAATAAACTAAGAGGTGAGTTGTGATTTGAATGAATTTCATTTTAATTATTTTTAATATGTTTTTCTTTTTTTTCAACCATTAGAATAATTTTTTAATAAATCATAAATGGTATATTTTCAGAAAACTAAGGAGAATGGGAATCCCAAGACCCGGATCCGATAACGTTGAAGCGGATGCGGGTTGAAGATCGCCGAGAGTCGAGAGTCGGGACTCGGAGTCCTCTTTCGGATCTCGTAAGCTGAGAGAATTCGATCCGTTAAAAGTTAAGCGGATCCTTATCGGAGATTTTTCTTGTGGATTTAGCTCGGAGTCGATCGAAATCCAAAGCTAATCGGAGATGGCTTCTTTGAATGGCTTCACAGAGATCGTGGTCGTGCGCCACGGCGAGACTAGTTGGAACGCTAGCAAGATTATCCAGGTCTTTTTCTTGAGATTTTTTGGGTTTTTTTTTGGTTGATTGATTTTTATTCAGTTTTGTGATAAGTTATTATGTATTTCTGGATTGTTTATGTGGATGTTGGTGATACAGAGACTAGTGTTTTTGCCAAGATTTAACTTTTATTTAAGTGAAAGATGTGATCTTGAAAGTGTTATGGTGGTTTCCATGATCAAGATTAGGGTTAATAAGATTCAGATTCTGGCATGTTTGAATTTGATTGCAGAAAAGAGCCACATTTGATTGCAAAAACCCTATTTATGCTTGAATTTGATTCTCTGTGAACCATAAATTTGGATAAAAGTTCGGTTTTGCAACTTGATCAAACTTCTACTAATCCGGTGATTGTGCTGTTTGTTCCTAGTATATATAGGGTTTTTTTTTTTGGGTGGAAAGCCTTTATTGTAGCCATCCTCGATGTACACAAGAGTGGAAACCTACATTGTGTTTCTTTTTTTATCAGAGCTATCTTCCTTCACTGCTGTGATTCTGCCATGTATTTGTATGAATTATCATATGCTTCAATCAATTTGCCTCCTTGTTATGCTTTATGATGGTTTTTTTTTCCATTCATTAGGGACACTTGAATTCTGAGCTAAATGAGACCGGGAGACAACAAGCAACTGCGGTAAGGTGAGCTTTTATGTGACACCGGAATTTTTTGTCAGTTATCTAATTTTTCGTATCTATGTAATTCTTTAAAGGTTGCTGTTCGATTATCCAATGAGCCAAAATTTGCTGCCATTTACTCTTCTGATTTGAAGCGAGCTGCTGAGACTGCTGAGGAAATAGCAAACAGCTGTGGTTTGCCTGAGGTAGCAAGGCTAGATCTGTTTTCACCTTTGTTCTAACCTTTGTCTACCTTTGTTTAACCTTTGTTCATCAATACATGTGTTATGCATTTTTTTTTCTGGTGATATAAACATGAACTATATATTTATGGAAAATGTCTATTGTTATATTGCTTTTATGTTGCCATAAATTTGATATTATATTTAAGGGGTGGTTTAAGGCATCACGAACTCTCAGATTTCAAATCTTTGTTACTCCCTTCAAGAGATGTAGCTTTACCTATTGCATTGCTATTAGTGCATCATTCTGTTTTGTTCTTGTTGTAACTGCTGTTACCAGACCCTAACTCCTCAAAAACAGCTGGTCAAGAGAATGACTGATCTTGGTTTATATAAATCAGAGGGACTCATATCCTGCAGGCGATGTGGGAATAAGTATGATGATACCTATTCAGACACTATTCCCAACAACTGCACCATGGTCCATTAGCATTATTTAAGGATATTATTGTCAGGCTTGCATTTTCTACTGATCTTCCAAAATCATGCTGGCTTCGGATGGCATGAGATTTTAAGTTTCATCTTGGCTGAATAAACTTTTGTAACAACTCATGGAAATTGTTTCTTCAGCGATGTGTACTGATGGTTGATTCACATTGTATTTTAGAAATCCTGAGAGCAAGAACATATGCATTTCATTAAGATACTAGCCTTTGAATATTCAGTGAAATATTTATTGGAATCCAAGCCACTATTTTCGCTTTGTGATGTTATCTAATCAATGGCCCTGCTATTATAGGTAAAATTTGATCCAGCATTGAGAGAAAGACACCTTGGTGAACTCCAAGGTCTGGCATTACGTGATGCAGCAAAGCTCAAAGTTGAGGCCTACCAGTGTTTCCTGTCTAAAAGTAGAGATCAGAACATCCCTGTAACTTTCGGAACTTATTTCTTCCTATAGAGTTATATAAACTCAATGAAGTTTCATCTTATTATTTGCACATTAACATTGTTATACATGGAGTTTGTGAATCAATCTTTATGTTTTATTTCTATTTCATATTTTTTCTACACTTAATTTTACATACTAAGTTCATGTCTAAGAACAAGGTTATCATGATAAAATTTGTTGTTAGGTCCATGCAAATATGCAATTCGCCTCACTGAGTATTTAATAAAAAATCAAGTATTATTGTTTGGTCACTTCTCCTTGTCAATTAATTGATAATCATCTTGCTACCTATGGCACCATCAGTTACATTGAGAAATTGGACACATGGAGGACATTGAGAGGCAATTATATTCTCCACTGCCATGAATTTGCTCTTCTTGAACCTTTTTCAGCCTTCTAGATGCATTCGTTCATTTTCCATTTCTTTGTGATTTAGGGTGATGGAGAAAGTCTTAACGAGGTATATGACCGTTGTACTTCTTGTGTGGAAAGAATAGCTAAGAAGCACAAAGGTATGGCTTCTGTCACCATTTTGGCTTTTATAGAAGGCTCCTTATCAGCGATCTTTAAGGATAGTTCCATTGACAATGGGTTCTTATTATACTTCTCTATAAGCTCTTTTAGTAATAGATGGAATTTTTTGCAAAAGTAGTTCTGGTTGTTTATAAGACATTGTCAAGGCCGTACTTGGTTCATTTTAATTATTCTTACCCTATAATGTTAACACCCAATCTATCTTTGATCTGTGGCCAAAATTTTCTATTCTAAATCTCAAAAATTTTTGCCTCCACACTCGTGGTATGATAAAACGATACTCATGTGTTAGTACTCCAACCTTTTTGTGCCTCCCTTAATAAGTACAATGTTCTATTTACCTTTACAAAGAAGGCTTACGGTTTAGTTACTGTACAGGATTGTACTTAGTTGATATTTATATATGATTAATATTTCAGGTGAGAGGGTTATAGTCATTACGCACGGTGGAGTCTTGAGAGAACTCTACAAACGTGCTGCGCCAAACAGCAAATTCCCAAATGGTACTGTCTTGAACACATCCGTCAACGTGATACAAATATCAGAAAATGGTAAATGGAGCATCAAAATGTGGGGAGATATAAGCCATCTTCAAGACATAGATGTTATCAAGAGTACCATAGCTGAGGATAAGAACTTTTATGCAGTTTAGCCTAGCCATTTGTATTATTATTTACCAAAAAACTTGAAGCTGTGATGATAAATTAAGGGTGTGTTTGTTTGGGTGTATTTGTTTTTACTTGTAATTGTAATTACTTCACTGTAGCAAATCTGGTGTTTGTTTGAGTGTATTTGCAAATGTTGGATGTAATTGAGTTTACACACAGTGAGAATTTGGATGTAGTTGGTTTTACGCCTGTTGGATGTAATTGAGTTTACACACAGTGAGAATTTGGATGTAATTGGTTTTACGCCCGATTTGGGCGTAAAACCAACTATTTCACTGTAGCAAATCCATGAAAATCTTAAATAAGACAATTTAATATTATTAAATTTATATAATACAATGTATTTTGAAAATATTAAATAAGCTATTTAATGAAAATAGTTTTGTTTTTTAGGGTTATTTTCATACACACAAATTAATAAACATTATTAGACAAATCATCATTAAAAATAGATTTATTAACAAAACTTTGTTAACCAATTAAAATTTAATAACAATTACATCAATATAACTAACAATTAAAAATGAGAATAATATAACAATAATAAAGAGTTTATTATTTAAATTGATTAATATAATAATTACATTAAAAAATAATCTCCATTCCAAAAAAAAAAGTAAAAACAAAAAAAATGGGTATTTATAAAGGTGTTTAGGGTAATCACACCCTAAGTGGTCACATTTTTTAAATATATCAAACCAAACACCAAATTCTGCAGTACAGTAATTCCAGTTACATATAACCAAACATCAGATTTTGTAATTACTGTACTTCCAAATTCATGTACTTTCAATTACATTGTAATTGAAAATCTTCTGCATTTACAATTACGTCTAACCAAACGCTACCTAAGAGTCTTTCACTTCCGTCACTTTGTAACCCTCTTAAATTCAGAGTGAAAGGTACATAATTTGAAAACACTGCAATGTATCTGCATGCACAATTTGTTCAGTGAATAATGGCCAGTGACCTTTTTGAATTTAAATCTTGTTAAATTGTTGTTTCAGTGATCTTTAGAATATCTTCAAGAAGGACTTCCCTGGAATAAAAAAAAGAGAATGATCTATGATGGCAGGTTCAATTTTCTGAATTTTTTTTCACAAAAAGATTTTAAAATAATAAAGAAATATGTATAAATATAAATTTTAAAATATATGATTTTTAAGTAGTTTTTATTAATAGTGGTTAATAAATATGCCCCAATACTCCATCCCCATTTGTTTAAAAAAAAAAAAAAAACTTTTACCATTATATATAAATGTGATATATTTAAATGGCGCCATGCGTAGCCGCCCTCTCCGTTCACTTCTCTGCTTCGTTCCCTCTTTTTCTTCTTCTTCTCCTTCTTCTTCCTTTTCTTCTTCTCGGAAATCTCCCGCCTTCTCATGTCCAAACGTCTTCTCCCTCGCTTGAAAACCTCAGCAAAATCATCCCAATCCGACTCTCGAATACGAAACCTCGCCTTTTCTATTGTCCAAATCCTCAAGTCCCACGAAACCAACCCCAATTGGCCCCAAGCCCTCGAAGAAATATCCCCCGATGACGAAGATTTGGCTCCAATCATAGCGCTGATTCCCGACCCCGATGTGGCTCTTCGTTTCTTCTCCTGGGGTCACCGCCGCGCCTTCACCGGCTTCCCCGACTCCTTTGCTTACTCCGCTCTTCTCGAGGTCCTGTCCAAGTCCGGACGGTTTCCAGATATCGAATTTGTGCTGGAATTAATGAAAAATGAGAAAAAGGCGCCGGCTTGTGAAGCCTTGAGTGCTCTTCTTGCCTCTTATTCCACCTCGGGCTTGGAGGATAAGGCTATGAATGTGTATTCTTTGATGAGAACTCAGGGTGAGGGTTTTCCGAGTGTTGCGGATTGTAATTCTTTCTTACAGTTGCTTGTGAAAAGCCGGCGTTTTGATGTTGCCCGCGAGGTGTATGATGAAATGCTGAAGAGAGATGGTGGGGCCGATAATTATAGTACTTGTATAATGGTGAAGGGTTTGTGTGTGGAGGGGAGGATGGATGAGGCTAAGAATTTGATTGAGGATCGGTGGGGGATTGGTTGCGTCCCGAATGTTGTATTTTACAATACACTGATAGATGGATATTGCAAGAGTGGGGATATTAGGAAGGGATGTTTGCTGTTTAGAGGAGATGGAGTCCAAGGGGTTCTTTCCAACTTTGGTGTCTTATGGAGCTTTGATTAATGGGTTTTGCAAGAAACACAATCTTGAGAAAGTGAAGAAGATCTTAGCAAAAATGGAAGCACAAGGATTGCATCCGAATGTACAAATTTACAATACTCTTGTGGATGCGTGGTGTAAGAGTGGTTCATTAGTTGAGGCAAAAGCAGTTTTCAGACGAATGATTGGAAGTGATTGCCAACCGGATATTGTAACTTATAACACTTTGATTAGTGGACTTTCTAGAAATGGAAAAACTCAAGATGCCGAGCATTTTCTGAGGGAGGCCATTAGGAAAGGCTTGATTCCAAATGCACTTAGCTATACGCCCCTTATTCACAGGTATTGTGTTGATGGAGAGATTGGCCTAGCATCAAATTTAATTGTAGAAATGATGGAGAAAGGGCACAAGCCTGATCTGGTAACTTTTGGTGCACTAGTTCATGGGCTTGTGGTCAGAGGGGAGGTCCATGAGGCCTTGGTCATTAGAGAAAAGATAATGGAGAGAGGAGTGCTTCCAGATGCATGTATCTATAACATTTTGATAAGTGGTCTCTGCAAGAAAGGACTACTTCCATCTGCTAAGAAGTTGCTTGCTGAGATGCTTGACCAAAATATTCTCCCAGATGAATTTGTCTATGCTACACTCATGGATGGATTTATTAGAAATGGGAATCTTGATGAAGCGAAGAAGATCTTTGAGTTTTTGGGAGAGAAAGGCATTAGGCCAGGGGTTGTCTGTTATAATGCTATGATCAAAGGCTACTGTAAATTTGGAATGATGAATGATGCTATTTTGTGCTTCAATCGGATGAGGGTGGATGGATTATGCCCTGATAAGTTCACCTATACAACTGTTATGGATGGTTTTGTGAAGCTTGATGATCTAGATGGAGCTTTAAGGATTTTTGGTGACATGATGAAGTGTAGATGCAAACCAAATGAAGTTACTTACACTGCACTTATTAATGGGTTCTGTAAGTCAGGGAATTATGATAGGGCTGAACAAATCTTTGAAGAGATGCCTTCATGTGGACTTATTCCTAATGTTGTTACTTATAGCATTCTCATTGGTAGCTTTTGTAAAGAAAATATACTTGACAGGGCTGTTGCATATTTTGAAGAAATGTTGCTTAGGAAAATGTATCCCCAATAAGTGTACTTACCATTTCTTGATCGATGGCCTGTCAAATGGTGCATCAGTTATTGCTTCCACAGAGAAATATGATCTTCAACAAAATGATGAACCTACGGTTTTGGGTATCTTCAAGAGTATGATTTCTGATGGGTGGGATCATAAAACTGCTGCTTGTAACACTATTATTTTGTGCCTGTGCAAATATCGGATGGTTGAAAAGGGAATAGAGCTGAAAAATGAGATGGTCCTAAAGGGATGTGCACCGGATTCTCTAACATTTCTTTTCCTTCTCCATGGAATTTGTGAAGAAGGCAGATCAAATGAATGGAGAAACATTCTTTCTTTTAACTTTCCAAGAAATGAACTTGAGACCGCATTTAAGTATTCAAAGTTGCTGGATGTATACCTTAATCAAGGAATGAGTTCAGAGGCTTCATTGATAGTGCAATCACTGCTTGATCAAGGAATGCTTCTAGATATCTCAGCTGCTTGACAAGAGCAATGAGAACTGCTATTCTTCTGAGATGAATAATACTTGGCTTCAAGCAGAGATTTAGGAAGATATCAAGCAATTTGCAGGTAATATGTTAGTAGAGGGTTCTCTTGAGATAAGTAGAAAATGAGGTGAGCTTCTTTCTGCAAAGTCAACAAATGTGCTGGTTGTTTTAGTGACGAGTATTTGGCAATCATCCATATGTTTTGCTTACCCATCATGGGTTCCCAATATGACAGTAGTGCATGTTATATTGTCGTATAAATAGAAACTTCAAAACTAATTGAGGTTCTGCACAAAGATCAATGGTGAAGATTTTAAACCCTTCTTTGGTTTGTTATTTTTATTTGTGCAATGTAAATCCATTTTATCTTATAAATCAGCTTTTTCCATAATAGCTGTAGCATACTATGATTAGAAAAGTTCAAAGTTTGAACTCATTTCGAATTAGGTAGATGGACACCTTCGTGACTTCTGTAGATGTATTTTCTAGTGTTCTTCCATATTGCACATTTTATTATAGTAGTTTAACAAAGCGGATAAGTTACAATCTGTTGATTCATACAAAATATGAACTTGTACTTCTACTGCTGACTGCTTTTACTCTTCTTTAGGGGGGCACCGCACCTGCATATCCAACTGATGTCTACTGTACTCCAACTCCAGACAATTGTACTAGCAACGCTATAACAGTAACAAGTATATAGATGGTGAACTTATGCAGTTCAAGGGAACAAATGATAAGAAATTAATGTGCTGCACCAAGTGATAGGCAAGATGGTGGCATCGCTACCTGTACTAGTGATAGTGATTTTTCAATGCACTTCATGTGGATGCTGCCTGCGTGCGAATTTCATCCACTTCAAGTGAACTGCATTGAGTAAATCTTTTCTGGATATGCATTTAAAGCATAAGCCAAGCTAAAGCTTAGTTACAAAAAGAGAAGTAACTCAAGTGCCATGAATTGCAAGAATGATAGGAAACAGTGGGTGAGTCATCATATCAACTGTCCTATTTATGCTTTTATTTTTGGCCTCGAAATAATTTTAAATAGTGTTTCTTTGCCGACTAGCATGCACTGATTGGTCAATCTGAAGATGGTTATTTAATATTGTGCACAAAAATGCTTAGTTTTATGTGAAATACAGGTGCACATTTTACAGTGAGGTCAGAGTTATTCTTGGAACAAGAAAGTGGGGTCCCAAAACCTGCCTTTTCCATCACTTATTCTTCTTATTATCAAGGCAAGTGTCACCAAAAGCTGGAATTATAAATAAAGCAAGACCCTGAAATGAAATATTTGTTGGAGGAGAAGCCCTTGAAGAAATTTTCTTTTTCTTCAAATTGAAGGCAATGATATATTGAGTAATTATCTTCGAGTACGAAGAGGGCTTTGACTCCTATCAGCGCCAGGACCAGCAGGGACCGCACTTGGACACCTTAAACTCTTGTTGTTAGCCTCTCAGACCAAATCTGCAAGTTCTGAGCAGCATGTTTATTGTGGAAGTTATATCAGATTGAGAGCAGCAGAAGGTGGTATGCATCTAAAATCTGCTTTCCAAAATTATCGAATTTATATATTTTGGACGGTTGAAGAGAAGTTCTAACAAATTTCACTCTCTCAGATCCAAGTCAGGTGTGCAGCCACTGGGGATTGAAGGTTCTGTCAGAAGTACTGCAACGACCAAAATCTGAAATTCATTTAAGGTTTGGATAATTTATACATCTCTTTCCCTGACATTGACATATTCTATTTGCATATGAATTAATTTACCTCCCCAGAGGTCCAAAGTTGGGGACCATCTGCCTCAATGTGGTTGCCAGACAGTTCATGGATAGTGAGATTCCACCATGACACAATAAATGCTATAACTGTGACTTCACCCACTTTCCTATTGCTCTAGTGTCATTGAGTCCATGAAACACTAGACTATCAACCTATCCGATTGAATTAAAACATTTACTGAAATCAAGCACACATAAATTTCTGTTTCTGAAGACATCTTTATCATGACACATAATATCTCTGTGATGGTCAAATGCAACAGGTCAAGTGTGCTACAAGAGAATGGAGTGCAACAATCATGAAAGATTTTAGTGGTCAGCCCACCAAGAAACTCTGCCTTTTTTTTTTAAGTGGCCAAGAGAACACTAGATAATGTCTCCCTGCTAGTCTACATGCCACTGCTTTACAAATTTTGTGACTTCAATGAAATTATGAAATGCTAATTGAGGTTTAGTCATAGCACTAAAAAAGAAAGTGCCTGTGCTATTATGGTTTGTGTGGCTTTTTGGGTATATTTTTCTTTGTCTTTTCATTTGGCTTGGCAGTCAAACCCTGGACCGTTGGCCTCTCTCAATTTGTTTCTCTATTACTAGTGTTTCATATGATATGATGACATTGGTTTGCAAGTGTTTAATGTAAAATCAATGTGCATTTGGATGGGAACAACATCATTGCTATTGTCTTCATTTGCACCCGTTGTTACCTGTTTGTTTGTTTGTCTCAATGCATTGGGACCAGTGTTTTCATGCATTCCGGAATTGCCAAATGAACTGTCTTTTTTTTTTTTTTTTAATTCTAGGTGAAGGAACAGTAACATTTATCATGTATAAATAAAGTTTATGATGAAGTGCTTCTGAATCGATTCTTTAATAATTCAAAGAATTTTTATAATAAAATAATGATTGAATTACTCCGCTGATATGATGTTAATGTTTTTAAAATTTTAAAATTTTGAAAATTTGAAATTTTATTTCAAAACGATTTAAATAAAATTTTCAAACAAAGATATCAATTCTAAAACCGATCATTTAATGCATTCCTATCTTTTCTTGTGAAGGCCACGCGCCGATCGTAACGATTCCCGTTTCTCATAAACCGACCGAGAAACGCGCTGTCCAAAGGGAAACGATGGTGTCAAATTCCTGGTCCCATTTTCTGGGTGCGGGAACGTTCCCAATGATCCCGGTCCCCAACAAACGCTATCGCAGTAGCAGTAGCTCCCTCTCCTCTCATTCTCAGCCGAATCCTATCACCACCACGGTGACAATACCCCCCACCAATCCCCAGAAATATGACAAGCGACACACGCCCTTCAATGGCACCAGGGCGCGGTAACCTCACCGCCAATGCTCGCCCGCCTTTACTCCCCCTCTTAACTCCCTCGACGCCAACTCGGAAGCGAGAGCTAAGCCGAGAGCTCCACTGCAATGGTGTGATCTAGGGTTTGGGTTTCTAGGGTTTTGATCAATGGGGCTCTGCTACAGTGTTCATGCGAGCTTGGCCTCTCCGGATGAGGAATCTACACCTTCTCCTCATACGGCGGCTGCCCCGCCTGCTGCAATGGCGTCGCCTGCTGTGGCGGTAGAGGAGAAGGAGAGTAAGCCGTGGGCATCACCCTTCTTTCCATTTTATAGTCCCAGCCCTGCTCATAGTCTGTTCTCGAAGAAATCTCCTGCAGCTGGAGGTGGAGGAACGGCGACGGGGACGCCGAAGAGACTATTTAAAAGGCCGTTCCCGCCGCCTTCGCCGGCGAAGCATATTAGGGCAGTGTTGGCTAGACGGCATGGGGTGGTGAAGCCGAATGAAGCGTCGATCCCGGAGGATGGAGGGGAAGGTGGGGCAGTGAGGGGTTTGGATAAGAGTTTTGGGTTCTCGAAAGGGTTTGCTGGAAAGTATGAGCTTGGGCAAGAGGTGGGGAGGGGGCATTTTGGGTTTACGTGCGCTGCTACGTGCAAGAAAGGGGAGAACAAGGGACAGCAGGTTGCTGTGAAGGTCATTCCCAAGGCCAAGGTCTGGAAAAGATCTAGCTTTCTTCAATTGTCTTCTTGATGTTGAATTATTTTTTCCTTTTTCTCCTGAAAGAAAAGGGCTCATTTTTATGGAAAAAAAACAAAGCAATTCTAGACAAGAAACTGTTCTAACTAAATAGAGTAGGTTAAATACTTGAGGCTATTTGGAGTGGGTTTTAGTTTAGACTTTGAGGAAAGTTTAGACTTTGAGGAATTTCATATTGATAGGGATATTTTCCCTTTTTTCCTTGATGTTCTCAAGCCACATTTTGGTGGTATGCAGTTAGTGAAAGTCTGAACTTCCCAAGGGCTTTTCATTAGTGTAAAGTGCTACAGTTGACATGGTTCGAAGATTATGAGTGGCATCAATGCTCTGATGTCAAAATGGAAATTTTGAGGATTTCCTGAGACAAATAAGAACTGTTCCGTTGCTACTTCTGCAGTGGCTGGCTAATGGGATCTATGATTGATCAGGGGAGATCAAACACTATGACTATTTCAATGCATTCCTTAACGGGACCCCCCCCGCCGGCGCCCTTTTTTTGTTTATATTCTCATAGGAGCCTGCAGCGGTGAGAATGGGCTGTTTCCAAGTTTTAGATCGGCATAATGGAGTAAATTGGCCTTGAAAAGTTGTGTCATATGATACAAGGCACTGTTTGGGTTATCAGTAGTTTTGCTCCTTTTTTAGATAGGTGTCTCTCGCTCTTAATTTCAGAAATCCCTTGATTTTGCTTGGTTAACTTTTTGTGAATTTTTTTAACTCCCTCTGATTACTGAATCTATTTCAGCCATAGTTTGGGTTCTTTGATTTGTCTTATTTATTATTATTATTATTATTATTATTATTAAACGGCTTGTGCATATTTATCCAATTGGGGTATTGATGGAAAAGAAATGCATACAGAGATCAATGGATTTTAAATATTCTGACACTGAAAGTAGATTGTACGAGGCCAGAATGAAAAATAGGGAAATAATCATTAGGTGGTTTCCTGTTTGCTAGTGTATAGAATACTCTCTTGTCTCTTATTAACAGTGCGCGAGGACATGTTTGTGATTTTTGGTGTTGATAGGTGGGCTATGTTACCAATGTTATTGTATTGATTTTCACATATTCAGACTTGTCTGAGTTATGTCAACAATTTATGCCTGGATTTGGGAAGTAGCAGAAAGGGAATTAGATGATGACGGCATTATAGGACATAGACTGACCCGTCAAACTTACAAACTAGTTCAACTTATCTACTACACAACTAAATAAATATTTATTTACATGATACGGGGTTCAAGAGTGAATGAACCACTCATAAGCTGAGATGCCCGACTTGTCCCAGTCATTCTTAAATGAACAAGTTACTGTCTTGTTGGTAACCTATTACCTATGTGCTATGATTATCTTAGCCATGTATTTAAAATTAATCTGACTATCTTTTATTTTTTTTCCCCTGTATTGTAACCATTTTCTTCTTTTTTCTTTTGTACTATGCCAGATGACTACACCAATAGCAATTGAAGATGTTAGGAGAGAAGTGAAGATTTTAAGAGCTTTGACAGGACACAGCAACCTGGTCAAGTTCTATGATTCATATGAAGATAATGAAAATGTTTATATTATAATGGAGTAAGCTTCTTTGTTCATTAGCTTCTCTCGTCAATGCTCCTATGATCATATTTCCTTATTTGATGCTCTAACCTTAAGGGTTTTATTCATCTGGTATGGCATGGACATTTGCAGAAGTTCCATAAATTTAAAATACATCTTCTACTTAGATTCCAACCTGAATGAATTGCCTAGTTTCTTTTGGTTAGATACTTATAGTTCAACCTCTTGTTGCCATTGTGGTGTAATGAGTGGTTAGCGGCTAGATAGCAAGCTGAAATAGAAGTCCTTGGAGAGCTTATTATATTGCAATAGTACATGCTGTAATATTACTCTAAGCTTATCTTTGGTAAATTTTGTTGATCTGATGTATATCTACCTCCTTTTTCAGATTGTGCGAGGGAGGGGAACTTCTAGATAGAATTCTTTCGAGGTAATTTGTTTTACCAAATTGCTCGTGCATTTTTACTTTTCACTTACAGAATAATTCCGGTCCTTTTGTAAGGGCAGACCATTTATATACATGTTTAATTCTTGAACAGGGGTGGCAAATACTCTGAAGATGATGCAAAGGCAGTCATGGTACAGATTTTGAATGTGGTTGCATTCTGTCACCTTCAAGGAGTGGTCCACCGGGATCTCAAACCAGAGGTTTTATCTGCCTTCTGCAAAGTGATATATACTTGCATGTTTATATTCCTAAACTTGCATGTCATTTTGTTTGTCCATTAGCCCTTTCCAAGTGATGATTGACTTAGGAGGCTATATAAATCAATGTTGATTTTAGATCTACTTTTATCTGCATGATTGTTTTCTATTCAGATAGCCTTAGCATTATTTTTGTTGTATAATTGCAGACTACACTTTATATTTACAGGTTATTTTGTTAGATTGAAGGAGTAAATTTATATTTTGGGATTTTTATTTTTTTTTATCTCGATCACCTTTTTAACTGAGTTGATTCACTGAATGTTCTTTCACTATTTTATTTCTCATTGTTTTTATGTACAAAATTTGTTATTTCAGATGTATATGGGACTGGTTTTTTTTTTCTTCTTTTTTTTTAAAAATGAACTAAACTCATTGTTCCACATATAATTATTGTTCTATTTATCTTAATTATTCCAAAACTGTTTGTATTTCTTTTCAGAATTTCCTTTTCACTTCCAAGGATGAAAACTCCCAATTAAAGGCTATAGACTTTGGCTTATCTGATTTTGTCAAGCCAGGTTTGTTGGAACTGGGCAAGACTGAGCTAGAGGTGTTTTGTTACATATATCTTATTATAGGTGCCAGCGGCATCTTAGATTAGCTTCAATTGTTCTCTTGGGTGTGCAGATGAAAGGCTTAATGACATTGTAGGAAGTGCATATTATGTTGCTCCAGAAGTCCTGCATAGGTCTTACACTACAGAGGCTGATGTATGGAGTATTGGTGTCATCGCGTACATTCTTCTATGCGGGAGTCGACCATTTTGGGCTCGAACTGAGTCTGGTATCTTCAGAGCAGTCTTGAAAGCGGATCCAAGTTTTAGTGAACCTCCTTGGCCTTCTTTGTCTTCTGAAGCAAAAGATTTTGTGAAGCGTTTGTTGAGTAAAGATCCACGTAGAAGAATGACTGCTGCTCAAGCTTTGAGTAAGTGCTGCTGAAATTTTAAAGCTTCCTGGTTTTGCATTAATTATTATAATGATCGAGAACTCTGTTCACAGGCCATCCTTGGTTTAGAAATTATGCTGACACGGCAGTACCCCTGGATATTCTAATATTTCGAATGATTAAAGCTTATTTACGTTCATCCTCTCTGAGAAAATCTGCTTTGAGGGTATGTATCTTAGATTTTCATATAATCGATTATTTTAGAAGGTTTTTTTTTTTTTTTTTTTTTGCTATTTGTATCTTGCTCATCTGCGTGCACTTATTTATCTTTATTTTATGTATGGGGTAGGCACTCTCCAAAACATTGACCATGGATGAACTTTTTTATCTTAAAGCGCAATTTGATCTCTTGGAGCCAAATAAAAATGGGTGCATAACTCTTGAGAATGTCAAGATGGTCGGTTAGCTTCACTAATTTAGTTTTAGATGGAGAGTTGGTTTCTTTGCTATGATACTAGACTATTGATACTGAAGATTATTGTTTTTATGTTCCTCACCAGGCTTTGTTAAAAAAGGCAACCGATGCAATGAAGGAATCTCGTGTTCATGATCTTATTGTCTCGGTATTGACTATTTTTATCAATAACTTTTGTTATTTGTAAGAGTTTAGATTGTTTTATTATTTTGATTATGTTACAAGTTCCTGTATGTATATTGCCAGCTGAGTGCTCTTCAATACAGAAGGATGGATTTTGATGAGTTCTGTGCAGCAGCATTAAGTGTGCATCAACTCGAAGGCCTTGATAGATGGGAGCAACATGCTCGGTGTGCTTACGAGCTCTTTGAGAAGGATGGGAACCGGGCCATTGTCATTGAGGAGCTTGCTTCAGTAAGTTCTTTAAACGCAAAAACTAGTTTAATTTCTGCTCTACCATTATTACTATACCATAATAATTTATTTATATTGTCATGTCCTCATGGAACGTGAATCCCCATTATATAAATATAGATACATATTCTAACACATGCTCTTTTGCAATTTGAGGAACTTGGCCTTGGCCCTAATTTGCCAGTGCATGCTGTTCTCCATGATTGGATAAGGCACACTGATGGGAAATTGAGCTTCCTTGGATTTGTAAAGTTATTACACGGAGTATCAAGCCGATCCCTTGCAAAAGCACACTAGCTGTCTTTGTTAGATTTACTTGTACAACCTTAGTTGAAGATGGATGATCAAGTCTCCTCATTTGGCCACGTTCTGATTGGGGGCTGCTGGTGTTAAAAATGAAACAGCTTTCCTGTACACAATGTGATTTGTTTTCCTCACTTTGTCACCAGATCGGTCGCACCAGGACTTGGGAGTGTTATGAATTCTTGGATGAGTAATTTAGGGAGGGACATTAGTTTCGATTTCTGTAATTTATCTCCTTGTCATTGATTTCTATGATGCATTGCATATGATTTTATAGTGTGAACGGTCTGCATGGAGTCTAGGGTTCTTACATGTATCTGAACAAGCAACATTGTATCAGTGGCACTGCAGTCTTCTGACCTAAGGGATTTGACACTACAGTATACTCTCTTTCACTGTATTTGATGTTAATTGTTGGATAATGTTGAGATAGGAATGTTGTTTGAGTGTTTTAATACTTAAAAAAAAAGAAAAGAAAAGTTGTTCCAGTGGTTCTGTGCTTTGGTTTCTTGACCCAGTGCTCAACCGGAAAAGAATGGTTAAATCATTTGTCAGTTCCAGTTTTCATACAAGGTACCTGGAATGAAACAGTACAAATATGACTACTTAACATGCAGTTATCAGGAATCAACCCTAGCAGTGTCTTGTTGTGTACTGTGTCACTGGCTGACTGCAATTAGAGACCTACGAGAAAGCTGATAACATCTGAATATCTGCTTGTAAGGCTGGAATATTGATTCATAATAGTTGTCATGGATACCCACAATACAAACTTTGCAGTGAAACAGAACAGACCATCTCCTTTTCAAAATTTATAATAATGGAAATAATAATAACAATTAATAATTAAGTTCGTACATTAAATAGCTTTAGAAAAATTGAAAGGAGACCCCAATACTTACAATAATGATAATAATAAAATACAATAAAAAAGGTCGTTTAGTACATCAGAAAATCAAAAAGAAGCCGTCCCTGATGATATTCATAAATGAACAATAACACATGCTTTGATGTTCTCAACCTCAAGCGTCAGTTCACTTAAGCAAAACAGCATCCACCCCACCACCACCACCACCACCACCACCACCTTCTTCCGGCATTATCATCCCCACAGCACTCACTCGCCGGTCCATGATTTCAGATTATGGCCATCACGTGTTATTGGTGAAATATGAAGCGCATCATCAGCCACAAAGAAACTAGCCTCGTTTTTCAGAAAGTAAGAATACAGCTACTTCCACAGGTTGCACAGTTACCGCACACTCCGCGTTCAAGAAGCAAGGTCCTGAGGAAGAAAAAAGGAAGAGTCTTTTACTCATCCTGAAATTAAAATGTATTAGAATGCTTCATCTAATATAGCAGCATGGATGCATGTAACCTTTTGGAGGCGGGCATGAGCATTCAGAGCTTCAAGAATACTGTCAACCCACCTGTCAACATTAATTTTCTAGCGTGTCAAACAGATTGCCAAATAAATAAGGATTCTAAATTCATCAAAGCATAGATCACTATCGGGATCAGAAAATTTTTATTAAAACTGGGCATTCATCGGTACCAAAACTTTTAGATAGTTTGAGCAATACTAATCAAGAAGGGAGTCTTAATATCTAAACGGCTGAATGGAGGTAAGTCAATCATCAAATCAATAGAATGAGCTACATTGCAAATTTGGGTTGTGTAATTGTCTTTTCTATTTACTCTCTTATTCCTATCAACATGGCTCTATGGACGAAAACTAAGAAGAACTAAAAGATCAAAAGCACAAAGTTTTTAGAAAAATCTACCATCAAATAATATACAGTTACCAGTTCAGTCCATATAGTCAACTTTACTAGAGCACAATCAAAGCCAGAATGAAAATATACTGGAATTTAATCCCAACTCACGAACACAAAAATATATAAACTTCACACGGTATAATCAACAACATAAAAAAGCAAAAAAATTAAAACTGTGTGATGTACCCTTCAAGACCAGGGTTTGCTGGATAGTATACATTCTTCAGACCAAATTTCTTTGCAGCTACAGCAGTCGTCTCACCAATGCAAGCAACAGAATTATCCCAATTGCCTAGATTTGATATAAGGTTAATCCAAGCACTGATCAAGGAAAAACGTTTATTAGAAACATTGCATACAATCAGCAGTCCATCAAGCATACAAAGTGCTCCCAGGGTAAGATGGCAACAAGACTGGCAAAGCTGAATTACTAATAAACCGACAGCAAACTAGTAATTTTTGACGGATAATGACAACCAGACAGATAAATGAACAGAAATAGATATCTTTGAAGAACATACAACATATAAAATTATATTTAACAATCATTGCAGGGCTACAAGAGGCATTTATTATTTACCGGATTGCAGAAGGAGAAGCTACAGCAACAACTGGAGTGGAAAGGGCTTGCTTAAGAACCATTGTATCTACCTCTTGAACAGCTACCTAAACAGGAAAACAAAATAGAAATAGGCACCATTACACAAGAGGAGTCTCTGTCACTTCATCCTTTCAAGCTAAAATGAGTTACCTAGGAACAAATTTAACCAACATGCATTACTTCTATGTCCATACTCATCTTATAAGTTAAAATGTTCTGATGAAAGGGAAGGTCATCATGCAGATTATTCTTGTGAGAAAACTCCAGATACAGGTATAAAACAAGGCTTAACAACAAAATGTGTATATTCACAAATTTGTTCAGCCAATAGCTCTAGAACATTCATCAGCAAGGCATGGGATCAATCTTGAATGTATCAATAGAGCGACTCATATATGAACATCAAGTACATCCCATATGAATAGCAGGTAAAAAAAAAAACATAGCAACTGAGCTTATACCATGAAAAGAATTACTCTTATAAACAATGAGTAAAGATTTACAGTATTATATGTATTCAGCCTTGTGACATGGAATCCCCGATCCGACAAACCTTGCTCTGCAAAAAGAATCAAAAGGAAGGCCTCTTAGTAAACAAAATTTGGACAAACTAAGATTAAAATGGACCAACCAGCAGCCTAAAACTTGGCTAGTCAAACAAATCTCAATTGATGCAAATCTTCCTTGCATGAAATTCTATAAGTCAACATGCAGCCTAGCAGTTGGTTTCTGAAAAACATTTCATGGATACATTAAAAATTATTTACACATCTAGAAAGCATGGAAATGTTATTCTGTGTAAGGAAATACTAAAGCCAATCATTAGTTTGACATAAACAGTCATTTGAGACAGACACAATAGTCTAAGTCACATAGTCAACAAAAGCGGACTTAGTTAAACCGGCACTGTCATCATGAATAATTGGTGAAAAAGGATTCACTATGCCAGCAGCAAATGGTTAAGCTTAAGATTATAATAATGGAACTGATGCTTGGGATGAAAAAAAAAATCTTCGAATCAATATGATAACACCAACATATAGATATACCCATTATAGTTCCCCTCTTTCTTGGATGCAAGGTTGAAGAGATATAGACAAAAATATCTGAAGATAAAGAAAAATTAACTAGAAAGAGAAGACAGCATCCAAGGTATTGAATGCAAAAGGATAAATCAAAAGGTGTAGAAAAATAAAATACCTATATATGCCAATAACAAACAAACACTCACCTATATCACCTCCTGCCTTGACAGAGGATGGATATAAAACAGAACAGCTTTTGCTTCCAAGTTTCGGAAGTTCTGATGCTAATACCTTTCCTGTTGCTGAATGGAGCCAAATATTCAGTATTAAGAGCAGACAACAGATTCTTTGTGCCAAGTAAATGGAGTTAATGGACAACCATTATTCTACCCCAAAAACTTTCCAATAACCAAAAGAATGGCGATCTTCACTAGTTTAATTGCATATCACTTTAACATCCTTGGTATAACAGATATGTTGAATTGACAAAACATATTGAATACCAATGGCATACTCTTTATAACTCTTTATACCTAGAAAAATACAATACGCATATTTAGTCTCAGCCAATACACCGACGATAATGTACAGCAACTGAATCATTAATAAGTTTATGCCCCTAATTCTGCCACATCTTATTTCTCGATGAATATGTGCATGCATATTATTGAAGTAAGGTCAGTTACTATATTGAGATTGGTGAGACAATTTATTTCGTTAAAGACCCATATCCGCTGTCCCTCATGGACAGAAGACTAACATTTCAATAAAAATGGAGATTGTCTATCAAGACTTTTTAAAATACTGAAACTTTGACAGAACACAAACAAATATGAAAAGGGAACACTCACGCTCAAGGAAAATGACAATTGCTAGATAAAAGAAATGATCACATCTTTATTGTGGTAAGAAAAGGCTAAAAACTATTACTCCAAATTTTTGTTTTAGCAAGATGAGGTCAATCTGAGCATTTCCTAGAGAATACACTACTACATTCTAATGTAAAAGGGATGACAACAACCAAAATTGGTCCAAGTACCACAATGTTAAGAAGAAACTTTCTAATTGCTACAGATATACCTTATCTTTACACTCATCACAGAATTGACGCTTGTCCAAAAACAGTAAGTTGGAATGAAACTATGCGTGCTTTCAGCATATTGCATACCTTTGGATGGAGTAAAAGCAATCTCGAGATACTGATTAAGTGACTGCAATATATCATGAAATATACTTGCTGTACCAGCTCCAACAACTCCTAGTTGCACTTTCGGAGTTCCCGCATCCCTGAGTTGTCACATCTGATTATCTCCTTCATTTTACATAGTATGCATTGTGTGCATTCAAGCTTCTTATACAAGTTGGAAAAAATTTGACATGGAGTAATAAAATAATACAATTGCATAGTAAGTGCTCAAATGTCTCAGAGACCAATATAACACAAACTAACTTGGAAGAAGATAAAATATGGAATGTTTTTTAAAGAAGGATTAGTAACTGTATCTTGTAATTTTCAAACTAAATATTCTTAAATCTAATAACATTAATAAATTATACCAAAAGCATGAATCAAAACCATGACACATGTCATTTATACTGTAATTATTTACAGGAACCATTAGAAATCATTTATGAGTAAAAATTTAGGATATGGTCATAATAGTTAAATTATATATAGAGAGTATTATGTTAATAAATAAAATCAAAGATTTCTTTCAAGATTGACATTATTCCTGATCAATCCGAATAAAATTGAATTGATTAATATATACCACCGCAATGTAATCATCATCTCATATGCCGATTATGATAAACAAGAATATCAATATCACTAGGTAAATTGTGAAATATAAATTTGAAAATGCGAGCACTTACTTCCATGCTTCAAGGAAAACAGTAGCAGCTTCTGGAGAAGTTATCACAATCCAATCAAATGTACTTTCTAACAATAAGAAAAGAGATTTATCATGAAATTCATTCAAATATTACCTTAAATATTGCATGATGTGCAGAAAGAAAAAATGGAGAAGTGTGCTCTAACTAAATTCATAATCTCAGTCAGAGGATAAACAGTTGATGGCAATTCTTAGGTAGATATTCAAAATGGATCACAAGACAGCTCCCTGCCCCAATGGTCTATTTAGCACCTAGATAGCAAACAATCATGAATAGATGGCCAGCATTCCTTGAAAGAACACAACATCAAATAATTTAAACTACAGCAAGGGCAGGTAACAGAAATAGGCAATGGGTGATACGCCGAGAAAAAATATATCATAGAAATCAGTCAAGAAACAAACAGATAAGGAATTGTCAGAATTCCAAATTCAAGTTGGGTATGCAGGGTGTCAGGGCTGACAATCACAACTGAATTCCAGGTACATAAGCCATTACTAACACAAACTTACACCCCCCCCCCCCCCCAATCCCAGAACCTATGACATTAAAACCCACATGCATGTACAACCTTAATTATAAGGGAAACATGAATAACCAAAGTTAGCCAAACAACCAGAACGGCAACCACAAAAAATAGAAGTACAATAAGAGCATAATCTTGCCACTTACCACGTAACAAAGCAGAAAGCTTATCTGTATCAGGTCCTGGGGCATGCTTAATGAGAGGAACCTCCAAGCAGTTGACATTATGCTTTGCCTACACACCAAATAGACGTATGAGAAGGTGTCATCTAATTGTTATATGCGCACAACTCCGCAAAGAATTGGAATTGCATGACGAAGCTATGTTCTGCATGTGATTGGTGCAATCAGGCATAGGGGTTTCAGATTAGAGAAAATAACATCTCATGCAGCAGTGGCTGCTTTTGTCTTGCCCCCATTAAATTGTTTCCTACTCAGCCTACTACTTCGTACACAAAGAAAAAGGGGTACAGAAGGAAGCACATATTAAGTTGTCTAAGTGAATATCCTTCAGAAGGAGTAGACTGAACAAAAGAAGATTTGAAAAACATACAGGACAAAATGAGACACGGTTTACCAAATTGCTTGCTTATCAAGATTAAAAAAAGTTACAGATTATAAAAGAATCAAGGAACAGGGTATATGATCACATAATAACCACAAGTAAAAAGATAAAATCTTGAATAAAATGCGTCGGCGAGTATCAGGTACAAAAATTCTTAGGACCCAAAAAAAAAGCATTCATAAACCCTATTTTATCAATATTCACCAAATTGGAAGCAGAAAAGATGCAGAGAAGTTAGAGTAGCAACCAAAGAAGCGCGAAAAGATAGCAGCACAATCCCAACTCTGGTTTTTCTCAAACAAACAATGACTACTTCGAGAAAAGCAAGAATCCCGCAAAGAATCAAAGCAATGGAAACCACACCTCCAAAGAAAGAACCCATTTCACAGAACATTGATGCAAAAGCAGCAAAACATACAATTTATAAAAAAAAAATCTTGAAATTCCAGTAGAAGAGAGCAAGAAATAGAGAACCAGGGCATCGATGAGCTTGGCATTCTTGCCTTTCTCCCTAGTGACCACGACCTCAGGCTTTTGAGAAGTAGTGCTAAAGCAAGCTTGAGGCTTACCAGAAGAAACGAGGGATCTAGTACTCGTGTGTTTAGAAGAAGAAGAAGAAGAAGAGAGAACGAGAGAAGGTAGGGATTGAATGGAGATGGAGAACATCGTCAGCACCATCTCTCAATACCAAAGCAAAGGTTCAAATAAAGCCTTTCCTTTATTTATAATTTATCATTATTATAAATAATATTAAGCACCATTTATATTATAAAGGATAAATGGAAGTAATTTGGCATTAATTATGCACCTGGAACAATAATAATAATAATAATAATAATAATAATAATAATACTCGGCATAATTTCTTTTTTAAGTTGACTTATAATAATTTGTTAATGTTTGCATTGCTTTGAAGGAGTGTGAACATATCTTCTCTTCTGATAGAGTTCCTGTGGCCCTGCTTCTTTGTGATCAGATTTTATAAATAACAAGTGCATCAAATGAGGTGGAAATCAAATAATTTCAAACATTTCATGCGAGAAATCAAAATATGTACATATATATAGAATGAAGCCAGGAATTTCAGAAGATAAAAAGTAAATGCTACGCAATTTGATGATCCCTGCAATGTCTCAATTACACTGATTAACATCACATTCACAAACAAAAGAACAATTAAAAATAAAGGCTGGGTTTACATTTCCAAACACCGCATTAATAGCTATAACATCCTACTCACACACAATAGAATAATTTCTAGCCAAAATTTATGGCAATGCCTGCAATCTCCCCGGGGCAAAAGAATGGCTGGGTGTACATGGCCAAACACCACACTAACAGAACAAATAGCATGATTCAATCAAGCAATCCAATTTTCTTTAGGGTGACTAGTCAAAATTTATAGAAATAAGACAAAATCTCAGACAGGAGACACAATCAGTCTACTAAAGGTTTTTTTTTTTGTTTTACATTTCCAGACAGTGGATGGATTGGTGGCTTAATTACCTAGACCGTCTACAGTTTATCATCGCTCGCTACAACTAAGCCGGTTACGGTAATTCCCTTTCAGCTCACTTGCTGTTGGCTTCCGTAGAAGGAATATCCCCCGTACGCAGCAGCATACATGCCGGGATCCTGAGGTGGCATGGCATAACCATAGCCATTGTAAACATGCCCTCCATAGTACATGCCATTCCACTGATTGTTATAATCAGCCCTAAACTGTTCCACATAATATAAAGACAAAGTGTGAGTGTGTAAAAATAAACAAAAGGAATTAGTCTCCACGCATTTTGTTTACTTACTTTCGGTACACAAAAGAAATCTACATGGCCCAAGTTTCAAGTGAAGCTACAATTGCAGGTTAACTTATTGTGTTTCAAATTTTTCAGTATTTTGAACTTTAAATACCTGCTTGTTTGCCGGACTGCGACCCCATGAAAGGCGAACAGTCTGCTTTCCAAGGACCTTTCCATGTAAACCCTGCAATGCCTCCTCAGCATTGTTTCTGACACATGAAACAGGGCAGAGATTATATTAAAACAAACTCAGTAGGAAATGGCAATCAAATGCAGGGTTATTCAGACGGATGTGTTGTGAGGTGTATTGCACAATTACAGAGCATTAAATAGGGAATACCTGTGGACAAATTGCACAAAACCACATTGTTTCCCAACCGGGATTTTGACAGAAGAAATCTCGCCATATTGAGAAAAGGCCTGCTTAAGATCATCTTCACTGACATCAGGGTCAAGACCCCCGACAAACACCTAGGCCAAGCATTGGATCATTGCTTTAATTATATAACTGTACTAAAATACCAAAAGAACAGGAAACACTGTGCTTACTGTAGTATTGGTTGTATCTCCCTCTGACTGGGAACCTTGCGAAGGTGCAGCATTGGAACTAAAACCACCTAGAAAAAAAATGACAAAAGGAACACAAACAAGCTTAAATCCCAATCTTTCCCCACAAAATGTTCTTATAATACTTCAATCACCAGAATCCAAGCACCAAATACAAAAGGAAAATGAACAATTAGTATGATAACCAGCAAGTTATAATGTCCTAATTATTAGACCAATATTCTCCAAAATAGGAAGTAAAACAAATTAATAATTTCTTTTACTGAAGAAACAATATAAACAAAGCCCTTTGATAACCAGGCACTGCATTATCTGTCTAACATTATATTTAGTTGTACAAAGAAAATGACAACATTCATCAAGTGTGGTTCATAATAAAAGTATCAAAAAGTCAATAATAAATGTGTCAAAAAGAATTTGCTCACTTAAGAACATGTCGATGGTTCAGATTTAGGCACTTCAAAGCAATTCGGATAATGACTCTGGTGAGGACAAATTTACATTAAATCTTCTTGGAAGAACATTACAAAGATTAGCCAATCAAGAAAAGTTTGTTCAAACTCCAACCTAATCACATTCCACATTCAGATCAAACATTTAGCATAGGTTTCCATCCTAACTAGTAAATACAACATAAAATCGTGCATCAAGCACAAGAAAATTATTGGTGGCATTAGCTCCTTCCCTATTCATATAGTACAGTCAGTCAATGATAATTAGGAATAAGAAAAATATGGATCAGATATCAATACAACATTCACCCATTTAATAAAAAATTAATGAAGCAAGTCATCCTGCAACATCAAATGAACCGCCCTCTTAATTGATACATAAATCATATGAATTAATAATTATCAGACACCTTCTAACAATTTATAATAAAAACATTCTACAGTCAGTTGAGATGGAACTTTGTTTGCTAGAGTAGATGATCAAGGAAATGAGCTCATTCTAATCTATTACAACCTATTACATGATATATGTTGGATACCCACACCACCCGGTGTCTTATACATTAGACTGTGCATAATTTCATGGTGGTTTAAAACCTAGGAGGAATATATATGGCCAAAAAGAACATGAAAAGGAAAATTCCGGGGTGCATATAATAATTCATATGAATGTTAGCATGTGCATATGCAAGCACGTTTAGATTTACACGCCCTGAACCTATTTCGTGAGAACAGCCCTGTCAAGACAAACTAATACAAAATTTCTTGTCATTACATTGAAAAAATTAGACAACTAAGAACAATTTATCCCTACTCCAACCTAACCCAATAACTCACATATATGAAACATCTAGCACAGGCTTCTGAGACCGCTGGCCAAGGCTTGTCCAATTTGTACCAAGAAATACAATTAATTCCAAGGCAAACAACCTGATCATCACTATTCCTGAACTAGTAAGTTAAACCATTGTTTTGCTAGAGTTGATTGGTTCAGCAAATGAACGTAACTTATCCCAAATTTCTCCATTCAAAGCACTAAACAAATAGCATAGTCAATGGACCACCAGTTGGTACCATACAGACTAAATATTTTATTATTACATGAAAGATGATTTAAAGCTCACGAGTGAAACCTTGCTATAGTACTAAACAGAGTGCTGAAACAAAGAATCTGAAGCACATCAAGTTGAAAATGGATGTTAAAAATTATAGTCAATCAGGTGACGGCAGAATATGCATAAATACTAAAATCACATACAAACAACTCATATTAGAAAGGTCCAAGTTGCAAATGTTAAAGCTAGCATCAGCACTGAAGAAAAGATTAAAAAATAAATAAATATATGGAACTCTTAACATGAAAATAGGTAAAGTGAACTTTATAAATAAGTCCACAAGATATTCCATGTGGTTTACTTGACCATCAAAATAGAAAATAGAAGGGAAAAAACCATGGCTAGTAATATTTATTTGAACATATGCTTCTTTACTTAACAATCAGTATCAACATATATAAAGGGTTTTTAATAAATGTTCCCACATTCCTAAACCATCATTTGGAGACATGGAAGAAGCTTCTTTACGAAACTAGCTAAATTCATAGAACATGTCACAGTATGAAGCATAAAAAATAGAAAACAATAGAACAAAACAACCAATCTATAGTAATTTAGACCTTGCCAGCAAGAATGAAAAATAAGCCATCCCAGTTCCTTGAGGGAGTGGACAAGTAGGTAGTATAGAGTAACAAAAAGAAGAAAACAATCATCCAAAAGAAACTAAGATCTTGAAGTGGTGGAATATGTCTAGACGAAATGCTCCAAGCATGCTTGCATGAAAAGAGGTTCAATCACCACACAACCTAATCCAAGCCAAGGCAAGTAAGAGGATTACAAAAACCTAGTTAGGCTTTTCTTCAAATGTTATGAAGTGCTGGTTCGGTTTGCAATGGGAATATATGGCTCGAACTGGCATCAAATCAAGATAACTCGCATGGTCACAGGCCTAGGACTAGTCTCTCTGATATTGGAGGTCTTGGACAGTTGGACTAGACCTAACTTGCATAGAAGAGATAGTATTAACTTGGACATAGACTAATTTGTGCATCATAAATTTTCCAAATATATAATAGTAGATAACAGGCTTCAGCAAGATTTATACATATGTATATAAATACCAACAATATCCTTGCTCAAAAGACTTTAAAACAAACAACACTGGAGAGCATCTAAAGTTTGGATGCCAACTAGGTAGATGTTGAAAAATCTCCTTATGCATGATTCTTGTGAAAATATGGAATATTTTAACTATTGGCTTCATGATGCAAACAATGACAACTCCCACAAGGATCTAGGATTATAACCTTGAAGTCTATTGTCATGCACAAATTATCAAAGGACAGTTACATTTTACTCACTATAAAGGGAAGGAAAAAATAGTGAACAACAACAAATAAATATCATATTTTGATTCAGTAAGAAAACAACCAATAGCTAGCAATGAATCAAACAGGCTGCAGTACCTATTCTGTTCAAAATTGTTAGCATTAGCTGAGGAATATAAAACTAAACTGAAAGCGTCAGCAACTCTTAATAGGAATACGCTGAAGTCAGGGGAAAGAATTACAGACCAGAGGATTTCCTAGGTGTTGCAGCACCAATTCGCATGGGCCTACTTGAGCAGTATACACCATTCATTTCAGTCATAGCACGCGTTTTTTCTTCATCATCACCAAATCTCACAAACCCATAACCTTTTGAACGGCCAGTATTTGCATCAATAACAACTTTGGCACCTTTCACTGAGGAATATCTACTGCCAAACGTTTCTTGCAACATGGTATCAGTAACATCAGAAGCTAGATCACCAACAAAAATAGAATGATCAGAAGCGGCATCTGAACGCCTATCACCCATGCTAAATGTAGCCCAATTTAAACGGAAAGGCTGATCTGTGCTAGGCATAGCAGCACCATTCAAAGTATGAAGAACTTTTTCGGCCATTGCATGTGATACGAACTCCACAAATCCATATCCCTCTGACTGTCCAGTCTGCTTATTTCGAATAACTTTAATATTGACAACCTGCAATAATATTGTGACATTATCAAGATGATGACCAAAGATGAAACGAGAAAATGTAGATTCAATTGGTTCATCACCATTCATCATCCTATGGCATAAACTAAATAGGAAGCAAAAAGCAAAAAGAAGCTTTGGATAAGGGTTTCAAAGAAATGATGTCAACTCGATCACCTATCAGCTTAATCAAAATCACTATGAACTTGTGAAAGGACACCAAATCATGGCCAAGGAAACATAGTAAGAGAAAGTTAACTTCAGGTGAGTGAAAGGTCACAGAATCATCTGTAAGCTCCAGATAATATACTCATGGACAGCCTGTCTAGCATGGACAGGAACACTGGAAGGGTGATAAAATAACAACTGTCAGCACAATCGTAATTTCTGTTGCATAAAAAATTCCCAGAGTCTTCAAACAATAAAATCAAATGCAAAGAATCATAAGGGAACATAATAACTTTAATTTAGCTACTTCTCTAGAGAAAGAACCAAGCTGACCAGTCATCTATAATGATTATTGACATTGTGTAAAGAAAGTATTCCATCCGACCTTTGGATAAGCTTCATTCACAACTTAGGTATATAGCCTTTGTATAACTAATTCATACTTTTATCAATTGATTTTCACTAGAAACAGCATCGTATCATTTTCTCAAGAAGTGTGAACATGTGAGCATGTAGAACTACATACTCATGCATATAGTACAGATGAATACTCAAATGAGGCTAATGACACATATATGTATAACTAGAAAATAATAGAGGAAAATAAAGGAAATCTAGAAATTAAGAATTAGCATTGCGTCAAATGAGAAAAGCAATGATGATACATAGATTTACTTGCATATACATATTTATGAACGATCATATATATTGCATAGGTGGAGGTACTACTTGAAAGCCATAAATTGAATGCTAAGAATCCAGAGGAGGAAAAGGTGACTTTACCTCATTATGTGGCATTTACATTTCTAACAATAGGAATTTTGAAATGCAACCACAGGTTAAAATGTAAGCTCCATGTTTTCCAAACATAATTCAGACACTATTGGTGAGTTTGAGAAAACAGGTAGCCACATAATAGTCAGAAGATTTGTGATGATAGAAGCTTGCTTAATGCAACTACAGATGTTTAAAAACATAGTCAACAATGGTCATCAGAAATTTAGACGAAAAGAATTCCATAGAGTAACACACTCCATTGGTACAAGAAAACAATGCGAATCCAAGAAGTGTTACCATCTTTAGTCTTGTCCTTTGAATATGCAGAAAAAAACACTCTAAAATTCCAACATTATGGTATTAATTACTCAAGAAAAATCAAGAACAAAATCTCTATTGAATTCTATGAATGAGATAAAGCGCATCCAAGACAATCAATAGAACATGAAACACGAATTATGACAGACTCCAGTGAGGAAGCTAAAAATGACTAAATCCAACTCCAAAAGCAAGATATGAAAAATACAGCTTCCAGGAAGCCTATAGAGAATGAGTTACATACTGCACAAACGTAGAATGAGAGAAAAGAAAAGGGATGAGCTCACAGCTTGAAGTTAGAATCACTGTTCAAATTACGGAATTCATGTGGGTGTTAACAGTGCTATCTTCACTTGTTTATAATCTCTTAAATAAAAAAAGTTTGAAAGGGAACCAAAACATTGACAACGTAATGCCAAAAGAATATATCATTGCACTAAGAGGGGCTGTAATCATTGTAATGATTGGGATGAATCATTGAGATGAGATATTCTTATCAAGAGAAAAATAAATCAAGAATGCAAGACTACTTGCGATAAATTTTGAGAAAGATCAGATCTTTCCCTAGGCTACCCGGTCAACCAAAATTCAAACCTCTCGAACTTCATAGTTTACCATTGCTATTCCGTGAATCTCCAGACGAGAAATCTTGTTGTTAAAGTTCACATCCAATGAAATAACTAAATCTAACCATCACTAAAAGAAAGCTCATAAAGAATGTATCTTTACTCTTCTACTCAAAACAGCATCAACAAAGTCCGCAAAGAAAAGAAAAAAATATATAAATCCTTCAGATCTAGACATCTTAAAATCAGGAAGATGACGAGAGAAACTTCTTTCTTCCGTTCTTGAACTTCTGACTAATTTCACCGCCGAGTCAGATCTAGGATCACAATTTTCAAGAAAAAGAACTCACAAAAGTTCTCAAGAACCTAAAACCAAGAAAAACCATTAAAAAGAGATCAAAAACACCCATCACCTGTCCGATATAGCCGAAGCAGTTCATGAGGTAAGCCTCATCCATCCAGTAATGCAAATCCCCCACCCAAATCGTCTTGTTCTCCTCCGCCCCACCCATCACAGCTTCCGTCGTTTGCGGCGGCGGTGGGTGGAAAGGCATGAAGTGCGGCCCCCCATAAGGCGGCGGCGGCGGCGCCATCATCAACGCCGTCGCCGGATACCTCATCGCTGTCACCCACTGCGGCCTCGGTCCCATCGCTGCCTGCTGCTCTGCCGCCGCCGCCGCCGCCTGCATCACCGGTTATCCTAGAGAGAGAAAAGAGATCCAAGCTAAGGCAAGAGAAAGAAAGAGAATGGCCAAGCTCGCGGGTGGCCTTCTTAAAACAGGGAGGCGGCTCAAAGAAACGGTTTGATCTTGACTGTCCGATAATTAGATTGGATGATCTCAGCCGTTGATAGGCCACGAGGGGCAAGGTTGACCAAATCGCCTTGCGCTCGAGATGAGATGAGAAAGAGCGGTGATGTTTCCATATAAAAACAACCATCTTTTGTCATATTTTTCACTCTTTCCGCGTTTTCCGACCGTTGGATCTCCGCTCCCTCTCATTTTTACCATCTCACCCTTATAGTTTCTGTTCTCATTTTGACGTTTTTGTCAATACCTCCCTGAAAATTATATATATATATATATATTTTTTTTTTCCCACACTGTTCTACAACAACTCTGATGTGTTTTGAATGTTTTTGTCCCAAAATAAATTGATCTTATTTAACATTTAAAATTATTTTTTTAAAACATGGAATTCCTTTTGTCATGAAGTGTGTCTACCCTTTTAAAACCGAACATATTACATATCTACTTGTTTGGATTTTTACTGTGAGAAAATCAACCACCTTGGAGTTGCATGCAAATATAAAGGATTTCAAGGGGGAATTTGCAAGACCAAACCTCATGAACGGTTAGCTTGAATTCCAATCCTTAATTGGCTGCTTTAATAATTTATTGCTAGAAAAGAAGAGTACTTTAATGATAAACACTAATTCAAAGTTTAGATATTTTTTTTTCATCACGTCAACTTGCATTAATTAGAACCTTTAGATGTAGTAATTTGTTTAAGACCAAAACTTATTAATTAGAACAAACCAAAACCCAAATGACAATATTTGCACTGATCTTTGAATTGATGGATAAGAGGTTGGTAGAACTTGGCCAGCAATTAATTGTTTGGTTTGGCAGGAAATGAAAATTAGAGTTGCATTAATTCAACCAAACTTCTGTATTATTTTCATTTTATTCTAACTATTCATTCATAAAAAAAAAATGTTTGTTAATCAGCTAGTACAATATTTCTGTACCCTCAAGTAGTAATTTTGATGCACAACTCAATACTTTCCTTAAAAGATTGAGAACCAAAAATAAATAATTACCATATAATTGATCTTAATTATAATAGTAGTTTGAGATTAAGAACTTCAAACCATGCATGTTCAAAAAGAAAACAAGCTAATTATCATATATATATATATATATATATATACATAAAGCTAATTAAAGGGGTGATCTTAAAACACATGACTCATGACTCAGGGCTTTGGCCAAGCATTCTTACACTTATGCTCATCCTTGCTTTTCAAATCAAACCATTAATAAAAGAAGGAACTTGAGGCTAGAGAGCATCATCATGTTGTGCAGGAGAGATGATCACTGAACTTACTCTCAAGTTCCTTCCCTTAATTGCATGCATGATGTATAAGAAGAGCATGAGTGTAAGAACGCTTGGTCATTGCCATGACAAGAGAGAGAAATTAAAGAGTGAAAGAAAGAAAGAAAGAAAGAAAGAAAGATAGAAAGAAGCTAGAATAAGAATTAGAAGAAGGGAGAAGATGGATGGCCTTTCAGTACCCTTGATCATGGATATATATAAGGTGATAAAGGGTATGATTGGGATAAAGTGAGAAAAACAAATAAAATATATATAATAAGAGACTGGTTGTGATACACATGCAGCATGTATATATATTACTAATTAACAACGTGTATTAGATATACTATTGAAACAAGGAAAGAAATGAAATCCAGTAGTGGTTATACCAAGGATTGCATTAAGTAGTAAAGCAAACATATATATGTATATACATATATATAGTTATTAATTAAGCCACTTGGATATATATATATATATATATATATATATTGGTGAGCATAAGCATAAATAGAGAAGACTAAATAAAGCACCACCAAAAGAATTAGTTGAACATTTGTTTTTGTTAGGTGTTTTTGGGCCGAATGAGATGAGCTAAAAAGCAAATAAGGCAGTGAAAGAGAAGATTCTCTAGACTTTGCATTGGATGTCATGACTAGGATGGCACTAGTATAGTTTCTAACTTTCTATCTAATCCCTCTCCCGTTTGTTATTTAATTGCCACAATTAAGAATAAAAAAAACAAAAACAAAATAATTCCAAGAATAAAGGGATGATTTGCAAAGTGAGAATTAATCATGATTTTGTAGACATGTAGATGGACATGACAGGATGCTGATCTTGATGATGCTAATGAAGTTGTGAGAGACTCTGATTTGTTTTTTATGGTGAATAATAATGCATCATTGTTGATGTTCTTTGTCCTCTTTTCCATCACCGAGGTCCGAGGGCATGGCTAACTCCGGTATTAGCACCCCTCACTTAAGAGAAGTTAAGGATATGCATAGACGTAAAACAAGTTCAATAAACATATATGCTCTCATTAGGTAGATTATAAGATTTGATCTCGAATTTTTACCGAAATAAACATCTTACGCTAGGGATTTGATACCAATATAAACTAAGAGGCTATTGATTACTTTTATGGAATTTCTCTTTCAAAGCATTGTACATGAGCTGATTAATTAACATATGTACATATAAACATAGTAAAGTAAAAATTACTAGCTTGTACAAGACAATTACTTAATTTGGCTAATTTATTTGCCAGTAATTAGCGAAGAAGGAGATATATAACTCTTTTGAATGCTGAATTTGGACTAATTAATTAAACTTGTTCATGCATGGTCTTATCACGCTAGCTGTCTTTAATTTGTTTCAGTTTTTATTAATTAATATTGTTGATTATCTTGCTCACATGTGGGTTTATCAATCGATAGACAAAACTTATGTAAACCAGATGATATATATATATATATATATATATATATATTCAAGTGGTGGTTTATAATTAATTACCGTGACAATAATCGAACGGTTAATATAAAAATAATTAAGATTTTGACTTTTTTTTCATTACATGGTTGAAATAAAAATAATTATCAAAGCTAACTACTCTTTTCAGATTTTCAATTGATATTTTATATCATCACCCACCCCGAAATAAATCCTTCTTCTTGGCAGCAGAAGTAAATTCCACTTTAATTCCGTTTCGCTCCTACCTTTCCAATACCATCAGAAATGGTTCTAACACATCCCTATGATATGATCGCTGGCATAATACGCAACCACTCAAAGATACTTGGCCAACGCTCTTCTCTGATTGCATTACTCCCTGGATAAGCATCAGTATGTTTCTTCAACATCTAAACAATCCAGAGATTTTGTTCCATTCAGCTTCTCTTGATACTTTATCCCCCCTCCTAGCAATTATCCCTGATTGTGCAAATAACCAGGAGGATTCCTACACTTGGGCGCTAGAAAAAAGCGGGAACTTCACAGTCCAATACTTCTACAAATTTCCGATTGATGGTAGAATGCGTAGTCCACATTATTACTCTTACTGGAAAATCCGCTGTCCTAGCAAAATTACCCTTTTTTGTTGGCTTGCTGGAGAGGACAAAATTCTTACCCTCTCTAATCTTTTCAACAAAGGGTGTAATTCTCAACATTCCACAGATACCTGTGTCCTCTGTCACAACACCTCTGAGAAGCTGAATCATCTTTTTATTGATTGTGATTTTTCAAAACGAATATGGACATTCTTCTCTCAAATCTTAGACTCAAACATCCCCCAGACTCAGTTTTCACCCTCTGGACTTCTTTGTTACCCTCTCTCCTTCCTCAACACCGAACTCTCTGGAATCTTACTTCTAGAGCAATTTTGTGGAATATTTAGATTGAACGAAATTATCGCATATTCCAATTGAACGCTTTACATCTTTTTAATATAATCTTTAAAACTGCTAACATGTTTCTCTCTTGGTTTTCAACAACCTCTGACAATCAGCAGCAACATCTTAATGAGGCTTCCCAGAAAATTAAGCGCTCCCTTAATTTCCTAACCGCAAAAGCCCCAACTCAAGCAGACAATCCGGACTCAGACTTCGCTCAGGAGTAGGTGCTCTTTCATTTACTCTGGGAAGGCCTGAGGTACCAAACAGTATCTTCCGCCTCCCCAGTCTGTTTTATTTCTTGTTCGTCTCAGCTTCTGTTATACTTTTTTTTCTTTCACTCACATTTAGTGAGAGTTATCTTCTTTTCTCTATAGTTTTATTTCAAAAAAAAAAAAAATTAAATTAATTAGTATCTTTGTTTCGTGAAATCCTAAGGTTAATTAGTCACCGAGGGAAATATGTGAATATTATTCTTCTAACTTGATTTTGAAGTTTGAAAATGATATGCATGACAGCGCGCCACTTCATTAACTTAAATAGCCATTGCGGATTGCGGCAGTGAAAGGCATCCATTTCTCAATTTCTATTTATATCTCTAAAAACTTTTGGCCATTTAATTATGGCTATGGTAGGTGGTAGAATCAAATTATCACATTTAATTAAAATTAAAACTAAATTTAAATTTAATATCTATTAGAAGGTGTTTGTTTCACGAAAATGAGGCCACTTAATTCAAAAGAGCATCAATTATTTCCGATGCCTTGACTTTTATAAAAGTTTTTACGAAATGTGATTTGAATTAAATCAAGTCCCTACTTCTGTTTAAATTCTCATTTAAAAGATATCATTTATGTGTATATATATAGTTTTAAAAAAATAAAAATTATTTTATATATCCCAGTGTGATTAATAAATATGGACAATCTAAGAGCTCTCGACCACTGCGTTAAAAGAGAGTCAAAAATTCAATTTTTATTTGGAAGAAATATGAATTATTATTTTATAGAAGTGGTACATAAAGAGATTTATTTTTTAGTAATTCTTATAATAACAACTGAGATAGAAATGTTTTTTTTATAGGAAAAAAATAAGTAAGAGATGTTTAATCATGATGGGCACTGATCCAAAGTTTAGATTTTCTCTTTTTCTTTCTCTTCCAACTTTGCATTGATTAGAATCTTTGAATGCGATTCATTTAAGACCAAATTAAACTAATCAGAGCAAAACCACTAAAATGATCATAATCAATGGATTATTATTGATGTTGAGTTGATATATATGGATAAGAAGCTTGGACAAACCGGCCAGTCAATAATTGTCTTGTTTGGTATGGATTGAAAAATAGAGTTGCACTAATTCAACCCATCACGAGTGTAATTAATTATTTTGATTTATTCCGAGTATTTATTCATATATTCAAATTAAATATATACTCATGACTCATGGTTGTGAGTGTGAGCAAACGTTGTTACATGTGTTAGGGACGCAGTAGTTAACACAGGTCCATAGTCCCACATCGTCTGCGGAACTGAGTCTCTCTAGCTTTATATATCCTCATTAAACCTTCCTCTCAACAGTTGTTATGGACAAGTTAGGGTGGTGGGTCCTTATATTAACATGGTAGCAGAGCTTAGGTATCTAGGGTTGTACTGTGGCTAGGACTTTGGGTCCCACATCCTCTGTGGGCCTAAGGGGCATGTTAGGGATGCAGTGGTTAACACAGGTCCATAGTTATCTTCATTAAATCTTTCTTTCAACAGCTGTTATGGAAAAGTTAGGGTGGTGGGTCCTATATTAACAACATGCACCCACGTCGATATATCCTTGCTCTTAAACTCAAACCAGTATATAAAATTAAGATGGAAACTTTTGGCTAGAGAGGATCATCATGTGATTGTGCATGAGAAATGAAATTCATTAAACTTAACGTACAAATATTGACACTTACTTACATGATAATTAATTAAGAAGAGCTAGCATTAGTACTGTGATCAGAATGCTTGGTAGTAGCCATAACTAGACAAATGAGATAAAGAGAGAAAGAATTAATTAATTCATTAGAAGAAGAAGAAGAAGAAGAAGAAGAGAATGCCCTTTATTCACTGCCTTGATCATGGATATATATATAAATATATATATCTTTTTCCAAGTGAAGTGAAGTGCAGAGAAACACAGATATGATAGAGCACTAGTTGTGATAGAAGTGTAAGTCAACAACTAGGATTAATTAATTATATGTCCAAGAATAACAAGAAATTAAGAAACCCATTAGTGTTTAATCAAAGATCACATTAAGAAAAGCAAACATGTATATGCATGCGCACTTAATTATACACACACACACACACACAAGATTAATGAAGCACTAGGACTAGAACAATTTGAACATTAATTTCTTTTTTTGAGCTATTGGAAAAAGAGCTGAGATGTGCTAATTAAAAAGGAAGAGGAAAAATTCTCTACACTTTGGATTGAAAGCCATGGCTAGAATGGCGCCTATTATTCCAACATATCTCCCCTCCCTAAAAATAAAAAATGAAGATAATTAAAGGGCATGCATGATAGTTGGAGTGTGAAAACAATTATAGAACATTAATTCACAGATGAAAGACAAAAATTTAAGTGAAAACCTGATCACTACTTCTATGCTAGAATCAAAGAAAATGAGGACAGTTATATAGTGAAAAACCTCAGCTTCTTACAGCTTAATTTCACTGAGCAAAATTCAACCAATTATAAAGAAAAAAATTATACTAATCTCTACTAAACTATATATATATATATATGGTGAATTAATGATTCCTCCATGTTTGTGGCACAATTTGACAGCATGGTAGACTTGAAAAGGGTACTTGGTGGGGGCTTGCTGGCACATATATATGGTACTTGTTTTACAGGGCATGCATTGATGAATGACTCGTTGGAGTTTGAGTATATATAAAATGACTTCGTGCCAAGCGGCAGCAGCTGCAACAATAGTGCCATTAAAGTTAGAAAAATACTAGGCAATATTTTCGGGTCAATTGACATTTAAATTCTCTATAGAAATATTGTGTATTTAACTAGAGTTTAAATTCACAAAAAAAAAATACATGTTTGAGACATATGAACATGAATTATGAGTGATCCCAGCGCCCACATGTACATGGGTTCTATAGGCCGCAGTTGAAACGTGCACATGTTTCTGTTTAATTTAACGGATCCATTAGAGATTTTGTTCCTTTTTGACAAAAAAAAATTGAAGAAATACTAAAACATGCAAAATTATCCTACACTAGTAGAGAATGCCTCGTAATCCCTGATTTATTTTGCTAAAACAAAATAAGTTTTTTATTATTTTATTTTGAAAAAAACTCTAAACTATATTAAGAATTCATCAATAAAAGAACAGGGTGAATATATTATATTTAGACCAATAAAAAAACGTCAGTAAGTATTTGATTTAGTGTAACAATTATAACTTCCGTTAGTAAATATATATATGATGACACTTATACCAATCAGTAAATATTTGATTTATTGTAATAATTATAAAATTCTATCAATATAAACATTCCATAGGGATGGAATTTGATTGTCACTATAATTAAGAGTTAGTATATGGTGATATTTATAGTAACGGAAGACCAAATGTTAGTAAATGCTTGATTTATATATTATAACAAATATAAGTTTCGTATGTATAAACTATATCTATATATAGCTATGGAATTTGACTATTATTATTCAAAAGCGTCAGTATACGGCAATATTTATACTATTAAAAGAACAACCTTAAATAAAAATCCAGTTTATTATGGTAGTTATAAACTTCCGTCGGTATAAGTACATGCCTATCTTCTTATTTTGTCGATGTGGGACTAAACATGAGTCTATTATATGACATCCCCAATCGAAATCTAGCACCCTCTCTTTAGGCTCCAATGCTCACACGAGCACTAAGCGTGTTTGAGTGCCAACCAAATTTGACACATCTCTGAAGACCCATACTGTCACGCATACATAATGAATCAATCTTGATGCCGCTGAATATTCACATCTAACTCAATTCAGCAATAAAAATCCCAGCGTTAACAAGCAGTAATGAGTATTATAAAACTCTCCATCAAAAGCATCATATCAATGAAAGTTTGCAAGCAACTAAACCGAACATCTCTGAAACATGGTCCATAGATTAAAGATCACCACTGAAATTGCATAACAAAAGATAAATGGAAGCAGATCACCACTTCCCTCCTGACCGATCACCGGAGTAGCTCTCTACTTCGATGCCCCCCACTTCCTCAATTCTCTCCCTTCTATTTCCTTTGTGCCTTGGCATCAGCTCTCATAATCCCTTAATGGGATACATTTCTCAAGAAGTCATAACAAAAGGCTTGCCGTATGGAGGGTTGGCCTTATCTTGCAATCCGTCTTCCTCTATGAACATGCCTTCACACGCTTCTAGAAAACTAAACGCTTATATATATATATATATATAACATAATTATGTATTTGATTATATCAGGAACTTTTGTTCGTGGCCATATTTAGATTGAGCAAAGAAAAAAACTCCAAAGACTAGCGTATGTGATTAGTGGGAGTAGAGTCCTTGAAGAGATTAAATAAAAATTAATTAAACACACACACACACACACACACATATATATATATATATATGCGAGCTTCACCTGCTCTGCCAGTTGTCAAAAATTACACGCATATAGAATCTCAAGAAATTATAAGAAAGGTGCAGGCGGTTTGATTCCAACGGAATCCAGCTGCTGTATTGCCTGGCTCCGCAACCCCAGGAACTTTACCACTTTTCCTATTTGCTTTACTAGCTAGATCGTGTCTTGGGAGAGCCTTTCTTTTCTTTATGATTAGGATCTCATTGATCATTGGTTTTGATCTTTATGGTCCCACGAATGATTTTATTTTAATATTTATAAGTCAGGTTTAACAATATTTTTTATTATACATGCATGGTTAACAGTCTGTTTATTTAGACTTAATGGATGGTTAAATCTAAATGGTATATATATATATATGAGAGCATGCGCCATGTACTTGTATGTCCATTGTGATTGGTTTGCAGTGTTTTCCTCTGAACTCACGTGCGCATCAAAGAATGACATCTGTTGTTGTTTTGCATGGAAATTCGTGTCAAGTAAAGAGAGAGAGAGAGTATATGGAAGCATGCAGACAAGCATATAACATTGACTTGAAAAAGAATATATACACAAACGAGCAAGATTTGACCAACAACTTAAAACACAACCAGAAACTGAGGATGAAAAGACAGAGAGAAACAAACAATAGTGACAATAGAAAGCAATGCATGAACATGCAAGCTAGATTAAAAGAACAATCACTAGTACTAGCTAGCTATATAGTACTTCTACCTATTCCTATTGTTGAGGTTTTTGTCCACTCCTTTGTCACTGAGAACATGGCCAACTCCAGGACTATGTCCTGGCGCTGTAGGACGAGCATCCTCAGCGTCAACCAGATGACTTGAGGAATTATCATGCACTTCTATGGACTCTCCAATTGTCCCACTTACCATTTGATGTCCATTTTTGGCTTCCATTTCTGTCAACCATCTCATATTATGAGCAACAACATTGATGTTGTGGTTCTCTAGCCTCAAGTTCCTTCCTTTGCATGGCAGTGTTTGTTCACAAGCAAGAATGAAAATGATGAGAAGAAGAGCACAAGTAGTAGTGTAAGAATGCTTGGCCATGGCCATGAGAGCTATATATATAGCTAGTTAGTTGGCTAGCTAGCTAAGCAATATTGGGAAAGTTAATTAAAGCAATGGGATTTACAAGAAGGAGAAGAGGAGAAAGGGATGGGTTCTGATGAGTGAGTTAATGACTATTTATAGTCTTGAGGGGGGTACCTTCCGTTGGCTTTGAATATTGAGCCCTCACTGTCGTATTAAACTAATATTAAAGTGTATCAAAATAACTATGAACGTGGAGGATGCGATATCTCCAGCTTAATTTTTAGTCTTGGGTTTAACTATCATGAAAGAGAAGGTTCACTATTTTATTAAGTTGGTTCTTTTAAGTTTTAACTACTATCGATCCCTACACTGCATGTTTTTTATAGCTCTCTTTCGAACTCTTTCTACTTTTATAATCTTAACTTTCATTAAGGAATCAAGCCCAAATTTCGGTTATATTCAACTCAGCCTCTCTCTCTCTCTCTCTCTCTCTCTATATATATATATATATATATATATATATATATATAACTTCAACATAGTATATTGCATGTTACTCTCTCTGTTTCTCCTCACTAATTCTCTTCATTGTAGGGAAAGTGACAAAAGATCACTATTTATAACTTAATATAACTCTATTGGGCATGTCCCATAAGCTACATTCTCTCACTCTCTTTTAACTATGAATAAGAAGAAAGAGTAATAATTAATATAACTATATATATATATATATATATATATATATATATATATATGTTGCACATCCCATGATTCATGATTTATTAAAGTTCTCTCTCTCTCTCGCTCTCTCTCGGGGACCATTTAAGCTTTTACTGATAGAGACTTGAAAAGAAATATAAGTAGCAGTTATTGGTGGTTGTGATACTTGAAAAAGAACACAAAAACATTATATAAAATAAATAATAAAAAACAATAACAAACACAAAACAAATTAATTGCTAAATAACGCATGGCCAACTTGCATGTTAAAATGGTATACTGATAACATATATTTTATGTATACATATATATCAAGCTATGTATATAAATATACCCATACAGTTTGGAATATATATATATATATATATTATTGTTGATGATAGTGGTCCTCACTTGACCCACCACATAGTGATGGCTTTTTGTAAGGGTCATTCATTAAACCTAAAACAGCAAAAAGGTATGCCTAAGTTTTATATATATTGCATAGCATGGTACCAAACTGCAAGTATTTTACTAAGAACAAGTTGGCCTTGTTAAGGGCTCCCATCCCACCACTATTCACATGCATCTAAGTGATAGGGATTCCTCCTGTCCATCTTCCCACCAAGTGAGTGAGTACTTAATTTAATATCTTTTCAAGTTTTATTTGGACGGTTCTCATGACATCTTAGCATCTGTTTTATGGTCGACAACCTCTCCTTTACAACCTATAACTCCTTCATCAACAAATAAAAAGCACTATAATCTTATTATTATTTTAATTAACCTCCCAAGTGTTAGTTAGCCCTTAGGTTTGTGAAGGGCCTTTTGAACATATATAAGTTCATTATTAAATGGAGAATATATATAATCACAGTGATATACTAAAATATGTGCAAGGACTGGTTACAACTGATTCAAAGACCAATTTGAAGATTTCCTGGCATATACTTTGATCAGTACTGGCAATTAAAGAATATCCAGTGGCATATCTCAAAGCATCAATGTCGGTCGGCAAAGAGTATCTAGGAATTAAATAAAACAAAAGGGAATGATAGTTAATTGGATGGCTTGGAATTAATCATTGTTAAACTGTTCAACCAGCTGTTAATTTAGAGCTTGCATGCAATGCAGTGCAGCTAGATATTATATGCAAGGAAAAGAACAAAAGAGCTTTTTAACTTTGGTTCATGAGTGCCAATTTTAAAAGTAGTTCCTCTCATGAGGGAGATTCCTTCAAGGACATCATTGTTTGGAGGGAGTGAGTATCAACTTATGAAGAATATGGAATCTCTTTATATTAGAGCAATGCACATGAGCTTAATATATATATATATATATATATATATATATATATATATATAGTAAAAATGACTACCATGCATGCGCAGGACAACCACTTTAGTTAATTAATTTGATTATATGGCAATTAATTAGCTAATTAAGGAGATACATTACATGGATCCTTTGGATTAATTAAGCTTCTTTATGGTTTTATTGGTTTCTATATAACGTTGTCTTTTGTTTCTGCTTTCATTAATATCGGTGATCAATTGGTAAAATTAAATTTTTTGTAAACCAGCACCGTTTATTTCCCTCTCGCCAACCAAATGTCACTTATGGAATACTAAGTTTTATAAAATTTAGTTAGTCTTTATTAAAACAAAACACTCAATACTTGCATGAAGGATGGTAGCAAATTTTCTTTATTTTTTAATGATTGTGTTTATCCATCTTTAAAAATAAAAGGATTGTAACTAAATAAATTAAAGAGCCTAAAGTTTTTGGGAGCATGAACAGGAGAGGTAAACTAGGGACCCAATTAAGCGATCACCTTAATTTCTCAAAAAAAAGGCACATTTTTTATTTTCTCATTCCGGAGAATATTCATGTTCTCCTCCTCTTTGAAGGCCTAAGATACTTTTTAGTCATATGATGTTTGTTATTTTCACTTTTATCATGTTCTTTATTTCTTGTGTTTTGGTGGGGCTATTGTAGTTTTTTTTTTTTTTTTTTGGTATGTTTGTAACTCTTTGATTTTCATTAAAATAGTATCTAAAAATAATAATAATAAAAGTGAATGGATTTTTTGGACCTAGAGTTTGCGTATGATTTTATTAATTTCAAGTGCTATGGATATACTCAAGGTGTCCAAGTTAATTCTCTTTACTGGACTAGTTAATAACTAACAAACAAATTAAGTGTATATATACCAAATGATTATTACGGACTAATTAATTAACTTGTCTGTGGTTTTTATTATATCATTCTTCAAATTAAGAATTGATTTGATGAGTAAAACTTTCAGGTGATTTAATAACTGAAAATTAAAAATGAGCTTATGAACAAATTATTATAATGTTTAGAAGTGCTCCATGATCATCAGTTTTTGTTTATTTATTAATTAAAGTAATAAGCACTATATACATAAAGAGCCTATGCATGGGACCAAAATTGATCATCCCTCACCTAACAACATGGGAATTTATATACTTACGCTCTATTTGCATTTTTTTTTTAAAAAATAAATAAATAAATCACTATATAATTTATATAAAATAAAATGTTAAGTTAAATAACACATTTTTAATTATAAAATATTTTGAATATCATTATTTTTAATTTTATAATTAAATATTTGAATTAAATATTTTCACTTTTAATTATTATTTATTATTAAAATATCTATTTAATTATTATTTGATTTATATTATTATTTTAATTATTATTTGAATAAAATTATTATTTTAATTGTCAGTTGTTATTATTTTACTTTAATTATTATTTATTATTAAAATTATCGATTTAATTATTATTTGATTTATATTATTATTTTAATGATTAATTATTATTATTTGAATAGAATTATTATTTTAATTTTTACTTATTATTATTTTATTTTAATTATTATTTATTATTAAATTATCTATTTAATTATTATTTGAGTTATATTATTATTTGAATAAAATTATTATTTCAATTGTTAGTTGTTATTATTTTATTTTAATTATTATTTATTATTAAAATTATCGATTTAATTATTATTTGATTTATATTATTATTTTAATTATTAATATTTGAATAAAATTGTTATTTTAATTGTTAGTTATTATTACCTATTTAATTATTATTTAGTATTAAAATTATATATTTAATTATTATGTTAATTAATTATAGTTTATTTGTTAAATAAGGGGCAAATGTGTAATTCACCCTTAAGGAGTGGAGGAGGAATGAGCAATCCTCCCAATTTTGGGAGGATTGCCACTCCCCACTCAATCCCCCCTCATCCCCCTCCCAAACCCCTCTCACTCCCATTGATGACTATCCAAACAAAGGAGTGGAATGGGAGAGTAATGACTCCCATTCCACTCCTTACAAACAAACACCCCCTTATATACTTACGCTCTACTTTGCATTTTTTTTTGAAAAAAATGAATAAACCAATATATATTAAAGGAAAAGAACAAGTACAACCAGCCTAAAAAAACATAAAAAAAACCACAAAATAGAAAAAATAAAAGAGAAAAGAAAGGGGAAGACACACGAGACAAAATGATCCACCAAAGGTAAAAACAAAAGGAGTGGGGGTGGGGGGATAAGGCTGGGTATGAGAGTCATGGGAAACGGTCACGATTAAAAAAGTAGGAGCGTGCCATATCAAACATTGCGGTCCCATGAGAGATCACCAGAGAGGGGCGGTTGATCTCCAGTATTCAGCGAGGGGGTTCCCACGAAGTCGATGCTACGTTTGATAGTCGAGATCACCTCCTCAAAATTAGCTTTTGTAGAATCGGACGCTGCATTTATCCAAGCAAGGAGTAAGAAATCAATTTTGAGAATAACAACATAATGTTCAGAGAAAATGCCGTTGAAAATACGATTATTTCGTTCGGTCCATATGGACCAACAAAGACAGAGAGGACCGGGTCGTAGGTGTATTAAAAATTGAATGGAAATGAGCCCAGATCTGTGAGGTAAAGAAGCATGTAATGAACAGGTGCTCCGTCGTTTTAATGGCTAGGTGACAGAGAACACATGTGGCCGTAGCTGACTTATTGTAGCCTCGATGAAAAAGGTTTTCCATAGCTGCTATTGCAGGCTCTACTTTGCATTTGTATTTATGTTGTTCTCTTTTATTCTATTTTTGTGGGTATAAAAAAAATATTAGTGGGAATAGTTCTTTGTCATGTAAATAGAAAAGTTAAGAAAAAATAAAAAACAATGCACAAATCTTCTAAAGCCTGTAATGCATCTATATTTAAATTTTGGATATAAATTGGATTGGATGATGAATTTTTTTATAGAATATAATAAAACTACTTGAGTATGATTTGCATTTTCAGAACTCAAGCAAAGTTAATAATAATTTTTATAAAATAAAAATTTACTTCTATATTTTGTGCACTCAAAAAACAAAACAAATAAATTTGTGAAGGGTTTGTTTTGTTAGATAGTTTGATTGTTAGTACGGATGATTTTTTTTATAGTAATAAAGTAATGTTTTACATATAGGCACACCGTTTCAATTAAAGATACAACTTTTCAATTATAAAAACTTTTCAAAAACTAACACAACTTCCCATTGATAGATGCATATTTTATATATTCCTCTTTATTTAAAAAATCCCCTCACAAGAAATTTATTATTTTAAAATAAGTGTTGATTAATAAAAAATGATTAAAATTTTTTGTTTATTTAGACACTTACCATATTCCACCTTGCACTCGCTCGAAACCATTAATTCCTCTCTCTCTCTCTCTCTCTCTCTCTCTCTCTCTCCACACACACACACGCGTACTCAAAGTGTAGACATGCGCTCCTCTGTCTTCTCATTTTGTGCTCAATGTTTTATAAATAAATAAATAAATAAATAAATAAATAAATACTGTAGGGTATACAGAAGAGAGACTTTAATATGTCACACAAGTGACGGAGCACCTATTCATTATATGCTTTTTTTTTTTATGGATATGGGCTCACTCCCATTTAATTTTTAATACATCTGCTCGATCCTCCCTGTCTATCAGGGAAATCCGGATCTCTTGGGGGAGGGGGAATAGCTCAGATTGTTCTTGCACCCTAGGAAGGCTTTTGACGTGTGCTCTTTGTTGGTCCATCTGGACCGAACGAAATAATCGTATTTTCAATGGCATTTTTTTTAACACTATGTTATTGTTCGTAAAATTGATTTCTTACTCTTTGCTTGGATAAATGCAGCATCCGATTCAACAAAAGCTAATCTTGAGGAGGTGGTCCCGACTATCAAACAAAGCATCAACTTCGCGGGAACCCCCTCGCTGAATACCGGAGATCAACCGTCTCTCTTTGATGATCTCCCGCAAGACATTAATGTTTGATATGACGCTCCCACTTCTTTAATCGCGATCGTTCCCCATGACCCTCATACATTGCCTCATCCCCCCACTCTTTTTTGTCTCTACCTCTGGTGGATCTTTCTGTCTCGTGTGTCCTCTTTTGGTTTTTCTCTGTTTTGTGGTTTTTTTTAAGTTGTTTATACTGATTCTTTTCTTTTAATATATAGTTGTTTATCCACTCTCTTAAAAATATATATATATGTCACACAAGCTAACTCATGAGAATAGATGTGCTTTTTATTTATTTAATTTTCGGTATGATTTTCTTTGCCATTCATTATTAGTATTTTTTTTAATACATAAATCACATTTATTAAAATAACAAGTTAAGTCCATAAGATAGAAAAAAAAAAATGAAAGAATTGAAGAGGGGGAAGGAAGAAGCCTTATGAAGGGAATCCGGTCCAACAGGCTCTAAACTTGGGGTTGGTCTTGGGCCTGACCCAACCAATTTCCAGAAAGGCGGTGTGTGCTAAAGAGGCCCACATGTGAGAGTCCATGGGCTGAAACAATGACTTTGAGATTGGGAAAGTGCTTTTCTTTTTGTGCTATGCTTTCATTTAAGTTCAGCTGGTGCTTAATCTTGTTTGGTTTCATAGTAAATACATGAAACATGGATTTGAGTTTTCACTTTTCAATTTTTTTTTTATTTAGAATAGTTTAACTTTTCATTACCTTTGATTTTGTGTCATTTGACTCGTATGTTAAACATGTATGCATGTGATATTTGTTGAAATTACCACTTATTTATTTTTAGGTGATCAAATAAAAAAATTAAGGATGCTGAATGATACACTTTTGTAAATATTTTTGTAACAATATAATTTCTTGTATCATATATATTAATCTCTAGATAGGACCGATAGATTTTTGCAAATTTTTTTTTTCTAAAAACATTTCTTTCAACTATATGCATTAATTTGTAAAATGTTTCACATTTAGAAAAAAAGAAAAAAGTAAAAAGGCAAAGGGCAATAGTAGCAACTCAGTATCAGTGTTATTTCTCATTGATTTATTTTAAATTATTTATATGAACTCAAATAACTCTCATTAGTTTTTTTAAATTTTTTTTTTTCTTATATTTAATCATTTAATTGAGATATTTTATGTTAAAATCTTTACAAATATGATCAATTTTTGGTTGGGAGATGATTACTATTCCTCAAAACAAATAAATTAGTATAGAGTATGAAAAGATATGTTCAAAATTTTATATCAGCTAGACTGCTGTTATTTAAGATTTTGAAATAAATTCGAAATTTAATCATTGAAATAATTACCAAATCTCGATTACTTGCTTACTTAAGAAGCGGGATTTTTCCTAATCTCTATACGTCCCTCAACAGTAAAAAAAAAAAAAAGATAAAAAAGAATTATATATATATACAAAAAAAGAAAGGGAAAAAAAAGCCACTCGATGGTTAACTCGAAGCGAGCTCCTCCCATGGAGCTCGACCTCGACTCCCGTCTCCGCGCATCATCGTCCTCCTCCTCGGGCGGGGGCACCTCCGAGAACATCGGCGAAGACCTCCACCGTACCGTCGATGACATCCTTAACGACTATGACTTCTCCTCGTCCGACCTCGCCGACGCTCAACGGCGCACCGTTGATGACATCCTCAATGACTTTGATTCTTTCGAAGAAGATCGTTTTCAGCCTCGCGTTCCCGATCCAATGGTGGGAGTACGGGATGTTCTGGAAACCCCGCCCACTGAAACCCTAGAAGAAGCCCCTACGACCTCCCCCTTCGCTGGGAGCAGACGGCCTCGAGATCCGCTCTCATTAGGGCTCCGGACGTTCTCTCCTGCTCGCCCACTGCCTCCTCTTTTTGGTGGCGTTCGACCGAGCCCTAAACCTGGAGCCGCCCTTGCTGCAGCTGCCGCCGCCTCCCGGTCCGTGCTGGCCCCCCACGCGGCGGCGATCAAGTCCCGCAGGTTTGACACGGAGAGAACTCTCTCGGTGCCGGAGCTGGAACCGCATCGGGAGGAAAGTAATGGTTCTGAACGATTGGATGGTTCTGAAATCTTTGAAATTGCAATATTGCATTCACGTTCTTCTTCTGATGTCGAAGAATCATCTGAAGCAGTGATTTCTGATGGAGAGTTACCTGAGAAAAGTGTTGGGCTGGAGCTTGTTGATAAACCGGAGATTGCTGATGAAGTGGAAGCCAACGGAGGCGCAGTGGTATCTGATTCCTTAATTTCTACTCAAATAGATGAGGTAGATATGAGTATAATGCTTCAAGGTGCAGTTGAAGATGTTCAAGAGCAGGAATCGGAAGATTTGGGATCAAAAAGAGATGATAATGATCTACTCCAATTTCATGATGAACAGACTGATGCTGTTGGAGAACATATTGAGAATAGAGCTGAGGGTGATAAGATATTTGAAGAAAGTTTTCTGTTCCCATCAGCTGAAGGAGAGGATAAGGCCAAGAAGAAGGCAGAGAAGAAACTTCGGGCTTCGATGAGACCGCTGGAATGGGCTGAAGAGCTTGAGAAGAGGCAAGCGTCCTATGGCCAACACTGTGAAGAGGGGGCGGCTGCCCAGCAAATGAGGCTGGAGGGCATCCGGAGAGGTCCTCCTGCAGTTGGGTATCTTCAGATAGACCTTGACAATGTGATTACCCGGTTGGTTTCTTCGCAATCATTCAAGCGGGATCATGGCTCACCTCAAGTTGTCGTAGTCCATATGAACTTTATTGCCCTTGGCATGTCCAAGGGAGCTATCTTTGTTGCTCCCAGCAAGTACTCCAGTCACTCTCCCGATAATATGGATGGAAAAGTAAGTTCCTTTCTCAAAAATATTTCTTATATTCCTAAAAAACATGGTAGAGGTTCTTATTTAGGTGTGGTTATTTTGTCCTTGTTATTCAAGCATTGTTTTAGAATGATACAAATGATGTGTTATTTTCTGTTATGTGAAGATCATGAACAATGAGACTATTGCTCGAAAGTGCTACTTCTGGTATGCCTAAAATAATCGCAATTTATGTATCATTGTGTTTCAATGTCCACTAATAGTTGTAATTTAGTACTTGCTTGCAGCATAGATGGTCTTATTGGTTCATGATAACCTTTTCTCTTTGTTGTTGAAATGCTATTCATGTATGCAAGATTATAGTTTTGTCGCAACTGAACATATTCTGTTGTATCATTCAAGGAAGCTTATTAGGCATTGGTGTACCGTATGTGCAAAGAATTTGTGACTGCTAATATAACATTTTTAAAATTTTTTTTTTGGTATCATATGAATTACCTAATTTCAAGATTATGCTGTAGTTTGTTTGGTTGTATTTTATTTTCAGGTTAGACTCTTGTGTAGCGGTCATCCATAATTTATCTGGCTTAGCCTTTATTTTTCTTTAATTCTGATTTATTATGGCCAGCCCTTTTTCCCCTTTATTTTTTTTTTGTTCCTTTACATGTCCTTTTTCTTTGCTGCATTAGTTTCTTGGCTTCAGAGATTTTTATATTGGAAGCAAAGAAATGACAATAGATTTTAAGAACATTTTCATGCGTGGGATTCGATGGTGTGCGGGTTACAGGATTGGAATATACAATTGCTAATTTGTAAGCAAATAGTGAGCAATCATTTTTAATAGGGAGTGCTATCTGTATGATACAAGTCATATCATACACATTCTTATGTTGAGTGATGCCATTTAATATTATAATTGTAATTTATATGTTAGGGTTTAGGGATATTCTTGCACAATCCTCTAGAATGAAAAGAGATAATTTTGAATTATTTTAATGAGGGAGACATGAGAACAATGAACATTGTGTGAGTTAGAGTTCAAGATTGCAAGGCAATGTTTGATTGGTGAGTAAAGGTTTGTGTTTTAAGAAATCTTTGTTGAAAATTTGTTTAGAGAGAACTTTTATATTGGCTGACCATGTTTTGACTGAATTAGTACTATATTAAAATTAGATATTTTAAAATTAAATATTTAAAAAATAATTTAATCTTATAAGATGGGTTGGTTAGACAAGTTAGGGCTGTTTGATTGGAGAAAGTGAGTAACTCACCAATAATTTCTGTTTTCTTGATTGAATGCTTTATCAGGTTTTTGCAATCTTAATCATGTTCTTGTGTTTCAGATGTTAAATCTTTGCTCCAATGGCGAAAAATCTCAGACACCTGTGACTTCCATGTGCTTCAATCAACAAGGCGACCTGCTTTTAGCAGGATATGGTGATGGCCATTTGACACTTTGGGATGTGCAGAAAGCAGTTGTAGCGAAACTAGTTTCTGGGACACATGCAGCACCAGTAGTGCATACATTATTTTTGGGGCAAGACTTGCAAGTTACACGTCAGTTCAAAGCTGTTTCTTGTGATGCAAAAGGGCTTGTTTTGTTGCATACATTCTCAGTGCTTCCATTGTGGGGATTCTCCATCAAATCACAGGTCTAAAAGGATAGCTTCACATTATTATTCCTTTTTTCTGTTTGTTTGTTATCAACTGCAGCATTCAATATCAGTGATATTCTGTACACTATGGATCTTTTTTCAACAGGCTTTTCCAAAAATGGGTACTATATTGTCTGTTCGTCCCATTCGCATTGATGATTTCACTGGGCTTGGGTATGTTTCTTCGCAAGGGAACTCAACAATTCCTGCTAGCGGTCTAGGAAGCATGGTTGGAGGAGTTGTTGGTGGTGTAGTTGGAGGAGAGACTGGATGGAAGCTCTTCAATGAAGGTTCTTCTATGCCTGAAGAAGGTGTGGTCATATTTGTCACCCATCAAAATGCTCTGGTGGTATGGTTGTCTCCAGATGATTTGGCTAGATGTCATGTTGCATGTTGTATTAGTCAGTTTTTGTATGTGGACGTTTGCAGTCTTCGATCCTTTAAGTTTCTTAAATCATGTTTCAGGTTAGGCTCAGCCCCACTCTGGAAGTTTATGAGAAACTGTCAAGACCTGATGGGGTTCGTGAAGGATCTATCCCATATACTGCATGGAAATGCATGACTTACTCTCATGATGCATCTCTTGGTAAGATCTCAACAATAATCTGTTTTGTCATTGTTTTGATGGTGAATATCTGATCTGTGGTAACTAAACATAAACATGTAGATCCATCTGATAAAGCATCATGGCTTGTGGTGGCATGGGATCGGTCAGTCCAGGTAGAAAAGTTGGTGAACTCGGAGATGAAGAAATATAGTGAATGGAACCTTGATAGCACTGCAATTGGAGTTGCTTGGTTAGATGATAAGGTTGGTCAAAAATCTTTCCCACTGCTGCTGCATTTTAAATTCTCCTCCTTTTTTAGTGGTGAAGGTAGTTTAAGGAGGAACAGAACTTTTCTTCCAGATGCTGGTGATTCTTACATTGAGAGGACAACTTTGCTTGTTTTCAAAGGATGGAACCGAGATTCATCGAACAAGTTTTGTTATAGATGGTACAGGAATTGATGATTTCATCACTTACCATACCTACTTTACCAATATCTTTGGAAACCCAGAGAAGGCTTATCACAACTCAGTAACTGTAAGGGGAGCTTCAATATACATTGTTGGGCCAATGCATCTAATAGTTTCCCGTCTTCTTCCTTGGAAGGAGCGTATTCAAGTTCTGCAGAAGGCTGGTGATTGGATAGGTGCCTTGGACATGGCAATGAGGCTTTATGATGGTCATGCACATGGTGTTATTGACCTTCCAAGAAAAGTTGAGGATATAAGGGAAGTAATAATGCCGTATTTAGTAGAGTTGCTCTTGTCATATGTGGATGAAGTTTTCTCCTATATATCAATGGCCTTTTCCAGTCAGATTGCAAAAGTTGGTCAAGCAGAAGACCCAAATTTTACTGACAGCTCAGTTAGATCTGAGATAGAGGAGCAATATGCTCGTGTTGGTGGTGTTGCAGTAGAGTTTTGTGTTCACATAAGACGGACTGACATCCTCTTTGATAGTATATTCTCCAAATTTGTGGCTGCTCAATATGGAGGTATGTTTCTCACCACTTCATTGTTTTCTCAATAAAATACTCTTTTCCTTAGTTATGTAAGTAATTATGCAATTTAGTAAATTAGACATTGTCATCCTTAAACTGCAAAATGATGGTTGAATGTTTGAGAATGTATATATTAGTTGTGTCAACAAGTGTCAGGTTAGTTTTAATTATTTGACTTACCTTCCTCAAATGTCTATAAATAGCTAAGGATATTCATCTCATGTGTGCACAAGCATGGTTTACCTGCATGGATGCCATTTTACATGATGTTCATCTTGGTTTGGAGAGTTAGAGATGATTACTATTGGAGGTTGGGCTTTTGGTGCGCTGGGGAAATTTACTTATTTGCAACTGTGTATCCTGGGTTCAGCCGAGAACCAGTCTCCGCATGTGGTGATGAGACCATTATTTTCCATCTCTTCAAGATCCCATGCTAGCAAGATTCTCGTCCACTAGGCTATCCATTTTGGATTTAACGGTAATTGAACAATTCTATGAAGCTAAAACATGTGTTTCTGTTTGATAGGCACATTTCTAGAGATTTTGGAGCCATATATTTTAAAAGACATGCTTGGAAGCCTTCCCCCTGAGGTGGTATTCTGTGTATTATATGTTCTAATATCACTAATTATGACAATTAATTTCAAGTGTGCCTGCTTTTCTGATAAGATATTTATTTGAAATTTAGATTATGCAAGCTTTGGTAGAGCATTACAGTGTCAAGGGGTGGTTACAACGAGTGGAGCAATGTGTTCTTCATATGGACATCTCATCCTTAGATTTCAATCAGGTAATTGGTGTTTTTAGTTTAAGAATATACTTATTTACTTATTTGCAGGAGAAGAGAACTGAGATGCTACAATTAAGCAAGGATTATTTTTATAATCCTCAGATGTCTCTCCTTTTAAGAGAAGCCCATTTCGTTGTTGTCTCTCCAGGTAGTCAAGTTATGCCGTGAGCATGGTTTGTATGGTGCTTTGATATATCTTTTCAATCAAGGTCTTGATGATTATAAAACACCTCTGGAGGAACTTTTGATGGTTGTCCAAAATGGTTTGGGGGTGGAGACTTCTGCCATAGGGTATCTTCCATTGTAACTTTGTCTGCCTTTCAAAGTTATCTTGTACGAACTGCTCCCATATTAAACTATTTCTTTATTTATATGATGTTGATTGCTGTAAGCACAAAAAAGTAGCATTTGTCTATTTCCCTTAGCTTAAAAATTCATCAGAATGTAGTTTCCATGAACTACACGTAATCCAGAAAGGGTACCTTAAGAAAGTATCTTCTTTGTTGTTTCTGAAGCACTTACCTTTTCCTAGTCTTTTCCTTTTCTAACTATTGAAGACTTCTGTTTAGCATGCAAAGCTGGTTGGTTAGTATTTCCTTCATACCTGTATTTCCTGTACTTTTTAAATCATTAATTGAAAAGTGAGGATTATTTTCCTTTTCTAACTATTGAAGACTTCTGTTTAGCATGCAAAGCTGGTTGGTTAGTATTTCCTTCGTACCTGTATTTCCTGTACTTTTTAAATCATTAATTGAATAGTGAGTTTCTTATTATTTTATCTCTATGTTCCCATTAGACTTCCTACTTGTCTGTTTAATTTGCTATCTGCCACAATGGTTTATGAGGTGAATATACTGTGCTTGTGTGTTGGTGAAACTTGTGTTATGTACATCGCTATTTTTATACTTGATACTAAATTTCAATCTTATGAACTTTGCCATTGGAAAGTGTGTTGATCAATTATCTGTCTATTTTTTTGTTGTGATTAAAATTTTGATACTTGGTTTTGGTTTTGTTGGTTGTCTAGCTTTCTTTGTCGTTCTGTTATTTATTGGTGAGTTATTCAATTGGTAACAGGTATAGGATGCTTGTCTATCTGAAGTATTGCTTTCTGGGTCTTGCATTTCCTCCAGGTGCTTATTTCAAATTATTCTCTATTTTGTGATTAATCTTTTTGATATTAAATTATAATGGGATCTATGTTTGGTTATTCTTCATATGGTTCTGATTAGGCATACTTAGCATTATTGATGTATATCTGTGCATCATTATACTATTTACATCTTTATATTCTTTTTGCACACTGCTTAGTCATCGTTCCTGTCATAATGGCCTTGCTATTCGTGCTCCTTTCTTTGTGAAGGTATGGGCTGAATAACTTTACATTCATCCACATGTTTAATTTTCTTCGAAGTTTGCACTATGGTTTTTCACAAGAAGTCTGTCAAATTGTTTGCTTGGTTTGAACCTCAAGTTTTTTGATACTTAAAATGAAGGATGGATTACATTGTGATCTATGATTCTATATAATGGTTGGCCTATGTGATTTGATGTAATGACCCTTTTATAGCCATATATATGATGACTTAAGTGATTGTGTGTGCCTGGTCTGTTTAGGAAGCTTATTTAATATATCTGACCCTAATTTGAGCCATTTTTTGAATGGGTCACTCATACATATTTCAAAGCAGGTTGAGTGGGGGACTACATCAAATTTGGCTTTCCTTAACATGAAACTAGTTTTGCCAACATTACAATGGAGGTAGAATGAAACATAATTTTAAACTCAAGAAGTGGTGGATTAGATATGTGTATATTGTACTGATTAGCATTCAGTCATATAACTTACAACTTGCCTCTTCAAGGATATAGGAAACAATAATTGTTCTGTTTTAATCAAAAAGTAAATGTTGACATTAAAATTGTCTGGATGTTGTTTGATTGTCCTGAAACTCCAGAACCTTGTATTACAGGTCATGGCACTCTTCCTCCCCATCGTTGTGAATCAGTTGCAAAAGAACTAATGCAGTTTTTACTTGAGGATTCTAAACCTTCAGATTCTCAAGTAGCAGGAAGTTTCAGGTCATCTTGTGGCATTTGTCCAAACCTATGTCATCTCCTCTTGTTGGATACAGAAGCAGCTGTAGAAGTTCTAAGATATGCTTTCATGAAAGATTATTCCATGGGATCAGATAATAGTTTGAGTGATTTGCCCGCATCTAATCTGGAACAAAAGGATAATGGCTCACTGAGCACCGAAAATCTGCATTCGATGGCTCAAAATGCAATTGACAAACTTGTATCTGTTCTTGATTTGGAATCTGACAAGATCACGTCTTTTAGTTTGGCTGAGAATATGGAAGTGTGGCCTTCAGAGAAAGATTTAGGTCACTTGTTTCAATTTATTGTATTTCTTGTCACTTGTAAAGGGGCAGCCATTTCCAAACAAGTATTTAAACATATTCTTGAACATCTAACATCTGCTGATTGGTTACAATGGTATTCAAGCCAGAGGCCTGAGGCTGCAAAGAGGGAGAAACAAGTGCTTGCTCTTCTGAAAGTTGTGCCTCAGATAGATTGGAGTATGAATGTGTTGGAGCTCTGTGCACTGGCTCAGTTTCATCAGGTAGACTTTCTTTGATGTTTTAAATTTCCTTTATTGTTTATATAAAATCCTTTGTCCTGAAATCTTTATAATAATATTATTCACAAATTAAACAGAATCAGACATATGCTTGTATATCTATCTGCAGAATTTTGTTATATTCATCGGACAGCCTCAAAAACACATAATGATGAATTCTTTTGATTGAGTGACAGGCTTGTGGGTATATACACACAATCAGGGGCTACAATATCGCTGCTTTGGATAGCTTTATGAAAGATTTGAATGAGCCTATCATTTCTTTTGCATTTATCAACAACATTTTATTAAAACTTAAAGATGTTGAAGTTGAATCCTTCCGGTCTGCTGTTATTTCACGAATCCCTGAACTTGTCAAGCTGAGCAGGTAAAGCTATAAAAGACATATTTGTAGCTTGTTTTTTTTTTTTTTTTTTATTAAATTTTGCTTGCAAGGCAGTGAAACTGCTAATTGCCAATGTTTCTTATATCTGGAAGCTATGGATACATTTATCAGCAGTTATATTCTTGACCACATATATGGATGCTTCTAGTTGCTGCTCTGTTTGAATCTTTAGGAACAATGAAAAGATAAATATTGACCATTTGTTTAGTTTGTTGAATTCATGTTTGTGTTCATAGATAAGCCTAAAATCCAGATCTTGAATTTGAAAGGTATAGTAGGGGAATACTTAAATGGAAAAATTTATATTGCTTTCAGATTGCTTCAGCGGAACTCTTTGTATTGCATCTGAAGTCTTTGTGTTCAATTATAATTATCGATATATCTAAAATTTCATTTGGTCATGTATTGATATAAATATAATATACACATCTAGAGAGATGGAGTATTCAAATATATACTTGTCACTGTATGCTGACTTTGAAATTTTGTCATATGTGTCACTTGTATCCTTGTTGGACAGTGACCTTCTCATGGAACAATTCATACTAGTGATATTGATGTGCGCCAACAGGCTGTATTTTTTATTCTTTCAAGTCTTCTTTTGTATGTTTATCTGTAGTTTCAATTTTTTGAATTGTTTCTGCAGGGAATGCGCCTTCTTTTTAATTATTGATCATTTTAGTCTGGAGAACCACCGGATGCTTTCAGAGCTTCGTTCTCATCCATACAGTCTTTTTCTTTTCTTGAAGACTGTGATCGAGGCTTACTTGTTTGGAACTCTTAATTTTCCTGGGTATGAGGTAGATTATGTTTCAAGTATGGCAATTGAAGGAGACTCACCTAATCAACTTGAAGTTTATATGGAAAGACTCTCAAGTTTTCCGAAGCTTTTGCAGAACAGTCCTGTTCGTGTTACTGATGACATGGCAGAACTGTATTTAGAGGTTAGCTTTTCAATTTGTTGGATGATTTAAGAAGACAGTATCAGCTGAGAGTTTGCTTTACGATTGCAGAACTTTAGTGGTATTACTTTGCCAGATTGAATTATTTTAGCTTTTGTATGGCGGTAAATCCACGTATGCATTAATTTGGAAGATCTACTTGGTCGAAAGATTTATCTTTTCTTGGCTATACTATTTTACTGCTGTCACATATCAGTTCTATGCATTTCAGTGACTTCAAATAATTTAAAGCTTGCTGGCTGTGGTTTTTGCAAGAGATTGCTAATTTGATGAGTTCATGATCTGGTTTGTCATTTAGCTTGTGTCTTTTGATGAACGGGGATGAATTAGACATCATTGAGGGAGTTAGGCTTTAGACCATTTTATTGTCTTTTGACTCATGTGACAATTTATATCTTGTGTCAGTTTCTGTGCTCTTGTATGATATCTAAGCTCCAAATTGTTCTTCCTTGCTATATTTTCCTATATGTTAGAAGATCTTGTCATCTTAACTTTCTACATATATTCTGATGTCATGTGTATTTGAGGTTTTAAACAAAGGCGGCTTTAATCACAAATCCTTTTTTTTCCCTTCATGATGTCTAGGGCTTTTTAGTTGCTGTAGTTTAGGATGGGGAAAAAGGTCATGTGATTAACAAGCAATAGTTGTGAGGGCATTTTGCAACCAGAACTACTATTCTTTAGTTTGGAACATGATTCCTGCTAGAATATTTTGTTAATTTATTAACGGGTGTTAATAAGATGTCACGGAAACTCCACTAATGAAGGGATTTTCTGTATTTTTAGGCTAGCAGCTGAAATTTTTATTGGTACTAAATTACCAATTAGTTGCACTAGAAATATGAAAATTTGAAGGATTGGCAATCACAATAGCAACTTTGTCTCCATTCAAAGAATGACTAATGCTGTCAACCATAATGTAAATGTCAAATATAGAAAACAATCAGCTATTAGCCATCTCGTATCCATATTAACTGTTTTAGTGTAGGGAGTGTTAATTATTCATTGGATGCCCACCATTGGAGATTCTAACAACCATAAGTACATGTTTGGTTCCTCAATACACAGTATGTTAGTGCTCAAAATTAATTTCACTTATTAATTGTTGGTAAACTTTGCAGTAGCATGTTTTGTAATTGGCCACAAGAGTAGACATTGTTTTTCTCTCAAATTGAAGTTGTGCTGTTAGTCACTTTGAAATTTGTTAACAATAGGACAATCCACAGATAGCTAAGTTATCACTGGAAACCCAAGCATATCCTAATGCATGCAATTTTGTTGGTTCTGATATGTATTGTGTAATGTTTGAGATGTTGGTATTTATTTTTGGATTCTAAAGTTCCTCAATTTCCATCTCTTTAGATAACTTTCTACCCAAGGATCATAAGATTTTCTCTTAGTGCCTCATTATGTGTGAAATTCCTGTCCTGTGATCCTGTTTTGCAGCTACTGTGCCAATATGAGCCTAAATCAGTTCTTAAATTCTTGGAGACTTTTGATAATTATAGATTGGAGCATTGCCTGCGGCTATGTCAAAAATACGAGGTTATAGATGCAACTGCGTTTTTGCTAGAAAGGGTCGGTGATGTTGGGAGTGCTCTAGGGCTTTTGATGACAGGACTCGATGAAAAGTTTGACTTGCTTGTTACCGCTGTACAAAGTATGTTCTCACAGATAAGTGCTAGCAGCTCTGCTGAAATAGAAGTTCTTACTGACTTGTCAAAAATGGATGAGGTTTGCCATTATCACGTTTGGTGCTATTTGATATTATATTATCTGATCAATCCTAATGATTGAGTGTGATGTTCATAGGTTATTTCTGTTTCTGGTGTATTGCATGCCTCTATCAGCTTATGCCAGAGAAATACTCAAAGATTAAATCCACAAGAATCTGAGTCCCTGTGGTTTCATTTGCTTGATAAGTATGTTATTGATTATCTTTTGCCATTTGTGATATTTCATGTGCTTGCCCATTTATCCAAAACTTAGTGTCATTTTATTATTCATTGAGCAAGTGCTAGTGTTTGGTTTATTAGGGGTACTAGACATGCAACTGCCATTGGCATGCATTGTGAGTTAAACAATAAGTCTTTATGATGTCCTTCCTGCTTATCCTGACAAACCTTTTCTCTGAAGTTGCTGTTGTATTATTTGTTATTTCTTTCCACTAATGTGAGGATGCATGCATTGAGGAGGTTCAAACTATCATCAGATAATGTTACTGTTTTTCTCTGAACAAGATGAGAACTAGTATTTGAACAATATAAGCTTGTGATTTTTCAAGAAGAAGTGTGTCGAATTGTCTTGTCACTCAAGCTTCTATATATTATCATTTTATTGTCAACAGTATGAACTATTTTTAGATATCATTTCTGCTACATGTTACTTTTTTATATTACAGGTTCTTGAGTGCAATATAAATGTCACAATTTCTTTTCCTCATGCGTTTCATTTTGGTTATTTTGAACAGGTTTACTGAGCCACTTAAGAGATTTTCTGGTGGAAATGAGTTTCACGAAAGATGGGATGTTAGCAAGTTACCTGCAGCTTCTGACACACAACAGAAGGATAAATCCCTTTCTAGATGGGGGTTTTCAAAAGAAACAAATTGTTCTGATATCTTGCGGAAATTGTTTTCACAGTTTGTTGGAGAAGTAATTGAGCGAATGGCAGGATATATTCCTCTTCCTGCAATCATGGCCAAGCTCCTCACTGACAATGGGAAGCAAGAGTTTGGTGATTTCAAATTTACTATATTGAAGATGTTGGGGACATATGGATACGAGAGAAGAATATTGGTAATTAATTTTTATTTTATGTGCATTTTATGTGTAAAGATACCATTTCAGCAGAGCGTCATTTTATGTGTAAACTTCATTTAAAACTCTTGAGGAGCTCTAATGAAATTTGCATGTCTTGCTATACTATATCTGAACTGAAGTGAGATACTGCTCATATTCTTATTACTAATGCAATATGAAACAGTCACATAGCGTTTCATTTTTCTTAATTTGTTACATCTTTCATTTTACCTCAGAAGTAATATGGAAATCTTATTCCTTGTTATGCATATTTTGGCTTTTCAACTGCTGTGCTTTTTTGCTGATGTGACTGAATTTCCTCTTTCTAATATTTCATTAGCTTTTGCTTAATGAAACCCATGTTAAGCTGTTGAACCTTCTTAGAGTGTGTATTAACGAGTTCTTGTTTTCATATCTTGTCTCGTTTACATTTTTGGTTTTCTTTCTTTGTACAGGATACAGCTAAAACTTTGATTGAGGATGATACATTCTATACCATGAACTTGCTAAGGAAAGGGGCCTCTCATGCCTATGCTCCACAGGATTCTTTGTGCTGTGTATGTGGTTGCTCTCTGACAAAAGGGTTGTCTACCTCTGGAGTTAGAGTATTTAACTGTGGGCATTCAACTCATCTCCATTGTGAAGAAAATGAACCTTCCAATAAAACATCCTTAGCTGGATGCCCTGTTTGCATACCTAAGAAGAGTCCTAGTGCTAGAAGAAAATCAGTTCTTGTAGAAAATGGGCAGTTGAAACATGGCTCATCTAGCTCACAGATTCAAGGGAACTCCAGTGTGTATGAACTTGATTCAATTGAAAGAACATATGGGCTTCAAAAATTGTCAAGGGTATGTCTTGTTCATAATTGGAAAATTTTCCATTTAATCATGTTAATCTTATACTTATTTAATTAGTACAAGCATTCGTTTGTGGCTATCGGGCATCTTGAACATAGGAATTCTGTAGGTGATAATAGGGCTTTTAAATGAAGTGTGTTATTTTACTTAACTGTTGTTGTAATATAATCTGTGGCTTCTGAATATTCCCCCATCTCCCTTCATTTACACAAAGGACTTTTTTTAGTTATTTATTTTTTGTGTGTGTGTGTGCTTGCCCACGCATGGGTGTGCCCGCCTGCATCAATACCCCATTGTTGCCGGATGTTACTACTGGGGCCTCTCCACAGCATATCCACAGCATATTAAGACATGAACTATTAAACTATCACTATTCTGTATCTTTAGCACTTACTTTCTACTCCTCAGAATTATCTTACTTTTGCAGTTTGAGATATTGAGTAATCTCCAGAATGGCAAGAAATCCCTTCAGATAGATACTCTTCCTCTGTTGAGGCTCTCTCCTCCAGCTATTTATCATGAAAAGGTTCAGAAGAGACATGCTTCCACATCAAGGGAAACAAGCAATACTTCAGTGAAGAATGAAAAACCAAATAGACGATGGAAACTGAGAGAATCGAAACTAAATGGACCCTTGAGGCATTTCCCCTTGAAAGCTAACATATTTGGTATGTTGTTCAAATTCTTTTTCCCCCTTTAACGCGTTTTTTTTTTTTTTTTTTTTTTTTTGTGATGGTTCTCATATTTTTAGCTCATTTTGTTTTTCTTTTCAGGTGCTGAGAAAAATACAGCGTGAAAATGTTATGCATGATCTTGCATGCATGAGTGCTAGATTAAGAAGAGGCTAAGTGTTTTTTGTGGGATCAAGAATTTTTTGGCACCGATAAATCCAACCTTTTACTTAAATATTGCAAATTACTTTAGGCTCCTCTTCTTTAATCATCTGATAAACATTTTAATAAATTATATGCCACTTTACGGATGCATCCAACAAGTTTTGCTGTAAATAAGTAATTGTGAAGTATAAGTACAAATTTTAGGATGTTGGCTGCATTAACTGATGGCTCAAGATTATTGAACACTCGATGCATGTCATATCTAACAGGCTTGAACTTGTATTAAGATGTTGTTATTAAATTTGGTACTTGGTGGTGTACATCCTAGGGTATGTGTATTCCAGTTCTATCATATCTTCTTTGAAGATAATTTATTTGTACATCACAAATATGTTTTGCCTTCTATTGTAAACAGCTGATTTTCTTGACTGCCTGATTATATACTGTTGTTCTCAGCTCAATGAAGTTTTTTTACCTTCTACCTCTGTTCGAACTTTATGGATGATGGTGCTATGGTGGTTCATGTTGAAGATTTTCCTTTTTTTTCTTGGTTAATGAAAAAATAACTTTGTTGAGCTATTCTTTTGGTGTGGAATGATCTTTCTTGTGAGTTATTATCTTAAATTGAAGTAATAGGGAGAAGCTTGGTTATGGAATGTTTTGGGGTATGGTTAGAATGTTGATTCCGGTTCTATTGTATCACGCTTCGGTTGGTCTTTTTTAATTTTATATTGCTGTTTTCTTAGTGTTGCTGCTGTGTGAATGTTGCTGACTGTGCTTGTCTGTGCAAGTTTTGAATGAATTTAGTCTGAAGATTGCCCTGTATTGTCTTGTTATTTCTAGTTTTGCTGCAGCTTGAACTTCATGTATAGACCATATAGACAGCTCAATTTTGATTATGTTTTCATAATTTTTCCGTGATTATTCTTATTTTGAGTGACAAAAAAAAAAGGGTTATTGTTTTCGGCTTTTGAAGTGAACAAAACCAGCTCTTCCGACCTTCAGATTCAATGTGTTTGCTATTATCTCCTCTCTCTCTCTCTCTCTCTCTCTCTCTATATATATATATATATATATATATATATATATATGAGGGCGAGCCATGGATTTGAACTCGCATCCAAGACAAACTTGGGAGGAGAATTGAAGGGGTTGGTGGAATGCTTTCAATATATACAATGAATGAGAAAACAATTTAGAAGCTCTAGTGATTTTGGTCCCGTTACATAAAGAGTTGGTGTGAGAATTTAAAAATTTGGAGTTTATTTTTCATTGGTTGTAATGGTGGTAATAAGTCTTTGATTATAGATATAGATTTGCAGTTTAAATCTCATGTTACCAGATAAAAATGGATGAGATTTATGATCAATTTTAAAAAGTTTGAAAACTCATATGTTATCATGTATTTTAAATTTTAAATCTCATGTTACTGGATAAAAGGTTTTACACCTGGACCTAAAATAAAAGAAAAAATTTTATAAGGGTTATATATACAAATATACCTAAAATATGAGGGGGCTCCATGTAATTCCTCTATTTTACGGGTTTCGTCTATAAATATCCGAGGGAGTCGTGAAGCGGTTCCTCCGGAATTCTTCTCTTCTCCTTCAAGCCAAACAGGAGCCGTCATCTGCGGGAACATCTCGAGCCCTCGAATTCGATATAGAAATCGGAAACCATAGCTAATGCTTCGTCTCCTCCTTCTCCGATCTCTCCGTCGGCCTCCATGGCGTCGCTTCTTGTCGGAAGCCCCCTCCACCGTCGCGGCCGTCAACACCGTCAATCTGCTCCCCGTGTCTCCGTCTCCGCCGCTCCAGCCCTTCTCCCCTCCCCCTCGACGTCGTGGTTTCTCCTTTTTCCTTTCGGCTTCTCTTCTCTCTGCCGGCGTTGCGGCTGTTGCCGCTGTTCTTGTTTCCTCTTCGGGTCGGTTTGATGAAACGATGGAGAAGTCTAGGGCATCGGTCGACAGAGTGCTGGACCGGATGGGGCGTACTGCGGCTGCGACGGTCGCGTTGTGGCGATCGCTTTCGTCTGTGCTGTCGTCGGTTGATCATGAGGTGCGTTCGGGGTTTGAGCTCCGTGTTGCTGCGCTTCTTGCTGATATCGCTGCAGCCAGCGAGGCTAGACGGGCAGCGATTGTTGGGGCGGGGGGTGGGGCTGTTGTGGATTGGTTGCTGGAGAGTGTGGCGGTCGGCGGTGGAGGCGGGGTGCAGGCGGAAGCCGCGAGGGCACTTGCGCACTTGGTTGCTGACCCAGAGGTTGTCGGGGATGTGCTTGGTCGCCCTCATGCTGTACCATATTTGCTCAAGTTCATATTTTCCTTCCAGCCCAAGAAGCCTAAAATGGTGAGTTGTTTTGATGCATGTCTGAAGATTTTTGTTTTTGTAAAGAAAAATGGTTGATCTTCACATTTGTTCTGTTTTTTTGCTTTGTTCCATTTGTTTGAATATTTGGTGAGAACCAGAATTTTTTTTGTGCAATGAAGTGCCTTACTGAATAATGCACTTAGGTTTTAAGTAGTGCTCAGACAAGCTATGTTTATATCTTTTTTTGTTTTAATGAGTACCCTCTTGACGAAATATCGAACTTTGCATGGTTACAATGTCAGCAATCTTGCTATAATGTGAGGCTAAGACACATGGATCCATATCGCTTTGATGCCTCTTCCCTGAGAATTACTTAATTATTATGTACCCCAGAGCTTCCTTCTACATTCAGCTGCATTTCGGGAGCCTTTGCGGTCTTTGTTACCCTAAGATGATAATCACGCTGAATTAAGACCTCAAAAAATCTTTTTGTTTGGATATGATTATTTTGAACATTGAATTTTTTATTCATTCTTTTATTTATTTTGTTTAGAGATTATCTTCAAACTTTAAATCACAGCCTTGACAATGTGTGATCATGATAAAATGTGGTGTAACTAGATGCTGTAACTTTGAAAATCTTAAATCAGCTAGCAGATTGGTGCCTCTGAGTTTGTGCTGGGAAAAAAAAATTGGCATTTGCATTTGACAAGTTCTTGCATGCATTGGCTTTTGATTATGGATGCCATACTCAATGTATAAAGCTAATTTTACTGTATGAATATTTGTGATGTACTTAGGGTGCACGCCTGGTGTTTTGGGAGCAGAGCATTTAACAAAATTGCTGAATTTATCTTTCCTAAAACTAGACACTTTTTTATATGTTATTTTTTTTCGCTTGATCTGTTTGTTCAAGATATTTTATTAAGATTTGTATTGTCTCTTGGATGTTCTGAGCAATTTCTGTTCCATTGACTTTTCATATTCCCAGAGCAGCAACTTAAGCACACATCATTCAGTGGTCCAGATCTTTGTGTCGGGAGGAGCATGCTTGTAGCTGCTCTTATGGATATAATCACATCAAACTGTGATCATTGCTCATCAATTAAGCCTTTACTCCCAGAGAAAGCTGATATGAGAGATATTGCAGCAGCCATTCAAGTAATTGAGGAAGGAGGCATGCATTTTGATGACTACTTTGAAGATGATGATCCTGATGAAGGTGGTAGTGGGGTTCAGGGTATCGGAATAAAAATTCTTGGTGATGCTACTGTTTTGGGGCTTGCTAGAAGAACTGGAATCTTGAAGTTGAACAATTCTGAAGCTGATGACTTAGAATCAGCTGGATATAAATGTAGAAACACAGTATCCCATGAAAACATTGCGAAATCCCAAAAATTCAGGTTAACTGCTGCAGTGCCTGGCTTGTGGGATGATTTACAGCGGGAACATGTTGCAGTGCCTTTCGCTGCATGGGCTCTAGCAAATTGGTCTTTGGCATCAGAGCATAATCGTGCCCACATTCAAGAACTTGATATAGATGGTAATGCTGTCATGTCTGCCTTAACAGCGCCAGAAAGAACTGTGAAGTGGCATGGGACTTTGGTAGCTCGAGCTCTCTTGAGTGATCAAAACTTACCATTGACTGATTCTGTCACAGATTGGAGTTCCAGTCTATTGTCTACAGTATATCAGGCCTGTAAAGTGGAAGATTTTCCATTAGCTCAGGTGGCTTTGTCGGCTTTCCTTCTTGCTACTGAGAGGAGTGATGATGTTAAGGAAAAACTAATGGAGACAGGCCTTGATCAAATGAGAGAAATAGGAAAACTGACACAAAAGCACAGACATTTGCAGGAGGCAACAGTGAGGGTGTTAGACTTGCTTTATAATGCTGGTTTGCACTTCTCTCTTGAGGAAAGTCAGAAATGGTGCAGCATCCTTCTACATTGGATTTTTGATAAATTTTGCTCTGATGTAGCACGACCTGCAGCTGTGAAAATTCTTTCTACTATTCTTGAAGATCATGGACCACATTCCATACCTATTTCTCAAGGATGGTTAGCAATTATGCTCACTGAGATTCTTGGAGCCAGTAAGGCATCAACTGCTAGAGCGAACACTCCAATTACGACTGATAAAGTGAAGGTTCAACATATCTTAATTTTACCTTTATTATATCCCTTTTTTTCTTCATAAGAATTATGTTTTAAGCATAGGCCTTATTCTACTGGGTTTTTCTTTTATTAACATGCTAATGGTACTCCCAAGTTCTTACAAGAAAACATGATATTTTATGCTTTGCTGCTGCTACTTCTTATAGCTCTGAACTGAAGCATTTAAAGAACAATTAGCATATCAAAAAAAGGGAGTTGAATTGAAAGTAACATTCTTGTTATGTATTAGTAGTTATTGATTTCTCATGTATCCTTGATCTTTTTATCTGTTATAGTTAGATGGTGCACAATTTTGCATTGCTAATGGAGTAGTGTGAACTGTCAAGTCACTTATAAAAGAGAGCATAGGATTTGTCTTTTCATTATATTATTCTGGAATGTTTCTCTTTCAGAACCTTTACCTGGTTGTTTTTGATGAATATGTTTTGCAGACCCAAATAGATCAATCAAATGCTCTTTCAGCAGCGCAAGTTACCACTCAATTAGCTGTTGGTGTTGTTAAACTGGCTAGAAAACAGTTTGAATTTGAACCTGATTCGGTTGACACATCTCCTCTTGCTGGTTTTCTTTCCCTAGAACCTTTTAATGCGCAGTTTAAAAGCCTAAATAAAAATAGTTATTCCAAGTTTGATGCAGCTGATTCTGCTTCTGCTATGCTCAAGGGAATAAAAGCATTAACAGAGGTTTGTTCTGAAGATGGTGCATGCAAAAGTCGAATAGTTGATTTGGGAGTATTGTGCTTGCTAAGGCGCTGCCTGCTTGGTGATGACTATGAAAAATTGGCTGCAATGGAGACTTATGATGCATCGAGAGCAATAGAAGCGACAGATCCGGCTTCAACTGTGTCTGCTGATTCATCTGTTTTAGATTCTAGTGATCCTTCTAGTATCCGTGTTCCTCCTACGGCACTTATACGGAGGCATGCCGCTCGGCTACTAATGATTCTCTCTCTACTACCAGATGTCAAGAAGACTATTGCAGCGGACAAAACATGGTGCACTTGGCTTGAAGATTGTGCGTCAAGGAAGAATGATTGTTGCAGTGACTTAAAAGTTCGAAGTTATGCGAGGGCTACACTTTTGAACATATTCTGTTCTGGCCAGGATATGGATGTGGTAAATAACAATTTTCCTGGTGTAGATGGAAATAAAAATGTTAGGTGTCGACATTATGAAGATATGATATTTTTAATAAACCCTGAACTACCACATTGGAAATGTTCGGATGGTTCAAAAAGAACTGCACAAGAGTCGTGCAATTTGAAAGATGCTGATTCTACATCTGGTTTCTCATACCCTAATAATTATGCGGAAAGTGAGAATGGTCATGACTCAGACAATGTATCTCAGTCAGCAGCTCCTTCAATGGATGTTGTGTTTGTACATGGCCTGCGTGGTGGTCCTTTTAAGTCTTGGCGAATTGCCGATGATAAGTCTTCAACAACTAGTAAAGCTGGTCTGGTAGAGAATATAGATCAGGAGGCAGGGAAACAGGGAACTTTTTGGCCAAGTGAATGGCTTGCAGCTGACTTTCCTGATGCTCGCCTGTTTACAGTAAAATATAAGGTTTGTCATAGACCTTTATATTGTTTGGATCCCTAGAAAAGGGAACTTTAATGCTTATTACAAGATTGCTTGTGTAGTTGCTATTTGAGTTGCTATCCTGTCTAATAGTAGGGCAAGTGAGCAATTAAAATTTTCCAAGCTCCTTTTCATATTGTACCTTTTGATGGTGATCTATATTTAACTTTTCCTGCAGACAAATTTAACACAATGGTCAGGAGCTAGCTTGCCACTTCAGGTTTGTCCCTTCTCAATTTAGTGCTTTCGAGGCTTTCTTCAAATATTTTTTGTTATACACAGGTTCATCTTATAGCACTTGCTAATGGTTCTAGGCTAAGTTGTTGGAGTTTTTGTTATTAGCTGGTCATTGTTTATTTTATGAAAGACATAGAAATTATTGTAGGTGTGCTCGTTCTACCATTCAAAGGCAAGGAGTTATCTTTGCCAATTGGATCATTTTTTGCTCTTTGGTATTGAGTGGATGTCTCTCAGAACAAGCAATCCTTTTTCTTTTAAATAATCAAGGAAGGCTGACTGTCATTTCAAAGAATCTGTCTATTTAATTCAATATAATTGTAAAACTTACTTTCCAAAATTACTAGTTTCCTGAAAATATTGCCAGCTGAATGAAAATCTTGAGTCAGGAACTGTCTCCATGTTTGGATATCTTGTGAGTTGAGGATAGTACTTCTGTAAACTGAAAAATTTAGCTTACACATGCTTGGGCAATATTACAGGAAACATATATAGAATTTTGAGGTTGACTTATTCAAGCGCACTTTAATATAATGGAAGAAAGCATATTTCAAAGAAGAAATCTAAGAGTAACTTGAAAATATTCCCTCCTATTTTCAAACGTGACTTCTTTGTAGCTGCATTTTTATATATTAGAATTTTGGCATATCTATATGAAAATTACTTCTGTTTGAGCTTTGATTTCTGCAAGTGCAGGAGGTTAGCTCAATGCTGCTACAGAAACTGACTGCTGCTGGCATTGGGGATCGGCCAGTTGTCTTTGTGACACATAGGTTTTCCCATTGGCCTTCCCTATCTTTCATTTGGTTATTTATTTTCATGCTCTGAATCATATACAGTTGGATCATGTTATTTGTCTTAGGAATTAGTTTTCAATTCCTTACAAATTGCTTTATGACAAAAACAACAGAATGTTATCATTTGCCATCCATCTGTTTGTACTAAACCTTTTTTTTTTTAATTATGTTGAAGATGTATAATCTGATGTTATAAAGCAGTCATTGAGTTGGAGAAGTACAGTCTGCTGTGAAAATACTAGATTGCCATGATTCCAATTCTTTCATAGTCTAGGGAATTTTAGATGGTAATGTGCTGGTATGAGGACTTGACCAAGAACTATTCATGTAGATTTTCTTGTCCACTAATGGGACTTCATGCTTTATAAAATGCTTATTTCTTGTCTGGAAATTTTTGGATTTATCCCAGCTACAAACTTTTTTAATTATTTGCCTGGCACTATCAGGTCAAAAAATTGGTGACTCTGTTGGGTTTATTTTAATAAATTATTCTACCATGTGCCATTGGCTAGTTATGTGGCTGTGGTCATGTGTTCAATCATAGGCATTGATTTCTAGACGAATCATTGGGTTACATTGTTAATGATAATAACTATAGCTGGTCATAAATTTGGTTATTGGCCGGTGCCATGCCAGTGTTCTTATATGCTTCAGGGCTATTCTGCAAATGAGCTTTTTTTTACAATCATATAGATATTATATGTTTTTCAAGTATTGTAACTTCACCAAAGTATTTGAAAATTGCAGATTGTGTTTCTGGCTTTATCATCATCTTCACCCTCTTGATAGCAGAACCTGATTTTTTTTCATAATTTTTTAATTTTGATGTGCTTTAAATTTGTAGCATGGGGGGCCTTGTGGTTAAGCAAATGCTGTACCAAGCAAAGATGAGTAGTTTGAAGGAGTTTGTAAACAACACCGTCGGGGTGGTAGGTTATTTACTTATCTTGGGAAAACTAACATTGCTTTTCTATTGATTACCAATCTTGCATTTTGAATATAGGTTTTCTACAGCTGCCCTCATTTTGGTAGCAAACTAGCAGATATGCCTTGGCGAATGGGCTTAGTCTTCCGGCCGGCACCTTCTGTAAGTATTTTGGATGCTGAAGTTTGTATCGCTGAAATGCTTTCACCCATAGAAATCTGTATTTAGGTGTTATATATATATATATATATACAATTTTTTTTATGATAGTGCATATATCACATTCTTGTAGATTGGAGAGTTAAGAAGCGGTTCTCCCAGATTGGTGGAACTAAATGATTTCATTCGCCATCTATACAACAAAGGAATTCTTGATGTTCTCAGTTTTAGTGAGGTATGCAAGTTGAATTGTTCATACCATACCAGATTTTTCCATTCGAATATTAATGCAATAGGTGTTGGCTTCAGACACTGGTTACTCCAATTGTTGAGGGTTATGGTGGATGGGCTGTCCGGATGGAAATTGTGCCAATTGAGTCTGCATATCCTGGCTTCGGTGAACTCATTGTAAGTCTGAAAGCTTATTAAGATGTTTGTTGTGCACGTTGCTATTTTTTTAAAAGCATTCATCATGCATTCACAAGTGCAATATACTAAGTTCTAACCGAGGATTTGCAGATGCAAACACACATCACATTCCGCCTACTTTATTTTGCATCAGGACTGTTGAATTTGGTCTAATGTGCATCTTGACTGCTTGAAATGCTGCATAAAATGTAGTGTTTCTTTTGTCAAGGAACAAATAAAGCTGCAGATTATGGCTGTTATCATTGTATCGCATTAAATATGCAGATATTGAGTATAAATTTAATCACGTCAAAGATCTAATTTCACTTTTTGTTTTTCACTTGTTATACAGGTGTTAGATGCCACAGATCACATAAATTCATGCAAGCCAGTTAACCCTACTGATCCATCCTATGCTGAGACATTAGATTTCTTGAAGAAATTGAAAGCAATTCTCAGATGAGCAACTACATTTGCCTGGTTTGCCATCTTCCCTTCATCATACATTGGTTTTGGAATCAAAATCCATGCCATGAATCCATGATACCCAAATTCTGCAAGCTTCTATACTGAGTGCGTTAAAAAGACATTCTTTCACATCTGGCCGCCACAAAAGAAATTTTTTTTTTATGTAAAGTTAATGTAGAGGGCACCATTTTGTCACAGTGGCTGGTGGATGTGTTGTCTATCCACCTGAAAAAGAAGGAAAAAGTGGACATACTTCACTATTCAGCAGTGTGTTATTCTCTATTTTTATTCTTATTTTCTAGATAAATCAAGGCTTCATTTCGAATTTGTAGTTATCGTATTTTTTTTTTAAAGAAAGAATTAATTTATGAAGTTCTCGTTTTCTTTTTTTGTGGGGGAGGGACTTAATACATTCTTCAAAATAGGCCTGATTATCTGTACTTGATGAAGAATGCTTATCGGTTGGCCCATTTGCATCTATGTAAAATATCCTACTGAAAAGAAAATTGTAAATTTCCAACTCTGTGAATTTTTCGCATATAATTTAAAATTAGTAATATATATATATATATATATTTCAGTTTACTTATAAACTCTGAAGACACAATAACTTCTACTGAGGATATTTTTATCATCTATAGTAATAATCTTCATCCATGACTTTGTGATCAGCAACTCACAGTAACTCCTGCCTGTGGGGCTGCTTACAATTTTTAGACGTTGACATTCAACTCGAGAGGATGGAGGTTAAAGTTAAAATTAAAAAAATAATAATAATTATAAAAAAAAAAAACCCTTTTCATGGGTTTATAGAGCACCAACAGCAATGCAATTCTGAGATTTTATGAAGAAAAATGGTGTCTTTTGGAGGAGCATCTCCAGTTCCTTTGGCCTACTCTTCCTCCCTCCTTTCTTTCCCTCTCTTGAAAATCTTGAAACCTAATCCAAGCTCCAACCTTTTGAGTCCTAACTGCATTCCCATCACGTCCTCTTCTTCCACTGGCGCCATCTCTGCTGCTCCTACTCCGGCGAGTACCGTGCTGAGCAAGAGAAAAAGGTATAGGAAGACGTGCCCCGGCGAGGCTGAGGGTATCGCACAGGAGATGAGGTTCGTCGCTATGAGGCTTCGGAATAGCCAGTCTACCACTGATGACGACGGCGGGGATTCGTGGCAGCCGAGCTTGGATGGATTCTTGAAGTACTTGGTTAATAGCAAGCTCGTCTTTGATACCGTCGAGCGCATCGTCGATGAGTCCGCTGATGTCTCCTGTGAGTGTTCATTCTGCTTTTCTTCAATGTTTATTTGCTCAAATTTTCTGGATTTCATTCTACTTTTCTTCCAATTCTGATAATAATAATAATAATAATAATAATAATTGTTTGATGTTGTCATATGGTTAAGCAAATGAGATATATGAGCTCTTTAATGTTACTATTTGCCCTGAGAATTGTAGGCTTTAACGTTGTTAAATGGTTGTCGAGGGTTGTTGTATATGGTTTTTGTGTGGTTTTCTTTGTCCAAGTGGTGTCGATTTTGTTATATTTGCAAGATACGAATTTTTTTCTTATTGATTTATTATTTTTTTTTATCGGTTTGTTCTCATTATATGCAAGAAACACTGGCGGTGCATCTTCTCATTTCTTACTCCTCTTTAAATACGCAAGAAATGGAAAGATAGTAGGTTTCTAGGAGGTTTGCATTATGGGACCAAGGTGTAGAAATTTGAAAAGGTAGTGTCTTCAATTTGTGTGTCAAACTAGGTAATCGAAGCCTTTGAGATGCATATACTTTGTTGTTCAATCATATTGGCATTGCCTGTGAATTCAATATGGTTCAACCATAGGAGAACACTGACGTTTTTTTTGTTTTCTGTGATATTGTGAATGAATTAAGCAATATGATCTGTGGAAAGTTTGATGTCGTCATTGTTTAATGTTGTGTTGTTGTGTACTCAAGAAATTATCCACTGGCAATGCTGTAGTCTATGTTTTCCTGAGATTGAGTCAAAAACACTCAAAGTTTGGATATCTCTTATATTTCTCTTCAGATGCCTACTTTAGAAAAACTGGTTTGGAGCGGTCATCTGGTTTATCTAAAGATTTAGAGTGGTTTAGCCAACTAGGTTCTGTTATTCCAGAACAAAGTTCTCCTGGGATTACCTATGCTCGATATCTCGAGGAGTTAGCTGAAAAAAGTGCACCATCCTTCTTGTGCCACTTCTACAACATTTATTTTGCACATATTACAGGTGGCCAAGTTATTGGGAAACAGGTATGTAACTAACTCATCTACAACCAATGATTTATTTTATTTTATTTTTCCAGTGGAGGCAAAAGTTGATAATAGCAAGATAGAGGTGACTTTTGATTCTTTTGCTATGTCTAATTTGTATAGTAGATGCACTTTTTAGGACTTTCCGATTTTCTAATTTGAGTTCACTATTTTACTGTCATTCTTTCTGATCGAGAAGTAATTTGAAATGATAGCACCATCTAAATTCTTGTTAACTTACTTAGCATTCCTTCCGTCTACTGAATCTATTTGTCCTTTTTTTTTCTTTAAATTCACCTCTTGTTGATCTTTAGGGAGCTTTATTCATAATCCAGTGTTGAGCTTTTGCACCTTTTGGTTTATCTTTCATTCAAGAAGGGTTTTTTCTGCATTTAGTCGGTAATTTCATTCAAGCAGCAAAATTTAAATTTTCTCACAGACCTAGAAGGTAAGAAAAGTCCATCAGAAAAGAGCTAGGCTTTTGGAAATGCATCACCTGTTTCATGACGGCATCTCAAATCTCATTGCAATGTTGATGAAACATGCCTTAGCTGCTCATTCAACTTTTTGCTTTTGTTCTTCTTGCGAGAAGGCTTGTGAGAAGCTTTCAGTTGGAAAAGAACTTGAATTTCATAAATGGCAAGGGGATGTTCAAGTGCTGTTGAAAGATGCGAGGGAAAAGCTAAACAAGCTTGGCGAGGTGAAGAATCTCAACATTCTTTTTAAGTAATGTCCAAAGAGAACCGGCTTTTTTGTATTAATATTTTTTAACATGACAGCACTGGACTCGATATGAAAAGAATCGATGCCTAAGAGAAGCTGCAAAATCATTCAAGTTTTCGGGGCAGATTGTCCGCTTGATCATTTTGTAGCAATTTCAATCTCATTTTGACAAAGAGTGGGCATGCATAATCTCTGCAGGCTACAGCTCTGATTATGTGATAAGACAAAAGAGATGCTTGTGCGAAGCTGCAAAATCACTTGGAACTAGCTAGTCTGTTTGAGAATTCAAAAAACAGCAACTTCACTGGAATATCCAGGAAATTATGATCTCTTGTAAAGTTCATCTTTGTTTGTAGACAAATATGATCTCCCAATGTTCAATGTCCATTGGTTTTGTATCACTCACACATCCAAATGGATTTCTAAAATTGAAGCAAGCATTGCAATTTTCATATTTTCACTGTGTTTTGGGGTGGTTATTAATGATTATCATAAGAAATGCACTTATTTTTGTGCTACATGAAATATAGATCCAGAGGGACCAATATCTTGGTCCGTTTAAATCAGATAGTAATGGGCGCTATGCCCCAGTAAGAAAGTAGTGCTGGAAAATTGTTTCTAGATATATGTATGTATGTATGTAAATATATATATACAGAGATCCTTATTATTATGAAGGTATGGTGCTTTGTGTGTGTGTGTGTGTGTATATATATATATATTCATACAAACCATTAGGAAAACTTGATGTTTTTTTTTACTGTGTAAAGATAACATTTCACATAGAATGGTTTCTTTTCACAATTTTTGCATCTCTTGAAAAGAAGGGGATATAAAGAGCTGAAAATGGAGGAGGTCTCCACCGAAGGAGTAGAGAAGAAGGGCATATTTGTGAGGAGCTTTTTCTTCATTTTAATTTGCATTTTTTCTTCACAAGATTTCTTATTACAAGAAAAAGAGGATGTTTTGGTTAAGAGGTGGAGCTCCTTTGAGTTGAAGAACAGTTGAAAACAACTGATTGCTTCTTTGTCAACAAGGTTGTTCTTTTATCATGATTTTCACTGCATTTCTCAGAGAAAATTGGATTTTTTCCATAGCATTGTAAAGATTTGCTCTATGTTGTTTTGGATTGCAATGTTTGGCTGAATTTTTATTCTTTTCTTTTTCTTTTTTTAATGCATTTTTTGGAGAAAGTTTGCTTTGATTTTCACATTTTCCCAATTTTTTCTCTTGATTTTCTGCGCTTTTCCTAATCCGAACTTTATCTGCCAGTGAAAACCTCCATGTATGCTTTTGGAACATTGCAGTGCTTGTCTTTTTTTTCACCTCTACTTCCTCTGAATATTCATCTCTTACAGGATGTTTTAATTATAAAGTCTCCAAATAAATTGCCACTTTCAGTGAGAATGACTGTACTCTCCGCAGTTATGATATGCAGTGTGTGCATATGCTCAGTGTGTTTAAAGCAAATAAGAATACAATCTATCTTTCAGTTAATGAAGATTTTATTAATCATGGTGAACAGCCTTGTCATGATCCTGCCATTCAAATATTCATTATCAGAACCCATCTCTTACATGAGGTGAAAAATGAATGTCATCTTGGTTTTTGTTGGATGGAGTGAAAATCATCTAATCAGTGTTGTTCTTCCTGTATATTAGGAATGAGTGCAAATGCACTCCTTGTCAGGTTTTTTGCAAGTTTGTCAATGCAGAGGTCTGGAAATGGTTGGTTTGAGACATTGTTAAATAGCAATGTTAATGTCAGTTTGCATGGTGAAATCTTCTCTAACAAAGAAAGGAGAAGCAAATATATATATGACATTTATCTCTGCCACATTATACGAAACATATAATCTGGATTGATATATTAGTGACTGCACTCCTGCTGTTGGCTTGAAATAAATGCTTAATCAGGGAAACTGTGAAAGGTGCTCCATAATCTTAAAATCATGCTTCATCGATATCGTGTTGCATGAGTGTGATGGTTGAATGGAGAATCTTTATGAAGAATCATGAAGAGATAATTGAGTACTTCAATCAAAGAGGGGTTAATTTCTGTAATAATCCACTTTAGAGAATGATATCAATGTTAGCACTACAGATATGTGCTGATTACTAACTCAAATTAAACTGATTTCTAGTGTTAAGCTCATGAATTTTTTTTTTCCTTGGCTTGCAGGCAGCTGTTCTTGCAAGATATATATAAACCTCTGCTTAATTCGACGGAATTGATGAAGAGTCTGAAAGAAATGGATAACTGGACTGCCAGTGCTCTGGAACACTTCAAAAGCACCAGGCACAAGGTGCTATACTATCAGGATCTCATTAGCAACCACCACACAATGTGAGCTCTTTCTCCAATCAAACTTCATGTCTCAACAGTATATATGCCTTTTGTTGCAGAAACTCCAGGATTTTCAGGAGTTCCTTGGACTTCCTCCAAGACAAATTCAGAATTGGGACACTGTCTACAATGTGCTCATGGGATCTCAATATGAGAATTTAGTTTTCTGTAAATGATAATATATATATATATATATATATATATATATATTATCATTTGAGTTTTCCACACCAATGTTACTGTTGGACCAAACCATGTGTTTGTTTTCTTGTTTTACTCATATAGTACATGAAGAGATTTTTACCAAGAAAAGCTGTTTCAAATTTTGATAAATTCTATAAAATTAGAATTTTATTTTTTTTAGTAACTAATTATGGCTGGTAAAATTATTTCAATATTATTGTGAGATATAAGCTTTTGAGTTTAAACCTTGGGTTAATATTATCTAATATATCTTTTGATTAATTATTATTTGAAAATTTATAATTCAAATTTGAGGTATTGTTTGTTTCGCTCTATATGAATATTATAATTTGATATTTTCATCTAATTCACTGCTATCTATGTATGTATATATTCATGTGATGCTGTTAGTGCTTTTTTGTTTGAGTTTTTTTTTTAGACAAATAAAAAAAATAATAGATATTAATATAAAATAAAAAAAAACCAGAAAAATATCAAATAATCAATTTTTTCTTAAAAAATTTAAATAAGTTGAAAGATATTATATGACACGTGTCTAAATCATGTTAGTTGAGCCCTTCATCTATTCATTTACCAAGAAGATATTTGTTTGCATGGTTGCACACAATTAAAAAGTTTTACAGGGGTGTAAAGGCAAAAAAGAAGCCCTATTTACATCTTCTCCATCTCATCCTCTCTATCCATTTGAGAGATGGCAGCGGCTCTGGTCTCGTGCCAGCGTTGGCCTCCCCCTCTCATAAACCCTAAACCCTATCCGGTTCTCCCAAGCGCCTCCTCTCTGATTTCCGTCTCCATTTCCATCTCTAGTAGCCCCAATGGCGTTTGTCTTTGCAAACGAGGAGGTCCTCTTGCCATTCGTGCAGTGTTGCAGCTCGACGGCGCCCCATCGCCGTCCCTTGAGATATCGAAGCTCGGGATATCGGAACAGATTGTCGACGCCCTCTCCCGCCGTGGTATCACCGAGCTTTTCCCCATTCAGGTCCTAACTTCGCCTTTTTTTTATTTTAATGCTTATCTGGTTCTTCGAATTTTTGGCATGGTTTGTGTGTGTGTGTGTGTGCTGTGTGTGTGTGTTTATGTTTATGTTGAATTTTATTTAGTTATCAAGAACTGATATTTTTGGTTTTATTTAGTTCCGGAAGTTTAGATTGTTGGCGTGGATGATTGAATTCTGTGTCTTTGGTACTTGATCTGCAGTTTTTGTTACACTGTTTTTTTGGTCTGATGATCTCCTTATTATGTCCATTCAGAGCTTAAATGAAGCACTAAAACATTTTGAGAATCAGTGACATTGAAGACAAAACATTTTAAACTAATTTGACATATGTTTGGATTATGAGATTCATGTTTGTAGACGGTGGTAAATTGAGGTTTAACTTGTGGAAAACATAAAAGTTGGCTATGTTTGAAAGCCTTTGATCGTGAGATTCAAGTTTGCTGTTATTTTATTTGTATTGCTTTTTTAATTTTTCAAAGAAAGAGATTTTGTAAAATATCAAGTAACGTGAAACACTTTAATATCTTTTTCAATCTGAACTTTGACTGATTTCATATAACGATTTTGGTATTATTCATCACAGAAAGCTGTATTGGAGCCAGCCATGGAAGGTCGTGATATGATAGGCAGAGCTATAACAGGATCAGGGAAAACTCTTGCATTTGGCATTCCCATATTAAATAACATTATTCAAAATAAGAACCAAAATAGGTGCGGCTCTTTGCAATTTATTCTTATCACTTTCTGAGTTCTTTATACTGCTTCTCTTTAGAAATTTACGGGTTTCAGGCTTACCTTGATTTTTAAACTAAATATTCCTGAACCAACCTTGGTCTGGATAAGAAAAGCCTTGTTCTACTATCCATTTCCGTCAAGAAATTATATTTCTTAATTAGATATTGGAATTTGTTACAATATTTGATTTCAGCCTTTGTGAAATTGAACCTTGGTTTTTTGGACTGGATAAATCCATCATCAGATTTATATACTTCTGTTCATTTTTTTGATATTTTGTGCAAATTGTAGTTCGATGACTAGCATTCTTTGAGCTTATTGCAGAGCTTATTTCTTGTTTGAGCCTTAACATGCCATAGGCGTATGGTCTGATAATACAAGTGAATTGAATTTGAATTATCTCTCTAAAATTTTGAAGGTAATCAGTAATAACATTCTGGAGTACAATGCTTAGGGATTAAGCTGCATCTAATCTTGCTAATGTCTCTTATTTTAAAATATTTCATGATTTTTTGTGCATGTTCTATGTGGTTAAAAGGGAATGTTTGTATATAATTTTGATTTAGACTCACAGAAGTGACATCAGATACACAACAATAAAGTGCTGGAGAAAATATTATTAATACTAGAAAGAGGAGGATGAGAAGACCATACCTATTTACCTTAACATCTGATGCAATTCTACTTCAAAGTGAGGAATCAAACATATGCCATTTTACCTAATTGAGCTTGAGATTCCCCTGGTTTCCACTGTCCCTCAAAAATTTTCCTGATTTACCTTTTCCAACTTGAGCTGGCGCTCAACTTGCTCATTTTTTAATGTCTTTCATGTAAATGATGACAATATAGTAGTCCTTGACACTACAGATTTATTAGGCCACTTTGCAATTAGCAAGAATAATTAGCAATTTAGCATATCTGTCTGAAATTGAACTTGCCTGTCATGCAGAAACAGTGATTTTATTTGAAACGGGGATTGGTTTCTCACTGTTGACCAGTAAATGATAAATATATGATACAGCTTATTATCGCATTCTAATACCTTTTGTGGGCAAAAATGAATAATGTTTTCTTGCAGCTGGCATGTTTTTGCGCTAATTTCTCAAAGGCTTTTGGATTGTAGGAGAAAACAGGTCCCCTCTGCTCTTGTACTGGCGCCCACTCGGGAACTTGCACGGCAGGTGCAACGGGAGTTTAAAGTTTCTGCACCTAGTCTGAGTAGTACCTGCCTCTATGGCGGAATACCAGTCATGAATCAAGTTCGTTCCTTAGAGTATGGCATGGATATTGTTGTTGGAACCCCTGGAAGAATTATTGACTTGGTTCAAAGGGGTGCTTTGGATCTGTCTGAAGTCAAGTTTGTAGTTTTGGATGAAGCTGATCAGATGTTGGCAATAGGCTTTCAAGAGGATGTTGAGTGCATTTTGAGTTATTTACCTGCAAGGAGGCAATGCATGTTGTTCTCAGCAACAATGCCTTCATGGGTTAATGAGCTTTCAAGGAAGTATCTGAGAAATCCTCTAGTAATTGATCTTGTAAGTTGGCATTTCTATCTTTACTGAGCTCTTTCATAGTCAAGTGTTTTGAGCTTTTGTATACCCCAAAACGTTATCTCTCTCTATCACTTGCCAATATTTGAAGAGAAATTTGCTAATATTTGTTAACATGTAGGTGGGTGAGTCTGACCAAAAATTAGCTGATGGCATTTCTCTCTATTCAGTTGCATCAACCTCCCTTAATAAGCAGAACATTCTCCCCACATTAATCTCTGTAAGTCTTATCTCTTTTTAAGTTTCTAGTGCAAGACAGTCCTCTTTTATATTTTCAGGATGTTGACCTGGAAGGTACTTCACATCTGCAAGAACGTGATCTCTTTTAACTTATTAAGAATCCTAAACATATGCATGTACATAGCCTTTCTGACAATATAATTAATTGTTTGCATTCAGAGGTATGCAGAAGGGGGTAAGAGTATAATTTTCACTAGAACAAAAAATGATGCTGAATCACTTTCTCGATCTATGAGAAGCATTATTGGTAGCAGACCATTGCATGGCAATATGCAACAGATGCATAGGGATAAGACCCTTGCTGCATTCCGCAGTGGAAAGTTTAATGTGTTGGTGGCCACTGATGTTGCTGCTCGTGGTCTTGATATTCCAAATGTTGACTTGGTAGGTTATTTTTATCTATTGAAAAATTGTGGAACTATTCTAATCGCCTAGCCTGATGTGCATATACTTGATGTTCGACTGAATATGCAGGTCATTCATTTTGAAAAGCCAAATACGAGTGAAATTTTTGTCCATAGATCTGGGCGGACTGGGCGCGCTGGAAACAAGGGCACCGCAATTATGATGTTCACTGAAAGGGAACGGCATGCAGTTAGAACAATTGAGCGGGAACTTGGCTGCAAATTTAAGGAGGTCAGTTCATCCCCTTCGAGGAAAAATTTATGTTCCTTTCACAATGGCACCTTTTATGTTGTATTTCTTTTTGGTCATCAACTGACTCATACAAGAGTTGGGAGGACGATCAATTTCTAAGAGGTTGAGGGGTTTGAGGCATGTTGGTCTAAAAATAAAAAGTAAAACAAAGACAGATAATTAATCTTCAGAATCTTCACTGTTATCTTATTCATTGGCTTTAAGATACTAATGTTAGAATTTTTTCAGGCCATGTGTGGTGGTTGAACTTTTTTATTCTTCCCATTTTGACAGCTGCATGGGATCACTGGTGGCTCTGATAGAAGAATAGATTCATCACATCCTGAAAGCAACTTTTATGATGAAAATGAGGAAGATGATTACGCCAGTGTTAGGAGGAAAGTAAAGGATATGAATGTAACACGAAATTGGGAATTTAACCCTAGGAATAATGAACGTTTCAGAAGAAGCAGTCCTAGGAATTTTGTGCCCAATAACGCTCGCTATAGCCAAGGCAGGGCCAGCCGCATCCCTAAATTTGATAACTTTGAGGACAACGTCTTCAACAATAGAAACTCAAATTTTAAAAGCTGGCAATCATCATCAAGACACCAAGGACGAGAAGTGCATGCCACCAAAAGGAACATCAGCGGGCAATCATCTTCAAGACTTCAAGGAAGAGAAGTGCATGCCACCAAAAGGAACATCAGCGGACGTAGTAAGCAACGGTATGGAAGGAATGACGACAGTGAGTATGATGATCTACTTGATCTGTTCAAGGATCAATATTGAATGGTATGCTCATCTTTTGGTATTAATCTATCCTCTTTATCTGTTGACATTAGTATTGTCTGCATTCATGCATGCGCCTCCCGACAGAGTATATGATTGTACAACCTTCAATTTTGAGAATTAGTTTACTCTTTAGTATCAATTAGTGTACATCTTGTGGTATCAATCTCTTGACAATTCAAACACTAAAAATAATTGATCCTTCCTTTTTTTTTTTTAAGACTTAAGCAGGTGAGCAGGCAAGTTGTGAAAGGCATAAGCTGTTGGCCACCGTAAGGACGGTTGGGGCACCATAATTTTACAGGATTTTAATGGATATCATGGACCCATCTCAAGCACTGCCGCTTATTTTCATCAGGCCATCCGGACCAATTCAGAAGTCAAGGTTGAAGCTCTCTATTTTTATACATAATGATTGCTGGCCCGCGGTTAACCAGGTGGACAAGGCGATGGTTGTGTTATGTTTGTTATTTGATTGGTGGTCTGAGCTTTGTGCCACCACTTCAAAATTTTATGTCTTATAATTATAATAGTCTGAACATGAGAACCAGCCGTTAAAGTATACATTTTTTTAACCAGAATGAAGTGTCTTTGTATTTAATGATTTATGATGCAAAAAGGACTATTCCTTCTGGCAGCCATGTTTTTTTATTCTTCCACAATATTTATTTATTAAAACAAATGTATTTAATAATTTATATCAAAAAATAATTAATATCAATAAATAACCATCATTATTTAAATGAATACATCTTAAAACATTTACCTCTATATTAAGTGAAATCCATTTAAAAGGTCTGCTTAAATAGTAAAGAATATTGCTGCAGCCTACCAGTGAATCACTGGTTAGAGGATCACAGCACAAAATTTGGTTGCAACGGTGACGTTTTGAAGACTCATTCCATTTCAACAAAAACAAGAAGGAAAATTTACTCAACAATGAATGTCAACCCCATCAAATTTATATTCTAATGCTCTCATTGGAAACAATAAACCAATCAAATGAGTACAATAAATCAACTAATAAGTTGGGTTCATAGCAAAGAACCCAAAATCTTGTGTCCAAGTGAAATAATTAAAAAAAATATATAAGAAAAATAAATAATAACCAGACAGAAGCTTCAACTTGTTTTCCAATGACAATCAGGCTGTAATCACTTTGCACCGGTATTTACATGGTGAGGAACGTAGGAAGATTTTTTTTTTTTTTTTTTTTTTTTTTTTTTGGGAATTATGGAAAGGTCCATCCTCAGGCAGGCACTAACTTCATGTCACCACAAAGGATCAGCAAATTGCCCCACTGAAAGGAACGTAGAAAATCTCCAGTTTCATCAGAATTTTGACACAATGTGAGATGATATACCTCCTCCCATGCACTGTTCGGGAACTCAACATAAAAGAGGACCTCAATTGTAATCCGTCTTTGATGCTTGTGCTTTGTTAGTTCTTGACAACACTTTCCATATGTCAATGGTGTACGTGGGAGTCCAACATCAAGGAGGAACTGGTAAAAGCAAGTAGCATTGATACAATGAAGGTCTCATCTTTGCTGTCTTTTTCCTTCCATGGCTTCTTTCTTGACTTGACAGCTAGTGCAGAGGAAAGGGCCGTCCCAGGGGCGCACTCTGCCGGGTTTTGATGAATCTGCATGCACTGATATACCCTCACCAGGCTTCATCTCCACCTGACAAACCGCGCAGATGAACAGCTTAAACATGTTGCATATTGGATACTCCGCTTCTAGTCTGCAAAAGATGAGTCAGGAGCTGAGTGAGCATGAAATTATGACTATGAAATAAAGCTGGCATTGCGTAGATCTAGAGGGCAACATTGGCATGCAATAAGAAGAATAAATCAGACATCATCTTGAAGAAGTTGCATTGTGGTAATTTGGCTTGCAAGCAGTTTCAAAAGTCCAGTTTGATTAAATGGTGGTTTGAAAACAAATGATTTTTTATTTTATTTCATAACAGGATTTAATCAGATGAAAAAGAATAATTCTAATTTAGAAATACATACCTAATTAATTTGCATGACTACCATGAAGTAAAAGCATAAAACAAGCTTTACTAAATTCAGTGTGCAAAAGAAATACAGACTACAGACCTTCGAGACAGTATGGCAGATCCATCCTCAAATATTTCTTCCACCATGTCAGGTACAAAATTTTCTTTATCAGTATGGGATGATGACTCGCAAGATTTTCGGCGGAACATCTTGAACATGCCTTTTCCAGGTTTCTTTGTTGGTGGTACTGTAGGAGTCAACTTCTCTGGAGGTAGTATATCTACAACAATGCAAGTAGTGTCATCTCGTAGGCCCTTTATCTGGACAGCTTCCTGCGGAAAGGAACTATAACATAACAAAAGTGGGGCATTTGAAGATTTAGCAGAGAACATGATAGTATGAAACAGCACCTTCACAATTTGATTGGCTGCAGCATCTGGAGGCATACCACGGCAGCACTCAATAGCTGCTTCAGAGGATAAAGCATCCCACACACCATCACTCGAGATGATGAGCCGACCTCCAGCAGGAGACAACTGTAGGAATTATATCAACTTCAATCAACTTTTTCGACTAAGAAAACAGAGTTCTGGTAAGCATAAAAGGAACATGCAACAGTTATGTCAACAGTTGGCCAAAAAAGACCATTAATTAGCCAAAAGAATATACTTACAAACCTTGACTTGCTTCACATGTGGTACAGGAACAATATATTCACCAACATCCAAATCTCCTATAGATCTTGACAAACACAAACCACCAGGCCAGCACCGAAGAGGGCCAACCTGAAGATCAAAGGTTCCAAAGTAGATTAGCAAGAAACATTTACTACATATGGTAAATCATGGCAAAACACTCTCCAAGCACAAAAAAACAAAGGTTGATAAAGGTCATCTGCAATTTTGTGGTGCATGCACTAGCATCCAGTTTAAGAAATTTAACAATTAATTGACCACCATTGTCATTTCAACGGTTACTATAATGTCACACACATTAGTTTAGTTATCAATATGAAATCATAGAGCTAAAATAGAACAAGTCAAACAACAGTTATTATTACTGGATTAACTATCAATAAACTATCAAGTGTATTTGGGAACTGTCACTTATATACCTTAAAGTTACTTGTAAGCCACTTAAGTAGGATTCACTACTTAGTTTTTCTCATATTAAATTTAAGAACCTATCATGACCAACTTCAGAATGAAAAACAAAGCTACAAAAGAAAATACTGTAAAAATAGAAATGAAATTTCCAGATAAAGCTGAAGGGCATCACTGAAGCATCTGAGGTCCCATAGAGGCCCAAAATAGAAAACAAATAAATAAATTTCCATTTATTCAAACCAATGATATCATAGCATAATACCTCTGCACCTGCACCAGTATTAAGCCTCCCAACTTCACCACCACTAGCAGTAATGCGTTCCACCCTGTGAAAGAGTGAACCATTAGAACTTAAAAATATTTCAGATATGAAAAAACAAACAGGCAAACCAATTTCAACATACTCTTCTTCATTAACTTCCAGTCTATGATCTGCAGTTAAAGAATAAATTGAGCCTTCAGCTGATTCAAGTATACAACGTGAATCGCCGACTGATGCAACAGTTACATACCATCCATCTATTATCACAAATGTGACTGTTGTCCCAGATGTATGAGCTGTAAAACATTACCAAATAAATCACATCTTGGAGTCAATAATTCTATTTACAGAAATCTCAAACACTGATGAAAGAACAAAAAATTCTGAAGGGGGAAGGATTGGTTCACAGATTACATTTCAAAAAATGGCGAGGCCAGTTTTGTGATTATTTGGCTTTGCTTTAAGACCATTTATAATTTTTTTTTTTTGGGTTAAAAAATGGTTATACTATGAAATAAACTCACCAGCCAACATCAGATTCACACAACCAAAATAAAATACAACACTAATATCACAGCGGCCTTATGCATACTGCCATACTGCCATACTGCCACTAATGTTTTTATTTATGGGTAACTTATCATGAATACCTACATTGATGTGTAATCACTGTAATGCATGTAAAATGACAGTCAGTGTCTTAAAAAACATAATGGTCTGCGTAAGGTCAGCTTAAGGAATATTCATCATTTCAGAAAATGTGATTCAATTACTAGAAGATAACAGGAGTAAAGGGTAAATGATCGCCTCTGCTATGTCATATTCATACCTTTCTCTTGAAAATCTTTGTCTGTTTTAACAAACCCAGCAACCAAAGCTCTAGGTAGTGCTCGAATCCATTCTTCTCTGCTGAGATCGGAAGGAATTGCACTTATGACATTGTTTAGGAGATTCTCCTTGGAGTAGATGGCAGCCGCGGACCCATTGTGTCCATCAAAAAGCTGCAAAGATTCCATGATTGCAGTTAGGCCATTTATGTAGCAAACAAACAAAATCTTAGTGAGATGGCAATGGTATGAACTTTTTCAGGATGAAAAACAAGAAATATTCTGAAGATTACAGAAGGCTTAAAAGTGAGTCCTCTTTAAACAGCAATATAGGGGGAATGTTACAAATTGAAATAAATAAATAAAACAGGTTATTCCATTTAGGAAGCAGAAAAATCAACGATAAGAGATAAAGAAAAACCCCAAAAAGAAAAACCAGGATATGTTGAATTGCTTCAACTTCAAGCAGAAATAAGCGGCATCCATAATTGGGGGAACCTCATGGAAAAGAACCAAGTTACTAAGTTCAGAAGTTTCCATAAATTAAAACTGAAACATAGAAGCCAATCTCAAGACCTTTTAGACATGAGAAGGCATCCTCCTGATAGAAGCCAATAGACCACTCTAGGTGGTAAAAAGAGCTCAGACCAAAAATAAAAATAAAAATAAATAAATAAATAAACATAAATAAATAAGCATTTTTATTCTGGTAAATCAAACTGAAGCAGTTCAAGTGGCTTTATATAGGGTTTAAGAAGAGTCAAGTGGCATTCAGATACAACCCAAGGGGGAGTAAGTTCAATATCTTGACAGTTACATGCAGAAACAGAAATGAAAAGATTTTGTAGTCATTGCCAAGATTTTGATGTGACTCTGTTAGTTTTGATATTAATATCATCTATACCTTCCACCATCAGTTTGACTATGACATATCCTATAATTTCCCATAACCAGAATTATGCATCATAAAGAAAAATGGATATATGATGCTTGCAAAGATCAAGTATTAAGGAAGAATAAGCAATTGATTATCTTAACATCCCTCATAAATGAAAAACAAAGAATCAAATGCGACATTGTATTCAACTCAACAAAGAAAAGTTTTCTTATATATATATATATATATGCCACAAAGGACCTCAAGTCAAATGAGGCCAGTCAACCCAAAAGTTCTAACGTAATTTTCAGGAAAAAAATTCTTTCAAACCTTAAAAAAAAGAGTAAATTTCTTATAAAAATAAAATAAAATAACGTTTCCATCAAATCGCGAAATCCCAGGCAAAAGGACCAAAAATGAATTCCGGAAATACTAATCATATCATAAATCAATAAACCTATGCTTATTTAAAAGAAAAAAACAAACAAAATTATTCACGTGAAAACATCATGAAATGCAAGATCGGATCTCGTCATAAAAAAAAAAACTCATAATTCGGAACTATCCTCGATCAAACAAAACAAGAACAACAAGATCTCTTCCACTCAAAAAGAAAACACAAAAAACAGAGGATAGATAGAGAGAGAGAGTTACAGCGAAGACGGAGAAGGTGGAGACACTGTCCCCGGGAACACGCTGGCATTCAGGCTCGAACATCGTGAAATCCTCACCTTTCTTACTCTGGTTCGCCTGCCCATGCGTTACGTCGGGCCTCTCCATCCTCTCTCCCGACTGCTCTTTCTTTAGCAGCACCCCAAGAGGCAGCATCATCTTCTCCCCCACCTTCCCCGACATCGAAATCCCACTTCTCACTGCAAGCCCGCACCAAGATCGCTCCTTTTTCCACCAATTCCGCCCCAAATCCACAGCGAAGCTCCAATTTAGGAATCGGACGGGGGAGCGATCGTCCGTCGCGGAGATCTCTGCCAGGCCCCCCGCATCGACGCGGTGTTCGCTGAAATGCGAAGAGAGAGAACGCGATTTCCGGAGAAATCAATCCCCGAAAAGCGAGTTAAAAAAAACAAATATTTATTAGGTTAATAAAACGCCCACGCAACGCGTCGTATTAAAATCGTCGTGCGGGTGGCCTCATCTACCGTTCACATTTCCTCAAGATTGAGACTTTCCATCTTGAGATCCTCGGAGCGGTGGATGAGCTGGATGACGTGGAACACGGTTGGGACTCGATGGGTCCCAGACGGGGATGTGGGATTTTCTTGGTGTCCAATGCCGGAACCGGGCATCCATGTGGCACGATGTGATTAGGGTTAGGGTTTATACATCAAATTGAGACACTTTTCCGTTGGATTTTGTTTTGCATGATGGTCCAATTACATCACATCACTGACAATTGATAAATTTGGGAGTAAAATCATTGAGATGAAAATCAAAAAGGCATGATTTTTGTTCATCATTCACATGCATTACAGAGAGAAATCAGCAGAGCTTTGATAATTTTATATCAATATCACAAAATTCAAATCTCCACGACTCAATTTAGCTTTCCTGGCTACAACAACCCCGCATGCAAAAAGATGAGAAAAACATGAAGCTTTCGAACGAAAAATAAAGAAAGAATTTACTTTAAATTGTTTGATATTGACAAAAAATGATGATGAGGTTCTCTGGAATCCTGCAGCTTTGGCACTTGATTTCTGTGAAATACTGCAAGATTCAGTGAGTGTCACAATGCAATAAAGTATTGCAAGTTTTGTAGCATTTGAAATGGCTCATACAAATAAATAGATGAGAATAAACACTACAAACAAAATTAATATACCTTCTGTGATTCTTCCAGAGCTTTGCGAGTATTACCTGCTATTGATCATCTCCTGTATATTCACTAGCTCTGATTATAAAAACCTGCAGAAAAAACAAAAGAGAAGAACAAGAAAAATGAACATTCAATTACTACTGCTTTGAAAGAAGTATGTGCTTTGCTTGCTCTCAATTGTATTCCTACAGGATACCTTAAATGTCGTGCTTTTGATCAACTGAAATACTAGAGCATCACCATCTACTAACTCATGTGAAATAGAGAATCCTCTCCATCCAGCACTTAATCCAGCTTTGCGAGCGAGGAAAAGAGTCTCAAATGTATCACCATTTTCATCCTCCAGCATAATATGTTCATCACGCTTCGGTAGGTGTTTTCGGCAAAAATGGGTGGGGAGTCCCTGATGATAAACAAAATGTTGAAGAAAAGCTAAATGTGCTGAAAATTTTCGCTTCCAAATCGACTAATTCAAGCTATACATATGATTTACAATGTCAAAGCACTTCAAAATTGTTGCTCTTAATGTTCCTCATCAACAATGTCTGATGAACTCACCAGCCAAAATCCTCCGGTTACATGTGATTGTGTCATTGGCTTCACAAAGCTTGGAAATTTAGGATCAAGTTCAGCTTGAATAGCATCAGCTCTGTTTTCGGCACAGGCCCTTGCTTCCGGAGATGCATAAACCCGACCAGATAAATCTCTTTGTTGCGAATAAGCTCTACCAAGTCTGCAATTAGTCATGCTAAATAACTAGACAAAGAACAGAAAAGCATTTTGACAAACCCATCAATGCATCATCAATGCTAACCTTCTAGGCCTCTTATCAACATTTTCATTTACTGCAACCTGGTTCACAGTGAATTTATTTTAAAGATAGAGTTTTTCTTATCAAAATCTACAAAAACAAAGAAAGGTGTGAATCACCTACTTCTTTGTAGTTGGTCGCAGGAAGATTGGCAACACGACTGGATCTCCTCAAGACGACTTTCTCTCCTTCTTGAAACAGGGCTTTCCGCTTCAACTGCTTAGACTGCATCAACAAACATAAGCATGAGTTTTGTTTTAGCTTCCCAAAACTGATCATGAAGAATGATGAACTCAAAAGCCTCATTTTTAGATGAATGTTGCCTCAATTAAAGCAGCAATCACAAATCTAAGTTCAAAGAAAAACCATGCCTTGTAATTTCAAAGAAACAGTTTTGCCAAAAAAAAAAAAAAAAGAAGACTTCAGAAGGCTCTAGTCTGATAACAGCCACTCCCATCACTGATATTGAAGAATGATTTCTCAATAAAATCAACAGTTTCCTTGCATCTCTGAGTTCAAAGAGAAACAATCTGTTGGAGAACCATTTTTGCAAGGAAAGACAAACTTCAGGAGGCTATTGTTTGATTTTTTTTTTTTTTTTTTTTTTTTAAAACCCATTCCCAAACCAGCACTTTCCCTTGCAAACAAAAATGGGGAAACAAAAGGGATTCAAACATCTAAAACAAAAGGAAAAGCTATTCCAGAAATCTAACAACCAAAAAGCGATCTTTCTTTGTCCTGGAACCGACAACACAAAGGAGCACACACAGAGAGCAAAGGGTTTAATGAAGATTGAGAACCGGAGAGGGCTTGGGACTGGTGGATTCTCGGAGGGTGATGGAGAGCTGGTTGAGCTTCAGAAGGTCCATCTTCTTCTTGTTCTCCTCCACCTGACGCTTCCTCAGCTCCTCATACTTCATCCCCAGCTCCCCCATCTCTCTCCTTCGTCTCCTTCGTCTCCTTCGTCTCCTTCTCCTTCTTCGAGATGGAGAAAAGCAGAGAGAGTGAAAGGAGTGTTTTGTGGTTTTGAAGCCAAGCCAAAAGAGTTGGATTCAAAAACCCAACGGTAACTTTATTTTGACTGTATATGATGAATAATGGGTCACTAAAACCGTTAATTAATTTATGATAACAAGGTTAACAAAAACAACATTCTGAATACTGGGAATAACAGGAGAATAAAAAAGTAATATATATATATATATATATACACACAGATGTAGAGAGAGAGGGAGGCTGATGTTCCAAAATTTAAATGAAGAAATTTCACTGTATCAGTGGTTGGATACAGCTGTGATGTTAAAGATTTTAAGAACAAACTCGGTGCGCAAAAACATGGAATTAAAAATCTCGATATAGATGCTAATAAAACAAAATGTAATTAGATTAATAAATAAATAATGATAAAAAACTAACTGATGCTTGTGTGTGTTCTTTGTTTTTTTAAGCATTCTTTCGAAAGAGCGGGCACTAGGGGTGTAATCGATCGAGTTCGATCCGAATAATAGCGAGCTCGAGTTCGACTGAAAATTCGGTATTCGATACTCGGCCGGAACTCAACTCGAGCTCAAAAATTTTTTCCCTTATTTTCATAATATAATATTATATATATTACTACTCGATTAGGCTCGCGAGCACTCAAATTAAGTATCTAGATACTCGAACTCGGCTCGCTCGATTATTCGAGCTACTCGAGCTCAAGCTCAACTCAACCATGACCAAGCCGAGTTCGAGTTTTCACCAAATCTAGCCCGAGTAGCTTGCGAGTAAAGATGTATCATTTACACCCTTAGCCCTCACGCACTCTTTCACATATGCACCTATTTTTCTAGTGTCACCTAAATACATTCCACACACACATATATAATATTTTTTTTTAATCTACTTCATCTATGAGATTCGTAATATTGTAACATATTCTATCAACAAATATCTGAAATAGTATTGAGGGTTCGCTATTCTTATTTGTCAGTGAGTAACATCACCACGCATTGATGGTTATTTGATTTATTAATATAGATCTTTATACGTGTAATATTTATTTTGAAAAAAATTTTAAAATTAAATCTTAAAAACTTATATAAAATAATACATAAATTTTTATTGAATTTGTTCCATGTTTTTGCATATTTTAAGCACATACTTGTCACATAAATTTAAAAAAAAAAAAATTTCACTATGTGTTACTACTGTATTGAACAATGTTAATGAAATAAAAAACTAATAACGTGTTTTCTCTTTCAACATGTTTTCTGTTTTAATAATAATAAAAATAAAAATAATAAATAATTTATTAATTTTATTTAAACCAATAAAATTAGAATTGAGTGAAAAATCATAACATCAGTATTTTCAATAATGAACCAACTTGGCTAACCCTTTTAATCTAGTCATTAAGCAAAATCTCAACCAATGAAAAGCATGAGGCATCTTAATTTTTAGTTAAGATAAACCAGTGAGTGTTTAGTGGCAAATCCTTCCCAACCAATCAATATTTTTTTTCTTTGGGTACATCAATCAATGGCATCATTATTGTCACCACATGTTCGTTTGATGATCATGTGCTATACTTCATTTTATATTGGTTCCCTTTGCTTAATCATGGTTAAATATAACTGTATAATGAGTGTCAACAATAAATCATCTAAATAATTACACAAATTATTATTTATTAAAAACTGGATATAAAGAGCCATTAGATTATTATTTATATAAATTCTATAGAAAATGCTGCCAATACTGTATAGCATTTTTTTGTTATGAAATAAAAGAATAAAGTAAAGCAAAGTTTGAGCAAAAATACTTAAAAATAATAACAATAAAAATGTACAAAGAAAACCCCCAAAATAAATAAGGCTTATAAAACCATGAGTAAAGATTGAAGAATTCACTAAGTGAAAAAATTTAAGAGTTAAAAAGCATTCTATCTACAAGAAAAAAACAACTCTATCTTAAAATAGGAAATAAAATACTAACTCTTTATTTTTACTTACTCTCATTTTTTTCTTTTCTCTTGATTGGTGTAGAAAAACCCTTCATCCCTTATTTCACTACATAATCTCTTCATATTTTTATTTTTATATTTTTTTGGTTGATGAGCAATATTTTTTTACTAATATTTTTTATGCGGGTTGTCATGGTATCTAAATGATTTGTAATTGTTAGGTATATAAATTCAATCGCTATTGTAAATGTACATAAACGATGTATCATTATAACAACATAATAAAAATTTTATTAATAAAAACTATCGGATTTTGAATCATGAAACCAAACCTGAATCCAATAGACTTCTAGATCCGAACCCGTTATATAGAGCTTTTTTATTGGAATCCACTTCTCCTTGTTGTACTGTGGATCGTGCTCAGAAAGCGCGGGAAAACGCGCGCCCGAGAAAGAGAGAGCATTGCCGGGCGGCGGGGATGGATCCGAAGGATGGCGGCGAAGAGAAGGAGGAGGAGGAGGAGGGAGGAGGAGGAGGAGTTTGGGTTCTCGAGGAACTACTTCTTGGCCAGAGAGATTGGCGGCAGATCCGGGAAGAAAATCCGGCCGCAAGCTCTCCGACATCGATCTCGCAGACGAGCAGGTCTTCTTCAATCACCTGGAGACCCCCTCATTTTCCAATTAAGTTTTAAATTTTTAGTCTGATTTTTATCTTTCGAAAATGGATATAGATTTGACCTTTTTTCTCCCCAAGATGCTTCCTTTATGATGTAATTCCATGTGTTCTGCTACCTATTTCAAATGAGAGATTTACAGTGATTGTCATGGTTTTAAGTGAAACAGGTTCATTGAATGCTTGAATAGCATTTTAATTGATGGAATTGAAGTATAATTTTAGTGACTGTCCTGCTCGTTGGATTTTAAGGTGTGGGGTTTCTCTCCTTTTGGTGTTCGATGGCAGCTTGGTCTTGTATAGGACAATTTTATATTCTTTTGTTTTTCCACTGCATTCAGCACACTGTTTCACTCTATGCTGGAATTTTCAACCATGTTTCAAGCCACGCATTGATTCTGGATAATTTGGGAGATTGTTGCTTACTTTGAAGGATGTAGGTTCATTAATTGACCAATGCTGTATCTAATTTCTGTGTATAGAATTGGTCTCTTTTTTAACAGATAACTCTCTGATAATGATTCAGTTAGACTGAGCCTGTTGAGCAAATTGTGGCCCAACTAATTTGTGAATGGCTATGCACCAGGATTTGGTCGGAAGTTTATCTTATGAGGCTAATTTTCGTACTTTCCAAGGTTTTACTCAAGTGGATATCATCTCTCTATTGTTATATCTATTCTTTGCATTTAAGATGCTGCTGTCATTGTTTTGCTAATGTTTGCACTTTGCAGTATGAAACTTTAGATCAATTTTTTTATTAAGCAATTTAGTGAAATGATTTACTGTCTTAAACCTATATGCACGCCTTATGCTAGGTCTTGAGAGCAGAAGCATCCAGGATTAAAGCAAAACATGAGAAAGAGATTGCACTTTTGCTGAAAAGCTACAAAGATTTATACCCCAAATGGCTATTTGAGCTGAGGTATGCTCCTTTTTATGCTTTGACGCTTAACTCTCACATAATTTAGTTGACATTGACGTTCCCATCTAACTGTCCATGCCAGAATAGCCATTGAGGCCTTAATTGTGTGTGTGTGTGTTCTCTTGTATTGTTGATGCATCTTTTGTCTTTCCACAGTCATTTATTATTCTAATTCTAAAACATGGAATCCTCATATTTATTCTCTAGATGAAGAGCGGGGCTGAGATAACTTGTGTAGCTGTTTGTGTTTACTGTCCTGTTACCACCTAATATGTAGTAGTTCATTCACGAATAATGATTTCTTGACAGTTTTTAATCTGAAGGAATCATGAGGTTGCCCGAAAACTAGAAGTTCAGTAGTTTGGGAAATTTTCCATTTCAAGTATTTCTTCAAGCTGAATGCAAGTTTGCTTATAGCTGCTTATCTGTGGAATCCGGTAAACGTATATTGAGGGTTGTTGCATTTGTCAAATTTTGCCAAGCTAGAGGTTCAAATTCTGATTTAGGATGGTTCAATAACAAGTTATACATCAAATCTGTTAGCATGTCATATGTGGCTAAAACAATATTTTGTTTAGAATGTTCAAGTGCAATCTTGTCATAATTTGTTCAATTAATTAGAGAAAGTATAGTTTTATCAGTTAGTTCATCTTGTTTGTGTTTTATTTATGAAATTTGTTGAAAATCCTCTTTCATGTCTTTCCTGAACAGGTGTGGTTTTGGCCTATTGATGTATGGATTTGGTTCAAAGAAGGTTTTGCTTGAAGATTTTGCTTCTACATCATTAACAGACTATGGGGCACTTGTCATCAATGGTTATCTTCCATCCATCAACCTAAAACAAGTAAGATCCATGATTAATTTGTGTCAGATCTTTTCCTTTCATCAGAATTTCATTCTCTATAAATATCTCTATCCAAATGTTTGTTGTATAAGATAACCATTGATAAGCTTTCAGCAAAGTATGTAATTGTTTTCATTTTTAAAACCAATAAGGGCTCATGTTATCTGATTGATGAACTATTGTTTGGGAATTAAAATAAGTATATATTTAGTTTTTTTCCTTTTTGCGCAATTATTTTATTATTTTATTTATTTATTTTTATTACAACTCCCATTGACACCATGTTCACTCACCCCCTCTACCTTTTCCTGTTCTCAAGTAATGAGTTTACCCAAATATTATACTTGTGTTTCACCAAAAACCATGCAGGTCATGATCGCTATATGTGAAATGCTACAAGACCAATTAAAAATCAGTAGAAAGGGTTCTGCAAGGAAGAAGGCGAGAACTCACCAACCTCTTAGTTCGCAATCCATGGAAGATTTGCTAATGTTTCTGAATGAACAACCTTCAGATGATAATGATTCATTTGTTTGCCTTATAATTCACAACATTGATGGACCTGCTTTGCGTGATTTTGAAACCCAACAATACCTTGCAAGGCTGGCCAGCTGTTCTTCTGTCTTTGTCATTGCATCCATTGACCATGTCAATGCACCTCTATGTGAGTTCATTATCACCCAAGTATTTATTGGAAGCATCTGTTCCCTTCAGCTTCATCCTATCACAATAAAATTAACTTTATTTTGATTTTGTGAATCAAGACATCTTTAGTTCTCTGTAGTTCATAAGTTGTAATTTGATTTTTATAGATTGATCTTCTCTTGTCTCCACATTTATTTGACAAATGACCATGGCCATTATCCATCTTTTCTTATGCTTCTTGACATTATGAAATACAAACTATATGTGTGTCTTCATAATTAACCAAATAAGCATAACCAACAAAAAGCTTATGTATTTACTGGTTCACCATTTGGTTCTCAAGTTATTCTTTTTTGTGATCCCTTCTAAACTTTGACAATTTGTATAAGATCACATAGCATACTGCCCAGTGCATTAGATAGTATCCCTCAACACCCATTCTCTCTACTACTCAGTATCCAAAGTCGTACTTATTGCAGCTACCTCTTCTATTGTTTTCTATGACCAACAGACACTTTACCATATCCTCTCTGGCATCACACATGCATTTTATGCTTCATATATTTAACATCTATTATCACTTATTCCCTTTGGCAGCCATTGATACCTTTGTATTTTTTAACAGTATGGGACAAGAAGATGGTTCATACACAGTTTAACTGGTGCTGGTACCATGTACCCACATTTGCACCATACAAAGCAGAAGGTGTGTTCTTCCCTCTGATACTTGCTGGCAGCAGTGCTGCTCAAAGCACAAAAACTGCCCTCGTTGTCCTTCAGAGCTTGACCCCAAATGCACAGAGTGTGTTCAAAGTCCTTGCTGAGCATCAACTTGTCAATGAAAAAGAGGAAGGCAAGCACGATCGTCATTTTAAACCGACAACTGATCAAAATTTATGCTTCTTGATTCTTATACTTCAATTTTTTGTTGCAATCAATCACAGGCATGCCTATCAATACTTTGTACACCAAGTGCCGAGAAAAGTTCTTGGTTAGCAGCCAGGTGACATTGAATTCTCATCTGACAGAATTCAAGGACCATGAATTAGTGAAGGTGAGAAAGCACTCTGATGGCCAGGATTGTCTTTATATACCTCTCACCACTGAATCACTGGAGAAGCTTCTGCAAGAACTGGTATGAATTTAATGTCTCTTGTTGTTCTTTGAATTGGATAGTGCGCATTTCTATAATTTATTAGTTATCTAATTAATGCATTCTAAATGTTCATCCGCCCAATGGTACCAGAGTATTGATTTTATAGATTGCTGTCTGACTATCAATAATCTTGAAGGATATTTAGTGTTGGATATGTATAAATAATATAAATGATTTGGTGGGATGTCATTTCAAATTTGCCTTAAAGATATGTTATACATCTAATCCAGAATGCATAAAAGAAATAGTAAAAGAGGGTATTAGGTAATTTTGTGTGGGCAAAGTTATTTAACGAGTAAATTTGTTGAATGGGTATTGTATTATGCGCATATACCACTTTGAGCATCAATTTTTGATTTGTGTCAAAATAAATACTAAACTTTAATTTAGTTTCACATGTGGGATAATTGGAGATTTTCGGTGAGGAATCGGTGACATGAAAGCCTGAAAATATATGTGGGGAAAATATACGTGAACGCTAGAGTCTCACATCAGATGAGGAGGAGGTAGAGGCCACTGCATCATTAACATATACACTCATATTTTTCGGCTTCCACATCACAAACTCTTCACCGAAAATTCTCAATTACTCCACTTGTGAAACCAAATTAATGCTTAGTGCTCATTTTGATATTAGTTGAAAGTTGATACTCAAAGTGATATATGGGTATGGTATAGTATAGTACTCAAAAAATTTACTCCTTATTTAAAACACACATACATGCAAATTTTTTTGTTGGACTTGAGGGTGTTTTAACAAAGTTGTGATTTGTACAAAAAAAAAATTTAAGGATTTTGAAAAAATAATAAAATGTTTGTTAAAAAACAAAACTTAAGTAACTAGTTATAGATTTTAAGCTTTTCTCCAAAAAGCTACAATTTTAAGTTTTATTCACAAATTTTTGAAAAATTGTATCACGATCACTTTACAATGAAATGGGAGTTTTTAAGGATTAAAACAATTATAGTTTCTCACTTACGCAATTTTAATTTTATGATTTTTTTACAAAATAATATTTTAATGAGGTGAATAAGTCTCTGCATGCCTTAACCAATGTTGTGAAGACTGAGAAGGTTTTTTTTTGTCATTTACTGTTTTATAATTTTTTGTATCTGTAATGTCTTATTTGCGCCCCCCCTCCGGTATTATTTTTCTTCTTAATATATAATGGTTTAATTTTTTTTAATGAAAGTTTATCCCTCAACCTCTCACAACATAATGTTAGCAGTTAACATTAGCCAAAAAAAAAGCATTATGTTAGAATCTGTGATAGCAATATTTTGCAATGTTTTATTAACTAAAATCTGGTCCATGGGCTTCATGTCCTTCTCAATTTTTTTTAGATTTTATATTTATCTAAAATTAGTTTTTTCCCCAACTCAAAAACAAGGACAGCCTACCGAACATGTCAATGCATATTACAAAGAGTAATGCTATATCATGCGAACCGGTCGCACGAACCAGCCACACGACTGACGTGGCTGGTGACGTGGCGACCGGCTCTAAAACCCGTGAGTCCCATTTTTTTTTTTTTTAATTTAAGTCTTTTAATTACATTAATTACAAAACCACCCCGCCTCCCCTCTCTCTCTCTCAACACCGGTCTCCTCTCTCTCTCCCGCACCTCCGATCCCGGCCGCCGCCGATCTCTTTCGCCGCCGCCACCCCCGGCCGCCGCCCCCTCCTGTCGTGCGCCCGATCTTGACGTTCTCTCTCTCGCAACACCAAGTTTCTCTTCTCTCGTGACCGGTCTCCCTCTCTCAACCGAGTGGGCTCCTCTCTCCCGCACCACCGATCCCGGCGCTCGCCCCCTCCCGGCCTCCTGTGACCCCGATCTCGGCGCTCTCTCTCTCTCTCTCGGCCCCCCTCTCTCTCTCTCTCTCTCTCTCTCGGGTTTGTCTCTCTCTCTCTGGGTTACACCGTTCTCCACTATGCTGCTCTTCGTAAAGAGCCTGAAATTATCATGGCTATTCTAAACAAGGGAGCCCGATCATCTGAAACTACACCAAACAGAAGGATAGCACTCCAGATTTTCAAGAGACTTACTAAATTTGTGGATACAAGAGGCTAGGTGATGAAGTGAACTCTCTTACAAGAGACCAATTGTGCATCAGGCTGTTAGAGCAAGCTGAAATAAAAAATTCGGTTGTTGGAGAACCGTCAGTTTTTCATCCAGTGGCTGGTGATGATTTTCATGATTTCTTGTCATACCTTGAGGATAGAGGTAAGAAGTCTATTTCCCAGCTTGCCATCGTTTTGGTCCTGCTGCAGCTACTTGAATTTCTTTTCTTCTTTGAATTGGTATTATTATGTTTGTTGTCTGTATAAGAGTAAAATGTGGAAACTACTTGCAACTCAGAGTGCCAATGCATATTTACTTCTTGATGTAGTTAAATTGGCAACGCTCTTCTTGATGTAGTTAACTGCCGAAGGAGGTGGTACTTTGAAATTTTTTGTATCAACAACTCTAAATGAAACACAAGAACAAAAGCTATTGCGAAAGAGTTCGGCGGCGGCCGGGATCGGAGGTGCGGGAGAGAGAGAGGAGACCGGTGTTGAGAGAGAGAGGGGGAGGCGGGTGGTTTTGTAATTAATGTAATTAAAAGACTTAAATTAAAAAAAAAAAATGGGACTCACGGGTTTTAGAGCCGGTCGCCACGTCACCAGCCACGTCAGTCGTGTGGCTGGTTCGTGAGACCGGTTCGCATGATATAGCATTACTCTATTACAAAATAGGATTTTAAAATGATATTAAATAAATAAATAAATAATAAAATGAATGCCAAATGAGATTGGAGAAAGATGGTCCTTATGTTGTACATCCAAACATAAAATAATTATAATATTTGGCGAACAAATACAATTGATGCTTGATGGCCACCCATCATCTATGCACATAAGGACCATAAAAAAGTTTCATAATAGATAAATTAAATGAAATAATAAAAATTCATCATATAAATATATGTGGAAAAAACGGTCACCTGAAGTAGGGGAATTTACCCATTAAACCTTCTCGGAGCACAGGAGATCCGAACCCGGATCCGTTTATGAACTCAGTGTGTGCAATCGGAGTCGGGTTTTGTTAGCGGGTTTCGGAGCTCCGTTTTATTGGTTAGACCCGTTTATCCTCTCTCTATCTATCGGCGTATAAAGCTGCGGACTCGTAAGAGCTTTAAAAAATCAGTTTTGTTTTTTTTACCAATTTTCCTCCAGTTGTTCCCCAATTTTCCAAAAAAAAAAAAATATGAAGCTGAAGGATTTCTAGGGTTTCGATCGAGGATTGCTCGAAAAGTGGAATTCTAGCGCCGATTTCTGGGTTTGGTCATTGGTTTGGAGGAGATGTGGGGAGACGGGGGACGTGTTTTTTGGGAGAGAAGGGCGGGAGGGGCGGAGGAGGGTGTTGTGGTGATGTTCTTGTGGCCATCGAGCGATGAGAAGGATCTGAAGCCCTTCGTGGATCTCTACTCGTCGGTTGGGTGGAGCTCTCTTGTCTGCCAGTCTGATTTTTTCACTCTGTGAGTTCTCATCCTGCTCTTCTTTTTGATGTTCTTGTTTTTTTGGTGTTTTTTAATAGTTGAGATTTAATCGAGATTGTGATTCAAACGGTGGATCTGATGTTATATATTAGTAGAAAGTTATGAACTCTAACATGGTAGCACTCATTGAGGTCATTGTTGCCGCAGATTTTTCCCGGAGAAAGCTGCAAAACTGGCATCTACTGTTTTGGATGAGCTTATAAAGGTCGGTATTCTTTTCTCCTCCAATTGTTTTTAGTTCATGGATTCTGTTTGCAGACATTTTTGAGTGATCAATGCTCTGGAATTCTGATTCAAGAATATTTCTACTTGTTATTATAAAAAATTCCAAACTTTATCTTCTGTTACACAGCAGTCCATCTGCTTAGTATAAAGTAAATTAAGTGTTTTGAAAGATATGACCTATTACGATTGAGCTTTCCTTATTATTTGGCAATCTCTGGTAAATATGAATCAATGCAAAACAAACAGTTGTAATGGAATCAAATTATTGGGAATATTGGGACGTTGGATCACTTTGTGACCATTTCTTGTTGTTGTTAGTTGTGCAACTGATTCATTTATGAGCTGAATTTAGTAATTTTCTAAATTCTGGTCATAGCTATAATCCCTTGATGTTTATTTTCTATTTCAGACCAGTACTTGTTAGTATCATTATGATTGACCAAAACGTATTTGATGATTTTCCTCCTTTGCCTTGATGGGATTGCAGGAAGTGAAGATTAGACCACGACCTATTACTTTTGCTGCTTTTTCTGGAGGTTCCAAGAGTTGTTTGTACAAGGTTCATCAGGTATGGTTCTTGATGTCTTTTTGAAGTTAAAATTCCCTTTCTCCCATTCACAAATCGAGCTAAAAGAATGCTGTAGAGTATATGGTCATTTTTTAAATTGACGGGTGGATGTTGACTTTTTTTTCTTTCTGCCTTCAATAGTTTGATTAATGCTTGTTTTCTTCTGCCAGTTGCTTGAAGGGAAGAGTGAAGGACAGCATAAGGTACAGTCTCAATCTTCTTTCTGCAATTCTATTTTGTACATGTCCTGTGTGGTTTCCCATATCAACGTTGTGAGGTAAGCAGGGCTAGTTGACTGATATAAGCCCATGCTGTGTGCTTGCATGCTGTTTCCTTTAAAATTTTTACAGAACAATCCCAGCTAAAGTAAGTCACTCTGGTGATGTGCATTATGGTTCAATTTACTTCTATGTGCCTGTCATCATTTTCTTCTTTGCTGGCACTTGGAAATTGTCAATTGAGTAATGCCTCACAGAGTAATGTCATGCTTATGGGAATCTTTAGTACTTTATTATGATTCTATGATACACTAGAGCTGCTTTTTTCCTTGATGTTTTCATATATTTCTGGGACTGCAATTCCTTTTCTGAAGTCATTTCTTTTGCTTTTGATTTTCTTTTATTGAAGGATGACTATCAACTGTTAAGAGACTGCATATGTGGGCAAATATATGATTCTGGCCCTGTAGACTTCACCAGTGATCTGGGCAGTCATTTTCTCCATCCAAAAGTGTCTCAAGCATCTAGAGTTGTTTCATGGGTAGCAAAAGCCCTTGTTTCTGGAATGGACACTCTCTTCATGAACAGATTTGAAGCTCAGCGTGTGGAGTATTGGCAAACTCTGTATTCATCAGTTGTAAGTCTCTCATTTCATTAGTGATAGATTTCTCATCTTTTTCCTGAGGAATCTTTATGATTATATTCTCACAATTTACCTCACATAATTTTATATGCAGAGCATAGGCCCAATTGTCATACTATTTTCTGAAGATGATGAACTTGCTCCCTTTCAAGTTGTTTATGACTTTGCTCAACATCTACTGGAGCTTGGTGGTGATGTTAGACTAGTGAAGTGGAGAAGTTCCCCTCATGTAGGTATGCCTAAACAAACATCCTTGTTTGATATTTGTGAATAAGAGTTACCTGCTTTTGCGGAGTTGTTTTGAAGATGGGAGCATGGGAATTAGGGTAATAAGTGTTTAACCATAGCAACAAAAAAGTCAGATGATATGTCTGTTTGAGGCTTCATTTTATCTTCCATGTTGATTGGATTGGTAGACGTGAGGAAAATTTATAATGTTGTAGTCACATTTCAGTATCAGTAATATAAATGTTGTAGCCACTTTCCAGGATAGTAGCAAGTGTTTTCAAAATGTTGAATTGTTGGCCTTCAGATTAAAAAATGAATTGTCAATCAAAAAAAAAAAAAAAGTGCATCAGCATATGGAAAGAACACACCAGGCTTTAACAAATGCAATGGGAATGAGAGAATCATAGGTACCTCAATTGTTTATGCATGAGGTATTGGTCTCATGACTTCCATTTGCCTGAGTATAATATTCTTCTTATTTGGGAAGAAAATTGCTTAGTCAGTTGTATTTATATCTCCATCTTGGAGGATACCTGGGAGTAAGTATCATCTTATACTTGAAAGACTTTAAAAAGGAAGTTGACAATGATGGTAGTAATTGTTTTTGCTGGCTACACTGTCATTCGAATATGCTAGGTCTAACCAAGTTCCCTGTTCAGGACACTACAAACACCACACCGATGAGTACAAGTGTGCTGTGTTCAAGTTGCTTAATAATGCAACCGTGATTTTTTCCCAAAGAAGGCATCAACTGAATGGGGAAACTCTTGGTGCAAGAATTTTCGAGAACAATATGACTGATCTTGGAACAGCAGCAATGGGGTCGAATGAAACCTTAAGACAGGTAGCAGTTAGTCCAAGTGATCATCTCTCGTTGTCTGGGTTGATGGGATTTGATGATATTGAAATGGCCGATCAAACACATCATGGTCGGAAGTCAGATTCCCCTCACAGGCAGAACTCACCAGGTGTCTCCCCAAACGGAGTGCTTGGCCAAATCCTCTTTGAAGCTTGTGTTCCCAAGAACATCGAAGGTTGGGACATAAAACCAGGCATGTCTTTGAACAAGAGGCAGAGGTTCACACTATCTCGCCGACACAATCCTTTCAATCCTATCAAATGTATAAGGCGATCCCGGTTGTAGATTCCTAACTTAATAGGCTCTATAGAATACTTTAAAATGCATAGCGACAGTTCTCCGAGGCCTTTTATAGATGTAAATATTTTTTTCGCTGATCATGTATAATGTTGATACCCTTGTTGTGGGCAATAGGGATTATCAATATACTAGTCTTTTCATATTTGTTTCCCTCTGTTTCATCGTCTACAGAATGTATAGAAATCATGTTCACTGTTCTCGTTATAGCAAGAACTTTTGTAGCTATGTAACGCTATGGTCAAGTTTTTTTTTCAGATTATCTTACATAAGTGGCTTAAGTTAACACCAAGTTTTTGCAGTCTTTCTAGCATGGTGTGGTTTTAGTGTGAAAATCAGTTTTTACTTTTTTTGTTTTTGAGAATATCAGATATTTACTTGTGAAGCTTTAAATTAAATTTAGGCATATACCTTCGCCAATTAATTGTTTTAACATATATATATATACATATATATATATATATATTGATTCTAGGTATTTGTATTGCATAAATTGTAGTTTGGGTATAGGAATGGCAACCAATTGGAAAGGATCCCTTTAACGAATCCAACCCGCTCTTGCAAGGATCCGACCCGCTTCCTCAAAAAAATCCCAAATCTCCTCCCCCAAAACTATCCCATCCTCAAATCGACACGCCTAAATGCGCCCCCCCTTCCCTCCAGAAACCCTAATTCCCCCCAAAACCCTGATCGAGATTCGTCTTCTCCACTCCCGCCTCACCGTCCACGGCGCTCTATCCCTCTCCCTCCTCCCCAAGCTCATCCACCTCTATTCCATCGCCGGCGCCCCCTCTCCCGCCCTCCGCCTCCTCTCGGATCACCCCCACCCTCCCCCTTCTGCCTTCCCTCCTCTCCTCTCCTCCCTCCCTCCTCCCCTCTCCCTCCACCTCTACTCCTCCGCCCGCCGCCTTCACCCTCCCGACCCTTTCCTCCTCCCCCCTACCCTCCGCTCTGCCTCTCCCCTCCTCATCCCTCTCCTCCACGCCGACTCCCTAAAATCCGGCTGCGGGTCCTCCCCCCACGTCCTCCCCGCACTCATCTCCTCCTATGCCCGCATTCCTGATCTCATCTCGGCCCACAAAGCCTTCGACGATGGCGACCCTCTCCACCGCCGCCAATCCCTCACCTTCAACTCCCTCCTATCCGCCTACGTCTCCTCCGGCGCCATCACTCCCGCTCTCAACCTCCTCAGCTCGATGCAATCCGACGGCTACGATCCCGACATCGTCACCCACAACATCATCATCAATGGTCTCTGCCGTGCCGCGCGATGCGACGACGCCCTCCATCTCTTCAACCGCCTCCTCCGGCCCAACCTTGTCTCATGGACCACCATCATCGTCGGATACTCCCGGTGCGTGAATCACGAGGCAGCTCTCCACCATTTTCGACGGATGATGATCAGCGCCATCTCCGACTCATCTGTCCGGCCGGACCACGATACCTTATCCTGCGTCATCTCCTCGTGCCGCCACGTGTCGTGTTTGAGAAACGGGAGAGCCGTCCACGGCTACGGGATCAAGTCTAGCAAGCCTGATCCCCAGGCGTTCTACTCCGCCGCAGGTGCAGCTTTAGTGGTCATGTACGCCGGCGGCGGTAAGATCACAGCCGCCGAACGGGTCTTCCATTTGATGGATCACGATGATGTGGTGACGTGGAACTCGATGATTGTAGGATTCGCACGTGCGGGCAAGGGTGGCGTGGCGATGGAGCACTTCAAAGAGATGCAAGCGAGGGGCATCAGACACGACCAGACCACATTGGCAACGGTTTTAACTGTCTGTGATCTGAAAGGCGGAAGGGAGATCCATGCCCTTAGACTTAGGAATTATTACGAGAGTGACACGCTACTGAGTGATAACGCCTTAATATGTATGTATTCTAGGTTAGGGTGCATTGCCACTGCGAGTTCCATCTTTAGGGCCATGAGTGTGAAGGATGTAGTCTCATGGAACACTATGATCGGAGGGTGCGGGTCACATGGACGAGCTAAAGATTCAATTCGGCTCTTCCATGATATGGTAAACTCCGGAGTAAAACCAAACACAATAACCTTGACGAATGTTTTGATGGCTTGCAGTCATGGGGGATTGGTAGATGAGGGAATGGAGTTGATCAAGTGTGCGAGGAGAGAGTACGATGTTGTCATTACTAGTGAGCAATGCGCATGTGTGGTTGACATGCTTAGTCGGGCGGGGAGATTCGAGGAGGTGGTGGAGTTCGCCGGGGAAATAGAGGGTGGTGGGGGTAGTGTTTGGGGGGCAGTGCTTGCTGCTTGTGAGGTGTATGAGAGTGTGGAGTTTGGCAGGGTGGCATTTGATGCATTGGTTAGGTTGGAACCTGAGAACCCTGGGAATTATGTTACAATGGCTAGTATTTATGGTAAGGCTGGGATGTGGGATGAGGCTAAGAAGGTTAGGAGGGTGATTGATGGAAAAGGGTTGGTCAAGCCTGCTGGGAATAGTTGGATTCATGTTGGGTGCTGAGTGATCATTTTCTTTTTGTTTATTTTTTGCTGTTGTATATTAAATGGAGGAATTATAATTTGTTGTTGGTTGATAATAATAATAATAATAATAATAATAATAATAATAATAATATAAAGAATGAATAGTCATTGTTCCCTGTCAATCAGTCTGTCTCACCAAACAGTGAATTATGAAGCAGCTGACACTATACATCAATGACATCCTTCCGTGTCACCGAATATCTCTCCATCAATCTTTTTAATTTGCCTTTTTTTTTCCTAAACAAAATTAAGTAATTGACACTGTTTTGAGTTTCAAATTATATAATTCCAAGTTCCAACTCTTCTTTATTGATTTATTCTTGATTTTTATGCACTAAAAATATTTTTCAAATGAAGAAATAAATATATTTTTGAAAAGCAAGGAGGTAATATGAAATTCGTAATTTCGAAGGGGTGGAAAGTAAAAAAGAACAAAGGAGTTCCTCAACCGACTGGATTCACCCTTCCGGTAGGCTTACCGGCCGTAACATATCTTCTCATTTTTCTCTTCCCCAGGACCCCATCCCTTGAATCAGTTCCCTTTCAATCCGCCACAATCGCGGACGGGCAAAGCCGAGATGCGCCTCCGAGGGATCGCATGAGGACTTCTCCGGCGGTGGATGTGGCGGAGGGATGGCAAGGGGAGTTACGGGGTGGCGGCGGTGCTCCTACAAGCGCACGACCTTCGTAGTGTGCTCAGTGAACATCGTCGTCGCGCTTTGCATTCTTCGTTCCGTCTACTTGCACGTCTTCTCGTCCTCGAGCAATATGGATGGGATTTCAGGTTTAAATGCAGCTCCTCTACTAAATCGATCTTTAGTTTGGGACATTTCTTATTATATTCTTGCACATTTCTTTCTGTGCTATGTTTTGCTTGTTAGTGATGGTGTTTGGGTTCTTTCTATGGTTCTCTTGTGGCGGTTTTAGGTTTTCAGGTGTGAAGGAGCTTGTTTGAACCGAAAGTCTTGCTTGGAGTTTGTTTTTGTATTTTTGTTTTGGGTTTTTCTTTTTTTAAGCATGATTTTTTTTTGGGTAGTAACTCCATTATGTGATTCCAATCATTTTTTTAGATTTATTCTGCGGCTTAACTTCCACTTGTGGTCTCGATCCCCAATCTTTTATAGAGGCGGCTACTTTGACAGTTTATATCGGGATTTTGAGTTTTTCCCCCTAATCGCTGATCCGTATTTTGTTCCTATATTGTCCTGTTTTTCTTCTTCTCTGGGTGCAAAGGGAGCGGATTTGCTCAGGGAAATTGAAACCCTTATATTTTGTCTGTTGCCTGGTGGTGTGTTGTACCCTTCTTTTTGTTTTCCTGTTTATCTGATGAGCTTTTAATAGAAATCTGAATTCATAAATTTTTAGTTTTTAATAATCAATTCTCAGTTTTTCTTCTTCGTGGTTGATCAAAAACTTGCTTCCCTTCTAATGAAATGAAATCTCGTTAGAAGCTTGAGTATTTCCCCAGCTAGTTTGTGGTTTTCTTTTTTGATTTCTGAGCTGAAAATTTATCATTTGCATCATTTGCATTGGCCTTATTTAAATCTTTTCAGTGTGTGGAATATTCCCATAAGCCCCCTGATTTTGTTTAGACATGTTTGCCTACTTATAGTGATTTTTTTGTGTTTCTTTTATGGTAGAGAATCCTTTCTTCTTGAAGTGGAAATTGAGTTTTTTTTTAATCTTCATTCTGTTTTTTTGTGATTTTTTTTTTGTTTAGACATTGTTGTTTGTTTGTTTGTTTTTTTCTCTTTTTTTTTGTATTTTTTCATGCCGAGTGTTCATTTATGTCTTTTGCTGTGGTCTTCCAGAATTTAAATATACTGATGATCAGATTAAGAGAGTCCAAGAGTCAATACGTCTAAGGCAAGAATTAGAACCTGTGGAGCTTGTTAAATTGGTAAAATTCACCTTGTTTTACACAGTGGTTATAGTTTTCTAGCTCTGTAATGATGGCCTTGAGTTCACTTTGTCTGTTATTTATAAAAAGGCGAAGAAGTTGAATGGATTCTTGCAAGAAGAGAGGCTGGAGTTGTCCTCACATATGAAGCGCAATCTGACGAATGAAATTCTGAGTCAGTTAAAAGGTGTAAAGGATGCTGCCAATGTGACTCAACAAAGTGGTGTGTGTGCCATCACCTTCCTATGGTCTTGTAAATTCCTAAAACCAAACTAGCTGCACATGTTCAATATCTTCGTGCATGCAATGAATCATAGAATGTGCACGTGAATTGCTATCTATCTTTGTAAAAAATATGTTCAGGCATAAGTTTTTTGGTCCTTTCCCTTCAACATCACGTATTTGATGTTTGTGTTTTTGCAGAAGCAGTAGAACAATGGCGCACTGAAAAACTGGAAGCAGTTAGAAAGATGAATTTTGCAAATCCAACAATCAATACAAGTACCATTGTCAGAGAAGCAAGTAGGCTTATTAAATATGCTTTCATTTCTAATTTTATACTTCTCAACCTGTTATCTTCTCTGAGCTGGTATTGCGACTTTTGTATCGTGGCCAATATGTAAAATAGGATTTCCTTCTTGCAGAAATTCTGGAAAAGGTATTAGAATCCAACTGGCTCATGCTGTTAGAAGACATTGGATTTTGGATGCCAGCTGATGTTGTAAACAAGGATAACAATAACAAACCTGACAACGAACCAGAGCTAGGTATGGATTTTGTCGACTGCAATCCACAGTCTGTTATGCTTTCATATTCTGCTCTCCAACTAAGATTAAGTTGGCTTTTTTTTCCTTTTGCTTCCGAATTTGATGTTACGCATTCATTTGCAAAAGAGCTGCTCATTCTGTTTTATTCTGTGCATAAAATTTACCTCGATTTAGCTTTTATGGTACTATTTTCATTTATGCTTTTGTGTCCTTATTCAGAAGAGGAAGACATTATTCCTGGCCGACCAATACCACCTGAATGTCATGCTGAACGTCATACTGATTACGATGGTGCTGCCGTTAGATGGGGGCTTACACACCACAAAGAAACCGCGGCTGATTGCTGTCAGGCATGTCTGGATCAGGCCAAAAGAGCAAAACCAGGGGAACTGAAATGCAACATATGGGTATACTGCCCAACACCATCTGGTTGCTACTCACCTGATATTTATGAGCACAAGCATCAAGAATGTTGGCTGAAGCAGGTACGGCTTTGTTTCACATGTGCTGTCACCCGTGTAAATTATTTGCCCTTTTTTTTTGTAGGTTAATTCTTTCTTTTCCTCTCCTCACTTAACTTTATTCTGATTGTCGAAGAATCAACTACATGAATATGACCGGAAAATACATTCATATATGATAATTTTAGATGTTTTACAGTTCCATGCACCATGTTTCTTGATCAAGAATTGTATTTCTTACTGAATATTAATGACTTGGTTTTTCAAGTTATTCCTTGAACAAGTAGCTATATTAATGATTGTGTAACTACAAGTTCTTATATTGATTTCACCAAGGGAATTATTCTTTCAACTATTAGCCTTGCAAAATGCTCAATAAGGCACCAGTCGTGATTACCTGTTGAGCATACTGTATTAATTCCATTTGTTTCTATCTAGCCATTATCAAATGCCTGCAAATTGAAAGGAATTGATGAGTCACAAGATTTGTGACAGTGAAATTTCATTGAGAATTAACAATGCCTGAAACAATTAGTCTTCACTTTTAGATTGTGTTTTGATATGATAAATTCCATGCTTCGGCATCATTGATTGTCTCGCAAATTGTTGCTCATTTGGAACAACCACTATGAATTCTTACCATTTTAGCAAATGCAGGCAGCAACCCCAAGTTTGAACTTCAAAGACAAGTACTCAGAATCATATAGGAATTCTCATCCAACAGCACCTGTAATTGTCCCTTGGATTTCAGGGGTCGTCGGTGCATGACCTGAACCATTTTTTTCCACGCGGCACTAGTGCAAGCAAAGCTGGTCAGCGCCTGTTAATCCGCCGCGCTGCCAGATGTGATTACGACCACTGAAGCCTCAATGTGAGGGTGCAGATTGGAATCGAACCGCTGGATTTGTTTATGCATCACACAGCTATACTCATTTGTCTATAATTTAAAATTTTTTCGTACTTATTTTCCTATGCAAAATGATACCAAGTGTTCGTCTGAGCAGATCATTTTACTGACTTTTGTAAGAATATTTTTGGAACTAAAAGTATAATTATCATGAGATTATTGTGATATTCAGTTGTGTCTGAAAAACAGTGTCTGATCTGATGACCAACTTAGAAGTTTATATGTGTAAGTCGATGTGTTGACTTATAATTAATGCTACTTTGTTTCTGTTGCTTCTTCAACTCTAATTATTGAGATGTATCTCCTCTAATTCCTTCACTTTCATTGGCTTAAAATTTTCTTATATATATATAGTTCACACACACGTATGAAATCATTTTGGTTGATGTCTTTCAAGATAAAAACTGTTCTTAAACTCACTGCACTCTTATCAATTGAATTTTTATTTTTGATGTCAATATCAGTGGTTTATTGAACCAGCTAACAAGAACTTGGATGGTGACTTAACACATTAATTAGCTTTTCGCCTCATTAGTATATTGAAAATTGATCAAATTGTTTGTTCAATACAAAAGGTGCATTGAATCTTTGAATTCATAAGACCAAGACATACATTTTCATCATATCTTCATCTAATGAGGAATGAAGATTTTTTCCAAATCTTCCATATAACAACTAGTTCCCAACATCACGCCACATTGAATTTTAAAATCCAATTAAACAATAAAAAAAAAAACTAGTTTAGAAACTCAACAAAAAGTCATTATTAATAAATATACAAGAAAACAAATTGTTTTCATTAGTAATTAGTCTTGAGTTGTTGTAGAACCCCATCCACCACCAAACACTTAATAATGAAAGGATGCATTAACTTTTAGTTTTACTTTATAATAATAATAATAATAATAATAATTACTACAACCGAAACGAGCCAAACCGGGACGGTTCGACAAAACCAAACCGGATATGGATCCGGTCCGACTCGCCAACTCGGTCTCGTCTCACTCCGCTTTTGTCGAACTCTTTCTTCAGTACCAACTCATCAATCCTCTCTTTAGCGTCTTTGATCTCATCCCAAAACGAATCTCCAGCCCTACGATTAAGATCAGACGGCGCGAGCTTATCTTTGTCTTTAACCTCATCTTCTAGTCTTCTCAACAAGCAGCGCAACTCGACCGAGTCAGCGTAATCGAGTGAACTGAATCGCTCTCGGAACTCCCTGACTCGGAGGAGGATGGCGTGCTCGACGGCGAGGGAATCGTTGGCGACGACGCGGACGACCTCGCCAACCAAGGCGTTGCCCTCCCAGGTGGGGAACGGAGGGGAACGGCGAGTCTCGAGGAGGAGTTCGACGAGAGAGGTGAGTTCGCTGAGGAGATCGGGATTGAGGAGAGAGGAGATGGAGTCGTGGCCGTCGGTGGAGAGAGGGGAGGTTAGAAGGAGCTCGAGGACGCCGGCGAACCAGCGGACCCAGGAGGACATGGTCCAGGATTCTGGGGAGGAAGGGTCGCGGAAGGAGGAGAGGTGGAGAGGGTGGCGAGCGCCGGAAGGGCGGGAGAGGACGGTGGAGAGCTGGTCGCGGAGGATGAAGGCGCCGTGGATATGGAGGTGGTGGAGAGCGAGAAGGGATTTGAGGGCGACGGAGGCGTTGCGGGTGGAGAGGAGACGGGAGGTGAGGGACGAAAGGAGGGCCGCCGCGGCGGGGCGGGGAAAGGAGCCGAAGGAGAGGAGGGTGGAGAGGTGGTGAGGGTGTGGGGGTTCCAAGGGGGGGTTGTGGGGGGTGGCACGGAGGACGGCGAGGTGGGGAGAGATGATGAGACTGGAGGTGGTGACGGCGGCCGGTGTGCAGAAAAGCGAGGCTTTTGTTTGTGAGGCTTTGTCTTTCATTGCTCCCATTATGTCTCTTAGTTTGCTTACCATTTCCATTTTAGAGAAAGAGAGAGAGAGAAGATCTGAAGATGGTAAAGAAAGAGGAGGGGTGTCAATATATTTATTAAAAAAAAAAAAAAAAAGAAGGGAAAGGGTTGACTTGTCAAAGGATGGTGGTTAAGTGTCTAATTATCAATGGATTAATTTTTTGGGTTTGAATTAAAGTGTCCTTGATTGGTGATTGAAGGAAGAAGGCTTGGTAAAATCAAAAAGTTAGTTAATATATGCATATATGTTTTACTTGTTGAACATTGAAAAGATGGATATGGATGTGTTACCGATTGTATGTTTCGTCAAAAAGAGGTTTTTAATCGTTTGTTTGAATGGTTCCATTTTATAGTTTCTTGTTCTGGGTTTATCTTCTTTTTTTTTTCTTTTCTTTTCTTTTCTTTTATAAAATAAATAAATCACTGCCTGGTTGAAAATAAAAGAGTGTAAAAAAATAATAAAAGACAACAATGGAACAACATACGGAAGCAAGTGGTTTTTTTTTTTTTGGAGGCTAATAACGAAAAAGCCATCATTCATAACTCATAAAAACAAGGCCGATATGTGATATAAAAAAGCCACATACGGAAGCAAGTGGCTTTTTGGAGGCTAATAACGAAAAAGCCATCATTCATCTATATGATATAATAATTGGGTGAGTGCAAGGTGAAAGATCAAGGAACACCGGTAAAAGACTGCTTGATTGAATTTTTTATTATTATTATTATTATTATTATTTTTTATAAAAATAATAAATATTTTATTTACTTCGAACACATATATGTCAAAAAGAAGTGCATACATCACAAGAGTTACTGTTTGGTATTTTTATTGATATTTTACAAATAAAATATAATTTTATTTCTGCTTTAAATGGGAGCAGCAAAAAGTGGGCACAAAATGAATTAAAGAATTTTTTAGAAATATATGTGAGAATTTATTCATTTATTTATTTATGGAGTCAAGTGGTGTTTGGGTCCTATGTATTTAAAGGGGTGGATAACAATTCACATTCGTTCATCATCATAGTTAATGAGAGACATGTTGGTGAGTGACCTAATAACATTTTTTCTTTTTTCTTTTTTTTTTTTTTTTTCAATATCGACAAGTCACCCAAACACAATATAATCATAATTTGATTAACCTATTGAAATTTGAAACAAATTTATCTAAATAATACTTGGAAAGAATTATCAAAACAAATATATATATATATATATATATATAAAGGGTATCGATTTGACAGTTTTTTGGCAAACAAAAAAAAATTTATTGTGAATTAAACTGTATTATAGAAAACAACTCAAATAAATATGATCCTTCTCTTCGAAGCCTCCCAGAAAATCAAGCGCTCTCTTAACTTCCTTAGCGCAAGAATCACATATCAACATGGCGATCATGGTTTAGACTCGGCTTAGGAGTAGGTGCTTCTTCTTTTGATCTGGGCAGGGCCGAGATATCAGATGGTGTCTTCCGCCATCCCAGCTTGTTCTTCTTCTTGTTTGTTATTTCTTCTTTTATACTTCTTCTTTCCCTCACTTCTGGTGAGAGTTATCTTCTTTTTATGTTATTTTCTTTTTTTTTAATAATAAAACAGTGATTTATCCACTTTTATTAAAAAAAAAAATGATTCTAAACCGATACTTGACATATTCTTTTTTAGGTGAAACGAAAACTAATATTTATTTTTATTAAAAACTAACATGAATTACTAGTAATAAATGAAACATGGATTGTAAATACATGGATGTGATGAACCAAAAAATCTAACTTCCATGATGTAAATATATATTAAATTAAAAAAATTTTGTTTCATAAATAATGATAAAAATGAATGTACGGTCATAAAAATAATTAACAATATATAAATGGTAAAAGAGCAAAAGAAAAAATTATATCATCCGCCACCATCAATCTCTATTCACATAAACTTAAAATTAAACTTTTATAACTTATAAACCATAGCTATATAGCATGTCAAAAGCAAACTTTTATAGAGGCAGATGTTGATGGATATAGATGATTGGTCTTTTGTTTTTAATAAAAAATAGGATATATATATTCTTATAATGGTTTTATTGGAATCATAAAAAATCAAAGAAAATACTAGCTAGCAACATTGCATCTATGTTTAGTGACACTGAAACATCTCAATGTGATGATATCTCCAACTTAATATTCCTACCATCATCCTCTCCCCCACCTGTATAACCTATAAACAATATATATATTTCACCAAAACTTTAAATGTGAATAATAAATAGATGCTAATATATATATATATATATATATATATATTTGAAATGTGATGATTTTGTCTTGTGACTTTTTATGAAAAATCCCTTGTAGCCTCTTCATTGTTGTGTGGGAGATTCTTCAATGAAACTTTCTTTTAAATAATACAATACAAAAGTTGATAAAGACTTGATAATTTTGTGACCAACTGAATAAATCCTTTATTTTTAATCTTTGTTTTATATTAAGATTGACTATTATCAACAGCGCATTATACTCTTAAATCTTTTTGGTCAATATTACTTACATTAGTTAGGTTAAAGAATTATTTTTATAGTAACAAATTAAATAATATTCACTAAAGTAAACTTGAATTAAAAAAAAAAAACACTAACGTAACTATGTTTGACAAAGTTAAAGATGCATGGGAGAAAAAGTCCCAAACACAGGCCAAAGACCATAGAACAAGGGTTTTGGTCTCTAAGACTACAATTATTTAAAATAAAAACCTTAATTAAGATTATTGTATTACTAATCAACAATACCGTAATTGAGGGAAGAGTGTTTAAGTTGACCTCTTGATCATTCCATTTGAAATTATTCTCACTTTTATATTAATCTAATAACAAATTAATTAAAGAATAAATATTGATAATCCTTGCATTAAGGAGGACTAAACAATGTCAAAGTCTACCAATTAGCTCTTATAATTAAGAATGATAATAAAATTATCTAGGTCTAAACAAATTAAATGGATATTATATGTGAATGAGATAATATCATGTAAGAAGACTTCTTATACTGATTTCATTAGTTAATGCGACCCAAATCTTCAATAGAATCACATAAATCAAGGGAATTAGAATATCACATCATTTGTGTATTAGGATTATATATCAAATGTGGCTGAAAACCACAAGCTTTAAAAATATTGTAACTTGTAAAAAATAAAAATTATTTTAAGAATAATAAACATTTAAATTTTAAAAAAAATATTTTTAAAAACCAATTCAAATATCAGCTCACACAAAATGAAGGCATAGATATATTAAAAAATGAATTAACTTTATAACTGTGGACAAAAAAGCAAAATTATATATATATATAAATAAAAAAAAAAGATCAAGTAAAAAGTTATAACACAGAGGTAATTTGGGATTTAATAAAATAAACCAAGCAAATTAAAACTTTGAAACTTGTTGAGAGTGGTGGAGAAAAAACATAACAAAGACCACACCATCAAAATAGAAAGATTCTCTTGTTCACCATTCTCTAGACCACAAAACTTAAGTACAATCAGAACCAGAACCCTAGCTGGTACCAAGTTTATATATAAATTCAGATATATTTCTGAAAAAAGAATCCAAAAATAAAATAGATATAAATTGGAGTTAATGCTTGCAGTGGCAATGGCATGGCCTTGATGAAGTAGAGGATGATGATGATGATGAATTGATGATGAACATGGTCACATGCATGGTTTCAGAAATGAGACAAAGCTCAAGCTCTCTCCAACACTGCAAGCACATGGCCTGAAACTGCTCTTTCCAAAACACTAGTTGTAGAATCTCTGAGACTTCTCTTTCCTGTCAGACTTTTCCTTCAGTCCATCTTTCTTTTAGACTGTCATGACATGCAGAAAAAAATGACTCTATTAGCTAATTATCAAACTTTATAAACCCCTAGCTTAATTATAATCCCACACACTAATCTCTAATTAAACAATTAACTAATCAATCCTCCTCTTCTCAAGCATATATATATATATATATATTATATACTGCTGATGGTTTTGTTTGAAAGAATAGAGAGAGAGAGAGAGAAGATGGCTTTGGAGACTGTGGTATTCCCACCACAAGAGCTCTTTGGTCATCATGCATGGAAGGATCAGTTGGTGAGCATTGATGGAGGAGAAGCATGGATGATGAATGAGAATTGGGACCTCTCATGCACATCCATGGTGGTGCAAAACTTTGAGGAGGAGTGGGAGACTAAGTCTTCTTCAACTACTTTAGATCCATGTAAGACAACAATTGCCAACAAGAGAAAGAGAAGAGAATCAAAGAGTTTGAAGAACAAGGAAGAGATTGAGAGCCAGAGAATGATCCACATTGCGACGGAGCGCAATCGCCGCAGACTCATGAACGAGTACCTTGCCATTCTTCGGTCTCTCATGCCTCCATCTTATTCTCAAAAGGTCTTCTTTAATGCCTTTAACTGAATCCTAATTAGCTTATATATGATATGTTTGCTTAATGTGATCTATATATATATATATATATATATATATATATATATATATATATATATGTGTATATATATATATAGGGTGATCAAGCTTCTATTGTTGGTGGAGCTATCAATTATGTTAAGCAACTAGAACAAGTAGTTCAAACGCTTGAAGCTCACAAGAGAATGAAGCAAGGTTTGAATGTTGTTGGTGACTACTCAGAGTTAACAAGTTCTTCTTGTAATGGATCAAATGATGATGATAATGATCATCATGAGGTGGTGGAGAATATGAGAAGGGATGACATAGAGGTGAAGATGGTGGAAAGTCATGCTAGTCTCAAAGTGCTCTTAAAGAAGAAACCTAAACAGCTTTTGAAATTGGTCTTAGGTTTGCAAGGTCTCAGACTCACCACCTTCCACCTTAACATCACCAGTACTCTTGATCAAATGGTCCTCTACTCTTTCAGTCTCAAGGTATACACTAATTATATATATATATATATATTGTACGGGCATATATGAAATTTAAAATGTATTGATTTATTCATGGATTAATTTGAAATTTATTGTGTTGCATGGTATAATTGATTAAACAGGTGGAAGAAGATTGTGGATTATCGTCTTCGGATGAGATAGTCAATGCAGTGCATGAGATTATAAGGAAGGATAATATTGATGGATGAAGAGAATTAGGATGGAGTTATTATTATTATTATTATTATTATTATTATTAATTGCATGTATCATGAGCTTGTTGGTTTGTTAATTTCCAATGTTGCATGCATGTGTTTGCAAATGGGTTTAAGTTTTAATGATTAAATCTCATGTGTTTTGTATGATTATTAGTACTATATATATATATATATATATATTACTTTGAGTAAACCAATAAATATTGCTAGCTAAAAAGCATGCATGATGAGAATTTGATAATGTATATATGAGAGTAGTACAAGCTATGGAAAGATGACAAATTTGAAAGACTAAAGAGAGCACCACCATATATTATTTCTCTTTCTTTTTCGCTCATGTCATGTCAAGGAAAGACAGACAAAGACAAAGACAAAAGACAAAAGACAAAAGAGATCTCAATGTAAATGAAAAGGGGTCCTAGGAAAATGATTAAAGGGTGAAATGGTGGCGATGTGATTTGGTGTAAAGTTAAAAGTCTATCACCAAATAATGCAATGCTTTGCATAAATGTACTGAGATGCATTGGAAAGGGAAAAAAATCATGCAGAGAAAAAGGAATCACAGGTTCAACAGTTGTTTCTGCTGCTCTAGCTACTGTAGATTTGCTTCTGATATGCTTGCAAGATTTCTCTGACCATCAACTGTTTGGACTAATTATAGCCACCAGTTCAGAGAGACCCACATGCTTTCCATACTTCCTCCCATACATGAATGTACAATATCATACATAGATATATATATATATGAATCTCACAACTAATTAATCAAACAGAATCCAGTCTCTTTTGGTTGTTGTTTGTGATTGTGTTGTTATATATATATACATGCAATGATAATAAATTGTGGTGTAATTATATTCTTTTAAGTAAAAGAATGTAATTATATATGACAAAACTGAAAATAAGTCAAAATGATTGAAAGGAACTGATTACTATTAAAGACTATGTAGGACTAGGATGATATACAGCTAATTATTTATTTCCATTAATTGCAGTTCTAGTGAATAGGTTGATGGACAACACTGATGGTCCCCTTTGTCCCCATTAGAAGTCTGCTTTCAACGTAGTATGTGCAAGCTGGCATGGATATATTATAATAAAGGCTCTAAAAACCAAAAACAAAATATTGAGCTCCTAAGTCATGATTTTATAAAATGAATGTTGAGAATATAAACTATAACACATGAGAATTAATAATGTACCGCAGTTTATAATCTGATTTGTGTGAGGAGTGCTCCCCCTCGTCTCGATAGTTGTATAATATGAAGTTATTGAAATCATTTTTTATGTGTTTTAAAAAATTATTAAGTCACTGTAACTAATGTACCTCAATATTTAATTGTCTCTTGATTAATAACCCTTGCCTTTTTTTCATCAAAAAAATAAAACAGAAGACTAATTATGTAAGAGTGTTTATAAAAACAGTTTCTCGGCAGATGTCACTTAAGTGGATTTACGTACGTTGTTTGATTTATTTGAATTAGTAGGGATTCACTACTTAAATTTCAATCTTTTAACTAGTCAAGTAACACAAGAAGTTAGCTTAGTAAAATGGAAAGGCCAAGACTTGAGTGACGTCTAAGTTAAATGCTTTGAGATTTGAGAGAATCCAAACACGCAATGCATTGCTAAGACGTTCACACAAACCAACACTTCATGTTTTTCCTCTTATAAATTGAGCCATTCTTTGCATAAGACTTCTATGTCTCTCATTTCATACATACATATCAAAATTAATCTAGTACATATATATTGTGTTGTTATTTCTACAACCTATATATATATATACATGCATCTACTTAGAAGAATATTGGTTTCTTTTTATCAGAGTAATTATCTTCTTAATCACAATGGATTCAATTTAACCTCTCGTCTCTCTTCATCAAGTGTTCGACATCATGCACGCAGATACTCGACTGATCAACGGTCTAATGTTCGTCAAATGTCTTTCACTGGATCGAAAACAAGCATGTAAGTTTTTATAAACTTTTAGCTCTAATTAATTTTGTGTTTTTTACCTTAATTATCTTCATTTGCAAGTTAATTGTATGTTCAAAATGTATATAAATGTATATATATATATTACTTGTCTTGCAGGACAAAATGGACTTTAGGATTAATAATAACAGTGATGGTTCCTTTTTGGACTAACAAATGGAACAACTTGCTGAAATTAGAAGGTAATGTATTAATTTAATCATTAAAATTATAAAGTTTTTAGAACTATCATAATGATGAGATCAAATAATTCTATTTATATGGATATATATATATATAATAGATGAAGTGAAGATGACCACGGAGGTGGTAGAAAAGGTTGCAACCATGGCCGAGAAGGCATCGGCGGAAATAGCAAACAAGTTACCTGAGGATAGCAAGTTTAAACAAACCATTCTTTCTGTGGAAAAGATCTCAGAGAAGACGGCGGAGGAGGCTCATCTTGCTCTTGATGTCTTTCATAAGGTCCAAGAACACTCTAATCTCATGTTACATATTATATAACAGGATGATTATTTAAATATATAGTTATTAGAATAAGTAATATATTCACGACAACTAGTGTCTAGGTTTGAAGAGACACAAGATGGAATCTATGGATTGGTAGTAATGTTACAGTATGGTAGAAATACAGTAGTATTATTATTTCCCATATGAGAGAGGAGGTTGTTTCCTTCCGTTCTAAGGTAAGTTACATAATTAAGAAATTTGGTAGTTTGGTTTGAGTTTTGAAAATTTATCAGACATGCATGTGATAAGATTCTAATAACCTATATAACTTAAAAAATCTCTAAAAAATCAACTAAACTATTGTAATTGATGCATTATTATATTTATCTATTCTTTGACAACCCTTTAGTGGAATGATGCTTATCGTATTTATTTAAAAAATAAATAAGTAAATAGATAATATCTTCACACTAGTTAATTTGTTAAATATGGATTTGACCTCCTCCCATCAACTTAAACTTTTGGATTGAATTAAGGTAAGATAACAATTGTCTCATATTGCTTAATTAAATAAAAATTGATGTGAGTATAATAATGTTGTGCATGTATTGTTCTTAAAGCAGGTGGATGAATTGAAGCAGGAAGTGGCCATGCTTATAGCTCCTGCTTTACAGCCAAAAAGTCATGAAGACAATAAAGGGAAAAAATAAATATAATTAGTAGCATGGATCTTCAATAATCAATCAATTTCATCTTTATGGATGAAACAAAGGAGAAAGGGGAAGGAAAAGATGGCAAAATTATAAACCACCTTTCTTTTCTTTTCCTTTTTCACCTTTTTCTCATCATCTTGTTCTCCAATACTTCACATGGATAAATATCAAAACATTAATTATATATGTCTCTGTCATGTATAATTTGAAGTCATTAGTTAGCATATATTGAATCATGTTAGAATTAAGGTTGTTTGTACTTCACACCAAACTTGATGCATTATATTGATAAATCTCTTCTTTTTATCTTAAACCAAGAACACAAACTTCCACTAAGAACACTGCACAAACAGGCCGGTGATCGGAAAATCGGGACTCGCCTCGAAAATAAGATAATTGGACAATGCCATCGCCGTGCCATAGTATGCGGTCACACCTATAGTATATATTACTTATCTTAGTTAGATCATGAGTTCGATCCAATCCAAAAGTTTAAACTAATACGAAAACAAGATTTTGAGTGTGTTACATGCGAGTTTTCTTCTTTAAAAAAAAAAAATAGTGAAAATGTGTATACCAAGCAGGGGTTCTTCTCTTTTTCTTTGATATTGTAAATTCTCCAGCATATGCATCTGAATTATCTGAATATTTGTATGTTGGAGCGAAGTAGATCTTTCCTTCTTTCCACCCCTTAAAAACTCGTCCAGTTTCTCTTTCCATCTTAAGCTATAAAAAATCATACAATGAAAAATATAAATATAATAACACTTCTATATATGGTGTACGTACGTATAACCACTTTAATCCAACCATTCATCTTAAAATCAATAGTTATGATCCCATATATATATATATATATATACTTACTTGGTCCTTTTCAAAGAGAGCATCCCAGTTATTGTCAAGAAGGAGCTTCTTAGTTTCAGAATAACTTAGTGCAATCCTGTAATTCAAATCTCCAAACCATATGATCCGGCTGAAAACAAAAACATAATTGATATCAAAGTTTGATTTCAAGTTAAAAATTCTAATAATTAAATATATATATACATATACGTACATATATATTTGAGCTTGAGTCTTTAAGTTGTTTTAGTCACAGTTAACACTTCTTATTTAATACATGTGAAGCAGGAATAGCTTACATATATAATTGCAATTATACATTATTTTCCATTTATTTTGACAAACAAAAACTTAAAAAATATAAAAAATAAATAAATCAGAGTTGCTATGTTGAATTTGGAAATAATAAATCAAAAACACTTACTCATGCCCAAGAATTTTATCAGGCATTCTCCGAATTGAAGAAGCTCTACATATTCTCGGAAACTGAGTGTTCTTCAGTATCTCCATAACATCAGAATTCCTCCTAAGTTCATCCCCTTCTTTCTCTCCTGAAGCCAAATGACTACATACAAAACAAAACTGAGTCTGATACAAACTCATGCTCACTGATATACAGCCCTGCAAACATATATATATATATATATATATATATATATATATATATATATATATATAAGTCCATTTCTCTCATATCATCAGCATCATCATCATCATTTAAATAAAATTCATATATATATATATATATATATATATAAGACCTTGTTGCCGAGATAGCCCATAATACCACGACAAACACAAGAGATCCTCAAATGAGAGACATGCGGAGCCATGTCTCTTCTCACCCAAACGGTCACAAAGATGCCAACCATTTGCTTGCATGCAACTAAGCAAAACCTTTGATGTATATAAATGTCGGAAACCATGAAACTATTTGATTCAACAGCATCGTCTTCTGAAGAATACTGATCTATTGAATGTGATCCGAGTGTAGCTTGTTGACAAGCAAAACAAGAATCTTTGTAACATTTTCTTTCTATTTCTGGTGAGCAGTTGCATGACTTCAGCTGATTAGTAGTCACAGTTATAAGTGATCTTCTCACTGATTTAAGAGAAGGTTTTTGGAAGAACTTGCAGACGTTAACGTGATCATGCGCTGATGATGATTTGTTTAAGGCTTGGTTGATTAAGCCAAGCCATTTGGCTGCTGGTTCATTGTCTTCTATCACTAGCACATTGCCAGCGTTTAGTGGAACAATTTCCTGAAAACTGTCAGGACTTTAATTAGATTGTAATTAATTATAAAATTAATCATATTTTAATTAATGTTTTGATATGATTAATGAAAATTCATACTGCATACCCTAAGACATAAACATCAGACGACTGATCATCAGAAGGAAGCAAGTCATTGAGGTTTAATCCTTTGTGAGGAGGTTTCCCTCCAACATTCCATGTGGCAACAAAAATTCTGTGAATTAATTAAGTGGATGATTGAATTAGCAAGTGATTAATTAATGATAAAACAAAGAGTAATTGGTGATGTGTTTTGCATACCTGATAGCTTGTGTGTCTGATAAAGAAGGAAAGTCACCGTAATCCATGCCTTTGCCTTTGAACACGTTCAAGTTAGTTAGTAGCTAGTTTTTAAGAAAGAGAGAAAGGTGAAGATAAGAGTAGTGTATATATAAAGTTAAAAAAAGGTACCTGAAAGGCTTGTAATGGAGATTGGAGAAGATGGGGATCCTCCACCAAATTCAACTAAATAAATTAAAACATATGGTATTTATTCATTAGATCAATTCAAAAGAGGACATACTAAAAGATATTGAAGAAGAAGAAGAAGAAGAAGGAACCAGATGAGAACGAATCTTCATTTCCTTTCCTTGTTGAAAAGAATCTTGGAAGTAAGAACTGAAAACATTAATGAGTCTTGGTAAGTGATCAGTTATGAGATATTTCATGAAGATAATGCAAGGAGTGGTTGGTCAAAGACCTTCTTTCCTTTCATTTGGAGGGCAATTGGGAATCATACATGAAAAGAAGGATCTTATTCTTTTATACTTTATATATATAATGGAGAAAAGAATATAAAGAGAGATGGAAGACGGCCATGAAAGAGGGATCCAATGGGGGGACCTTGGAGGGGGATGCTTCACGTGGAGGGCAGTCAAACACCGGGCTTGGTGGAGGCTTTAATTTGTCCTCACTTTCTTGTTCTTGTTCTTTTTATTTATTTATTTATTTATTTATTGAGTCCTGGCTTAGTTTTGAATCCCTTTGGATGCATGAGTTCATTCATGCTTTGCTCTTGTTTATTTTTACTTCTGAACATATGCTTTTATTTGTTGTTTATTATTAATGTTTTTGTTAAATATTTGTATATCTTAAAAAGAAAAATATTTAGAGTTTGTCGTTGTGATTCTAAACTTAGTGATGATGCTTCACTGGCTGGCATATCAGTATAAATATTAGAGTAAATATTGTGATTAAAAAAACAGTTGATAATTAAGTTCTCATAACATTAACTTGTGTTTTCTTTTAGGTTGACAATAAAACAGAGTAAAAACATTCATAAATGGTATAATACTCACTATTTGAGTTTATTAAAAGAAAAGGGAATTTTTAAAAAGATTCAAAAGTATATATTATAATAGAATGAAAGATGGGGGTTGGTCCAAAAGCATTGGTTTTTGAGAAGATGTACTGCTTCTGCGAAGCAGATGTTATGAAAGTACCCCCCCCACGAGTTGTATCGAAAGCTGCTCACCCAGACACCTTCCGCTCAAAAAGGGTGTCCTTTTCTTCTTCTTTCTGCTTCTTCTTCTCGTTATTATTTCTTAATTTGTCATTTATCATTTCATTTATATATTGTCAATTTATTATTAATTTTTTAAACTATGATAAATTAGTTGTGTATTAAAGAAAATTAAATAGTTAATTAGTTCTTCTGAAATAATGATTAAGAATCATTGTATCATAATCAAGTGGATTTTGTTTATATAAATATTATATATTTTTTATTATTTGTATTGTTTAATACTTTTGGTAACTATAAATTATAACTGTTAGATATGTAAATTTAATTACTATTATAAATATTCTTTATATTTTAAATTTTGATACACCCCTAGATGAGAGGTCTTTATACATAACATAAGAGTTCGCATGTCATTTATTTATTTTTCTAAAAAAAAATATATATATCATTTTCTTTGAAAATCCAATATTTCGTTAAAATGGAAAATCATTAAAATACAAAATTGACCCCCACCCTATCATGGCGTCCCCATCCCTGGTTGGTACCCTCGTTGGTGCTTATCGTTATATTTTACGTCTCACCGGATGTCTATCTTTAATCTTCCAAGTTGGGTTATCAAAATAATCGACTTGATTGCGAGAGACTTGGTATGACATGGTCCAAACATATGTAACATAGCTGTTATAAGCTTGTTTATTGGAAATGGCTATGCAAATTTCAGGATCAAGAAAGTTTGTGCTTTCAGAGTCTATAAGATTTTAATAATGTTTTGCTTGGTAAATGATGGTTAAAAATACTCCTGGGAGCCAAATGGTGGGCTTTTAATTCATTTAGTTTAACTACTATCATAACAACTCCATTTAGAACTTGTTTCGCAAGTGATCTTTAATATGTTATTTCTATAATTTTTTTTTTCCGTGGCTTGATAATCAGGTAAGCTACTGCTGGTCTTCTAACATATGGCGTGCGACTTTTAGGAGCTTATATCTTTTGTTAAGCACTATAAAAAATCTTATATTCTCCTTAATGTCCTTTATTGCCACGCCTCACTCCTAATTGATGTTTTTCAATAAGTCTTTTTATAGTTTTCTAAATAATGGTGGTCGATGCTATTCGGTCATTGTCATCATCTAAAAAGGTGCTTGTCCTCCTAAACTTATTATCTTTAACCTACTGGCTTGGGATAATAATATTCTCATGTTAAAGAGATTAGAGTTAAAAATTTTGATATTTTTTTATGAACAAAAGCCTCAAAGATCTCAGGTCCTATATAAAGCAATATAAATGGTCTAATAAAATTGATGACTATTTTGAGATTTGACTAACTTCACAGATTAAAATGACCTACGCATACTAGGGGTTATATCTCCCCAGAGAGAATATGTTTAACTGGTAATTTTTTTTTTATGTTAGTTCTTTTGTGCACCTCTTCTTGAAGTAGATTCTGTAATAATTTCTTCTTTGACTTTGTAATGCAATAGCTGTTTTTATTTTAACAAAATTGTGATTTACCTATTCTCTAAAAAATGAATTTATTTGAAAAATAACAAGCCAGGAACATTATTCAATAATGTTATTTTTCAACAGTGTCATTAGAGCTCAAGCCCGGTTTGGATAACCAAATATTATGCCATAATCTGTACATTATGGCATAATATAATATTTTCACAGAATTATGCCATAATGGTTGTTTGGGTATCTAATTTAAATTATAAAATTATGCCATAATGTGAGAATTATGGCATAAAAAAATATTCCACTCGGAGTGGAATATTTTTTTATTTTGAAGTGTGTGACCTTTTCTCATTATAAAGTGGGTGAAATATTTATATGATATTTTTTTATTTTTTTAACCAAACACTCATTCTGTAATAATAAAATATGTCATAATTTCTGTAATAATTAGTTGCACTTCCTACATAATAAAATTATATCAGATTTTTTTATTTTGCAACCAAACATGGCCAGTGATAATAAAATATATTATAAACATTTTTTCATATTTTTAGTTAAAGAAAAAAGCTAACATTCATCATGTTCAAAAACTTTCCCAAATATTCACTATAATAAAGAGAGAAAATGTGTGAGAAAATGTGTATACACACACACACACACACACACACACACACATAATACAGTTAAATACTGTTCCTAATCTGCCCTTTTCAACCGTTGTGATGCTTCCCAAAATATCCTTCAAACTTCCTCCCGCCAAACAAACCGTAGAGGAATGCATTGCTTCTCTGATCCAAAAATGCCCAAACTTGAGAACACTCCACCAAATCCATGGCCATTTCCTCAAATACCCCTCACCCATTTCCCATTATGCCCTCACCAAGATCCTCAGCTTCTGCGCCCTCTCTTCATCCGGGGACCTCCGCCATGCTCGCAAGGTGTTCGACCAATTTCCTCAACCAAACGTTTTCTGTTGGAATTCCATGATCAGAGGCTTCTCCCAAGTCCAACATCCCTCCAAAGAACCCATTCTCCTATACAAGGAAATGCTCCGAAGGGGCTTCGCTTACCCGAATAGTTATACACTTGCCTTTGCCTTGAAGGCTTGCTCCATGGTTTTGGCCTTTTGGGAAGGCATGCAATTTCATTCCCATGCTTATAAGCATGGGCTTGACTCAAGCATGTTTGTTCAAAATGCATTGCTGAACTTTTATGCAAAGTGCGAGGAAATTGAGTATGCGAGATCAGTGTTTGATGAGATTCCCGATAAGAATTTGGTTGTGGTGAGTACTATGATCAGTGGTTACGCGAGAATTGGATTGGTCAATGAGGCTTTGGAATTGTTTAGGGAAATGCAAGAAGTGGGGATCGAGCCGGATGAGGTGACAATGGTGAGTGTGCTTTCTGCTTGTGCGAAAGCCGGAGCATTGGATTTGGGGAGATGGGTGCATGCTTTTATTGAGAGGAAGAAGATTAAATTTGATCTTGAGCTTGGTACGGCACTCATCGATATGTATGCCAAGTGTGGGCAGATAGAGAGGGCGAGGAAGGTGTTCGAGGAGATGGGGGAGAAGGACACAAAAGCATGGAGCTCGATGATTGTTGGTTTTGCAATTCATGGGCTTGTGGATGATGCTTTGGAACATTTCTCAAGGATGTTAGAATCAAAGGTATTATGGTTTTCATGCTCTTTTGCATCGAGGAAAACCATTGAATAATGCTAGAAATTTCTCAAGCTTTTCTTTCTGCTTTTTCTCAGGTGAAGCCTAATCATGTGACATTCATCGGTGTGTTATCTGCGTGCGCTCATAGTGGATTGGTAGGTGATGGACGACGATTTTGGTCGGCAATGCATGAATTGGGCATTGTTCCAATGATAGAACATTATGGTTGCATGGTTGATCTATTCTGTAGAACTGGCCATTTGGATGAAGCTTATGTGTTTGTAAATGACATGCCCATTTCTCCGAATTCTATAATTTGGAGGACTCTTTTAATGGGATGCAAGATCAAAGGGAGTTCGGATAAGATAGAGATCGCAGCTGACCGGCTTCTTGAGCTAGAGCCACATAATCCAGAGAACTACGTCATGCTCTCTAATCTCTACGCGTCGAGATCTCAATGGGAGAAAGTGAGCTACATGAGAAAAAAGATGAAGGAGAGTGGCGCAAAAATTGTTCCCGGATGCAGCTGCATTGAGCTTGATGGCATTGTGCATCGATTTGTTGTGGGCGATGAATCACATCCAGACATCAAACAAATACGGAAAGTGTTGATTGATGTGTCTGAGAAAGTTCGCCGTGCAGGACATGCGCCATGGACTTGCGGAGTTCTACATGATGTTGCCGAAGAGGAGAAGGAACTTGCGCTTTGTGAGCATAGTGAAAGATTAGCAATTGCCTATGGACTGTTGAAAACCAAGGCGCCGACGGTTATTCGGGTTGTTAAAAACTTGAGAGCTTGTGATGATTGTCATGAGATAACAAAAATTGTGAGTAGAGTGTTTGATAGAGAGATAATTGTAAGGGATCGAGTTCGGTTTCATCGGTTTGTTCAAGGGAGTTGTTCTTGCAATGATTTTTGGTGAGTTTTTTTTTTTCTTCGGCATATGTGAGTTGTTCCTGATGAGAAGCACATTGTAACCTATGATCATTTATAATAATGAAAGGAAAATTTTAAAAGCGAAAAGAAGAAGAAAAGATTACCACAAATTCTTATAAAATCAAAATGGAAATTATTCACTGAGAACAAACTAATCATTGTTCTATAAAGGTCACATCTAGCTAAAATGATAAGTTTGGCATATCAACGTAACTATATAAGAAGCCTGAAGAAAAAATACCCATGCATGTTTGTAATATGGCAAGGATTTGAATTAATACAGATGCATTTATAATTTCCAAATGAATAATTTTCCTGTAGAACACAAAGCCATTTATAAATAGAGGCGTGGGGGCCACTCCTTTTTGGGACGGGAGTCATGAGATTGACTTTTAGCCTCGCGATTCGCACTCATCATCTAGTGATCAACGACTCTCGTTTCCTAAATCGTTTGCCCACATAATTGCGAACCCACCGTTTGATCCTTTGATCGCGATCTCGTTTCAGATCCGCTTCACTGGCTTCGTAATCAGGTGATCTCTCATCTCTCTTCCGGATTGGGGTTTTTTTCCTTTTTCTTTTCTTCTATTTTCAACAAAAAAGTTTCGGTTCGGTGTCTTCTGATCCCTAATTGGTAATCGTGTCTGTTTTATTTAAATAATTTCGGTTTTCCGCTGCATGTTTTTTGAGCAAACCCTAATTTTTTTTTTTTTTTGGTGTATTTCCGATTTGAGGAGAAGATTTGCATTGGATTATGACGGAGTTTGGAGTTTTCTTTGCAATCTCGAACCTGCTTTTATCTAATTAGATTCCGTCTGTTTCTCGTTGATCATCGTGCTGGTTTTTTTTTTGGGTGTTTCTGCGGTTGGTTTGATTTTGCGGGTCTGTTTGTCATTTGGTTAATGTCTTTAAGCAATGTCTCCGGCTGTAGTTACGCCATGTTTCTTGATGTGCTGTCTCTAGCTAGATAGTTTGTATAGTCGGAGTATTTCGTCAATTTTTTCTTTTAGTTTTGTTTTGGGTTATTTGGAATTTAGTGGAGTGCTTTTATGCTTGTGTTAGTCCCAACCAGCATTGAATCGATTCTATCGTAGAAGATATTCACAGAAACAATGATTTTTATGTCTTCTTCTGTGTTTATGTATGATTGGAATTTACACTTGGCAAGTGCGTATGCAAATAGTTTTATTTCATGTTTGTATGGCCGATTTTGCATTTTTGCATGTCTAATCTTTGGCTAATTTATGAACGATTTGTAATTGTCATCAAGACAAGAGTTTACATTTGTTTTTCTTATAGGTCTATTTGCTTTTATCAGAATGGAAATTTCATCATAGGTGTGCAAACAAAAATTAGTTTTGATATGCTGATGTTAAGGATTTAGTTTAGTTAATGAACATTATGAATGAATGAAGACATCAGGTATGAGATTCCCTGAGTTTTGAGTGATTTGTGGTTTCTTCGTGGTGGATTAAGATGAATTTATAAGAATCTTGTTGGTTTTGGTGTTGTTACTTTCATTAGATTTATTTCCGCACAAGTCCACTAATATTGGGTTGGATATAAGGTAATACAAAAACAGCTGTGGTAAAAATAAAAATTTTCACTCTTTGGCAGAACGTTTTATGCAGTGGCCTGAGTACTTCTTCTGTCCATGATAGCCTTCATATGTACTCATTGGTTGGCACAATAAATTGGAATGTAGAATTAAGCATTTGACTTTACTTCCTTCTTTTTTTCCCTGGTTCCTGTTGAATTCACTTGTTTTGATGACTGATCTTGCAGTCGACCATTGTAGCACTGGTTATTGTCGAGTGTACTGTCAAGGCTATAAGACGCCTCTAAGGCAACTTTTATTCATATACAAGATGGAGGCAAAACAAGCTGAACCATTGTCTCTGCCGGAACTTGCAGCACCTGAGATTCAGCAACCTGCACCTACAAGGTCTGATACTTCTGTTCAAGATACATCATCTTTACTTTCTGCTTCTGGTATCACATCCTGGGCGAGAAACCTCAAGATTCCTCAGTCATCCAGTGAAGATGATGCACAATCTGGAAATTCTACCAAGTCAGCTTTTGCGCGTTTCACTAGTGGATTTGGATTGCGGATGTCTCCAAAGTCGCCTACACAAGATGGTAATGCCGAGGAAAGCTTAACAACTTCCCAACCTGGTGTCTTGGGATCTTTTACCAAAGGATTGATGGACTCATCCAGGAGTGCAGTAAAGGCAGTGCAAGTTAAGGCACGACATATGGTCTCTCAGAACAAAAGGAGATACCAGGTAATAGGACTGCTACAATTAGTTTTTTTTTATCTTGTGATAACAATACTGCTACTATTGGATTCTTATTGAAACTTTTTAAAGTTATGTCAAAGTATTATCTGTAAATCTTAAGAATTCGTGTTAGGCCTTTATAATGTGCCTCATGGGTGGTGCTGGAGCAATTTTGCAGCAAATAATGCGGTCATAAATGCAAGGGTGATTTTTTTTTAATTATTTAGTTGTTTTTTTGTTGCTGTTGATATAGAGACACTATTGAAAAATTCACCAAAAATGGGGGAGACTGTTGACACTTTCAACATAATACCATTGGTTAACAAGTAGATCCTGGAATAAATCTTTAAAAAAAAAAATCAAAATATCTCACAAAAGAACTGAACCTTTTGTGAACCTATTGATGTTTTGTGAGGTGTTTTCAGAATATTTACATGAATATTCTCTTCTTTCATGTACTGTTATTTTTTTTATTTGTCATTTAGATAGGCACTCATTATGTTAAGCTGTTACTTTTAAATTATGCCTCAATATATGATGCTACCAATTACTATTATCGGGCTGTAAGTGGTGTTTGTGTAGTGATTGGACCCTTTTTAAGTTGCTTTGGAACTATATTTGCATCTTTTGGTTTGTTTAGTCGAACCATATATTTCCTAATAATTGGGGAAAAAGGATCATATGAATGTCCTGAGGTTCTTAACATTTGGGTATTGGATAACAGTAACACCCGAGTTGTCTATTCCCTTGGAAGTTTGTGCAGAATTATATTTGTGCCTTTTGGTTGATTTTTCTGAATCCCAGACATGCCGCGTATCAGTGAAGAAAGTATCACATGAATGTCCTAAGATTATCTGCATTTTTCTTCTTTTTCTAGGAAGGTGGATTTGATTTGGATATGACTTATATTACGGAGAATATTATTGCAATGGGCTTTCCTGCTGGTGATATGAGCTCTGGTTTTTTCGGATATGTAGAGGTAATTGTGAATCAAAGCACAAGATTATACCTAATGTCTGGTAAATATATATTTATTTGATTTATATCTGATTTGTGTTGAATATCTATGTATTTGATTTATGCCTGTTATGCAGGGATTCTATCGTAATCATATGGAAGAAGTGATCAAATTTTTTGAGACTCATCACAAGGTGCCAATTTTTTTAATAACTTATTATTCTAGCAAGTTTATGTTTGGAGGTGTTCATAACTTTCCTCCCAAAAATTTTAATTGTTGAGAATGTAACCTTACTTGGTTGGAGTGAGTAAAACTGAAATTTAATCTGGTTGGTAACAAATCCCTGTAAAGTTCTGCGCCTATCAATGCCAAAAAATCTGTGTGAGCTAACTGCTTTTGCTCAATAGTTTTTTTTTACAGTACTTAATAGAAACAATTACTTCCTTCAAAAGAATTATTTAGGCAAGAGGTATTATTGATTTAACTAAACATTTTTTTTAGAGATATCTTACTGTCATCCACCATCTGAAGGGCTTTTAAGGTAGTTAATATTCTCATGCAAGCTAGTTAGGATGGCATGACAATGAGTAAAATAACTACATAGGAGGATTCTTTCAATAATATACTTTTTTAGGGCAATAAACGTTGGAGTTTTTTTTATTATTTATATTTGCACCAGTTTGGATATAGTCTATTTCACCAGGAGTATAAATAGTTCACCTTTGAGCCTAATAACACCATTTATCAATTTTAAAGAAGCATCATTTTTCCTTTATTTAAACTCTTTTTTCTTTTCATCTTTTCTAGTCAGTGTCATACTTTAGGGGATGTATTTTGTATATTTACAATTGTTTCTTGAAGATGGATCTTTTTATACCAAAATAGTATACATTTATTATTATCTAGTGATGTGTTCTGAATATTTCTTGAACAAAATTTCACGCTACAGGGAAAGTACAAGGTGTACAACCTCTGTTCAGAGAGGCTGTATGATGCATCCCTATTTGAGGGGAAGGTATGCTGTTTGATTCTTAATCTTCATACACATTCTTCTCATTCCACTATGAAGCCTTTGCGATTTCTTTCCATGGCTCTGTTGTAATTATATTTGTGCTGACTAATTTTATATGCAAATGCTCTCATAATGAACAACTATTGACAAATTCTAGCATCAAAGTAGCAATTACATTAGTGTATATACTTAGAATGAAGATATATTAAATTTTAAGAGAAAATAATGATTATAGATTAATATATCTGAAAAAAGGATTTAATGTCAATGAGATGTTCTTAGCGTTTAAGGGTTATCTAATATGTTATCTTTTGGGCATTGTTACTTGCAATCTAGGTAATCATTATGTGTTACTGCATTTGCTACCATTTGATTTATGTGGCTTATACCTTTGCTTTTGTCTCATGTGATTGCAAATATGTTTGTGATTCTTTCTGTTTGATGAATAATGGGTTTTGGCAAAGGACCTTAATGAAGAAACATTGTTTCAGTCCTCAGCTTATGGGTTCATTAGAATAACTATATTTGACCTGATGAGCCTTGTCTGGTCCTTGAAAACTTAGGTCAGGTTGTGGCTTAGCTTTAAGTGGCCTAGGCAAGGTTTGGTTTGGGGCTAATTCGATGCCGGTCTTACATATTTTACAGCCCTATACTTCCTTCTAGATATACAATGGGATAAGTTACCATTTTGCTTGAAAACAGTTGGAAATAAGATTTATTTGATTTTTATTTTTATTATTTTCTTTATAAAGTATATTGGCTGTTGACTGATCGCACTTATTTTTTTGACACATTTGGCACATCTTGAACATGACTGGTGGCTTGTTTCTTCTTCGATGACCATAACTGTCCTCCCATTCAACTGATCAAATTATTTTTTCAAGTGCCTTTTCTTCACGTTTATATAAAAGTATATTGGCTGTTGACTGATATCACACTTATTTCTTTGACTCATTTGACACATTTGACACATTTTGAACATGACAGGTGGCGTGTTTCCCCTTTGATGACCATAACTGTCCTCCCATTCAACTGATCAAATTATTTTGTCAAAGTGCCTACTCATGGTTAAAGGAGGATATTGAAAATGTTGTTGTTGTACATTGTAAAGCTGGGATGGCGAGGACTGGTTTAATGATTTCTAGCCTCCTCCTCTATCTGAAGGTGTGATTGCACCTGTCAGTTGCTGCTATGTGGTTTTTATATTCGGTTTTGCATTATTATTTTTGGCAGTTATGATCTATAACATGTTCTTATTGCAGTTCTTCCCAACTGCTGAGGAGTCCATGGATTATTATAATCAGAAAAGATGTATAGATGGAAAGGGGCTTGTTCTCCCAAGTCAGATTGTTAGTCTATACCTTCTATTGCACAAGGTGCATTGTTATGGCTGCAAAATTGTGAAGATCTCTGATTTTTTCTCTCTTGTTATTCTCAGAGATATGTTAAATATTTTGAGCGCATCTTGACATACTTTAATGGTGAAATCCAACCAGGTCGCAGGTACTTATATTTTATGGCATGCATTATTTCTTCTTTAGATATCAATGCAATCTGCATTTAAAATTTTAAAAGGATTCTTTGTTAATGAATTTTCGCAGATGCATGCTTAGAGGCTTCCGTCTTCACAGATGTCCATATTGGATCAGACCTTCAATCACTGTTTCCAATCACAGTGGTAACACCAACTTTTTGTTTTTATGTTTTCATTGTATTGCCTCACATTTAACTTCCACTGGAAGTCCTTGGAGCAAGGGTGCTATTGCTTGTGTCTGTCACTATTACTGACTCTTGTATATTCCCTACTTCCTTCAATGTCAAACAAATTAATGTGTGTACCTTTTTGTTTTTGTTTTTGGTTTTGGTTTTTTTTTGTGTGACAGGGGTCCTCTTCTCAACAAAAAAGCATCCGCGGACCAAGGATCTTCTGGTATATTGGAGCCTTCACTTTGTCTTTCTTCTAAATGTGATAAGTGCTTTGCTCGTCTTAGTTATAACATTGCCCCAGCTGCAAGCTGGTCAGTTAAGACTGGGGTGCATGGCCGTTCATGTGCCCACCTTACCTGTACTAGTATGACTTTGGATAAGATGTATGCTTGACATGATTGATTTTTCTTAATCACATGACCAGTGTTATCTAATGAACATTTTAATTCTGCTACTGCCTATTTTTGTACTTTTATTCCTGCATGGATGCTTTTGCATGAGCAGGCATACAGTCACTGAATATAGCTGATTTATAATTTTCTTAGCATGTAAAACGCACATAAGTTTGAACTGTGCTTTATGCTCAAGGCACATACCAAATATTCTTCCTAAGGACATCTCATGTTTAAGAATGTGTTGAGAATTAGTCAGAAGTGCTTTTATGTCATAGATGCAGTGGGCCGTGATTATGATAGGACATTGTATTTAAGCATAATATAAATGTCAAAATCTATTTGTATATTTAACAATGGTTTACTATTCTAGAATTAACTTTTTACATGTTTCCTTCTGCCAAATTACTTTACAGCCTGAAGATTTCTGGTTCAGTGCACCAAGGAAGGGAATCATGGTTTTTGCTTTGCCTGGGGAACCAGGGCTGACAGAGTTGTCTGGTGACTTCAAGATTCATTTCCATGATCGTCAAGGAGATTTCTACTGGTGGGGATTACATCCGGTTTCTGTTTTGTTGTTTATTGGTCTTTTCCATGAATTTTTTTTTGTGACCTACTTCATATGTTATGCTTTACCTGTCCATAAAATTCTGATTTTGCTTGCGAGTTCAGTAAACCTACCGTGTTTTTGGTCATAATTTGTTTGTAGTTTGTGCTACCATTTTTAAAGTTTTCATTTAAGTTGATGTAAGTAATAATTAGAGTTTTATGCAACTTATCATACCAACCAGTGCTTGTAGCCAGGTGCCATGGGCAAGGGAGGTCTTTGGTGACCTAGTGTCACGGACTTGGGCGTGACACTAGGCATCGAAGGTTAAGGACCTGAGGTTTGTATGCCAAGTTAATACTATACTTTTCTCCTTTCCTGAGGCCTAAGATACAATGTATTACCGAGTTGTCCTTTCTTGGTAAACAATCCAAAAATGTGTATACAGCTAAATTCTAGGAATGGTGATATAAGGGATGTTTGTAGATGGCGAGTTGGTTGTATGCCCAACATATGAAATTGCAGGTTTGAAATATGGTCTTAATGAAAATGCTTATATTGTCTCATACGATCGGATAGTGGTGATCAGTTATGTACTTTACAGCTGAATTATGAACATTTTTTTAAATATAAAATTTTGTTATCTTTCATCTGCGGAGTCTACTCCAGCAATTTTTGGAGTATATTGTTGACATAAGATTGTTGGTCTATACAATCAAGAATGTTTGCTATTACCTTTCCAATGTTATTTGAGCAATTTTATTCTGGACTTTGGTCTGTGACTTGCAATTATCTTAATCTTGTTTCTTTTCCTGTTTCAGTTGGTTGAATACAACAATGATGGAAAACAGGAAAATCTTAACTACATCTGACCTTGATGGTTTTGACAAGGTATGCATATTATTGCTAAGTTGGCCAAATATGTGAAGTTATACACCTTAACCAGTAGCGTCCATTATGTTCTTGATAATAACTGGGCACCATATATCTGAAACTTGCCCAAAAAATAAAAAAACTTAAAAATTAAAAATTAAAATAAAAAGCAGGAAATAGAAAGAGAACCTCTTTACATGATGAATTAATATGAAGCAAACGAACTTCTATTTATCACAAATAAATTCCTACAGAGAAAACTACCGTCACCGGGATTCCAAGTTGAGGTTGTTCTGGTAGATTATGATGGTACTCAACCTCCAAGGCGTTCTGCTGCGGCGCAAAAGGAATCTGATGGGAGCTCCACTGAAACTGCCCAAGCAGAGAGCACTGCACCATCACCCGACCCAAGCAAGGACTCAGGGAACCAGGATAAGGATGACGTCTTCTCAGACAGTGAGGCCGAGGAGTCTGGGTCTTCTAAGGGACGGCGTTCTCAGAGGGCCAGTAGTGCTGCTGGACCTGCTAACGCTAGCCAGAAATCTGAAGCCAAAACATCACAAGAGGAAACATCAAATATAGTGCAGGGAGTAAAGCAGGTTTCTCTTAAAAGTGAAAGCAGTAGCACACAGACTGGCAAGACTGATGATCTGAAAAATGAAAGAAACGTTAAGAGTTCCTCAACATTGGAGTCCCCAAAGTTGGAATCTAATGAAATGAGTGAGTTCAAAGCAATAGCTGCAGATGCTTCTGTTTTCTCCTTTGGGGATGAAGATGATTATGAAAGTGAATAAACTGATGTCCGACTTTCTTCACATTGTGTACATAGATGGTTAAGAAACTTGAAGCCAGGGAGAACCATGGTCATGGCATTTCTTATAGCACTGCTGAAATTTGATTTATTCCTTTCTTTCATCCTCTGTCATAATACGTTTGTATTTCTAGTAAGTTGTTTGTTTTGTCTAGTATTTAAATTATGGAGCACCAAGAACCACTTCAGTTTCTCGTTTCACTCTTCCTTTCTGTTCATATGCAGGCGGTGCCCTCTTGCCACAGGGAAAATGACTAACATTTTCATTTTAATTTAAAGAAGAGGTCCTTTTGTAATTTTTATCTTTTTAAAAAACAAGTTATTGTCCGCTGGTTGAAAAAATTGCTCTCATGCCCTTGTGGCAATGAGTGATTATTAATACATCCCCATGCATAATGTATTTCTGTAATTTTATTTCCATTGGCTTTTAGTTACAAGTTTTTTGTAACGAAGTTCGATTTATATGTTATCTTGAAAAAACCGTTTGTTAATTTTACAAAAAAAAAAAAAAATTGTAATTTCCTCTCTGGACGGACCTCTAATAAATTGCACCTGTGTATCCACGCTTCGGTATTTCGGTATTTCCTCCTCCTCCTCCGTCCGAGAAACACCGATCTTCGCCGGCGCTAATGGGGACACTGGGGAAAGTGATCTATACAGTGGGATTCTGGATCAGAGAGACTGGCCAGGCGATTGGTCGCCTTGAATCCCGTCTTCAAGGCAACTACTACTTTAAGGAGCAGCGTGAGGCTTTTCTCTTTCCTCTTTTTCGTCGTCGAAATTCATAGCCCTAATTTAGGGAGAAAACAAGCTTAATTTAATCATGTTGATTCTTTCTACTCCTGCTTTACTAGTGTTGATTTCTTGTTCAAAAAATCGTTTTTTTTTTACTCACATTGTACTACTTGTTGGTGTTTTTATATTGCGATGGATCTTTGACCTCTCTTATGTTAATTTAATTGTGCTTTGTGATGAGTGAGTCCTAGGGCTTTCTAGTATCAAGAGTATCAAGTTCAGTAATTTTCCAGGCAACTTATGGTTAGCGGCTTAAAATTGATGCTCTATAGTGCAAAGATTAGTAGTCATGTATGTATGTATTGGCCAACTGTAACTCTACACTCTGAAAGTCCTTTTTCTGTAGGAATCCCATTCTGGGACGGAATTTTTGTGGTATAATATGTATTTAGCATGATTGTTATGCTTGGAGCAGTGGTGGAAGCTGATGTAAGCTGGTGTTTGTCTTTCCCTGAACATTACAGTCCCACAGACTCTACAATTAGTGATGGAGATTTGTGTCTACATAGTTTTTCTCTCTTCTTGAACCTAATTCTGTTTATGATGTGTTTGGTCTTCATCTGGCATGACATTTTCTTACTAGGCATTCTGAAGAATGCTATTTGAAATGGTTTGTTCCATAGGACAAAATTAACACTATGCTTTCAGTGACAACAGATTAAATAAAGTGAGATTGATGCATGGTTATCAATGACCATAGACTAATAGCTTAAAATCTGCTCATTAGTCATTATATAGCACCATTTAACCATTGTGTTCTAAAGTTCAGAAACATTACTTCCTGTCACTGACTAAACAATATGGCAACACTTTTCACAGAAACACTTTCTAGTTTAATGATGCGTTGTTATTTGGCGGAATCTACACCCTTGTCACAATTGAGTGAATTCTCTCATTTAAATTGCTTTGTTTTCCCCTTTTCATTTATGTGAGGAGTTTCACTGATATATATATATATATAATCAAGATTTATGTTCATGTTTTCAGTGTCTAGGCACCGTACACTCATGAATATATTTGACAAAGTTCCCAAAGTTGAGAAGGATGCTTTTGTGGCTCCAAGTGCATCTGTTATTGGTGATGTACAAGTGGGTCAAGGATCCTCAATTTGGTATGGGTGTGTTTTGAGAGGTATGCTTTACCCCAAGCAGTTACACATGATTCAGTGATGGTTACAATGTTACTGCATGTGCATTATACTGCCCAGTGTGCTTAGTTGTTTCTTACGTAAGTAAGTTTGCCTTGTGTAGTCATTAATATAGAGAAGGGAGGTGATTTATACTTACTTTTATTACCTAGATTGGTTTATACCTTAAAGTTTAATGCATTTAGGAATGTCTCTAACTTTGTATGTAAATTGGCAGAAAGATTCAGAAATATAACTCATTGAGCTGCATTGTAAGTAAAATGTATAGTTAGTGGACATTAGTCACATCTGCTTGTAATGTATGCTGGACTCGTCATCTGAATTTCGTTGACTTTTATTTAAATGAATAGTTATTGTGCTTTGCGAGCGAGATACTATGGGAAGCTGAGGAATGGAGGAATATATATGAATTGAGCATAATGGAATGTGATAAAATTTTGTCATTCATTATATGATACAACTTGCATTTGGTTGACCTGTCAGCTACTGTTACTGAAACTGTTTTCATTAATATCTTGTGGCTATTTCAATCAATGAAGTTAAGTTCGTTTTTCCTGGTAACATAGAAATATTTGCTGATTCTTGTTTGACTGTTTGAATTCTTTTCTGACCAGGTGATGTGAACAGTATTAGAGTTGGTTCCTGAACAAATATACAAGATAACTCTCTTGTGCATGTAGCAAAACCTAATTTAAGCGGAAAGGTTTTACCAACCATCATTGGGGATAATGTTACTGTAGGTAAGTAGTAAGCTGATGGCCTGGTTCTCACATGATCATATATGAAATAATACTTAAGTTGGTCAGAATGCAAGTCAGTGTTAATTAACTCTTGATAGTCTTATTCCTCAGAAATATGCCTTTACAGCATCCTTTTGTGCCTTGTTATTCTTATATACAAACCTGTTTCACTTTGTTGTGTCAAGCTTCAGCCTTTTTTGTCAATTTCAGGTCACAGTGCAGTCTTACGTGGATGTACTGTTGAGGATGAAGCTTTTGTTGGCATGGGAGCAATCTTACTGGATGGAGTTGTAGAAAAAAATGGAATGGTTGCGGCTGGAGCCCTTGTAAGGCAGAATACCAGGATCCCAGCTGGGGAGGTCTGTTCAATACCTTTTTCCTATAAAACTTGTGTGTATCTTTCTGAAAGTTAAACTTGCACAAATGAAATCTATAAATTAGATGGGCCAATGTCACTCGTTTTAGGGAAGTTCGAAACTTATATGATAGGTATGGGGAGGTAATCCTGCAAAATTCCTGAGGAAGCTCACACAGGAAGAGATCGCCTTCATCACTGAATCAGCCGCCAACTACTCTAATCTGGCTCAAGTGCATGCTACAGAGAATGCAAAGATGTTTGAAGAGATCGAGCTTGAGAAGGCATTGCGAAAGAAGTTTGCTCGGCGTGATGAGGATTATGATTCAATGCTCGGTGTCATTCGCGAAGTCCCTCCTGAACTAATTCTCCCTGACAATGTCCTTCCTGGCAAATCAGCTAAATCCTCCCAATGAGTATTGTCATGGTTTGTCTTAACTTCTGCTCTTTGGATAACCGGTCACACTGCTTGAACTCTCACGTTGTTCTTGTTCAAGGTTTTGGAAAGTTGGAAAAAATCATACAAATAGTTGATAACAATGTAGCATTGAATTTTTATTTAAGTGGTTAGCCATACTTTGATTCACCGTGAATCTGAGTAAATTTTTAACTGTTTTTCTTTTTTTGGTCTATATTTTGGGCTAACATAGTGAATATTTTTGTCTTTCTGGTTGATGATCATAACTGATATATAAGTAGATATGTATCCATATAAATTTTTTTTTTGAAATAAAATTTTAAAATAAAGAAATATATATATATATATATATATATATATATATATATATTTTTTTTTTTTAGAAAAAAAGAGAGAAGCAGTAGTGGGTAATGGGTATTATACCATCACCGTTCCTGAGGACCTGATCTCATTCCCCGCCATTCCAATGCTATGGACTTAACTCTGATGAAACCCTAGATCTAAGCTTCATGGACAACATACCCTAACCCTAGCCCCAGATGCATCCCAGGAGGAGATCTCTTCTCCTTCTTGTCTTTGGCCTCGCCTCCGCTATCCTCCTCCTCTGTTCCTCTCGCCACCTCTCTTCCACTCAACTCCAGACGCTCCCGAACCCTAGCTCCAATTCCATCCCTACCTTCTCCTTCACTGTCAAGCTCCTCACTTTCGACCGACTTGCCTCCCTCCGCCGGTGCCTCCACTCCCTCGCCGCCGCTGACTACTCCGGTGACCGCGCTGATCTCCACATCTTCGTTGATCACCTCCCCGTGAATGCGTCCGGTCTTGTGGAGCGGAACTTGGAGGAGTCTCACCGGATCCTGGAGTTCATTGATGGGTTTGAGTGGCGGCACGGGAAGAAACTCGTGCATTACCGGACGGGAAATGCAGGGCTACAGGCACAGTGGCTGGAGGCATGGTGGCCGGTATCCGATGATGAGTTCGCGTTTGTTGTGGAGGATGACCTCGAGGTGTCGCCATTGTATTACAAGTTCTTGAAAGGTTTGATCTTGAAGTATTACTATGATAGGTCGAACTATAGCCCTTTGATCTATGGTGCTTCCTTGCAGCGACCGAGGTTTGTTGCAGGTGAGATCGCTTTTGTATTTCTCTTCTGCATTTTTTTTTTGCTTTTTGTGAATTGCATTTATTTTGATCTTTGTTTGCCATTTTGAGGGATGATTTAGTGAGTTGATCTTTTACTTTGATGTCCTAAATACTTAAACTGAAACTACATGCTCATGCATAGGGTAGTTATATCTTTGAACTTTTATCATCAATACATAGGTTTTCTTTGGTTTTCCTGCTTGTTCGCTGCCATCTGTTGTGATTGTTATCTGCAGCATTCATAGAGATACTTTTTCTCATTGACTTTCACCTGTCTTGTGATGTTGTGCTTGCTTGGAAAGAGAATGTGATATTGTATGTTGATTAATTGGATGTAAGTAGTGATTGTCAGAACGAAATTGTTGGCCGTTTCAATGTTTAAGAGGTATATAATCACAATATTTTTAGTGTTTTACTACCTGCAATTTTTCTGAAACTTAGAACTTAGCTATATCATGGTTACCAGCTTAGAGCCCTTTCTATACTCTGGTTGGGAAGCAGGAATCTTATCTCACCAATTATTTTCCTTTCACTGCCTGAAGTGGCAACTGATATGTGCATCCCTGATCCTCCATGGTTGACAAGAAAATTGACGATGTTTGCATGGTTTTCTAACTTCAATAGGATACCATGTCTAACTCTTCATAATAGACAAAGAGTTATCATTTTGTTTATTATACTTATCTGTGAATTTATTTTCTAAAAAAAAAATCAGAAGTCTCTTCTTTGTGGGAGAGAACTTTCAGTAAACTTGACAACTGCTTGTGCAACTTGTGTATGTATGTGCTGTTATTTGATGCATCAGATTGTTATGGATAGATAGATTTAGCTATTGGCACTTGCGCCCATCATCCAAATATATTTGCAGGGTTTATTTTTTCTTCATTTTTTTTGTTTGACATTTAATCCATTTAGCTTGTCCATGCTACCAGGAAAACATGGAAACAAACTAAAGGTGGACGGTGACACACATCTTTTCTTATACCAGATTGTTGGCACCTGGGGTCAGCTTCTCTTTCCAAAACCATGGAAAGAATTTCGTTTGTGGTATGACATTCACAAAGCGAAAGGAATCAAGCCAATACTGCAAGGCATGGTAATCTATATCTTTGAAAACATTTCCTGATTCTGTAATGATTCTAAAATTGAAGTCAGAGTTGGTTTGCATAGATGGATTTGCTTAAGTTTTGTGCTTAAGTGAGGCAATTGGCCATGAGACACTATTCTTATCCTTCTCCTCTATGCAGGTAACAACAGGATGGTATAAAAAGATGGGTGAGAGAATATGGACTCCTTGGTTCATCAAGTTCATATATTCAAAGGGATACTATAACATCTATACCAACTTTTTGAATGAAAGAGCTCTTAGTGTTTCTCACAGGGATGCAGGTGTGAACTATGGAAAATCAGCTGGTCCCGATTCCAACTTACTACAAGAGAGTTCCCTGGACTTCAAACTGTGGGAAATGCAGCCATTGAGGAACTTGAAATGGTATGACTTCTGCTTCAGTGAAGTGCATCCTGGAAGAATTGTGCGGAGTCTTGATGAACTTGGATCTGTTCTTGAATCTATGCAGAAACAGACAACAGTCACACTTATAAGCTTGTACAAGACTACAGAAAAGATTGCCAGAAACTTGCTTTGCCATCTTGAGAGGTTGACTGTGCAGAATAACATTTTCGTTGGGTGTGACTCAAAATTTCTGCTTGATTTATCCAGGAGGGGATATCTGGTTATTGATTCAGATCAGTTTGTTAGCGACATGAGAGATCAAACCTTGATGAGTCATAGATCATCTGAGATGAGAGTAATTAAGGAACTCCTGGTTAAGGCCAGCATACTAAACAAAATTTCAGAGTCTGGGTACAGTGTTTGGTTGATTGATGGGAACATAATTCCATTCAGCAATTCTTTCTATGAGCTTCCAGATCCTTCTTTTGACATCATGGCTGCAAACAATGTGGAAATTTTGTTTTTGAAGAGCTCTTCATCAAGGATATTAGGTGCTGATTTTGTGTCGAAGGTGGTTGAAGCTGGGATTTCTTTAATTTCTAGCAGTTCGGCACCCACAGAACACAAGCATTTTGCATGTATTGTCACAAAAGCTCTGGAAGGCAAAGCTAATGTGAGGATGCACGCGTTGGATGATGACACACATGGCATAAAATTGGGTAGCAATGCGGTGGATGGTGCTTATTTAGGAACAAGTAAGAAGTGGGTTTTCTGGCCCCCGAGCTTGAATGTGGACTTGATACATCTTCGTTTACAGGACATGAACATGTGGTTGATCGATGAGGACTTGTCTTGCACCGCTGTCTTTTGCCACGGAAAGTAGAAACCTGTGCAGATATGTCAAGCTTGATATTTTTTTATTATTTAGTCACCCCTTCTTTCTATCGGAAGCAACAATTCTTGTTAACCAGAAGCTTTCACTTTCAATTTAAAATCTTGTATACATACTGCATTTTATTTGGACGGCAAGTGCTTAAAAAATTGTCTCACTAATGCTCAACGGGACTTGTGCCAGTGTACTTACAATGTAGCGAGTTGTATTTATAAGATTATCGAGTTGTATTTATAAGATTATATATATATATATATATATATATATATATATATATGAGGATTTATCATTAACTAACATTTTTGGATTTAAAATCTAAAGATGTTTATACTAAGTTTTGTATGTATATTCAACGGTTATAATTCATTTAGATACCGTGACAAACAGTGTTAAATAATGCTGAAGAGTGCAAATAATAAAAAATATATAATATTTATATAAAAAATAATAATTTAATTATAATCCAATAATTTTTAATTAATAATAATCTATGTCAATGATTTATATATATATGAGAAAAACTAAAAATACAAAAAAAAAGTTGGTTCATTGTATTTATGTGAAAAACAAAGAAGGATAATCAATAATCAGATGAAAAAAAAAATTATTAAGCTGGTTTTTACTTCTGATTTCTTTCCTTTAATTTCACGTACCCACACCCCTACCCTCGAAAGACCCAACCAAAACACACCAAAACTTTAAAAAAAATATTGGAATAACTTATATCTGGCTGGCATTTCTGAAATTTTAGCGAGAACCAGGCGTGGTTTATGAGATATCCTGGCCCCGTTCCTAAAATTCCCCGCCTTTTTTTTGGCGCGAAACCAAACCCTCGTCCTTTTTTGGCGGCAAAGAAGCTTTGATGGCGGCTCCTCCGCCTCGCCACCGATCGCCATGGCCGACTGTGTCTATCACTCCCCTCAGTTCTCAGAGGTTGCCTTTCTTTCCTCTCTTTCTTCTAAATCAGACACATCACACCATTATATTTCTTAGATCATGTGCTTTGATCCATGGATCAATCTCCTCGATTTCACCAGTTATCTATGACGACTTTTTTTTTTTTGTGTGTGGTTTTATTCTTTTATTTTCAATAATTTCTTCCCTTGTATAAAAATTCTTTAAAGGTCGATCTCTGGGTTACTGACAGCCAAAACATTGAAGGATTTTTTTTAGTCTGTATAAGTGTGATTAGTGAGCTCAATTTATTAGTTTTGCTGCGATTTTGTTGGATTTCAGGATACTGGTTGGCTTCCACCATGGCTTCAGCCACACCAATTACCAGCTTTTAGTGATTATCCCAAAGGCGAACACACTGTGTCTCCACTGGCTTGGAAGGTGCGTTGTGTAAATTTTAATTGATAGTATACTTCTGGAATGATCTTGTCTTATTGGCTGTTTGTTTTCACAGAATTATGTTTGCTCTCCGGAAAATAAATGTGAAAACCATGATGATAGTCCCTGCTCTCGAGATGATGTTGTCTCCAGTGGTTGCCGATTGTTTTTGTCTGGTGAAGACAACTCAATCCAAGCGAATACTTCTTCTGAAAATGTATGAGATTATAAATATTGTTCATGACAATTATAACTTATTGTTTGCTTTACTTGTTAGATTCTTACCTGCGCTTGAATAATGCCAATGTTTTGGGTTTCAAGTGTTTCTGCTGTCAGTTCATTTGCCTTGAGATAATTTCTGTTTCATGTGCATAATGAACAAATCGTGGTAATCGTTTATTGACTTTTGTTGATGAGATTCTTGTGCTATATTCTTTGTATAAATTGCATTTCCCATATCACTTCATTTGGATCCTCAAGGTTTTCTTCTCTTTTCAACAGGCACTAAGTTTTCATCTTCATCTGTCATCTGTCATTGGTTCTCAATTCTCTGACCAAGTAGATGAAATTGCTCAAACTGGAAAGCATGAACCTAATAAAAGCATGCCAGGGGATGCAATCTCTGCAATCCAAGCAGTCCAGAAGAACAAAATTTGCTCGAATGAGGTAGAAGTGGATGGTGATGCGCACGCGTCAAAGATATCACCATTAAAACGTGCTCATAAACAGGTCAAGAGCTCACTATCAATGCCTGTTGGCAAAGCTGAGCAGAAAAGGGTGAAGTTTCAAAAAAGGGTTGATTTTAGCAACCTGAATAACAAAGGTATTTGTGATGCAGTTGAGCTTTCTATAGCTGCCTCAGAAGCATTGGTCATATCTGAAATCGCAACAAGTTGCTTGCAATGTGAAACTTTTCCAACTGAAGCTATACTGGAAATTGCTCTTCGTGTGAAAGGAGCAAGGAACGATTGCCATTTGGATGTTATGGAAACTGCTCTCCCGGTTTTATTATGTGATGCACTTGATGAAACAGAGCAACTTAGTGATTTGGACGACGATACCATGAATAATGCATTTGATGATGTAGGTCTATCTTTTAATCAGATGGTTGCCCCTGCATCTATTAGTTCATTCCTGAGTGGAAATTCTTCTCTTAATAGTGGCAAGTTGGTCATGTTGCCCAATTCTTCTAGTCCCTCAAAAGCTTCTAACTCAGAAGGTCCTGATAAACCGTTGGTAAAATCACCAAGTGTGGTTCCTGAGACTCGAGATGATACCAGTGAGACAGTTGCCCAAGGATTTGATGCTTTCCTCATCAAGGTAAAATATATCATCTTACAGTCCTTACTGAACTTCTACATGTCCAACAATGCATTTTGGAGACGTGATCCCATTTTAGTATAAAATGACTGATCAGTAGTCCATGTTTTCAGAAGCCTGATGCTCAAACTTCAAACCTTTTAGTTTCAAAAGAAAAAGGAAGAAAATCTGAGGTAAGAAGTACTGGTTTTGACAGGTTATGATATTTGTATTTTATCTCTAAAATCTTTGTCACATAACTATTGGTTGGGTTAATATGACTTTCTTCTGTAAATTTTTAAGGTGATCAAAGGTTTTGCAGTAAGGGGTCTGAATACTCGGACAAGTGTCAAAGCATTTTTCATTCAAGAAACAAGCTTCATTTCAGAATCCATGGATGACCTTGACAAACACTCATCAGAGGCAAGATCAGACACAGGACATGAGGTGGTTGCATCCTCAAGCACACCACTGCAAAGCGCTGCTGGACATGGCAAGAACAACAATGAACAATTAGTTCTTTCACAAGAGCTTGTCAGACCCTCTAGTCTGTCACTGGTTGATCCTCTTTGTTCAGTTGTGCCATGCAGTCTTCCTTCAGATGACGTTACCCCTGATGCCAACCAGAAAAGCACAAATAAGAGTTTGGAAATGTTTACTAGTTCTGTTCCACCTATTCCATCGTCTGAGTTGAATGGCCAATGTACTGTTCCTGATTCTAAGGTGGAAGGCCATGATATTTTCAAGACAAATACTGAAGGTTCTGTTTTGCCCAGTCGCAGGCAATTTAATTTACTCAAGCACTACAGCATGCTAATGCCTAACCAAGACAAGTTAAGGGAGATGGCTCCTACTAAACCTATTTCACGAGAAAACACGAAAGAAAAGCCTATTAATTTCTTTCTGACTGGAGAAAGCACCAGTTTTAGTGTTTTCAAGGTCCAGGATGCACCTTCTGTTCCTTCAAGTCCCAAAGGGAAGCTTGAGGTGAAAGATGGATCAGAAGGTCATGATTTTGGAAACATGTGTTGTGAACAAGTCCAAGGACCTGCCAGTTTTAGGACCAATGGTGATGTGTCTGCTGATGTTGCAGCCTCAGTTTCCAAGCACCAGGATGACATAAACCGTGGGACTCGTCCCCAGTTAACTTTACATAAGCCTTTGGATAAAAGGAGCCTGCCAACAAAGAAGGTTCGTTTTTTGGAAGCTAAAGTGGTCTGTGGACAACTGCAATCATTAGTCAGGGCTTCTGGTAATCCTAACTTGCATTTTCTTGCACCTCTTTTTCTGGCTTATTATCTTCTGAAATTTGAATACATTCCATTTTATCTGTTTGTAACTTGGAGCTCATTCATAAAAATAATTTAGGTTCAAATAGTAGAAAGAGGAAGAGAGTAAAGGAGCAGTTCCAGCATTACAAATCCGGGATTCAAAATAGCAAATGTAGATATATCACAAAATCCAAAGCTACAAATACAAAAGCGTTGATCTTTCAAGGTTTGGAATTTCTATTGACTGGATTTTCTGCCCAGACAGAGAGAAAACTGGAAGCCATGATCAGACAATATGGAGGTTATGTTCTTTCTTCTATACCTTCATGCCCCAAAAACATTCGAAGTGAAGAAGAGTTGGAATTGTCTGCCTGGAAGCTTCCCATTGTACTCGCTCCGAAAAAGGTTGTTTAGTTGTGGATGGCTTTTACTCTATTGTTTCATGTCACGCGGCATATCTCAATTTTTTTAGATTATTCAATTTAAATTTGAGCAAGCTCTAAGAATTCAGCAGAATTCACGGCTACTCCCAATTCAGGGAATCGATTACATATCCTAATTGAACCTAGAAGGACCGATACAAACTAGTTCAATTTAAAAGATTTCTCTAGAGGGAACAGCACCTATAAAGCCATCTTGTTCCAATTTTACAGCAAGAAAAAACTATGTTCTGCAAATTTCTTTCATTTTAATTGCAGGTTCATTTCCTTACTTTTTTGCACAGGTAAAATCAACTAAATTTTTATATGGCTGTGCAATAAATACCTGGCTGTTGAATGCTGACTGGATTCTTGATTCAGTGGAGGCTGGTTTCTTAGTGACACCCAGAAAGTAAGTTTGTGCTTTGCCTGTTGCAACATGATATATCTGATGCTAAATTCACATCCAGCCAGCGCAGTTTCTTTGTTGTATCTACTTGAAACCGGTTTAGCATTCTCTGAATTTTAATTTTTCAGTTGAATTTTTCACTATCTCTGCTCCAGTGGTAACCCAACTTTATCCTTATGGTGATATTATTACATGTATCTCTTAATTCCCTTTGATCTAAAATACTCACATGTAATAACTCTCTGGAATTTGTTTTATCCACTATTTTTATTCAAATAGAATGCATATATTTGGCAAAACATTTTTTTTATAGTATTTAATCTTGAGTTCTAAATACCTATGATAATATTGTAACTAGAATTGCTATCAACCAGTCACTGTTCTAATAATGAAAACCTAGTTTCATGGTGTTCCTTCATCAGGTATGTGCATCAGCCAATTCAAACCTCCAAGACGCACCATGTGCAAGTTGGAGAGCCAATCTGCTTCAACAATGACTATTTCATTTTCAACAAATTTGCTGTAATGCTATATGGAAAAGCCAGATTTTCTACCAAATTTTCTAAAATTATAAAGGTAACTCCCCATTGATTGAATATAGCATTATGGGCAATTGTATTGGCAACCTTCGTTTTCTTTGGTGTTTCAGTGTTTGCTTTGTTATCGCATTTCGCTTTTAGCAACACATTTTTTTTCTTCATGGATGGTTATCTTTAGTTATCTTTATGAGTTTGTTGAGGAGATGTGCACAAGCAACATGCTAAAATGAACAAGAATTGCTTCCTTGGAATTTAAGGTCACCTCTTTAATTTTCATTCATATGTTCTCTTAAAACTTACAGTATAAAGCTGCATATTTAATAAATAATAAAGAAGCTCACTGCATCTATGATTTCCTCATATACAATTTGTAAACATGACAAATCAATTAAAACCTTAAATAGTACATTTATCCACACTTTGAAATGTTTATGCTGTTTGGGTCTCTTTGATATCATCTCCCATCATTGTACTATTTACAAGCTTTTAACTTTTCACTGTTGGTTCAGTATGGAGGCGGTCTTGTGTGTAAATCCTTGCAACAATTGATCCAGAGTACAAAAAATGGACAGAGATCCATTGGAGTCATTCTTGTTGAAGATGAGAGCAACGTTTCGCGACATCTGAAGCAATGCATTGTAGAACAAAACCTACAAATGATGGTTTGTGTTTCTTTTATCCAGAATTACATTAAAGATGGCAAAATTAGATATATTTATATCTGCTCGGCCAGGTTTCCGTCTTGCTTCAAAGCTTGATCTTCTTCAATCTAAATGCTTTTACAGACAGCCAACTGGATCATAAACAGTCTGTTTTCTGGAAAACTTCTTCCCTTCAAGAAGAACCGGTATGCATCCTTTCACCGAATCAAGATGCCAACATTTCCAAAAGATCAAACCGCAGACATGAGCCAAGAAATATAAGTACAGCTTCAAAGTGAGAAACTAGAAACTAATTACATATCCATATTAAGCCGAAGATTTATTATAGAGTTTTCTCTGAAGTCCAATGGTGGTTTACAGGATGATTTTTTAATTCAAAGATCCAATCGCAGGTAAGTGTAAAGAAATAATAATAAGCCTTGATATTTTATGAGCACAAAGTTTGGAAAAGCAAGAAATTCTGTGGAACTTGAATGCCTGAGATGAGTGTCCCATGCTACTGAAGCCTCAACAAGGTACCCATGTATGTATAACAGTATTAGCCTTAAATCATATTTATTCAAGTTTCATCATTTGTATTTTCCCTTTTTCACATTTTAAAAAATAGCAAGAGGTCATGGATACGTCATACATCTGAAGATTGAGAAAAATATGAGATCTTTCTCTTTTTTTTATTAGTATTATTTTTCTTTTGCTTGTGTCTTTTATGTATGGATATATATGTATCTATACATAGCAGAGGGAGCTATATAGAAAACTGTAGTAATCCTATTTATTGTACAATATTGAAAGAAGAAGGTTGAGGCTTTCATTGCTGACTCTTGCCTGTCTTGCGGTGTTGTTTGCTCAGCTTCAGCTGCATGTATGCCTCCTTGGCTGGCCTTGCGGGAGGAGCCAAACTTCTAGGAGGAGGCGGCTGCTGCTGCTGCTGCCGCCTTTCGGCATTATGGCTTTGATGTGGAATCCTTCCATTGTTGGTTTTGCTCTGAAACTCCTGCGTATGTTATTTTTGCCCAATTGGTCTAAAGATCTGCAAGAGAGGAAAGCATCACAGAATCATTGCATTGCATTGGATTGCATTTCATTGCAGGATAACACTAGAGCTATCTGAGAGTAGTATTGAAACACAAAACAAAAAGAGTGAGATTATTTGACTTACTTCCATCATCATCACCATCACCATCATCATCCTCCATGCCATCAAAGAATTTCACCACAGAATAATAAAACAGAAGATGCATGGAAAACTGAATGATGTAAATTAAGCTAGCACAGGAAGAATATCAATTGAAGAATGGAAAATTTCAGGAAATTGTTTGTTATATATACCTGATTGGAGAGTTCGATTGAAGGTTCATTTCCTATCAGTGATGGCTGCAGTAGCATTTAACCACTGGCTGACCTAAATCCTCCACTCTCTACGATCCAACCGAGGAATTCATCAATGAACAACATTTGGCATAAAACACTTCAACAAGCTATATTCGATGAGAGTTCAAACAAGATGTTGGATCTTCTTGGAGCTGTGCCTCTTAAATCTTCAGTCCACTGACAGCCTTAACCAATCTTTGTGGCCTTAAATCACAACAAGATTAGTCAAGTTGTCGAATGATCTTGCATTCCCTTTTTTTCTTTCACATTTTAAAAAATAGCAAGAGGTTATAGATAAGTTAAGAGTAACATACACCTGAAGAATGAGGAAAATGTGAGATCTTTCCATTTTTTTTAGTTATTTTTTCTTTTGCTAGTGTCTTTTATGTGTGTATGTATATATGTACATAATTGGTGAGCTATATGGAAAAATATAATAATCCTTTCTGTCTACAGTATGAAAAAATTATATTAACAAAAAAGAATAAAATAATAATTATAAAGAAAATAAATACAGTTAATAGTTAAAACTCGCTAACTTATTCTGTAATAAATAAAAGAAAGAAAATCTCTCACACACACACATATACACCTCACAAAGTCCCTAACCATATGAATGAGGGTATTCACAAAAAACTTTTTAGTTTGATACTGGAATGTTTCAATCATTAAAAGAAAGTTTGATTTTTTATGTAGAGATACCAAATTCTACGCTTCTAGAGGGGTGTAGATGCAAATTTCGCAATAAAAAAAATAAGAAGAATTGCCTATAAAAGAGCTAACCGAGGCGAGAGAAACCACCGTTAGAGGGTCTCCGAAGCCCTAGCCCTTCTCCCGTCGCCCTTTCTCGGAGCTTGTTCCTTTACTATTGCGGCGGAGGAGGAGAAGAAGGATAAACGATAAATGGCCCAGGTGGAGGAGCTATCAGGCAGGCTGTTCAGGGTTCGGCGGACGGTGATGCAGATGCTCAGGGACCGCGGTTACCTCGTCGTCGATCGCGATCTCAACATGACTAAGGCTGAGTTTGTCCAAAAGTTCGGTGAATCCGTCAATCGCGACGATCTAATCTTCAACAAGGCCAAGAAGAACGACCCTTCCGATCAGGTCTCTCTTTCTTTGTTTCCCTTTTTCGATTCTGTGATTATTGTTATTATTGAGTTTAGAGCTTCTTGTTTCAATGTTTAATGGGTTGCTCTTGTTTTAAAGTTTGAATCTCTTGAGTGCTTGTTTGATTGATGATGCCTTTTGAGCTTTTGTTCTTTGATTACTTTTCACGAGGGATTTCAAAGGCTGATTTATTTACTAAAATAGTTAAATCGAATTGCTTTGCTTCAAATTTTAGCAATCTTTTTGGATGCCAATTCTAGTCTTTTGTTGTTGCTGCTGCTGCTGCTGTTGGTTGGTTTGTTGGGGGTGTGTGTGATGAGGTATTTTGAGTTATTTGCTTTCAATGTTTAATGGGCCTTGTTTTAAAGTTTGAATTTTTGGGGGGTTTGTTGTTTTTGTTTAATTGATGATGGCTTTGGAGTTTATGTCCTTTGAGGAGCATTTCAAATTCTAATTTATTTACTGAAATAGATTGAATTTAATGTTGATACTTACACAGCAAGACTTACGGGGAACTATATATATATATATATCATCTTCAGGTAATATGTATTTTTTTAATTTCTCATTATCATAATTTTGTTCAGACAAGTTTGTAGCAATGAACTTGGTTTGTGTTGAATAACTCTTTTGAGGACCATAATTTTGAGGCATTGTATTATATATTTATTAGTTGCTTTAATTTCTGAAGATTTTGATTTCTAATGCCTGTTTGTGATCCTATTCATTCAGATTTATGTGTTCTTCCCTAATGATGCCAAAGTTGGTGTGAAGCATATAAAGAAATATGTTGAACTGATGAAAGCAGAGAATGTACCGAGAGCAATATTGGTTGTTCAGCAGAATCTTACTCCATTCGCAAGATCATCCCTACAAGACATATCTCAGAAGTTCCATTTGGAGGTTTTCCAGGTGCTGCACATTTCTGAACATACATTGCTATGTTATATGCTATTTATAGAAATAAGATTGGAATATCGCAATGTGTGGTTAGTTTTTCTTTAATAATTACTTCTAGTACTGGTGAATGACATGTTTTTTTGTGATTTGTGTGACCTAATCACAGGAGGGAGAGCTGCTGGTCAACATTAAGGAGCATAGTCTTGTTCCAGAGCATCAGGTTCTTAGCAGTGAAGAAAAGGCTACCTTGTTGCAGCGATATACTGTAAAGGAAACTCAGGTACGTCTAAAACAATACATAGAAAGAAAATTGTTGTTATTTAATCTTTACAATTGTAATAATATGAAAACCTTGATTGGCCTTTTCTTTATGTTCATCAAAGGCAGATTACAGCTTGCATGCATGTAGATTGCATTTGAGCTATGTTCCTTTTTTAAAGGGGTGGCTACTGTTAAATTAGACTGTTTTTGTATGTTTTGTTCATGGGTTGAATTTCATTTGAAACATTGAGGATATTTCTAGGCCCACTGATCACTGCATTGATCATATCAAAGTTAAAGCCACACTTTTATTGTGAAGAGGCTACTGACACCCATGAACATATAGATTCTACACATCTGCCAAGTCCTATAAACAATCGTCCATCAGAAGTTGATAAGATCTCTAGAACCAAATAAAACAAGTCTTAGATTAGATGAGCAGAATATAGTTATTGTAGTTTATTTGGTTTTGATGAATAACTTATATCAGTGAGTCATATACAACACAACAAGACTGTTTTGTGGAGCATTGATGCACTAACGAAAATGAGTTCTCGTTATAATACCGCCAAGCAGGATTAGTATTTCTTATAAGACAATATTGCTTTTTTATTTTAATTTTACAATAGATAATGGTTTAGTTACATCCTAGCCGTGCAATTTAAATCTGCTCTTTGTTTAAATGGCTGCAGCTTCCACGAATTCAAGTTACTGATCCTGTTGCTAGATATTTTGGGATGACTCGTGGTATGGTAGTGAAGATTATCCGACCCAGTGAGACGGCCGGCAGATATGTTACCTATAGATATGTTGTATGAGGCGCTACTTTGATCTCGTTTTGACTCATTCCCATGCAGGTTGCTCTATGAAATGCATCTCATTTCTATTGTAAGTCTAGTGTATATTTATTTGTGAACCGTGGAATAACTGTCAACATGGCTTGTGGTAACTTCATACATATCCCTTTTTTGGTACTTTTAATATGATGAAATGAGAGAGACCATTTTGTTGTCTTTCTGAAGCTTTTCTATTTGTCCGAATATTGATAGGCTCTGAGACCGAACACATTTATGCAACTGTGATGATATGGTTCAATGTATTTCTAATTACAGATTAGTTGAATCAAGAAAATAATAGCTAAAAATCAGCTGAAGTTCATACCACTTATTAGTGTAATCAGGGTTGTGTCAATTTATTAGCTAGAATCAAAATTTAGCACTATGTGGTTTGTGGTAGAGTGAGCCTATTCACTCGTGGTAGAGTGACAAAACAAGGCATTAAATCACAATTAGGCATCCTTTCATTCATTAACCGGCAACTTTTTATGCTCTGTAAGTATATATATATATATATATTCTCTGTTTCTCTTGTGATCATTACAAGTTTCTGGCCATTTTGTGAGTATTAGCAATCTTAATTCATTCTTTGAGCTACTAACTACATGAACTAAGTGTATATGGGCTTATATATAACCTTCCATACCGACGTCATAATTGATTTGATTGAATTATCTCATACCAAATGCCATTGAATATAGTTGGTAATATACAGTGGCATGTAGAAAAGTGTGAAACGGAGCATAGTTGTCTGATTTCAATGAGGACTTGATCCCAATGACTAATCCTTCTCACAAGAATATGACTATTTATCCAATCACATCCTGTCTCAATTTATTGTATATCATTTCAAATTTTATTGCCATAAAAATCAGACCACTAGCTTTCACTCGGCTCCATTAATGAGCCGCTTTTTTTTTCATGATATCATCTGATTAATATATAATTTATATCTTTAGCTTTTTCCATGAATAATATACTCGTGCATCAATTTTAATGTTTTATTTAAATGTCACAGACTCCCTACACATCATCAAGGGAATGAATTATTGGAAGATATTGTAATAAAAGAAGATTTTTTTATTATTATTATTTTTAGTCTCTTGTCGGCTCCTTCTAATATTAGTACTATTATTTTGCTTATACATTGCTTTCTTCTCAATCAGGATTGATGTTGAAAATTGAACTACTTGGACCTTTTCTTTCTTTCTTTTCAACCTTTAAATTGGTTTTTCTTGCATCTCATCACTTATTAAGACATGCATTAATTTGTTAAAGATTTTATCAAACAAAAAAAAAAAAAAAAAAAAAACAGAAAACCCCCACATGCATTATCACTCAGATTTGAGTTTTTCTTATATAAAATATTTTGTATCTGATTTTTACTGGTCATCGTTCTGTCTTATTACCTTTTGTTTATTGTCATTCTTTTATATTTCTCATGTTTCGATTGGTACTGATTTAAATTATTTTAGTCCCGTGTATGCTACAAGGGTTATTTTATTGTAATTGATTAATTGATTAATTAATTAATTAATTAGATCAAAGTTAGATTAAAAAAAAAAAAATTTTGAAAACCAATTCAAATACCCAAACCTCAAAACCAACTTAATCTATTATTTTCTCCTATTCTAACCACCGTATTAACCCACATTATAAAAAGTGAGTGTGAAACATTTTAAAAATTTTGAGTTCAACTTTTACTACACTTAATGACAGTAATAAGTGTTTAGTTATGGGTGCAGATTTGTTATCCAATCTCGTGTCATTAGATGAAAGTGTACCGTCTGAATGATCAATTCTCAGTTTGTGTGTACGCTCCTGATGTATATAGTGTCTAATAGTAATAATAGGGTGTATGTAAATTTTTTTTATAGACATAAAATGTTGTAAAATATGATGTAAACTACATTTATTATAAAAATACTGGCAAACATTAACAATTTCTTATGTGAAATAAATCAAATGATCAAAATTAGGAAATGGAAACCATACGTAGCTTCTCTTGGTCCCCATCACAAATGTGAAAGCTCACATGTGAGCCACAGAATATGTATGCATGGTGATGGGTCAACTTATCCTAAGCAATCTGTCCACTTGGCGTTGCCTTTGATCTTATCTAAATCTTTCATCTTCTTGCGTCTTACTCATTTAATGAATAAGAATTATAATAAATATACAATTAAACAAATGTCATGCAAATAATTAATCACTCTTTAAAAAACATACATATATTGCTTATAAACAAGGAGTTTCATTATATGGAAAAACTCTTGTATTTCCCTAGAAATTTTCTACTTATTATTAACCAATTATTACTTCTATGCTTAATATATATATATATATATAACTATTTTTTCCCCACAAATAATAAAATAACAATATTAAATCACCCACCTTCCATCCTCGAGATTGATTTGAAAGAAACCCTCAAGCCACTATTGTCAATAACTTGATAAAGACCACTCTTCAATATTCTCTCATCTAAAGAACATTTATTAATGCCCTTTTTCCACTTAAAAATAGGTCAATACACACACAAATAAAATATACAGACACATACAATTTAATAAACTTCACCAAATTTTACATGCTAATTGGAATAAATTTAATCACCTGTTGCTTAAAGCATTAGGTTTAATAATTGAAAGTAAGAGCTATATTTAACAAACCCAATGGTTGGTGATCAATTAGAGTTTATTTTATTTTCATAAAGGGGTATTCATGAATCTATCAAATGGCGAAGTGATAAAACTCACCCACCGTCCAAACTCAATGAAGGAAAGAAAGTCAAAGGAACAACTAGAAAAGGTCTCTTTAATTTCCATGATAAGAAGATGGTGGACCGTCCAATGCTCTCAATACTTTTCCACAATTGGGAACTCAACTTCCTCCCTTATTCCCGCCCAACTAAAACATGCTTGTTTTATAGGTTATGGTTCAGAAAAACGGTGGAAGTCTCACTCCCACATTGCATTATATGATATCTTCATTTGGATCCATAAATTATATAAATAGATTTTATTTAAATTTGATTCAATGAATAATTTATTTGAGAGAGAGAGAGAGAGAGTTTCTCTAAGGTTTTCCATAACCACCATAAACAAATATAGAAGGCTAACAGACTATCAACAATAAGAAGAGCTGAACTCGTGCATATAATTTTATTTCAAAATTGGTAAAAAAAATTGAGCTACTACATGATACAGATACAATGAAAAATGTTTGGAAGAGTGATTTACCAAAATGGATTGTAGTGTATATATATATATATATATATATATATAAAATATATATAAATGCTGTTTTGACTTGTTTCTGCATTGAGTCCTTAAAATTTTTTTTTTTTTTTGGTAAAATTACATGCATTATTTCAGTATCAGTTCTTTCATATGGTCGCGCTTGATTCACAGTTGTTGACCGTGTTCACGGCTACTCAAGCCACTCTCTGAATTACCGGAAAATTAACTACCATTATCGCCGTCCTCGGAGCATATCTCTTAGTTTGTTCTTGTGCTTTACATTGGACTGCTGTGGCTGTCTCGGATGGTGCCCTTGTTTTGGAAGATCATGAATCTCCATGACCTGAATTGTTCTTTGTTTCTTGGCTGCAGTTTACAGGGAAAAAAAAAAAGAATCAGTAAAACTCACCATCAATTCATTCTGAAATGCTGAATATGTGTGTGGGGGTGTGTGTGTGTATCTAACCATTCTCAGCTTGTTGATATCCTTCATGAAGCTTCCTCTTTGCAATCTCAAGCTTCGCTCGCACAGATGCGTCCTCAGAATTCTTTGATCTCTAAAGGCATAGAAGAAACATACTTAAAGCCTTTCCTTTTCTTTAGTGTATTGATGTTCAGATATATGTTATAATAGCAAAAATGAGCACCTCAAGGGATGGAGCAGGAGGGCACTTTCTCTGAGTTCCAACAGGATATTGCCGATGCTGAGTTTTGACAAGAGAACTAACTTTAGGCTCAGAAGCTGGCCTTGAAGGTCTATCGATTTCATGAACGGCGGCAGAAGCCCGAGATTGCCTGTTGAAAGAAGAAGGTTGAGGCTTTATTTGCTGACTCTTGTCTTGCGTTGTTTGCTTGACTTCGATTACAGGCCACCTTGGCTGGTCTCGTGGTTCTGGAGGAGCTGAACTTTTGGGAGGAGGCTGCTTCCTCTCAGCATTATGGTTTTGACGTGGGATCCTCCCATTGTGTTTTTCATGTGGAATCCTTCCCTTGTGGTTTTGCTCTGAAATCCTTCGGCCTGTGCTCTTTTCTTGTTGCCCATTGGTCTGAAGATCTGCAAGGGAGGAAAACATCACAGAATGATTGCATGAGAACACTAGAGCCATCTGAGAGTATAACAACGCAACAAGAAAAGTGATATTGAACTTACTTCCATCATCATCCATGCCGTCAAAGAACTGCATCACAGAATAATGAAGGGGAAGATGAAATATAGAATGAGGTAATAAGTTAAGCACAGAAAGAATATCAATACTATCTATTGAAGATTGGAAAATTTTAGGAAATTGTAAGCTATATACCTTGGAGAGTTCGATTGATGTTGTTTGAGTGGCCAGAAGAGCACCCTCATCAAGTGGAGGGAAAGGCAGTCCTTCTTCATCCTCTTCCTCAGCGGATATAATGACAGAATCCGGGGTACCATCTAACAGTTTTAAATTTATAAGTCCGCAAACTTTCAGCTTTCAATCATATTGACATTTTGAACAGGGTCATTACCAGTGATGGCTGCAGTAGCATTTAACCACTGGCTGACCAAAATCTTCCACCCTCTGCAATCCAACCGATGAATTCATCAATGAACACATCAATCATGGTTTAAACAACATTTGGCATAAAGCACTTCAACAAGTTATATTCCTCTTATTAAGGTAAAAGAATTTTAAGAATCCATTGTAAAACTAACAAGCATCCTCATAAGTGATGAACCAAAAGTGCATAGAAAAGCAAACATCACCGTTTCTGCAATAACATCAATAACAACCGAAACATTAAAGCCACTTATTATTGTTTTCAGTTGGTATGGTGCCAATGAATCTTCTTTTGTTTCAAAGGCCGAAAACACTAGGTTTGCAAACAAATTGAATATAGACCATCACAAAGGTAATTAGTTTGACAACACAAGGGCTAATCATCACAACAAAGAGCTCTAAGTAAGCAAGATTGGCAATTAACATACATGCTCTTCGCTTAATTCTGACACGAAATCTTTCCCTAAACAATTCCAAACAACGCAAAAGTACTTACTCAATGAGAGTTCGAACAAGATGCCGCATCTTCTTGGAGCTGTGCCTCTTTAGTCCACTGACAGCCTTACCAATTTCTGTGGCCTGGAATCACAAGATTAGTCAAGTTTTCGTCGAATGATATTAAATTTCTAAATAAAAAGAACAAACAGTAGAAAGAAAGTATAAAGTTCAAGCATACCTGCAAGGTCTCCACAGATAGCTGCATCAACTGCAGCCTTCTGAGTGAATCAAACAGCACCCCATCAGACTGAAAATACACAAGAACATCCAAACATCATTGTTATATAAAATGTTCAATAATCCAAACTTGGCGACAATAGAATGAACTTCAAAACTACTTTAAATCCAAAAAACAAAAAACAAAGCAACATGATTATATCACACATGACCCGATTCCATCTAAATAGAAGCCAAAATCACACAACAAATAAGCATCCCTTAAGCATTCACCGTAACAAGCAACAAAAACAAATTCTGAATCCATGAATGCAAGTAAATCCCAATTCACCAAAAAATAGAGAGAGAAAATCACGCTGAGAAATCCATTCTACAAGCAATCATCAAGAGAGGAAGGAAAATTGATTTCAAAATAAACAAATAAATAAATCAAAGTTTGGTAGAGAACACAAACCTCTTCCTGGTGATTCTCAAGCAACTCTTTGATCCTGATAACCTCTCCAACCATTTGATTCTCTTCTTCGATCTCATCAGTGAGAGCTTCAGCCTCATCGTAGTTATACTTGCTTCCCAACCTATTCACCTCTTCACCCCTCCCACTAGTGCTCGTCTCGTTGCGTTCCTTCTCACCCTCACAACCTCTCTTACTCCTCTCCTCATCCTCGTCTTCATCGTCATTTTCATCCTCTCCGACCACGCACAGAGCAGCATCAGCGGCGTCGGTCTCCGGGCGGCGATGCGCGAAGAGAGTGACAGCGATTCCATCCCTTCTCTGAAGGAAGTCCTCGGAATGATCGGAGGCAGCAACCATGATCGCCTTCTCAATCACTTCAAAGATATCCGAGTTCGCGCTGCGGAAGAACCTTCTCCAGTAATCCATCGACGATGAACTCCCGGCCATCCCTCTGCCGCTCGAGCTCGATCGGATAACCGATCCAAGACCCGGCTCGAATTCACCGATCTCGATTCACAGCCCAAAATTCTCTACGATCCAACGTTTTTTTTCAATCCGAAAACTCCAAACACCACCACAAAACCAATAAAAAAAATCCCAAGGATCGAAACTCAAATCCAAATTCCAATTCCCAACGATCAACCCCACTCCAATGATCCGATAAAAAAGAAAATTGGCAGATAATTCTCAAGAAAACACAAAAAGAAAAAACACCGATCACGAATTCACGCCCAATACCTCCCGATAAAAACTAGTTTCAAATTATAATTAAAAGTTCCAAATTTGAGATCGTTCTCGATGCTGTGATAGGAGTCCAATGCCTCAATGAATGAGAAAGACCGAGAGAGAGAGAGAGAGAGAGAAGAAAGAATGATAGCAAGAGAGAGAGAAGAGAGAGAGAAAGGGTCTTTCTCTCTCTTCTCTGTAATTCTTTCTTTTCCTCACTGAAAAAGATATGTGGGTATTCCTCATCAACGACCAATTCCCAACACTGTCCCTAACATTTTACAATTTATGAAATATTATTTTTAAAAAACAACAGTACTAATTGTTTTACATACTATTATATATTTGTAGTTTTTTTTTTTATTTTAGAAATTATAACTATTGTATTATTTTTTTTATTTTTGTCATTATATAGCAAGAGTGATCCGAATCCAAGCTTTGGTCAAAATTTATGGTAACTTTACATTCACTTTGATTACTTATTTAGATTCGGACTAATCTAATGATGCGAACTGTAGGCTTTTTTTTTAACTCTGGCCGTTTATTTTATTCGTCATTGAGGTGGGCGGTGGGATTTGGCGGTGATTCGTTGGGCCTGAACGGAACAGGGGCCACAGGATGAAAGGGCACGAATTCTTCTGGAATGGTCTGGGCTGAACGCAATAGCAAACAAACGGCGTTCTGTGTTTTTTTAATAATTTTAATTCATGGCAAATTTTAATATGGCTGAGATTTTGGCGGGTAATTATTAATTACCCAGAATTTTGTTATTTAATTGGAAAATAAATTATATATCTTCCGTTATTAATTATATATTTGTTATTAATTACACATATTTTAAGGAACAAGATGAGTAGATTACGAGGAAAGAGCCCGTGTGAATCGGGTAAAGAATGGCGGCTGCCTCTCCGGGTCCATTAGAGGGCACGGATTTGAATCCGTTATGGAAAAGGACGAAACCTCGCCCAGACTTGACAGGAATAACGAAGTTGCCACCAGGCGCTCGGGATAAAGACAAGTTGCTGGAGAGCAGCGTCATAGCACGGCCTCCAGTACTTTGTTTGATTTGAAGAGTACTCTAATTTTAGTTAAATATTCAATATTTAATAAACAATTATCAAAATGGAAAAATTAAATCAGCGTTAACCCAAATAATTTTTTAGATCAAAATCAACTTCATCAAGTCAAAAACTTTGGGTGAACTCTCCCTCGCAAGTGGCAAATCCAGTCAATGTAAACATAAAATACGTTGAATCCATTGAACAGGTCCAATTTAGACCGTAGATCGCAAAATATAAAATCAAAATAAAAAAAGAATAAACTGAAAGTTCAGAGAATGTAGAAAGAGAGCTTTATTTATGGTGGTCCATGTGGCTTTTCTCGATGGTGGCAAGGTCGTAATTTTGTAGAACTTAAAGCAACATTAATAAAATCTAATTAGTTTTATAAAGATGGGATAGACATCAAATAGTGTAGGATTAATCATGTTTTGATTAATTGCGGAATAATTGAATTCCAGTTTCACATTGTGTTAATAAATTTACCCAACTAAACTTACATGAACCAGATTTATATATTGTATATTCAGACACTCCTAAATAACTCTTAATATCTGTAGAAAAAAAATATATACTAATTATCCGAAAACCTCAAAACGGGGAGGAGTTAGTGGGCACAAGCTGATCAGTACCAAAAAGCTAATTTTCACAGTAAAACTTTCTACAACTTAAGGAGACAAACCCCTAAATTTGAAAGATGTGGTAATAAAAGATAAAGTGATACTAGAATATGGCAGATATTTCCAGATATCACCAAAAAAAGAAAAAGTAGAATAATACCTGTTAAAACAGGAATGCCATGATGCTGCTTCTGAAGAACCAGATTCCATAATTCCAAGGTCCTCGTCCAAAAATGTTCATTAGTAGGCCAAACACATCTCCAGCTGTCTCTTTTCCAGAGAGAGCGATTAGTCAGAAGCGACAGTATTTCTGTTTGTCATTCGTTACAATGAATTTGATCTCATCATCATACATTAAAAGGATTCTCTTTAACATACCAAATGGGCAACTTGGCCATGGATAGAATCCTAAGCATTTCGACCCAACTTTTGTATAAGCCCCCTCATTTGATGCTCAAACTTCATTCCCGAATCCAGCTGCACAATGTGAAAGATAAGAAATCACCATGGCAATAAGGAGAAGCATCACAAAATAATAAATCTTCGCTGGCTTCAATGATATTTATTGCAGTTGAATGTGAGGATCAGGTTATCCCAACGTATCTGATTGGAAGTGAGAGTACAATACCATTAAGCTCCATTTGTATTTCACCAAGTCCATTCCTTCACAACGGACTACATCATCAGCTTATGCTGAGGATAGAGGACAGTGCATGCTTGTGCAAGTATATGTACAGATGTAGCATTATCAACAAACAGTATGTCATGTAAAGTAACAAACATGGCATAGTCTTGCGTGAAGCGCTAGGCAATTAATACCAAAACCACCAAGCATGTTATGTCTTGACATTATTTGGAGCTTTCCCCCCTAAAGTTAGCTCTCATAAGGTTCTATATATATAAGTCACCTACAAACAAAACAATAGATAATAAGTACATAACCTACATTTTTGCTAATGAAAGAACATGGTAGCAACCTTTACTAGTTACTAAAGGGACATTTGGTTTGTGATGTCTTTTTCAATACAACCCTCTCATGAAGGAAAAACAATAAAAAGAAAGTTACCATTATATCCCCTATTTGACTCTATTTCATTGATTTAAATTTTTTTTAACTATTACACCCCCTATTTTATATTTTATATCAAAATAACAAAAAATGTGATTACATCAAACCAACAAAAATGACCTGTCCTTTTATTTTATTTACAAGTTTTAGTAAATTTATGACACAGTTTGATCACTTCACTAATGAAAATAAGAATGAGTAATTTGGTTATTATAACTATAAAAACAAGTAAGGATAGTTTGGTCATAGAGATATAAGAAGATGTATTACTAAGTTATTTCTTTTTGCTATTATTAAAAAATCACATATAAGGGTATTTAGGTAATTCACAATTTAGCCATATCATATTCCTATCCTCTTTTACCGAACCAAACAAATTAATATAGCATCAGCCATCAATATCCCAATATGAACCAAACAAGTTAATATAATATACCCATAAAAGTGGTTCTCCTCTTGTACATTCCTAGGTGTTTAAATCCACGGTAAAATGTCACATTCTATGAACCAAACAAACTCTAAGTGGCGGCACCAATTCTTCATATTAGGAAGATTTTGAACTTAAAATAAAAACTTGAACAGAACTTAGTCAATCAGCAAGGAAGACTTGATGAGCAGATAATCATACAAAGTTATGAGAGTGAAATTTTCAAATATTTATACCTAAACAGGAAATTTTTCTAAAATTAACATAATCAATAACCAAGTAGAAAGATAAAAGGGGCAAAGAATAGTTTATACCTACACTGCTAAAATAATATCCTGTCTTGATAAATTTCTAAGGCTTGAATGACCTTCCCAAGAAACAACTTTCTGTGCAATCGATACCTGCAAATAAATATTGGTGGAGATTTTGCAACCAGCACCCATCAGTTCAAAAACTAAAATAGCAAAAACCTTGTGAACTACAAGCCAGCAAGACACTCGAAAGAACCATACTTGATTGCTGCTTCACGTGTTCTTCTTGCTTCTGGGTCAGATTCTATAATAGAAGAGACAAAAGAGAAGAAAGGGTCCATCATCATTCATCAATAGTTTATATATACAAAGGCAATACAGATGAGTTGTGGGTTGGTTATGTGGGTGTACCTAGTATTTGAAGATCGTGATCAGAAGTAGTCTGAAATTCTGACAACATTTGATGACATTCTTCCTGCAACTCCCTCGCAGCTTTCCTCTCTATGCTTGGAATCATAGGCATATCACCATCAGTCCATACAGGCAATGTCCTTGCAGCCGCTATCACTGCTCCATCAACATAGCTAGCATCTTGTTCATTTGTCAGGTGACCTGTAATTTGAAAGAAAAACATTAAACCTTATCAAGTTTCCATAACATCATATTCACCACAAATACATGACAGTGAAATCCAAGCCACACATACGGTTGTGATAGAATTCTTCTGGCAAGCCAGAGATGTTGAAGACTGATAAGAAGGAATCAAGGTGAATCTTTGAATTGCCTGAGAAATGTATCACATCCCAAGGATTCTGAAGAAATGCAAAAAAATAAAAAAAAACATACACACAAGCACACAACATCATTATAAAAAAAACACAGAGTTGAATTGAAAATTTGCATAAATTTACTAACATGGAGAACAGTATCCAGGAAATATATAAGAGTGCAAGGCCACCAGATCCAACTCGCAACATGTACTGAATATGCTAAGGCCTGATATGTTCCTACTAGAGTCGCAAATGCCTAGCACTACCATAAGCTATACCGGCAATATTTTGCGGTGGCTGGCATCCTAGTTGCCAGTCAATAATTGTGGCAGGCAAGATGTATTTCCACTTAACAACTACTCTAAAGATTAATGCATAGTAATTATTGGGTTAACAGGACTAACTAATATGATCAAACATTTCTTTGACAATGCCATCATCTTTAGGGCTTTCCAAAGTTGTAATCACACTTTCATCAAACATAAAGCATGTTACCCTGTTGAGTTTGTTAGAACCAATATTTTGCAAATTTAAAGAGAACATCCCAAATAGTTATTGGTGTGTAATGAGAATTGCTAAACATATATTTTTATCCTATTAAGCCCTCATATCTCATACAGTTTAAAGCCGTGTGCCATCATAAACAAACTAAACCCATTAGAATACTGTCTTAAACTAAGTCGAGAAAAAAGGTCAAATATCTAAACTAAGTCGAGAAAAAAGGTCAAATATCTAATATGTCTTACATTAGAATAGGTAATCAACTATAGGTCACTGAGGAATATGAGTAGCAGTTTGTAATATTTAAGAAGTTGGTAGATCAATCAATTACAGAAGCAGTTCATTGCCTCTACCTAAACACTAAACAGCCAAAGGTTGTACCATGTGCACATTTCTCCTTTAAAAAAAAAAAAAAGTTCCACTCCAAGTGTCATCTTCTTGTCTCTCCTCCACTTCAGCCTGCATCTTATGTTAGCTTTCAGACATAAGGCTACAATTACATAGAACTTTGTATCTCATTCGGTTTTTTCTTTGAAAATGGAAACAATTTTAATTAGATTCACAATTTATTGGATAAATATTTTATATAGATCACAAAAAAAAAGTGATTCGAGAATTACCGTAGGAGATGAAAACCCATATCTTTCCATGAACATATTATTCTTCTTCCCACTCATATAGTTGATGGTCATCTGCCAGTACAACAAATTAGTAATTAAATTAACTGTTATGTGGATAATTATAAAAAATATGGCCAAGAATCCAGACTTGATGTACAAATTCTGACAATCAAGGTTTGTATGTGTTGAAAAGTTAAGCATCAATAGAGATCCATGGACTAACAACGCGTGCACAAAACATGATGACTGTCTGTATATGCACAAAAAAAGGGCAGCACATAAGCTAGGCAAGGTAAAATGCATAGTTTTTCCCTTTTTGTCTTCAGTTTAAGCTCAAAATGCTTGGATAATCAATGAGCAACTTCGTGGTTATTTACCTTTAAATGGAGACGAAAGTATTGGATAAAATTAAAAGAGTGCAAAGATTTTAACCAACAATTTGTATTATTTATGAAATAGCAAGAGACATTAAAATAAAATAAAACCAAATCAAGTCAAAGGCTGCATGTGGCAGCAAGGATCAATCCAGCAGCATTACAAACTACAGCATGAATACAAGTTTCAAATGACACAATTAAGAAGGCCATGGTGAGAAGGAAAGAAATAAACTCTAGTACCAGTGTTAACCTTTAGATATTAGTAAGTAAAACTCATGCCGACACAATAATCCTGTTCCCTGTATCAAGCTTTTAAGAAAAAAGTTTGCTCCTGTGAATCAAAAAAAGAAGGAAGAAGGCTGCTCACATATGGACTCACAATGATTAGTCAGGTTGTGGGAGCAGGAGTTTACTAGCTTTCATAGCCTAAACCATACAATAGCTCTGTAATATGGATGGAGTTACATGCATAATCATGAAAATAGGCCTAGCTAGATACATAAAAGAACATATGGTAAAGTTCTTTAAGTTACTTTCATGTTATGTACTTTCCAAACACTAGTATAATTCCTTCATTTTACCAAGCATTCCATACTGCTGGACATGTGAAACCACAAAATGAATATACTCATACATGCCAAACAATGGTTTCAATTCTCAGAATTCAGCAACTCAATCTTAACCATCAAGCATTACCTCGTCTCCTTTGCTAATTCTCTGCCCAGCATTGATCATCACCTCAAGCATACGATCCTTGAATCTCCAATGAAGGAAACAGTTTGGCTGAAAGGAATGATTCAGCATATCTACAAGACTGAGAAAACGTTAGCTAGCAGAAGTAAATAAACCTCAATAGGGGAGAAAACCATCTATTGATATCCTAAACTATCCATCTAAAGTAGAATCAGTGCAGTACGAGACGTGCACGAAAAAGAGAGCCAAATAAAATGAAGGTGCTCAAAACAAAAGGCAACAATTTTAAAGACTGTAAATAAGATAGACTATATAGTGCTTCTATCATATGTTTACCATAATGGATCTGGCTTTTTGGAGTGAGAAATAAAAACCACACTTCATGCATGTTCCACAAGGACCCAAAAATTCTGGCTTTGAAATATTCAGATAACATAAATTCGTATGAATGGATTCAATCATCAATTTGCATGGTCCAAATTTGTATTCCAGTAACAGGAAAACAACTAAATTAGCCATACTTCACAAATATAAAAGCCCAAATAAACAGCAGAAAAAGAAAAAGACATGTAATTCTTATGAACATAAGCAGCTACAACTCATGACATAGATCACAGTTCTTTGAGAAAATTGATCCGCACAAAATTTGAACTGCGAGAAAATAACACACAAAACTTACCAGCATACGGAACCAGCATGTGTGCATCTTGAACAAGAGCACCAACTCTTATCTTCATCTGAATAGAACGTGATTGAGCCATAATCAAAGCCCAAACAAATCTTTCAGGATCACGAGCAAGACGCTTAATCTTGAGAGGGGCAGCAGAGTGCTGTCGCAATAAGCATGAAGGTAACAGTTAAATGGATAATCATGAAACTTTGACATTTAAACAGAAAACAGAAGAGGATCATACCCAATTCTTTTCCCAAAATTCTAGAGCCCTACAATGCTGCTCATTGATTTTTGAAGCCAATTCTGAGTCTTGCAACTCCAAAAGGTCTTCCTAATAACACATGCACTTTAAACCACATCCCAAACTTTTTTTTTTTATAGAAAAAAGGTATTATGCTACAAAAGTTTGAATTAGAAGATTTAAATTCTGAATAATAATTTACACTACTTATACAAAACTTATCATAAATATCCATTATAAAGGGCACTCTGTGCATTTGTATCAGCAAGATGCTCTAAGCTCAGGCTTATTCTAGCAGATGTTTCTAATTAATTACAAAATCATCTCAATGAAAACCTGGATTAGTTTGAGAGGCACAAAAGGAAATAAATAGAACAAAGGCTATGTGAATAGGCAACTCACACATGGTAAGCATACCATAAGCAAGATGAGATCACATGATTTGTCAGCTTGGATGTTTAAGTTGAGATATTTTTCTTCCATTTCAAACCACTGCATCAAATTGCAAGATACAAACAGAAATCCAAGGACGGTGACTTACATTAGTCGGCCAGGGCCGTACTCATAGTAGTTTTGTTGTTTTTATTTCATATTTACAATTTTATTTTTATTTCATATCTATGATCTACTTGATTAAACTAAATAGTACAAGCAAGAAAATAAAAGGAATATCACAATGAAAATTATTATTTAAAGGATGTAGCAAAAAGCTAGCACGCATTAATTGATCCATGAGAGAAGTTAAGATCCAAATAATACATCTAAACAAACCTTTTGAGCTAGAAGTAAGCTAGTACACTCATCTGCACCAGGTAAAAAATCACCATAAAGCTGCCAAAAGTTGCCCTCCACATCAAATGCATACAAAAGAAGGCATGCCAACCTCAAGTCCCAATCTGTCTGAAACGATTACAAATGGTTGCAAATTTAAGGTGATAATCTGACATCCATTTCAGAATTTCCAGAATGTTAAAATTCAGATATTTCAAAGACTTCCATCATTCATGCGCCATAGTTCACTTGCATTTAAATGATTCAGCATAAATTACCAAAATGAAAACAACGTTAAACTCAATAGAAGCCATCGACATGTTGAACATAGTGTACTTGTAAATGCAGAGATCTAGTAGATTTTAATTTTCCATACTTTTCTAGTAACATTTATAAGAATGAAATTTCTTTAAGCTAAATTAATTGTCAGGAGGGAATCAGTTTTAATAATCCTTTTGGTCCACTTTCTTCCACTTAAAATATTCTAATGCAACAACCAACCCTCTCTCTGCTTGACAGTTGCAACATGGGATATGAACATAACATTACCTCTGAATTTATTCAAACACAAAATCTCAAAACAGGGTATGAATATAAAATGCCCAACAAAGCACACACAAGTAGAAATAAAGAAATTCTCACTTTCACCAGCAATTTGTCAGCTTTTGGATCCTAGTCATACAAGACATTACACTTGACTAAATTTCATAATTTAATCTTAATATGGGTAATGAACAAAGAAATGTCAAACAAAGATTAGCAACTGCAATATCAATTAAGAACATACAATTACCTCAGGATTTGTTGAGTTGATTATATCAAATATAGGATGGCCTATTGGTATGATATCTGGAAAAAACAACCAAGGAAGCTTCTGACTAATAGTTAGCATCAACTCCAATGGGATTTCCATAATCATCTGCAGAAAAATGTAATGCCAGTATGAAGAACATACGCACAAATAATGAAATGCAGACATCTCAAGAAAAACTAAGAATGATGCACAAAATTACAAGGAAAAAAAAAGACATGCTCAATAAAAGTTCGAATAAGAAATCCACAATCCAGATCTGGGACGTATTATCCTAATATTGTGCACAACAAACTTTCATAAATAAACATGTAAGCCTTGTAGTACCATACAAAGAGTGCCAGGGTAGTTAGTACCAGGAAGACAGTGGTTCATCGGATTATGAAAAATAGAGTAACAAATTAGTTCATTCAAACACAAGACCATTTTCTTCTGTCAGGGTATGTACGCCTTCTACTTCCTCTAACACTACCAAGTTCAAAGTTTTAAGGTTTTGGGTTTGGGGTTCTGATAATTAGCATCTAGGGAGTAAATCTAGAACTACACACGACTCGCACAAGAAAAACTTTTAATAAAAAAAAGAACCGAACCGAATCAAAAGAAAGGAGAAAAAACTCAACCTAGCCACCAAAGACAAAAGGAAAAGAAAAAAAACGGCCCTAGCAAAAGGAAAGGAAAGTTCACCCTAGCTCTACGACGAGGCTCTACATCTCGAGACGCATAGACTCCGAAGCCATTAGGCCCTTCCCTGAACTCGACCCCATACGCCCGCATGCTCCTCGCATACCCTATCCTGTAAAAATCGGGATCCGCAAGCACCGTCTGCGCAAGAAGACAACCAAATACATCACAAGAACGTCTCAGAAATAAATAGGAATGGGATAGTGAGGATTCACGTTGGACGGCTGGGACGATTCTTCAGCTTGCAACGGCTCAAATATCCTGAATGGAGGCGTAAAAGTAGAAGCTCTGACGGAAATAGATGGCCTCCTTTTGCTGCAAAGAAACGGATGAATCTTGCAAGACTGTCGAAGGTGAGCATTCTCTCGAAGATCGGAAAAGAAAGGAAGCGCGAGAGACGACGCCATTGAAGCCTACCCGCCGATAGAAACGTTATCCAGCTAAAAACCCCTCCGCAATTTTGAAACGGGCCTCCCACGAGCTATGCACGTGATTATCAAAAGTATCAATGAGCCCCTCAAAGGAACACCCTACCTTAATAAATTTCAATACCATAAGAACCACAAATTATGATAAATGACAGGGATTAGTTCAAACTTTTACCACCGCGAAGGGACCAAATGAGAGCAGCAATGGCGGCAGTGCTCCTCCGAGCGCGATCTCGCGCTCTCTCATCGAAGGCTGCTCCTCTCAAATCCTCGGAAACCCTCACCAATGAAGAGCTCTCCCAGATCCACGCCCTCGTCCCCCGTCTCATCGATTCCGGCCACCTCAACGACGCCGTCCGCCTCATCGACGCCGCTCTCCTCGCTGACCCCTCATCTCAATCGTCTCTCCCTCTCCCCCTCATCGCAGACTGCCTATCCGATCACTCCGATCTCACCCCCACCATGTCCCTCCTCACTGCGCTCCGCCATAACCCCAGCCGCCCTTCACCACTCGCCCCCGTCTCCCTCCTCATCTCCTCTTTCCTCCGCCGCCGACGCATCAAGGAGGCCGTCAAGGTCTTCTCCTGGCTCTGCCGCCCCGATTCCCCGTGTCGCCCAGATCGAGACGTCTACGCGATCGCAATCAAAGGGTTTTGTCGACACGGGAAGACGCTGGAGGGGCTGAGGGCGATGAGGGAGATGGTGAGAGATGGGGTGGTGCCCGGGAGAGAGATGAAGGAGGCTGTGTGGAGAGGGTTGTTACAGGAGGCGAGAGTCGACGAGGCACAGGATCTGAATGCGGCGTTGGCGAATGTCAGAGAAGAAGGAGACGCGCTTGATACCGTTGCACTGGTTCTTGGTCGCATAATTAAGGACTGGCAAGAGTGAAGGCCTTAATATTGTTATTACCGTTATCTTTGAATATCTATGGGCTGTTTTTGGCATTGTTCTCAATCTTTAAGAACTTATATTTGATTTCAATGAATATTAAAGATGCGGGAAAACAAAAAATCTGGATTTGAACTTCCGACTCATGTTGAGTTACTCGTATAGAAAACTAACCAAACACACGCTCTGCAAACAAATAAGTCATAATTAATAATCCTCCCTTCAGGGCAAAAACATGGCAAATGATCATCTTGATGCCAACATCCATCCCTGTTAAGATGTCCTGTTGAAAGATTCAATAAAGAAAGTATGAACCAAGAAAAACCGCATTGTTTCAGTGATAACAACAGCCTAATTAAATATAAGGGGTACAAACAAGACGAATATAGCTGCAGAGGAGGAGGTTATCACAAGGTGTTGATGCTTTTTCGTTTTGGCATGAATAACAAACGCTGCATGGTTTTATTTTTTCCCCGGAATTAAGTAGTCACTGCCTGTCTGGACAGCAGTAGAACCACATGAAGATAACATCATTGTATAGGCGCTCAACTTTTAAATTAACCCTCACATCCACATTGCTTGTTTGTATGAATAATTGAACTCCAGAACCAGCCAGCTATTTGTAGTGCTGTGATACTTCCCACACGAGCTTGTCCATGAACTGACACTTCTTATCAAAGCCCCAGCCCGGATTGCTCTGCATGATAAGTTAGAAGTTATGGAACTTATAATGAAAATTCAAGTAACTCAAGGGTAAAATCAAATGCTTCTAGCTTGCTGTTTGATTAACTCAAATGGTTCAAAAACTAGCAAAAAATGTACTTAAAATACAATCAACAAAAGTGAAAATATTTTATTTAGTTGAGCATCAGACTCGATTGCTTGTTCATCAAAATAGTATGAATTGGTATAATCAGATTTATGAACAAACAACAGATAACATAGTTGTTCATCAAGAATTCCCTAACTGCGAAAAATTCAATGCAAAAATCACACAGATCATATAAGTTAACCACATTGCTAGGACTTCCGGGCATTCCATTGTATTTCTAAGAACTAAATTCACGCCATTATTTATCATCATTAATTCATGGATGTTGACTGATGAAATGTGTAACATTGTTTTTTGGACAAAAAAATGTGAAAAAAGGGGCATTTAGAGATGGTTCTTATTTTACATCCTAAAATAAATTGAACAAAAAAGAAGGAACAATCCAACAAATAAAAATGGTGCGGACAACAAACCTGAAGAGAAAGAAGAGCACGATCAGTGAACCTCTTTACAGAGGAAGGTATGTTCTCCGGAAGAGTTTTAGCCACTCTTTCCAACTCTTCCTGTTGTTCCTTTGCAGTCACTCTATCAGGACCACAATACATATCCATAAGTTCTTTCATGACAGGCAATTTCTCCAAGGTTTCATTGATAATTTCCTGTATTAGTCCAAAAACTGTAAATGAACTGTTACAAGCACTATATGAACAGTAGCTTAAATGAATTTTTTTTTAAATACATAGCTTGGTGCATGACCATACAAGATAAATCAGAAAAACTCAGACTATGACATTGTCATAGGGGTCCATCATTAACCATCACAAACGATGGGAAATGAATAAAAGGCAAAACTGGAGTAATTGCACAGTTGATTCCTTATAGATTTCATGGCATCTTCAAAACATCAAGCTACCCCATAATTAGCGGTATGGGTATAAGCAACTGCCCTAACAGCATAATTTCTCTGACACTTAATGACCTGTATGTTCAAATTTTGAATCTATCATGTACCATAGTATTAAAAATATGGTGGGACAATTCCAACTGCAATATTGGGTGTTTGGTAAAGGGATTGGGACCAAACCAGTTTAGTCGCCAGCAAACTACTACGTTCAAGATCAGAACAAAATGGAACTACATGTAGCTTTGAAAAAAACCAAATAGACCACGAAATAAAAGTTCAGCTCACAAGCAATCACATTGCTGAATATCAAAAGCACAGGCAGCAATCAGATAAAACAAATACAAAGTTAAACATCCAGAAGTAGTTTGTTTAATGGTGAGACAAAAATAAGTGAGTCCAAAGTGGTCCTGGTAAGAAAGTAAAGTAGAGTACTGTTAAATGCGGATTTATGAGGACAAGGAGGAAAAGGAATATAAAGAAAAGATTCAAGATAACCAAGACACAGCACAAAGCCGATCACTACACTTCTCTGAATCAAGAAAACATATGAGAAGCAGTGAATGAAGCAATCCTCAACATATTGCAGAGAATGAAAAACTAAAAGCTAAATATAAGTCACAAATAGAGGGTTCCCACATAAAGTTTGGAATTTCTATTCATCATTAAGGTGTTCTCATACTCTCCTCCACTAGCATATGAATGACGGCATACATGTTATCTGGGCTTTATAACTAACATGAAGGCATATTCAAATTTTTTCAGAAACATCATATAAAAATCCAAGATTCAAGAAAGGCAACATTATCAAACACATCCCAAGGTAAAAACCAACACACAAGATGATGAAATATACCAAGGACTCTGAAAGCAACGTCTTCCGCAACACTTAAGACCCTAACAATAAGTATTCAAAAGATATTCCCATGCCAAACAAAAATTCTTCCTTAATATTGACAAAGATAGGTTCTAGCTCTTAAGCATAGCTTCAGATAATCGACAAGATTTATGATGCAGAATGGTAGGACCAAAGCTACATGTGCAGAATATTGGACCAATAGATATAATTCACATACCTCCCATTCTTCATGGCTTTGTATTCCCTCGTAAGCCATCAAGAATGGCTTCATCTTGTCCAAATATTCACGAATGGGCATCGGAGGCTTCTCATCAATGTCTGGATTGGTATCGAATTGCACCAAATACTCCGGCTCGTATTCGATCTACAAATATCAGAAGGCAATAGATATCAGCAAAACCAAAGCTTGAAACACAGGAATGCCAAGTAGCACCAATCAAACAAACCAAATTATTAGTGTGGAGAGCATCCAAATACGCTTCTTCCACAGGGGAAGGCAACACTGCCGAGCTCATCTCCTCAAATCCTTCAATCAATTTGTTCATATTAGCTTCTCCAAGGCGCTTCGCAAGCTTCTCTCCATCGGCATTATCACCCACGTAAAGCTCCAACTCGTCAGCCGCATCGTACCCTCTCCCTCTCCCTCCTCTGCCACCCCTCCCTCTCCCACCCGCCAAACCCCTCCCACCTCTGCCACCCCTACCGCCCCTTCCAGCCAGTCCCCCGCGGGAGAGCACCTCCATAGCCTTCCTCACAGCCTCTTCTCTGCCAAGCCTCGGCTGGCTCGATGTCTCTGTTGCTCTCATCGGCACGGCCCTAGGCCGGAGATGTCGGTTCTCTTCACCCGGAACAGGACCGGATTCCACAAACTTTATAGGCTTCCCGCGACCAGCTCCGGGGCCAGTGGGGGCCATGATCCGGGGGAGCGGCTTAGCCTCCACTGGACCCGAGAACTGTGGTTTCTCGGGGGCTGCAACAGAATCATCGCGGCTGAAGAAGATGGGTTTCTTCGAGAGAGAGTCGGGCGCATCCGGTGCGGGAGGTGAAGGGAGGACACCGCGTCCACGACCGCGCCCGGCGCCTGGTGGCGTGGACGACGCCCACGAAGAGAACGATGGGAGAATGGGAGAGGAAGGGAGGACAGCGCCGCGGCCATGGCCAATGCCGGGAGGGGCAAAGGCGTCTTCGTCATCGGAGGCGGGGGATCGGGATTGGCCCGGAGCGCTAGGGGTAGGTGGTGCGGGTGGACTAGAGCCACGGCCACGGCCACGGCCAAAGCCACCACCGCCGGCGCCAGCAAAGGAGGAGAAGGCGTGGGAGGAGGAGAGAAAAGATTGGCGCGGAGTGGGCGCGGCGGCCAGGCGAGCAAGGCCTCTCATAGCGTTTTGGGGATGGGGAATGGAAGGGAGCAGGGGGCGATGCGGCTCGAAGTCGGGCTGCAGTTTTCGCATGGGCCTTGAGTTGGACTTGGGCTTGCAATTGGGAACATTTGAGAACGTCCAGAAGACTCTCGTTTATGCAATATATATATATATATATATATTAAAGACCTTTTATGAGTGACGTGACGAACATGCATGAATAAATCAGTATGCATGTGTTTTAAAAATAAAACTTGAGAAATTAAAAAACAAACACAACTTTCATTCAAATAACTTTTTGATCACTGGAATTTAATGAATTTTTTTAAAAACCCTTAAATTTTTAATTACGTGGACCAACTTCATGTTCACATAAATTTAAACTCAAAACCACTTATTTAAACGCCCTAAAATTTTTAATTACGCAAACCACTTTTTCATTCTTAAAAAACTTAAACTTAAAACCACTTATTTAAGTGAATCTAAATTTTTAGCGGTCAATCTTTTTTAAATTTTTTTTATCATTTTGACTATATAAAATTGTACATAAATATTTCTTTAGTGTTTATATACCATCTAGTTGTTAATAGGATTATATTTCTTTGCATTGTATTATTTGATAGAATTATACATAAAAATGGACTCAAAGATACTTGCTTAGCCACTCAAATCTTTTACCACTTGAACTATCTTTATCCTTTTATTTTTTCTTTTAATCAAATACCTAATCAGTTCCATGTATTTTCTTAATTAATTTTTCAAAACTTTTCATCTTTTTCCTTATATATATATATATATATATATATATATATTGAGAGATGAATATTCTTAAAAAAAATTATTAATTTATGGTGTCAAGAAAAAAAAAATAGAGAAAATTGGGTTTTACATTTTTGAAATAAATAAATAATATTATATATATAATAAAATGGTAAGTTAAATAACGATTATTTTTAATTACAAAATATTTTGAATATTATTATTTTTAATTTTATAATTAAATATCTAAATTAAATGTTTTCACTTTAATTATTAATTATTATTAAAATAATATATTTAATTATTATTATTTTAATGGTTAGTTATTATTATTTTATTTTAATTATTATTTATTATTAAAATTATATATTTAATTATTATTTGAGTTATATTATTATTTTAATTATTAATTATTACTATTTAAAAAAAATTATTATTTTAATTGTTAGTTATTATTATCTATTTAATTATTATATTAACTAATTATAATTTTATTTATTAAATAAAAAAATAACTTTGTAATTTCACCCCAAAGGAATTGTTTCCTTTGGAACAATGAGGAGAATTATCGTTTTTTATTCATTCCTCACTCATTTCTCACGTGATCCTCTGTTACTTTCATTTATGAGCATTTAAATAAAAAAATGAAATAGAAAAATAAAAGCGCTAATTCCATTCTTCACATCCAAACGGCCACTAAGTTCTAACCTGAACTTGAATCCGACCAAACATGAGCTTGGACTCAAGTCCAGACGAACAAGACTATAAAACCCGCGTTCCTCCTTCCCTACTTTGCTTTGCTTCACTCCATGACTATCGCCCTTCTTCGTTCGCGCATCCATGGCCGCATCCTCCGCCCGTACTCCACCCAACCCACCCTCCTATGGAGCCCTGCTGCCGACGATCCTCACTCGCCGGCGTCCACGCTCCAGATCTTCTCATGGGGCCGCGGAGGCTCTGGCCAGCTCGGCGGTGGGAAGGAGGAGCTCCGCCATTACCCGACCCCTCTCGCCACCCTTCGTGTCCCCCCTGACTTCCGCCTAGCTCCCATCCCTGGCCGCCTCCCTTCCCCTCTTCCCCTCACCAGCACTGTGGAGGCTGGCATCTCCTGCGGCCTGTTCCACTCGGCCCTGCTCGTCAACGGGGTGCTCTGGATTTGGGGGAAGGGCGATGGTGGCCGGCTTGGGTTTGGTGATGAGGTCTCCGTTTTTGTTCCGAAGTTGAACCCTAATCTCTCTGATGTGAGGAGTGTTGCGCTTGGCGGGATTCATTCCACCGCGCTCACCGCTTCCGGTGATATCTTCACATGGTCAGTTCATTGCGGATGTTTTGATGTTTCTTCATCTTTTCTATGCCTATTTATTTGATTTATTGATCATATAATACGCGGTTACGAGTATTATATGATTAATGGGTGATCATAGAGATGATGCTAGGCTTGCATCGGTTGATTTAGCTGTGGATCGCTTGTGATATTGATTTCCCATTCAGATATGCTGTAGTAATGGTATGATTGATGTAGTGAAGAATGCCCTATATCACCTCAACATATAGTTAGTCATATATTTCTTTATACTTGATTATTGATAGTATGTTCAATAGCTGATAATATAGATTATGATATGCTTGCATTGGCTGAAGTAGCAGTGGATCAATTGTGATATTGATTTTTCATTAAGCCATATTGTAATGATATTGTAATGATATTTTATACGTTGAAATGATTACTAAATGTATAGTTATTTTTATATATTTGTTCACACTAGTCTCATTTAATTTGTGTTTACTTTTTAAATCGTTCTGAAATAAGGTTAAGATTTATTTAATAGTTTATATGTATTCCTGTGTTTCACTTAATTGGATTCTTATGCCCCTGTTTTATTCAGCTGTGGGTGTAGATAAGGTGTTGGGACTGTGTGTGCTTGTTTTGGTTTATTGCTTCAATGAGCTTTTGTTTTTCAGTCACATGATATGTGACCTATATATTGACAATATTTTTGTATGGCCATTGGTGATGTTAACATAGTCAGACTTCATTGATTTCCAACTTTTCTTTCCTTGCCAATTCATGCCCTTTAAATTGGTCAGTGAGACATCCCTCTTGCACTTTATTCACCCAAATAACCTTTTGAAATGGATTGCAAAAGCGAGACTGAAAAGCGGTCATTAATAGATATCAGTTTGGTTCTATCTTGTGAATGCAAATAGATGTAATTCTTTTCTTTTAGCCTTCAAGAATCTCTCATTTGATAACTGCCTTTTGGAGTAATAATAGTGACATTATCATCTGTGCTTAATTAAACTGATAATATGCCAGATGTTTAGTTATTCTAAAAGTTCTTTTTGGAATTATGTTCTGATCCAACAACTTAGGAAGTTGGCAGGGGTTATGGTGGTTTTGGAGCATTAGGACACTCTGTTTATCACAGAGAATTGCTGCCTAGACTGGTACATGGTTCTTGGAGTGGAAAAATTTCTCATCTTGCTACTAGTGGAGCACATACTGCAGCTATCACCGATTCAGGTTAGCTCGTACTAATGAATATGTGTGCAACTAAAAGAAAATATAGTTACTTAATGTTTGCTTCTGTTATTATTTTTATCAGTACATTTGTTTCTTAAGAGTAGTAAAAGAACTAGAAGGGTTAATACATCAATGTTGACCCATAGAATGGATGGCTTATGGCCAACAAGGAAGTTAAATGCAGTGTATGTAGCCTACCTCTGAATGTTGCTAATGGATATTTTACATGAAGAGCCTAAAGATGGATAGCTTGTCTATTAATTATTTATGCATTCTTATTTTCATATTTATTTCCCAAAATTATTTTTATACTGAGCTGTTTAAAGTTCATGAAGAGCTCAAATACGACGTTCAAGAGGCCCTGAGTTTATTTTTAGGTCACTGTTCTAATTTCTGTGCTAGACATATCACATGTTGTGAACTTCAAATAACTTATCTGTCAATTTCCTTTCCCAAGGATGATTCTTTACTTAATTGTCCAACAGACTTGTTTTGCTTCACTGTTTGAGCAATCACTCTATCTGGGAAGCAATCCTTGCTTACTGTCTCTCTTATTGTCACATCTTTGTCAGTGTTATTTTTTGTCATTTACTGTTAAAGGTGAGGTTTATACCTGGGGTCGAGATGAAGGGGAAGGTCGGTTAGGCCTTGGCAGTGGAGGTGGTCCTGGTGAAGGAGGGTCTTTTAGTATTCCTTCCAAAGTAAATGCATTACCTGTGCCTGTTGCAGCTGCTAATTGTGGTGGGTTTTTCACTATGGCGCTGACTTCAGATGGCCAAGTTTGGAACTGGGGAGGTGAGAAGTTGAGCACATTCCAAACTTCTAGCTCAAGCACATTTTATTGAGTCAATCCTGTGTAATTTGGATTTGCCTCAAATGTAACAGGATACCAAAATTTATCTCGAGTTCATTTGACCTATGTTGTGATATAACCCTCCTGTTTTTGTAGCAAATTCGAATTATGAACTAGGAAGGGGCAATAACATAAGTGATTGGAGGCCACAACCTATTCGTAGCCTTCAAGATGTTCGTATTATTCAAGTAGCCTGCGGGGGTTACCATTCTTTGGCGTTGACTGGTAAAGTGGTTATGATGTCCTTTTAATGGTTCAACAAATACATGGAGCAGTACCTAAATTATACTTGTAAAATATACTATGTTTTCACCTTGCTACTCATGTATACTCACAGATATGAATTTAACTTGTGTCAGATAAAGGTGAAGTTTTTTCTTGGGGCCATGGAGGACAAGGTCAATTGGGACATGGTTCTCGTCAGAATCAGAAAGTTCCATTAGTTATTGAGGCATTGGCTCACAAGCGCGTTACGTGTATTGCTTGTGGAGGTTCATCTTCAGCTGCTGTTGCTGGTACGAGCTATATTTGATTATAAGACATTTTTTATGTGTTTCAGGCTAACTTTAAACTTATGTTTAACTCAACCAAATTACTGGCATGGCCTTCATTCTATTGGACACATTATAGCTGAGATTCTGATGTCATACTAATCATAATTTTGTTTCTTCAAAACCTTTTCTGAAATTGGAAAATGAGGGAGAAGGAGAGAACCATAATAAAAGTTGGAACATAGCCTGGGCCATTGGACTGGCACAAGTTAAAAGTACCAAACCTTCAAAGATATGCCACATAGGTCATGTCATGTCAAATGCAAACCATGTTAACTGGTGCAGCTGTAACATCTTAAAAGGCAAATGTATCATTCAACCAAATGCAAACCATGTTACCTGCTGCAGGCCTACTGCTCAAAAGGTGAAAGCATCAAATTTGCGAAGAGAATGAGATTCTGAAAACAAGTAGCTAGGTTAAATTCATTGATTTACTTTGAAATTCTGTCATACATTTATGTTATGAAACATGCCATAAAGTTTCGCTTTCCATCTTCAAGAAACATAGTTTATTCAGCACGACAAGAATTCTTCTAAACATTTCTCCATTTTTTTTTATTTTTGGAAATATCAGATGATGGCAAGTTGTTCATGTGGGGAAACTCAAGAGATTGCCAGTTAGGTGTTCCCGGGCTTCCCGATTCACAGCTCCTGCCTGTTGAAGTGAAGTTCCTTACAGAGGACGAAGAATTAGGTCCTCATAATGTTATATCAGTTGCAGTCGGTGCATCACACACAATGTGCCTGGTTTTGAGACAATGACAAGAATATTGAAGAAAATCTAAGCTGAAATTTGTGGATCCAATACTCATAACAAAGAGCCCACTTCCCTCCTGGTTTAAATGCAGTAGGTCCATTTTCAGGATGGAGCATTGGTACATAGAATGCCATAAAGCTGGTCTTTGAGCTCTTGAATTGTAACTTATTTATAAGTGCTGGTCATTCTCTCTTTTGATAGATAAGAGCTTTCGGTTTTTCGGGGACTGTTGCATAAGGCTTCATTTTTTTGACAGAAAACGAGGAATCACATGCTTGTGTTTCAAAGAGAGGCAGGTTTCTTTTCTTTCCAGTTCACCAGCACTGTGACTTTTACTGTACTTTAGAATTTCAGATCATGTTCATTGTGTCATATTGACTGAGCTGAGTTGGAAGAACACAGGAGAAGAAAGTTACACTGCTTCTTTTGGGTCATTATGTGCTTCTTTCCTCATTTTACCTTTAATTTTAATCTGAAGCCTTGTATGGATTTATCTGTGTGGAAACATGCCAAAGGAGAGATGTGAATTTAGGATACAAGCATAAACCAAGGAGAAAGTTTCCAATATTTTATGATAAAAGGAATGAAAAATCAATGATTTATTTTATCACTTTAGAACACTTGGCCTTTTTTTATTCCCGTATTCCTATTGAAACCACTTGCATTATCTTCTTATGATTGCACGCCGAATAGCTGATACAGTTTAAATTATAAATTTGCAATATTTTCACTCTATTGCACTCGATCAACATAATATTTCTATACATTTTCACATTCGCACCTCTATTGAAATACACTTCAATGAACAAACTAAACTATAAGATGGAAAACTAAATATATAGTTTCGCGAAAAAAGAAAATATTGAAAGAATATTTTCTTGAAAGCACACATGATATTCGGTATGGCAATTCCACCATTCCCACAGTAGTAATGTCAACCTTAATAAATAAAATAATAAATTAAATTTGTAATGCATAAAGAACATTTATGTATTTACATCTCTGGATATAAACACAAACACACTCATAGAGAATGCCATTAGAAAAACAAAACAAAAAAAATAAAGGAGTAAAAGAGAGGAAGGGAAAAAAGAGAAGAGAAGAAGCTTCCCAGTCTTATACACCATAAAAAACAGTACATATATATATATATATCCTCAAACCTTTTCCTTTCTTTCCTTCCCTCCCTCTTTTTCTCAAATCCAAAGCTATCTATCCAATACTCCCAAACAGAATCCAAGGTGCTTTTCATGAAGTCTCTCAGTCCCACCTTGCCTACTTCTAACACCAGAGAAGCTTCCTCGAGAACAGTACTCCTTGATATGCTCACTGTTCCTTCATCCTTTCTTTCATTTCCCTCTCACCAATAAAGCTCTCTCTCCCCCTCACTCTTTCTCTCTCTCTCTCTCTCTCTCTCTCTTCATTTCCACAAAACAAAAGTGCTAGAGAAACATATGAGAAACAATCCCTATATAGATGTATGCATGTGTGTATGTATATAGAGTTGCAGCACTTGGAGATTATTTAATGTAGATAGACTTTCAGAGGGAAGTGCAAGTCCAGTAGAGAGAAAAGAGAAAGGACATGAGATACTCCCTGTCGGCTACCTTATTGTAAAAGAAACAGCTAACCAATGAGGCTTCCTACATATACATCCTTCTACTTTCTTTCTTTCTTTCTTTCTTTATTTATTGTTTTCAATGGTAGTATATAGATAGATAGCAATGGATCTGCATGGTTTTCTACACCATTTTCCATGCATTTAATTCTCTAAAGCTTTGTGACTGACAATGATCACCAGAGTAACTGACTTGCAGCAACTAACCTCAAAAGCTTGCATGCACCAAAAGACTTTACAGCAATGGTACTGAAGATATAAAGGAAGCCAAAGACACATCAACTGAGTTCATTCTCAGAGTTTTTGGTTTTAGAGACCTAGTTGGATAATAAGATATATATATATATATATGTTTGTGTATACATGTACATATATACACACACACTTGTATCTTCTTTACTGCTTTCAAGATGATTAAAGAAAAAGTAAAACACAGCAAGGCTCACATGATAACAAAAAAGAAGAGAGAGAAAGAGACTAATAATAAGCTTCATGAATGCATGAAGATACATGAAAAGCAAAAACTAAATAATTGCATGCAAATTAAACAACTCCATTTAAGCATGCAAGAGTTGCAAGTTGTGTTACATGGATGAGTTAATTAAACTCAGCAACAAAACCAGAAAAAAAAAAAATAAGAGTCCATTCCATGAATTACGTTCTCATGGTCTCAATCATGCTAGTCCTTAATTGTTAAACCCTAATGAACTGCTTGTAATTAATTAATGCTCCCACAAGTCACTTATTGAAGCATATCATGCAAAGAGTTAATTAAACTTGTAAACAAAAACACTAGCATGTACTACATAAAAGCTAGCTCACCCATGAGATATGTTTCTAGTCTGAGATAAAGCTCCTCCTCTGATCATAGGATTAAGAGGAACTCGCCTCGGAGATGGTCTTTCGAGCTTTGATGAGCCCTCGAAATTCTTTTCTCCACTGCTATCGCCAGAGATCATCGGTTTCGTCTCATAAACATCAGTTATTGAATCCATATCAATACCAGAATCCATCACAGATTGTGCAATTTGAAGTTGATCACTCTTAGATGGTTCTTCTTGAGATCCCATGCATGCTGAACCTGAGCCAAGTTCTTGAAGGCGAAGGTCATGATCGGTCCAAATCATCGGGCTTTTGCCATTTGATAAGTAAGGATTTGGTCTCTTTTTGCCAACACAAATGCTGCCGTCACTGGTTTGCAAGAATCCATCAAGAGCTGCATGTTGATGCATGTCGAGATGATCAGCGGAGCCGTACAAATGGAGATCTTGAAGAGAAGGGCAGCTTAATGGAGAGCCTAAATCCTTCAAGTTGTTTATATCCACAATTCCTTGATGTCCTAAACCTTTGTAAGGTGATCCTCCTCCTGCCATGCCATTATCACCTGCTAATGTTTGGCAGGCTTTCTCCAATATGCTTTGCATGTACTTCCCTTGAGCTTCAATCCTCATTTGAAGGTGTTTTTGCACCTATATATAAATTCATATTCACAATCAAAGTTGATGAAGAGAAGCCATGAATGAAATATGGGATATTTACTAAAAAAAATAAAAAGAAAAATTATATACCTCTAGTTGTTCATGTAATCTCCTTTGCACTTCCATCTGCATACGAATTGCTTCAGTGATATGAACATTCCTGCTATATATAATTTACGGTCACTAAAAATACTTAACATATGAGAAGAAATACTATTAATTTGTATATTGAATTCATCACCAGCTCTTTTTACTTTCTCCAAGAAAATAATAATAATTGGAAAATCATGAACTTACTCATTCATGGTGCGGCCCATCATAGAAGAAGAAGAAGCCATGTTTCTTTGCAGCTCCAGTGCAGTAGCTACATATCATCAGAAGCAAAGAAACATCCACATAATTAGAAAGCTGGTTGAAAATAAATACACACACACACATATATATATATAATGATATATAAATAATAAGATTTAAGTTCTCTTACCATCTTTAACTGAATGATCATTGAATTCCTTGTGTGGTTGTTTTCCCAGCCTGAACTTCTATTAAGAGAACAAGCAACCACAACTAAATATATATAACATCAAGATCTCTCATGAAACCCTAACCATGTATAAGTGCAACAAGATATATATATATATATATATATATATATACACACACACACACACACACCTGAAGATGGCTCTTGAGATGATAAAGAGTGAGCCCTTTGACACCCATAACTCTCATGATAGTCTTTGGTGTTGCTTCTATAAAACCAAAACAAGATATATATATTTCTCATCATCATTAACATATATATACTTCAACATCCAAGAAGAAGAAGAAGAAGAAGAAGAAGAAGAAGAGGATGAGGAGATGTACTATCTGGGCCTCCAAGTTGAGTTACTGCATCGACAAAGCGATCATGAAGCTCGACGGTCCACCGAAGACGAGGCTTAGGATCAGTAGTGAGAACAAGGCCAGAGTCACCTTGAACACACATAGGTCTTTCATGAGAATTCATAGTTGGCTTCTTGGAATGGAACATTCTCTGATCCCTAGCCTGCTTCTCTAATTCCCTTCTTTCTCTCTTATCTCTCACCTGCTATCGAATTGAAAGAGATTCAAGAACAAAAGGATAGCATATATGTGAAGGAATACGGTGCGTTTTCTCTAGAGAAGTAGTAGTAGAAGTAGTAGCACTAATTTAATTAGACACCTCCTTGAACTTACTCTCTCTTCTCTCAAGTTCTCTCTCTCTCTCTTTCTCCCTCTCTCTTTCTCTCACTTGTAAAGAAGCTTTGATTTCTTATTCCTACCCTGGATATAAACTCCACCGACTTCTATTTCTCCTTTGCCAAAAAGAAACATAGAGAGAGAAGACAAGAGAGAGACGATGATATTCTTCTAGTGATCACCATGAGCTTTTCAAAATATATGAGAGAGAGAGAGAGAGAGACTCCCATGCAGTCATCCTGTACTAGTATTCCAAGTGCACCTCGCCCTCTCTCTCCTCTTTTCTTTTGCGGATGGTGCACTTCTCTTCTATATATTTTGCATGTAATACACAGATATACACAACTAAACATAAACACTATTATCTTCCATGTCTTTAGCTCCATATACAAATAAAAATATTACTACATATATACCTCTCTCTCTCTCTCTCTCTCTCTCTCCTTATATATATATATATATATATATATATATATATATATATTGATTCAGTGGAGCTGAGTGAATCTAACTAAAGAACTACTCAGAGTCATAAATAATATGACAAAAATAATCAAATTGAACACCTGAGTGAATGATGGTAATTTGTGCTTGTAACGTTAATATTAATGAACCAGGGAGATTAATTATGCAAGTGGTTGTGCATATAAGAACATTATATTAATTGGTAAATAGATAAATAAATAGATGAAATAAAGTGACATTGGGTGGAGCCAATTGATGGGTATGGGTGCGTGGGGGACCTCTCTTTGTTCTAAAGATTGTAGGGGCTCAATCCAAGGTCTTTTGTGGAATAGAAGATTGTCTCTCCCATGCATACCTCATCAAAGCATTTCCATCACCTCTCCTAATCCTTACAAAATACTAATATTGCCCCCACTCTCAACTTATCATCTCAACCCTTATGTGGCCCCCTTTCTCTCCAAAAGATAAAGAAGATGAGTGAGAACAATATAAAGTCTCTCTCTCTCTCTCTCTCTCTCTAACTGTTTGCGCCTCTGTGTATAAATATTCTAGAGAGATAATAAGAAGAAAGTGAAAGACTTATAACTCATCTCTTGCAGGGAATAGATGCTTTCTTCTTTGACAATTAAACAAAGATGCTCTTGTAATATCTCATAGTCTTTTATAAATGAGTTTACTATAAGTATTCAGTCTTGAAGAAGTGGATTTTTTTGATAAATATTATCATATATGGTAACTATATATCATAAGTATGACTTTTTTTTTTTTTTAACTTGATATTTAGTTTGAAATTCTATATGTGTACTTGTGGATCATGCACTAGTCATGTGTTGGAGCCTTTCTACATGCTCAAGAATTTTCTTGGAAAGAGGCTTAACAAAGTGAGCTTGTAAAAAGTGAGAAAGTTATTATACTCACAATTATAGCAATCCAACTTTAACACATACATGCAGTTTCCTTGTCACAATACAAAGTATGAATGAGATGGTGCTTAAATTGTGACAATATTTGTCACATTAATTATTCATTTAAAAGTTTCATCAAATGGTGTGAAAGGAGTTCAAAACGTATGTGCAACTGTCACAGTATTTGCATGTTTTTCACGTAAATAAGTTTCATGAAAGTCTTTAAGAAGAAAATTCTAGACTTCCAAGGGGGTAAATAAAAAACGAAAGATTAGATTAAATTAGAGGATTCTGGATGAAATTATAGATTTTCAGGGGGTTGAAAAGAAAAGGAAAGATTAGAATATGAGTGATTAATTGATTATGACTATTTCCATATCTTTCATATAATATAACATTAAACAAAAGTTAATATTATATGGAACAGAGGGGCTGAGGAAAAAAATTATACATTTTGAAAGAATTTAAAAAAAAAAAAAAAAAGAAAAGATTAGATTAGATTACACGGGCTGAGATTCCTTAAGAAAATGCACGTGCGACGCGGTGTCGCACTTATAATATATACCGCTGCAAAGTTGGGGTTTAACTTTTCGTTGTTCATTTAACATCAAATCAAGTCCAAAGCCGTCTTAGCTTAAATTTCAAGCACGCCCACATATGCCTGAGATGCTCTTGAAGAATGATTCTTCTTGGCCTTCTTTTAAAAAATATTAATTAAAAAAATAATTAGGGATGATTTGCAGGAAAGCCCTTATCTTCGCCGCTAAGAGTATCAAAATCACTAGGTTTAGAATTTCACAATGTTATAAATAAAAAGTAAAATTAGAGAATGATATCATAAACTTATAATCAACAAGTGCCTCTTGGCTTATTGCTTATTAATACCGGTTCTTTTTATATAGAGTGCTTGTTTTAGGAAAAAAATCCGGACTCAAATTCTAAAACCTACGCAAAATGATCACGTTTGTGCATGTTTTTTATTTTCTTTAAATAGAAGGTGTTTATCGTCTATTTGTTAAAAAACAAATAAATAAACAAGCATGTTCACAAGGCATTTTTAAAAGCACAGAAATGTATCATATTATATTCATTAAATATCTGTGAAAAAAATTATATGAATTATGCGTCATCATGTTAAATTCTCATAAAATATTATTTATAGGGTGGATTCTGATATATATATGAAGAATTATAGTGGGGATTAAAAAACAATCACTACCCCAAACCCCTTAACTTTAGTACTATATAATATTGTATAAATATTATAAAATAATATTTTTTCATTGTTTACTAATCCTTTCTTGGAAAAAACTGAAAAAATTGAAAAAAATTTACTATCACAAAATTATGATCCATAATATATTATCTTGGGCAGATATAACAGGTCATCATTATCCCGTGTATAAACTCATGGCATATGATAAGATTTCTAAAAATTGTTAAATTATTATAACTAGTGCATCTCCATATCTGCTAATCCCTTTAACAACATTTATTGTCTTTCTTAAAAAAAAAAAAAAAAAAACATAGTAGTCTTGATAATTAAAAACATGTTCACATCAGGAAGACCAAGCATGACCTTCTTTTATCATCTTTCCTTATGTTATCCATTGCTCAATAATATCTCTTGTACTTTGGTTTTGTACCTTGAAGGTACACCTTGTGACCTAAATAATATTTTCCATTCATCCAATGAAACTATGGAATTTCCCCTTGTATGATAAAAGGAAATTAAAAGACCTTCGTTGGATTATTATGCCTTTGTCAAGTGTAGACAAATTTGAACACCACTTGCAAGCAGTCAAAATCATCTACTTGAGCTAACTTCACACTAAGCTACAAAATAACATTAGTGACATTGTCACAAAAGTGTTCTTATTTCACCTAAAACATGCTAATGGGATGGTAGGACAGCGATGTTGCATTAGCTTGAAAGATAAAAATGAATCAGCCAAATCCAGTGCTTTTGAAAGAGTAAAATTTACATTATATTATGTTTCATGCCTTCCTTTTCTTGTTGTCTATTTAGCATTTATCTTATGGCCAAGATATATATTATGAGAAAGATCTCTTCCACCTAAGTCAAAAGATCTAGAGTGGTCGCTTGGTTCACAATAGCATTAGAGCTTTATTTACCCACTATATACTTTATATTTAAGAAAGGACCCCGCAGCATGCACACTTTGCTTATCAGTTTTAATTGCCAAAGAAAAAATAGGAACTATTTCCCTTATCACCTTCACATTACAAGGATGATAACTGTTTCCCAAAAATTCACAATATTAATTGAGATAAATAGTTTATCTATTTTTTTATGAAAAGAAAAACCTTAAGAGTTGATATTTCAATTCCATCCCAAAAGAATTCAAATGCAGTGACTTCATAACATATTTATAAAACAAATAAAAATAAATAAACTAGAAAATAAACCAAAATTAGGGACATAAAACAGTAAACATGATAAATGCATATTAAAATAACGAAAAACCATCATGCTTTAAAAATCCTACACAATCTAAAGTTTTAAAACTCAAAAAAGGCACCATGCTTTTAACAAACTAAATATCTCATATTCTCATGAATGGATACTAAATAGTGAAAAAAAAACAGGATGACATTAGAAAAACAAGAAACAGATTAATCACTAGAAGATGATAGCAACTGGGTAGATAAGAAAGTAAGAAAGGCTCAAACTACGCAGCAGTAAGCTTTTATCTGACAACCATGCTTTTGTTCAAAACGAGAATCTAAGTGTTATCTTCTCACGGAATGGTTATACCTGCAGATATATTGGGCTCTAGGACAACTGATCCATGAGCTGCAACAACTTCTTCGGCTTCAACAGCAGAAGATCCCAGTCATGCCATAAAGGTGAACAACACATATATCTCTGGTTACTTTTATATATTGATAGCACGCTCAAGAAAAAGATAAACAAAGAGAAAATGTAGGAACGGAGGAACAAAAAGTTATTGTCTTGCGGTAGGTAGCATACTTAATTATACACTCCATCTCTGGTCCTCAAAAATGATCAGCAACCCGCCGGAGAATGCAGAAAATTTAGGAGAAGAAATGGATAATGCAACCTGTCAGTGATAATCTCACTTATTTTTATAAGTCATGGTCATGTCAGAACAGCAACACAAAAACAGGTGAATTCACTGATGTAAGATGAATGTGATTGATCAAAAGATGCTATCTATAATAATTCCAGGCTATCTTTGTAAAGAATATATTGATTATAGTCAAGATTTTAAATTCTAATGAACATGCTCTTCTGCGTATAAATATGCCCACAAATCTAGGTATGAAGAACAAAACGAAAGGTGCCCTAAAGCTACAAATCCTCATAAAACTTCCATTATTTTCAAACCTAACCAATGCTCATATTCCGGTTAGTGACAATTAAGTGTCCCCATATAAGGCCAAATAGAACCAATCTAGACAATGATTCAGTGTTTCTTATATTCATAATGAGTAGCTGTTTTCATTAGATTCAATTAATCCATAGATATGATATTTACCAACACATGTAGGTCGTCTATGAGGTCCTTTTGCTTCACTTGAGTCGTTCCTATCCTCTCCATGTTATGCTTCTTTCATGTTCCCCAAGCACACATATTTAAGCTGAAAAACAGAAATAGATGTCAAAAGAAAGAGAAGATAGTAATATAGAATGAAATATTATTATAAACTTACTTCTAAATATTCATCCATTCCATACTTGGAACCTTCTCGTCCAAGGCCAGACTGTTTAAACCCTCCAAATGGTGCTACCTGAGTGACCATCGATACAACATAAGATTTCTATACCTTGGAAGGGCCAAATAGAAAACAAACATTAATTATTCACCTCTGTAGAAATAATTCCTTCATTTACACCAACCAGTCCATATTCAAGAGCTTCAGATACACGCCAAGAGCGAGGGATACTTTTTGTGAATATATAAGCAGCTAACCCTGCAAAGGTATTTACGAGAATAAATGCCACTGAACAATAGGGAAATGAATGTATTTACTAAGTCCTCTAGAAAATCTGTCACTGCAAATAGCATTTCTGTGATGATAGCCTCAAAGAAGGAAAACTAGATGACACTATGTTTAGACCATGAAGTAAGGGAAATGAAAGGTGATGCGGCAGAGAAAAACATATATTGGGTACAAAAGGAAAAACAAGTATGCAACTACTGATCTATGAAAAAGTTGGCAAAGCAAGAACTTGATTCAACACAGGATACGTAACAATAAAATAAGGTCTTTGCTATAATATTTGATACATCTTTTGAAAGCAAAAGACGATCAAAGAAACATATGAAAATAGTATTCATGGAAGATTGATTGGACGCAGACAGGAGAACAGATGATCTTTTTAGTTCTTAATAAATAGCAAAACGGAAGTGCAAGCAAGTTTCCAAATGATATGTGAGATGCACATTGGTGAAGGGAAGGGCTTGCCAAAGAGGTTGCATGCAGTCAACGGCCTTTAGGTCAATTGGCACTTGGGTCCCCCATGAGGACGTCTCCCAAGTGACGAGAGTTCAAATCCTTGGGGTGAGGATGCATGTCTGAGAGCTGTGAGCACAAACTGCGGGTGGTCCCAGCGCCCACGTGTGCGCGGGCCCCACAGGCCGCAGTCGAGGCGCGTGTACGCCCCTGTCTTAGTGTAGCGGGCCCATTAGGGGTATCGTTCTTCTTGACAAAAAAAAAAAGAGGTTGCATGCAGCACACATTATTGTGGTACTGCAAAATTTGTTGTTCTCGTACAATTTAAAGTTATTAGAAGTTCAAATCAAAATACCACATTGATAACAACTCGGACCAATCGTCAAGCGAACTGGGGTAACACATTCTTTATAAAGTCAACCTTAATTTAAACTTTTAACAAGATCCATTACTATCAAATTATGCCAATTGCCAACTACTACAGATGGGAGAAGTCACAAGTGCCTATACTATGAATACTCGTGCATTCTTTCTAAATCAATCTACAAGTAAATATTATATTTAGTTGCAAAAAGGTATAGAGATTTTTACGCTAATTGGACTAGAATACTGGAAATGTTACCAGTTATAAAAGTGTCTGGCAGATGAAGATGACCATAAATCAATCTACAAGTTGATATTGTGCTTAGTAGCAAAAAGGTTTAGAATTTTAATCTACTTGAACTAGAATACTGGAAAAGGCCAAATGAGGGCTGTTATACTTTATACTATACAAAAGCCCTGAACCTAAGTATATAGTCCTTAAGGCCTCACAAAATAACACCCTGCTTGACTCGTGCTGCTTTCAAGGAAACACTAGGGGAATGTCTTTCAATGCCTTAGTTCTTCCCTATACTGGAAGTCCGCTGACCAGCTGTGGGACTTTTTTTTGTAGCAGAAACTGGCCATCATGGACAATGTTATTAGTTGTAAAGGAAGCTGGTGGATGAAGATGACTATAATCAAGTAATATCCAGAATTTTAACACCCAAGGATCATATCATGGAGGTGCAAACTATCATTTTACTAATCAAGCAATCAACTGCCCTAAATAATGACAGTACTAAAGTCAGATGAAACCTGCATTTGTATCATTAGCTATACGAATAGCTTCTTCTTCACTTTTAAAAGGCAGCAATGGTGCCACTGGACCAAACACTTCTTCGCTAAATATGAAACAACACAGAAATCAGGATTAAAAGAAGACAAATAGTTTAAAACATTTACTAATGCCAAACCATTGAAGTAAGTTCGTGCGCCTTAAATCTCCAGAATTTAGCAAACTAGCAAAATAATAGTTAGAATTTGAACATAACAGTGCCTTATTCCCTAGAATTGAGACTTACTTAGCAGACCCTCACCTTACCAAGTGAAGCACTCCCCAAAAACAAGGATACTGACATTTCACTCAAATGTTCCCATGATAATTGAATTCTCTCAGTTATCATTATATATATAATGGCAAACTTACCTCGATATGAGCATCTCACTATTAACATTGCTCAGGACCGTGGGTTCATAAAATGTCATACCCAGGCTATGCCTCTTTCCTCCAAGTATGACTTTTGCTCCCTGTTGGAAAAGGAAGAAGTCACATATAATCACAAAGACGTGGGAAGCTATTGTAACAAGATTCCAAAGTTTTAGATTTTGATAAGAAAAAAAACATACATAGACCATAGCAAATTCTATGGATTTGACCTATGCTACACAATATTTTACCTTGTTAGATGAAACAAAAAGTGTAGAGTATAAACTAGTCCTTGGTGTGTTTAGTACTAGATGAACCAGCAAAATGAGTTACTTAAATCATACCTAGTTTTACATGACCAAATCATTCAGGTAAAAACCACAAAAAAATTTCTTACAAACCATTACACTCTAATATAATGTGCAAAAATAATCTATCTGCTCTTCAAAATACTATGTGCAAAGAATTCTTGCAGTATATGTTAACCAAAGGCTAATTGTTTATAAGTGAAACAAACTAACTGCAACTATAGCTGGAACATGGCAAAGATTTATGTGAATAAGAAAAATTTTGCGTTTGAAAGCCCTCTTTTGTAAGAACAAATGAAAACATCATATACCTTTGCAGTAGCATCTGTAATTAATCTTTCAACCTACACCAAAAAGTGAAAAACAAAACAAAAGTTTTTTTAAGTCAAAACAAAACAACTTCAAGGAAATGAGGAAAACACAAATGTCAAGAGCATATAAACCTTTTCAACAGCCGCTTCATTAATTAATGGACCCTGTAAGAAGGAAAGTAACCCTTATGAAAGAATTTAATAGTAGTAGTAAGATTGGCCAACATATTAAATATTAAACAATAGGTATACAAAGAAAATATTTCGAAACAATTATTCAGATGATAGTAAGATTGACCAACATATTAAATATTAAACAATAGATATACAAAGAAAATGTTTTGACACAATTATGCAGATGATATTTCATAAATGACTCATACACAAAGAATAAAAAACCATATATCACCATGATCATCTAATCAGTAGAGTATAAAAAAGAAAAATGGGAAAAGCTATAAACTAGAGTCTGTTATACCTGAGCTGTGCCTTCCAGAAGCCCATTGCCAACCTGCAAGTTCTGAACAGTCTTCATGAATGCACTTGCAAACTTTTCATATATGCCTGCATGCAAATGATTTTGAAAAAAATTCTAACAGAAAAGTAAATATTGAGGATGTATTTTGGACTACTCAAATATGTATGCCTGCAAGTAAGTTTGATCATAAAGCATTGACTTGCGTACAATTAATTTTGATAATACTGAACCATTGAATAGGGTATTCTTGATGAATAGATATTAAAAGTGCAAGGTAAATTCTTCTTTGCTATGGTCATTTTATGATAAATTAGCACTGTTTTAGGTCATGGAGACATTCAAAAATCATTCAATGCAGACATATGAATGATAAAGAGGTCATGTTGTATTTATATGCAACCAAACATTTTCCATGAATGCACATACGACCAACAACAAATGGGATTTTGTGCCGTCCAACATGAAATATGGAATACATAACTATACAATTAATTTCACCTGTTTCCAAAATCTTACCTTTAATGTCTATTTAGCTTATACTTCTCTTCCTATCATTGCAGTGATAACTATATTATAAAAATTAAAAAAAACCTAGGCCTGTCTTCAATCAGCTAGGGCAATGCTAATCACTTGAAAATTTCAAACTGGATACATAGAAGATAACTTTTCATGTATTACAATATCTACTCCCATAGGTATGATATCCAGAAACCTAAACAAGTTTTGCGGCAACACATTATCTAAAATCATACTATCACCATAAACAAGATAAAGCAATAGTTCAACATTCATCACTCATCATATTAATTGTTACCTTCTTGCACTAATATTCTGTTTGCGCAGACACAAGTTTGCCCACTATTGCGGAACTTCGCTGCAAGCTGCATCATCATATATTTTATCTTCATGACTTTCTAATTTCATATAAAATGGTAGGACAAGGTTCAAAATACTCACAAAACTTAGTAATTTTATCCTAGCCATCTAACGTCCAGCTACCACAAACAAGAAAAACTTAAACTAGATTCACTAATCGCTATTGTTTTTAGTACAGTGTCATGAATTGGGAACTGCCATTGGGAGGGAGGTGCAAAATCAATTTGCCTTACACTGCCTTTTACTGCCACATCCAGGTCTGCATCATCAAATACAATGCAGGGAGCGTTACCTCCGAGTTCCAGGGATACCTAAACCAACAATAATAACATTCAGAGCAATATCCAAAGTCTTAAAGCATTATTAGTAGTCAGATCTTTATGTTTAAAAAAAATAACCAGATGATTCCAAGTAACTAAAATAACAAAATGACCAAGCAAACAAATGCATAACCTAAACATAAGTCCTTTATAATCATAATGTGAATGATGTGTCACTATTCTTTCAGGTTTCTACTTCTTCTTTTTGTATTACACAAGGAAAAGATATCACTTGTTATTAAATTTAGATTAGTATCACGAATTCATGAGTGGACTTAGAGGTTTCTGTAATTTGAAAGTCATTAAACCCGAGTTATGGGCTCCCTACCAAGACCATGAGAGAACCTGCCAGTGAAATCCTAATTCACATTTCTGTTTCACCGTGCAGATAACTCATATTTCAGCTCAATATTAGTATCTATATTGTTCTTGTAATAAGATAGAGTCTAAAGGTGGACATTGCCACTGCAACACCTGCAATGTCAGAAAGTCCATCAAACTATTTTGGTTCCAGCATTTTTCCATGGTTTGAACACACCTGAGCTGAGCACTGACTGACTTGACACACTTGTCAAAGGTCGTAACAACTACCTTAAAAAGAGGAACCATTCAACATATAAACCATCATACTTGACCAACTCCTAAAACGTTAGTATTAAACTTTCTCTCCAAGTGAGAGATCAAGAGTTCAAGGAGTGTTGGTGCTTAAAAGAAGGGGAACAAGACATGCCCCCATTACTCAAAAAAAATAAATAAATATATAAATAAGAAATCTTGCATCAATTAATTTTAAAAAGGTTAAATTTATTCTTCACAAATTTACCTTTTTAACTGTATTTGCTGACCCTGCCATTAACTTCTTCCCAACAGCTGTTGAACCAGTGAATGTGATCTTTCGTACCTAATATATACATGAGTCAAAACCATTACCTTCTCAGAAAACCACCCTGAAAAGGAGAAGGAAGAAGGAATATTGAGGCAGAACAAACCTTTGTGCTATCAAGTAGAGCTTGACCTATGTCAGAAGCATTCCCCATGATCACATTAATTACACCCTGAACGAAGGTCAAAGATTATAGAAGATATTAGGAAACAAACAACCTTTAAAATCACTGATAACCTGATGGTCTAAAATGGAAGAACAAGGTGTGATGTCTACAATAAGTTATCAGGTTCATAGAGCAACCTTTGAGAAACTTACAGCATGCCAGCCACACATAGAAAGAATTAAATCATTTCAGATACACAGAGGAGCAGAATATAATGCTTCCACTACAAAAGAAATGACAAGTAAACATTCACAAAGCAAGTTTCTCCTTCATGAACATGATACAGTAATTACAAGACAACAACAAGCTTTATCATGTACAAAGAAAAAATTATTCCAGACAAATCGTCAAGCAGAAAATCCCCCTTTTTCTAAGAAAAGAAATAACAAGTAAACATCAAGGATAAATGGAAACCGTAGAACTAGAAGGCAGCAAAAACACAGAACAATATGGTTAGGCAGTCCATTTAAACACAAACAGCACAGCATGCTACCAACTATGAATAGTAACCAAGTCCAAAGTCCACTGTAATCTGCCAAAGATGGCTCTGTTCAATTTTCAGGGCTCCACAAATTTTCATACAAGTTAAACAAATTAACCTTCCAGTGAGAAAATTGAGATCAAGTAAGAATCAAGTAGGATATGACCAAGGCCAAGGATAGAGGGCAGTTACCCCAAAAGAAAGCAAAATACAGTATAAGATCAAGATCAAGATCACCTTCACCTAATTAAGACCCAGACTCTTCTGCCAATAGGAGATATCAAGGCCTACATAACTTTCTAAATAGAATAATGTCCCATAGAATGACGCATCTAAGCCTTTCAACCAGACTGTGCAAACTGATGACCGGTGGTTAAGATCTACTATTGTTCTTCTTTAAACAAAGACAACAATAGGGGCTGACACCTGATGAACATGTTTAAATCTGAACATAGAGTTGAAATATACCAGGATAGGCAGTTTGGTAGTTTAAAATTTAAAAAGTAGCTACTTCTAGGATGAGGAAAATTAACAATTCTTTATGCAGTATAAATACAAATATTTTCCATCAAAGATCCACAACTTCAATCATGAAAACCATTACAAAAGAATGCAACATATCAAAATTTAATACACATCCAACCCCATCTAATTTGGGAACTAACAAAAAACACAGCATCAAGATCTACACTTACACCATCTTACTTTTGCCTACGTTTGGAGCACTAATTAGAAATATTCATACTTCGTATCACTTGCTGAAAAAAATTCTTTTTTTTTTTAAGTTAATCAATGAACTCTGCTGTCCAACTCCATTAACAATAAGACATAAAGATAACCCTTTCTATATTATTAAACAAACCTTTTTGCCAACATCAACAGAGTAAAATATCAGATATCCTCATTAAGATAACCTACAACGTGGATCTCATCCTCCACTATCTTGAGTTTTATGTTTTTGAAAAATTATATTTACAGTTGAACTTTCAAACCAAATTCAGATGTGAATGGTATTAATAAAAGTGATGTTGATGATTAAACAAAAGGAATAAAAACCCAAGCACATAAGTCAAGAAATTACTGGTGGTATCCCAGCTTGAAGTGAGAGTTCTGCTGCAGCTAATGCAGTTAAGGGTGTGAGTTCTGAAGGCTTAACAACCACTGTGCAGCCACAAGCAAGAGCAGGCCCAACCTAATATATCAGCATAAAGAATTAGTAGATATAATTGCAATGCAAAGAATATAAAATAGGCATTGCAGTGTCAAAATGCACTTGCTAATAAAGACCTTCCGTGTTATCATAGCCAAAGGGAAATTCCATGGGGTTATCGCGCCGACCACTCCAACGGGCTGCATGCACCACCAAAATAAAAACTTTATCGCTTGAAATAATTGTAGAAAGAAATCTTAAAACAGAACACCGTAGGATATAACTTTGTTCAGAACTTCATGGAGACACCCGTTAACTTTTTGAATATTTATCAAGAAAAAGAGCATCAGGCAGTAACCAATTCCAAATATGAATGACAAATAAAACTTAGTATTGGCAAGTACGTTGGGAAATAGTAGCATGGGCAACTCAAGAGCAAGTACATCAATTGGGATATATAATTTGTATATGGCATAAAAAGATAAAAGCCAGAATTAAATCCTACAAGCATTAATTCATAAACTCCTTTAAAATACACTTGTTTTGTTGCTTACTAGTTCTCAACATCCACTCAGACCCTCTAATCAATTTCTAGCGGTTGAAGTGCATTCAAAACACAGGGTATCGCTTACATAGCTTACATAACCTTGGACTAACACCACAAGAACAATGTAATTTAAATGTTTTGTGGAAAAAACCAAGAGAACAAATTTCTTGAGTCTATCACTCTTTTGCCGGTGCTTTACCATAAATTGTTCACCATAAAATTCCTTATCCATCTAATCCAATCAAAGCTTTTTCTAAAGAAAAAAAAAGCTGAACCAGCCAAAATATTCAAGCAACCAATCGCACAAAAAATGCCACTAGAACTAGTTAAGTCCAGGCTTAGATTCATGTCATCGAGGATAAATGCCGCACGTAGGAAAAGTGAGTTTCCATGGTTTTTCTATTTTCTTTAGCTGGTTTCCCTTTAAGAGGAGATTATGCATTGCTGCAAAATTCAAGTTCGATTGATTAAAGTTTGGCAATTTACTTTCTTGATTTGATGAAAATTTCCAAAAAAACAAAGCATTAAAGCATTAGAGTCATTGCAAATCCTGTTATGTCTCAATAACAGTATAGCTAGAAAAGAGATTAAAGAAGCTTTAGTTATTGGCATCATATAAAAGCGATTGAAGGTTTAAGCAAGTTTTATTTATGGCCTGAACATATATAGATCAACAGTGTTAAAACAATAGAAACACAACCTACCAAGATCATTAAATAGTTACCAGGCTAAGCTTGAAAGTCTAATTTTTATGTGTTTGCTATATGATACACTTTCATTTAGGTTTTAAGCATGACCTACTAGTTACATCTCCTCGGCATATATGAAGGAAGAACGTAGCAAGAGAAAAGGAACTTTCAAGCCCTAATATAAAAAATAAAGTGCCATGAATTCTCATCACTCACTTTAGTAATCAGAAGTAAAACATACCCAGATGTGAACATCATTAAAAAATAAAAATAAATAAGTAAACCTGTTTTAGCACGAACAATCGACGATCAGCTAGTGTCGTAGGAATTATATCCCCATAAACACGTTTTGCCTCTTCTGCAAAAAATTCGATGAAGTTGGCCCCATAGTTAACCTGCGATGTAGGTTAACAGCAATTGATTGTTGAAGATAGTTGCCTAAACATGCCACAGTCATCGTTTGAAATAAAGATTAAAAATTTACCTCACCCAGAGCCTCCTTTAAAGGCTTCCCTTGCTCCAACGTTATTAATAAAGCAAGATCTTCCTTGTAGGAAATAATTAGATCATACCTTCAATAGCAACCAACCAATTAAAATGGACAATCATGTAACACTCCTGTATACATAGCTCAAAATGGATTGGATTGATATAAAGAAAATAGAAGATTAAAGCAGCATGATAGAGGCAACTGATGCAGAATCACAAGCTTAAGGGATAAGTACAAGCTTTTCATGCTCGTTATCTGGTTAATGTTTACCTTGAACAGTCAAATTATCAATATTACCTTTCGTCATTCACAGATAATATAAACTCAGTGTCAAGTACTAGTAAAGGATTTGTACCGCAAAACTGTGTAGCAAGGGTCAGGTCATAATAATGGTTCATGATTACAGGCCCAACTTCATTTGGTATACCAGCACTACAAAAAGGGTGGAGAGCATGCTTTACAATGAAAAATGGGCACAATAGTCCCAAAATCACGATTCATGAATAGTTCAGCATGGTGAACATTTTATACAGAAAAAATGTGAGGACAAAATGAGTTCACTTCAGGGGAATATGTAATATATATCTTAGGATAATTTTTATAAATTTTGAAAACAACACAAATAAGCTATATAACATTATAAATGACATATAACAATTTCAATAGCAACAACAGCAACTCACAGGTATTGCATAATACTGGAGAAAATCACAAGATAGTGTATTATTCAATAGGTTAAATGGTTTCAACTCAAAAAATCATAGAACCATGAGAGCATGGAGAAAACATGTGATTTGGCCCTTCAAGGCCCATCTAATGCTATAATGTTACTACAATTCAAGAGCAATGTCTTCTACCATAAACAAATGGCGTATCCACACCCAATGTAGGAAACTAAAAGCTTCCCTTGGACAACTAGTTATCACAAGCACTCCCCAACACTAGGAATAGATTTTTCTCCTATTTCATTCTCATCTCAATGTTCCACAAACCTGCTTCTTAATATAACCTCATCCTTCAAACGCACAAAGAAATATTGGCCTTAAACAGCAATGCATGTTATAAACAATAGAGAAGAGCAAATGACATTTGCAGACATATAATCATTCATCTGAAAACTTTTTTCTTCTTTTAGGTACTTCTTGCCAAGGTTCTCGTTTGGTCAAGTTTAGGCAGAATAGCCAAGCTATTTTCTTTTTTTATTTTAATTTAATTAAAAATTATTCTGCAAAGTAGATGGAAAGCTAAAGAAGGTCAATGAGATACTTAAAAAAGTTTCAACAGCTAAATTTGGATGGAATGAGCAAACAGAAATCATAAGTTCATTCAATAAACTTAGATATAGTTTCAAAATTATTGATTACATTAGCAAGAATTTAAATAAACTTCCTTCACTTAATAACAGTAATAAATCATATTCATATCACATACTGCTTGCAACTTATTTCAAAAACTACTCTAAAATAGTACAATGTATTCTCCTTTGTTGCAAGTTACTGTTGATGTTAAACAAAGTAATATATCTGGACCTACTGAATCATTATGTAACGGACAAACTGATCCAAAATCTAATTACCGAATTTTCTAATGCTTTGTTAAACACAGTAAATGGGTTTGTAATTGAGGAGGGAGCCACCTCAGAAAATGCCCATATTCAGGACCTACCTGGACAATCAAGACAAACCCAATTGAGAGGGAGATGCCTGTTGACCTTGTAAACAAATAGGATTTCTTTCCCTCTCTTTTTCCAAGTCTAAATGGTTAAAAAGATAACTTGTTTACCCATTCTGGAACATCCTAGAAAACCATAAGACCAAGTCAAGGCAGCTGGGGTCTGAAAGCACAAAAGGATACCTAGCTAAGCCTTAATTGACTTTTGAAATAATGGACAACAAGATTTTCATCACTTTCTATGTAACAACAATATTTATCAACGATCTGTATTTGCAGTAAATTAAAACTGTAAAACAAGTCAAATAATAAAGCCTTTCACGAGCTCAAATTAGCAAATAAAATAAATATGAATACCATTTCCTCAGACACTTGCTCCTTTCACCAGCTGTCAGTTTGCTCCAGGCTGCAGAAATATGAATAAGTACATACACAAAGTTAAATCCCATGAAACAGTGAAAAAACAAAGAAACTACAGAAGCAAAACACCAAACAGTATATTCACAGTCCTCTCCTGAATAATGGAGTGGAAATTCATAACGCCAAAACTTTGGACTCAAAGACACTCAACAACACATCCACGGAAACGAGAAACATCCAATGACCAAACCCTGATCCTAACAGCAGAGAAATAACAATAACAAATAACTCGTATTATAAGCATTTATCAAAAATATCAGCATGCTCGGAAAACAATGCCCCTTGTATCAAATCCGGAACAAATGATAACAGTAAAACAACACCCCCTTGTCAGTGCGCATACAATTGAAGGCCTCGTATGCGGACGATATGGCGTCATTAGTTTCCTTTTGGCCCATGCAAGGGACACTCGCTATAACATCACCGGTAGCAGGGTTTTGCACCTGATGCCATAAATAGAAGACACCAGTGCGAGAATCATTCATTAATACATTTCATCAAACACTAAGCATACATCAGAACAATCAACAACAAAAAAACCAAGAAAGCAAACAAAACCTGGATGGTTTTTCCATCGTACGCATCGATCCATTTCCCCCCGATGATCCCCTGCGTCTTCCAAAGCTTCGATTCCCTCAGCCGTGCCAAGGCCGCCTTCGGCTCCAAGGAACTCATCTGCAATCAAGGAAAAGACTCAAAACCCAATGAATTAGAATGAGAGAAGAGAAGAGAAGAGAGAAGAGAAAAGGGATCCAAGAGCGTTCATAGCGGCAGTGATAGCGGGGAGAAGCAACGAGGTGGCGAGATCGGAGGTAAAAGCGGAGCATGCTTACTGAAATCCACGAGACTTTTCAGTGCACTCCCAGTGGAGGTTTGCTGAAGTCTTTGTGCGCGTTCCTTCTCTATTTAACGGAGAGTATAACGGTAAAATTTTGGCCGTGAATTTGATTTTACACATCTGGGACAAGATTTTTCTTACCAAAAAAATTTATAATAAAAAAATAAAATAAAAACAGTAAAATATTATGTGAAATGATTGTTAAAATATAAAAGGAATATACGAGGGAAAATTTTGGATGTAGATTTGAGTTTGTGAATCTGAAGGTAATATTTTTCTTTCTAAATATGTAAATTTAATATTAATTGTAAAATGATTGTGTGAAATATAAAAGGAATACAATGGAAAAACTTGGGTGTAACTTGAAGTTTGTGAATCTAGGCAATATCTTTCTTGCCAAATAAGTAAATATTAATTATTTAACAAGGTAGTTGTTTTCGGAAATGTTTGTGTGAAGTGATTGTTAAAATTTATATTTTTGGAAATTGATTTGATTTTTTATTCAATAAAGATTTTTTTTTTTTTTGGATTTTTTTTGCACCTAATGACTTCATATAAAGTGCATTCGTTGCCGCTCCCTCAGTCTAGCACCTCTGTCATGGTATCCACGTTATTGTCAAGCATATCAAGCACTTTAAGCATGGTATGAATTTTAGAAGAAAAAATTGGGTGAATCTAATTATATGGATTTTTTTTTTGTTATCTATAGTAGTTATTTATCAATCCAAAATTTATAAAAAAAAATTCTAAAATTTTATTAATGTTCTGACAACTTTTTCCCCTTTAATAGTAAAAGATGAGATTTGATATTAAATGGTATTTTTTTTTAAAAAAAAAAATCAATGTAACTAGCGGGAAAAAATAAAAACCTCAAAAGCAGAAAATTAACAAGGTGATTTATAAATAATTTATTTTAACAAGTATTCAGCCCAAAGTCATCCATTAATACTATTTACAAAATCTAGTTCTCCCAAAGAAATTTGGTCCTCCTCAGTGAGACACGGTTTTTTTTAATCTTGTTCAAATTATTTGTTAGCATATTTGGCTCGAAAGAAAAAATCTCACATGCTAATTATATGATTTGATGCAACTCAGATAATGAAGGCAAAACTTTCAGAAGCCACCCTTCTTAGTAATTAAATTATAACATTATTTACAAAAATAAATATTGCATTTTTAATGTGCATTTGCTTTTTTTAATAAGAAAAAACTTATATAGTCCACACAAATACCTAGGATGGACAACTCATTTTTATTATATATATTTTTAAATATTAAATTCTAATTAAAATTCATTAACCAAATTTGTAGGGAGATAAAAAAAATCTCTGATTTCTTAATTAATATCAATGATTCAATGTCAATGGTGGCTAAAAAAAGAAAAAGGTAAAAGAAGAATTAATTACTTAATTACTTAATTACTTAATTAACTAATTAACTAATTAATCAAAACCCGCCAGAGTGGGCCGGCAACTTCCGCACGGAAAGAAGCGCGTTTTCTTTCTGTCCCTGTTGACCTTTCTGCCCCCACCTTCTCGCGCGCCGGCCGTGGATTTTATTGCTTCTCGTTTCTTCAGTCAAACCAAACGAAATTCAGAGAAAGATAGCGCGATGCTATAAGGATCCACAAGCCTCTCCCTTCCTCTCTCTCCGTCCCCCTCGATTCCTCTGAAGGTGTAGAAGCTCTGGTCCCAATCTCCTCTCGATTCCCACATCTTGATCCTCATCTTTGATTTTTCTTTGTGTTCCTTGATGAATAATATCGCTGCTGGTCCGAGCTCCGGCACTGGGGACGCATCACCGGCCCGGAGGAACTCCAAGCGTCCCAAGTGTATCTGTCTATCCTTTGTCTTCGTCTTTTTTCTTTGCTAGGGCTTAGTTTAGAGCATTGATTTATATGTTGTTGAGATTTGATCTATTTCGATTATCTCGGCTTTGGTTTTCCTATTTTTAGATCTGGGATTGTTTTGATTGTTTGTTGATATGTGATTTGCTCCCGTTGACTAGCAATTTTCTGTGGTTTTAATTGTTTTGATCCTTTTTTGGATCACTAGTGAAAGGATTGTTAGGGTAGCTCATATGGGATGTGTTTCGTGTTCTTGTGTTTTCAGATTCTAGGTTTACTCAACAAGAGCTTCCGGCTTGCAAGCCAATTCTCACGCCCCAGTGGGTAAGCAGGACCAAGTTGATGCTTGAGCTTAGTTTTGGCTATTTTGTGTGTGCTTGTTGATTCTGATGGTTGGTTGGTTGGCCTTCTTTCAGGTGATCTCTGTCTTCACTCTTGTTGGCATCATCTTCGTCCCCATTGGTGTTGCTGCGTTGCTTGCTTCGAATGATGTATGATTTGCAGGAATATTGATGTTATATGTTGAATTGGTGGTGATGGTTGTCATCTTCTTGTTTGCTAATATGAAGGACTTTGTCTTCGTAGGTTGTTGAGATTATTGATCGGTATGATGCTGTATGCATACCGCAAAACATGACCAATAATAAGGTTGCCTACATTCAGAATAAAACAATCGACAAAAATTGTACCCGAACAATCAGAGTGAGATCCCTAGCAAAATATTCAATATATATTTGGCTGTTAATTAAAATTGGAACCCATGACATGATTTTCTAGTTCTATTGTCTGACAAAACTTTTAAGTGGAAACATTCTCAAGCAGCTGAATCATTATTGCTGACATAGCAAATGGGGCTTGCTTTTTTTTTTTTTTTTTTTGTTTTCAGGTGCCAAAGGATATGGATCAGCCAATTTATGTGTATTATCAGCTTGATAACTACTACCAAAACCATCGGAGGTATTCTTCATTAATTCTTTTCAATGCTGATTTATTTGACTTCGTGTTTGTTTGTGAATTGAACCATAAATCCTGGCATATTATGTTTGTTCCACATAAAATTAAATATATTCGAAACAATTTTATATTTTCTCTAGTAGTTTATGAGAACATTTATAAATCCAAGACAAACTAGTTAAGGGACAATAAGAAACAGTACATAATTGGTACGCTATGCAATAGATTGTCATGGTAACTATAAATTCCGCTTTGCCCTTGCTTGAAACAAGCTCTAGAATCTAGATCTTGTAACCTGATTTTGTGTCCCTTTTAAAAAAAGTGCATGGGAATTTATGTTGATGAAAATTTCTTCCTTTTCTAACTTGATGGATTTATCTAAGGTATGTGAAAAGTCGCAATGATGGACAGTTGCGGGATAAAAGCAAAGAAAATGACACAAGTGGCTGTGATCCTGAAAAGACCACTTCTAATGGGGTCCCAATTGTTCCTTGTGGTCTCATAGCATGGAGCTTGTTCAATGATACCTATAGTTTCACCCGTGACAACAAGACATTGACTGTGAACAAGACAGATATATCCTGGAAGAGTGACAGAAACCATAAATTTGGAGATGACGTCTTTCCTAAGAACTTCCAGAATGGGAGTCTCATTGGTGGTAAAAAGCTCGATGCAAACAAGCCGGTAAAGTCCTTGATTATTTTCTGTAACTAACTGCTGATTTCTTTTTATAATCATGTCTTCCCGTTGTATAAGTATTATTTTGAAGAATTAGGCACACAAAGGATTTTACCACCTTCCATTTCCAGCTGCGCTATTTTCTTTTCTTTTTTATGCTTAATTTATTTTAGTAGGATGCCATCTGCTATGCATGCATTATTCAAGGTAGGCTGCTAGTTTCAGTAGTTTTGCTTCAGTCAGGCTCTTAATTTGATACTCTGTAGGATAAAACTTGGTCTGATGAACTCCCAATCTAACTTGACTGGTTATTTTATGAGCATTTGTGTCTATGGATGATTACCTTGAAAAGTGAGTGCTTAACAAATGGAATTATTTATCTGCTTTTCTTTTTATTTGAACAGTTGAGTCAGCAGGAGGATCTCATTGTTTGGATGCGAACGGCTGCCCTTCCCACATTTAGGAAGTTGTATGGGAGAATTGAGGTAGATCTCAAGGAGAATGATACCATCACAGTGACACTGGAAAACAATTACAACACCTACAGTTTTAGTGGCAAGAAGAAATTGGTGCTGTCTACCGCAAGCTGGCTTGGAGGAAAGAATAATTTTCTTGGCATCGCATATCTTACTGTTGGTGGATTTTGCTTTTTCCTAGCAACAGCCTTCACTGTGGTATACTTGATAAAACCAAGGTAATTTCTTTACAATTTTCCATCTGAATATTTTCAGTTGATGATAGGATTTTAGCCAATGCATGAACACATTCCTTTGGTTTTCTTCAAGAGAATCATTCTACGCAATGACATAGTTGCCATTGCATGTTGATTAAGTAAAAGAATAATGCTATTTGGGCAGGACATGTTGCCCAAATAACATTACCCAATTACGTGGATGCCTAGTTGGCATGCCTGTCTTTTACTTTCTTTATTCTAATTATCATCTCCTAAAAAAAAGAAATGAAACTCTAGGCTGCACCCCACTGCAGCCTCTCCCATGATGCCATGACCCTTGATGCCGCCTACCCCCGCGTTTTCCTCGCCAGTGTCCTCTTGTCCTCCAATTCTCGTGCAGCCTCTCCCATGATGCCATGACCCTTGATGCCGCCTACCCCCACGTTTTCCTCGCCAGCGTCCTCTTGTCCTCCAATTCTCCAATATGCATTGAGTCTATCTAGTTCCACTGACATCCTCATGCCGCTTCTATGTTGCCATGCTTGCTGCCTTCCCTTCTCTCCCGTTCACACTCTTGCCTCTACCTCTCATGCTATTTACATTGCCATGACACTTGGAAGCCGCCTTCCTCTTTCTTGCCGCCTCCTGCCTACCATTTAAAATCCTCAAATTTCCCTCTTGGATCAATCTTAAGCTTAACAAATGGAAAACTTGTCAAACTGTTGGTGTAAGATTTGATCTACTTATTTGGATTACTTGCATATCAAATACTATGAAACTCAGAGTGTAGAGGTGTGCTTTTGGAAACCCAAGACCTTGCTTGCTTGTTTGGGAAAACTTTTTTTTTTTTGACTAAATTAATAGTAATAAAAATAAATGTTTAAAATTATAAATTTCTGATTAAGGATGTATATTTATTAATATTATTTTTCTTCATATTTAAATATTAATTATATTTATTTAAATAATTTAAATATAGGTGGAATAATCCAACTTGGGTTATCTAGTGGGAAGTCGTCTTCCCTTGTTCTAGAACCAGGGAAATCCCTAGTTTTGTGTACTGTGTTGCACTGTACAACACTGGTCATATGCGCACACACACATATATATAAACAAATACCTAACTCCTAAACCCCTAACTCTAATCTTTGTAAAATGTAGTTTTTCCACTGAGAGCAGTGAAAATCCAGGGACTTAAGCCATGCAAGTTCACTTAATTTAGTGGAATGTGGTAGGGTGTCCTTTTTAGCAATCCTTGCTTTTCATATCCTGACAACTTGGAATTGAAGATTAGGTTAGGTTTGGCAACTTGTTTTCCTTTATCTCTTCAGGAAGTGTTTCAAGTTATTTATATGTATAGAGGGTGGGAAAGGAAATTTAGCAAGAAAAATATCTCCATTTCCATGATTTGGGTAATTTTAAGATTCCTCTTGTTTACTGAGTTGGCCATTAAGGACAATATCTTGCTTTGTTGTAGACCTGCAAAACAATGAAGTTTGAATTATGGGAACATCCAAATGCCATGCTTTGCCTAAGTCTCTAATTTCATGGATTTGAAATGATTATCTCGGAAAAAGAGGTTCTCTTTGGTCCCACTGCTATCTAAATGTCAATTATGGATCTTATGCCAAGAGTTTTTGGATTTACAAAATGCCAAATTAATCTATATACGTTCCCAATTCTTGTCAAACCTTATTTCATTAAACCCAGTGGCATACATTATGACTTACAAAAGTATGATTTTCCAATATGCTTGCCATTGCCACATCGAATATGTGCTTCTTTGCATTTACAATATAAACCAATATTCATGTTTGGTAAAGTTAGTTTTCTGTTTTCTGAACCCTAAAAAGTAGGGGAGACTAGGTACTGAAGCCGCCACTAACATTATTTCTTCCCTGACATTCTAATTTCATACCTTTGGCTGGATTTCTTTTTTTGCAGAAAACTGGGAGACCCTTCTTATCTATCATGGAATAGGAACACCGGAGGCCATTAAATGGATCTTGCTGAGTTACCATGATGGATGACTGTATGTTTTTACAGATTTACCTCGTTTCGCATGTATTATTTGGGGCTACTTCCTTGCCTTAGGTAGTTTGTTACTTTTTGATCCTTTAAAGCTTGTTTTATGTGAAAATAAAACTTGACCAAATGCATGTACATTACAACGAAAAAAAATTCTACTACTTACCCCTTATTTGGGGGCCAGTACTTTCAGCAATCTAGGTATACAAAGTTGTTTGTAATACTAAATTCCAGACTAGTACTGGAGATAATCTGCTTGAGGAATGCGCGGGCTGCATTGACTTTCACAGTGAATCATGTAGGTAATTACCATTGCACCATTAGCTTTTGTTGTAATAATATTTACTTCTATGATTATATTTTAAAAACTTTATTTTCTTGTGCTATGTTTTTTGTTTTTTATATTTTCATCGCAAGTAATAATAATTTTTCAACTATTTCTACACTTGAGGGGATAAAATTATACCTTATTGCAAAATCAATCATTTTTAGAAATTAGAAGTGATAAAAATGAAAAAAGATGATCATTGCCCCACTTTCTTTGGAGGCATCCGGGGTCCGATTTAAATCCCAATCACCTGCTGATGTATCTGATAGCTTGATCAGTCAACCACTTCCACTAATGAAACCTCGCTGTTTAAACAAAGGCAACAAAACAAGCCTGGTAATGGCGTTGTGAAATGCGCACTCCCTATTGAGCAAAGCGGAGCATAGGGAGTTGGGATATGACAACACTCCCCACCAAATAAATAACACTGCATAACAATCAAAGTATGGCTTGCATTCACAGAATTTCACATATAAAGGGCAACGAGACTGCTCACTGGTGCCCAAGGAGAAGACATGCTCTGGAAACGCTCCATGAATACCGATCGAACTGGAAATTTGGATTACTGGTTAAAAACAACCTTCAGCTCAGCTTGAGGGCAGGCGAGCACGTTTCAAACCATTGTGGCCAAGATTCAGATCAGCAGAAGACAACTTGGCTGATATCGAAGTTTTATAGGCCTGTGCCATGGCGTTTGTACTCTCAGAGAGATCGGTCTTCATTTTGATGATGGTGGACTCCATGTACTCCTTGTACTTAGAAACCATGTCAATCACTGCCAAGAGTTCATGAGCACACACCTGTGTTTCTTCATCGCTTTCTTTGACTGCAAATTCTAGCTTTCTTTCAGAATCCTGCAGATATTGTAGAGAAGTTTGTTAAATCTTCGATCATGTCTCATCTCATGCCAAGGAATGTTAAGCAGTAGAGGAACTGTTTATCTGAGAGTGTAATAACATACCCTCAGAAACTCTTCAGCCTCTTTTTCGACTGTTTCTAGTTGATGCTCTCTCGACCTACACTCTGCCTTGATTTTTTCAGCTTCAGCTGCACATTCAGATGCATGGTCTTCCATAGCCTTCCTTATTAGACTCATCTTGGTTTCATACTGCAAAAAAAGCACACTATAGATAACCTGGTTTTGTACTGAGGAAAAACACTATATCTAACCTGGCTTCTTACTGAAAAGAAAAGAACACATTATAGCTAACAAGCTTTTAAAAAATATCAGTTAAATTATATATCAAACCTATCCACATACTAAAAGTAGCAGTACTTCTATGTCTCAGAAATTAGGGTTGCAGAATAAAAAAGAAACTTCTTGCTCTAATAAATCAAATTAAAAAATCCTTCTATACCACCCATTTCAAGGATAGCGTTTCTTGCATTACGGTTGAGGCTGCTTGTCAAAAATAATCATTATAATTGTTTTATGTCTGCTTTACCATCCTTACTAAAGAATCAAAAAGATTGATCACTTCAATCCCATTACAATAGCTCTCTCTATGCGATGTATAGTATAGAACTAAGTCAACATAAAATGATTGTGAATTTGGGTTTAATAATCAGGATCAAGTGTTTCTTGAAAGATTTTGGCCACATTTGACTCCAAAATCATCATGTTGAATATTGAATTGACTATCAACTATGAATTTGAATACTGAATACTACACTTTAAAATTCTCTAGTTATAAGACACGGTATACCTCATCAATTTTGGACTGTAAACCAGCAAGTTGGTCTTTCTTTTCCTCGAGCATTTTAGTGTTCTGCTCAGTCTGTTGTTGTAGGGCAATCAATTCCTCAAACTTCAAAAGAGATGATTTCTTTGTATCTTCTGCAAGAGAAGTCAGAGCAGGTTTAACAGTAGTTTTGTAATCAATTCCCAACACCTTAGATGGTGAGGATCCTTCAGCACTCAGAACATATTGGAAGTCATTCCCAAGCTTTAACCTGAAAAAAAAAAGACCAACCCCCCCCAAAAAAAAGCATGTTGTAAGAGTAGAAAACAAACAATCAAAATAGACATGGTGATAAAAGTAAACCAAGATTAGACTATTTTCATCATCCATTTCAAAAGTGCACAATAAATAGCAAACTTTGGCATTATCTCCCAAATTCATATCACCCATATGCAAGCACTAATTTTCACAATTACAAACCTTATTTTTATCAAAAACTATCAGGTCAGATTGCCTTTAAGGAAATCAATTAAATTCTAGAAACAACTAACATAAGGTGCATGAAGAAGAGAATTGGATGCACAATAAGTAGCAGCAAAGGTTTGAAGCTATCTCCTACATTCACATAACACAAAAGCAAGAAATAATTTCAACTTTTTTTTTATATCAAACCCTATCAAGTGGAATTGGCTTTAAGAAGATTAAAGACAACATTGCCCCAGAAACGTCTAAATTATAAACAACTGGCATAAGCCAAGCTAACTGAAGGGAAGACTTGGATCACTGGAATTTGCAAATGAAATGTAGTTATAGAAGCAAACATAAGATTCTCACTACCCAACATCAAAGCAAAATTCACATTTAGCAGATGTCAGTTCTGGTATATAAGTCAGCAGCAATGGGGCATGGGCATGGAATGGAAAGAATGTAAGAAAAAGAGAGGGTTTTACTTTCTGATTGCCTGATTGCATTGTTCCGCCAAAGCCTCCATCTCCTTGAACTTACGCCCTGCTGCAGCCTCCAGTTCCAGCGCCCTCTCCTCCAACGCTGACAACCCATTCTCAGACTCAGCGATATCCCTCTCAACGGCCTGCATCTCCCTTCTCATCCTCTCTGCATCTCTCGCGCTCACAGCCTGCCCATCAACCCTCTGCTTCAGCTCCTCATTCTCCTCCTTGATCCTCCGGATCTCACCCTCCTTTGCTGCTAGCTCTCGCTCCCAATCCCCCATCGACCGCTCAAGCGAGGCCACTTTGGCGCCGAAGCTATCCACAACGGCGCGGAACTTGTTCACATCCTCAGTCAGTAAACCTTTCTCACTCTCAAGAGCCTGGCGGCGTGAGGGACCGGAGGTGAGAGCCCGGAGTTTCTCCTCGAGGTCGGTGGACTCCTTCTGCAAAGAATCAACGACAGAGGCGGCGTTCTTGGCTTGGTGTTCGGCTTTCTGGAGGTACTCGGCGTCGAGGGCGGAGACGGCGTCATCGTCGCCGGAGATGAAGAGGGAATAGCTGTGGGAGAGGAAGAGAAGGAGATCGTTGGGAGAGGATGACTCGGAGGGGCAGGAGGAGAGGAAATCGGAGTAGCGGGCCAGCTGGCAGAGCCAGTGAAGGGCGGAGAGAAGGGGAGGCCACGAATGGGGCGTACCAGGGGCCTTGAGTGCCGAACGTGGGAGCTTGATAGGGCAACGAAGAAGGCGGAGAAGGAGCAAGAGGTCATCGTCGAGGGATTCGTTGGAGAAGGGGAAATCGAGGCGAGAGAGGAGAAATTTTAGGGTTTCAGTGATCTCGCGAGCAGAGGGTAGCGGTGGCTTGAGGGAGAATGGGGCGGAGAGGGAGGAGAGGTAGGAATTGATGGAGCGGAGGGCGGCGGATTGGGAGGCTCGGTCAGTGAGGAGGGCGGATGGAGCGACGGACGCTCGGCCGCCGCCGACGGAGGAGGGGCGGCTACTGCAGAGACTGGCGTCTGAGTCCCGCCGTCCGGCGGCGAAAGAATTGGAATCAAAGGGCATGGGGCGCTCGGAGACGCCATTGGAGACCCGCGGCACGATCCTTCTCCGTCCACCACCGCCACCGCGCATCGCTTCGTAGTTTCAAATTTTTCCGTTTTGAAATCGAAAGCGGGTTCTTTTTTATAATAATCTGTAATTAGGCGATTTTTTAAAAATTAAAAAAAATGGAAATGCTTTTTAACTGGGGTGGCGAAATGAATTTTTTAACAAAAAAATAAAAATTTAACAAGGGTGGTGAAATGAATTTAAAAAAAAAAACATTTATTGCTTTAAGGGAAAATTAATTTGGCATTTCTAACTAACCTGAAATCATATATTTTAATTTTAAAAAATGGATTAAATTCATAGTTATCATCTCTTGTTTTTGAATAAATAGTGTTTCAAATTTATATCCACCTGTTATTAAGGTGATGTAATGATTTTTGCTTATACCAAAGAGCTTGTAGCCCAGCGGTATCTCGGGTCCCTTCGTGGGAGGAGACGCGAGTTCAATCCCCCCGAGAGTTGGCTCTTATCGCTCTATCTCAAAAAAAAAAATGATGTTTGTTTATTTTAGTAGCGAATAAAAATATATCTGAAACATAAACTTAAGAATCAGTCTAAAAAAAAGTTCTTAAATGAGATAATAACCACATTTTACTTAATCAAATTGTTTAAATGAAGATTTTAATTAATTATCAATATTTATATCAATAATATTAGTACTTTTTAAAATTTACAAACTTTTAGGGAAGATTTTATTTTCTCTAAACAAAAAAATTTGAGATTGATTATTGGCTTATATATATATATATATATATATAGTATAAAAATTTATTGTCTGAGGGGTAATGTGATTAACATTGATATTGGGGGTTATTTGGTATTATGCACCGAAAGACTTTATGTGCAAAGTTTGTCATTGCAAATGTTTCTTTGTAATTACTTTCTTTTGAAATAACAATCCAATGTTTGATATATTGAATAAAAATTGTAATTAAAATGTTTGTAAAGTTAATTCTTTCATTTTGTATTAATAGGTTTTCTTGTAAAGTTATGTACATTCTTAATTTTGCCCTTGATTACTATAGTTAATAAAATTTTAAAAATAAAAAATCATACAGAAGACAAAATCTCACTACTAAACCTGCATACAATCTAATTAATTCATTAAAATCATACGAAATAACCATTCTAAAAAGCAAATTTTTTTTAAAAAAAAAAACAAGCATAAAAAAAATTAAAAAAATAGAAAGTACAAGAAAAAACAAAAGAGTGATCTCCCTTACATAAGGATTTTGGATAAAAAAAAAAGCTGACGAGCTCTGCTTTAGAGTTTTCACAAGCAAGACAAAAATAAGTAAGATTTTTTACGTAAACAAGGGGGTAGTATTAGAATTTCACTTGTTTTATATTTTTACACTCACCATGTAATCCTTTTCACACTCTTCCCCTTTATAAATTATTTTTTATGATAAAAAAAAATGACTGTATGAAAACCATTCCTTTTCATCATTCATATCTAAACCAAACTAATAAAAATCTTTCATAAATTTTACTTTTAATATAAAGTTGTTACTTTGTCAAATACCAAACAACCCGGAAAAATTAAGCATTTGCCTCCTTTTTAAAACATCATTGAGAACTTTGGTGCATGCGAGGCAACTAGCCCATGTGGTTATAAAAAAAAAAAAAAAAAACATAACAAAATTATTGGTTTAATAAAAAAAAAAATGTTTTTCACATGCATATTTCATGAAAACAAACGTTCTAGGAATAGGTCCCCACCCTCAGTCGATTATATATCGTTGGTATTATATATGTATATACACATGTAACAAACGTAATAATATATATATATATATATATATACAAATGAAGTACAAAATGAATTTTACACGTGGCAACCGATGAGTGGTACACTTCTGTGTTTGTATCATTGTAGGGCCAACACTTCCCTCATGCTTTCCTTCATCCCCATCCTGATCCTGATGCTTTGCTTTGTCGTCTTCCCATTGTCCGCTGGAATCCTCGGAACTCAAGCCGATATATACTGTGAAGAGGTTAACTGCAAAGGGCCATTGCCATCCGTTATGATGTCTGTGTCTCGGCCAAGGCACCATCTCCTTTTCCCAAGACCGAGACTTGTTTGGAAGCCATCCTCCAAAGGTTTGCTTTCTCTCTCTCTCTTGCAGTATCAGTTCATCTGTGTATCTTCTTTTGTTGTCGTCCTTGTTGTTTTTAGATTTTAGGGAACTTCATGTTCCAATATAAAATTGAACACTTTTGTCTATAAACATTAGTTTTTGTTCTTTTGAATAGTGTGTTTGGGTTTTGGATTGATGGCTGGGAAAAGAGCGAGTTTTCAAGTAAAGGTATGTGGAATTTGGTTATCTTGTTATTGTTATCCATTCATGAATTTGAGAAAGAAGTGGAAATCATGTTACAGTTTGCTAAGAGGTCAGAAGATAGGATCAGGGAGGCACTGGCAAGAACACCAAAGGCTGAGCTTTCTGTTTCTTCTTATGATACGGCATGGATGGCCATGGTGCCATCTCCGGAGTTTCCGGAGTTACCATGCTTTCCGAAGTTTGTTGATTGGATTTTGGAAAATCAACAACCAGATGGCTCTTGGGGCCTTTATCATCTCCATCCCCGTCTTATCAAAGATGCTCTTTTGTCCACCTTGGCCTGTATACTTGCTCTCAAGAGGTGGAATGCCGGTGAAGAGCACATCAAAAGAGGTATCTTGAACCCTAACATGCATAAATTGTTTGCCTTTTTGCTTGCTGGTATGTAACTTGGAATCTGATTTCTATATTACAGGGTTGTGTTTCATTGGATCCAATTTTTTATCGGCTATTGATGAGCATTTTCTTTCTCCTGTTGGCTTTAATATTATATTTCCCGGTTTGGTTGAATATGCCATCGATATGGAGTTGAAGCTCCCTGTCAAACAAAGCGAAATAGATGCTGTTCTTTACCTCAGAAATTCGGAACTAGAAAGGTATATAGTTTTTTTTTTTTCTGGTCTCTTTTTTTAAGTCATCTGAATTGTTCTTTTGATACAAGTTTCTTTGTAATTGCCAAAAATTGCATAAGCATGTGTGCACCTCTCCAATCTTATTTTTGGGCAATGCATATATGATGACCAATGAAAATACTCTGTGAGCCTCATTTAGATTCTTTTGGTCCTTGCCACACCATCTGTTGTTCATGTGGTTAATGGTTAATGGTTATGAAAGAATGCTGGTTATTGATGTTATTAACTGTCTTTCGTTCTGGCTTCAGATCTAATTCTAAAAGAAAATTGGATGTTCTGTTATACAGTATACAGTAGATTTTGCTTGAGGATAGGAATCAGCAAACTCAAGGTTTTGAACTGCAAGACTACAAGCCCTTGTTAAGTTATCTATCTAGATTATGATGTTCATAGTGTATATGGCCGTTTTATTTTCTTGTTTCTTTGGAGCAGTGATTCATCTATTTTATTTTGAAGAAGTGAACACAATCGAGAAGGGACGAAAGCCTATCTGGCTTATGTTGCAGAAGGGTTGGGAAAGTTACTGGATTGGCAAGAAATTATTAAGTATCAGAAGAACAACGGATCACTTTTTAACTCACCATCAACTACTGCTGCTGCTGTGATATGCTCTCAGAATGCCAAAGCCCTAGAATACTTGTGCTCTCTTGTACAGAAGCTTGGCAATTCAGGTAAATGCCGCTGCTGTGGCCCTTTGGCTTGTTCAGACTTGCAAAATAATTAGATTGTTTTTCATTATCTGACTTGAGTATGTTATGTTTCTCCTTTCTTGATCAGTTCCTACATTACATCCTGTGAGTATGCATGCCCAACTATGCATGATAGACAATTTTGAGAAGTTTGGGGTCTCTCGACATTTTGGATATGAAATAAAGAGCATTTTGGACCAAACATACAGGTGGTAGTCGGAGACTATGCTTCTGGTGCATCTTATGGTTCTAATTGACTAGAAACTTGACTTCAGCCGGTTTGCAGATGTTGGGTGCAGAAGGATGAGGAATTGATGTCCAACATTAGCACTTGTGCGCTTGCATTTCGTCTTCTACGAATGAATGGATATGATGTCTCTTCTGGTGGGTTTCCTCTTAGATGATTGGCCATTATATGTTGAAAATTGTTTTTTTTTTTTCCATTTTTGGTTCTCTCGATTTGATTTGCTTGGGGCATTGATGTCCCTTGCTGATTATATGATGCAGAGTGTTTAGCTCAATATGATGAAAGAAGCAGTTTTGATAATTCAATGGAAGGATACCTGAAAGATGTGAATGCCGTTTTAGAACTATATAAGGCTTCGCAGGTTAAAATTTTCCTGGAAGAAGAAGTTCTTGATAAACTAAAATCCTGGACAAGCCATTTTCTTAGAGAGGAACTCTCAACTTATATGACAAATGATCGCCAAAATGTTTTCAAGGAGGTGTATGCTTGATCTTTTCTTTTAAAGTTGGTTTTTCTAGATATGTTACCCTTGTAATTCAGTGGAATGACTATTCAAGGGAATTCTTTCCTAGTATAGCAACAGAAACTGAAATTGGGACCCTCCACTTTTAGGTTGATTATGCTCTTAAGTTTCCCTTCTATGCTAATTTGGATCGTCTAGAGCACAAGAGAAATATTGAGCAGTGCCATACGGAAGACTTTCAGATTCTCAAAACTGCTTACATGTAAGTTTTTCTCGTAAATTGGCTAATAAAGTAACATGTGTTTTGAGTATGCATTTAACTTGTATTAATCCTTTTTCAAGGCAGTTCATGTGCAGTTGATAAGAAAGACGTTTTAGAATTGGCACTGGAGGAATTCAAAATATGTCAATCCATTTACCAGAAAGAATTCAAAGAGCTTGAGAGGTCTGTGTGTTTGTTTTATGCAGATCACCCATTGTTCATCCAACTATTGATGTATGATGTTTCCCTCAATGTATGCAGGTGGGCTAAAGAAAACAAGTTGGATCAGCTAAAATTCGCCCGGCAGAAGGTAGCATATTGTTATCTCTCAGCTGCAGCCACAATTTTCTCACCTGAAGCATCTGAAGCTCGCATGTCTTGGGCTAAAAATGGAGTTCTGACCACTGTAGTGGATGATTTCTTTGACATCGGAGGTTCTAGAGAAGAACTACAGAGTCTAATTTTGTTAGTTGAAAAGTATGGTTTGATTTGTGTAAATTTTTTTCTAAAACTTTTATGTACTCCGCTATGCATTTTGGAATTATATTCATGACAAATTTTTCAAGCACCTATGAGTAATCAGTTTTCTTGATTCTTATGCAGGTGGGATGGAAATCATGAACAAATACATTGCTCTGAGCAAGTCAATATTATCTTTTCTGCTCTCCGAAGCTCAATTAATGACCTTGGAACAAAGGCATCTGCTTTACAGAACCGTAATGTTACTGGTCATATGGTCAAAATTGTGAGACCCATCCCATACAAATTTTATTCCTGATATATGTTCAGCATGAAACGCTACAGGTATTTGACATGGATTTACTTGGTTTCTGGCAGTGGCTTAGTATGATGAACTCCATGATGGAAGAAGCAGAGTGGCTAAGGAACAACACTGTACCAACTTTGGATGAATACATGGAAAATGGATATGTATCATTTGCATTAGGCCCCATCATTCTTCCTGCGTTATATTTTGTTGGTCCGAAGCTTTCAGAGGATGTCGTGGAAGATCCTGAGTATCGAAATTTATACAAACTCGTGAGCACTTGCGGCCGGCTTCTTAATGATATTCACAGTTTCGAGGTAAGACTGCATGTACTCTTACAATCATCCTTGAACAAACAACCTGATGATTATTTTGAACAGAGAGAAGGGAAGGAAGGGAAATTGAACAGTGTAGCATTGCGCATTCTTCAAAGCAAAGGTGCTGTATCGGAAGAAGATGCTAAGCGAGAGACGGTGAATATCATCAACTCTACCCGGAGTGAGCTGCTGAGAATGGTGTTGCAGAGCAATGCCAGTGTTGTTCCAAGAGCTTGCAAGGACTTCTTTTGGAACATGAGCAGAATACTGCACTTGTTTTATATGAGAACTGATGGATTCTCATCACCAAAAGAGATGATGAGTGCTGTGAATTCTGTGATTTATGAACCTCTTGATGTTAGCCTTCTCTCGTCAACAAGTGCATTGAAATTATGACTTGATATGCAGCTTTTTCAAAGTGTAAAATTGTTAATGAAAAGAATTCCCTAAGATACAGCTTGTGACTTGTTCCCTGATTGTTGTGATCTGAATCGGAAAACCATAGAAACAGTTTCATGTTCACCAACCTCATAAATATGTTCGTCTTTGAAATTTGTCAGCAAAGTCCATGATTTCTTTTTTGGTTTTTTTCCCTCTCCAGGAAGGATGACACTCTGGACTCTTGAGAATATTTCCTGATAATTATGATTTGAAATGGAGAAACACACAATCAGTTTCATGTTCACCAAATACAACCCTACAACAATCTTGGTAATTTGTCAGAAAAGTCTGATTTTGTTTTTCACCCAATGAAAATAGAGGTTTCACCCTTTTTGCCATTTTTTAATTCACGCGAGCAGCAAGATTGTCCTCCTTGGCAAGCCAATCCTGTACCGCAACAAGGTTGGGAAACACAGGTGCACCAGATTGTCTCCAACTCTCCGCGTCCTTTGTCTTAAATCTGTCCAATAGCAGTGCATGCATCCCCAAGCTTTTAGCTGGTATGTAGTCTTTGCGCATGCTGTCTCCGATATGCAGTGCTTCTTCTGGGGCAACATTCCCAGCCATCTCCAGCGCAATCTCATAAATCCTAGGATCAGGCTTTTCTATGCCTACCATGCCGGAGAACACACCAAAGTCCCACTCTGATCCCTGTTTCATTATCGACAAGGTTGTGGGTAATGGCAAAGATTCATAAACGACAACAGTTAGCAATAAAGCTCAATATTTACTTTATTGACATTTCAATTATGGAAGTGGTGCATAATTGGTAAAATTTCCAACAGAGTACGACATTCATGACTAGGTTATAGGTAACAACAAGGATTCATAGACGACAACAAATAGGAATAAAGCTCAATATTTGTTTTGCTAGCAAGCATCTCAATTAAGCAAGCGGTGAATTTTCTAATAGAGTATGGTAAGTGAGCAATACCTTATTTAGTCCCAATGCAGGAAGAATAACATCTTGATATCGGTACTCTGCATTGCTAACAAGTCCAACGATTAACCCCTTTTGGCGTGCCCATCTGAGGAAGGGTTGTGAGTCTGAAAATACTGAATATGGCGCAGAAGAACCAAACGATGAATATATTCGTTTGAACACCTTGTCAAAGGTCTCATCATCGTACTCATACCCAGCCTGCGGTATTTAAAAGCAAGAATAATTACAAAAGAGGCCAACCAAAATCCAGCAAAAATATTTTTACAATACGAATTACATTGCTGAAGCTTCATTTGCCTTCACCTTCACAAAAGAGTCCTTGACACACGATCTCCACCAATCAACATTGGGCATTTTTGCAGCATATCCAAAGCACGGATACCGTTTTGCCATGTCTGTATATGCAGTCTTAAAGCCTTCATGCATGCGTTTGTAATCAGGACAAGGCAATCCCACAGACTTGGCTGCCATACAATAGTAATCTCCGAGCTCTCCTTTGTAAGCTATCAAAGTTCCGGTGACATCGACAGTTATACACCTTAACTTTTGAAGAATTGACATTTTTGTAATTCAGACAATTGCTTCTTCAGAGTCAAGCCTCCAATATCTGCTTATAATGTATTATTAGAATACGATTCGTGGAAACTAAGGGTTGATTCAGCTCATTATCTTGTAAGAAAGAAACTCTTATCAAGCATGGAACTATTTCCAATTAAAAACCAGTCAGTTTATACTAGACATTCTCAAGCCACGTCAAATTGATAAAATGAAAATGAAGTTCCTGTTCAATCTACAAAGTTTAATGCAGCCAGCCAAGCCACCCAATCACAACCTTAAATTTAAAGAAAAACAGTAAGCTGAAAAGGCACAATCTTTCACCATACTTGGTGGAATTCACGAATCCACAAACTCACATTAGACTGAATCCAGAACACCCGTACCTTAAAAGGGCATGAATTTTCCATTCTCTTGTTGAAAACAGTATGATCACTGGCTCAAATTGATAAAAAATTAAGTTCATTTGACTCCACTGGCATACAATATCAAATGGCGGAGCCATCAATGAAAGGCAATACATAGAAAGATCAGCATCAGAGGCAGAACAAAATACCCCTAGAGAATCAAACAATGGGCCAAAAAAATTCCAAATTTGAAACAGCAAAAGACCATACCTTGACCGGAAGAACCACCCCCTTATCAGACCATCACAAAAACATAGGACATCTAAGATCTGAATTAAGAGAAACTTCAGATGATGAACTAGATCCAAGCTAAGAGCTTTAAATTGATAGGAAGACAAACTCAATCAGAGAGATCTGACTGCAAGAAAACAAAGAAAAAACACATGATATAAATCAAAGAAAAAGCGGGAGGATTGAGAAATTCACCAACCTAGGACCGATGCAAAGCAAAGCAGTGGGCTTTTGGGGGCCTCCACGATTCTTGAGAAAATCCAAAACCGGGGGAAGAGCACCCCTGGTTTTGTTTTCAGACACCATCTAAACATACACAAGCACAGATGCTGCTCCATTTGACACTGTAGTGGATTTTCTTTTCTCTCCGTATAGACTACTATTTATTTATTTTTTTATTAAAAATATTAATTAAACTGATTAAATCATAATCAAATAACACTATTATTTATGTAAATAGATACGGTATAAAATATTAGTACTATTTGATTGATGATATATCTTAATAAATTATAACCATTTGATATAAATCTTATGATAAAAATTTTTAGACTTCAAATCTAAAGACTTTTCTAAGTGATGGATCTTTACACACACATATATATATATATATATTTAAGATAATTTTAAAAAAATATCTCTTGAGTATCTCATTAATTGAGATTTTTTTTAATTAATAGTCTCTGGATTTATTAGTATCGAGTAAAATTTTAAATATTATTTGAGTTTGTGACTGTACACTTATAAGACATTTGTCATATTTTATAATAAAAAAAATATTTCTTTCAAATATATATATATAGTTGTGAAATTAGCATCACTTTTAGCGCCGGCATAAGTGAATATTTGGTTAGAAAATGAATTCAAGACAGAAAAGTATATTTGCATAGTAGGTAATAAATAAGAGTAAATTAGTATATTAAATTTTGATAGACGTTGTTATTTATTTATTTTTATAATAAATTAATTTAGTGTGTTAGATAAAACAAGTGTGGTTTTTCAAAAATAGAATAGATAAAAATAATAAATTAACTTTAGTTCAAAATTATTAGCTCAATAACCCTAAACAAAACTCTATCAGTCCGTTTGGATATAAAGATTGATCCCCAATCCTTGGGATCAATCTTTGTGACATGTGCATGCACATGCACCTAGGGACATGGGAAGAGATTGAGAGGGAACTGTATGCCCCTCAACCCTTTCATACAAGTCATCCTCAGTTTGGGGGATTGAGAATGCTTGTGTATGTAAATTACATTTTTACCCTTATATTTTTAATTTTTTTTTTAGGAGAAGCCATGTTGATTTTTTTTATTTTTGAATAATATTTTGGATGAAAATTAAAAATCTCGTTATGGTTTGTATTTATTTTTGAAACATTAAATTTACTAAAATTTTGGTGATTTAAAAATAATTAAATTTGGACATTTGTTTATTTTAATTAAACATAATTTAATTGTATTTGTCAATTAAAATGTATAAATTTAAAATTTTATTTAAAAAAAATAAATACATCAGTAATTCTTTTAAGTATTATTTATAGAAATTGGAGTCATTTAATAATTGTTTCTTTTACCATTAAGATACATTATTTAATTAAAATATTCAAGAGTGCAAAAGTAATTTTACTAAAATTTTTCTCTATATCTTTTCATATTCATATTTTTCATTCCATATAACTAAACATTATTTTTATTCCCATCCACAATCCCCTTTCTCTATTCCTATTCACATTCCCATCCCCATTCCCTTCCCCCTCCCCATATTCTTATTCCCTCTAACGGAACGTACTGTATGTGGTTTGGTATGCCGTGTTTGTAACTGATTTTTAATAAAAGACAAGGCCTTTGTCATCATTTGGTTGGATTCCACCACTAAAAGGGGTCAGCTTTTCTTTGAATCATGATCTAGTTCAACTAAGTTATTTGGCCAAATGAAAACAAGTAACCCTGGCATTATTAAAAAACTTTATTTATTTATTGGTGTTTTTACCTATGAACTTATTTTAGTTTTGGTTTTTACTCTTTTTTTCAAAGTATAAAATATTTGTATTTCTTAAACTTAGTAGAACTATTTATTAATTTACTAAGTGGGTAAAATAAGCAATTAGGTTGCCATTAGAAATAAGAGCTATATTTAGCGTCACTTTGCCTTTTTTTTTTTTGTGTTACATTGAGATTAAAAATCAACTGAGGATGCCTTTTGGTGGAATACCTTATACAGAGATAAAAGTGAATTGAGATTGAAAGGGCTTTTCTTTAATTTTATTTTTTTGCTTAATTAAAAAGGAGAACCTTTGTTCCTGTTTTGAAAAACAATATCCTAAATGAGTTATTTATTGGGTCTTTAATTCTTAATCTCGATTTATAGAACTTATTTTTTTATTTTTATTTAAAAAAGTAAAACACCTGATAAAGAAAAATTAAAAATACGACACAAAAAAGAGAGAAACAACAAAGTTTGGATACACATAAAAAAAAATAAAACAAAGTTATGTGAACAAAAATTATCTTTCTATGGTCATTTATCGAGGAGGATAATTAAGATCCTCAAGAAGGAAAATACTCTTAGGTAGTGTTTGTTTGGAGGGATTTGGAATTACATGTAATTCGAATTACTGGGTTTTTGAAAATCCAGTGTTTGTTTCACATGATATTAAAAACTCATGTAACTCGAATTACATGTAATAAAAGATTTGGTTTTACCTCCAAATTGATCGTAAAATGAAATCTCTTATCTTTTTGCTCCCTCATATGTGACCTATATATGACCAACTAACGAAAAAACAAATCTTATTAAACATTTATGAATAATAAAAAACTTATAAATTTTAATTAATAATTTATTTAATAATTAAAAATAATAAATAACTTGTTAAAATGGGATGAAAATCTTATAAATGCATTTTTTGTGGGGTTAATAATTAAATTCAAAAATTTTAAATTTAATAAATTTTTAATAAATTTACAATGAATTTAAATTTAATAGTTTAAGTAATCAATATGCACTTAAAATTATTAAAATAATATTAAATATTATAATATAGTATTTTTATATACATCTAACCAAGCATTAGATTTGACTTCACTAAATTTTAAAATTCAGATACTTCCAGTTACAGTGTAATTAGAAATCCACTGCATTTAGAATTACATTGAACCAAACACCATCTTAGTGGTCGTAGAAAAATATGAAAACGTGTTTGATTTTTTTCCCAACAACATTCCCCTCTTTTACTTATTATTTAATTTGTAATAAAAAAAAATCTATCTAATCACTCTTTATTGATTCCCAAACAAATGCTTAAATAAATTCGACGGAAATTTAGTGTATCCATATAAATTCTTCGGATGTGACAAAAAAAATCTCAAGTGAAGTCTTTTTTTTTTTTTTTTTTCTTGTTTTGAATATTTTTTGTTTTAAATATTTAGTTAGCTATCAATTGAAATAAATATTAGATCTTCATCTACATAAAAGACATCAAATATGGCAACACTAGTGTGTGTGAAAAGAGCTTTGCATGATCATAATTGACATTATATTTCCTTTTAAATAAATGAAAAGACTTTGTTCGATCTTCTTTTATGTATTTTGAAGCACAATATTCTTTTCGGTGTCGGCATGCACAAAAGACATAAACATATGTGACGGCCATCATTTTCATCTTTATATTAAAAGTTACACAAATATTGAATATGAACAATTTGTTTCTGCTGTAACTTTCAACCAATAATTCTGGTTCATATTTATTTTATAATAATATTTCAATTTTTTTTTCCCAATTATAAATTTGACTCTAGTTTTAATTAAAACAAAACACAAAAAAAAATCCTATAATTATAATAAAGAACTAATAGATTCTTAGTCTGTTGGCATTAAATTTCTATGTAAAGGATTTATTTTATAGAGGATTTAGGATCATATCTCAAAGTTCATTCAAAATAAGAGTCCATGTATGTGTCAAACTTGTTTTATAATACTTGTGCATATCTTTGCAATAAATTTGCCGTATTTCATAAAAAAATTCATAATAAAAAAATTATAAAAAAAAAAAATAGAATGTCTTTGGATCCACACATTAGAGAGAATAAGGGGTGCAACTTGCACTTCATTATCTTTTGTGTGTTAGTGAATTAAAATAAATGAGTCAGGACAAAGAGCACAAGACTTTGGAGTCTTTGAACAAGAAGCAAGAGCCATACATATATACATGCATCTTCTTTGTTATATTCTTTTTAAGTTTATAAAATTGATAAAATCACTCTTGAGAAAACACACTAATAATCACTAGAATAAAAGAGACAAAGATTTAACGAGGTTTGACAATATGCCTACGTCCTCGGGTGCAGTGAGTGGCGGTTTTCTTATTACTCGAGAGAAAAAAAAAATAGGGTTACAAATCCAATGCATATATAACTTCTGGTATAATTTATAAATTTACCTTGTACTATACCGCGGGGGTATTGCCCCCACACCCCTAACTCACTTACTGCAAAACTCCCCAATTGGATAGATGTTGTTACTCCGCTCCGTTCACTCACTACACTGCGCTCCACTCACTTACTCTGTTCCGCTCTAGCATCTATCCATTTATCCAGTATATTAGCCTTACCTTAACAACCACCATTCCATTGATATCCAAAAAACCAAGCATTAAAAAGCAGTTGTAACAATAGCCAGAAAAAAACAAGAGCTAGAGTTTAACCCATACCCTTCTATGATCACTTCAAAGCTGACAAAACTCTCTCTATATAAACTCATGATCAGAGTGATCTAATCCATTCCCATGCAATAATAATATCCAGCTCACAACAACCATGATGATGAGCTTGACCAAGACCTCTCTCTCTCCTTTCCTCTTCATCCTCTTCCTCACATTCTTCTCATCCCTCCTCCCTTCTCATGCATGTCCTGTTTGCCCAACCTCACCACCACCACCACCACCACCACCTCCACCACCCAAACCAGTCCCCTGTCCACCACCACCTAAACCATCACCTCCACCTCCACCACCACCTAAACCATCTCCTCCTCCTCCACCACCACCTAAACCAGTACCATGTCCACCACCACCTAAGCCTAAACCGGTACCATGTCCACCACCACCCAAGTCTCCGGCAGGGACTTGCCCCATAGACGTGCTAAAACTGGATGCATGCGTTGACCTTTTGGGAGGGCTTATAAACATTGGCATCGGTGGTGACACAAAGAAGACTTGCTGCCCTGTGCTATCTGGGCTTGCAGACTTGGACGCAGCCCTCTGCTTGTGCACCACCATTAAAGCTAAGCTTCTTAATATTAATATACTGTTGCCTATTGCTCTTGAGCTTCTTGTTGATTGTGGTAAGCATGCTCCTCAAGGTTTCCAGTGTCCTGCTTAGTTGATTATAAGCTTAATTATCTACTTCTCCATCTTCTCTCCTTCTTGTTGTTCTTTGCTTTGTTTCCAGCTTCTTGTTGTTGTATACTTGTGTGTGCACTGTTGCAAGTGAGTGGGAGCTTTTCAGACATGTAGAGCTCTTCTCTTTGTATTGTAATTCTAATAAGAAGATGCATGTGATGTATCTCTCTGTTTATTTATTTATTTATTTATTTATTTTTTTGTCTTTCCATCTGTTTCCTTTTCATTTTCTTTATGTATATGGTTTGTTCAATTTGAGACAGCATAGAATAGATTGGATTAATAGATTTAAATGTGTCTTTGTTAACACTGGGAGAAAAAAAAAAAAAAAATCTTAGTGATTCATTTGACTTGTATAGTTAACACTAATTATGACAATTACTAGATTTAGCATAATCGAAGTCACTTTGAATGGTGGGTGAGTGGTGCTTAAAAAAAATACTAATTATTATTTTTTGTAATAGAAAAGTGTTAGTTGATTTTTTTTTCCTTCAAATGTATGAAGAACATCATTTGTTAAACTTTTTTTTCTACTCAACGATTGAGGGATTCGTGACTTGTTCTATTTATTGAAAATAAATATGAATAAAAATAACTAATATCATATATTGATAATAAATTTATTTTTAAAAACATCAATTTTTTAATTTTTAATGCATGTGGTTTTGCTTCTGTTTTTATTTTTTATTTTTTATTTTTTTTGCTCCTGTTTTACGTTTTCTAATGGACCATCTTGATGCTGTTTTTTCCCATGGATGTGATTTATCTATTTTTGTTAAACAAAAATTCAACAGAAAAGCTCATGCCATGATTGGTATTTGGTGCATTATTTGGTTTGAGGACAGTACAGTATATATCTATCACACAGTTGAGCACATGCACTGTCCTAATCTTAAAGTGCCAGGTGTTTGAAAAGCCCATCTTGGGTTAAATTTCATCTAATCCCTAATACTTCATTAATTCATTTAAATGGTCTTCCATAAAAATTTTTTCACAAACATCATCACATAATTTTCATAGAACAGGTGATTGAAAACTCTTCACCAATTTTTCATTATTGATGGAAATAGTCTCTTGGTCAATAAATATTATTATTATTATTATTATTATTATTATTATATACACACACGAATCTTTGGTTTTTTTTTCTTGCTGTGTTTGACTGCTCAAATTTTTCATGAAAAAATTTTCTATGAGTCATTTTCCAGCCAAATAGGCTGTTTGTTTGCACAAATTTTCCATGAAAAATTTTTCAATGGATGTTGTCACGTGACCCTATTTTTTCTCAAAACAAGAGAAAATTTTTCCAGCTTCCACCTTATGAAAACTTTTTCAGGGGAAATAGAAGGGGTTATATGAAAATACAAGCAATCAAACAACAAAATCAGAATTTTTATAAATTTTTTTTGATTTTCTAGCTAGAAAATAATGCCAATCAAACGTCTATTTGTTCGTTTTCCATGGAAATCATAAAAAAGTTTTTTTCACCCATTTTCCATGTTGCCAATCAAACACAGCCTAAAATAGATAGTAGTTCTTATTTTATGTATGCTAATATTTTAGTTTCTGTTATCGGATCAAATCCAAGCTAATCGGATCCTTATTCACACCCGTTTTGAACCCGCCCTTTCTCTGTTTCTTCATCTTCGAGCAACAAATTACGACCACGATCTCGTTATTCTTTGAAATTTCGTGACGAAACTCGCGAAACTCTACTTCTTTTTTCTCTCTTGAAGGTACGCTCTCGTGCAAACCCTAATTAATCCGCTCGAAATTCTCCATCAATCTCTTCAATCGGGAACGAAGATGTCTCTCCGGCACAATAGCCGGACGACGATATTCTCGCCGGAGGATCGGTTCTGCCTGGTGGAGTGTGCAATGGATCATCGGCGATTCTGGATCGGCAATCGGAACCCCGCTCATGACGTCGTGGTCCACGTCGGCGGGAAGAATGTGACCTCCATGCTTTCTCCAGACGTCTCGTTCTACTGAGAAAATGTACGAGATTATGGCCAACACCAACATCTTCATCAAAACCCCCGGCGTTCAGGTCCAGCGCTACTCCTTCGCCTAGAGCTCATGCCCGTCGAGCAGCTTGTCCAGACCCTGTGCTACACTAAACAGGGGTACAAGCAGTTCGGCGGCCTCCGCCCCTTCGACGCCCCGCCCCACCTTTCTGGAGCGATCCTAGCGGAACCTATGGTGGGTGGAAGGCTGACGCCATTGGCGCAAATAACCAAGCCGCGCAGTCAATGCTGAAGCATGATTGCAAGGAGGAGATCGCGCGGGAAGAGGTTGTGCGGCTTGCGCTCAAGGTGCTCAGCGAGAGCATGTTTAGCCGCACCATCTTGACTTCGGAGAGGCTGGAGCTTACGGAGATCTTCTTGGCGCTTTCAGCAGAGGTCAATTACTGGGTTTGCTCACCGGAAACACTTGGTTAGTTACTTCTAAAGCATGGAGTCACCCAGCCTGAGGCTGAGTCTCTGCTTGATGTTTCATTTCTTTCTTCTTGTTGATGCTTGGACTTACTTTTTTATATCTCAATATTGATTTCTTCTTGATTGCATTCAGTTCTCTTCCTTGGGTAGTGTAAGAATTGTGCTTGCCATAAGTTCTATATGTTGAATTTCCTCGCTTGTCAGTCTTGAGATTCATAACCAAAAGAAAGGATTTTATTTGAAGTATGAAAATAGGGAAGTAGGGTTCTTTAATTTCCATCTTCAGATGTCATGTAGTTTATCCTCGTTCACTGTGTCGGCATGGTTCTGTGCTTTGGACTGAGAACTTTATCTATCAGGATCTGCATTGGTTGCAGATATTTGGTTAGAGCTTTTTTTTTTCCTAAGCTTGCTGCTTTAGACCTCTATTAGGTATGTTGATATGAGTGCACAAACCACTAGGAATATTTATGCAAGACCCTTCTTGTATTGTTGAAATCAGAGCATAATTTTTCGCTTCTCTGTGGTTTCTTATTGAATTGTTTCTTGGCTGATTAGCTAGCTAATTAGTTATGAGCTCGGGTTGTTAGCTGCACTGCCTGGGCATAAATAAGTAGATTTGCTCACCGTACGGCCGAGAGTTACCACATCATAAAAATACTTCCACTCCGTTTTGTTGTTACCTAGCATGAGTGGTCTGACTCACCTTCTGTTCAACAATAGCCAATACACTGGCACACAAGATTATGACGTAGACAATAGGATTTAGTGTAATGCTGCAATCCCTTTGTCTATTATTTAGCTCAAAGATTTAGTGAAAATTATGCTTGAGCTTTCCTATGTCAAGTAGCAAAATATCTGGAACCATATCTGATGTTCTAGTGATTGTTGAGTGTTTTATCTGAAGTTTTAAAACCTGCTAGCCTTCATCTGTATGGTTTCCATTTTCCTATGCCGCTTTACTATTTCAATTTTTTATTTCTTTATTGACTTGCATTCTCAAATTTATTTTTAAAGTTGGATAATTTTTGTTATTGGTTCTTTTTGCCTGAGGTATACCACCCTCACATATGTTTTCCCACCGAAATATTGTCATCTAAGAATCCTACCATGCTTTGTTATTTCTTTTAGGATTGGCTTTTGTTTTTTTTTTTTTGATGAATTACTATGATCACCTTGAGATGTCCTGTGTCAAAGTCTATTTGTTCTTGGGTGTTAAATAGAGACAATGTCATAGTGAAAAGATCAAAAGAAGGATGTTGGAAGGCATAAGGCGGTTGGATATAGGCCTCGGTGTATATCCTTATGAAGATGATCCTCCTTTTGCACTCGCGTGTGTTAATTTGGGAGCGATATGCAATTAAGTACCTCTTATTAAATGTTGGATTGCTCGACTTGAAAATAGGTCACTTTGGTTCTTAATTGGAAATTAGTTGAAGGGTTATCTCTGAACTCTTCTCCCCATTTATGTTTAGTTCAGGCACTAATCACGCACTTGAAATTAAGACAAAACACTTGGTCATGATTTGAAGTTAAATCGTGAAAGGTTGTGCACCAGTAGGCAGGATCTACTTTTGTTCTTTGGTTGGTAGCATTCACCTGAAATTGGTTCATTTCACGCGTACTTAGCCTGAAGAGGCAGTTCTGGTCTTCCTGGTGTGAAAATGAATTAGCTGGTTGATAATCGTCATCGTCACCATCATTCTTTTAACTATTATTATTTGATAAACAATGTGTAGAACAAATGATTGGACGAATATGATTTCGTGGTTGGACGGGCAACAGTGATATCCAATAAAGTTAGATAAGTTTCTTTTTTTTCTTTCTTTTTTCTTTCAATTTTGTTTTGTTTGTGTATCAGTGTAAGAGAGAGAAAAAGGGTTTGCGGTTTGCAATTTGCATGGCAACTCGGTCAACAATAGAAATCATTAAAGAAATCATATAAAGGTGCACAAAAGGGTGATCCCTGAACGAGCCAAGCAAGTATATGAGCTTGTTGGCCTTTGTATTGAAAGTCTGTCTGTGATTAGCAATCAAAAGTGACCCTCCAAATCACGCTACAAGGGCACCAGATAGAGCCGTTAGAACTTGCTGTCCTTCACTTCATCATGTTTATGCAAATTTTTCCCATCAAAATGTTTGTGATTAGAAAATAAATGAGGGCATAATTGAAGCATTGTGGATAACTACACGAAGTCCGAGTGTGTTTCCTTGTTATGCGTGTAAATATGTACAGTATATAATCCCAAAGTGTGTGCACAATGTCAGTGTTAATGTGCTGTATGCCTTGTACCAGACATACCGCCCCATGCATTCAACTATGCACTCTTCCCTGCCATGCTGACTTCCATCCGACTTCCATGCCACTATTTGTTGTTGTTGTTGTTATTATTTTAGAATTTTTAAGTGATTATTGTAGAACTGTTTGCCACCAGTATCTCTGTTTCATCTTCTCATTTCCTTCTCTCGTTTTTCTTTTGTTTCTTCTATTTGTCATCTTGGTGTGCCACTGCCATTTGTCAGAGAAGGTCAGAGCATAAACAGGACTTTGTCCTACGTGGCAAACTAAAGCCACTATCCAACGTAGCTCCTTAACATATCCAACAGTCCATTAAATGATGGGCTGTAGCCTTTGCCACTAACTGCAAGTCATGCAGAAATCTCTTATTAAATCTATGTTTTTTTTTTCCTTTCCTTTAATGCTCATCATACATGCTTTTGGTTCCAAAAAAAAAAAAAGATATTAAAGATATTTCTGTAGTCACGGGCAGTGTGTGTGTAAGTGTATTGGATGCACACATGCTTGAGAGATTACATTGTGTGCTACTGCCAAGACAATCAACCATAGAAGCAAGAAGAGGGTTGATGACAGTGGCAGACCAATCTTCGATCTTGGAACAAGGGCTAGGAAAATGTTGCATGGGCTGCGGTAGTAAAAGAAAGAGCTCAAGTTACCCTTGGGTCAAATAAAGTGAAATGCTCTATGATTTAATTAATGTTTGTGGAAATCTCTCTCTCTCTCTCTCTCTCTCTCTCTCTCTCTCTCTCTGCATGAAGATTTATCTTAGAATTCACCCTCCATCACAGCGATAGAATCTTACCCTCCTGGCTCATGCAAGCTGTGACCTTAATTGCATTCTTCTAGCCAAATAATACTCACCTTCACATTATGTAAGTCTTGGTATATCAGTTAAGGTAAATAAACTTGGTCTCAAGCCTTTCTTAGAAAGACGTAGAGAGGAAAAGGATAAGGAATTAATAAACATTTTAATTTCCCAGTACTCAACATGGGGTGTTTAAGTGTTTTCACACAAATGATAAATTAAATTCACCATACAGCTAAACATAATAAATGGCTTTCAATGAGCAGAAAAAGCTATCTGGAATCATACAAATATTCCTTTTGAGCCTGAGACAAACTCTATACTCTGATACGTCTAGTCTCAACTCAAGACATGAAACAAGAAAGTAATAATATATAGGAAGACCATCATTATAAAAGATGAGTAGAGCCAGCGTTGAAGAGCCCAAGATAAAACTCTGGCGGATAATTATTGGAATTAGACAGTCCACATGAAGCCATCGTATCTTTGCCCTGTACTCCACAAGTGGTTCTCTTCTCTCAAGCTTCAAGAATACAAAATTTAAAATTTAAAAAAATTAATAATCAAATCATCCGTCTCTTTTGCAAGTTCAAATTTCAATCAAGGACTAGTCTCACCATAGTGCAGACTCTCTGTCCATGCATGTGACTCCGACCAAGATGATTCTTCTCCTTCTTCTTCTATCTTTAAAAAGAACCATTGTACTTACCAAAGAACACCAAGACATTGCATGACAACAAATGCATGGATATATATATATATATATATATATATATATATATATATAGATAGCCCAAGACATTGTGTGACATGGATATATAGATATAATAATATATTAGATAGCACATAGTACATAGCACATGGCATATAGCGCATATAGCACATAGCATAGCATAACATGGCATATATATGATCGTCATGATCCCATGCAACCAATGAAAGAGAACCCTAAACAAACCAAAACCCTAACTAACTGACTAACTAAAAAGACATGGAACATATAACCATTGATAGAACTAAGCACTGAAAGCATGGAACGAGATGGAAGGAGGAGATTCAAGAAGGCCAACAGAAGGAGTAGCCAGGCGAGGCTCATAAGCAAAACCTCTCAAACCATGCCGTTGCCGGCCGTCCAAGAAGGGGCACGGCGGCGCCCACCACCATACTTTGCGGTGAGAGTCAAAGAGCAGTATATCATTGGAGTCTTTGATAGTAATGACTATGAGGAAGCCATGGCCAACACACTCAAACCCATGACCACCTTCAGCCTCATTGAATTGCCTATAAACCTCGGCCGGCATCCGATCAAGCTCAGCCCAAGCACGGCCGCAGGGCTGGAGAACCCATAGTCGGAGACTCCTCGGCACGTTGAGCTTGCTTTTCTCGACGGCGGCGACGAGGACCACGCGGCCGCTGAGGTCGACGAGGCTGGGGCAACGGAGGAAGCGGCGCATGGGGGCTTGGATCTTGAACCAGTCGTTGGAGGCGACGTCATAGGCGAGGACGCTGAAAGGGCTGTAGTTCATGCAGTAGAAGCGGCCGGAGATGAAGAGCATGAGGCCGGACTCTAGGTTGCAGAGACGGGGGAGAGAGCTGGCGGTGGTCCAAGGGGAGTAGAAGCCGGTGAGGCCGTCAGCGTGGAAGGTTTCGGCGGTGAGATTTTTGACAGCGAAAGGGGAGATGAGGTCATCGCCTGCGATGACGCAGATGAAGGAGGAGTGGCCGACGGTGAGGCCGACGGAAGGGAAGAGACGGGGGCGAAGAGAAGAGGGGAGTTGGGAGATGAGTTTGGATAAAGGGTTGCAAAGGATGAGGGTCTTGAGGCCGGGGGTGGTGGAGATGAAGCAGAGAAGGCCGCCGGAGGAGGCGGCGGGGGAGAAGTTGGGAGGGATAAGGGAGGAGAAGGAAAGGTGGTGCCAGGTGTTGTCGTTGGTGTTGAGGAGGAAGGCGGTGGAGAGAGTGGTGGTGGTGGTGGCGGCGGTGGTGGTGGTGGTTGTTGGGGTTGGGATGGTGGTTGAAGGGAAGAAGAGGAACCAGTGGAGGGATGGGGAGAGATGGAGGTGCATTTCTAGGAAGGTGTCGGAGAAGAGAAGGGAGTAGAAGCGTTTGCAAACAGCACGTGCGCGGAAGAAGGAAGGTGGTGGGAGGAAAGCCAGGATTCGGTCTAAGAGGCCTTGTGGGAGGTTTCTCCATATGCGTGGATCCATCGATGGCCTATCCATTGCTTCTTGTGATTTTTCAAGTAAGGCAGAAGAGTGGTTGGTTCTTGTTCTTTATATAGGGAGGGGAGAAAGAGAGAGAGAGGATTGGGTTTGGAATTAAAAAGTTAATAATAAAGAAAGGACTGAGATCATTCATATGTCAAAGTGGCGTGAAGAGTAGCATTGGGAGTGTGGAGGGAGTGAAGGGTTGGGGCAGTGGAGACGAAGGATATATATATATATATATATATATATATATATATATATATGCTTTATTTCCTTTTTGATCTAGAGTCACAGTTACTTCGGTTCTCCTCTTACTTGCTATATTTGTTATGATGTTGGCTATCCTTCGCTTCTTCATTTCTGGTTTGATACTTGGTTGGCCCATCCAACGATGTGATGCATCGTTGTCAGCTTCCTTCTTCCGTCTCATGGAGTCAACCCTTTCACTCATTAATCAGTAGTCTAGACGCACCTTTCATACACGCCAACATCTTCTGGCATACAATAATATTGGTTCATTTATGCTGGATTGAGGGGCTGCAAACAAGAAGAATGGAATTTCAGGATTCTTTATTTGGGGCTTTTAGCTCTCAGCTCTCGGAAAAGCTTGGATTTTCCCTCCCTTTCTTTCAGCAAATTACGATCGAGGAAAGGATTTTTCAACTAATAATAATAATAATAATAATAATAATAATAATAATAATAATAATAATAATAATAATGACGTGAGCTCTTTCATGATACACAGTTGGAACAATAAACTTATGACAAAGTGCTATAGCTATTGAACTATACCGACATATTGTGAAAGATCTACCAAGAGGCAGCTTATATATAATAGAGTATGAAAGAAAGTATACACCAAGTACTGCAGTGACACATCCAGCAAAGACCGAGTTGAAAATTTAGGAAGGATGCTTTTCTGGCTGAACAGATCAAAGAGCTGATGCAAGAGTTCATGCTAGCCAAATTTGAGATGAATCATTTTGATTTCATTGATGAACTGTGATTAGACAGCTTCAAGTGATCAGAGGAGCCTTGTTCACTAACTGCTTTATTTGCAAAAGTTTTGATTCATCATTACCAGCTGGAGCAGATTCAAGAGCACACCCACTGAGACAGCCTTCCTTGTAGACGTGTAATTCAAGATATGAATCTGTCTAAACCTTAATATATGACACCGTGTAGCATCAAAGAAGCCACATGAACTGCAAAGCCATAACATTCGCTATAAATCATTCAAAAAAATGCGAGCAAGAAGTTGAACCAAACATAGAGATTGTTGTTTATATAATAAATATCAAACATATGACTTCTTCCATTTTCAGAAGAGAATATATATATATATATATATATATATATAAACTTGACAAATGAGGATGAAAACATTGAAAAACCATCGGTTCAATCATTCCAACCACACTGATATTTTACTTCAGAGTCAGATTTATGAGGATGAGAATAAATCTAGCCCAAAACAGATAAACATCTTTGCGTTTAATATAAAAGTAAAGAAGAATAACCAGTTAAAAATGATCTAGTGAATGGTTAATGACCTTCCAAAGCAAGACGGGCAAAAACATAAGTATGTTTTGTATGGATGGGCAACAGTTCAATACATTCCATCAGTTCTCACAGCAAGGATTTACATGCTTCAAGATTCCATTAAGCTCTGGGTGGTGCTTTTCAAAAGGAAATTGCCTTTTTTGACATGAAATCAGATAAAGGTTAAAACAATTAAGAGTTTAGAGAATACGCACCTGCTGAATGCCACCCAGATGGCTTCAGCCGCTCTTCTTTTTAGCTACTCTAACTTGAAGAATGAGATGCACCTCTCTTTTGAAAATAGATCTCAGCTCCTCATTTGCTTCTATGCCTATTCTCCTGCCCATCAAATATTGGCATAAAAACAAAGCCTGATAAATCACCTACATATTAGCCAAATGTCATGCAACACTTATATAAAAAGTATAGACTCATCATTTGCAAGTACGTAAGCAGAAAATCCACATAACAAGAATGACTTGATGATATAAATGTGATCAAGCTCACTGGCTTGCAGAATATAGTGAGAGTTGTGAGCATATACAAAAAGAACAACCAAGTGATTTCAGGCACAACAAGCTATCTCTAGAGTAGGAATTGGCTTGCTATAACATAAAAATATCATGATGAGCTCAGGAACCAGTACCCTATCTTGGAGCCATTCTTTCCAACAAGAATCTGCCGTTGCCTTTCTTTTGGGGCAATGAAGTGCTGCTCCACCCGAAGTGAACCATCTCGTAGTTCTTTCCAGTCCATCAAGCAGTGATCAATGACATATGGGATTTCCTGAAATAAGGCTGTATTAGAATAGACATCTATAACAGAAATAAACCTCACTAGATGCAGGTATCTTACTTGATGGATATGGTTAAGCATTTTCTCTCGAACGACCTCCAAAGATATACTTTTCATCATTTCCTCACTCATGACAGTAGGATCTTCATCCCAAGGTCTTTTCACTGCCTAAGAATGCAGAAAACAGAAACGTCTATGATGTGTATAACAAAATGAAGACGGTAACTAAAGAGACCAAGCAAGGGAGTGAGATTACTATCTGAAAAGCTAAGGTGCCAAGAATATATTTTTCTTTGAGTTCATTCAATCAACTATGAAGAAACAGTCCAAATATTTTATAATGCCATCACTATGGGCTATAGCAATAAATGGCACTCCTTATTTCACCCTGAATAATGTCAATTAGTGGCTCCTCATCTATATTATATCAAACATATGTCAAACCTCTTTAACTGTTTTCTGGAATTTGTTGAGGCAGTTCAGCAATGAACATTCACCATTTTCAAAAGGGCACCCTAACATTTTAATTCCTCACATTATTTAGTCCTTCAGACAATAATGAAGTTTCATCTAGTTTTCTGTTTAATCAATTTTCTTGGTGTGATTGCTGAATTATTCAATTTTTTCCCCAACCTAGTTTTACCAAACATCTTTCACCATCTAAAATATGCTCTCCTATTCTTCAATGCAAATTTATTTATTTTGGTGTGACATTTGTTCCCAAAACAAACATACTCATAAACTTGCACATAAAGTCTACACTCAACAGATGACCAGCTCATAAGTAAGGTTGTAGTTAAGATAAGGTATGCTATCCACAGTTCACGAGTACTGGTGAATGAAAAAGAGCTGGAATGAAAATCTTTCAAGATTAAACCAGTCCATCTATCAGATAATTTTGATCATGAACCTAAACGGTAGCCAGATGAAGTTCAGTGCTCATCCAACATGGTCTGTCAGTTGTAGCAAATAAATCGTTAGGTCTAGGACATTCATGTGATGTAGGAGTGACGCTAATACTAACTGATAAAATTCATAATATAGGAATAAAAAAGGATATACATAAGGTTGGTGAAGTTGAGGAACCTCTCCGCTAATGAAAAATAATGAACGAAAAAAATATTAATTGAATTGATCATTTTATCATGTACTCTTCTTTAGTCATGAGGCCTTACTATTAAATCTAAGAGTAGGAATAGATTGAAGATAAAACTTAGCTCTGTTTATTTCTGAATATGCCTAGTACAAAATAACATAGAAATGATACCTGATTCGTCAAATATTGTACAAGATCTTTCACTCCTGAACCATTTAGCCCAGATATCATGAAGTATCTGTAAGACACGAGAAAGGAAACAGAACAACATGTAACTGTTTGAGCTCAAAAATTCAAATCTAAGAAAAACTATTGACATACCGCTCATATCCTGGAAGATCTTCAAATTCTTTGGCAACCTTTAACAAGTCTTTCTTGTCCTCAACAAGATCAACTTTGTTCATGCATAAAATTCGCTTTTGCTTAACCTGAGCCTCTGCTCCTAGTCGGCTAATTAACTTTGTAACCCTAGTATCAGGCCTACATAAATGGGAACAGTTTTAGGCAACTATTCAAACTTATCAACTACCAAATGGCCATGAATTCTCAAAAGTAGTTTTTTTTTTCAAAAAAAAGAAGCAAAGATCACTACATGCATGACTTGTTATTTGGTTTTATGTAGCAACTCATTCATGAAAGAACAAGGAGAATATCTAGTTGCTTATGGTCTTGAATAGATATAATTTCCATCAGGATTGAACTTTCACATGATTTACTAAAATGCATCTTAAATTACACCAGTATCCCAAATATTCACTATAAATTCAGCACTAAATCCAGACAAAAGTTGGGAAGTCATGATTAGTTTTAACTAAGGACATCATGGAGGTGTAGAGCTACCTGGAGAAATAACATGTCCCCTAGAAAATTTATCCAAAAAAAAAAGAGAAATAACAAGATGCCAATTCAACACACACTTACAAGGTAAGATGCCTATGGACATCAAAAATTACTATCAGTAGATCATATAGTTCAATAGAGCTCCAAGCACTTTCCACACGAACTTTTACATCTGTCTTGTAAGGGTATCCGTGGTGCCCAATCATGAGGCCTGGAGTGTCAAATAGGCACTATAGAGAAGGGTTAGTACAAAACCTTTTAACAACAAGTATAACAAATGCAGATAGGATAAGAAAAACAAGGTCATACACTAGAGAAGATTAATCATCTTGAAGGCCTATTGTAACTATTTTTTCCCAGGTAAACTAATTGCTTCAATTATCAATCATGGTATGATATATCTATTCATCATTCTGTAGACAAGCAATGTGGCAGAGAAGCTACCAAAGGAACCATTCATCCATAAAAAAGATGTAATCTATCTAACATTTACAGCGAGAAGCATGCAATTATAGTTCCAAGTAATCTTAACCATGGCAATGTTACAAATGAGAGCATAGCTTACTATCTGAGTGTTTCCTTTGGTTATCACTCCCAACACTTCGTGAGTAGTTGTGTTAGTCTTCCTTGAAACAGCAGCAACTTTTGCTCCAACCTGAATCCCCAACACAGTATTAGGTTGAAGAAATAGGAAATTTGCACTTAACATAGGTGCGTTCACAGGAGAAAACATACCAATTCTTTATAAATTTTGTTAAACAATATATTTTCCCAATTTTTCCCCCCTAAACTACTACTGAACTGATAACCAGAACATATCCAAACAACACTAAAATAATTTACAGCTATTCTAAAATCAATAAGCTTCACAATGCTTCAACTAACATTTATAGAAGCCAAATCGAAATTCATAAATGAAAAGGAGTTGAAATAACCATGAAATTGGTCAAGGATGACTTCCCAGCATTGGGAGCGCCAATAATCCCAACCGAAAGCGAGCGTTGGTCTTCCTCCTTCACGATCAAATCCTCATCCTCGACATCATCGGGAGGTGCAAGTGCAGCCTCAAGAAGGGCTCTGGCGAGCATAGTCGCTCTTTCATTGTCCTCCTCCTTTTCTACTTCCTTCTGCGCCACTGTAGCCGTGTTGGGATTTGGGCGGCCGAACAGCACTTGGTCGGCCTTTGCACGATAGGCCTCGTTCCAGGTAGGGGCTCGTCCGGCGGCCGGCGATGGGGAGGGAGAGAAGGGTAGGGAGAACTCCCTGCTGTCAAAGTCCGGCGAGTCTTCGGCGGCGGAGTGGTCATCGGAATGGGGCTGGGCGGCAGAGAACCACGCTAAGGGTATGAGATTGAGCTTGCTTGTCGAAGAGGAGAAAGCGCAAGAGGAGTTGAGGAGCCGCCTCACGGCTCTGAGGGGTATCATCTCCCTCTCGAACGCACAACGGAGAGAGCGAGAGAGAAGCTGCAAAGGGCGTTGAGCCCAAGGGTTTTAGGGCCGGTGGGCCCCCAGAGACGCAATTAGTTTGTTGAAGATCCGATCCGCTAACTTCCCGAGAACCGTATCATGGTAATGATTTTTTAAGATCCGATACCCCTTTTGAACATCCGATCCGTTAGGGGTTAGTTGTGGATCCGATCCGTTAACAGCCTGCGTAAATTTACTGGTTTTTTCGAGGATTTGTTAAATATGACATCTTATTAGGCATATCTGATCCGCTAATGGCTCGTGGATTCTCGATGATTTACCATGTCTCGGGCTGGCAATTATGTTGGTAAGTGTAAATTAATAACCGATTTTGTTTGGGGATGATGTTCCAGATCCGATAGTGTTGTAGCAGATCCGATCCACTAACAGCCTGTGGATGCTCCAGTATTTGACTCGGCAATCATCATAGCGATGGACCTATGCTAATAAATAGTAAATATTGAGGATTGTTTTAAATTTATAGTGAAAAGAAATTATAAAAAGTGTATAAATAAATATAATTATTCTAAAAGTAGATTCATTACTACCTTTTTTTTATGGTATGCGGGGGAAAAATCCTAACAAATAATCATAATACTAATGCTAATGCATAACAAAAGAAGCTAATAATGGTAAATTTCATGGATGAGGATTATTTTTTGGATCCGATATCATTGAGCAGACCCGATCCGTTAACGGTCAGCTGATACTCTACTTATAATAAATCCCGCTGGGGTATTCTCACGCTTTTCTCAGGATTTCCATCGTGCTGGGAGAGCTGATCGCCGGAACCCTAAACGACGCCAAACCTTGGGCGATCCTGGTGAGAATACGGGTGACGCAGGTGTATTTGATCAGGAGAAGTTTCCGACTGGAAAACTTAGGAGGGGGAGTCGCAGGTCGAGCTTCTCTGGATCTTGCTCTCTTTCTTCTTCTCTGCAGCCCTTTTTCTTCAGGTATGAGTTGATAATCTAATGATTGGAGGCAATTCTTTGATGAAACGGCGACTTATTTTCCATAGATTAATGTTGAATGTTTTTTAACACGTTGTTCTCATATTATGCAATCAATTTCTGTGGCATATGAAGATTATTCTTGGTAGGAAGTGGAATTTAGTCACAGTTCAGTTAATGTAGGACGGACATGGCGGTGACGGGTGGCGAGTCTTGAATGAGGGAAGAAACTAGACAGAGCTAAACCTAGTTACGGCATTCAATGGCTTTTGTAGGATTTTCTATACCGAATTCCTCATAAATTTTTATTTGTGTGTTCTCTGATACATGATTATCCTGAAGGTTTTTGTTGTTATAATTTAAGTATTGATTACTAGAAGGGATTATTGCATTAACATATTGGTGCTCGACGCATTCCTCCTTTTTTTTTGGGCTTATTTGTATGCTGATGATGGAATTATAAGCTTGGGATAATTCTTTACGTTCATATATTGTGTAGTAATGTTTATGAAATGCTTGCTGATTTATTTTAATGGGAAATGGCATACCATGCTTTGTGTTGTTTTTTTTCTCCAGCGAACTGCAAGCTATGTCAGGAGTAGTTCAGAAGTTTTTCCTGACATCCATGATATTGTGGATGGTTCCAATCACTATCATATATGGGTTTAATCATCGTATATTTCCTGGTATGGTCTTCTTCCCTTCTATTAGCAAATGTCGTCCTTTGTGGCTACCAACTATATATCATGACCATTGCTGATTTAATTGTTTGTGTTATCATGAATTATTATATGGATGCTGCCCTATTTATTATTTGAGATTTGGCTGGTAGTTTGGTTTTATGCTGGCATAGTTTATAGGAGATGTATTTCAGCTTTGCTTATGTTATGGTTGCACGTCTATTTCAACATGCTTTTTATTGCCTTTTTTTTATTTTTTGTTTGTAGGCTTATTTTTCATTTGCAAACTAAGCCCTCTTGATGCACTTCTTTGATTTCCTCACTTACATGAGAATCAGAGGTTGATGCTTTCTTGGAAAACAACAAACAATTTAACACCATAACTATCTACCCTAATTTGTTGAGGTAGTTTTGACCATTATGGTTATTTCATAGACTGAGAGCCGTGTTAAAGGACTGACAGTTATTTGCTGTGTCAGGTTGTGTGGAACTACAAAGTTATATTGCTTATTTCTGTTGTACTACATCGCATGTTATCCACGAGAAGTTATCCTAACAGCTATGAAATGGCATGTTGCCTATGTCTAGGTAACTTTAACTGTGGAACCTCGCAACCCACTCTTTTTTTTTTTAATCTTTTGCTTCGAGAAGCACCTCAACTATCAACCTTATAATGCCCGGAATATGTCCTAATCATGTGCCTGGCAGTTTTCACATAGCTGACATGTGAGTTCTGTTGGATGTTTCTTTTATTGTCAACATTTCTGAAATTTATTTTTACAGAAGCTACAAAAACATGGGAGCACATTGTATAACTTTGACGCTAAACTTCCTGTTTTATACGTAACTTCAATCTGCTTGATAGAAACTTTTTCCAGATGCTTTTGATGCAGTAGTTTGCACTAGAACTATTGATTGCACTACAAAACTTTGGGCCAAAAGAAAAAGCAGCGTGTGACCCTACTGTTTCGCGATAACAATTTATTAAGAAGGGAAGGATTGTTGGTGCAAGCCCAAATAACTTGTTGCACATGCAAATATATTTCAATCTTTACAACTCGAGTATTGGTTTCTGAACTTGCAGCTTTGCCTCTGATGATACTGTAGATGTTAAGAGGGATATATGAGCACTTAATGCACAAAATCTTTTTTTATGCTAGAGCTGTTTCCTGCTTACCTATGTTTTTATTTGTTTATTTTTTTATATAAACATGCTTTTTAATGTCCTGCTTTATTCTTTTCCCTTTATTTTTCTTACACCAGTGGATCGCATTTCTTAATTGCACATAAAATGATAAGTGTTTAGTTACTTGGCACACAGTAGTTTTTCTCATGGCGGAGATATTTTGCACTTTCTGATGTTCTGCTGTATTCTTTCCCTTTCTATTTCTAACACCAACGGATCACATTTCTTAATTGCACAAACAGTGAAAAGTGTTTGGTCACTTGGCGCACAATCTTTTTCTCATGCTGGACATGTCTTGCACTTTCTGATGTTCTGCTGCATTCCTTACATAATTATTTCTCACATCGGTGGATTTCATTTCTTAATTGCACATACAGTGAAAAGTGTTTGGTTACTTGATGCACAAAAACCTTTATCATGCCAGAAATGCTTTTGCACTTTCTGATGTTCTGTCGCGTGCTTTCCCTGTTTATTCCTTGCACCAATTTATCACATTTTTAATTGCATATACAATGACAAGTATTTCGTTGCTTGACATACAGAATCCTTTTATCATGCCAGAAATGTTTTGCACTTTCTGATGTTTTGCCACATGCTTTCCCTATTTATTTCTCACATCATTGGATCACATTTTTGTAATTGCAGAGGCAATGATAAGTATTTGGTTGAATAATTACCCTGCTCTTTTATGTGATTTGCTGTATTCATGTGTTATGATTGTGTACACAATGCATGCACGTTTTCATTGGTCTTGTTTCCTTTATATGCTTGACAACAATATGCGTATGTCTCCAATAATGTGTGTTGTTTTGAAATTCTCTCATATAGATGTATAAAGTTTAAATGATTTTTGTAAACTCAGATATATAATTTCTCCAATAATGAGTGAACTTTTTCAACTCTATCAACGAATGCTTCTCTTATGTGTTGAAACAGGTTCCAGCCAGCTTTCGTCATCATCCCAGACTCTTATAAGTGGATTTCTCGCTGTGATATCTGTGAATGTCGTTATTGCATTATACATCATTATGGCCATGAAGGAACCAACTAATCAGGAGCCCCAGCCAGATCCAACCTTCTTAGCTGAAGCCAAAAGGAGCATAATCCAAACTTCTGGTTCAATGGCCAGTGAAAAATCTGAAATCCGTGATAAGATGGAGTAAAGAATTATTATGTTGCCTCCGCTTTGTGTTGGCTGAGGTCAAATCCCACTGAGAAGATATATATTGTTTTTGAGCTCATCAGCATTACCTGTAGTTATGCATTGTCAGATCTGCACCTTGCCATGCCCAATGTTGGTCATTACAAAGGGCAACCTTAGGATGGGAACTTTGACCCAAAAAAAAAAACAAAAAATGCAGTTTCTGTAGCTGTTTGTCTGGCAATGGTTCAATCTACTCTCTACAAATTCGAATTTCAATCTCTAATATTTATTTGGTCTGTGCTCAAGATATTGGAGCCATTTACCTGAACTTTAGTATCAAAGTTTTGTGAATCAAATAAGTTGCCTGGTGATATCAGAACTATTGTGAAAAGCTTAGGTGGAATCTTCTTTTGTGCTGCTGTGCATCAGTGCATGTAGCTTTAAGTGCACAGTCTTCTGCCATTTCCAGCGAAAGAGTTAAGTTTTGTATCGATGCATGCATAAAAAAAACCCAGATAAATAATCATAATACTAATAATGGCAATGCTTCACAAATACATCTAATGATGGTAAATTTCATGGATCATGATTATTTTTTTGGATCCGATTTCATTTAGCAGATCCGATCCGCTATCAGCACGTTGATACCCTTGTGAGAAGACGGGCGACGCAGGTCTATTGGATCACGAGAAGTTTCAGACTGGAAGACTTAGGGTGAGAGGTGGTAGGTGAATCGAGCTTCTCTTGATCCCGCTTTCTTCATCTCTGCAGCCCTTTATCTTCAGGTATGAGTTGATAATCTACTGATTTGAGGCAGATCTTTTGATGAAACCGTGACTTGTTTTCCGTAGATTAATGTCGAATGTTTTTAACACGATGTTCTCATCTGATACAATGAATTCCTTCGGCATATGAAGATTATTCTCGGTAGAAAGTTGGAATATAGTCACAGATCAGTGAATTTAGGACGGACATGACGGTGACGGGTGGCGAGCCTGTTAGCAGGTAAACTATGTTAGTATGGGGGTTAAATAAATGCAACTGTGAAGGAAGATGAAGGGAGGATCAGCTGAGGAACAGTCGCAGAATAGAGAAGGAGAAGGAATGAAGGAGGGTGGCGAAAATTCCATTAAATGCCCATGTCTGTTACAGTTGTTAGATTCAAACTGGAAGGGCAGTGCAGTCCTTTCACATGAATAGCTGCTGCCGTCTAAGGGGCAAAAGAGTAAAAGCAAGATGTGAGATGAGGTGGAGGTGGCGATGGCGGGCTGGCGAGGGGCAAGTTTAAAGCTAGAAGTACTTAGGGCTGGAAGTTGTTGATGAACCGTACTACTTTCCTCTTCTCGCTCTCGTCTTCTTCTTCTTCAATTGTAACCCTTCACTAGAGCTGGGTCTTGAGGAATCCTCCGAGCTCCGGCTCCGGGATCCTGCAATGTTGTACTAGTCTTTATCTATGGGAGTAAAGGTGTGATTTTGACTGGAGTCTAGTGTCTCTTGGGTGATCTTGTTTGCAGATTTGATTGGAAGGCGATCGGAGCTCGATTGGAGCAAGGGAGCGGGCTGAGCTTGCATCAACTGGTATCAGAGACGGTGATCTTGCGACTGGGGGTGATGGAGACCCACAACCAGGAGCTGAAGAAGCTTGAAGAAAATCTGAAGAACTTTATTAAGGAACAGTCTGACAAACATTCAGAAGTTCATGAAAGGGCCTTACAAGAGCTCAGGAGTCAGCACCGGAAGGACATGGAAGAGGTCCGTGCGCTACTCTTGAATCTTCAAGGGTTCTCTGCAGTGAGTGCCACCTCCAACTCAGCACCGGCGGTTAGGTCGGAGAGGGATCTGAATTACCAGAAGGCTTTTCAACCGAAGTTAACTCGATTGGAGTTCCCCAAGTTTGGAGGAGACTCATTACAGGAGTGGCTTTGTAGATGTGATCAATTTTTCGAATTCGTCCAAACGCCTGAGGATTCTAAGGTGAAAATTGCAGCTCTACATCTGGAGGGAAGAGCCCTGCGATGGCACCAAAATTACATGAGGAGCAAGTTGGCTGGAGAGGGGCTAGGATGGAAGGAGTATGTCCAGGCCGTTACTGTGAGGTTTGGAAATGTATTGCACTTTGATCCTATGGCCCAATTGAAGAATTTGAAGCAACTGGGAACTGTTCAAGCTTACTTAGACAAATTCAATGCATTGATGAATCGTCTATGCTTACCGGAGGAATACACTGTCAGCTGCTTTTTGGCAGGGTTAAGAGAGGAGATTCAATATGCTGTCAGAATGTTCTCACCTCAAACCTTACAGCAAGCTGTAAGTCTGGCTAAATTACAGGAATTGTCAGTAGAGAATGCTCAAAAAAGAGGAAGAATACATCAGAGGGGGACCCTGGTTTCATTACCGCCAAACCCACAGAAGACAGCACCTCCTTTAACACTGACACATAGCCCAAATTCAGAAGGAATAGCTTCTTCGAGGAGCCAGATGGGAAGATCCTTTAAGCACCTTACTAGTAAGGAATTGGAGGAGAAGAGGAGGAAGGGTCTATGCTACTGGTGTGATGAGAAATACAGCGTGGGGCATAAGTGCAAGATGAAACAGTTGTACCAATTAGTGGTGTCTGCAGAGGAAGAAGTGGAAATTGAAGAGGTAGAGGAGGAGGAAGAGACTGCTCCAGCAGAAATTGACAAAGTGAAGCTTTCTGGGACTCCCCTAGAATCTCCTTAAGTGCCTTAACAGGAAGTCTCACCTTGCCAGACGTCAATACAATGAGGGTAAGTGGGGCAGTTCAGGGTTAGAAATTGCCAATTCTTATTGACTCAGGGAGCACTCACAACTTCACAGATAGTTATACAGTGAAGGCATTGAAGTGTGAATGTGTAAAGGGGCCTCCTGTATAAGTGATTTTAGTTTGTTGTTTGTTGTTGTTATTACTGCCATGTTGATTGTGTATGTTCATATGTGACTATGTGTGACTATGAATGTGTTACATCCAATCTTATAATAGATGTTTGTGTGTTCTTCACTTGTCCTTGCATGATAATCCTAAAGGTTTTTGTTGGTACAATTAAAGGATAGACTACTAGAAGGGATTTTTGTATTAACATATAGGTGCTTCACATAATCCTTTTTTTTTTCTGTGTCTCTTTGTATGCTGATGATGGAGTTTTAAGCTTGGGATGAATCTTTATGCTCATATATTGTGTAGTAATGATTTTGACATTTGCTGTTTTGCTCTAATGGGAAATGGACACCTACTGTTTCTTGATAATTGTTGGTTAATAAGGGAAAGTGTTGTTTGCTGCAAGCCCAAATAACTTGTTGCACATGCAAGTACTTTTCAATCTTTACAACTCAAGTGCTCAGTATCTGAACTGACAGCTTAACCTCTAATGATTATGTAGTATTAATAAGGATATATGAGCCTTTGGTGCACAAAATCTTTTTCTTATGCCAAAGATGGTTTCCTGTTTACTAATGTTTGCATGTATTTATTTGATGTAAGCATGTTTTCTAATTTTCTGCTTTATTCTCGTTTCTATTTGTTATTACCAGTGGATGACATTTCTTAATTGTACATACAATGATAAGTGTTTAATTAGTTTTTTTTTTTTTTTTTGAGAGTGTAAGTGTTTAATTAGTTGGCACACTATTTTTTATCATGGCAGAGATATTTTTGCACTTTCGGGTATTCTGCTGTATTCTTTCCCTTTCTATTTCTAACACCAATGGATCACATTTCCTAATTACGCATGCTGTGGTAAGTGTTTGGTCACTGGGCGCACAAAATCTTTTTCTCCTGCTAGACATGTTTTGTACGTTCTGATGTTTTGTTGTGTTCTTTCCCTATCTATATCTCATATCAATGGATCAAATTTCTTAATTGCGCATACAATGAATATTGTTTGGTTACTTGACACACAAAATCATTCTATCATGCCTGAAATCCTTTTGCACTTTCTGATGTTCTGCTGCATGTTTTTTCTGTTTATTTCTCAGACTGATTTATTACATTTCTTTCAAATACAATGATGAGTGTTTGGTTACTTGACAAACAAATCCTTTTATCATGCTAGAAATGTTTTTCAGTTTCTAATGTTTGCCATATGCCTTCCCTATTTATTTCTCACACTGTCAAATCACATTTCTTAATTGTAGATACGATGATAAGTGTTTAATTGAATAATTGCCCTGCTCTTTTAAATGATTTTCTGTATTCACGTTTTATGATTGTGTGCACAATGTATGCACATTTTCATTTGTGTTGTTTCCTATGTATATTTGATAGCATTATGCATATTTTCCAGTGATGTGTCCTCCATTGAAATTCCCTTATGGATGCATTAAATTTAAATGATTTTTGTAAATTCAGCTAGATAATTTCTCCAGTACTGAGTGAACTTTTTCAACTCTATTAATGGATGCATATTTTATAAGTGGGTTTTTCACTGTGATGTCTGAATTTTGTTATTGTGTTATACATCATTATGGCCAAGAAGCAACCAGCTAATCAGCGAGATCCAACCTTCTCAGCTGAAGCCAAAAGGAGCATAACCCAACTTTCTGGTTCGTTCAATGGCAAGTGAAAACTCCAAAACCTGTGATGATGTGAAGTAAAGAGTTATCATCATGCTTCCTCTGCATTGAAAAGATACATATTATTTTGAGCTCATCAGCATTACCTGCAGTTTTGCATTGTCAGATCTGCATCTTGCCGTGCCTACTGTTGGTCATTACAAAGATAAATCTTAGGATTAGATCTTTGACCGGAAAAATTGCATTTTCTATCCTTCCTTTTGAACTGTTTTTCTGGCAATGGTTCAATCTGCTCTCTACAAATTCACTATTTCAGTCTCTACTGTTTATTTGGCTTGCGCTTGAGATATTTGGGCCATTTATTCACTAAACTTTTAAATTGTGAGTCAAATGAGTTGACTGATGATACGAGAACTTTTGTGGAAAGCTTGTGCAAAATTTAGGTGGAAACTTCCCATGTGTTGCCATTTGATCACTGAACTTTCAAATTGAGTCAAATGAGTTGACTGGTGATATGAGGACTGTTGTGGAAGGTTTGTGGAAAGTTTAGGTGGAAACTTCCCATGTGCTGCTGTGCATTATTGAGGCAAATGGTCTGATGATTGATTCACTATGCCAATTCTTCATGCAAACAGTGAATGCAATATCAGATCTATGAATTTTAAACCTTTATAAGCTTAAAAAAACATAGTTTTTGAAACTTTTTTTTTTTTGGAAGAAGACCTATCTTGTTAAAGATATTTTGAAGCTCCTCTATTGGTGTGAGTTGAGCCTGGAGCAATTCAATTTATATGTCTAAAGCAAATGGGAAAAACTCATAGCCATCCATTGAGGCTCTGCTTAATTTAGACTGGATGGTGTGCTTTTCTGGAATAATATTCATGTGCTATGCATATTTTAGACTCAAACTTTATATCTATTCATATGTGGGCTATATATCTCACCATCCAGTGCTTTCATATCTCCATTAGCCTTTTGTCCTCGTTTGGAAGAAACTGACAATTCCAAGCTTTACTTTGTAGTTCCTTGTTGAGATGTTCCAAGATCCAAGCCTGCTTGGAGAGAAGAGAAAGAAAGCTTATGATGGTGCTGCAGCTGCAAATCGTGTCTCCCTTCACCTGTTCCTCCTTCCTTTTATACTTCCTCTTCCTATGTCTCTCGCTCCTCGTTCATAGATTCACAGCTCAAGCTACAACTGATCCATCTGAAGGTATGTTACATGCTTGTTCCCTCCGAAGATTTTATGTTTATCGGAAGATTAAAGTTGGATATTAATTTCTCTCTCCTTTAGAGATAAGAACTAAGCAGACATCATCTTCTTTTAATATTCAAGATGTGAAAACTTAAGTAGAATATTTTAAAGAGTCAAAGACTTTTATTAACTGGTTTTCATCTTCAATGTGGTTTTCACCTCTTCCATGTTATCTGCCACGTTCTTAGTTTGTATCAAATATGCTTGACACTTGTCGAAAAAAGATTTCAATCTGTCTTCCACCTTTTTCTATTTCTTTCCTGATAGAGGTTGATGCAACTCATTGCGATATTGATAATCTTTAATCTGTAATTGGCAAAACAAGAAGTCTGCATTAGCAAACCTGATGATTTATGTTTTGATCCATCTTATCTGGTTATAGCTTCCCGCTTCTAGCTTGAAATGTTCCTACAACAGATCAACAAGGATACGACCCTCTCTTGCTCTCTTGAACAAGTAGAGAGAAAAGAGGTTAAGCAAAGACAGCAAATTTACTTTGTTTACCTATGTAGGCTACACCTGGGGAGCTACTGCAGATCTTCACCACAGAGAAAAAAGGAGGAAATCTCTTTCACTCATTCATTATCTCAATCCTGAGTACAACTAAGAAATAATATTTTGTAACTCTAAGATAATATAGCATTTTTCTTCTCAAGAATAAGAAATGCTTCGATTAGAGGAGAAGCACACTATTTAGAGGCTTGTAAACCAATGCTATTTGTCATAATCAATTAAATTATGTTTCTTGATGTCATCATATGGTACCAAGTGATGCATAGTAATCTCTTCAATTTCTACATACGGTAACTGCTCTCTTTGATTTCTACATATGTATCTGCTATTCATGGTAATGCACCATGCTATATTTGATAATCATTTATTTTCTATGGTTTCCACACACAGTGTCATGCTACATATGGTAATCTCAATTACTCTCCTCGATTCTCTCATGCAATATTCACTAGTCATTGTAATATTAATTACTTTTCTTAATTTTCTCATGCAATATCCTTTATCTATGAATTACCTTCTTTGGTTTTCTCACGCGGTATTCGCTAACAGTTCATCCCTTCATTGCTTACTTGATGAAAAATGAGTGAGTTAAGAATATTTTTTAGCAAAAAAATATATTCAGGTCTTTGCTCCATTTCCGATGGGAACTACTCTTAAAAGCGCTATACAAACAAGCTTAGGTTTGGCGTTAATATAAGGAACTGGGTCCAGCCCAGCGACAGTTACGGGCCTAGGTTGGCTCAGTTCTAACAATAAGCTGCTATCAAACTTGTTTTTGGTCTTTTGATTATTTTCGACGGTTTGCAAATTATGACATGTGGCACCATGCGTGAAAGTGTGATTACAGAACATGGGACTCTTCAAATGGATCGGGGTGCCATAATTTGATATGTGCGAGCTTAGACTAACTTCATACCATCTGCAAGAAGTAAAAATAAATAAAGAAAGAAGCAGGTTAATTAGCAGTTGAACTTTTGTGATTAAGGCTTGAGTTCCTATTTATGCATTTGAATATTCAATCAAGCTTAATTATGGTCATTGTCAGCTTAATGCACGTGTTTGTGTGCATTCATACCTTGCAGTGGTTGCATTGAACACGATACTGGAAAGATGGGGGATGGCGGCACCTGCAGGCACGTGGAACATCAGCGGGGATCCATGTAGTGGTGCAGCCATTGACTCAACCAACTTAGAAGATACTGATTTCAACCCCGCCATCAAATGTGTCTGCTCCTTCATCAATGACACCATCTGCCACATCACCCAGTTGTATGTTTCTCTCTCTCTCTACACACACACACACACACACACACACAAATGGATTTGAATCTTAGCTCACGCAAAGTGAGCGCATAGATGTGTTAAGGTAATAACTCCACACTTGTACATGGCCTGACAAGTGGCTTGTCCACATTTTGTAAAAAAAAAAATTAATAATTTAATTTTATAGATGTTTCTGTATTCCCAAGTAACCTTATTGGGGTGTCAAAATAATTGAGTATTGTGGCCCAACCAAATTGTTTGGGAGTTTGGGAGAGTTAATAAATAGTAGAATAGTAGCAAGAGTCCCAGATTTTCGTAAGAGGAAGTTAACTCACAATGGTATTGATGCTTTTTGGTTACATAGGCAACTATTATGATCTGAGTTCTGTTTCTGTGATTCTAGTAAGTGATATGAAAACTGAGCTATTCTTGACACATTTTCACCAGGTTATTAATTCTTGTTATCCTTAGCGTAACTCAACTTGTTCAAATAGTTTGCAGTCACAAAAACATCTAGCAAGTCCAGCCAAGCGCATATATTTATTGCCTTCTATGTAAAATTAATCAGGTCGTTGCAAACACATCTTGGCTTTGCTCCTGTTTGAGACACTTCTCATGTTGTAAAATCAGGACTTTCAGATTTTAAGTAATTTCTTGTAATATCCTACTTAATTTGCTGTGTTTGCAGGAGAGTATATGCCTTGGATGTGGTTTATACAATACCAGACGAACTGCAGAAATTCACATATCTCACTCATCTGTATGGTACTCTACTATTTTGCAATGCAACTTTTAATTTAAATGATAATTTCTTTGTGCCCCTCATCCCTGAAATTGCTAGAGTTGAGAAAGCAGAGAACAACACAAATCTTTATGAAAGGTTTTTGATTTCCAGATGAATATTGCCATCAACCATATATGTTCATGTTATATGTTTGTATCTTTATTTCTGGACAAAATCAAGAATATTGAGGTGCGTGATTATGGTTGGTTTGTATGAAAATGATAAAGGAGATCTTTAGCATTCACCTAAGCATTTAAATTTGTAGCAGACACAAGTCCTTGCCAAAATATTCCTTTGTGTCATAATATAAAGCATGATGTATATATGTAATTAAGTATTACATTTTAATTGAATGTCCTTTCTCTTGGCAGGAAGCTGGATCAAAACTATTTTATAGGACCCTTGCCAACATTTATTGGAAATTTGACGGCTTTGAAATTCCTGTAAGATTAGTTGACTATATAAACATTAATCAACATGGTTTATCCAATTTTTTGCTGGAAAAAAGAGTTTGCAACTATATAGTGTTAGATGGTTATACAGTATAGATTTGTTATGTTTCAATATTTTATTCTTACAATACATTATGATAACTATGACTCTCAGGAGCGTAGGCACTAATGCATTATCAGGGCCTCTACCAAAGGAGCTTGGAAACTTGAAGAATCTAATTTTACTGTAAGAACTCGTTACCTTTTTATTTTCAAAGCAAAATATATATCCATTAATTAATAAGTTGTGCTTATTTCTTCCTTGATTCTCTTTATTTTGATTTGGAAAGAGATGCAAGTTATTAAAATAGGCTGAGACTCATTCTTTACATTAGTCTCTTCCTGGTGGCCAAAATGTTCCTTTCCAAAGAGAGATAAGAAATGTATTCAAGGTGGGATCTTATTCTACTTTTGCAGAGGGTTGGGTACAAATAAATTCAGTGGTTCACTCCCTCCAGAGCTTGGAAACCTGACCAATCTACAACAATTGTAAGCCATGTATTCTTTTTTATAACTAATACTTGATGCACATAGTATTCTCTGTTAATCAGTATTCAAGTCAGTTAGGCTTCACATAATATATATAATTAGTTGTATAACTGATACTTGATGAACATATTTTTAAGGTACATAGATAGTTGCGGAGCAAGTGGTGAGATCCCCCCAGCTCTAGCCAACCTTAAGCAACTAACTATCTTGTAAGGTTTTATTCCTTTGCTTGGATATGTAAAAATTAATGGATAAAAGTTCTCCAACCTTGTGAATTTGCTTTCAGGTGGGCATCTGACAATAACTTCACTGGCAAAATTCCAGACTTTATTGGGAGTTGGACAAATTTAACCACTTTGTAAGATTGTAGTGTTCTTGTCTTAAATGTAAATGTCAGATAAGATGCTTTTATTTTTTTTTAATGTTGTTTTATTTCGTCCATTCCTAGAGTTCTGTATTTGCTAATAGTTTGTGTGAATTACATCAAGTGTATGGCAGAACTAGAAGCCCTCCACAATCCATGTAAACTCTGAAATGGCCACTAAACCTTGATTTTCTTAACATCATCTGATTTCTATCAATGAGTACCATTTACCTCAAAGAACTCTGGAGTAGTATATTTCCTCAAGTATTTCATTTGTGAATCTTATACCATTTCTTTATTCCAATTATCTGCATATCCTTCATAATGTTTGCTTTCCTATATTTATCTTTTTAAGGTATGTTTTATCTGTTATGTTTAAACAGAAGAATGCAAGGGAACTCTTTCCAAGGCCCAATTCCTTCAAGCTTTGCTAATCTCAAGAAATTGACTGATTTGTAAGTCTTCAGCCTTGCCTAGTTTCTTTTGCAATTTTCTTGTTTTGGCTTACTGATTCCGTCCACTGCATACTTCCCAAGCATTTTGGCAATTGATCAGTATGACCAGCACTGACATATGTATGATACAGAAGGATTGGAGACCTCTTAAGTTCAGGATCTTCTTTGGCATTTATTAGCAACCTGACTTCCTTAGGCACCTTGTAAGCGTGCAAAAGATTCTAGATTGCAACTTGTCACACTTCACAGCATATGTCATAATGAAAACTTTTCTTTCTTTTCTCAGGGTCTTAAGAAACAACAAGATATCTGATGCTATGCCTCAGGACTTCGCAAAATATACAAGCTTGCAAATATTGTAAGTCCTCACCATGTATTATTCATGTTTAGTCTGCCATTTTATATCAAATGTTTACTCTGCTTAGTTTAATGGAGTTTTACTTATTGTTATGTTCAAAGGGATTTGAGCTTCAACAACATAACAGGACAGTTACCAGACTCTCTCTTCAATTTGACCTCACTTGCTTACTTGTAAGATATATTTATCTGCTTATTCTTCTCACATAAATTTCATTCGTTCTAGCACACTCATGCTACTGTTTTGCGATATGAGTTGTTTTCAATGTCTCATGCAGATTCCTTGGAAATAATAGCCTCTCTGGGAGCCTGCCCACTCAAAAGAGCTCATCCCTTCTCAGTGTGTATGTTCATCTGTTTGCTCAATAGATTACTTTAATCATCCCTACTCCTGTTAAATTGCTTGTGCTTAACAATGATGTGACTATTTGTTAAATTTCCAGATGCATTATTTTCATGCATTTCTCTTTTTTAATTAATGTCTACCTCTCACGGCAGTTTCTCCCCCATGCAGAGATGTATCCTACAATAAACTTGCAGGAAGTTTTCCTTCTTGGGTCAGCCAGAAAAATTTACACTTGTATGTTCAAAGAATGCAAACCTGTCCTTATTAGTTTTTTTTATAATAAATTTATGTAAAAAAGTGAAAGGAAAGGCAATGAATTTTTTATATCGTTCCCTTTACATATGACAGGAATTTGGTGGCAAATAACTTTGTGATTGATGATTCTGATAGCAGGTAACCACCAATACCTGCGTTGAGTTATATGACTCTCATTTGCAATCTTTGATCATATTGCTGTGATCAACAGCATTCTTCCTTCAGGATTAAAATGTCTTCAACAAGATATACCATGCCATCGCGGTTCCCCGATCTGTAAGACATTAAGTAAAATGTAGCCATTGTATGTGTGTGTACATCTTTCAAACTTATTTTTTCAGAGCTTTCTAATGGCTTGCAGATTCATCTTTTGCAATAAAATGCGGTGGTAATAGAGACATGATGGCTTCTGATGGAGTAGTATATGAAGCTGACAATGCGGATCTCAGCACTGCATCATATTTTGTGTCTGAGGGAAACAAGTGGGCAGTTAGCACTGTTGGCCGTTTTGCTGACGCTTATATTATTAATTCTTTATCTCTGGTTCAGAGTACACTTGATTCAGAACTATTCCAAACTGCAAGGCTTTCACCCTCATCACTTAGATACTATGGAATTGGACTTCAGAATGGAAATTACAATGTAAAACTGCAGTTTGCGGAGATAATTTACCTGGATTCACTTACTTGGAAAAATTTCGGAAGGAGAGTTTTTGATATATACATTCAGGTATGAATCGTTTCATGTTAAAGTTTGTGCTCACAGGGTATGCATCTTTTTCATTTTATAGAATAGCCATCACTTAAAATGTGTATTTACCTTGCTGCTGTTCATGATAAAGAGGTTATCGGATAGTTATTTCCTTAATTTAATATTCAGTTTTTGTGAATGTCAGTGTTTAATTTTGTTTTTGTCATATCGAAATTTTCACTTTTAAGAAAAAAATAATAATAATTCCACGGATACATTGTAATGATCTATTGAAGCTTGTAAACCACAGACGATCTTAGCATTTCATGAGAGAGAATAGGATGTTGCAGCTCATTAGTCATGTGAATTACAACTCCAGCACTCTACTCTGTATGTAATTGCATTTTTCGTGGATTTTTCAAGTCTTTCAAAATTTATTTTGTTTCAGGGGAATCTACAAGAGAAAGACTTTGATTTAAGAAAGGAGGCTGGTGGAGTCTCAAATATAGTTGTGAAGAACTTCACTGTTCCAGTAACTAATAATTTCCTGGAAATCCATTTCTTTTGGGCTGGAAAGGGCACCTGTTGTATACCTAATCAAGGCCACTATGGCGCATCTGTTTCAGCAATCAGTGTAGCCCCTTATGGTATGATTGAGTACATCTTTAAGTTGACTATATGGCAAGTTTACGCTTATTGTTCAAGTTATTTCCCAGATTTCACTCCAAATGTAAGTAATCCAGCGGCAACTACCTCGTCAAAGAAGAACAATACTGCACTGGTTGTCAGTCTTGCAGCCACAGTTGTAGTTGTAAGTCTATCAGCAATCGTCGGAGTCTCTATATGGAAGAGGAGGCAGAACAATGACGACGAAGGTTTAAGTATACTTTGCAGCTCTCATGACTTTTTAACAATAATATAGCATATGAAGCATAATGGAAGTTTACATAAGACTTTGCTTACAAACTTTAATGTCAAATTTTGCAGAGTTGGTAGAAATTAGTGCCAAAGCAGACACTTTCAGTTTTGCTGAGCTGAAGGCTGCTACTGGGAACTTCAATTTTGATAATAAACTTGGTGAGGGAGGATTTGGATCTGTGTTTAAGGTTAGTTAATTGTTACTAATTCATGCACGGACCCTTTGTTTCTTTTACTTGGGAAAAAAAGTAAAGTGTAAGTGAAGGCATTGGCATAACACTTTGCATCAAATACCCATTCATAGCTTTCCATAACACTTAAAAAATTGTCTGTGAAGTGCGAAGGTAAAGCTTCAAACAAATTCATTAAACATAACTATGCAGGGAAAGTTTTCTAATGGGAGAGTAGTGGCGGTGAAGCAATTATCAGAAGCATCTCGCCATGGAAAACGGCAGTTTGTGACGGAGATTGCAACCATATCAGCAGTTCAACACCGAAACCTTGTGAGCCTCTATGGCTGCTGCATGGAGGGAAACAGGAGCCTCTTGGTTTATGAGTATCTAGAGAACGGGAGCCTTGATCAGGCAATCTTTGGTAGTGCTTTAAATTATTTTTTGTAGAAAGCAGTATATTTACAAAATCTGTGTTTCTCAGTTTGTATTAGTCAACAAGGTGTTCTATCACTTTAGATGCAACTCAAACATATTATCTGAGCTCGATTCGATGCAAAAGCCTAAGTTGTTAGGATGACAAACCGCTGCTTTTATATTCAAATCCATATTTCCCAAATTAACCGATGTAGAGCTATTAGTTATGCTAATACAATCCTTTGATATGCTCATCAATCTGTGTGCTTGTGTCACTGCAGAGAAGAAGATATTTCTTGATTGGCCAGCTCGGTTTGAAATTTGTTTGGGAACTGCAAGAGGTTTAACATATCTTCATGAGGAATCAAGGATGCGCATTGTGCACAGAGATGTCAAGGCAAGCAATATTCTGCTTGATGCTAATCTCAATCCAAAGATATCAGATTTTGGTCTGGCCAAACTTTATGACGACAAGAAGACTCACATCAGTACAAGAGTTGCTGGTACCATGTAGGAACCATCAGTAACTTCATTTTTAAATTTCTGCTGCTCACGAGGGATTTTCCCCTCCAATATAATAATATGCAGTTTTACAATTATGGCAAACAAATGGTGACTGTGAATGCATAGGACACTTGGAATATTTAACTTATGGGAATATCTGTTTCTGTTCTCTCAAGTGGTTATCTGGCACCGGAGTATGCTATGAGAGGACATTTGACAGAAAAGGCTGATGTCTTTGGGTTTGGAGTAGTCGCTTTGGAGGTGGTTTGTGGAAGGCGAAATACAAATGAAAGCCTTGAACCAGAAAAGGTTTATCTCCTTGAATGGGTGAGTTCCTATATAAATAATAGTAGTAATTACAACAGCTCTGATCAAAGTTGTTTGTTTAATAGTAATCACTTCATTCTGATGATTTGGTGACGAATATGATCAATTGAAATGCTGTACACAATATGTGTCTTTAACAATTGCAGCATTAAATTGCGCATCGAAATTTATTGATATCCATATATTTGTTGTAGGCCTGGCATCTACATGAGAGGGAATGTGAACTTGAGATGGTTGATCCCATGCTACAATCATTTAACAGGGAAGAGGTGACCCGAGTTATCGGTGTGGCCCTCCTCTGCACCCAGGCATCCCCGGCGCTACGACCTCCCATGTCACGGGTGGTGGCCATGCTATCTGGGGATATTGATGTAAATGAAGTCACTTCAAGGCCTAGTTACTTGACCGACTGGCATTCCAATGACACCACCAAGTATGCCAGCAGCAGCCATGCCACTGAAGCATCAACAGAAATGTCTGTCAGTGGCCAAGACATAATACTCCCATCATTGGAAAACAGCGAAAACTTCCCACCTTCACCCTCTGATCCAATCCTTTATAAATGTATCAGCAAGGGAAGATAATGGCAAAATGCTTCTGGACTCACTGTGTATTATTTATTTATTATATAGGATTTCTTTCCTTTGACTATTACTTTATCAGGTGTTATCATACGGTATATATATTGAAGATGCCCACCTGGGACAGACTTGTCAGTGATGACCCTTCTTTGAAGTTTTCGTGGCATTGTATGATGAGTTCATTTTTGTAGAGAATCGTAAGATGTGTGGTGTACCTTTACAATCTCTGTTTTTTTCTTGATCATGTTGTATTACAAGATTGTCCTGTATTATATTCTGTTGGATCAGAAAGTGAACAAAAGCTGCACCTTTTGGACTTTGAGGACAATAGCATTGGTCAACATGCGATGGCAGTGTCCAGTTGAAAAGTTCCTCAGCTGTTCAAAGGAAAGTACAAATTATACCTTTGTTTTTAAGGTTTAAACAGAATTATTTTCAAACGAAAGTACAAATTGTACTCTTTGTTTTTAAGTTAATTTCTGTGTCAAGTTGTCTGTCGCATGCTTTCCCTGTTTATTACTTGCACCAATTTATCACATTTTTAATTGCGTATACAATGATAAGTGTTTCGTTGCTTGACATATAAAATCCTTTTATCATGCCAGAAATGTTTTGCACTTCCGGATGTTTTGCCACATGCGTTCCCTATTTATTTTTCACATCATTGGATCACATTTTTGTACTTGCAGAGGCAATGATAAGTGTTTGGTTGAATAATTACCCTGCTCTTTTATGTGATTTGCTGTATTCATGTGTTATGATTGTGTACACAATGCATGAACGTTTTTTTTTTTTTTTTTTGAAATAAAGTGGATAAACCACAGATTTATTAAGAAGAATGACGTAGAAATACAGGGAAGTCTTTTCACCAGAAGTGAGAAGAAGGAAGAACATGAAAGCGAAAAAACAAAAGAGAAAGAAGAAAAAGATCCTAGGCAGACGGAAGACACCGCATGGCATCTCAGGTATGCCTAAAGAGCTGGAGGGATCTACTCCTGAGCGAGGTCGAGGTCAGAGTCGCCGGCTTGATCTGCAGCCCGTGCGCTGAAGAAATTAAGGGAGCGCTTTATTTTCTGAGAAGCTTCATTAAGGTGCTGCTGATGACTGTCAGAGGCTGTTAAAAACCAAGAGCAAAGCATGTTAGCAGCTTTAAAAATGATTCTAAAAAAAGATAGAGCTTTTGATTGGAAAATGCGAAAATTTCTTTCAAGCCAGATATTCCACAGGATTGCTCTAGAGGTGAGATCCCAAAGATAACGAGTATTATGAGGTAGAGAGGATAACCAGGATGTCCAGATGGAAGGAATTGAATCCGGTAAGGAGTAAGATTCTAGGACTTGGGAAAAAAAAGACCAGATTCGATTTGAGAAAACACAATCAAGAAAAAGATGATTCAGGGTCTCAGAGGCGTTATGGTAGAGGACACAGGTGTCTGTTGAGATATGAGAGTTGCACCCTATCTTGAAAAGATTTGAAAGAGTAAGAATTTTATCCTCGCCAGCGAGCCAGCAAAAGAGAGTTATTTTGCTAGGACAACGGGTTTTCCAAAAGGAAGAGTAAAGTGAGCTGCGTATTCCACCATCAATAAGGAATTTGTAGAAAGATTTAACTGTGAAATTTCCACTTTTTTCTAGAACCCAGGTGTGAAGATCTTCAAGGTGACTGGAGCAATCAGGGATGATTTCTAGGATGGGAGATATCAAATCTAGAGAGGCTGAATGAAAGAGAATCTCTGGATTGTTCATATGAAGTTGGAAAAGTCTTAAGTTTATCCAAGGAAAGGAACAATCAGTAAAGAGAGCTGGCCAAATGTCTTTTAATTGTTGTCTATTATGCCAGCGGTCGAACCAAAGGAAAGTATTGGAACCATTCCTAATAGTTTTGTTAATGCAGGAACGGAAGGGAATTAGGGCGGAATTCACTCCTGCCCAAAAGAAGGACTTATTTCGCGGTGGAAAAAGAAATAAAATATCTCTTGAATTTCTAATTGAGTAATTTGCTTGGATAATTTTAGCCCAACTACTGTTGGGATTGCAGGATAATTTCCACCACCACTTTCCAAGTAAAGCTTTGTTAAAATCATGAAGGTTGAGAATTCCCCATCCTCCCATGTCTCGGGGTCTGGTGATCCTATTCCAGGCGACCAGTCTGATTCTTTTGGGTCCCAGTTCAGGGCCTTTCCATAGGAAGTCTCTTCTAATTTGATCAATTTCTTTGATCACCCAAGCGGGAAGTTTGAAAACCGACATCCAGTAGACTGGGATTGTTGAGAGCACTGAGTTAACAAGGGTTAAACGACCTCCTAAGGATAAATACTTTGCTTTCCAGGAAGTGAGTCTTGAGCGAACCGTACTAATCAACTTTGTCCAGTCTAAATGCATGAACGTTTTCATTGGTCTTGTTTCCTTTATATGCTTGACAACAATATGTGTATGTTTCCAATAATGTGTGTTGTTGTCAACGGCCTTTGGATCAATTGACATTTGGGTCCTCTATGAGGACGCTTCGCAAGTGGCGAGAGTTCAAATCCTCGGGGTGAGGGTGCATGTCTGAGAATTGTGAGCACGAACTGTGGGTGGTACCATCGCCCATGTGTGCACGGCCCCACAGGCCGCAGTCGAAGCATGCACACCCCACTGTTTTAGTTTAGCGGGCCCATTAAAGGTTTCGTTCTTCTTGACAAAAAAATAATGTGTGTTGTTTTGAAATTCTCTCATATAGATGTATAAAGTTTAAATGATTTTTGTAAACTCAGATATATAATTTCTCTAATAACGAGTGAACTTTTTCAACTCTATTAACGAATGCTTCTCTTATGTGTTGAAACAGGTTCCAGCCAGCTCTCGTCATCATCCCAGACTCTTATAAGTGGATTTCTTGCTGTGATATCTGTGAATGTCGTTATTGCATTATACATCATTATGGCCATGAAGGAACCAACTAATCAGGAGCCCCAGCCAGATCCAACCTTCTTAGCTGAAGCCAAAAGGAGCATAACCCAAACTTCTGGTTCAATGGCCACTGAAAAATCTGAAATCGGTGATAAGATGGAGTAAAGAATTATTATGTTGCCTCTGCTTTGTGTTGGCTGAGGGCAATTCCCACTGAGAAGATGTATATTGTTTTTGAGCTCATCAGCATTACCTGTAGTTATGCATTGTCAGATCTGCACCTTGCCATGCCCAATGTTGGTCATTACAAAGGGCAACCTTAGGATGGGAACTTTGACCCAAAAAAAAAAAAAACAAAACATGCAGTTTCTGTAGTTCCCCTTGAACTGTTTGTCTGGCAATGGTTCAATCTACTCTGTACAATTTCTATGTTTCAATCTCTAATATTTATTTGGTCTGTGCTCAAGATGTTGGAGCCATTTATTTACTAAACTTTTGTATCAAAGTTTTGTGAATTGACTGGTGATATAAGAATTATTGTGAAAAGCTTAGGTGGAATCTTCTTTTGTGCTGCTGTGCATCAGTGCATGTAGTTTTAAGTGCACATTCTTCTGCCATTTCCAGCGAAAGAGTTTTATTTCTTTGAGGCAAATGCTTTGAAGATTGATTCATTCTGCCTACTATTTTTAGGTTCTTCAATGTCTACAAGCACCGGATCCAGAATATCTTGACCAGTCTAAACCAAGTTATGTGTTGTGGATGCTCGTCTTCTTTACTGTTTGTTTCTCTACAGCTCTATATAAATAATTCGTGTTTACATTACTAAATTAGACTACTCTCAGTAGGAAATGCTTATCCTTGTTATCTTACCCTTTGACAAGGGGCAACTATATTTAAACAAGATTTTTCTCCAAGTGTTTCTTCTGCAGGGGTTCAACCACCGGGCAAAATCGGCATTTACATCAAATTAGACTACTCTGGGTAGACAATACACATCTTTAATATTTTGCCCTTGACAAAATGTTTCTCTTACAGGGTCTTGCTTGATTGCAAAGTGTAACGCTAAGCAGAATTTTTTTGGGTACCAAATGTGATGCATTATTCTTGGTAGCAAATACACATTTTTGATATCTCACCCCTTCGCAATTAGTTAAGCAAGAATTTTCTCAAGCGTCTTTTTCGCAGGGTCTTCTTTAACTGTAGAGTGCAACATCAAGCAGAATTTTCTAAGTAGTAAATGCATTCTTCTGGATAGCAAATGAACATTGTGAATAGAGTCTCCAACACTGAGCCAAATTTCTGGGTAGCAAATGGAATGCATTATTCTTGGTAGCAAATACACATTCTTAATATCTTGGGTCTTAATTATTAGTTAATCAAGGGTTTTTTTTTTTTTTTTGTTTTCTCAAGTGTCCCTCTTCCTCTTTGATTGCAAAGTGTAACATCAAGCAGAATTTTCAAAGTAATAAATGCATTATTTTGGATAGCTGGATAGCAATTAAGCAAGAATCTTCTCAAGTGTCTCTATCGTGCGGTCTTCCTTGATTGCATAGTGTAACATCAGCCTTTGATTGCAAGGTGTAACATCATTCAGAATTTTCTTAGTAATAAATGCATTATTTTAGGTGGCAGATATACCTTGTGGACAGAGTCTACAAAGCTGAGGAAAATTTTTTTTGGTTAGCAAGTGTGATGCATTATTCTTGGTAGCACATACACATTCTTGATATCTGGCTCCTTTGCTATTAGTTAAGCAAGAATTTTCGCAAGTGTCTCATGTGGTCTTCTTAAATTGCAAGAGTATAACATCAAGCAGAATTTTCTTAGTAAATGCATTATTCCAGCAGATGTACAGTGGACAAAGTCTACAACACTGAGCAAAATTTTCTGGGTAGCAAATGCAATGCATTGTTCTAGTGGCAAATACACATCATTGATATCTTGTGCCTTAACAATTAGTTAAGCAAAAACCTTCTCAAGTGTCTTTCTTGTGTGGTTCTTTTTGATTGAAGAGTCTAACATCAAGAAGAATTTTCTAGGCATTAAATGCACACTAGCATATGTACAATGTTGACAAAGTCTGCAACACCGAGCAAAAGTTTTTGGGTAGCAAATGCATCTCTCAGTAGCACTAATGTTATATAGTCTGCCGAGCAAGGATAGTCTCAGGTATCTTGACAAATTTTTTTTATTTATTTTTTCTCAGTTAAAGAGGACATCTTTAACAATTGCAGCGTTAAATTGCGCGTCGAAATTTATTGATATCCATATATTTGTTGTAGGCCTGGCATCTACATGAGAGGAAATGTGAACTTGAGATGGTTGACCCCATGCTACAATCATTTAACAAGGAAGAGGTGACCCGAGTTAGTTATCGGTGTGGCCCTCCTCTGCACTCAGGCATCACCGGCGCTACGACTTCCCATGTCACGGGTGGTGGCCATGCTGTCCGGAGATATTGATGTAAATGATGTCACTTCAAGGCCTAGTTACTTGACTGACTGGCATTCCAATGACACCACCAAGTATGCCAGCAGCAGCCATGCCACTGAAGCATCAACAGAAATGTCTGTCAGTGGCCAAGACATAATACTCCCATCATTGGAAAACAGCGAAAACTTCCCACCTTCACCCTCTGATCCAATCCTTTATAAATGTATCAGCAAGGGAAGATAATGGCAAAATGCTTCTGGACTCACTGTGTATTATTTATTTATTATATAGGATTTCTTTCCTTTGACTATTACTTTATCAAGTGTTATCATATGGTATATATATTGAAGAGGCCCACCTGGGACAGACTTGTCAGTGATGACTCTTCTTTGCAGTGTTTGTAACATTGTATGATGAGTTCATTTTCGTAGAGAATCGTAAGATGTGTGGTGTGTTACCTTTACAATCTCTGTTTTTTTCTTGATCATGTTGTATTACAAGATTGTCCTGTATTATATTCTGTTGGATCAGAAAGTGAACAAAAGCTGCACCTTTTGACTTTGAGCACAAGAACATTGGTTAACATGCAACGGCAATGTCCAGTTGAAAAGTCCTCAGCTGTTCAAAGGAAAGTACAAATTGTACTCTTTGTTTTTAAGGTTCAAACAAAATTATTTTCAAGTGGGTTGCAAGATTGTGCCACCCAATCCACTTTCACATGATCTTTGGGAGGTTGGATAGTATTTAAGAGTAGAGAGTCTCTTCTCTCTTATTGTGCTGCATGATTTAGTGGCGGCAGAGAGGAAGAGTAATTACTCTCTATCACAAACACTTATGATGAAGGGAAAATGGAAAATGATGCTAAAAGATATATATATATATATATATATATATAAAGTCAAAAATAATGTTTTATCTTTGTGTTATTAAAATCCTCCTGTTAAAGAAAAGAAATCTTTATATATTTTCGGAAGCACTGTTTCCTCATGAAGTTGAGACTTGAGATCACTCTCTCTCTTAAAGAGATCTTTATCTTTCTTACCACTAGGTAATTAGTAATTACTCTCTTGGTTTACTTTCAACCGAATGACTTTCTATAAGAGAACGACTCTATGAACCTCATCAACTTCAATAATTCAAAGCCACGTGCATATACATCAAATAAAAAAATAATAACAAAAATAATTACAACTTGGGATAAAAGAAAGTTCGGTTGAAAATTCTTAATATAATTTTAAACAGGAAATGAAAATAGAATAACGATCAACTTGGGATAAAATTTTGAAGCAATGTGAGAACAGTGATGCAATAGGATCTAAACTCTTGCATCACCACTTGAAGTCATTTTCAATTATATATATATATTATCTCCACTTTCCCTTGATGCGTTCATATAACATGACATGAACTTTCTTTTTTACTGAGATTTCGGAGATTTTCTTCCAAAAACTGCTCCAAAGCCAAGCAAGGAACAAGAAAGGAAGTTTAGGAGGATGATGTTGGTGATGAGGTCTTCCTCTTGTGGTGCTCTTCGTTTGATCTTCATCCTATGTCTGATGGTACTCGTTGAGAGATGTTCAGCTCAAGCTGCAACTGATCCATCTGAAGGTGTGTTCCATGTCTTTTTTTTTTATAATTTCAAAACAAGAAATTCACGTCTCTAGCCATTGATTGATCTTTCTTTTTCAACTTCTTCATCTATATATATATATATATATATTGTTTCCTGTTCTCCTTTTTAAAGTAGGCAATCATGAAGCTTTCCTCAATTCCATTTCCATCAGAATGCTGCCATGAGCATCTAGCTACTGCCTGAATAAAACTGAAGACAAACTCATCATTCATGACCTTAGCTTACTTTTATTACCATCCTAATACTACGATTCAAATGATGGATAAGGCACCATTCTCCATGTTTTGGTGGACTTTTTTTATTGTTAGGTGAGATTAGTTGCTACCAAACTTGTATTTGGTTTTTGATGATTTTCAACGGTTTGCAAATTGCAACATATGGCATCATTCTTGAAAGTGAGATTTTCAATGGTTGGCCACAATTTGATCAGCGCATGAGCTTAGACTAAATTCATATCATTTATAAAGAAATTAAGAAGGAAAAAATAAACTATGAAAGAAGTAGATTAAGTTATACCTGTTGACTTTTATGATTAAGACTTGAGTTTTATCAATTCATTTGGATATTCAATCAATCTTAATTATGGTCATCGTCAGCCTAATGCTTGTTTCCGCATGCATTCATCTGATTCATTGCAGTGGTGGCACTGAACACAATTCTGGGAAGGTGGGGGAAGGCGGCGCCTGCAGGCAAGTGGAACATCAGTGGGAATCCATGTACTGGTTGGGCCATTGACTCAACCGACTTCGATGATCCTAATTTCAACCCCGCCATCAAATGCCTCTGCTCCTTCAACAACAACACCGTCTGCCACATCACTCAGTTGTATGCTTCCCAATCTTGCCTCCCCCCTAAAGGAATAATTTAATCCATCTTCTGTCTCTATAATTGTTGATATATATATATATCAACAATTATAGAGACAGAAGATGGATTAAATTATTCCTTTTCTATATGATAAATGTTCCATTCATGTATTCTTCAAGGAACCTTATGTGGGTGTCAGAATAATTAGGTAGGATGGAACATCTAGCCGACCAACAATATTATTTGGGGGAGTTCATGGAATGGTGGAACAGTAGCAAGAGTCCCACTTTTCATAGCTGGAAGTCAACTCACAATACTACTGATGCTTTTTGGTTACTTAAATAAGTATCATGATTGGGGTGCTGTTTCTGTGATCTTAATATGTGATATGAAAGTTGGGCTATTCTTGGCATCAAGTTACTAATTCTTGTCATTCATAATCTGATTCAACATGTACAAACAGTTCACTGTGATAAAAGTATCTAACTAGTCCAGCAAAACATATATGTTCATTGCCTTCTTATAACATTTAATCAGGTCATTTGCAAACTCATCATGACTTAATTTGTTCTTGATGAGAGACTTGTAAAAATCAGGTCATTTAGCTTTTGAGTAATTTCTCGTAATATCCTTCTTAATTTGTTGTGTTTGCAGGAGAGTGTATGCCTTGGATGTGGTTGGTACAATACCGGACGAGCTGCAGAACTTGACATATCTCACTAATCTGTATGGTAGCCTACTGTTTTGCAACACACTTTTTAATTTAAATGATAATTTTTATTTGTGCTCCTCCTCCCTGAAATTACCACTCAAGCTGAGAAAACAGAATTTGCAGAACAAATCTGTATGGAAGGTTTTTGATTTTCAGATAAATATCGTCATCTGCAAACGAAATCAACTATAAATATGTTCATGCTATAGATACCTGTCTATATTTTCTGTAGATGCGAGTCATTGCTGTAATGGTCCTTTTTTATTCTGCCATAATACGAAGCACGATGTGTGTGGTTAAGTATCACCTTTCCCTTGAATGTCCTTTCTCTTGGCAGGAAGCTGGATCAAAACTATCTGACGGGACCCTTGCCGGCATTTATTGGAAATTTGACGGCTTTGCAATACCTGTAAGATTAGTTGCGACTATATAACATTAGTCAACATGGTTTATCCAATTTTTTGAAAAAAATAAACAAAGGTTGCAACTTTATAACATTATATGGTTATACAGTATAGATTTGTTATGTTTCAATATTTTATTCTCACAATATATTATGATAACCATGACTATCAGGAGCGTAGGCATTAATGCATTATCAGGGCCTCTCCCAAAGGAGCTTGGAAACTTGAAGAAGCTGATTCTACTGTAAGAAATCACTACTTCTTTTACTTTCGAATTAGCAAAATATATATCCACCTATTCACAAATTGTACTTATTACTTCCTTTATTCTTTTTGTTTCAATTTGGCAAGAGTTGCAAGTTATTAAAATAGGCAGAGACTCATTCTTAATATTAGTCTCTGCCTCGGTGGCCGAAATGCTCCTTTCCAAACAGAGATATGAAATGTATTGAAGGTGGACCTTATTCTGCTTTTGCAGGGGGATAGGTACAAATAAATTTAATGGTTCACTCCCTTCAGAACTTGGAAACCTGGCCAATCTACAACAATTGTAAGTCATGTTTTCTTTTTTACTCGTAAAATCTTCTTTCGTAATCATTATTCAATTCAAATTAGCCTTCACGTAATATAGTTAATTAGTTGTATAACTGATACTTGATAATCATTATTCAGATACATGGATAGTTGTGGAGCAAGTGGTGAGATCCCCCAAGCTCTAGCCAACCTTAAGCAACTGACTACTGTGTAAGTTTTATTACTTTGTTTGGATATATAGAAATGGACGAATAAATGTTCTCCAACTTTGTGAACTTGTTTTCAGGTGGGCATCTGACAATAACTTCACTGGCAATATTCCAGACTTCATTGGGAGTTGGACAAATCTAACCATTTTGTAAGATTATAGTAGTTTTCTTCCTGTCTTTAATTTAAATGTCAGATAAGATGCTTTTGATTTTTTTTTTTTTTTTTTTTTGCCTTGTGATTTTATTTGGTCCATTCTTTGAGTTTGTTATTTGCTAATAGTTTTTGTGAATCACATAGAAAGATAAATGGTAGAACCAGAAGCCCTCCATAATCCATGTAAATTCTGAAATGGCCATCAAACCTTGATTTACTTGACATCAACTGATTTGTATAAATAAATGCCATCTTACATAAAAGAACTTTATAGTACCATATTTCTGTGAGGGAATTTTAAAAATGAATAGGTATTATCTATGCCTTTTCATTAAAGGGCAACACTTCATTAAAGTTAGACAATAATATAACAAACACCACTTGTAATACAACTAATGAGAAATTGTCATTTTCAATTTCATTAATTAATGAAAGGTTGTTTTATTTGAAAAGATCTAATGGATTGGTGTGTCTCATTAATGAGGTGATGTATCTCATTAATGAAGTGGTGTATATTATTAATGAGGTGTGTTTCTTTAATGAAATGGTGTTGTGAAGTAGTGTGTCTCTTTAAATAACACCAATTATTAAAGTGTTGTGTCTCTTAACTAAACACCACTTCATTCCTATAAAATAATCTCCTACCATCATTCAAAGAAAATATAACAAACAAATTCTCTTGCTTTGTTCTTTAAGTGCACAAAAGATAGAAGCAAACTTTTACTTTGTAAAAGCCGTTGTTGTCGTTGCTTGGGTATTTGGAAGTGCAAACCATACTCAAGGGTCTTCATTGTATCCTAAAGGAAATTCGCCACTCAATTCATTTTGCATCCAAGGTTTGAATTTGGTGGAGCCGAATTAAGCCTAAAGGAAAGTGTTGCCCTGCACTATATTCTTTTTTATTCTTTCTTCTCTACACTTTAAAGAACCATCACCACCACCACCACCACCACCAACAATTTCCTTAGATATCTTATTTGTGAGTTTGTGAATTTGGTACCATTTTTATATTGCAATTATCTGCATATCCTTCAAAATGTTAGCTTTCTTAGAGATGTCTTTTGGTACTTCACAAATAATGTGTACTCTGTAATGTTTAAACAGGAGGATGCAAGGGAATTCTTTCCAAGGTCCAATTCCTTCAAGCTTTGCTAATCTCAAGAAATTGACTGATTTGTAAGTCTTCAACCTTGCGAAGTTTCTTTGCAGTTACTTGTTTTGGCTTCCTGGTTGCATCCCCTGCATCCTTCCCAAGCATTTTGGTTATTGATCTGTATGATCGACACTGGCATATGTATGATACAGAAGGATTGGAGATCTCCTAAGTTCAGGATCTTCTTTGGCATTTGTTAGCAACCTGACTTCCTTAAGCACCTTGTAAGTATTCGAAATTTCAGATTGCAACTTGTCATGTTTCACAGTATATGTCATAATGAAAACTTTTCTTTCTTTTCTCAGGGTCTTAAGAAACAACAAGATATCTGATGCTATGCCTCAGGACTTCGCAAAATATACAAGCTTGCAAATATTGTAAGTCCTCACCATGTATTATTCATGTTTAGTCTGCCATTCTTTATGAGATGTTTACTCTGTTTAGTTTAATGGAGTTTTACTTATTTTTATGTTCAAAGGGATTTGAGCTTCAACAATATAACAGGACAGTTACCTGACTCTCTCTTCAATTTGACCTCACTCGCTTACTTGTAAGATATATTTATTTGCTTATTCTTCTCACATAAATTTCATTCGTTCTAGCACACTTATGCTACTGTTTTGCGATATGAGTTGTTTTCAATGTCTCATGCAGATTCCTTGGAAATAATAGCCTCTCTGGGAACCTGCCCACTCAAAAGAGCTCATCCCTTCTCAATGTGTATGTTCATCTGTTTGCTCAATAGATTACTTAAATCATCCCTACTCCTGTTAAATTGCTTGTGTTTAACAACGATGTGACTATTTGTTAAATTGTCATAAGACTAATTAGCACGTATTTCCACCTAATCACTGGATGCCTCTCACTCTGTTTTTTTTTTTTTTTAATGCAGAGATTTATCCTACAATAAACTTGCAGGAAGTTTTCCTTCTTGGGTTAGCCAGGAAAATTTACATGTGTATGTTCAAAGAATGCAATGCTCTCATTTAGAGTTTTTTTCTTTCTAATTCTATGTAAACAAAGTGAGAAAGAGAATGAAAGCAATTTTTTATGTCCTTGCTTTTACTCATGATGACAGGAATTTGGTGGCAAATAACTTTGTGATTGATGATTCTAATAGCAGGTGACAACTAATATCTACCTTCAATAATATGACTATTATGTGCAATATTATGATCATATTACTGTGATCAACAGCATTCTTCCTTCAGGATTAAAATGTCTTCAACAAGATATACCATGCTATCATGGTTCCCCGATATGTAAGACATTAATTAAGATGTATCCATTGTGTGTGTACGTCTTTTGAACTTGTTTGTTACAGCTTTAAAATGTTTTACAGATTCATCTTTTGCTATAAAATGTGGTGGTAATAGAAGCATGACGGCTTCTGATGGATTTGAATATGAAGCTGATGATGCAGATCTCACCACTGCATCGTACTTTGTGACTGAGGGAGAAAAGTGGGCAGTTAGCACTGTTGGTCGTTTTGCTGATACTTCAAACTCTAATTATATTATCAACACTTTAGCTCAGTTTCAGAATACTCTTGATTCAGAACTATTCCAAAGTGCAAGGCTTTCTCCCTCATCACTTAGATACTATGGAATTGGACTTCAGAATGGAAATTACAGTGTAAAACTGCAGTTTGCAGAGTTCTATTACTTGGATTCACTTACTTGGAAGAGTTTAGGAAGGAGAGTTTTTGATATTTATACTCAGGTGAGAATAGTTTCATGTTAAATTTTCTGGTGCATATCTCTTTCATTTTATAGAAATAGCCGTTGCTTAAAATGTGTATTTACCTTGCTGCTGATCATCATAAAGAGGTTGTTGGGACTTCCTTAGTTTCATATTCAGTTTAGATGCCAGTGTTTAATTTTGTTTTTGTCATACCAAAATTTTCAGTGTTCATTAAAAGAATAAAAAAATCTCTGCTGAGACATTGCCCCAATCTATTGAAGCATGTAAACCCTACAAGACCTTAACATTAATTCATGAGAGAAATAGGATCATGCAGCTCAGCAGTCATACGAATTACACCTCTAGCGCTATCTCAACTTTATATATAATTGCATTTTTCATGGAATTTTTCAAGTCCTTGAAGATTTATTTTGTTTCAGGGGAATCTACAAGAGAAAGACTTTGATATAAGAAAGGCGGCTGGTGGAGTCTCAGATAAAGCTGTTGTAAAGGAGTATGTTGTTCCAGTAACCAATAATTTCCTGGAAATTCATTTCTTTTGGGCTGGGAAGGGGACCTGCTGTGTAGTAAACCAAGGTTACTATGGAGCCTCTGTTTCTGCAATCAGTGTATCGCCTTATGGTACGGTTACTTATATATTTTGATTGATAACTATAATTGTCCTGCATGCGCTTATTGTAGAAAATATTTTCCAGACTTTACTTCAACTGTGAGCAATGAACCACCATCTGCTTCATCAAAGAACCACACAGGATTGGTTGTAGGGATTGCAGTTGCAGTTGCATGTTTAGGACTAATTGCATTCTTTGGAATCTTTATATGGAGAAGGAAGAGAAGGCTAAGCAGTGATGATCATCAAGGTTTAATCATTTTTTGACAGATCTCATGCTTGCATGAATTTAAATTAATATAAGACAAGCGTTCTTGACTTTCATGCTCAATGTTGCAGAGTTGCTAGGAATAAGTGCCAAAGCAGAGATATTCAGCTATGCTGAAGTGAGGAATGCTACAGGAGACTTTAATCCTGATAATAAACTTGGACAGGGAGGATTTGGATCTGTTTATAAGGTTAGTTAACTTTTGTTGATTCACTAAAAACATGTATCTTAAATGCAAATGCTAATTACATTAAGCATGATTATTGATTCAGGGAAAGCTTTCTGATGGAAGAGTAGTGGCAGTGAAACAATTATTAGAAGCATCTCGCCATGGAAAACACCAGTTTATGACGGAGATTGCAACAATATCCGAAGTTCAACACCGAAACCTTGTGCAACTCTATGGCTGTTGTATTGAGGGAAACAATAGGCTCTTAGTTTATGAGTATCTGGAAAACAAGAGCCTCGATCAAGCACTCTTCGGTATGCTATATCTGATCCTGACTAAAAATCTTAGTACTTGAACAAGATATCCATTTCTTTTTTTCATTGTATGTCTTTGAAAATCTGTGTGCTTGTGTTACTGTAGAGAAGAAGATCTTCCTTGATTGGCCTACTCGGTTCGAGATCTGTTTGGGGACAGCAAGAGGTCTAGCATATCTTCATGAGGAATCAAGATTGCGAATTGTGCATCGTGATGTGAAGGCTAGCAACATTCTGCTTGATGCTGATCTCAACCCAAAGATCTCAGATTTTGGTCTGGCCAAGCTTTATGATGACAAAAAGACTCACATCAGCACTAGAGTTGCTGGCACCATGTAGGAATTAACAGAGGCTTTGCATTACATTGCATGATTACTGAAATTTGGTGGAACTTCTAAACTAACTGTTTTGGTTTTTTGAAGTGGTTATCTTGCACCAGAGTATGCCATGAGAGGACATTTGACAGAAAAGGCAGATATCTTTGGATTTGGAGTTGTTGCTCTCGAGGTTGTTTCCGGTAGGGGAAATTGTGATCAGAATCTGGAGCCTGAAAAGATTTATCTCCTTGAATGGGTATATTCTTCGTCAGAATTTGTTCTACTTTTATGTAGCACTTATAAGGATGAATTGAATACTTATATCTATGCTTCTCATAGGCCTGGAATCTGAAGGAGAAGAAGTCTGTACTGGAAATGGTTGATCCAATGCTGCGATCATTTAACAAGGAAGAGGTTGGCCGAGTAATCAGTGTCGCCCTTCTCTGCACTCAGGCGTCACCAGCACTGCGACCGCCCATGTCACGGGTGTTGGCTATGCTTGCAGGTGATGTCGAGATAAACGAAGTCTCTTCAAGGCCTGGTTATCTGACTGACTGGAAGTGGAATGACATGAGTAACTATGCCAGCAGCAGCAGCATTGCCGGAACATCAACAGGGATCTCTTTCCAGACTCCACAAACAAAACCATCCTTCGAAACTGAAAACAAAGAAAGCTGTCCACCTTCACCCTCTGAGCCAATTATCCACAATCTCATCGCCGAGGGAAGGTGATGTATGTATATTGATGATGCTAATCAAAACTGCTGTCATCATGGCTTGTGAGGGCAAGGACATGCAAGTTTGGTGAACATCCTATCGTTTTTCATTTGAACAGAACATGAGGTGTTACATGGTTCTTCAACCTTTTCTTTCTTTTTCCATTTTATCTATAAAGACGTCACTTGAATGTTTGTAGATAGATAAAGACTGTAAACTAATAGAACAGTGACTGGCTTGTCTAAGCCCATTTGGCAAGGAGTGACATAAGGCCTCCGCCTAAAAGCAAGGCCAGATGAGCTCCAAGCTGAAGCCTCCCATTGCTCTGCAGCCTTGTATTCATGAAGTCTGCTGCCAAGAGATCAACAAGAGCCATGTATATCAAAATGCCAGCAGAGGCAGCATTGAATATCCCTTCGACGATAAGCGCTGTCGAGCTGTGTTCATTGTAGCTCGATGACACACCGATGCCCAGTGCAATGCCCACCGGGGTTGTGAGGGAGAAGAACACTGCCATGGTCAATGTGGCCTTTGCTCTGAAGTTTGCCTGCACTACACAATGAACAAGTTAGTTCTTAGTTCACATCATGTATATAAACTAGATGGTAAATATAGTTTGATCTCAACCATCCAAATAATTTGGTTCCTAGTGAGAATGTTGAACAAGAGCAATAAAAAAATGACATATTAATAGAGAAGATATGAAACTGTGTACCTGAACAATGCAACCACCTAGTCCGATCCCCTCAAAGAATTGATGGAAACTAAGTGCTCCCACCAAAGGCCTTATTGTGGAAGATTTCTCAGAAGCACCCAAAGATATCCCAATGATCACTGAATGAACCACAATGCCCAGCTCCAGTACCTAATGTACATGGTCACCCACATTAATGTTTTTTTTTTTTTTTTTCAGATTGTACAGTATCACTGTTCTAAAAATTTAAAACAAACCTACAAATTATTTACAACAGTTTGATCACAACCACATCTCCGACCCCCAATACATCAAAACTTAAAAAAAATAATAAGAAGAACCAACAAAACAATACTACATTTGACAGAGAAAAAAAAAAAAAAAAAAAGTGTTATCTGAGCAGTAGATTTGTTTCTAAAAATAAAAAAAAAATTGAAAAGAATAGACAATGGGAATCCGGAAAAGAGATAAACAACCATTTTTACTCTTTCTCCCACAATCTCCCAAGAGAATGAGAACAAATAGCAACACTCCGAACGGACCACAATAAGGGAATCAACTCTCTCTTCCACAATATCTCCCCACCCAAACACCTTAAATATTAGTAATACATCAGAGGAAAAAAAAAACAACAATCAAAGACATCTATTTTTTTAAAAAAATATATATATATATTGTACAAAATTTTTTAGGATATTTCTTATTAAAATAAAAAAAAAAAAGGTGCAACAGGACCAACTCATGCAAAGGACAAAATAAGTCCCTCTAACCATCTAAAATGATTAGATGATCAAACAAACAAACCTACAAAAATAAAATACAAAGATCATCCACAATAGCTCATCTTCATCACTAAAAACAATATATATATATATATATATAAAAATTGAAATGGATTAAATGAACTTACTTGGGAGATAACTCTATGGCGAATTTTTTCAGATAAGGATCCATCTTGCAAAGCATGTCCATGTCCATGGCTGTGAAATTGAGGCTGCTGAGAGGGCTCCAGTTGAGTTTCATGGCCGTCCAGATCCACATCCAAATCCAGAGGTAGTGCTTTGCTAATATAAGACCTCTTATAATAACCAGTTGCAAACGAATCCACCATCATCGTCCCCATCGCCGACGACATCGCCACAAACCCTGCGAACGGGAAACGCCGCCACGGCTCCTCCGGCAAGCACTTGGAAGTCAACCTCTCGAACGCGTCTGGCAATATGTGAATCAATCCGGTGGCCAGAATGACTCCGGCAGCGAACGATTTGATGATGAAGAAGACATCGCTCTCCGGCCGTAGCAAGGCGACGGATCTGCCAAGAATTGGGACGAGCACGCCCAGGGCTCCGGCGGAGAGAATGGAGGCAATGGCGATGAACTTGAGAGTCATGGCTTTGTGCTTGTCTGAAGCTCGTATTTCTTTGGAGCAGCCACATGAAGAAGCATCATCAGCCATGGTGCTTAGAGCCATGGATGGGGAAAACATTAGGTTGATGGTGATGATGATGATGGAGACGTTCGCCATCATCATCATCTTCTTGTTGTTGTTGTTGTTCATGTCCTTGGTGTTGTAGATAGTGATGTAGGAGAGAAGGTTGATGACGATGATGATATATATATAGGAGGGATTGAAATAATGAGCTCATTTAAATGAGAAATATTAATATAAAAAAGGCTATGAAATTGATTTGTTATATTAGGAGAAGGAGAGAAGATTATTTTTATAGTTATAAATTGTGTTGAGTGTTGACAGGATGTTGTCATTATAGAGTAATGAGAAGCTCTCTCTCTCTCTCTCTCTCTCTCTCTCTCTCTCTCTCTCTTTACTTCTCTCCTTGTATTGCATATACCTATACACTCCGTGTGTCTCATTATAAATTTTTAACTTTAAACTTATTTATAGTATTCACTATTATTATTGTACTAAATGCACGAATTTAATAGATGTAAGAGGGATCTGGTAAATTAAGAAAAATTGAGGTAATATTTATAAAATTTTAGTTTTAATTATTTTTTATTTTTGGTAAAATGATTAAAATGGACAAGATGGAAAGAATATAAAGAAAGTGCTTTGCCCATTTCAAGCTTTGTTAAGTTAAAAATTTGTTATGTAAAAGAACAGACCCCTATTTAAGGGAAAAGCAAAAGTAAAATAAACCTTGCTATTTTTATTTTTATTATGTTAATGTTTGCATTATTTCAACATCCTCTAAATACATACGGGTTAAGATCTAATAATAAAAGAGTATGTGTATGGGATATCTTGTCCATATTGTCCAAAAAATAATAATAATAATTACTCGCTATCTTTCTAAATGAGGGATTGAGGATTCATCTATCTCTTCAGCGATGAACGTAGCATGGATCCTCATTCCGATCCTGCGAGTAGTGGCGATACAAATCTCAACTAAGAGAAAACTCTATGAATCACCAAAAGCATCATATGAGACACACCCTAAGCCAACTTTCGGAAGCTGCTATTATGAAAGACCTTTGACTTAGGGTTTATTCTTATTTATTAAAAAGAAATTAGTTTATTTTTTGTTAATATTACCAAAAAAGCTTGTAGCCCAGCGGTACCTCAGATCTCCTCGTGAGAGGAGATGCGAGTTCAATCCTGAGAGTTGACGCTTGTCGCCCTATCTCATATGTATCGAGCACATTGTTGAGGAGGTTTTGCTTTTAAGTGTTAGCTATCATTGAACAGATATCTTATCGGTCTTGTTTATATTGTATAAAATTATTTTAAGCAAATACTATTGGTCTTGGTCATTAAAAATATGCTCATAATTTATTATCACATAATATATGTTTAATGACTTAGTCCCATTGCATTCTTTATAATTTAAAATTTTCCAATTTAAACTCTGGATTCATGAAAATAAATACACAAAAATGAATTCAATATTTTTTTTATTGTTAACCACAAGAGAAAAAAAAATTATTTTGACTAAATTTTATAGTACATATTTTGGTTCCCAAGGGAAAATAACTGAAAAAGGATATCAGATGGTGGGTTATAACATAAGTTTCTCAATTAGGACATCTTACTGAGATTAATCTGGAAAGATATCACTATCACCTCGTGGAAGTGAAGCAACATTGCATAAAGGTTTCTACCATAATGCAAAACTCTGCATTTAAATTTAAAAAATTAATAATAATAATAATAATAATAATAATAATAATAAATAATTACTATAACTAGTGCATCACTGTATTTATATGCTCTTTAACAATTTTTAATAGAACAATGTTTGTCATTTTTTTTTATAAAAAGAAATAATAAAAGTATAATTACCATGTTACGTATTTAAAAAATATATAGAAGAAATAAATAAAATATTGAGACAAAATTTAAAGCAACATGGCAAACTTATTCGGTGAAGCATCCTTAAATGCATGATAAAATTCCGGGTCCCTATCAATAAGTATCAATAATGCTAAAACAGTTGAGTTAGAATGGGATCTTATCTTGCCTTCTATAGCAACGTGTCAAGTCTAAAAGTGAGTCAATTTTGCAATCAAACCAACCAGGTCTATTCGGAGGGCACTAGTGCTAGTGGTCTTAGTGGTTGCGTGTCATGTAACTTGCTGTTTTATGGTAGAGCTGTAATTTGCTTATATAGTATGAGAATGTTTTCCCTTAAATTAATTCATTATTCTTTGAAATAGCATATTTTATAGGTTCTAAGTTTTAAGATTTTTTTTAATTGATTAAGAGGTATATAATTATTATAATTGGTTAGTTAATTGTATGATTTTTTTTTTATTTTGAGTATCAAACTTTTATTTATATCATTTTGGTCATCTAATTTTAATTTATGTTCACTAGGTATTATATCAAAAAAAAAATTTAAGAAGAATTTGATAACATGTATACCTGATTTGCTATGTTAGCTCTAATTTATCAGGTCACTTGCAAACATAAGAGTGATATTTCATCAAAGAAATAATTTAAAAACGCTAACGAGGGATGTAATATGTTAATAAGAGTTTGTCATATGATAACTTTAAAAAAAAAAAAGGAGATCCTCAAATACTCTGCCACTGCGAATTTGAGTCATTTAACTTGAAAAGCTATATTCAACAAAGACAGAACTACATAATTAAATGAAATTTCAACGTAATCATCTCCAAACATTTATCTAAAAATTAAAAAAAAATTATCTCTCTAAGTTTACTTATTTATAGTCACTTGTTAAAGTTATCACATGTATCACAAATGATATCATGGTCACTTTGACATGTGTTAATAATGGTGGGGCTTTTTTACATTATTTCCGTGTATCATGATATATAAGCCTTATAAAGTTATAGTTGGAATGATTATGAAAAATACAAATTTAGATATGTGTCATTTAAGTTCTATCTTTAGGACTTAGCCGATTGTGACAGGTTATAAAGTACATCAATTGGTAGGGTATCAAACTATGGTTTATTTTTATTTTGGAATCAAATTTCAATAATCATCCAAGTTTAATTATGCTCCACTAAGTGATCACAAGAGAGATTTCGACTTATATTTTATGATATGAATATTGAAATTTTTTTTGTCAAAAAGCTAATATAAAATTATCAACTAGACAAACAATGTGTCATGTATATGCTAACAGAGAAAATTTGATATTTACATTATCAAAAGTAATTCAAAATCTTTCAAGTGACCATCTGTTTAACAAAATTAAAATTTTATAACCACTTTAATTCAAATTTAAGTTTAAATCTCTAAATAAAAATATACTATAGTTTAACGCCATATAAACAAAAAATTAAAACGATGGGAGAGGCTGTTGGGGACCTTGGGGGTGAGAGAGATATATTGCAGTGAGAAATAAACACTATTTTAATTATTTGTGCAGAAGTGGGGAAGATTTATTGTTCATAATTTTTTTTAGTTTTAAGGGGTGCAAATCTTAATTCGATGGTTAGGATTGACTTTAGATTTTGCTTGCTCTACCAATGACGCATACGCATCCCCAGAGTTTTTATCTAGAGACGTGCGTCACAGACCGGTAGAGACCCAATGATGAGCAATGTTGAGATATTTATTTGACGTTAAGTACACCTAGCAAATAGATTTAACCGCGCATGCAAACATATACAAAAATTAAAGAGGTGAACTAAGAAATATATGCAGTTTTATTATAAGATTTTAATACATTAAATAAGAACATAATGCAAACATGCTAGGAGACTTTTAGTTGCTGCTTCATGCCACACTACTCATCATGTTGCTCTGCAGAAACTTCAACAAAGCCAAACCAGCAACCCCAACATCATCATCTAGCACAAACTCCTCAGGAGAATGGCTTACACCTCCTCGACACCGGATAAACAGCATACCGACCTGCTTCAAAGCAAATAACCATTCAGCAAAGGAAAAAAAACCGAAAGTAAAGAAGTGTTCATCTTCTTATATTTCATCTTCAGATGTTCGACCTTAGTTAAGCGGGACATAGCCATTGAATCATGTCCTGCTCCACTCATCAAGACGGGTATCTCATGTTGATAATTGGTCGTCTCGGTTGGCATCTTCCCCAGAGCCGAACTTGCTGCATATTGAAGCTGTTCACTCAGTAGTGGATCACATTTCACTGCCTCGGCGTTGTGCTGGAATAATAAACCACAAGTCAGTTCAGACAATGTCAGCAGTAGTAAAAAATTTTGGCAGTGTCCAGCCAGAGTTCATTTGGTCACACCTTTCGATCAATTGTACAATTAACCATCCGTTGATGACAAATTTGTCGAGCACGATTTGAAAATTCAAGAATTATGGCTTCTCTTGCCATGTCATCTATCGCTCGTAAATCTATGGTAAAGTTTACCTGTAAGACAAAAGCAAGATGCATGCATAAGTGAAATATTATTTTAACATTCTTAATTTCATAGAGACAGCTGAGTCAAGGAGATTTCCTGGCCAGGAATAACATTGCTTGCACTCGGCCAGCAGGATATTTCACCGACGGTGCAGACCAATCCGGTGAGGGATTCTTTAGGAAAACCTCCGCACTTCTCATCATAACTCAAGAAATTCTCTGGATGTTTACACAAACTCTCTAATAATACAATAAGTTCAGCGGATGCTGCCATTGGGTCTTGGCGCATAAACATAGGGACAGTACCAGCATGTCCTTGTGATCCTCTCACAATTACCTGCAGAATGGTTTTTGGTAAAATGCCACAAAAACATGCAGAAACTACCATTTGCGATGTTGGATGACATACATGAATTTATTCTCACATCTCCATGTTTGCAAAGAAAGCGCTCAATAAGAGTATTGCTTGAAGATGTTTAAACACTAATTCTAGAACAAAAATAATATATGAAGTTTGGAGGGGAGTGCTGCTTGTCATAATCAAGGAGATGGACCAAGCACATACAGCAGATCTATGATGCCAAAGCAGATGGGTTAAAATGACATTAAATAATGAAGGGTGGTCCTCAAAACATTTTTACACCACACATGTTTATAGGACAAATCCAAAAAAGGACCAAGCTAAAAATTTGGAGGCCGTTTAGCATCTTCTAGCTAGCTGCCACATTAAGTCAAAATAGATCAAGATTTATGGCTAGCAGTAAGCATCCAAACATGATATAGTGGACATCCAAATATGACAGAGAGAATCACATACTTTTAATCGGGTCTGTCCAGCGATTCCTTTCACTACTCCAAGTGGATAACCAAGTGATTCGAGCAAAGGCCCTTGCTCAATATGTAACTGGTGCATGCACAGAATGGAAGATGTATGTTAAGATATACACATGTATAAATTTATTAAGACCCAGTTGAGTGGCTTGAAAGACTACATACCTCTATATATCCCCATACTGACTTTGGGTCATACTTGACCTGAGTTAGGCTTTCCTGGGTAGCTTCAAAAGAATTCTGTTTGAGAACCTCTTCCATGGTAACACCACTGCATGGCTTGAAATCATTTATCCACAAGAAAAATTAAGCCATTACAGAGAACAATGTTGATTGAAGATATAGAACACACTTCTTATCAGAAATCTTCAATGCCGACTCTGGTAGAATACCAGCTATAGCAGCACTTCCTAAAAATGTAGTCTGAAAACGAACGCCTTCCTCATCACTAAAAGCAATCACCTGCAAGGTTCAGGCAAATCAATAGTAAGGTAGTGACTTCTGTATGCCAGTTATAATAAGTCAATAAAAATTATTTGCTTTATTCTTAGTTTGACATAATGCCCCCAAGGCAGCATTTGAGAAGGAATAATAATAACAGGAAAACATTGAATACTCATAATTTTAATTGGGGCTGCAAGCGTGTAACACTGCTTATGCATCTAATTAGTAAATCTGATCCATCTATATATGTATAAAGGATATCTAAGGGGATGTACCACCTCTGAGAATTTATTATTATATAAATATGGCATGCTAATCTGTTGTTCCATATGAACTTTAAAAATTTGAATTTGCATTGAAAATGACACAAACGTGATACTGCACACAAAATCTGCAAACTAAAAGAGTCCTAGTCCGATGCTTTTGCATCTGTTCTTTCATCAATAATAAATTCAGCAGAATATCATGTGATTCTACTCAGTGATCCTTCAAAAGATCTCACAAATAATATATTATTTATGGCTGCTCCAAGTACATATAAGAGTTTTACACCGTTTGAGGAGTATATTTGGCAAACTTGTAAGGCAACTAAGAATTAAAAAAGATTATAACTTTTGGTGCAAAAAAATATTTGTTAAGATACAGCCATAGATTTTAAGGTACTTAAAAAAAGACGTGTCTATCTATAGTGCTTTTCACTTGATGCCAAGGACATAATTGGATATTGTTCACTACACTGCATTCTTTAATAATCCATTATTTTCTGCTACTCCAAATGTTACTTGGCAATGACCTACTGCAACAGATTTGACAACAACATTGGTACTTTATCCCTCATACACTAGTCTGTTTTCCCCCAGAAAAGATATTGGTGTTTAAACTACTCAGCAATGCACTGCCCTATGCATTGTTGTGTGGCATTACTAATTAAAGCATTATTATTCTGGAAGCCTGTAGGAAAACACATTGCTGCAACCAATTTCGATCTCCATCTGAACAAGAACTCAAGTATAAATGCGACAAATTTTGCTTGCATAAAGAAGTTGTGATTAGTGATTCAAGTTCCTAACGTAAGCACCATGACCATTCAATAACTACCCATTTGAGAATTTGAAGCAGAGGTTCCCATTGTTGAGAAGAACACACCAAGTAAAAGAATGAAGAAAAAGAACCACTAACCTCCACAGGACGAATAAGTTCATCCAACTTGCCAATGTTCTTCAAAACTTTCAATGCAGAAATTGCACAAATTATACCTAAAGTACCATCATACATTCCAGCATCAATGACAGTATCCTGTTTCGGCCAAGAAACTCAGGAAATGAATGAACCAAAGAAGTGGACTGGTGTATATATATATATATATATTAAGTATAAATCTTCACACACAAACTACAAGGAATATAAATCATCACCAAATGAGAACCAATCAATAGAGCCTCAGCGGTAGGATTCACTGATTCAGTTCGACCATGTACATTACCCATCTGATCTACCCACCTAAAGTTCACAACATATCATTTTAAATTTCAGGAATTGTCAGCATGTCATTTGAAGCATTTAGAATATATACATGAAAAAGGAGAACAAAATAGAAATACAAACGTCCTCAATCCAGCATCTTGCATCCAGCTTAGTATGAGATTTGCTGCTCTAACAGAGGCTGGACGTAAAAATGTTCTTTCCAGATAACCATCAGCATCGGATATCTGTCAGGGACAACAAACATGGCTTAAAACCCTAAAAATCCACCAACCACCAAAAAAGACTAAATATATCAAGATTTGTAAAATGAAATGCAAGCATTGCTAAGTCATATACGTGTTTTTCCTTAACAGAAATATGCAATTCCTACTTGATGCAAACAAGTTGTTCATTTCAAAAACCATAAGAAAAACACAATTTGAACAATGCCAATAATATACATGCACATTCACTTTATAGAGACAAACAATGGCAAATTCACAGTACATCATAACAAGAAGAAGATGAAAAGGGACAAGAGCATATACACAACCTTGGATAGTTGATGGATTCTATTCACAGCCTCATCTCTCAGAACATCTGCAAACACTTCATCACTACCATAATCTACACTTCCAGACCCCAAACCTAAACCTACTCACATCCAAAAAAAAATCCAAAAAATTGAGAAGCACAAAAAGGGGAACAAGAGCAAAACAACTACAACTAAAAACAACAGCAACAGCAGCAGCAGCAACAACAACAACAAGAAAAAATCCAGAAAGCCATAGCACCTGAAATTAAGAGCATGGAAACATTGAAAAGCAGCAAGGGTTTGGAACCATACAACAAGGAGGAGGAGATGGCCATTGCTGGAACCTGGCAGACAGGTGTTGGTCTGTATTGGGTCGAGTTGGGTGGAGCCTATTGTGGGCTAACTCAACAAAGTGTATCTCATTTTGTGGTGCTTTTGTTTCTTTTGTTAAATAATAATAATATTATTCATTGTTATTATTATCATTTGAAGTAGATCGAGTTTCAAGAATGGGTTTTGCGCGTGTGATGTATTATTAGAGATTCGAATCCGACAGGATCTGCAAAGATTCTCAAACTATGATACTATGTGTTATACACACATATATGATATATTAGTCCCTTTGTATAAAATAGATTTTGTTTATTATTTTTAAGAAAAACTGTGTGTGAATATAGATTTTTTTTTGGATAATTAAAAATATAATATAATCAAGTTTTTAAAATCAGATATAAAAATCTGTTCGATCTTCAAACGAATGATCTATTAATTATAAGATTTTATCTTCTATATTTAATATAAGTATCAAATTTATAATCATATTCATTTATTATTTTACAGTATATTTATATAATATGTATAAACGAGATAATTCTTAGTTAGCGTAAGAATATATGCAAATGGTTTTAAAAAAAAATTTGTGAAATTGTTTTGAGATTAAGGACCTTAACTCTGTCATTCTACACATGATCAATTATAATTAAAACTCATTAGATTGCATAACAAATCAATCTTTATTTAAAAAAAAAATCAGAAAAAACTATGTGTAAAAGGGAATGCATAGAAGTAGAGTCATTACTCACCACAACCATATCCCTTACTTCACTCGAATTAAGATTCAAATTTACATCATTAAAAACATACACACCTTATGTAGAGGACTTAATGTTAATAGACCAAGAGGTTATTATCATAAGCCAATTTTTTTGATATTATAATTATAATTTAAAATTTATTCCAAATCAGATTATTTTGAGACTTAACTGCAAATGGATTAATAAATTTGGGCAGCTGATAAAATTATATCCAATGAAAGATAACTATAGATACATACAAATCTGGTGACTAAAATTTTTATAAAACTACAACTTTTTTTTTTTTTAATTTTCTGATAGTAGACCACAAGTGCCCCCTTACCTAAGGGCCTAATTAGGTGATGGCGTTTAATAAAACCATATATTTTCTTAATAATAATGTTCAAAATCTTAATTCCATTTTTTGTATTTGGCTTTCTTTCATGGTTATAATCAGGTATTTTCAATATTTTTTAATTTTTTTATTAGTACCAAATACTTCATATTTTTATAGTTTCAATTTAATTTATGTAACTCAATTACATGTAATTTCAAATTTAGATAATGCGGAATAACCTTCAATAAAAAAACCTAAAACTTTTATGTGATCACTATTACTAGTATTATTATTATATAGTTATTATTATTATTATTATTATTATTAAAAATACATTTACTATGAACCATCGTAGAGATTCACGGAAATAGAAAAAATAAAAGAGTGAACATAAGAGACAAATGCAGCAAGGAAAACAGAAAAGATGAATAAGTGCATGAACAACTTTAATAACGTTATATCTTAGTGTAAGATGAGTAGTTGCTTGGTTTTATTTATTTTTTTATTCATCAAGAAAATACTGTTTCTACCACTTGATACTATGTATAAGCATTGTATTCACGGATGATTTATATAGAAAAATGTACTATTCATCCCACTTGATGCTACTAATAAGCAAGTCTCCACTAATGATGTGGTTGTTAGGTTGGTATATAATTTTTATATAAAGGTGATTGATTAGTTGGTATATATTATTTTATATAAGAATGACTGGGTAGTTGATATGTATAGGGGAATCTGATTGAACGGTCATGATTGATTGTATTATTGTTTCATGCTTGATCCAACAGTTGATGGACAGATATATAGACTGATTATTTACAAACATTCCTAAACAACGGATCCTCTATTTTTTATTATTATTATTATTATTATTATTTCTCAAAGCCACAGCATCTCATATAAAGTAGCCTAACCAATTCATAATCCTCTATTTAAAGGACCTTTCAATCCATTTTGGAATGTTTTAGCAAAACTTCATAATGAAGTTTCATTGATGAATATGAGAACATAAAAGGCTATGTCTTTCACATCAAAGTTGGTATACATAATCACATCATACCATGGGGTCATGTTAGGTACTTGGAACCCAACCAACAACATACACCAACCAGGCAACCATCAACCCATTAAAGCTTTAAAAAAAAAAAAAAACCATAATTCACTCTTTAAGTTTAAAAAGATGGTCCATATCAATGCACTGCACTTCATTAATTCCCACCCATAAGTTAGCCAGCTTTTGAAATTGTTGAACCATTACAGCAGAATATCAAGTACTTTCAGTGCTAAAGCATCTCTAAAAAGAGAGAATACAAGTAAAAATGAATGGAGAGGGTTCCTTCCTTTTCTTGGAACAAAGGTGGAAGAAACTTGATAATTGTGCACACATACATGAAGCTCCAAATAGATAAAAAAAGTATCAACTACCTTTCTTTTCCTTGCCTTCATAGCTTTCTTTAAAGCCTTTTGGATCTTAATATTAAACATAAATACCAATACATATCAATCAATTAATTAAAAATAAGCTCATCAAATGTTCATGAAATGAGACGCTACGCCGCATTGGCTTTATTACAGCCATCCAAACGAGTTCGTGTAAAATAAACTGTTAAATAATTAAAATGGTGAAAAAGATGAGTTAATTAAATACAAAATTAAGCCTATGCAAATTTAACATCTTACAAATCATAAACTACTTACAAAAAAAAAAAAAAAAAAAAAAAAGGGGTCAAGATCTAAATCCAAGTACACATAATACATCCAACAGCAAAAGTACCAAAGCAGCAAATGAACACCATCCAGGTTTGATCTCTCAGGCAGTTGGATTAGGACAGGGAGAAGTTCAGAAAAGCAAAAGAGATACATGGCTGTGGTTTGATCCTTAACTCTTTTACATCCATCCCATTAATTATAACCCCAACCAAAGTGTTAATTAAAAAAGAAGCTCTCAACACACAAACCAAAGCACCATTAATACTTGTGACAACCTTCACTGCTCTATAAAAAGCTAAATAAGGGGCCCCATGTGTTATGACTCATCTCATTAGAGAATTGGTCAGACTGTTGAAAGCCCTGCTCTAGTTTCTCTCTCTCTCAAACATCCCAAATAACATTTGTTAAGACTCTTTTTTTTTTTTTTTTCTCTTTTCCTGCTTCTCTTTCCATGCACTCTTCTCTTGTCCCAACTTCTATATAAATAAACAAGTTTCTCTTTCTCCACATGTCTTCTTCTTCTTCTTCTTCATTTGCAAGAACAAAAACAAAACATAGCAACAGTGGAAAGAGGATGAGCAGGAAAGAAAATGGCGGGCTGAACTTGATGATTTCTCTTGCACTTCTTGGCTTAGTGGCCTTGTTAGCAGGCATGCAAGTAGACGGTGGAGTACCAAAAGTCTTGGGTATTGGTGACTTACGCCACTCCACAACCAAACACCAGCAACCTGACCACCATCAACGGTTGCTCCGGCGTCTGGACAGCCTCAAAGCTTCTCTTGCTGCCACCACTGCCATCTCACCATCTCCATCCCCTGTTGGTTCAACGGTTTGTACTGTCACTTTTGATGGTATACAAGATAACCATTGTGTTCCTTTTTTCTGGGTATGTTAGGTAGGTGTAGACTTGTGCGCTGGCCATGTGAAAAAATTTAGTATTTTCTCTTCCAGGTAGCGCCGGTGACCACCAGCTCGCGGGTGTACCACGCTACAGACTACGGTGCTGACCCGACTGGGAAAACAGACTCAACCAGCGCGCTTATGAGAGCAATTGATGATGCTTTCAAAGCCCCGGGTGGCCGTAATCTCATGCCTGGTATCGCCGATCTCGGCGGCTCTGAACTTCATCTTGATGGAGGCTCGTACCTTGTCAGCTCCCCTATCAAACTTCCGGCCTCCAAAGGTGGTAACTTTAAGGTAAACGAATGCACTCAATCTGTAATTCAATTATTGGTGCAGCAGTGGTGGCAGGACTGAATTTTGATTATCACGATTGTAGATACACAGTGGTTCACTGATTGCATCTGATGATTTTCCAAATGGGCGATTTCTCATAGAGCTATGGGCAAATCCCAGTTCTGAGTCTCAGGCCACACAGGATGTTGTTTCTATGGCTGTAACTTCAAGCGATGGTTATGATTATGAGTACATTACCATCAGAGATCTGCTCCTTGATGCCAATTTCCGGTGCGGTGGCATTGCAGTGGTGAACTCTCTGAGAACTACAATAAACAACTGTTATATCACTCATTTTCAGACCACCGGAATCTGGGTTAAAGATGGGCATGAGACTTACATCAGTACCTCATACTTAGGCCAGCATATCACCGCCGGTAATGACCCTGGTGAGAAGAACTTCTCCGGCACGGCGATTAAGCTTATAGGCAATGACAATGCTGTGACTGATGTGGTGATCTTCTCTGCTGAGACCGGGATCTTGATCACTGGCCAGGCCAACATTATCACTGGTGTGCATTGCTACAACAAGGCCACAGGGTTTGGCGGGACTGGGATTTATTTGAAACTGCCAGGCTTGACGCAGACCCGAATCGTGAACTGCTATCTGGACTTCACCGGAATAGTGTCAGAGGACCCCGTGCAGCTCCTTGTATCAAATTGCTTCTTCCTTGGAGGAAGCAACATTGTGCTGAAATCAGTGAATGGAAAGGTGAGTGGGGTGAACATAGTGGACAACATGTTTTCCGGAGGTGGCAATGGTGTTGACATTGTCAAATTGGATGAGAGCAATGGTCCCTTCAAAGACATTGAACAGGTCATTGTTCACCGGAACAATGTGGATGGAATGAGGCTGAGGACGACAGTGGCGAAGGCAACAGTGGCCGGGAATGGAACTTTATGGACAGTAGACTTCTCTCCGGTGCTGCTGTTCCAGGACAGAATTGAACATGTTCAGTACACACTGCAAGCAAGTTCAGCATTTCCCAACCATGCACTGAGGAATGTGTCTGAGAATAAGGTGGTCATTGAATCTGAAATTGCTGTCAATGCACGTGTTGATGTTTCTGTAGATCAAAGTGTAGGCAATAGTATCAGTATTAGCTGATCATCCTCAAATGTTTACCATTTGCATCTCTATTTTTTCTATTTTTAGTTTAGTTCTTCTCACAAACACAATCAGAGAGATATACACAACAGGACAACATTGTAAAGGAAAAAAGTTCTTTCCTTCCTGGTTGAAGAGAAACAAGTGCTGCTTTACCTTTGTTCATGTAAATTGTCTTTTTTTATTCCTGCCAATGAAACATGAGGTCGGTGTTAAGGTAAGGACAAACGTACCTAAAACTTTTCCTTCTGCCAAAACTCATACAGCCAAGGTGGAACCTGTTGAGGTTGAAGAATTGCAAATAATGAACCAAATGACTTGACAGCTGAGGAAGTTTGAACTTGAGCTGGCTTCCATCTCAATCTTGAATTCATTTAAGAGATTTCCCCATAAATTTGGACACAGTGATATGATTGCTGAATGCAAATTATTTGAATGTGCATTATAAGGTTCTGTTTTGTCACTCTATACAATTTGCAGAAATAAATGGGGTTCTATTTCACCAGCTGATGATGACCACTGGACCAATAACAATTATTTTCAGTGTGGAACGTCTGTAAGATATGAAAGACAGATTCACATTGTGTTAGCTTTATTATTGATGATACCCACTAACCAACTCTGCCAAAAATAAACCAAAAAGCCACACCTTTCCCAAAAAAAGATGAAATAAAGAAATAGCAGTAGTTTCTCATCTGATTCTTGAAACAAAAGCATCTTTCAACAACTTTACCACTGATGCGTGCCAACCACCTCTCATCAATTTTTGTTTTTTTTTTCTTTTTCTAAAAACCCTTACAATTAGGGGAAAAAAAATGCAATCACATGAAATGGTCCAAAAATGATAGGAGGTTCATGTTAGCCAGGTCAAACAGTATTAGGTGAAATATGATGCTTTTGAGAGGATTTCCATATGATGTACCATGAAGACAAATGAAATATTTCATCAATTTTTGTCAACATGGAAATTTTCATGACTATCATTAGCAAAGTAATAGAGACATACAACAAATCGGTTTTATCAGCCAAGACAGAAAATAAAATGTGTGAAAAGACAATAGTTTTGAAGACATATAATAAGCAAAACCAGAACGTTTTTTATGTTCAAAGTGTTCATCTTTGACTTTTCATGCAAGGTGAAATCAGATCTTAAAATACATAAAACATGTAACAAATGCTACCAAATACTAACGACTTTGCTCTGCAGAACAATAGGCACATTAAAAATCAAATGGTTAAACAAAATAACTTGACATACATAGATAGTTAGCACCAAATAGATAAATTTTCTAGAAGGTTTTGCCTGCGTATAGAATCTGATACAATAACTAACTCCTTATTTATCATTAAAAAAACATGAAAAGACCATCAGCAACTGATCTCATACAACATAGACTACCAAAATATTTGGAATATCAACGTTTACTAGGAGAAAAACAATGTATATAACCAGTTCAAAGGACATTTGTCAAAAAGCAAGCCAATAAAATCAAGAGTTTAGTTTATCTATCCCCAAGGTTGGTATTTGGTAAGCCACCACAGAACCAAAACCGAACAAGAAAAATAATCCCCAAAGACACATCAGGTTGTCTTAAAAGACAACTTAACCACACTAAATTAATTAAGCATCACATCTTTCTCTCTCTGCTATCATCATTGAAGGTGGAAATATCACGCGGATCTTTCGTATTGAAAAATATTGAAGAATTTTCTCTATCTGTAGATACTATGTAGCATACAAATAATCCTCTGGTTGAGTCTGTATAATGGGGAATTAAAAGGCATTCCCCCAATTCCATAATATAAATAATAAGCGAACATAACTAAAACTGCATTACATGCAGACAGTCTGAAAGTCAAGCAAGCAACAGTCAAACACTCATCTATTTTACAAGTAAGGAGCAGTTGACAAAAACAATGCTTTGTATGTATTTCACAGAATATAAAACAACATTAAACAGAAAACAACTGCATGCACTTCATCATTCCTGGAAAAAATACGACTATAGCAACCACCCATCAATCATTTCACAGCAACCAACTGGTTGACACCTATCCTGCACACCCCATCAAATCCAAACGATACGAAAAACTTGACATTCCCCGGGAAATCAAGAATTTTTGAACTATAACTTGAAACAAATCCATGAACAATTACGTAAAAGAGAGCCATTGAAGTCAAGCCTCAGGTAGTTCACATTTAAGGCACTGATTCATTCATGGTTAGATCATAGGAAAGTCATCACATGATTTTCATAAAATTGATAGTAAATCTAGTTAATTGTCCTGCCGAATCATAATGCAAATGTCAGAAGTTAAGTACTATCTAGCAGGACAACAAGTAGTTTCCAGAAAAGCTGCTGCCAGATTTGAATACTTTTATATGAATTTATCCAAGTCTGGAATGGAAAGCATGGAATGCATTTCACATCATTTTGGCATATTTTCATAGTAACGTCTCAGAATGGTATTTTTGATCACATTAAGTTTGAATGCCACCAAAGCCAATGATGCCATGATGTTAGAACACGTAACTACTTTCTTTTTTGAATCTCATAAATAAAAGTCTACTTGCTGGGAGACTTCCAGCAACCATCGTGGCAGATCCAATCCTCTAAAAAAGAAAAGCCATGGCTTCTGACACCCAAAGGGAATGAGGGTAGATAAGTTGTGAATAGAGAAGCAAACGAAGCTATAATCACATACTAAAATTCTCTACACCACCTTGGTGAATTAGTTCGAAAAAAGAAAGAAAAGAAAAGGAATCACATGCAATAATCAAGGAATAATCATCCCATTCCGTAGCAATCTATGTACCCTTAGACTCATTTGGGGTGGTTCATCCACTTTGATTGAAATTTTTTTTTAAGAAAATAATAATCATCCCATCATGCTAAATACCTACTAAATTGCTCCGCCTAATCTCAAAGAAAAGGCATTTTCTTTTATTGTATAATTACCTTACAATAGAAACCTAAAAACTCAATCAACGAGGAAAAACAAGATATGCACAACAATCCTCGAGTCCAACCAAAAGAAAAAGAAAAATCAAAGTTTTGCAAACCTTCAAGAGAACCAAACCCTAGAATACCTCATGAGGCTGCTGGAAGGGTTTAACGCTTGTAAATCGAGAGAGGTCGAATGGTTCACAGCTTGGAATATAGTGATTGAGGTGGGGATGAGAGTTTAGGAAGGAGGGGCGTCATGGATATTCAGGAAGGATTTGCAAAAATAAAACAAATAAATAAATAAAAAGTTTAAACAATCTTAAATATGTTTTAAATCACTTTTGGCAACAGCTTTTTTTTTTAAAAAAAAAATAGATACACGGATATTTAATCTATATCCTCTACAGCATATGCTTCTTTTACTGTTTATTTATTTACTTTTTCCTTAACATTCAACAATCTCTTGAAAAATCTAAATTTATAAAATTGCATTAGATAAACGAAACCACCTGAAGAAAGTTGACATTATACAAGGGTGGGCATATAGTGGCATGGTCTTATCATACCAACAATCATGAATAAATATGTAACCCAGATTTGTTCATCTAACCAGAATTTCAAACACAGATGGTCAGTCAAGATGGAGCACGCTTTTTTCCAATAACAATCATATAGATGCCCAAATGACTATATATATATATATATATATATATATATATATATATAGAAGTTATAATTTACAGTGAAGACCGACAGCTTGTTCTAGTCTTCTTCATACTGCAACAGGCTGAAGTTTCTGGCTTGTTGCATCTTCAGACTATCCTGGATGCTCTCTCTAATCCGTTCTTTGATTGCAGTTCCCTGGTAAACAAGTTACAATTAGGCAAAAATAAATTGCGGCAAAAGAAGGCGGATGAGGATATCTATTGGCAAACTCACCATTTGATGACAGCCTTCCTCGAACTTTTCAAGAAAACCAGCAACCCAACGATCAGCATTTTCCACCCACTCATCATGGAGAACACCTGCAGTTTTTGCAACGGTGTGGAGCTGAAAGAGAAGGATGCGTTAATAGTATCATAGAGAGACAGGGACCTAGAATCAAGTTCAAAAAACCCTCAACAAGCAATGCACGTATTCGGTTGGGCATGCAACTACTGTATCAAAACTAGAATATAGGGTAAGATAATTCATGAAGCATCAAATGCTTTTGGTAATTCATGAAGCTAATTTAGCTTCTATTGGCATGGGACTGATCTTGAGAATGATCAAAAGCAAGTTAAATTAGCTTCTGATAAAATCTAAGCAGCTGTAATAGTTAGCAAACACATGAAAATATCAGAGATTTATTCAACCTAAAAAAAAAAGGTATGCCAGTCAAAACCTTATTTCTGGCTTGGTTAAAGTCAAGATCCTCGCTTAGATCATTAATAGCCATATTAGCCTAAATTAGATAAGTAAACCAGTACATTTAACAACTTGTCTTCAGAAAACAAAATTTGCAATTTATGTCAATCCCCTGCGGTTCTTTCCCATTGGTACAAGACATACCTTCTCACCAACTTTTTCTTGTTGTTCCTTCACTTTATCCCGCAACTTCTTGAGTCCCATGTTCACTCTCAACCTCTTTTCCTGAGATAGCAAACCACCATAAAATAAACAAGAGCACCATGTAAGTTACTACAAAAAATGTCTGCATAATAGCCCCAAGCAGAAACAATCCTCCATACTGCGATAATAGCTCTTATATCTGTATCATTAACATGCCTTGACATAGCTGACACCAAGATCCTCCCTGGTGTATCCTCGAGCCAGGTTACGCATCACATACTCATTATAATCTTTGACTATCCTCATTATGATGTCTGAAGTCGAAATTCCTTCTGTGCGCTTTGTTTCCTTAAACTTGCCAATGGCTTTAACCTGCACAAAAGGGGCATAACGAAGAACTCTAAAAGAACAGAGGAGCAACATGCACACAGTATGAATGCCAACTTCCAAATCTTGGTTAATGAGGACAATATATATGTATACAATGCACTCACAAATTCATAGACATCATTGCCTGCTCCACTTGCATCAGCATATCTATATACACAAAGCATCTATTAACCCATAAATGCCAATAGAGCTTAATGCACGAAAGCAAAAAACCAAATAAGCTGAACAAACCAACAGTAGGATGATTTAAGGGTAAATGATGATGATAGCTTATACAACATACATGACCCACTTATATTTTGAAACTTTGTATATGAAAAATGATATGACTGGATTGAATTGCAGATCTTACGGAAGGGCATCATGAGCTACATAGTCAATCTTGTGCTTATCAAGAAATTCTTTTGTGATGACCCATGGAGCATCAGGAATGACTTCATCAACCCACCTGAAATGTGCAGTAAGAAGAATTCAATATACTTACCTGAATCAAAAAACAAACTCCATTATCAGTGTTCAGGTAACCAATAAATGCAACAGGCACATAACGTGCAGTGCGTGTTGCATCTGCTCATGAGAAAGGGGCTACACATTCTGTCCACAATCTTTGAGAAAACATATCAATCTTCAGAACATGAATTGCACATCAAGATTTGTGCAAATGGGAAAAAGTTGGAAATACTTGGTAATTTTTATGTCACCATTTCACATATGTACAACACTAGAAAGCAATCGAGGCAGAAAACATTGATAGTATAATATCAGGCACAAACACTAGTCCAAGTGAAACTGTTAACCACCTGAAGCAGTAATGAACTATTTTCACTTGGGAAAAAAAACCATCCCTCAAAAGAAAAAAATGTAAAAAGGATATAGACACCAGAGCCTGTAATTAGGGCCAGGATGAATGCTTAGGCTTCACAAATAGACATAGCGGGAATATAAAAATGAAGAACAAACACAAACCAATTGAGAAATAAAAAAGATCAACAAGTAAAGGTAGTCCAAAAGGTACACATACAGATAATTGCAACGTGAGATAAATTAGACTTCTGCAAGTGTAGAAGATGCAAAATGCTAACTAAAGCAGTTAAATCTATATCAACCTACAGCTCTAACAGGAAGGAAGTTGATTTTATATGTTTGTGATAAAAAAAAAACCTAACAAAAGAGGTAAGCCAAATAATACAGGTTATGGTGAATAATTGGCCAATGTATAATTGTCGAGATCATATTTGGGGATGGCATTTTTGTGGAAAGATATACCATGTCAAACTCAAAAGTAATAACAGTTTGATTGCCATAAAAGGGAAACCTAAGTATTTATTTTTATGCACAAGAGACAACTACATTTGTTTGATTACATTAACTTTCACATTAGATCTTAAACCAATGATGTAAAGAAATCAGATTATAAGAAATACTTGCAGTGACGAAGTGATTCATATCGCTCTGTTTCTGTCATAACAGTCTTCCCTTTATATCTGTGTGTCACCTCATCATTGCAACAACCTACAAGGAGGTATGTATTCGGGAACCTACATCATGAGAGTCAAATGGGATAATAAGTATTACCAGGCATCGCTCAAATAAAAAAACAGAAAAGCCTCTAAGGTAAAGGAAAAGAACACAAGAAAATTCCTACCAAAAAAATCATCTTCTATAACAAAAAGACTCCAAAACTATTTTAACATTCTCTGGAAACCTTCCCGCCAAAATCATCAGAAAAGGAAAATGCATTTTGTAAAAATTTAAATTTTCAGGGCTTGATCCTAATTTTTTACACCTTTTGTGAATATGAAGCAAATCATTCATTTTATAATAATCATTTTGGTTGATTGACAGTTCTGCTATGTAGTCCCATAAACTTTTGTCATATGACTATTTCTTCAAGGCTATGCAGTGCAAGTTTGTGATTCAGAAAAAAAAATTTCAATGGATCACTCTAAAATGGAAGCCATACAGAAGATTATCAGTTGCAAAGCCCATATTTGAAAATATAAGAACTTAAAGGATTCCAAGAATTTAATCTATTTCCAACCTGAGACCACTGCAGTCACCAATGACTTTAATATAGCATTAGGAAATGCCATTCTACGCAACACAAAACATAAGAAGACTACAAAACATACCCTTGAGTCTCAAGATGGATATATACTCAACGTCTAAACCAATTTCATATAAAGTATTCATATGCAAACTTTCATGCATTCAAAAATATAATTTTTTTTTTCTCACTTATCAATAGATGTCATTGTAACCTAATTAAATAACCGAAAAGAAACAAATTCCTAACAAATTCATTGAATCTACACGAAATTCACCATTCTTTAATTTCACACCAAAATCTAGGTAGAGAATATCAAACATAACCAAGAACCCATCAAGGTCCCATCACAATCACCAACAACATTCCTTGGTAACTCATCAAAGTCAACACTCCACTAAATCATCCACCAAGCAAAAGGCACGATCGGCGAACTCTCATCCATCAAAACAGGAGCATCCCAACACTCAACTAAATCCAAAGGACCCCAAAAAAAAAAGGAATCAGACCTAAAGCAGCATTAAAAAGCTCACTAACGATTCAAGAACAACACAAAATAAGATCAAATTTCAGATCCATTAGATCATGTTAAAGAAAAGATTAGGGTTTACAGTTTCTTGGCCTGCTCGAGAGCACGGGCATGACCAAAGTGGAAGAGATCGTAGATGCCATCGGCATAGACCCGGACCGGTCTCTCAGTCTCCTCCGGCTTCTTTCCCTCCCCGTTCTCCGTCTTCTCCGGCTTGGGGTCCGCCATGAGAGTTGGAGAATTTGGATTCCTCGAAGAGAGGAAGTGAGAGAAGAGAACCAGTTTTTGCAGGGCTGCGACTGTGCGGCGCTTCTGTTTTCTTTTTAGGCAATGGTTTCCTGGTTGTTTCCTTTCTGTTTCTTTTTTGTGGTCTTTATTCAAAGACGCCCCTCTCAAGTTTTATAATTGCTCATTATACCGCTCTTTCTTTTAATATACAAATTACAATGGATTCAGGGATAATTTAATTTTGAACAATAATTGGAAGGAAAATATGCAAGAAAAAAAAAGGAGTTTTAGTTTTTTTTTTTTTATAAGGAAATGAGAAGGGTTAGGCGAGAAAAATTTTGAACAACTCAAGGGGTGACGCGCAAAAAATGGCTCTGTTTTCATAAAGAGCCAGAAACAATCCCTGATTAGTGAATGTGCTCGTCACATTCCAATTTATGCCTTGAATTGACTATTATTTCTTTAAAAAAAATAAGAAGTTAGCCACCTGATTTTGGTAATTTGCAAAATAATATCAGGACAGCATCAAATGATTGAGAAAGATACAACATCTAATTAAAGGAAAAAAACCAGCTACAAAAATCTCTATCATTTTGCACTCTGAACATGAACGGACGTCATGCAACATCATTTACTTCAAAACTATCAAGCATTAAACACTAGTTGCATTTGCTTCTGAGTCTTGTCTTGAAGGAGGACCAGAAGGTCTAGGGTACGCCGTGAATCCACCGTGCAGGGGCTTCGCGATTTCAGCATAAACAACTCGACCATCAAGTATCTACCCAATTTTTAAGATAAATATAAGGTTTCGCGCCTTTGATTCAGTACTCAAAGGTGATAGACGAAAGCAAATGAAACATGATACCTGTTGATCCATCTGTTCTATAGCCAGCACTGCATCGTCTTGACAACTATATTGTATGAACGCGTAACCTTTTGACCTTTTTGTATCTTCATGTTTTGCGAGTTGTACTGCCAAGAGCCATGTAAAGTTTTAGAAATGATGATCGGCTGTTGTCTGATCTCTTTTTTTTAAAAATGATCTTTTGGTGAAAATTAAATAATCATACCTTCAACTATTTGGCCAAACTTAGAGAACATTTTGATGAGGGTGGCTTCACTGGTGCGGTATGACAGATCTATAAAACAAGTCATTACAATGTAAAAAAGAAAATATAATTTGTAATACACAAATTAAATTCATGGAACCATTTCATGCATGAAAGATGGCCCTGCAGTTTGTAGTTCATGAGCTAAAATACAAAGCCCTGCCTCAAGTGATACATGCGAGGAGAATTAGGGCCACACAAGTGGATGCAGATATAGGAATTTAACACCAAATTGTCGGTAATGCCAAATTTAGCAAATATCCGTATGCACATTGTACACTCATCAATGAAATACAACATAACATAGATCCCTCTCAATGTATATTCATATATAAAGGCATCCTTGCACCAGGTCACAATAGATATGTAAACAAATACAGAAACACAAAAAATAGAGATCACATGTGTTAAATCACATAAGGTGGAACTAGTTCCTCTGCTCTTGGCTAATCTTATCATTTGTTTGGTAGTGGGAAAAATATATCTCATTCAAAATAAGGATATAGCAACTTAAACCAATGGATTACAAGATTACTAAATCCTACAAAACTTTCAAGTAAAAAATGGTAACATAATGCACCTACTTCAGACAAAAAGCAGAAACAAAACATCAAGCAACAACTGCTATAGAAGTGGAATACTGTTAGGATGCAACTGATGAAATTCAGCCTCCAAACTATTGAATTCTAAACTAAGCCCAGAGGCGTTTTGCAACATAAATCGAAGATTGGTTTTTTTTAGTTTTCCTAACTCAGTTGAAATTAGCTAATCCCTGTCATATTTCAATACATACAAACAGCATCAATAGCTGACACAGGTTGATAGACAAAGACAATAATGAAGAAAGAAAGAATCAATTTTAGTAAATAAAACACAACAGCAATTTCCTAAAGCATGATCCTGCAAGTCGATTAATGTGCATAAATAATACATTGTTAGACTTAAAGTTTCACTATCAATGTTTCAGAGAGGAAGTTGGTCACATTCCTGAATGGCAATGATAATTAGCCACCCAAAACTAACACAATAATGGAATTTGAAGAAAGATGAAAAAGAATCCTACCACCACATGAACAAAGCAAAGATTATATGATGAACTTCTATCAGTCTGAAATGGCTCTTGTATCAAATTCCAACCAACAACAATTAACATTTAATTAGAATGGTTGCACTTAATATTAAGCACTTAGTATCCGTTTGAAAACATTTTAGTTTAGTGGCAAGTTACACAAGAAATTCCCACCTGAAATTGCTCTCAAAACTTAATTTTCTCTGAACTACCAAAGGAATGCCAAAAAGTTCAAGTGTTAAATCCAATAAACAAAGAAAAATATCACTTGCCCTAATTGAGCAAAAGACCTGATTGAATGCAACATGTCATCTTTAACAAAACCTCATACACAGTCCTTCTCAAAATCACTTTTTTTACATGAAACAAGATTCTCAGATAATGTCCTACAGTAAACCCTAAACCACATAGATGATTGAGAATGAAACGCAATGAAAGGATAGTGAACCATAACAACATGTGAAAAAGAAATTCCCAAAAAATAAAACATCATACTTCTGACGAAGATCTTGCTCGCAGGAGGGTGAGGAGGAAGGCACGAACCCATCCAATTCCGTCCATGGATTGAAGAGAAAGAGGTGGGTGGAGTTGCAGTGATTCCTGGTGACCATGAAAGCACCCCAAACATTGCAACCTTTGCTCCCAACTCAACGGTAATTTCTCCCAAATCTCCTAAAATAGTGTTTTTCGCCTAAAATTTAACTAAAAGAATTCATTTTATTTTTTATTAAAATATGGCTTTCTTCATTTTTATTATTTTCTTTATTTATTATTCATTTAATTGATTATTTATTAATTTATTATTTATTTATTTATTGTGAACCCTTTGCCCATGTACCTCCAAAAAAATTAATTGCAATGCATAATTAATAATATATGTGTACCCAAATAGTCAAGGGTGAGTTATATTACAAAACATCAAAAGAAAGATATATATATATATATATATATATATGCCTTAAAACCCATTTTGTGGTGATTTACAGTGGATGAGTCATACTTATTAATAATTAACATTAATGTGATATGTATAAAAAAAATTATATATATAGAAATAAATAACTGGCCAAGAATACACAAAAGCACCACCCACCTCTCTAACAGAGTAGTGGTATTTCATTTCTGTTTAATAGTCAGAATGTCACCATGCAGAATGACTCCAGCGCACTTATTAATTATGTTAGAGAGGTAGAAATATGCTCCTCCAATCAAGAATTCAAGGTCATTATCATCCTGTCACAGTTAGGAAAAAGTTTTACTTAACAAAGACTCTGCATAAATGCAAAAAAAAAAAAAAAAAAAAAGATAAAACAAATAAACAAATAGTTTCACTTGAAAGTGATAAAGAAAAAAAAAATTCTGGGATTTCAAAAACAAAACATGCAAATGGTTGCCATCATTTTTACTTAATTAGATTCAACAAGAACACTTTCTGTTCTACAAGCTTCAAATCAAACCTTTTACATTTGATATCATAATGTAACAAACAAAACAACAAAAGAAAAAAAAGATTGTAAATATGGTGATCAATCAAACAACACTCACTTTCTGAAGCAATATCAAATTTCAAGCAGATAGAGAAATGGTAGGTTGATCACTGACATTCCAATCTTAAAGAAACAGGTTGTTTGCAAGACATGCCAATTCAGCCTTGTGCTTCAAGTGCATGTCAAACCCCTTTTGTCCTTTCTCTATTTGTCAGCACTCTTTCTCATCTTCATTCAATCTTCATTCAATCCATTTACCATCAATGAACTCCAGGGAAACTTATCTTCTCATAATGTCTGCCATTATTGCAGCTCTGATTTCCATCAACTTAGACTTCACTGCCTACATATCACCAAAACCCATGTTATCAATGCTAACATGCAGAAATCCTATCTTAAGACGACATCATCGTCATCATGGTTTCGTTCCAAAAGTTAATATCTGCGATGATTTCCCGCCGGACATTCCCCCACCGGAGACCAACACAACGGTCACACTCTGCGTGGATCGCAATGGTTGCTGCAACTACACTAAGGTTCAGTCTGCTGTGGATGCAGTCACTGATTTCAATCAGAAAAGAACAGTTATTTGGATCAACAAAGGCATTTACTAGTAAGCTTGACTGTATGTTAATTAGTTACTTAACTAATAGTCCCGCATCGATTAATTAATTTTTTATGGACGTATTGTATTGCAATGAAACAGTGAAAAGATTATGATTCCAAGGACTAAAACCAACATCTCATTTCAAGGACAGGGACTGGATTCAACTGCAATTGTATGGAATGACACAGCAAATTCGTCTCATGGCACATTCTTCAGTGCATCTGTCACAATCTATGGGCCTAATTTCATTGCTAAGAACATCAGTTTCATTGTACAAACTTTAACTCACACAATACTTTTTCTTTCTTCAATTTTTTGAGCATAGAAATTTGAAGTGTTTGTTTGAATGCATCAATAGAATGTGGCTCCAATGCCGAAGCCGGGGGATGTCGGAGCTCAAGCAGTGGCGATCAGAGTCGGCGGTGATCAAGCCGCCTTTTGGGGTTGTGGGTTCTTCGGAGCGCAAGACACTCTTCATGATGACCGTGGCCGGCATTACTTCAAAGAATGCTATATCCAAGGATCGATAGATTTTATATTCGGTGACGGACTATCTTTATACGAAGTTAGTATTATGTTTTATGATCTTACAGATATACAAAGTATTATACTAACATATCTATCAACATGTTCAGAATTGCCAATTGATATCGATAGCTAGTCCGGTGGCACCGGGGTTGAAAGTCATTAATGGAGCAGTGACGGCACATGGAAGAATGACGGCCGATGAAAACACCGGCTTCGCTTTCGTGAACTGTATGATAGGAGGTACCGGAAGGATATGGCTAGGTAGAGCTTGGAGACCGTATTCACGTGTTATCTACGCGTACACTACCATGACCGATATTATCGCTCCTGAAGGATGGAATGATTTTAATGATCCAACAAGAGATCAGTAAGTCTTTGATATTGATGTTTTTTTTTTTGAAGTTGAATCGAACTGAGATAATATATATATATATATATATATATATATATTGAAAAAACAGGACTATTTTTTATGGTGAGTATAAGTGTAGTGGAAGTGGAGCAAATGTGACACTGAGAGCACCTTATGTGAAGAAGCTCAATGATACAGAGGCTGCCCCATTTTTGACCACATCTTTCATTGATGGACTCCAATGGCTTCAGCCATTCTCCTCTTGATTGATTGATTGATTGATTTCTTTATGTCCATGTTTTAACTCAATTCTTTCATTTATTGTTCTTCATTCATGGGCGCAATTTAATTTCAATAAACATTGAAAATCAACAATTTGATTGTATATAGAGTTGTCTACTATGAAACGAAAAAAAAAGAGGGATGGGGTGTCTATTTCAATTTGATTGGCATTCAATTGATTTAACATGTCTGATTAAACAAATATTAGTCTAGTTACATATTAAGTAATCAGTTAAGAGTAAATGTAAGAGAGAGATAATTTTAAGGTTCTAGAAAAAGGAATCAACAATCTATCAGCCTTAAGTAATGAGATAGAAGGAATCTGATCCTAATTAGCTGAACTTCTCAATAAGGACAAAGGAAACAACTCAGACCATGCCGAAAGTTGGAGGAAAGAAAAGAAAAAAAAAAAAAAGATAAGAAGAAAAGTATACTAACTCCCACTAAACCATATACAAGACCAATTCATGCAATGAAACACATCAACACCACAAGTCCTTTTCCACTCTAACTGGACCACATTTTATCTGAAATTAAAAACAAAAAACAGTACTTAAATAATTAACATTAACATATATAGCGAGAGAGAGAGAGAGAGAGAGAGAGAGAGAGAGAACACATGTTTTATCAAAAACATAAATAATATTTACATGTGTATCAAACCAGCAATCAATCTCTTGCCCCCTTTGATGATGAGAACTAAAAACATTAATAATCAGGCAAACCTTGTGAATACTAAGTATATGTCTCAAAAAAGAAAACCATTGGAAGAGGCTGGTCTTGGTGGTGCAGTAGTTGTTTGGCCAGGAAGACCATCCAAGAAGAACCCTTCACTGTTGTTGCTGGTGATATTATCAAGCATGAACATTGTACCATGTTGATGATGATGATGATGTTGTTGTTGTTGCTGTTGTGGCCTTATCTGGTTGTTGTTGTTGTTGTTGTTGTTGTTGCTGTTGTTGAAGTACTGGGGTTGATGGACATGACTAGTGAAATTAATGGCATCATTAACACCGAGACCGAAGTTGATAAAAGGTGGTCCAGTACTGGAGGTTTGGATGGGGGAATTAGAAGAGTAGGGAGCGGAAGGGATGCCGGTGAATTGTTGCACCATGGCGCGGAAGTTGGTAGTGTCAGTGTTGAGGAGAGTGGTGGGGGCTTTCCTGGAAGCGCGAGAACGACGTCGAGCGGATTTGCCGACACGGCCTTCGATGGTGGAAATGAGTCCGGTGGTGGATTTTGGTGAAATTGTTTGGCTGGAGAATGATGCGGCGGTACTGGTGACTATGGTGGAGTCTGCCACCGAAGTGCCGAACACGTTCGGTGATGTTTGGTCAGTCACGGAGATGTTGCGCAGGTAGACTTGTGCCCACTCCGGCGGGGTGGACGTGGTGTCACTCATGGCCATTAATTGGACCAATAATCAATATGGCAGCTGCTACTGCTGCTGCTGCTTCTGGTGGTGGGAAGGAGGAAGGAGGAAGGGGGGGGGATAAGTGCAAGTTATGAGAACATATATGTTATAGACGCATAAGAGAGGGAGAGCGAGAGATGCATGTAAAGACGGATGGAGGTCAAAGGAGGACCATGGTGTGATCACGTGCGTCCGATTTTGGTGATGAATGAATGGATGGGACTTCGATGACACGTGGAGGAATTTGTGTGGGTCTTTCAGGGTGCGGGGCCTCTAGAAGGTCTTACTCAGAATGGGTTCGACGAAGCATCGTGTAGATGGATCGGTGGCTTGACCAACTCGTTACCTTCTGTCTTCGTGGTCGGTTCTTTTATGAGCACCCTTAACCTTTATTTTTATTTTTTTTTCTTTTTTCACATCTTGATTATATATATAGTTACTTCTTCTTCTTTTTTAATTGTGTCCCTTATATATTTACTTTAGAAAATATGAATGTGCATGTGCAAAGTATAAGATTATTTTATATTTTGAGGATAGTATAATTTACTGCCTTTTTTAAAAAAAAAGAAAAAGAAAAAAAACTTTTGTTTTTTTATGTTGCTCTTGCTCCTGTCTACACCATGTGATTTCAGGCTACAGAAAACAGGTCATGTAACAATGCCGAACTTCCTAAATTTATTTAGGCTGCTCTGAACACGAAGGCTGACCATTGACCATGCCATAGGAATGCGTGCGTCCAACCTTTTTACACTTGGAGATATATATATATATATATATATATAAGATGAATTCCTATTAATAGAAATACCACATTAATTATTGCATTTCGAAAATTGGAAATAAAAATATCAGTACATATATGATATCCGAATAGAAGATTTAAAATACATTTTAAGTGGAAAACAAAGTATAAGAATACTGGTTTGAATAATCTTGTGGGAACTCATCCTCCCTCATGTCGGTCAAGTCCAAAATGATGGTGGATTGAAAAGAGAGTTTGAGAAAAACACCGCGCAGCACAAGCAAAACAAAGAGAACATGTTTTAAACTTTGATATTTAATTTTCCGGGTCACTAAGAAGTCAGGAGAAAATAACAACACAAAATTCATGTTCTTAGGCTCTTGTGCGCGCGCGCAGGTGTCTTCATATAAAAGAGAACCGAACTAATTATTGATCCATTAATTTAAAATAAAAATAAAAAATAGAATTGGGGTTTTTAAAAATATTATCTAATAAGATGCAATCATCACAGGCAAAATACCAACAATAATATGAAGATCAACGTGCACATACACAGAGAGACGGAGAGAGAGAGAGAGAGAGAGAGAGAGAGGCCATATCCCACTTGCCATCTCTAGTCTATAAGGAGAATAGTAACACAATGTGGCAATGCGTTAGGTGTCATTTCCGAGAGAAGAGGCATGGTCAAATACTCAACCCACATAATAAGTTGGTTTGATTGAGACCTTAGAATACTGGTAATACTGCACATGCTTTAAATTTTTAAGTCCCGGTCCGTCCACTAACTTATTTGCTTTTTATTTTGCCTACTTGATCTATCCAATGGACCACGTCATGCCATATTCCCATATCCCCACAATAAATAAAATATATCTAGAGAATTATCTTGTCCCAACCACCAGCAAGCTCTCTCACCATACAATTGCTTGCCCCAACAACCTCCCTGTAAAACTAGAAGCCATGCCACCATTTATGTATTTGATCTAGAGTTAATAGTTACATCTTTACCTTTAAATCTGTCTATTGCCCTATCTACAATAAAAAAAAAATTTGAGTCTGTGACATATTTTTCATTCCTTATCTAACTTTAAATCTTATTTAACCCTTGTACCTATTATTTTATCTAACTTTAATATATATATAGCTTATCCAACTTTTCAATAAAGAAAAAACCTACAATAAATATAGTTTTAATACCACTATTACGCACAAAAAGAAAATATTTCAATGTTAATAATTTGATATAACAAAAAAGAAAAGAAAAAAAAAATCAATGAGCCATGTTGGAATCTTGGAGACTTGAAAGTAAGATTAAAGCAGTCCAGCTCCAAATAACACTATAAAATAAAAAAAAAAGACGTTTGGAATCACTATGGTCGTAAAATTGAAGGCAAGTAGAGGGTGAGATTTTTCAAACACGAGCTATCAAGCCAGCGTAGGCACACCGTCGGTGAGTCATGAAAAGAATGACATCAGCACTGACGGTAGATAAGGGAGTCAAAAGAAATGACCCAGCTCTTTGAAGTTTGAACCAAGAACTATTCAACGCAAAGAAGAATAACAACAGTTATAGTGTTATACAAGTTTTTTTTTCCCCCAAAAACAAAAATGCTGAATAAAAATAAAATAACCTTAGATTAGATGGACGATGATTAGAACCTTTCAAAGCATGTCTTAGAAAAGCAAGCTGCAAGACCCCTAGATTTCCCACCACCAACCCACAGCTTAGCTTCTCAGTTCTGCTTGGGTGTCCTGTGCATGCGTCGTCTGCTAATATAGCTAGTTTGAATGAGTCAAGATGAAGAATAATTAATATTTAACAAAGGAATGATGTCAAACATCTGGCAAACAACAAAAATTGGTGCACTGGCACACACAATGGCCTCTACCAAGGTGGTTAAAAGTCCACACAAGGGAAGAGTTCCGGAGGAAATAAAAGAAAACTGGGATAGCTCTTGAGCATGGTTGAATAAACCGCAAGATTAGTGAAAATGACACATATTTAGATCATTTTTCCTTGTGTTCCTTTTTTTATTTTCCTTCTAAATGACATACTAAAGTAGCTTAGGTGAATTACTAAAGTAGCTGAAAAGGAAAAGAAATCACAGATAGATGGATGTCATGGATCTTGTACCTTTGAAGTTCTGTTCTTCAAAGTGCACCATAGGCCATTTTTGGTGTGAATTGTTGCCCCTGTCACTAGTTCTACGCCGTCGGGTGAGCCTCTTAGCTCCACGTCGAACCTCTGGAGCAGCATGGCCAATGCTACAGTTGATTCCAGAAGTGCGAACTGGTCACCAACGCACTTGCGTGGTCCTCCTCCGAATGGCAGAAAGGCAAAATCCGCGATCACCTAACAAGCAATCATCCATTCCTGAGAAAACTACTAATACAGTAAAAGTAGTAATAATAATAATAATAATAATAATAATAATAATAATAATAATAATAATAATAACTCAAGGTGCTTATACCTCATTCGGATACATTGCTCCAGGACTTCGGGCTGGATCAAAGCCTGCCCACCCTTCAATGCCTTCACTCTTCTTTGGAACTAAGAACCTCTCAGGCTCAAAATCATTTGGTCTGTCCCAAAAATATGGTGATCTATGAAGGTTATAAACCTGCAATAAAAGTGATCAGTTGATAGGCCGCCAGATCAACACAAAATATGGGTTAGAATCTATACAAGGCCTGACGAACACTTTTCGTTGGCAAAGTTAACCCGCCGAATCACCTTTGTATATTTATGGACAATCCTTGAAAGAAAATTTGCAAGGGATCAATAATACCTAATAATATAAAAAATCTAAGCAGGAATGTGATGATATATTTTCAACAGACACAATCACCCTATGCACCAAAAGCTTAAAAAATTTATGAAATAAAACCAGAAATAACAGTCTTTCCACCAAGAAGGTGAAATACGGTAGAGAGCCAGATTAATCTCAATGACACCGAGATCAATCATTATTGGTACGCTCTACCCTAGTCAGATAAACAGATAACATACTTTCTTTGGTTTGTATTAAGAAAACAAAAGCAGGATAACCAGATGTGATGTGATTAGCTATACAATTGCTTATCTTCTACTACTACACCACTTGGGAGAAAGTTTTATGCAAGTAACTAGAGTGCAGTGTTTCTAAAGGTCATATGACAGCTAATTGACGGTACAAGTATTTGGACTTCATAGAGACGAGGCCTACTTTCGCAGTGCTCCCAGTTTTTGTCAATTGAAACACCGAATCTCATTGGCATAGTGATGGACATATTAAATCAGACAGTCAAATTTTAAATTTAATAAAAGCTACAAAAGCTGAATACACCAATTTTATTTCAAGACAAAACATAATTTACGGTGGTGTTCCCAATTTTATATTATTTATGTAAACATGATCCACTAAAATTCTAAATTTTAGTTCCTCGCAGCAGATTAGAATAGTTTAAGTCGTAAGTATTGTTGCAGCATACAGCTGAGAGAGCAGTAAGATATTTTTCTGCAAAACAGCTTTGACTTTTCCAGCTTCCATTGAACCATATAATAGTGACCCAAAGGTTTAACAGCTCATACAATGGTAATAAAAATATCCACTTACTGAAAGGAAGACATCTGTTCCAGCAGGAATTTCAAATCCATCATCCTGACCCTTATATCCTCCTACATAACAAGATAGCCATAGTCATTATCCTTTATTTTAGCATGAACATTTTACACATGAACATCAATAAAATGACAAAAAAAAACGAAAAAAAAAAAAAAAAAAAAAAAAAAAAGAAACAAGAAAAGCTGCCTCAGAAAACTCTTAAGTTTTTATGTTTTAGTTATTAGTCATCCTTAGTTGCTTGCCATAATTCCTAATGCATATATGTCTTAGAAGACTAAAGCTTTCAGTGCAAAAGAAGCTGTCAGGTAATGAATTACTTGCACTAGGGCAATCTTGATTTGAAGCACTTCAGAACCAAGGGAGAATCTAATTCAAAAAATAATTGTGAAGGCTGCAGTGAAGGTTTTCTTAGACTCATACTAAATTAACTCAGAGTCTATACTTGAACTTCAGAATTGATCCAAGATAAATTGGACAAAAAGTGGAAAGTAAATGTGAACTTCTAGTTATCCAGTTGATGTAAAAATCAAGGGAACTATCAGAAGTGGAAATATTTGTAATCTGAAATTTCAAACTTCTTACTCTTCAGTGCAAAAATTAGTGTATCTTGGGATCTACAGTTTTAGTTCAACATTTCACTTAAAGCCGTCATTATTAAATGCTAAGGATATATGGAGCTAGTAACTGTCAGCATGTAATGAGTAAACATATGATCTTGTAAAGACAAAAATTGGAAGGAGGAATACCTGGAAGTAAGTCTCTCCGAAGGGCACGCCGAATAAGCAGTGGAGGTTGAGGATACAGACGGAGAACCTCAGCAATGATCAAGCGGATGTACCTTGAGAAACATGAAGGATCACTCTATCTACCAAAGATTCGACACAGCAGGCATCAAATCCTTTTATTTACTTGACAAGAAAGATATATATAAACCCAAAATAGAATAGTAAGCAAATATATTTTCTTGATTTCCTAAGAATACAGAAACATGTACCTCAAGTAATACTTAACCTTTTATGACATCTATCAGACAGGGTTTTTTATTGGATAAACAACATCGACATCCCCAATTGTTACGTAGATAGATGCATATAAAGAAAAAGTATTTTCAGAAACCATCCATATTGATGTATTTAATGTGTTTGGGTATAAATATATGAAAATAAAGGTCAATTGCCACTTATGATGAACACAACTCACAGAAGACATTTGCATTCATTCTGAATCCTGGAACTTGTGAGAACAGCACATCGTAAGACAGTTATCCAACAAGAACAGATGCAGCATACTGATTATAATTTATGTATGGAAAAGCACCACCAGATAGAGATTCCTAAAAAAATTTATGGACTTACTCCAGTTTCTTAATGCATTCTAAAGTTGTTTTCCCTTCACCAAGTACAGAATCTATCTCAACTTGAGCCTTCCTCATTTTCGAAGGGTTCTGCATCACATAAGCCATTTACGCTCAGAGAAACTCATGCTCCTCAATTAGTCTCAGCAGAGGAAAATGATGAACCCCTTTATTTTTCTTACATTAGTTTAAGCTAAGCATATTATACCTGGGCAAGAAGAAAAACAGCCCATGTGAGTACAGCAGCAGTTGTTTCATGTCCCGCAATTAGCATTGTCATGAGATCATCCCTAAGCTGTTGGCAGAGAAATCTCATATATAACAAGATTGCTAAAATATATATATATATATATATTGTGAATTGCAGACTACAGACTACATATATACACACATATAGACATACAAAACTACATGCATATATACATACTGAGTTATATACATATTACATATATGCAGTGAGGATTGCAGATTCAACCTATATATACATAAACAAACATAAATAACTACATAGATATATACATAATGTGAGTTGCATACTATAGCCTAAACAAAAGCCACAAACATAAAAAAAAATGGTGCATTGCAGATTACAGCATATACATACATACAAATATGACATACATATATGTTCAGGATAGTTGCAGAATACAGCCTATGACAATCTTGAAGGACTTAAGGCAAGACTAAGGTGATGAATTATAAAATCATTCTATTAGTTTAATGTGACAGACAACAAAAAGAAGCAAGATCTTACTTGACGATCATTAACATCAGCACCCCTCATATCAACCAAAAATCGCAGCAAACTTGCATCCTGCAAATTCAGAATTAAAAAAAATAAAAATAAGGCTTCATAGTAGTTAATTACAGCTACTCATTGTAAAAATAAGCATATGGAAGTCATAGGATAGCAACCAAACTGTACCTTGAGAGTGGTGTAATCTCTTTGTTGAAGTTTCTCAACGTCAGTTTCCTACATGATACAAGAACAATATTATGCAATTGGGTCCTTGTATTTGATGGGAAATACAGAAGATAATGAAGGCAATCATGCCCTGGCTTTTACGGGTAAAGTGCATGTACTAGCACAGACATAGACCCATAGACAACAAAATTAAATATTAGTTATCGTTGTCTTACTGTGTTTCTTGTATTCACCATTCAATCCTACCTAAAGCAACCAAACAATTCTAGTTCATCACATGCTCAGATTTTATTACTTGCCACATCCATGACATCAGCTATGCATCCAAAACTATTTCCTTACTTAAAGCTACCAGCATTGAAAATGAGAACTGTTTTTTAATTTATTTTTCTCTTCTGAATTCACAGCTTTCCCAGTATCAAGCAGGATATATATTATGATTATTCTGTGGTGAACTGGATGTATCTTGTAACTATACAAAATAGCCTTGATGGTTCTAATCAAATTCTGCATGACAAAAAATAATTATTCAGACAAAAAAAAAGTAAATGCTGCAGTTCAGTATGCCGTGTGAGAAGGCCTACATACATCAGAAATTTTAGTTTAAAAAAAAATTGTTACCAGAATCAGATAACCATATATTAACCAAAAAATATTAGTTCCAAATATAAGAAGCGATTGACCACTCACCTCCCTTGTCTTCTTTGCATTCTTGATCAGGTCATCAAGACAGTCATTTATAATTTTCAAATCATTATGAAACTTACGCTGCCTTGGAACAATCCATCTTGCAAAAGGGAGATTCCAATAAGGAATGTAAAATGTTGATCGGTGTTCAGCTTCAAAGAGTGTTCCGTAGACTGCCTGTTTTAAGGTTTGAGAGGATTAAGTCAATGTAATGTCAATGAACCGCAATAAAAATCCACAGGAGGACTGAGTGCAATGTTTTTAACATAATTTCCAGTGCAATTTTTTCATTCTTAGAAGCACATTGCAACAATGGATTGTCAAATGGTCATTGTTATAAAATGATGGCATCCCCAAAGGAACGCAAAACTTTATCAGAAAGATAACTCAGAGAATTTTAATTCCTTATTTTGACAAGCAGATTTAAAAGATGAATTTGAAGGGAAATAGTGTCATGTCACCATAAAAATGAACTTCTAAGATAAAGAGACAATTTGATTAGTATTAAAGAAGAAGAGTTTTAGACCTTAATCACAGGAGATTCTTTAGTGACAGACCCAAAGTCATAGTTAAAAACAGCCAAACCAATAATGTCGAGAGCCAAACTTGAAAATTCTGCTTCGAGATCCAAATCAACAGTTTTTTCTCCATGCCTATTGTTTTCAATGAGATTCTCAAATTTCAACATCATCCTCTCCGAACAATCAGTGAAAACATTGACCATAGCTTCTAGGAAAGAAGAATGAAATCCAGGTACAATAACTGCAACCCATAAAAAACTAAGGCATTAGAACCAAAAGACACAACAACAGCGCAATATAAGCTCAAGAGAAGTGGAGAGAAATTGAGCCCACGCTTTTAGGAAGGCAAATTAATTCCAAGCTGCAGCTAGTAGAAGGTATGCTAATAACATCAGTTAATAGTGAGTTGAAAATAAGCTATTAAACTAACTTTCATGCCCATAAGTATATAAAATTGGATACTTAAGCATGCCATCGATTTTCATAACTAGAAGGCATGACATAAAGTACAACATCAAACCTTTCCTCCGAAGCTTCCAGGTTTCAATGTCTGCTGGAATAAGTCCTTTTCCCATTATTGGCTCTAGAATTTCAGCAAGAACTCCCTAGTTAAACAATACTAGCAATTAGTTATGAATAGAAAAATGAAGTAACAATCAACCAAAACAATAGCTGAAGACTGGTGAATTTCCATATAAAAGAGTGAAAAAATAAAGGCCTATCATGATGGCAACCTTTTAACATGAAGTTAGAGTTTCATGCTTTGATAATCTAGTCTTTTAGTAGATGAGAAAACTTGATGTTTCTAGAATTCAAAAGTAATAGAGTTTATCATGGATTGTGAAAATATAATCAAAGAAAATGGTGCAACACACCTTGTCATACGAAAATGCATTTTCTCGAAGAACATGCCTTGCAACAATAGGATCAGATACCACAACAAAAGCCTTCGGCCCAAACGCAAGTTTATAAACAGAACCATGCTGCCAAAGTAGCATAAAAACTTGAAAAGATAACAACAACCAAGAAGCAACAGTAGCAGCAGCAAAAACAAGAGTATCAAAGCACTTACAAGAAGAAATTTTGAATTTCTTATACAGAATGCCATTAATGTGCGAGCCTCATTAGGCAATATGTGTTCGGAGTTATTTGTCAAACTATGAGTGGGCCACACTAATACCTTATTAAGCACCATCAAATCAAATTAGCAGTATAAGAACGGCGAGATTGAAGAACATCAGTGGTTTTCAGTACATTTATAATATATAAAGCAGACAAAAACCCATGCTGGAGGGGTTAAAAACATCAGGAAGTTGATGCCACAATAATCTAAGAATATGTCAATGTTTAACAATACCATTAGTAGTTTATCTAAAACCTTCATCTGGCAATCAGTTAGGTTAACAAATGAAAGTAAAGTATTTCTTAGGGGGAAAAAAGAAGATGCATCTGTCATAACTTTAAGAATCAACAAACGTTGATGTTTATGCAATATAGTAGTCACATAAATTACCATGCTAATTTTCAGACAACATGCTGGCCTTTAATCTATAGTCAGAACAATGATACACTAGAGAACAGAAGAGTAAGCACCTCCAAGAACCAATCATAGAGCGAAAAGAAAAGTGGCCTGCCAAAAAGGTCAGAGACGGCACCTTCAGCAGTTGGCATGGAACCAAGATTACCCCCGCTTAACAAATTAGTAAGAAGGTTGCTGGCATTATCAAGGAGATTTCTTTTTGTCATTGCCTCTTCAGTACCAGTTGACTGGCACCTGATTCAGAAACAAGGACAAACAACGTCTGTAATAATCCCATCTGATGTTTCATACAGCAAAGTATTATCTTTCCTAACGAATGAAAACCACCACTATGCTCAATAAGAGCATTGTCCATGATCGATTTAAATTGAGCACACATTGAATCAGCATTTGATTCTCATTCTCATATCACAGTCCAGAAGAAAACCAAGGAAATAAAATATAAATATATAATATTATCAATACATAATATTTCCTTAGCTTGTCCATCTAATTTTCTTCATTGGTCAAAACAGAAGAAACCACTTACCCTTCTTCGTTTCTTAACCTCTATTAACTCTGAATTCAAATCCACACACAAAGATTGAAAACTAAATCTCCTTCTTGATAACTCTGAATTCAAATCCACTTACCCTATCAAGAAACTTTCTTTCCTCAACTTATTAATCTAAAATTCTTCATTAGTCTAAACGCAAGAAACCATTTCTTCTTATTATTTTCTTTTTGTTCCCCCCTATTAGCTCTAAATCCAAGCCCACACATATAGATTGAAAACTAAATCTCTTCTTGACAATAAACCCCAAAACCCCTTCAACAAACCATCTTTACTTGGCTAAGCCTTCTAATTTTCTACATTCATCAAAACCCAAAGAAACAATTTCCTTTCTGGCTACTTGTTCTTCTCCTCAGCTTACTCAAACCCCAAACTTCTTGGTATAAAAAAATAAATAAAGAACAGAAAGTCATAGACAAGGCATAGTCATGCAATCACCATCATCCTTTAGGATCAAAAGAACAAAAAAAAAAACAATAAAAAATAGAAAGACCTGAGTTGAGAACGTTTCTTAGGAAGCTTGAAAGGGGAAGCCATAAGGGAGGATGACCCGGTAAAAGAATCAAGAACTGCAGACTGTAAACCAAGAGATCCTCCATTAATGGGAGCTGAGAACTGTGAGAGAGCCGCAAGGATCATTGCTGATATTGAAGAATAGAAAGGATTAGGAGAGAGGAGGAGGAGCTCAGTGATGGCGGTTGTGTTAGTGGCAGTGGTGATAAGGATTATATAGATTTTTGGAAGAGCGCACTGAGAGTGAGGGGAGTGCGCGTTAGGCCGCGAATTCCATTATTGCAACGATTTTTGCAATATTAGCCCTGAATTTTTATATATTTGCTAGTTTATAAGTAGCCTTAGCTTTAGCTGGCGTTTCCTTATTTGACCACCACCCAAAAGAAAACAGTTTCCCAAATCGAACCAATCGCATGAGTGCGGATCATTGCCACTTGGAGTTTCCTAATTTATCATACTGTTTATTAGGAGGAATTTTGTATTTATAACCTTAGAAATAATTAAGGATTTGTCAAGGTTTCTTTAATTTGAATGGAGCTGAATTTCATTCTCATTATTGTATATATTCCACAAAATTTTTTCTGAACCAAATAAATTTCTAAATTTATAATTTAAAATTATTCCACTATAAATTTTTTAAAACAAAGTAAACAAATCCAAACATACATTCATGTCTGAGCTTTTTAGCTCTCACCCTGCAGTGGGCATTCGAACCCTATCTTCACCTGAATAACGAAGACCGGATAAGACATTCATGTTTTCACAGGTTCATGCAACAGGTTTCTACAATATATATTGCAAATATATTCCTCACATCCATAACTATTTTGCTGTTCTCAGTTGAAATATCAACTCATATTCCAAGAAATATAAAGCAGAGTAATACTTGGAAACAATTGGCAAGTTTTTAGTGTCACCTGAAAACCAATTACAAGCTGGAAAGCTGGAAAGTGATGCGGATCTCACTTCCATTACTTAAAACACCTTCTCACTGGCCTGAATCTCTTCCATATGGATACCAATTTTAGAGAGCTATTAAAACAAGTTTTGCAATCATCTGGTGACACAATGTGATTGTGACCCGGTTGAAGGCAATGGCATCAGCGGTAAGGCGATGCACCAAGCAGAGGTTCCAAACTAGCTAGGTGATGTTGTAAGAACATGTAGACCAATTCAGTTGTCATCGCTGCTACTCTAACCACCACACCAGCGTGCGTCTATCAAATTCAAAAACTCAAGTTACACCATAGGACTATATATCAAGAAAAATGGGAAATAAGCAAACTCTGATTTTGGACAAGAGGATGCACACAGAGGAGCACCGCTTGTGGAAGCATACCTTAGGACCAAATGTACTGCAAGAAGCAACTAATTCAGGTTTTTTTATGTCATGCTTGGATCCTGATCTAATTGTAGCTGGACCAGGAGCTCGAAAATGTCCTGACATCATTCTTTTCACTTCATCTTGAACTTGATTCTGAACATGTTTCAGCTTTGGCCTGACAAGAATGATCATGATGCTAAGCTCCATTCAAATGGATGTAGAGGAAGCACAAAAATATCAATACCATCCATTTACTTCATGCCATGAGTGTACCGCATATACGAGTGAACATTACCCCATGAGAATGACCATCGCAATGACTTGGTAATCCTGCATCTTTTTCGAGATGCTGGTGCCAGACCTTTCTTCCAGCAGAATCTGCTTTAAAAATAAATAAATAATAGAGCAAATTTTCATGCACAAGTGACAGAATTCAATAACCAAAGTATCCACCAAGCTTATGGAAAGTCTTGGTTTAAAGGCTATATATGCATTCATACTCCATAATCCTCTGTATGCTTGCTATGTTGCATATGATATGAAGACTCAGAATCTTATTTCACCATTAATTAGGTCATCAACATAAACAGATAAATTTTCAAAATAAATTTTTAGGTATTTCAAAGCAGACAAAGACCTTTTACATTGTATCCTGATCCATGTAAATCCATACGTAATAAACATCTATCTCAATTATGTCTTAAGCTCAAAGTGGAAGTGATGTCCATGACAGGTACCACCATGGACAATACTTAGGGGCTGGCTCTTACTAAGACACTACTGGTCTCAAGCTTTTTCAGCAAGCTCAGAAGAAATGAGGCCTTAAAATAACATAAACACTTATTTGCATGATCTGCACACCAAACAACAATTATCTAAGATTCCAAGCTGACAATATGCATCCTAGTTGACATGGTAATCACGGTCCTATAAAACATAGAAACTATAGCACCCTAACCAACAGAGCATTGCATGCATTGGCATCAGGACAACCACCACTAGTTCTAAAACTACAAATTAAGGAGAAGAAAGAGAATCACCGAATCAACAAATAAGGGCTGGTGTCCTTCTCCAAGGATGTGATTGGTACTCTTGTAGAACTCAAAATTCCATCTTTCTCCACTCTCATGACGACCGCTGGTAATCCAGTCAACAACAACCAAATTTGAATCAGTGAACACATGGAACACTTGCTTTTGAGAGTACCTAGCAGTGGAGAAACATGTCACAGGGTCTGGAATGACTGCGAAAAATGCATTTCTCCCAACCCTAGCCTACTGCAAGGATCAAATTTCATACATTCAATCTAGAGCCATCATCAAAGAGCTGATCAAAAGGAACAATGCTACGAGCCAATAACAATTGAACATGCACAAACTAGAACAAAATTCACAAGCTAAAAATTATCAATACAATAGGAAGAAGCATAAATGAAGCACCTCCAGGGCCTGCTCCGAACACTTTGAATCCACAGACTTGTACACCTACACAAGAGCAAGCAACATGCCAAAACAGCCCAATTTTCATTGACAGGCAAAATTGGGCAAAGGTTAGGGTTTGCATGGATCAAGGAAACATAGTTGGAATATCAATGAAAAATGGAAAAGAAATCATCTGAATTCAACGAACAAAAGCAACTACTTTCCCAATTTGTTTTCTTTTTACGTTCCTCAATTTTCCCTCGATCCAAAGCCCAAACCCTCATTCATATCACATCATGAAAACCAACTACAAATGCGGGATAATTCATTGGCCAAAGAAAGAACCTTGGTAGACGCCTGAGTCGTCAAGGCAACAGTGCAATCGTCTCCGACACTCAGCCCGCATGAAACCCTATCTCCCTGGAAATCAAACACCATGAAAAAAGTACCAATGAAAGCAAGATCTTTGTAAAAGAGAATGAAGAGAATCAGTCGAACCGAGACAATGCCGCCTCCATAGGAGAGACTGTATATCCATACAGCATCAATAGCGGAAGGGCCAACCTGAGGAGCAAGAACACCAGAAGGGTAACAAGGAAAGAGAGGTACAAGGAGAGAAGCCATGGCCAAGTGGTTAAGCTAACCTTCTTCGGGACGATGAGCTTGAGAGGGTATTTGCAGAAGCATCGGATCACCGTAGACTTCCCCTCCACGCGCTCCACCGCTATGAACCCAGTCTCCGCCAACGTCTCCTCCATCTCCCGCTCCCCCGGTGCTGCCCTAGACGACCTTCACTGAAACCTCGGGCTTTGTAAATCTGGACCGTTCATCAAATCACGGCTATTTTGTTTCTTTTCAGCGTTACTGATAAAACCACCTGGAATTTTACATTTTTACAATAGGATTCTTTTAAAATAGTCAAAAAATGGAAATAAATGTTTTTAAGACAAGTAGAAGGCAAATTTAAAATGTTTCATTTAATTGGTTTTTAAAATTAATGAAATTTTTTTTTTTTTACAAAATCCATAACAGCCGCCAAAATGACTAGGGTTTGGGCGAGCAATTGATTGCTCGGATCACTTTCAGATGACAGAACATTGTATAATAAAAATATTATCTAAATCAAATTTACAAGTGTAGAAGATACCAACAACATTTTTCAAATGCTGTAAAGAAAATATTTTGAGGGTTCGTAACATTTCAGCAGAGAGCTACTACCATATCGCTCGCATCCTTATGCATTGCATACATTATTCAGTTGCTTTGTTTTACATGACACTATTACTCACAAACTTACATACCAGTGACAAAACAAAAACTAGAAGAATAAGGAAATAAAAAAGATACATCTTATTCTAAAATGGGCAGAATAACATAAGGCTGTAGCTCACAGATGGTCACACCATTTCCTAGTAACGAAAATTATGTCCAAAGTTGAACTGAACCGAAAACATCAACAACTCCAGACTTCGGCGGAGTTTATTCCAACTAGAATGTAATTTCGCTGGGTGCATGAAATGTTCTTCCCCGGCAGATAGCTTCAAGGTTTTCCCCGGTATATGAACAAAGCGGTGAAATTTCCACACCTACAGTTAGAATTTATATTTTGGAATCAATGTTGTACATACTGTATGTTAAGATTGCCTCATGGATCTACAACCTTATTTAATCAAGCATAATCATTATTAATCATTACCAGTCAAATATAGCGGCACAGAATGTGTTAAGAAGCCACCAGCAGCAACCACCCAACGAGAATGTAGGCGGAGGAGCATCAGGCGAGCACTATCAGGAGTATCATAACTCGCCCCATTCGCATTCTTGACAGGGGCAAATTCCTCTTCTCGTATCACCTGATGATCAATCAGTCAACCAAAAAATGCCCCGCAGAGATTTTCCAATTCATGCAATTTACCCTTTTCAACCATTTTACAGTCCTACGAAATAACAGTCTGGTAATATTTGCCGGATGCCTACCTCATAAAGAGCTGTTGAAGAAGAATAGGGAAATGCATCAAATATAAACTGCTCAAGCTTCAAGCCCATGCTGAATCCATGGATAGAAGGAATTTTCTTTTCAGCAAGGTGGTAACTGTACATTGCGCAACAGTTTAGTGTTAACATTACAATGAGCCAACAGTAAAATACATTTGCAATCTTGAACAATTAAGATGCACTTTACACACAAGTGCAATAGAATTTGGTGGAAAGTTGAGGGGGCCTCAAAACTTGGATAGATCACAGTCTATGCCAATAATATTTAGCATAGCAGTAAGTTGACTCACTAATTTATCCTACCACATTATGTTGGTAGTTTTGACACCTCATAAGAATCAAAACTAAAATATAATTGGCCATTCCAATCAAAATTGTGGCAATTTTCATATCTAAGATCACTTTACCATGAGAAGGCTCACACTAAAAAAAAAATTAGTAAGTTAAAAGATGTTCCTAAAAAATCATAAGTGCAAACAGTAATTAAGGAACCATGTTGGCAAACGCTCAGAAGAGGAAAGACACTGAACTATTACCCAAGGTCTGCATGAGAAAAGATAGCATACCAACCAAAATTAAAAATGCCAAATAAAAGCTTATAAGAAGATCTATATGCTTGTGATAGATATGATATATTCAAGCATATCCAGAAATGTTTTTATTCAATGATCTTCATGTTTGATAAATATGTACAGTCTACCATGCTGGAATTTGACATGGAGATGAAGTTATGAAAGATTACTAACATGCTGTCCTTTTCAAGGCCATTTGCAACTTGATTGAGGAAATCCAATGTGAACATATGTAAGCAAACCTAAGAGATATCAAAAAAATGTCAGAGAAATTCAATAGAATGAGGTTCAACAATGAGAGAGATATAAACAAGTGATAATAAAGATGATGTAAAGCATGGTTTTTTTTATAGAAAATGAAACACCCCAAGGTTCAGTGCAGCCATCATGCATGGTCGCATTATCAACATCTGTAATTATTCCATTGTATGAGAAAAGTTCAAGGGAGCTGGTAGTAGTGTTGTATGCAAAAGCATTTGGAGTTAAGAAAATAATGCTGTAGTAAATGTAACCATTAGTTAACTCATGAAGGATTTTGAAACATGTTTCCTAGCACAACCAAAAGTCAATGGCCTTATAAGTTCTGTTCTTAACTTCTAAAAGTGAGATTTGTCAAACTTTTCCAACAGAAGATTTTGACCAATAAACAACATTGGCCAAAATAGGAAAAGAAATTGCATTGGTCCAATGCAGCACTGTGGCAGCAAAGCTATACATAGTGAAGGAATCCAATTCAGTTGAAGACTTACATTGCTCCAACAATACCGAAGACGTCCAGTTATCTGATTGATCTCACAGGCCATTGTTGGATCCATCTCACTATACTCAATTACAGTCAGGGGCCCACCTCTGCCATGTTGGACAAAGACACCAACCTTCTCTTGTGGATAAGCCTGAGTTCAGTGCAAGCAACATAACACGTAAAGTTTGTAATTTTCTATTGCAGATATACATAATAAAAATGGGTGCGACAGTTATTATATGATCAGCATAATTTTTAAGAAGAGCTTTTCATGTTTGCTAAAGACCACCAGAAAACACTCCACTCAGTCTCTTCCATGAACCAGGAGTGTTTACACTGACACTCCTCATAGCCTCTTCGAGTGAAATTGGTTTTACAAGGAAAAAATCTCAAAGCCAATATATTATCAATGGGTTTCACAACATGTTTTATCACAAAAACTCTAACAAAATGAAGTTTTTTAGAAACCTCAGGATAAAAAATCTGAAACTGACCACTTGTTAAATTGCACTAGAAATGACAAATTAAATAAGAAGAGATAAGAATGTTTCAACATCAGAATATAAGATATTTACACAACAAAAAAAAAAAAAAAAAATTAGCACAAGCAATGTAAATCATTACAGATACTCTTGCAAAACATATTAGACCAACAATAACTGCTGTGCAGAACCAAGATGGTGGATATATGACTCTGCTATATATGCATACATGTGCATGCTCACAAATGAAGGTCGCTTTGTCTGCATTTCCCTTTAACGTGATTGCAAATTAATTGACAAGTATTTATATTGTTCAAAAATTATTTTCGCCATACTAATCAGATCACTTCACAAAAGGAATAAATTCACAAGAACTAGATGAAATAATAATGGAAAAATAAAAGTAAAAGATACGTATATACAGCTAGCTATTCCCTTCCAATTCCAGAAACCAGTGGTATTCACACTAAGCTAGAAGTTTTGCAGCCTTCTACTTTGATCTAAAAAAAAATCAATGATAAGTGAAGCATTCGACAATGTCTTACTTTGCGTACAACTTTTGCAGCAGCAGCCACACCTTTGTCAATGAAATACCCCAAGAATGTTGGATCTGCAACCCGAACCTGGACACAGAAGGTTAGAATGCATGCAAAAGATATGATGCCTTGGGAAAAACTTTCATCAGTTAAATATCTTACCAGAGCATTATCAACTCCATAACAATCCACATATTTTACACCTCTCATGGCCATGTCATCAAGTAATTTTGAAGATTTCAAAGCTGTGAAACAAGAAAAAATACTGTAATTGCACTTGATTTCTTTCTCTTATTAAAAGAAATGATATTAATATTAATGGAATAAGTTTGACATTGCATATCTTGAGTAAGAACCATATGGGTCAAAATTTTACCAGAATATAATCCTCCATTGCCATCAGGAGCTTTTGCAACCTGGATATACCAAGGAAAAGGTTGATGTGATTCCACATTGAAGAGAAGGCAAAAAGGACTTGATCATGAATGAAAATGCATGCATATGTTATATAGACTGTGACAATAATAGTTATAAGTGAGTTAGAATGATTGATGAAATGTTGAGAAACGAAAGGAAAAAAATCACAGGAAAAATATAGTTCAAGTGAAAAACCATCGTTTACTCAGAAAGCACAAAATGATTTAGTATGATTTGTGGATGTTTTTACCATAGATGTACAGAAGCACTATATAATGACACAAACTTAAAATAATCACATATTGTCCTCAGATGGTTTCTAGTATCAAGAGGAAAATGTGTCTCAAATGGAGTCTGTAAGTATCACTTAGCCTACCATGCACGCAGGAGGGCTATGAAAAATATGATAATCAAATAAATCTGGCTCAAAATCCAGCCTGAAAATTTGGTGGAAGTTGGGAGGCTTGGGACACAACTTGGGTAAGTGTTTGGCTCTAAAGAGCCAAAAGACAGTTTTGGCTTGTATAAGTTCAAGCTCACCCTGGCCCATTTACAGCCTAATCTTCTCATGTTTTACGGCTGTTGCCTGTTAATTAGTTAAATCATTTTAAATACACCAATGCTGATCTGTGCGTGCCAATAGTATGAGATTTATAAGTTGTACTTGCAATTTTGAATTTACATGCTGAAGGTCTGCCTCATGGTAGCATCTAATATTCGCAAAGAGAAAGTGATGGATCTATCTCAAATTTAGAAACAGCTAGCCATTGGAACAAAGAACCAACCTTATATGAAGTCTCCATAATGAATCTACCATCTCTAGAAACACAAGGAATAGTGCCTTGTTGGAAAAACGTGATCTGCAACAGAAATTGTGTCATGTCACAGAAAAATCAGATTTTGAAAGAGGTTGCATGTTTTTACCTGATCTGCTTCCAAACCAAAATACTTGTGGCTTTCAAAAAATTTGCGAGTGGCTTCATCAGTAAATGGACTGGTCATTATGTACCAGTGTATTGGCACAATACCAGAAGAGCCTATCATTAACCAAGACATTAAGGTTTCCATGGCATTTAATCCGACAAAAGAAAATTTTTAATATGATAACCTACCCTCAGTTGATTGAGATGCAAGTCGTTGGATGCATAAAATCCGCTCAGCTTGAAGTTGGAAAAGTGATTTCCCAGATGGTAACCCAATATCTGAAGAAAGAAAAAAAATATATAGATCAAGTAACCAAAACTATCTCAAGAAAGAAAACAAAAAACTAGATCATGTAAACAAAACTATTTAAAGATGGCAAACATCATCGTGTCACAGTAAGGAAACCATGAAACGTATATTTCTATATACAATTGTTGCAACAAATGCTTATTAACCACAGGAGTATTTCCATTGAAGCTATTAATGAAGACAACTAAGTTGCATCCCAAGGATAGACTTCATTCTTATGCTAAACGATGGTTAACCCATCATGTGCAAATGCAAATAAATTATGCTACTAGGCCAGTGTTTTCAACCCCTATACATCTGTCAGTTAGACATGATGATTATTTATCCTTTAATCACCCAAGTTGATTAAAAAAAGCACAAATTTAAATGCAGATTTAAAAGTAAAGAACCCAAAAATACAGTTGCGAATCTGATTTCATAAAGGGCACACCAGAAAGTTTCTTCATTAGTTTCTAAATATATATCATCATGCATAAAGCGCTAACCTAATGCATGCCATCCATTCTCATCTATGCAACTATCAAAAATATTTTCCTTATTGTTAGCAATTAAAAAACCTTTCGAAACACTAAATGTGTATTCTTAGAACTGAATGCCAGTACTCAATCTTAGTTAAAAGAAATTCGAAGCAATGAAAAGGAGAAGCAGCATGTTTCTGGTAATAAATCAACATGAATCACTTCAGAAATTTACAAATTATTTTCTCAGGTAAACAGCGAAAGCATAAAATATCTACTGGTGAAGAGGGTTGCTAATGTGCTCCCCAGATGACTTCTTCAATTAATCCTAAATTGTAGAGTCACTACCTAGTCTAAATATAAACCAAAAATAAAGAAGGCCAAAATGCAACAGAAGCTATGCAGAGTATACTACGCAGGATGTTTACTTACTGAAACAACCCTTTGGATCTGAACTTCCAAGGCGAGTGCCCTGTGTTCAATTTAAAACAACAAACTGTAAACATCATGATGGAAATCTCTTCACCAATAATTCAGCCAAAAGACAATGAATAAGCATACAAAAATTGTCAAACAGTTCAAATCACAATGCAACCACTAGAGAACCTTTGAATGGAAAATAGAATTTAATACGCTCTGCAGTTCATTCAGATCTTTCATGCAACATATAATTTACATTGATAAAGTTGGTGGCACTGAATTAGGAATTTCCCAGACTTCTCTTGCTTTTGGCTTCAACATATCAACCTATTTTTGCTAAATAGGTTGGAATTAAGATGAAATTTTAAAATCCATCTCACATTCAGATAGTATTTTAAAATAGCCTACGATGCAAGTTTTTTCAAAGTTTCCCATACAAGGCAAGACAAACAAGTTGGAATGCAGCACAACTAACTGTTGATTTTAAATATATAAAAAAGATATTCATGTGATGTGGACCTTGACGTGGCTACATCGTAAGAAGACTCCTCTTACCAGCGCAATGTGCTCCTGATGACGCATGTCGTTCAATATTTTGTCCAGGAAACAGATTGGCTCTTACTACTAAATTTCATTGTCGCTTTCCAAGACAAATCAGGAATTAGTTTAGTTGGTTATTTCGTTACAACAGTTAAGTGCGAACCAAGCACACTCGTAAGGCCAACACTTTGGTTTTTAGCAAGTTTTATAGAAATAGTACAAAACTTTTGTTAGAGAAGTATGACATTTTCAAAACAATGTTGTCAGCTAAAGCAATGGAGAATAGAGTAAGACATGCGTAAAGACAGTAAAAGCAAATCATTTGTCTTAGATGATTGTACAATTATATGTCAATATATAGTGAAGCAGCAAGGGCATTCCATTAAATTCAAACCAAAATTCTCAAACAAGCATAACATTATACTGGCATAGGGCAATGTTCAGCATCATGACAGTACCTAACCATGCTATTAAATGTTTTATTATTAGCAAAAGAAAGGTTACTGCATCCAATATAGTTCCCATGAAAAGTTATCTACCAAGAATCTGATGACTGTAGGGATAGAGAATCTGATAAAAATAAAAAGAGATGCAGCAAGGTCAAATATAATCAGGATTGCAATAGAGAATATTCAAACTGACACACACCTGGCCACCGGATAGAAGCACAACTGCCAACTTCCCTTCCGAGATAGCCTTTAATCCCCTCTTCCACCATCTCTCTCTGTCCTCTGAAGATCTATCTTCTACAGTCGAAACATTAGCTTCTGGAACAGGTTCAATTGCTGGTACTGGAAGACCTATACAATCCCAACACAGAATCTTCTCATACCAATACTCTTTCCACGCAAAAAAAAAAATCATCTAAAACAAAGAAACAAAACGAGAAATGACTAAGATGAAAATAAAGCCACCTTGGGAACCAAGAGAGCATCGTATGATCCGATCAATCCTGGCAAGATCCAGACTCTGAAATGCAACAGTCATTATAATCAATTAGTATTGATTTAACCAACGACTATGCGGCATTCTAAACAAACCCAGCACTCAAATTACATGAAATTGCAAAAGAATTAAATAATGCAACCGTAGATCACGTCCTTCGAATCAATTCTGAGAACAATCCACCATTGAAATTCATCCCTCTGCTCAGATTTCACACAACTTAATGCAGCCTCATAGATAAACAGTACAAAAGGAGTTGCAATAAAAGGAAACATGAATTTAGAGATCACGGATCAAACACATTCAATACGCCGCTTAAAAAGAAAAAAAATCAAGAAGAACCACCCCAGAACAGATCATATAGAGATCCAAGCGAATATGCATCAAATTCATAGAAAAAACAAAGAGGCGACCTCAATGTCCTTGACGAGGAGATCACGTTCCTCCGCCGATAGCTCATCCCAGAGGGCGAAGACGTCCTCCTGGCCGTAATCCTTCAGCCTCTCCAGCAACGCCGGCGGTGGCGCCACCGCTGCCTCCCTCCCCGCTCCCTCCGATCCAACCACCATCTCCCTCATCGTCTCTCTGTGTGTGTGTGTGTGTCTCTCTCTCTCTCTCTCTCTCTCACACCACGAGAGCTGCTACAGAACGAGCGAGAGTGAGAGGAATCCCGAGTGTTAAAGCAAAGCCGAAGGTCAGCAAAAAGACCGAAATACCCCTTCACATTATAGAATGTCAATTAAAGTGCCGAATATGCCTATACTGCCTAACCCATCTCGGGATCGTTGGATCTCGATCCAACGGATGAGAAATGGCCGATGACGAACCGGGAACGTTGTCGGCGCGGGCGAATCATGAATCACGTGGCTGACACGTGATTTGTTAACAGGATAATCTTGCTAAATATATATATAATAATGATGGCATTTTCGTATATTACCATGGATTTGATGATCCTTATTTTGCATGATGTAATTATTTTCAAGAGTTTTATTTTTAGAAATTTGCATCGGAATTGATGTTTTATGAAAAAACACCTTGATATTTAGGAATTGAGACCGACATAAAAAAAACTCTCGAATATAACTAATTTCAAGGGGTCTTCATAAATTTCACGCAAAATGAAAACTTTACACCCAGAAACAATCTCGCTATCTATTAAATTTCAAGAGGTTAAATCTTTTTGAGTTTTTTTTCCTCATAATTTACATCAGAATTTGTATAATTTAGATGTTACAACCTCACCATCTATTAAATTTCAAGAGGTTAAAGCTTTTCCTCATAATTTCAAGGAGTCTTCACAATTTGTGTCTGGACTAATTAGTAATCATGGATGTAATTTAGATTTAATTGAATATGAAAATTCATATGAACAAGGTTGGTGAGAGTGAGTTCATGTGGGTTATGAATCAGGGAAAGGACAATTAAATTAAGAGCAAAATATCACCTAAAGTGGATTAAAGGGTGGGCACATGAAGAGTGCTTTGTAATCAAGAATCCATTTTTGAAGTTCAGAACTGCTACTTTCATTGTGAATAGACTTCACTCTAAAGGAACCTAACCATATATTTATCTATTTAAATTTATTATTCAAGCACCTCTAAAATTTGTACGAGAGATAATATATATATTTCATAAACAAAATAAAATATAGGTAAATACAATGAAAAACCAACATTGAATTCTTCCATAATTAGAAAAATTATAAATTTATATAATTTTTTTATTTATAAAATATAGGCAAATCACATGTTACAAACATACATAAACAGTCATATGTGTATATTCATTAAGCTCATTGAAATCGGAGCCATAGAGCACAAAATGAGAACAAAAGATAAAAAAAAAAAAAAATAGATTTAAAAATTTTATAATTAAATAAAAATATATATATATTTACAAAATAAAAAATTTATAGGATATTAAACAAATTGAATGTTTGTTTGGATTAAATGAATTTTGGGAAAGACCATAGCAATCGTTTCACTTAAATAAATCAAGTCAAATGTGGTGGATGTGTAAAGCCAAATATAATGACAATTAGAATTGAAGGTGAGGTTGGACAGGCGCAAAAAATAATAATAAATAGACTAGGTACCAACAAAAATATATATATATTTTTTTTTGTTAAAAAAAAAAAAAAATTGGGTTGTTCTAACTTATCATTCCAATCAATTGTTGGATGTGGATGTGTTATCTTCATTCTATTTCTTGGAAATTGATGAGAAGATAATCAATTAATTAAATTTTTACATTTGAATTTTTTTTAAAAAAAAAAATGATGAATGGATTCCATGATTCTGCAAGCTGTTTTATGCTGGCATTATTCATTATTTTTGTTGGCATGTCTGAATAAATGAAAACACTTCCATAATGGAAATTAACGCTACAATTCTTGTTGGTGTTTGTTGCACTAGGGTTTTAACCCTACTTTCACTTTAAACAAAAAATTAAAAAAAAAAATTAAAATATTTAAATAACATTCCAAGAAAATGGATGAATAAATAAATAAAGGAGTAACACCATTAAACAAGGCCCAATAGGGCCCTTGGCCCAAAGTATATGAAGCCCATCCCATCAATAAATGGGCACTCCTTAATTTCTTTTTTTCTTTTTTGCAAAAATAAAAGAACAACTTAAGATATTTTTTTTGAAATAAATAAACATAAACCAAATGCTCATAGCCCAACAATACGAGGCCTCATGTGGAAAACAAATGTGAGATATTCAAAGGTCTCGAATTCAAAACTCGTTGAAAACAATGATGGTAACGGGTCACCGGTTGTGGGTGTGAATTGACAACATAAACCCCTCATCTCCAGTTGAGGACATATGGGTTAAAAGATCAACTCATGGCGCATGTGCAGCCCTGATATATATAACATTTGTCGTTTTTGTTAAATATATATATAGCATTAATCCAACAATTTTACTAGAGTGTCGAATTGATTTTATTATTGATTTTTTCAAAACCAATATTACTATATTTTGTTATGAAAAAGAAAATGTAATAAGTAAATTCAGCACATTATTAAAGCTCATTGTTACCCCATCGTCTTTAGTTGAGAGTTATGAAAACAGATCAAAAAACCACAAAACAAAATTACAATATATCTTTGAGTTTAATTATACAATCAAATTACAAGTGTGATTTAGAGTTGAAATCATAATTCAGTGTGTACCCTGTGTCCAAGATTCCTAAGATTGTAACTGCAGACACAAAGGACACCCAGATCCAACACCACACCAGACTTTCTTTTCCTTTTTTCTTTTCTCATTTTAAAAAATTATTAATACCTGAATTTAAGTCAATAATTAAGATCCACTAATAACTGAGTCTTTTATATAAAGTGTTTGTGTTTTTTTTTTTAAAAAAAAGAAGAGTTGTGATATCAGTCTCCGAGGATGAGGGCACAAGTGCTTATGTAACTATCTCACACAGATACACACGTAGTTTATTTACATTTAAAAAAAAAAATTCAATACCTACGCTAATGAAATAAAAAAAAAAAGGAGTTTAAAATAAAATATATAATAATTAATTTGAGCAATGATACATAGAAAAAGGAGACAAGAGAGGGACCAATGTTGAATGGGATTGTACAATGATAGGTATCTGAAGAGCTGGGGGCTGCTTCCCTTTCTCCTGCAAAGTTACAAGGCCGTTCAAATCCATTTGTTTTCATTTGTCATTTATGTTATTTTATTTATTTATTTTTCTCTATCAACCATTATTGAACTCCACCCAAATCATAATACAGATATCTGATTAGATTGCAAGATCTTCCCCTGTCTTCTTCATTGGAATAAAATGAACAAATTTTTTTTTTTTTTTTTTTTTTTCTGAATTATAACTGTGGTTAACTAAACTAAAGTGATTAATTACAGGAAAGTTCACTGCATGTGTTTTCTCTCTCTGTTGCTCTGTTTCATACTGACAGAGAGGAACTATTTGACAACCAGATTGTCTATCTAATCAGAAAGCATGGTCCTTATCATGACACACAAGAGTACTGTTTTTGTGGAGTTTGGACAATGTTTGATAGAAAGGATATCAATAATGCACTGCCAACTTTCATAAACTGCAAACTTAGGGAGGTCCCAGAGCATGCCCAATTATGCATCAAATTTAGCTGATGATGAATTGTTATTGGGTCCATGCAGTTGCGGAATTGGTGTGGTCTATGGACCCTTTTCCTACAGCAGGAGCTGCAGATATGAACCATAAAAAGTAAACTAATTTGTTAGCAGATATATTCTTTGTAAAACTGTCTAATTGGATGCACTCCCCTGTCTTTGAAACTTATAATGTCATCTAGGAACATTAATTAATATTCTTGGAAATTAAAGAAAAGTGGTTTTTATGAAATGAAAAGGAAGAGGGAGAGGGAGAGAAGTGACTGAAGGGGACCATCTGGAAAAAAAGTTTTGAGGGAGAGAGAGAGAGAGAGAGACACAGAGACAGAAAAAGGGTGGTCAATTAAAAGACAGTAGTAGTAGGGGAGGATAAATAGATAGATAGATAGATAGATAGATAGATAGAAAGAAAGGGAGCAGCAGGCTAGATCCCATTTGTTTTGATTTTCCCCATACAAGAAGAACCAACACAACAATACACTGGTCCCTATATATGTATAAAGTTTTTTTTTTTTTTTTTGGTTAAAAAAAACTTTTTGAAAAATGAGTTACAACATGGGACTCTTCTTGGTTGGCTTGGGGTTAAACCCCAAATATCAATAGCTTCCTTTTTGTTTCTTCAGAAAGGGACATCTCTTGGAAACAAAACATCTCTCTCTTTTTCCCCATCCATGTAATTCCAAATCTTCACTATGTTCTCTTTCTTCATTGTGCAGTGTGCATTGTTCATTGCATCTCCCCTGTTTTTCTCTTATTTCTTTTTTAAAATGAAAAAAATAACAATATTATAAACAAACTAAATTAAAGAAATTTTCAAATATATATATATATATATATATATTTTTTTTAAATTTAAAGGATTGATATGATACTTCCCCTCACTCACTTTTCCAATTTCCCTTTAGACAAACTAAGAGAGAGAAAGAGAGAGATGTTAAAAGAAGAGAAGAGATGTGACAGAGAGAGGCACATGTAGCTCATCAGAAACAGAGCAAGTGAGCCATGCTTTCAACTAACAATCATACCAGATGCTCAACTCCATGCCCTCCCTCAACTCTCTCCCACTTTTCACTCAGATTCCTCCTAATTTTATTTCACAAAATTATTTTAACAAATAAAATTAAATAATAATAATAATAATAATAACTATTATAATTATTATTATTATTATTATGACAGAAAACTCTCTGTTTCAAACAAGCTTGATCTGTTTTTCTTTTATTCTTTCATTCAGCACGCTGTTCCTGAATGTATCATCACATCAACGGCGTCAAACTGAATCCGATGATAAACATGAGAATCAAAAAACAGTAAAATGATTTTCAGATTAGATGGTCTAACGAATGAATTGAATTGAATTGAATTGAATTGAATTGAATTGAATGCCCAAGTTCCAACACACATTCATAATTGACATGAAATGACAAGTGTCATCCACCCCAACATCTCCACCGGAATAAAGCTGTGGTAATTATTTTTTTCAGATAAATATATAAATATATCTCCAGAGGACAAGTATGGTATATGGGGATTATCAAATGTTAGTTTTCAGTGATTGGGATCCCATTTCCCAGCAGTATAGTCAGTCCCACCACTCCTGAGTGAGACTCCTGACCTTCTTCTCTCTTTGCATTGCATGGTCACTCATGCTCTTTGACCACTTACCTCTACTACTACTACTACTACTACTACTATATATATATATGTTTTGTGGAATTAATAAGAGAACAAAAACCACAACTCCTCAATGACATGACATGACTTGACACACTCTTAACAGTTGAAACATGCAGGCTTTTATACAATATATCATCTCATCTTGGCCTTGCTTTCTTTCTCTATCACTACTCATCCCACACATTCTGTTGTGTCAACTACTGAATATTTTATATTTATAGTTGTTATAAAGATGGTGGTAGAATATTACTTAATAAAAAAGAAAGAAAAGAGAAAAAGGGAAACAGGAGATATTGAGAAGAAGATGGTCTCTTGGGTGGAGGCAAGTGGCATAAAAAAGGAGCAGAGCACCTGAGTGTCCTCTGGGCATTTGGGATCCCAGTCCCATTATGGGCTTGCCTGACCAAACTTGTTATCCTTGTCCTTCTTACTTCCCTTTTTATTCCATTTCATTTAATTCATGATCACTATATTTATATATATCATTGCTAATATGATTGCTTCTTAATTGATTTTTTAGATAAATGTCAATGATAATAGAAGTGTAGCATAAAAAAAAATATATATTAAATATAGATGAAGTTTCATAAATTTGTATGTCTAAAAGATTATATCTGAACATTAAATATGAAATAATACAAACTAATTCAACGTGTTTAACTGTATACAAATCAAAGGTAACTAGTGTAACATAGAAGAATGATTAATTCAGTTTAACTAAGTGTAGCTTCATGGTCTTCATCTCTGGCAGGAAGCTGCAGGTTTTGCAGAGGATCTTTTAAAATGCTCCCTCTTATTGGAGCAATGACCAATCTACACTTCTCTCTCTCTCTCTCTCTCTCTTTTTTCCGGCCTTTTATTATATGTTTAATAATTAAATTGAAACGTCACAAGTCCAAAGGAGTCAAAACTCAAAATCTAAAACTCTCACTAAACGACAAACAAGACACATATTCAAGTAATTAAAAAAAAAAAATGAATAAGTGGAGCCCATTTCAATTCCCCAAATTAGAGAGATACTGATACAGACATACATGATTTAATTTAATTGAATTACAATAAATTCAATTTTAATTATAATATAAATTTATAATTAAAAAAAAAAAAAAAAAAAAAAAGAAGAAGATGTGGTTCGAATCAAGTGACAAAGCGACGCAATAACGCGAAGCCCAACGAGCTGTTTTGTTGGGCTCGATCGCTTTCAACTCGCGTCCCGTGACCAAGCTCATAACGCACTCACTAATCATTCAATTAATTTACACAATAACTAAATAAATAATTTATTATATTATATTAAATCTAGGTTGGTGGGAATGCAAATTAATATTTACATATTTGTGTGGGAAAAATGACATTCTGGCAATTGATTTGATATATTTCTATATCAGAGTTAAGAAAATCAAGAATGGCATGAAGACAATGGAGTTTGGTCCTTGCAAACATTAATGATAGGCCAAGTTAAGTTTGGCTAAAAGAAGCTAAGTGCCATGGTTGCACTAGTGTCTTGCATCTCCATTATTGCTACCAAATTTATGTTATTTTAGCTCCATATTCATTGATATCTTTCTATTTTTTTATTAGTCTTAACACCAAACCATCAACACACTTTTGGGTCAATCTTTGTTCATGCGTACATGAATGCTTTTCATTGCATCTCTCTTTTTTTTGTTTTGTTTTGTTTTGTTTTGTTTAGTATGGACAACAACCATTTCTAACTTATTGCCAAAACATAATTTTTTTTTAAAAAAAAATTTAATCTAACAAATTTGAATTTTATAATTAAAAAGGAAAAGAAAAAGACAATTAAATAGTGGCTGAAACCTATCCATAAATGATGATAAAATGAAGAAGGGGGGGTGTGGGGGTGGTGTCCCATTATGATTGTCCTATGGGATGTTGGGGGGTGTTTGAACAATGAATGGCATCAAGGAGTAAGAAAGATCAAGAAAGTCTTTAAGGATTTATAGATATCTGCAACACTCTGACTTTGTACCCACATATCAATGTCAAAGTACTCTCTCTCTCTCTCACTCACCACTTATTTTTTATTTTATTTTAATTTTTTTAAATATTATGGACAAATCTTTTGAAGATATTTTTATAATTAAAATTTCAATCATCATATCCCAAGACAAGAGAATCAAACTATTATTAAGCTCTTGCATAGGAATCAAGCGTTTCAACCATTAGGGTGCGTTTGGATGGGGTTATAGAACAAAAAAGAATGAAGTAATAAAAAAAAAAAAAAAAAAAAAAGTAGAAAATAGTAATAAAAAAGATGTTTGGTTAAAAGGGTAATTCATTGGGAATGGAAAAAATAAAAAATGGAGTTGTGTTAATATTACATTTTTACCCCTTGTATAAAGAAATAGTATTTATTTTTAATAATCATTGTTTACAAAAATTACTATTACTGATTAATGTTCAATTAAAAATTAGTTTTAAAGTCTTGTTAATTTGATTCCGTACTTATAATTTTAATTAATTACAAATAATATTTATTTCAAATAATTAATATTTATAAAATAATGAAAAAATGTGAATAGTTATTTTATTATTATTGATTATTTTTAATTAAAAATTAATTTCAAATAACTATTAAATGTCATTACGTACTTATAAATTTTTAATTAATCACAAATGATATTTGTTTGAAATAATTATTATTTATAAAATGATGAAAACATAAATAGTTATTTTATTATTATTAATTAATATTTAATTAAAAATTAATTTCAAATAACTATTAAATGTCATTACGTACTTAATTGATATTTATTTCAAATAATTATTATTTATAAAATAATGAAAACAAAAATATTTATTTTATTATTATTAATTAATATTTAATTCATAATTAATTTCAAATAACTATTACTTTATATAGTGTCATTTTGAAGTTTAATAAGGGCATAAGGGTTTTTTACTGGAGGAACGACTCATTACTCTGGGAGGGGTAATGGTGACCCCCCAGAGTTATGATTACCTCAAAAAAAAAAAAAACAAACATGGGTATGGGAATCAGGGGCAATGGTTCCCCCAAATGGGTAACCATTGACCCCATCCAAACACACCCTTAGACTATTACCATAGTAATTACTTGATTTTTTTTTCTTTTATTATCTTTGAAAAGTCATAATGATTATGTTTTGGTGGATTAGTCTGTCTTCTTAATTTTGTTGGTATTAATATTGCGCTTGATATTAATTTAAAATCATTATCATCTGCTAGTGAAATATGGTCATTTTGTGTTTTTCACTTCAAAAATGTTTGGTGAGAAGATTAATAAATGTGTGATCTTAAAAAAATTTTGTCATAAGAAACATTTAGTTAAATAAAATATTTTCATTTGAACAGACTAAATTTTGATTTAATTTGTATAAAAAAATAAATGTTTATTATTGAATTTTTTTTTTTTACTTTTGTAAATAGTAAATCCATTTATCATTATTAATATTATTAAAACTTTGAAAATTGCTGAATTGTGCCTATTCCACATGATTTGGTTTATGATGAGTTATTATCCCTTATGAAAGAAGATGCAAAAGTAAAAATGTTGATTATAGGTAGTTCTATGTTTCTTTTTTAATCACAAATTACTTTTATAATTTAACAATAAATAAGAAAATATTTACAAAATATAGAATTGCAAAATCACCCTTTAAAAAGTAATATGAAAATTCAGGACACACCACGTCATTAATCCACACTTGCACCATATTTAGAACACTCACAATTTATAAAATGAACAAATTAATTATATAATTTTAGAAAAGTATTTAATACCACTTTTGAAATAGCATGATAAGTGTTTTATTTTCCAACTTGCCAGAGAATTTGATTCAAATTCAAGACTTGCTTACTCTTTACACTTTAAATATAAAAATATATTTAATAAAAAAAAATAACAACCTATTCTTTTATTGATATTCCATCTTTTATATAAAATAAAAAGATTTGAAATAAAATTTTAAAATTCACGTAAGTAAAAATATAAAAATATAGATATATTAAAATATTAAATTCATGCATGCATGTGCATAATATTTCCTATTTACAAAAATAAACAACAATAACAAGATGATGAACGTAAGATTTTGGTAACAGGAAGAGGTGGTAAATTTGGCTGATGGGTAAAAACAAAAGCCTCAAGATTAAACCACTCTTTATTTATTTATTTAATTACTTATTTATGATAACAGATTATATAAACAAGATAAGGCCAACACGTTGCTCTCTCTATATAATGCATCTAAAATATATATATAATATATATAAATATATATATATATATATATATATATAAATCTCTCATGTTTCACATTATTGAAAAGGACCAAAAATGGCTCTCCTTTCGGTAAAACCACACACTGGTTTCCATACTATTCATTCATCTTTTCAAACCCTATCTAGTTCTCCATTAGAGCCTTTTCACATGTTCTTCAAAGCCAAAGAGATAAGATTTCCATCTCTTGTGTTGTGCCTCTTTCACTGTACTTTTGAGTTCCATTTTAATGTTTTTGTTTTTTAATCTTCTTGTTGTTAATTATTTTATTTGTATGAGTTTATATTGAAGATAGTGTAAGTAGGTCCTTATTGGGGTATATGATATCTTGGAAGAAAGGACACCTTGATGTAATTTTTAATAGAAGTGACAATTCATATTGGTCAATAGCCATATTACAAACATTTGGCATCATATGAATAATTTAATTAATAAATAAATGGTTGTCTAATAAACAATGAACGCATGAATTTTATTTTTTATTTTTAAATATCAAAATCTTTGTTGTATTCCTTAGTTGTAAATTATATGTTAAAAAATTGAGCAACTATAGACGATCAGTAATTGGAGGTTCAATTTCCACTCTTCCTCATTTTTTTACATCCTATATATAATCACTTAGCCATCTTTGATGGTCCACTGCTGCTTATTTTCAAGTACCCTTCTTTTAATCCAGTTTTTTGTATTCTCTTTTTTATATTGCATTTCTCCCATATGTACCTCAACAAATATATTACTAATAAATTTAGTATATATATATATATATATATTTAGTATATATATATATATATACACACACACACATAAATCAAACAATTCAGGTCAAATTGCCAACCAAAAAATAAATAAAACAAAAATGAAAATCAACAAACTTCACATCCAAATCTCAAGAACAAGGACATGCATAAGTGACATTAAATCTGTGAACCTTTTTTTCTTTTTCTCTAGCCCTGTCTCAAACTCCCCCACCAAATCAATTTCAACACTAAATTAATCATCACAACACTCTGTCACCATCAACCATCATCTATTCTATAATCACCTCAATATATATATATATATATATATATATATATATAGAAAGAGAGAGAAAGAGAGAGAAATTTGCATTCCATTACATCAAAATACAAAATTGGCAGTCAAAATGGCCACCTGATGAGCAATGGAAATGCTACCGAAACAAGCATAGAAAACCCCTTTTCAAACTACACCCCCAACAAGCAGTGCATACAGCAAGGACAACAGGGGCATTATGGGGCTGCACCCCCCTCCAACCTCCATACATAATAACAACAACAAGGGTGTACCCCTCCCTTCACTAATAACAAAGACACTACTAACTACCTCCCTAACTAACTTCAACTAACTAACTTAAGAGGTACATGTTCATTCTTAAGACAGAGGACTCCTATGAGGAGCTCCCTTTCTCCTACTATTCAGAGACAATACAATGTGAGGGAAAAACCCACCATTCTTCTTCCTCTTCACCACCTCTGAATTCTCCGGCCTCCGGGGAACCGCCTTTCCGTCTTGACTCGACGCGGAACACTCCTTATACTGCACTGAATCCTGTGTTACAGTGCTTGATATCACATGCCCATCCTCTTCCAAAATGTCTGAGCTATCCATCCTCAGATTCTCAAAATGTGAAAATGCCAATTCTGACTCATTGAACCTGTACAGTATGCTTGACAGATCCTCTCCTTGCAGCACCACATGATCAACCTGCACTATTTGGTTTATTTTCTTTAAATTATTAATTGATAGTTTTTCCGCAGAATTTTTGCATTGCATATGTTAATGATTTGTAGATAAGAGAAATTAATATGAAGTTTTAATTAATTAACCTTGCAAGATAGAGAGCAGAAGTGGAATGGTTCTTGTAGGATCCTATCACAAGTCAAGCAGATATTTCCAGATCCTTTGAATGGCCTGGACTGTGGTCTTGGTTTCAGGAACACCACTTTTGCACTGTTTATAGTGTATGGCTGTGTGTGTGTATATATATATATATAAAATTCATACATAAGTTTAGAAATATATATATATATATGTTGATGTTATGGAACTTTGGAAAATTTTGGGTGACTAATTACCTGAACATGAGAACAGTCAATGAGTTTTTGAAGATCATCCAAGCGAACAACATCGTTGTAGACGTATCTCCTCACCTGAAAATGGAGGTGTTATTGATTCATTGGTTATTCCCAGAATGACCCTTAGGGGAGTGTTGATATAATTAGGCAATAATTGGGTTCGTTACAAGGGGATGGTCAAACATGCAGCTCATCTAAAATTTGACCGAAATGTTTCCAATCAGAGGAAGTGGGGCTCCAGCGCAAAATTTGCAGGCGGGTTTGGGAAAAGACTTGGATGCCCCTCTTATTTCACAGTCTTTGGTCTTGAAGGGTAAAATGGTATAATCAGAGGAGGAAAAAGAAGAAGAAGAAAGTTTTCACAGTTTTACTGTTTCACTTGGCCTCTCTCTCTCTCTCTCTCTCTCAGAGTGCAGGTGGGAAATGGACAGACAGACTAGTATATGGACTTCATTTGTGGCTTCAATTCATGAATTAGACTGAGATAAGTTTTGGTTGAGGAGAAATCTTGACTCATTAGAAAGCAAAATTTTAGTTTGTTTTGTTTTCTTTCTTACAAAAATTCTGATATATATATATATATATATATATATAATAAAAATAACAACAAGAAGAAGGAGAAGGAGGAGAAAAGCAAATGAAAAATTAGGGGAAGTGAAGTCACAATAGAAAGAGGCCATGATTGAGGCAACAGTGAGAGCTAGAGTTGCTATTTTTAGCAAAGCAAGTCGGCTGTAGAGAATCTATGAACAGTGTTAGAACTAATCCTACATAAAAAAACACTTTAATTAAATCCATAATTCAAAACATAAAAATAAATTGTAGAAGAAAAAAAGCACCACCACCACCACCACCACCACCACCACCACCATCAACAATAAGAATAGTTTCTTCACAAGCAAAAGGAAAAGAACAAAGGAATTGAAGGAAAAAAAAAAGGAAAAGAAGAAGAAGGCAAACCTGGAGAAGTGGATGAGAAGGGTGAGAAGAGACACAGTGTGGACAGATGCTGGTGCAGCAGTAAAGACAGAAGATGTTCTTTTCATTCTTCTTTCTGGTTTCATGAGCTTCACAAGCAACAAAGAAAGGCTCTTCTATAAGTCCTCCAAGCCATCCTGGCAACCCACCTCCATCTCTCACCATCCTTTTCTTTTTCTTTTCTTTTTTTTTTTTTTTTTTTTTTTCTCTTTTAAAAACTTGATAAGATCCTTAGAAAAAGGAATAGAGAAGAAGAAGGGATGGCTGGCTGGCTGGTTGGCTAAGAGAGCTAAGAGAGAGTAACGAACCTGGAAGACCTATTTATAGAAGGGAAGGAGATTAATTAATGAGGGTGATTAATAAACACTAAAAAGTACTAATTAGGTGATTAAAGAGTGTTGCTATATTGGTGTTTTTTGTTTGTTTTCTTTGGTTCTTGTTTGTTATTTTGGTTTGGTGGTGGTGTTTATGGCGGGAAGAAAGAGAGAGAGAGAGAGAGAAAGACACATAACATACACACAGCACATAGCACATAGCACATAGCATATAGCACAACAGCAGCGGGAGCACCACCACCTCTCTCTCTCTCTCTCTCTCTCTCTCCCACTTCCCACTAGTTGTACTTTTTCTGTGGTGATGCTGCTGCTGTTGCTGCAGAGCAAGGAGGGAGGAAAAAAGAATTTGGGAAAAAAATGGGCAATTAAACGAAGGAAAAAGAGTGGAGGAAAGCCAGGTTGTTTGTTATATATATACCTCTTTTATGTATTTTTGGATGTGTTTTTCTTTGTATTTCTTTTGTCTCTTTCCTCTTTCACTCTTTCACTCTTTCACACACACACACTCACTCTCTCTCCCTCTCTCTTTCACTGCTTGCAGTGCAGTTGTTTTGTTTTATATGTGGTTTTCTTCTTTCTTCTCTTTTTTGAAATCCCTGCTAATTTTGAAATTCCAGAATTGATTTGGAGAGCATCAAATGAAATGAAATGAAATGAAACTGAAAACAAAATGTATTTATTTTTCAACTGGAATATCAATTGGGTTTGTAAGAAACATCACATCCTATGATTGTGTCACCATGACATGCAACAAATGCATAGTTTACAGCTATAACGGCTGCCAGGATCCTATATCTGCAGCTCCTTTTTGAATAGCTTTTGAGCTTTCTGGGCAGTGTGAGAGACATGAAAGCCCAGAGGGGAGATCACATGCTGGCCTTCCCACCTCCATTGGTCTTGGGGTTGGGGTTCCATCCATCCTCAGGACTCATCAAGCACAAGCACAACCAACCCTACCTTTTGGGTGTGAATGACACACCACTCACATTCTCCTTTGTACCTTCTTTGAGATTGGCCAGGCCAGCTTCATCAGGATCAGCAGGATGCAGTGAATGCTCTCTCTCTCTCTCTCTCTCTTTTCAATTCAGAAACTTGCTGGATTGACTGTGGTCAGATCACTCCAAAGCACTGAGTTGTATGTTTGACATTGCACCACTATATACCAAGACTAATAATCATCCACACATACACCAATGATTCATCCAGTTTTATAGTATCATAGGAAAACAGGGAAAAAAGATGTTTACATGTCACAATAACAAAGTTTGTTAACACTAAATCAACAACACTTTATGTTTTGTGCTATGCTCAGCTAGATCCCTGGATGACCGAATCAATACTGTCACTCAAGTGATTACTCTGACCTGTTCAAACAAAGAGATTATTGTCAATTCTAGATTCCGTGAGACAAATTTCATGTGAGATGTATCAGTCAATCTTCTTCCTGTATCTGGTTATAATTAGCAGCTCAACCAAACATTATGCATGGTTCTGGGTCTTCTAGCATTTGCGCATAAGCATGGAATTAATCAATCAGAAATTTATGTGTTAGAAAGGGGTTTACCTGCTGTTACCTTATTTGTAAAGATCTTTCATTTTGCCTTTCACTTGCTCAACATCTGCACCAACCACAGTGCTTACTTTCTTACCATTTTGAAAAAAGTGAAGTGTTGGCTGCATAAAAGATTAAAAGCCAATGTCAGCATAATATCAACACTTCCTCAAATAATGTAGATTTCTGGGAGAAAATAAAGTTTGAGCCTGAGAGGTCCAGCCAATTATGTGCATACAAAGTGAAAATAAGTACAGGTTCAGCAAGCAAAACATTATGCAAGATCAGATATGTGGTGACTTGGAGTACTGGTTCCACCTACCCGGCTGGCTTCAATTACTAATGGAAAAGTGATAATCAAGCTGAACAACAGGCCATACATGTCTTATGTTACACACAATCTATCAAAGGTTGCAGCCTAACTGAGACACACAGCATCACTACAGGAACAGCAGATATACTGTCAGGAACTACATCCGAATAACAACCTTTTAGCACTTCCACATTAGAAAATTTAGAAAATGATACCCATGGTCCATTCTAGAGAAACACCAGCAGCTAGACATTTGATGAGAATTCAAAAGTGGGAAGACCTTATTGGGCAATCAAGGAAAAACCTGCGACTATGACATTCTTCTAAACAATCCATCAAACTATTTCAGAGGATACTTCAAGCTCAAGCAGTGGCATCAATTAAGCAGCACCTAGTTTTCCTGAAGTGGAAGAATGTGCATTGCTGATAATCTTTAATCAAGAGATCAAGATTGCAAATGGATTTATATCTTTTACCCTATGTTGGCAAACCTTATCAATTCTTCACACTGCTAAATTCTTTAAGTGAGAATGTTCTTGCAGCAACATCTAGCATTAAAAAATATTACATGCACACACATCACAGCTGTGACCGAAGTAACAGAGTTCAAAGAGATGCTAGTAATGAACTATCAAATGTCTGCATTTCAGTAGAAGATTCAGATTATTACCACAGAGAAAATCTCAAGCTTGCTCAATGTGCTGCCAAGGCCATCCTAAAAAATAAATAAAAAACTTAATGTAATCATAATCATTTCACAATGTTGGGAGACACAGTGCAACAAGATATATAATGGATCTTTTTCAATCAATATCAAAAAATTGAATGTAGAGCATAGGGATATAATGATAAATGAAGATTGATGTAATTTATAAATAGATGATGCAGAAGGGCACAGCCATTGTGATCTAATTACTACTTTGCTTGCCTAATGGAAACTTTATCTCTATTTCATAATATCATGTTATTCAATAACAATTACTAGCCAAAAACTTCCTTGACCATTCTAAGTCTGAAGCACCTACAACAAAACGGTCACCTTTCATCTTAAATCAGGGCAGAGCTATTATTGAAAAATGACAACAGTCTGATTCAGAAAAAAGAAAAAACCTTAAAGGATTATAGTGCAAATAAAAATCCAATCACAAAAAAGTATTGAAACACAAAGGGACCAGTTGCACATTTGCACAACCTTAAAGTTCCTTTTCTAGACACAGTTGTACAGTCCATCAAAGCCATGAGATCATTCATTTTCCTCAAGACCAACCTCGAAAGTGCAAGAATTGCAAGTAGCAAACAACCAGGAATACAAAAATGTAGAATGCTACTCTAATGCAATATCAATAGAGTTTTCCTTCTTACCAAATCAATGTCGACCTTGAAAACTTGAACATTTGGAAACTCCTTGCTCATCTCCTCAAGCTTCGGAGAAAGAAATCTACCTGTAAAAATAATAACATAAAGGTGAAACCTTTGGAGCCAAATTCACATCATTGCCAAACCACAGATCAAACAAGAAAAAAAAATCAAAAGGTAAACCCTTACAAGGACCACACCAAGCCGCAGTGAAGTAGAATATCGCGTGAATACCATCATCTGAAAACACACAAACCTTAGAAAACAGAAAAGATCAAATAGAACAAAGATATGCAAATCTATAGAAAGGCACAAACCCTGGACTCTCTGGAGTGAAGTGCTGAAGGCTTGTTCAGAGCCGATGACAACGATGTTGGAGGGAGATGAGGCCGAGGAGAAGGGAAACGAAGAAAAGATGGAGGGATGGCGGAGGAGGGGAGAAGCGAGAGACGGAGAGGAGGGGAGGGGGACGGGGAGTGAAGGGAGAGAATGGAGGGGGCTTGGGATTTGGGAAGGGTTGAAAAACCGGCGGAGGAGACATGGTCGGAGATGAGAGATTCGTCGCGCCATTCGTCGCCGCCGGCGCTGCTCGTATGCTTCGTCGTTGAGCAAGGGTTGCCAATAATTTATTTATTTATTTATGTATTTGTTTATTATTACAAATATAGCTACAAATTTTTATTAATGTTATATACACTAACATTATTGAATTTTAAATAAAATTATTATTATTATTATTATTATTATTATTTTTTTTTTTTTGACAAATAAGCTTGCTCTCATTTAAGAAAGCAAGAAACATGTAATAAAATCATTTTTTGTTTTTGACAAATTTTCCACTTAAAATATTTTAAATATTATGATCATAAAAATTTTATTTTTATTTTTAATATTTATTTTAATTTGTACGATATGTCTATACATATATTTAAAGTAGTTATATAATATGCTACTAGAGAGTTTGAGGGAGTAAATTTAATTTTTTTTTGGCATTTAGAATTTTGTTTACATTAAATATGACATAGTAATGGAAAAGATGTAATTGAATTTATTTTTTGGGAGTAAATGTTCATTATATAATTCAAAACTGATTATATTTATTGAATTTTTTTGTTGTTGTGTAAGGTATAAAATTTTTTTCATTGTTAGGAGTTATTAATCATAAGGTAAATTAAAATTTTTTTTTTAGCATTTAAAATTTTGCTTACATTAAGTTCAAATAAAATTAATTAAGGAAAACATTTTAGAAAAAAAAAATAAACCATACACTTTGAACTTGTAAAGCATATTTCTGCCTTTTTTTTTTTTTTTGGAAAAATCTTGATATAAAAATTTAATAAAACTCAGAGATAAATCCATTTGGATTCAAGAGACTTCTCTTTACATCAACCGCCATTAGACATATGTCTCCTTCATAAATGATGTGTTAATTTCCCATTCCCATAATATATCTATTTTATTTTATTACAACGATATAATTCAAGTAATTAACATGTCCAAATAAATAACCCCATATAACTTCTATTTTATTTAAATTCTAGTTGATATGTTCTTCTTCTTGAGTCTTTATTCAAACATGCAACACAAAACTAGTCATCAAACTCAACTATCTCAAGTTTTTATTTATTTTTTTTAAAAAAAATATATATATTCAATTGGTTGGAAAACTGGTCACCAACTTGCCATCTTTATTGTATGGAAAGAGGACAATTATGTTGACAATGATATAATCTATCTAATATTATTGATATTTTTATTTTTAAAATTAAATTGCATGATAAATATATCTGATACTTTTTCAAGTGGTTTGATGTTGCTCAATCTACTCATCTCCCACATCAAAGCAATTCTTTGCATTTATGGATTAAAATCTAATAAATTGGTTTTGAATGTAAAGAGTTAAGTGGAATACTACTCATTCTCCAAACTCATTTGTCTTTGGTTATTTGCAATTAAACAGATAATATAAGGAAAATATATATTAATGTAATTATCTTTTTTAAGCAAGGGTTTTTTTTTTTTAAACTTGATTATACCTATTATTTAATTAATATGTATAATTTAAAAATAAAAAAGGATCCAAACGCGTGAAGGAAGTACTCCAGCCGCCACAACCGTCGAAATTTCTAAGGGTTTCCTTCCCATAATACCCTTCTTCTCCTGAAAATTCACCAGAAGGCCACTGCCTAATTTCTTTTTTTTTTAAAAAGTGGATAAAGAAAGTATAAATTGAAGAAGGGTAAAGCAAAATTATAGGCTTATTTTTTTTTTGCATTTGTAAATTAATTTGTAAGAGAGAGAAGGATAAAAAGGTAAATTCCTACTGTGACAAGGGTAAAACGGGTATTAAAAATCCAACCTTTCTTCTATATTTCTCTTCTCTATTCGTTGGTCGTCCTCGCAAACCCACGAGTCATGGCCCCGACCGTGCGAGACCTCCAGCTGACTTCCATCACCGGCGGCCGGCCGCGGCCGGGGACTGCTATCTTAGCGAGGCCGGACGATATTGACCTGGAGGATGTCCGGCTTCTTGATTCTTATGGTGACGAGGAGGAGGGGTTGGCGAAAGAGGTGAGGAGGATCCAGGTGAAGGTCACCGGGATGACCTGCTCCGCCTGCTCGAACTCCGTTGAGGGGGCGATCATGGCCCTTGGAGGCGTCGAGACGGCGACTGTGTCGCTGCTCCAGAACAAGGCTCACGTTGTCTTTGATCCCCGTCTGCTCAAGGTTTTCAATCTTTTGCTCTTTTGTCTTGGGCTCTTGAAATTAGGTTTGTAGGTGATGAATTCTGTCTTATTGAATTAATTACTTTTAATTGAATTCCCGTTTTCTTTTTAAACTTAAGTTATGGGTTCTTGATTGAATTTCGGATGATAAAAGTTCGATTGTTTTATTGAGTTCTGATGATGCCAGAAGATGAATTCACGTTTCATGTAATGATTTTGTGCTGATCTTTGGAACTGTTCATGATTGTTGGCTGTATTGGTATTAGGCTTTCAGTTTCACAGGAGTTTTAGCGATGGAATTAGAACTTCATGCCCTTTAATGTTAGTTAGGTATTCACCAAGATAGGGTTTAACTCTTGTTAGCGCTGACATGAATTTTGTTTCTCGAATGACACTTTTCATGGACAAAATCATATTATAATTTTAACCAAAAAACATGATCACTTCCTATTGGGGAGTTATAATTTAATGACAAGTATTTTCCTTCATAGGTTAGTGGAAATGAACATTTACCTTTATCTAGTTATGTTACTTTGACTTCAAATTGCTGTGAAATAGCTTCATCCTACATCCCCACTGAGAAATTGGAATTTGTTTGCCTCTTTCTTATTGGTTCATCTTACTTGGAAAATTAGTGTCTGAACATAACTGACATCTATCCGTGACACTTGCATATGCTCATGTTCTGATGGCTCCTCAATGCCGTAACTATAAGTTTTAGGTACATTTCAATACTTCTTATCCGAGGTAGTTTAGCTTAGAATATGTTTCACCTCAATGCAGACTGCAGAAAAATGCTGATATATTAACCTCCCTTTGCTAGTATCACGATATCATTAAAATGTGATTGATTATTTCAGGAGAGGAATAAAATGCATTGCCATCATTGTTTTTGAATAAGGCCAAGTTGTCATAATATAGCTGCTAGATCCAGCAAGCCAGGGCTGCATTTGATACTCATACAAGACAACGCCAGCTTCTTGTGGGCTATGACAGATTTAGGTGAATGGGTTCTACTTCCTTCATAGCCAGTTGGTTATGGACCTTTTTCTCTTGAAGAAAACTGACTTGATTTATGTGAACAGGCTTTTTGCAAAGGCTCTTCTTTGAGAATGTTGAAAGTGTTAGAGAGAAAAATCTTATGACTGCTACATACTTTAAATTATCTATATAACTGTATGCTACACAAATATAATTTTTGATGTTATTGTCTAGCCTCATAAGTAATGAGCTTAAATTGATATGGCCCTGCATATTTGACCATAATTGGCACTGTGGATGCAGTAGATGTGAGGGGAGGAAATTCTTACTTAGATTGGTGAACTCTAATCATTTAGTATCTGTCCTCTTCTTATTTTCTTTTATGTTACTTATTGCTGGATATTTATATGCTGCAGGATGAAGATATAAAGAATGCTATTGAAGATGCAGGGTTTGAAGCTGAGGTCCTCCCAGATTCTGGCACCACATCCTCAAAATCACAAAAAACCTTGTCTGGGCAATTCAGGATAGGGGGTATGACATGTGCAGCATGCGTAAATTCTGTAGAAGGTATATTGAGAGCTCTTCCTGGCGTGAAAAGAGCAGTTGTTGCCTTGGCAACATCTTTAGGAGAAGTTGAATATGACCCATCAGTCACTAGTAAAGATGAAATAGTTAATGCAATTGAAGATGCTGGTTTTGATGCTGCATTTTTGCAAAGCAACGAGCAAGATAAAGCTCTGTTAAATGTATCTGGATTAATGTGTGAAAAAGATTATCATGTTTTGGAGGACATACTCAAGAATATCAATGGGTTGAGGCAGTTTGAGTTGAGGGATTCCTTATCGGAAGTAGAAGCCATCTTTGACCCTGAATTTGTTGGTTTGAGGGATATAGTTGATGCTATAAAGAGAGAAAGCAATGGAAAACTCATAGCGAATGTCAGGAACCCATATGCCTGTGGAGCTTCAAATGACGCAGAACAGGCCTCAAAAATGTTAAGGCTTTTTATTACCAGTTTGCTTATTAGTGTGAGTATGATCTTGGACAATGAAAAATTGTCGCCACTATTTTTCTCCTCTATAATTATCTTTTCAATATGCTGTTTAAAAGAACATCCTTGTGCTTCTCTAATTTGCTTTTGATTGCAATTGTCATGCAGGTTCCTGTCTTTCTTTTTCATATACCTTGTATAAACTCTTTCTTAAGAAGGCGGTGTGGGCCATTTTTTTTAAGCGATTTGTTGAAATGTGTATTGGTGAGTTTCGTGCAATTTGGCGTTGGAAAACGATTTTATATAGCAGCTTATAGAGCATTGCGGAATGGGTCCACAAATATGGATGTTTTGGTTGCCCTAGGGACAACTGCTTCTTACTTCTACTCTGTCTGTGCTCTTCTGTATGGTGCACTTACTGGATTCAGGTCTCCTTTATATTTTGAGACCAGCGCAATGCTAATTACGTTTGTGTTGTTTGGTAAGTATTTGGAAGTTCTTGCTAAAGGGAAGACATCAGATGCTATTAAGAAGCTAGTAGAGCTGGCTCCTGCGACAGCCCTTTTGCTGGTTAAAGATACTGGTATGCAATGTCATGCTAGAGGTTTCCTCTATAGTGTTTTCTGCTTCTTCGAAACATGCATAACCTTGTTGGTTATCTTTTGCTGATTGTCACTTCCAAGATATGTGACACTAACTTTGCTTTTTAAATTTCAGAAGGGAAACACACTGTGGAAAGAGAGATAGACGCTTTATTGATTCAGCCAGGTGATGTGTTGAAAGTTCTTCCTGGTGCCAAGATTCCATCTGATGGCATGGTTATTTGGGGTGCAAGTTATTCTGATGAAAGCATGGTTACGGGTGAATCTGAACCGATCCCAAAGGGAGTGTCTTCTTTAGTTATTGGAGGCACAATGAATCTTCATGGAGTCCTGCACATACAAGCCACCAAGGTCGGTTCTAATACAGTTTTGAGCCAGATAATTTCCCTGGTCGAGACAGCCCAAATGTCTAAAGCCCCTATTCAGAAATTCGCAGATTATGTGAGTGTAGATCATACCCAATGTTTAGTTATATGGATGCTTGATCATTTCTTTTATTTCTTCCACATCTTGATTTCTTTTCCTTGCTGAGTGATTTGGAGTATTTATCAATTACAGGTTTCCAGCATTTTTGTTCCCACTGTTGTTTTGATGTCATTGGTCACATTCTTGGGATGGTAAGTAGTTTCTCACCAACCATTTGAGGTATAACACCACAATTTGCTGCTCATTGTTTCTTTGTTACACTCTGTAGGTTCCTCTGTGGGTCCCTTGGAGCATATCCAGAGGCGTGGCTCTCTGACAGCAGCAACTGTTTTGTTTTCTCCCTCATGTTCTCGATATCGGTTGTGGTTATCGCCTGCCCGTGTGCCCTTGGTCTGGCCACACCAACTGCCGTGATGGTTGCCACTGGTATTGGTGCTAATCATGGAGTTCTAATAAAGGGTGGTGATGCTTTGGAAAGAGCTCAGAACATTCGTTATGTCATCTTCGATAAAACAGGCACTCTTACTCAGGGAAAAGCATCTGTGACAACAGCCAAAGTCTTCTCTGGAATGGAACTTGGAGACTTCCTCACTTTAGTTGCATCAGCAGAGGTTAGTACAGAGCCTTTATGCAGTAATTTCAGTAAGGATGCATTTGCAACTGTTTGAGTTATCATTGATACTTGCAAAACATATAACAAGCTAACAGTCACTATGGTTTTAATGAAGTATAGGCCAGCAGTGAACATCCTCTCGCGAAAGCAATCATAGACTACGCATACCACTATCATTTCTTCGGCAAGCTTCCGACAGGCATAGCCATCGGAAAGCAGAGCAAAGAGGACATCATATCTGAATGGCTTCTTGAAGCTGTGGACTTTTCTGCTTTACCTGGAAGAGGAGTGCAATGCTTGATAAATGGGAAAAAGGTTTTGGTAAGTTTCAGTTGCAAAACATATCTGTACATCCAGTTCATGCTCTTTCCTCAAACCCAATCTAATTATCATGCCATGTGATATATTAAACAGGTTGGAAACAGGAACCTCTTGATGGAAAACAAGATCTTGATTCCAATGGAAGTTGAAAGTTTCGTGGTTGATTTAGAGCTAAATGCTAAAACTGGTATTATACTGGCATACGATGGCACCCTTGTAGGAGTCATAGGAGTGGCTGATCCCTTAAAGAGAGAGGCAGCTGTTGTTGTGGAAGGCTTAAAGAAAATGGGAGTACAACCTATTATGGTAACAGGCGATAATTGGAGGACAGCACAAGCAGTTGCAAAAGAGGTATGCTTATAATTCCCACAAACCAAATCCATTGATTATTTAGTCTCACATGTGTCCTTATGTGGTTTGATTCATAAAGGTGGGGATTGAAGATGTGAGAGCTGAGGTAATGCCAGCAGGAAAAGCGGATGTGATACGGGCACTGCAAAGAGATGGTAGCGTGGTGGCCATGGTAGGGGACGGGATCAATGACTCGCCTGCTCTTGCTGCAGCCAATGTTGGCATGGCTATCGGAGCCGGGACGGATATTGCCATTGAGGCAGCTGACTATGTGTTGATGAAGAACAATCTTGAGGATGTTATAACGGCTATAGACCTTTCCAGGAAGACCTTTTCACGTATACGTTGGAACTATTTCTTTGCCATGGTTTATAACCTGGTTGCAATTCCCGTTGCTGCTGGTGTTCTTTTCCCTTTCACCAGGCTCAGGTTGCCTCCTTGGCTAGCTGGGGCTTGCATGGCTCTCTCCTCTGTCAGTGTTGTTTGCTCTTCTTTGCTCTTGAGAAGGTATAAGAAGCCAAGGCTCACCACTATACTGGAAATCACTGTAGAGTAGTAATAATAGTGTGCTTTTTGTTTGTTTGTTTGTTTGTTTATAGCTTAAAGCATTGTTGTATTTGTATCATTTCTTCTTCTTTTTTTTAAATCTGATATTGTGCTAATGAAAATTCACGTGAAATAGAAATAGCCAACTGCCAATTTTTTTTAATTATTTGTTGTTATATTTATTTATAAGCTCTTGGTAAATGGTAGTACAGCTTTTCCAAGAGGGAAAACAAGGTCTTGCCATTTCGTACACAGTAGCACTTGCGGGTGGCACACAACCGCACATGCGCATCCCCTTGTGCTTGTGGCTCAGTCATTAGCATAACCTTGCATCCACACCCTTCGTCATGGGCTCTGCAAAAATACCAGAACAAAGAAAAGTTTAAAGAATGAATCTGTGGACATACATCTTGCTTGGATAAAGGGTAATGGGGGTATATAAAGTAAGAAAAAAAAAAAAGGAATGAAGAAAAATGGAGGGTTAAACCCATGTCTTATTTGGTTTGAAAATAAAGTAAAACAAGATCCTCAATCTTCTTAAGGTAATTGAATATAAAGTTATATGATAATATTACCAATATATCCCTTAAGTTTTAAATATTATATAATAACAAATAATAAATCGATAAATAAAATGTGATGTTGAAAGTAAGGTTTAACAATAATCGCCTTGACAAATTTTAGTTTTTAAAATAAAATATATTTATTTTGATTTTTTTAAATTAATTTGATAAATAAGCATCATATGATGTGACAAATTAAAATAAAAAATAAATATAAATTATTTGAATTATAAATAATTTTTTTTATTTCACCTTTTTGCTATAGTAAAATGGATATATAATATCATTGGTAATTATACATTTATAGAAAAGGTAAAATTGTTCAAAAAAATCATCAACCTGTTAAACCTTTCAATTTGGAAAGTTGGGAAGTGGAGGTAAAATGGCATGTTTACAATCTCCCATTTACCTCCTAGACCCTTGTCCTCCCTCCAATCCTTCCCTACAAGCAAGGGTCAAGTAAACCATTGTTTCTGCCGAGGCAAAAATTTACATCACTTGGACATGAGGGAGCATCAATTGAAAATTTTGTTTTTAAACTACCAACTATTTGAAAATTTAATTCGATACATTTATCCTTTACCATAAAAGATTACTCTTCCAAAATCCTTGCATTTCAATTTCCAATTTGATACAAGTAACTTATTCGATATAAGTATAAGATAGATGCATATGATAGACGTACAAAATTTTCCTATGATACCATATGCAATGCATATGTTAAAGTTTTATTTGATACATCTATCTTATACATCTATTATTGTATCCAATTAAATTTTACATATCCAAACTGGCATGCAAGCTTCAAGTTACATATCCAAGAGATGCATATGTCATACGTTGCAGCAAAAGACATCTTTGAATTGAAAAATCACGTACTTATAAATTGCTGCTTTCATCATGTGAAGCATTTTTAGCAGCTTCTAATAGCATCTCACCTTGATGCACCTGTTGAGCATGGGATAACGTTCTGGCCAGCTCAACATCCTCCATGCCAAATCTCTCATTTCATTGTTGAACCATCAAAAGCCCTGTTTTGCTGAAAAGAACACGAAGAAATAACTGAGAGAACTGTAAGTTTGAATAAAAATTATCGAAAGTGCAGATGATTGTGATAAGTGTTGAGAGGGGACAGAGACCTGCTGTTGTATCATCCCACACCAATTCCCGCAATGATAGATGACTGTGGTAAGTAACATGTCTAGTGAGGAAATATATTAGACGGCATTCATAAATGGTGGTAAATGATCAGTTAAAAAGACCAATTGAGGGTGAAGGAATTAACTAATCCCATAGTATATCCCTACTTTCTGGACAAACCAAGCCCTGCAAGATTCAATTGGCATATGTAGCCTTAAGCTTGCAGTTCAATTTCCAATTCATGCTAATTAGTTTGTACTTCTCCTCATTCACTCAACAGATGAAGCTCATTTAACATTGGTGCTCAAAAAGGATTAAAAACTATAGCTTCTTTACGGAGACCACATTCAAAACAGATAGTTTGCCTTGCATCTGATAAAAATGAAGAAAATTACTTATTCTAGACTAAGATCAATAATTTCAACGTCAGCTTAATCAGGTCAACATAAAAAAAAGTTCAGATACTCCCATATATATATCCATAAGAATTCCACAACTATTTCCGTAAGATAAACAAAATAGGTGCATGATGCATATATATATATATCATTTCTCACCTTGAATTCAGCACGAACAATGGCCGCTAGAACTTTAATATCGAACATAGTCACAAATATGATCAAAACAAGACTTGGTATGAAACCAGCATAAAATTCATGTTGATCAACCTCATAAAGTGTTGTCCCTGGATTATGGTTCAAGTATGGTGTTACTGAAATCTAATAGATGTGAAAGGGTTTGCTTAATCAATAATAAATCCTGCATAACTCCAGCAAGCAAACACCTGATCCAAAATGTTCTGATATCGATCTCAAATCAATAAAAATAGATGAAACTATTAAAATTATAGATCAAATCCCATATTACCAAAGAAACCATCATAGTACTCAACTAACTGGTGCAAAAACTAGCAAGAATCATGGAGACAATGATAAGTAATAGCAAGCGTTTCTCAACCAATAATAATATAGTTACCATCATTGCCACCATTGCATTTCATGATTCTTTAAAAAACAATAACAGAGCTCATGAGAACAATGATGTCATTAGAAATTCCAAGGCAGATTAGTACCATGATTTCTTTACTCAATCCTCAACTGTAGCTTCGATTGACCAAACACCTTCACTGCTAGAAAACAAAAAGATCAGATTAGTAGCATTCACACAGAAGAACTCAAATGCTCCAATATAAAAAGAAAAAAACCCAAGAATAATCAACCAAGATATCAATGAAACAAGACTCCACCAAATCCCAACCTAGAATGTCAGAGAAATCAAGCAAAAAAGCACCGATGAAAACGCATTAAAATCATCAAAACTACTAGGAAAAGAGCTCTCATGAGAATATTTCAATCGAAAACATGATCAAATAAGCAAATAGCAAAGTAAAATCAGAGGAGTGAGAAGAAACAACCTTCATTGAGGCCAGAGAATGGGTAATGAGATCGTCAGAGAAGAGGAACGTGGGATCAAATGGAAACCCTAGTCCGCCATTGGAGCCTTCTCTCAGCTTTCCCTCTATCAGGAGCTCATTATATTGGCAAAGATCTGTAAAATTTGGCGGGAATTCAAGATGGTTTATGCTACATGCCACTTTTAAATATGAACCGTTGGATCGAGAGGAGCTATTCGTTTTGCGCCAAACCCCAATAAATATATTTTAATTAGTATAATATAAATGGTAGGTTTTTCAAGTATCTTTAAGTTCTAAATTTGGGAGGGCTTCTTGGAGGTGAAGGGAAAGGGCCACCGAGAGAGCAGCGCATCGCCGGCGATGGCCCCTCTGCCTCCTACGTCCGGCGACGCCGTCTTCGCCAACATCGAGCACGTTGTAAGCCACATCGGAAACATCAGATTTATCCCTTTTATCTTCTTCTTTCTCTTTGTTTGATTCGATGACCATTCTCTTGTTTTCATTGATTTGGGTTTCAGAATGCGGAGCTTTTCACACTGACGTACGGAGCGATCGTCAGGCAGCTTCTCACGGATCTGGAAGAGGTCGAGGAGGTCAACAAGCAGCTCGATCAGATGTACCATCTCTGATTCGTTTCTGTTTCAAGTTGTACCATCAATCGATTATTTTTTGATCCGTTGTTTCGATGATCTGTCATTTCGCTTCGTGATGTTGTTTGATTCTTGAAATTAGATGTATGAAGTGTTGGATTTCTCTGATCTCAAGTTCATGACTATTGAGGCCTTAAAAAGAGATAATTTATACTTTAGGTCAATTTTTATGTCTTTTCAAATTTATCATTTATTTACCGCGTATCTGGAGAGGGTTTATCCTTTTGTTTTTTTTTTTCCGGGTGTTTTTGCCTGATGAGTATACAGTAGTTTCTCTTGATATATGGTTACAGTAGTTTCCTTTTGTTATACATAAATGATATTAAAATCTATGGCTATGGTCTTGATTTATCAACTCTTTTTTGTTATTATAATGGGATGTCTTTCCTTTGAGCCATTCCCAAATCATCTGTTTGCATGGTTTGCAGGGGTTACAATATTGGCATTCGGTTGATTGATGAATTTCTGGCCAAATCAAATGTATCTAGATGTGCAAACTTCAAAGAAACTGCTGATGTTATTGCCAAGGTTATATATATATATATATATATATATATATATATATATATATATATATATATGAATTAACATTGTCTTTGTATGTATTTGGTTTCATATTTGATATGCAAGGTAAAATCTTGGTTTAGTTTCTGTAAGGAAGTAAATTTTTATATGAATAACACATTTACCATCTCCAATAAGCCAAGTTTCTTTTTAAGGGTATCCTGATTTTTTGGTTGCTTAATTCATTTTCTTCAAATAGATAACTATCTTGACATTATTATGTTGTTATATACACCTTTAGTTTTGTTGATTTTATATTTAAAATAATTACCTATTACATATGAATAATAGTGAGCTGTGTCATAGTGGCAGGACCTTCTTTATGTCATTTCAACTTAGATTCCTGCTCATCTATTTTTGTCAATGTTTTGATGTTAATGCAGAGCGTTTACTTGTGGATATTGACATCAACATAAGTTGAGAAACATTAGGGCTCAGGTTGCCTGCATGAGAATTTTATTAAGTATCCCACTTACTTTTTGTATGGATTGGCACTACTGTTTTTGCTCTTCGTTAGAATGGTTTTGATATGGTTGTTAAATTGTCATTACTAATTTACTACTATTATTATCACTCTTGCTACGACTACCTTGTTATATTTCATTAAGGACTTCCTTAGGATGAATTTTGATGAACTGCTAAATTTTGGATAGGTTGGTTTCAAAATATTTTTAGGGGTGTCTGCAACTGTGACTAATTGGGACGCTGAGGGGACAAGCTGCAGCCTTGTCTTGGAAGATAATCCCCTTGTAGACTTTGTTGAGCTTCCTGATACATGTCAGGGCCTATGCTATTGCAACATATTGAGTGGAGTTATTAGAGGAGCACTTGAGATGGTTAGTTACCAAACTGTACTCATTTTTTCTTTATTACTCATTCATTTAACAAAGCATCAATGTTAAGGATGTGAGAGCTTGAGATGGTTAGTTTCTAAATTGTGCTAAATTTGTATCTATTACTTATTGATATAACAAGCTAGCAACGTTATGGATGCCAATAAATCAGCCTGGCCAAAAAAACCAATCATTGGCTTTCAGTTTTTGGGCTATGTAATGGGCCTTAGCTGATTGTCCTTGAAACTTAAACAGGCATGGTCAGGGGCTCAACTATACGTTAAGTGAAAAAGCCGGACTGGATTTTAACTGAGCGAAGACTGGGCCTGAGCCAGCCTGTTTACAGTGAAATTATTCTACTTTTGCTTGGGAACTCCAGGTTTTCATATTTTATTATGTTCTTAGAAGTGTTTGCCTATTAGTGCCCTATGCTTTTGTAATTTATATTATTTTTGCCATGTGTTGTGTTTCTCTGCATCATTCTGATCAATAATGCTCTCTTGAAAAGCATTGCTACTGATTTTGAAGCCTAATTCTTTTCTTTTATTCAATTTATTTGTGGCCCAGCAATGTAGTCCATCATTATTGAGAGCAGTATTGATGATTAATTTATGCTTTATGTATCTGATAATAGTGGTTTCAGATATCATTCTTTTCTCACAGTGTATGGTTTTGGAGTTGTTTATGTACTTTGCATGTGAGATTCATCATTGGGAAGCTTTTCTAGTGGGGGGGATGAAGTTTTGCAAGTGAATGCATTTGGAGATTTGAAAGAAGGTGTCAGTAATCTGTGGCAAGAAAGGAACTTTGAATTCCATTTGTTGGTGTGACCCATCAAGGATTGTGGTTTATTGGTCTGATTTTCAGTACCTCAAATTTCTTCATTTTTGTCATTGGTGATTGCATTTTGAGTTTTTCCTTTTCTTGGTATTGCCGAGTAGTCTTCACCTTAATGGCAGGTGTCTGTAAATATTCTACTGATCAAAATGAGGCAGGCATGTTAGTATATATGATGTTATTGCATGTCATATGGAATCGAGAGCAAGATCATATTCTTTCCCTTTGCCTGATTATGTTGCATGTTGTGTTTCTTCTTGCTGATACGCCTCATGTTAGTTAATCTGGGACTATCTGATCAAATTGACCTGATATCATGTCTGTCTGATACTTGCTTTATTACACTATTTGTTCTTTTGTTGCAGGTGTCAATGAAGACCGAAGTCACATGGGTCCGGGATATGCTCCAAGGAGATGATGTCTATGAAGTGCGTGTGAAACTTCTGAAGCAAGTTCCTGAAGAATACCCATACAAAGATGATGAGTAGCCTATGGAGCAATAGTTTAGGTAATAGCAAGAAAGCTTCTATTCCATCTTTGCATTTGCTTTCCCTCAGACTTATCTTGTACAGACTGCTAGAATATTCCGTTCTCATAAATCAGTTTCAGGTTATGTTTCCTCAACATTATTAGATATTAGTACTTTGAATCTTAAGCTTTTATGGTTACTTTTTCATATGTCAATCATGGACTATCTCTAGGCTTTTATACCAATCAAGATTGGTTGTTGATCTGAAGCAGTTGTGATGTGGGTTGTTGGCATGCTTTATTTGTGAAAGACTTGTTCCAGAAGAAACCTGCCCTACCCACCCCCGAAAAAAAAACATAAAAGAAAGAACTGCGTAACAATTTTTTTCTAGGCTAGAACAACTAAATGAGCTGACAGATTTGTGAAATGGAAACTTAGAGCAATGGTAAGAGTACTGCTAATTGTCAGAAAATAGGACATCTTTGATGAACATGGGACACAAGACTGTAGTTTGTTGGACCTCCTTGTGTACCTGGTGTCATTTGGATGCCCATGGAAACCATCTGTATTTATTCTTTGTTGTTGTTATATTAAATGTTTTCTTTGAACAAGTTTGTCAACCTAGCAGTTTGTCAAGACTAGGACTGAGCATTGACCATTCTTATGAAGAAAAAGTAGTGAAACTATTAAATGCACTCAACAGAGAGGCTAACCTTGGGAAAGCCGGTGTTTGCTACTTTTTCCAAAGCGGCAGCATCATCCTAAGTATGCTCAGTATGCAATGAATCTGACTTTTATTCTTGGAATCCTCACACCTACAACAACTGAATCAGTAAACAATTAATATGGCCAAACGAGTTATGCCTTGTGTCGGCTTCAAAATTCGAGGCATTCGTAGACAATTTAATACGTGTCATAGAACTTGGCTTTGAAATCTTGGCGGTTTTGGTTTGCATTTACTATAATCTTCTTGTCATCAATTTATCTTTTTCTGTTTCAGTAGAAATTATTCATTACTATATTTTTGTTGTTCTGAATAGGTAAGTGTTTGTTTGAATTACATTTTGTTCTTCATTTCTTTACAATATTAGTGCCACCTCAACTTAAAACGCACAAGAAATTTCTAATTGGCTGTGAGCCACATGCAAGGCATGTGCCACTTAGCTAGATGTGCTGCCATGAACCATGTTAATGGTCCTCTGAAAGAGGATCTAATATGACCATGGACTTCTCTTTGACCAATAACATGATATCTTTCAAAACAGAAAGAGATAAGATCATGGAGTGGCGGATGGAGATTTAATACCATGTTAGGGGACACACACACACAAACACACACAGAGCATGTCAGAGGTCTTGGACATAAAACATTTGGAGCCTTAATTTACCTTCTTGTTTGCTGGTGCGCTTTCATGACCCGTCATCTGTTGACTAGCACTCTTGATCCATGTGAAATGCCTGTGTCCTCCGGCAACTTTATAGGACCTTTTCTTTAAGGATACATTTGGTAGGTTACTGTATAAATTACTTTAAAATCATTATTTAAAATAAACCTAGATGTGGTGATGTGTTAATTAAACAAGTCTAAGTTGTTGTAGGGACAAGTATGGCATGCCAATTAGTATAGATCGAATGATTAGACAGTATGATCAAATTGTTTCAGGGAAGGATTTGGACTAAAGTTGAAAATTAAGAAATGGAAATAAAAGGAAGAGTTGGAATATTTAAGCCAAACACAACAAAACAACGGTCTATTATTGCGGTAGCTAGAAAGGAATAAATAATAGCTTGTGATGAGACCTAACATGATTTATCCAAGTTTTTAGTCCCCTTACCAGTTCAATGCATCTGAAGACCTGTATCACCTTACAAATCCTGGTTGTTAATCACCGTAAAAGTTAATTAAGCCTCTTGAGTCATTGCATTGGAATACTAATCTAAAGAGAAATAAATTGCTTCATTTGTAAACTGGTAGTAACTCTGCATCTGATTCGGTGGCAAACCATTCACTACTTTATCCATTGCACATGGTGTTGTACTGCTTTGGAGCTTGATCAAAATTAAATAGTCTTTTTGTTAACAATCATTATTTTAGAAAATATCAGGCACATTTGAACTAAAAGAGAGGTCTAACATAGCTTTGGTTTTAAGTTTGGTATTTTGATTAATTTAGATTAGTTTTTCCAACAGATGCATGACATGCATTATATAAAGCTTAGGTCTCTCGGCCTCTGCACAACTAAAGCAGATAGGAAGCTTGCTTGCAAGAGAGGAGGGAGATGGCCTGCACGGCTATCTCATGGTGCCAGAAAAGGGGCTCAGCCACCATTTCAGACAGCAGACGGCCGGCGGTGTCCCCCGGCGCCGTGTTGCGCCGTGGAGGCTCGCCGAGCTGCTCCGGCATTGAGAGGTTTGTAAGGAAGCTGAAGAAGAGAAGCAAAATGCTCTGCATGGCCTCCAGAGCTCCTACATTCCACTGGCAATATGACCCTTTGAGTTATGCTAGGAACTTTGATAGGAATGGATTTGGATGTGCTTCTGATGATGATCCTGCTCTTTTCTGCCATACTTTCTCATCTAGGTTTGCCATGTCTTCTTCAACCATGCAGAGAGAGGCACCTTCAAGTCATTAGAAACCTTTTTTTTTTTTTTTTTTTTTTTTGAACATATGTCCAAATCCATTATGGATGTACTGATCGATAGTCATTTTTCTTAGTTCTGCTCTCATTTATATCTAAGCAAGAGGAATCTTTTTTTTTTTTTTTTTTTACTTTTAATTACTATTATTATTTATTTTGTTTGTTGCCATTTGTGATGGTAACTGCTGGCATGTTTGGATTTAGGGAAAATAGAGGAAAAGAAAGGAAGATGGATGAACAAGTGGAAGTCTTTTTCCATTTTCTTCTTTTCATCAATCCATTGCATTGATTGGAGATCATCCATGGTGAAGAACAGAGAAAGGGTGAATGAATGTTTAAGAATATGAAAAAGCCATGTGGTTTGTCCTTTAACTGCAACAGTCCAAAAAAGAAAAGAGTAGCAGATTCTCCACTACATTGAAACCATGTGAAAGCTAAGAAAGAATAGTGGGGTCTTGGGATGTGGATATCACTTGCAAGCCTGATCCAACTGCATCTGTAGCTTCAAGTCTGAAATTAAGTGAAGGCAAATACATTATATATTTCTGTTAAGGGATAGGCAAAGGAGTACTAAAGTTATAAATATTATTTTCCTTTCACTCAACCCAAAACATTTGAACTACCATAAAAACAATGCAATGAAAGACCAGTAAGCAAACCTCATAATGTGATTGGTTTTTCAATAGCCTATCAATTTCGTGATAAAAAATAACCTTAAGCTTTCTAGATGATCTCATGTAGAATACAAAATTGCTTTTAAACTTAGTGTTAGCTCCAAATCCACAACAGCAACAACCACCACCACCCCCACCCAAAATTTTAGCGAATCATGAGAATCCCCAATGAATTGAAATAAATTAATTCAAGAAACTATACACCATTGAAGAATCTGAAGAGCAGGCAACCTTTGGATCCTCTTAAACTCCATTTGCATTGAAGAGCCAAAGCTCGAAAATCAATCTCAATTGGATCACTATGTATGGCTTCCACGTTTCCCATTCAACTATCGTTTCCCATTTTTTTTCGTTTTCTTCATCAAAATTGCATGCACGCCCTTGTAGAAATGAACAATTGTTAATGTCCCCACAAAATCATATTTAATTGCACATTCCTGTGCTTAAAAATTAATTAAAAAAACGTTATAAAAAAAATCATTTCCGCTGATAACATTCTCATGATGGATGAAGGTAGTGTTTGTTTGGAGGGATTTAGATTTAAGGTTGTTTGGTTGTCTGTAAGTGAATTTACATGTAAGTAAAATTACAGTGTGAGTGAAAATACTGCATTTTAATTTACATCACAGCTGTTTGGTTTGTTGCAATTTGAAATGCTGTATTTGCTTTTTCTTTGTTTGGTTTGATGTAAGTTAAAGAGTATGATTACCATATAAGTGAAATGGTAAGATTACCCCTATCATATATTGTTAACATTAATTATTTAATATTATTTATAAAAGTTTTTAATTTATATAATATGCTTAAATTTTATCCCTAAAAACTATTAATTATATTAACTCTCATTATTTAGGATTAATACTAATTTAAAATGTTAATTAATTCAGTTGTGATTTATTAAATTTAAAAATTTTAATGTAATTTAATTATATGCCATTAAAATATTTTTTCTATATAAATTAAATAAGAAGTGGTATTTTAAAATACAATATTAAATTAAATAAAACATAAATAACTATTTTTTTAATCATGTTAATACTACTAATCATCATGTTAGTATTAGTTCTAATTATTTAATACTTTTCATAATAATTAATTATTTATTTATTTAAAGTATTTTAATGATAAAAATATTTTTTAAAAATATTAAATATTTTAAGTTTAATATTTATAAAATTTTAATAATTAAAAATATTTTTATAGTTAATTTTAATAATAATTTAATTTATTAAATATTTTTATAATTATATTTAAGATAAAATGGTGGTGAGTGGATACCATTTACTTTACTGCATTTCAACTTACAGCAAATTTTGATGTAAGTTGAAATACTGTAAAAGTGAGTGAGATGTAAGTCCACTTACCTGTAAGTGGAGCTTTTACATCAAACCAAACAGCCAATTACATGTAAAACCACTTACATCACAGCTACTTACAGCTACTTACAACTAACCAAATACTCCCTTATATGTAACTTGAGTTACTGAGTTTTTGAAAATCCAGTGTTTGTTTCACAGGATTTTAAAAACCTATGTAACTCGAAATACATCTAATAAGGGATTTGGTTTTACGTCCAAATTGGCCGTAAAATGAAATTCATTATCTTTTTGCTCTCTCACATGTGACCTGTATATAACCAATTAAGAAAAAACAAATATTATTAAACATTTATGAATAGTAAAAAACTTATAAATTCTAATAATAAATTTAATAGTTTATTTAATAATTAAAAATATTAAATAACTTGTTAAAATTAGATGAGAATCTTAGAAATACATTTTTTGTGGGGTTAATAATTAAATTCAAAATTTTAAAATATACTAAAATTTTAATAAATTTATAATGAATTTAAATTTAATAATTAAAGTAATTAATATGCATTTAAAATTATTAAAATAATATTAAATTATTATAATATAGTATTTTCAGATACATTTAACCAAACACTAGATTTGACTTTACTAAATTTTAAAATCCAGGTATTTCCAGTTACACTATAATTAAAAATCCATTGTATTTAGAATTACATTCAACCAAACACAACGGAAGAGAAAATGAGCGAGAAGCTTGGAATTTTATAAAATTTTTTAATCAATATCTTGTTCAGATGGACTATCTAAATAAATTAATAAATAGATAAATGTGATTTCTGATGTATATAAATAAACTATTTTTTATTCCAGTTTTACGGAAAACCCCTTACAATTCTCGAATTTGACAACCACGTCCGCTTGCCCAAGCGGGGCGGGAGGGTTAAAAAGCAATGGGCTAATGGGAATATGCCACGTGTTGGGACCGCGTAGATACAATCGGACACGTGGCCCCCGTCCCACCCGATTCCTCTTCCCCTTCACGCTCGCGGGTCCTTTCCCCCCGCCCATTCGCTCTCCTTCTAGGGTTTCATGCCCTCCTTCCAGGTATCAAATTTCCCTCCTTATTCCTTCGATTTATGGAGGTTTTTGTTGAACAATTCCAAGAGTTTTTATCAGGTTTTTGTTTGCTTTCAATCACCTCTTTATGATTTCACACGGGAAAGATTGAATCATGTAAGCAGTGTGTGTCAGTGTAGTAGTTGTTCTTCGTATGGCGCTTTTTTTTCCCTTGGAATCAAGATTCAAATCAGTTTTTTGAGGTAAAATTGTGGTTTTGATTCATTCGTTGGAGCTAGGAATGCTGTGTCATGACTCATGAGGGCTTAATGCTTAGTCTATGCGATCGAGTTCTTGGAAAGTTTATGATTTATTTTCTAGTTCAAGATGAGATGGTTGTTATTTGTTTATGATCAGAATTTTCTAGGTTTTTGAAATGCTATCAAACTAAACTAGTTTCTGCATTCATTCCTACGAAGTTAAAATCTAAATCTTTTTATCGCAAGGTTGAGAATTTGTTTGATGACTGAAAGAAAATCTGGTTAGACGAAGCAGTGTTTGATGACGTTGACTATGTTGAAGGACTACACCTTTTTTGATGACCAAGCTCTTTATGGCAACAAAATCATGGTAGATTGCTTGAAAGGTTAAAAATTATTCTGAAATAGCAGTAGAGTTGTAGCTGCAGGATGGTTCCTGACAAAGATAATATTGGACTTATTGGTTGAGGATTTATTGTGACTCAATGAAGACATCTGCATATCAGGACATCTATTGATGAAAAAGGATGATGTCAAGAGGCTACTGGTGGATGGTTGATTCAAAGAATTCTCAATTTGAAGTTGGCACGTGTCATGGATATGGCGTATGCATTATCAATTGCTTTTTCCTATGCCTACACCATAACATCAGAAGTCTGATGCTTGCTTGTTGTTTACCATATCTCAACAATTTCTCAATCTTGGAGTGTTAGTATGTTCTCACAATTATGTTTTGAACAGCGCTGACATGAATTATGTGTCATGAGGGATCTTAATATGCTGTAACCATGTTCTGCTAGAAGATAGTTCTTACATAGTGTAAGGGCTGCATGGGATTCACTATTTTTTCTTCCTATTCCTGTATTGAAGGTCGATTAATTTAATAAAAGGGTTCTAAGGAGAACAGATTGTAAACTTGTATAACTTGTGCTTTGGGTTGATCTTGAAGGCCTGAACTCATCTATGCTGTTGTTTCAGTAATTAGAACACTGGGGGTTAAAAATGTTCTCCCATCCATCAGGTATTCAAACCAAGGAATAAAATCAGAAAGGTGCTAGGGCCAAGTTTGTTGCTTGCATTAGATTGTTGTTATTTTAGGTGAAGGTTATATCATTAGATGGTTTCATGTAACATCCTGAATAGTATGATTTATAATCCTTTAATCTGCTGTTTCATGTTGTCCATAATTATAAGCCAGCAACAAATGTAAGCAATGGTTAAAAAAAAGCAGTCAGATTTTATAATTGACAGCTCAGTGATTTTAGTTGCCCACTGTGGTCATCTCTGCTGCATACTTATGAAATCCACGATCTGTCAGCTCTGCTATGTCAGTAAGTGTCAATGTAAAAGTTTTGAGATCACTTTTTATAGGGATGCATTGTTTTGGGATCTTTTATAACTGCTGTTTTGCATGATTCTGATCAGTTCCATGCTTCCCCCAGTGATCATGTGAGATCCATACCAGAAGTAGAAAAGAGGCTGTGAAGATCCAGCTCCCATGGAGCAGTCTCCGCCACCGTCTCATCCTATGGTGGGCATTGCATCTAGTGCTGCCCAAATAGCTTATGTTACTGCTCCTCCCTATCAAACTACTGCAATGGTTTCTGCTGGATCCCCTACTGCAATCGGAGCTCTCTCTTCTCCCACACAATCCACCACAGCCTTCCCCACTTCTCCATCTCATCTCTCGAACCAGCACCAGCTTGCACTTCAGCAGATTCAGCAATTCCATCACCAGCAGCAGCAGCAGCAACAACAGCAACTTCAAGCCTTCTGGGCCAATCAGATCCTAGAGATTGAACAAACTAACGACTTCAAGAACCACAGCCTACCGCTTGCCCGAATAAAGAAAATAATGAAGGCTGATGAGGATGTTAGAATGATCTCAGCTGAGGCGCCTGTAGTCTTCGCGAAGGCCTGTGAGATGTTCATATTGGAGTTGACACTAAGGTCATGGATCCACACGGAGGAGAACAAGAGGAGAACCCTTCAAAAGAATGATATAGCTGCTGCAATAACCAAGACTGACATATTTGATTTCTTAGTTGACATAGTTCCCAGAGATGAATTGAAAGACGATGGGTTGGGAATCCCGAGGGCCTCTTTGCCTGCCGTTGGTGCACCTGCTGATACTCTCCCATATTACTATGTTCCTGCTCAGCATCAGATGGCCGTGCCAGGAATGATCATGGGGAAGCCAGTTGATCAAACATCTGCCCCAATGTATGCAGCACAACCGCTGTCCCGTCCTATGGCTTACATGTGGCAACCGGCAGTGGTGCAGTCCTTCCCGCATCAGCAATCGGCCCAACCTCAGCAGCAGCCGGATACATGATCATCTGCAGCAGCGAACATGGCAGGAGCCACTGCTGTTACTGTTTCCAGTTTTCATGGGAGAAGATGTCTTTCTGGTTCTAATGTAAAATCGTCTGTTTTCAAGTGTATACAGGTTATGTATGTGTCATGATGGTGTGAACATTAGAGACAAATTTGGCAGCTCTTTAGATAAAAAATTAGTTGCTAGAACCAGTGTGCGAAAACTTTGTAAAGTTCTGTTGTTGCCATTGCTTTTCGTGATTATGCATATCAGAAGTGGTGTTATCAAAAGAAAAAAGATGACGAACTTGATTGAATGAGAAGAAACAATGCGGAGAAACACATGGAAATGTTTTATTGATTGAATGGGACTATACATAGAAAATCTGACCCACGTTCAGCAAACTCTCATGAGGGAGATGAAAAATCACACTGTTCTCCCTACAAATTCTTCTAAGAAAGGCATAAATGTAATCAACTGCAATCCTTTTTATCAAAGTAGAGTCCCTTCTTGCCCTTACAATGGTGTTCCCAAGTATGTGCACCACCCCAGCTTCCTTGCACCTGTTCAAGAACTCCACTTCATCTCCAGTGCTCTGGCTTGTCTGCCCAGAGGACCTTACCAGGCTTTGTCCTCTTCCAAGAGGCTTCACAGGCACAATAGAATCACAGGTAGATTGATTTGTGTAGTCTTCAGGGACGGATGAAAGTGAATCACCATTGTCAGTCAGAAGCAAATCAATGGACCTCTCCGTATGTTGTCCGCCGAGGCTATACTCTTCCGAATCAGTGTACCCATCCATCATCGTTTCCAATCGGACAAAAAGCAATAGACTGTCAAAGAGCATCTTCTCAAAGTCCTCGTCTTTCTTATGGAGGTCTTTATACCCATACCTTGCAACGCAACGGAACATGTGGAAATTCTTCGGTCCAATCCTTTTCACTAGAAACCTTTCATCCACAGGGACGGTGTAAACCGGAAGGTATTTAACACAGACAAAGACAACAACAGAGTGGATGGCAGGGAGGTTGGTGATGAAATGCGAGAAGATGTGGGGTACACCAGAAGCCAGTTCAGTGTATACGAAACCTATTCCAGGGACCCGAACCAGGCCAAGGCTGGGGCCAAGGCCAAGGATCCAGGCCATTGAGACTTTGCTGTGCATCTCAAACTCATAGCGCTTCACAGTACCATAGTGCCACACATACATGATAATCAGGAAGGCGGCGGCAATGACAAGAGGAACCCACCCACCTTGATCTACCTTGAATAGCACGGCCGAGAAATATGTCAGCTCTACCAACAGAGATAAGGCAGTAAAGATAATGACAAGTAACCAGTGGCTCCTCCATACTAACAGCATTATAGGTATCATCAGCAGTGTTGTCACTAGCATGACTATCACAACCGCAGTTCCTGTTGATAAATTTTTCAGAAATAAACGAAAGAGGAAATTAATTATTCAGGTTCCGTAATGATTGACATAATGCAAGTTAAACAGAAATAAGACATGTAAGAGCATCAACAGTGTAAAATGTAATAGTTAAATGTAAGTTCACCATATGCATTTCCGATTTGACTCTGGTTTTTGAATCCTGCAGTAACAGCAATGCACAGGATCATGAGAATCCAATTGATGTCTGGAATATATATCTGACCAAGAAATTTCTTTGATGTGTGGACAACATTCACCCGAGGAAAACAACCAAGTGCCAGCGCCTGTTTTATTATTGAAAATGTTGCAGATATGGTAGCTTGACTAGCGATTATAGCTGCCAATGTGGCAATAATAAAAACCGGCCAGTAGATAGCATCTACAACAACAAAAAATTCAGGGGTGATTCCTGGCCATACAGAAAGATACACATATATGAAAACCTGCTAGCAGAACAAGAATTTACGTGGAATGGAACGGTAGAAAGCATCGGCTACATGCGTTTTGTTATTCATAATGTAAGCAGCTTGCCCGGTATATGCCAAAAGAAGGGAGGGAAAGACAATGCCACTAAACGCGATCTTCGCATCAATAGAAAATATAAAACAGTTAAGAGAGTGATAATGACTAAAAAAGAAAAGATGCTACATGGCTAGTGCATGGTCACCTGAACAGCTAACACAGGGAAATGACACAGATCAGCAAATAATGCTTCTGTCCCTGCAAAAGCAAATTTCAGAAAAGAACATTTGAGATCTGTTATTATTTATAAAAGAAACCACAATTATTTGCAAAAGCTTGCCTGTGATGCTAAGCATAATTCCTCCAAGCGAAGCCCAATGCCCTTTTTTGAGATATCGGTATATAAAGACTGGAGAGTAAGCCTTGAGAACGGAACTATCGTACCTCCATATGTTCACAGCACCGATGGATCCTATTAGTATAAACCAGAGAAGAACAATAGGAGCAAAAAGCCATCCTACTTTATCCGTTCCATAATGTTGCAAGCTAAATAATCCAACCAGTATTACCACGGCAACAACTATAACCACATCTATAAAGTTAAAGGAACAGAAAACAATTAGGTACTTCACAATATAATTTAAACTTAAAAGAACAGTAACAACATGATCTGTTTCAAGATATTTAATAGAAATACCATTACTCATTTGAGGGTGGTCCACTTTAATCCCTCCTGATGCGGATAGAACTGTCAGAATATGATAATTCATGTCAGGATACGAAAGAAGAAATTAGAACACTTCAGTTCTAGATATTTGATGGAATAGCCTGTCGCAAAGATGGTGTAAGAAAAGCAAGCAATTCCTCTTATCTTGCAAGTAGGTACGATATATGAAATTATTGACAATACTAAAAACTAGTATAATAGGGCCATGCATAAATGAACATGTAATTTCTTTTCCATGTGCACTACCACATAACTACTGGTGGTACAATAACATGTAATTTCTTTTCTCAGCCATCCTCCTTTATCTTCCATGAAGTAAAAAAATACCAAGTCACAAAGGAAGAAAATTACAGAATGACCACGCAGAGGCAAATGAGACATCAAGCCAGAGAAAAGAATAGAAGGAGCCAGAGGGAAAAGACGACCTGATATAGCGGGAGTGAGAATCCCATCCCCAATGGCCATGCATGTGCCAATAAGGACGAGAATAAGAAGAGCATTCTTCTTGTATGAATGAGCCTCTATCCATCTCTTGATCTTTGCCGCAAGTGAGTTTTCGTCATATGTCTCACGACTGTATGTAGTGAGCTCTTCATCCGTCCGATGTTGATTAGGAATGGTATTGACTTTTGCATGACGACATAGTAGAGAGTAAAGTGCAAATGTGCCACCTACACCAATGTGAGTTGAATCCTTTTTCTCATTAAACAAGAAGGATGGGCAAGAAAAAGATAATATTCACAACTAAAAGAAAAGGTAACATTATTTTTACAAGCAACTATTTGATAAAAGTTGAATCAAATTTATCCATCTTATACATCATCTATAGAATGAGTGACGACTTCTTAGGATCTCATCTCACCAGTTTCTTATTCAGAAAACAATATTTCAATCAATTCGTCCATCTTTTCCAATGTAGTCTTCAATCATCAACATGATGACTGCTGACTACTTACTAAGCTGCATATAGTATACAGATTTGATGGCCATAGTTTCTGTTAGGATCAAAATATATAAGTGAGAACAGTGTGTTGTAACTACTCTTGTTCTCATGGCAACAGAACAATCGAACAGTAATAGCTTACAAAGTAAACCAAAATTTTGAATTATGATAGGACTGGTCTACTCCCACAAAAGACAACATACAGCTTGATCTTGGAGGCGTGAAGGTTTCTGCAAGAATTTAAAATTTCAGTTCAAATAATAATGACAAAACACCAAAACACATGACGAAATGGGAAGATGGACCATCTGCAGGGAGATCAGTTTCTTTTTCTGATGTAAAGAATTACATTACTGAAAGCAAATGACAATGTTTGCATATCTCTATTTTAGCTGATTGAAAACATGAGTTTTGTTTAATGCAGCCAATTCGTTCGATTTGAAATAATATAAAAGGAAACAGTTGAACCACAAGTAAATATTTGAAATAAGGAATCAAAATGAACTGCTTACCTTGTCCATTATCATTAGCTCGCAACACAATGAACACATATTTGAGAAGAGGAATCATAGTAAGAGAGTATATAATCATAGAAAGAGCTCCAATCACATCCTCCTTATCATCCACCCCATGCGGAAATGTATTATAGAACACATACAACGGCGATGTACCCAAGTCTCCGAACACTACTCCTAGACTCTGGAATGCTAGCCGCAAAATTAACATATATGAAACTTTCTGCGTGAAAAGAAGTTAAAACACGTAAATAATGTCTCAATCACACAACATCCAATTCATCTTCTTTCTAATCAGTTCCTCAACAATTCTATCAAGAATCAAATCTGGATTGCATTTTTCTATTAGTAAAAGTAGTGAGAGTACTATGAGCAAATAAAAAATTCACAACTAAAAGTAGAAATTAAGCTCTGGTCATTCTTTTTGGATCCAAAGACTTTAATAAAAAGCAAGAAATTTCAAAAAGAGCAAAAAAGGATCATACCCTCTCTCTGTACATGTTCTTGAGACGGCCGGCCTCCTCATCCATGGGTTGATCAAGCTTCCGATCCAACACCCACATACTCCCTTTGCAGCTATCCTCATCAATCGGTGGCGAAGCCATCATTGCCTCCAATCCGAAGTTCCAAACCCCCAAATAAACCTAAATTAAACTCGGAACCAATCCCCCCTGAAACTCCAAATCCCTAAAAGGATCGCAATTCCAGAATCTTTAACTAATGCTAATGTTGAAAAGCAAAAAACAGAATAATCTCCAGAACAAAAACCTCAATTTTTCCGAATGAAATCCTTCTGTTTCTCAACCTCAACCTCAAGAATAACTTCCCAATGGCCAAAGCTATCTATTTCTCCTTCAAACACAGATGTGAAAAAGAAAACAAACAAACAAAAAAAAAAAAAACCCAAGATCCAGAAACCAAAAAGCTCTCAACTTTCCAACATAGAACAAATCCCCATAACCAAACCACCAACGCCCGGAGCACATCTACATCCAGAACTCAGTTCCCAATGAGAAAAGAAAAAACTAAAAGCTCAAAGCTCTCCTCCACGTCAACCGCAAAGAGAAAACTGAGAGCTTGGATGGTTGCGAGAGTGGAGGAGGTTGAAGGCAAGCGATAAGGCTAAACCAGGAGCTCTGACGGGTCCCAAGGTAGCTGTTTGCTAATGGGGACTCCCATGGACAGCGATGGCGTCTCCTCTCTCTCTCTCTCTCTCTCTCTCTCTCTCTCTAATGGTGGGCTGTAGAGAGACAACCAAGAACCAAACACTCATCTGAAGAGAGAGAGAAAAATTTTGGAAAAAATATTCATCTTGCAAAAAAATTTAAAATGAAAATTTAATATATTCACATACAAAATAAAAGTATAAATATGTCAATATATTAACGTTATATTGCTGTAATTTTCTATAATATATATGTATTTATTTTTACCCCGAAAATTTTAATTTTTTAACAGTAAAAAACTTTCCTTTTATGACTTCATTTAATCTCTAACTGTTTGCCTTAATTTAACTTGGAAGGTGGTTATTTATTACAATATTTTAATTCAGTGAATGTGAGACTTTAATGTTTTGCTTGCACGTTTGTTAGAATATGCTCCGCATTTTCTTTTTTTTTGCAAAACGGACCTCCACTGTCAATTTTTAACTTGTATTATTTTATATTATAGGTTGTCTGATTATAGATATTTGTAGGGTTCTATATGCAAAAACGTTCACTTGCGTGTCAGTGTGTCACTTTTTCTCGATTTTGAGGAAAGGACATTAATGTCTGACGTGTCACAGCACGTGACGTTTTTTCACTTTAAATATTAATTTTTTTTTCATGGTGAGAAATTTATCATAAAAATTATATTTATTATTTAATTAATTTTTGAAAGAAAAAAAAAAACAATTGGACTCTTATTGTTTAAATATTAATTTAATTTAATTTAATTTTTCTCTTGGATTGGTTATTTTTCCAATATAAGATTTTAAGAGTTATTTTTTGTCACTCACTTTTTCATGTATTTTTTTACATATTAATTTTAATGTACACAAAAACCTCATCGTTGAAAGACATAAATAAGAAAAATGTGTATATAAGAAAAAATATTATACATAATTTCAAATTCTAAAGAGGTCTGTATAGAAGTACAATTTTCATTTTAATAACATTTATATGATGTTGAAATTAATTCTTAATTATTAAAATCATGTTAATAAAATTCTATTCATTCCGACAAGGAGACCTTTTGATTTATGTCAATATGAACATATGTCACACGTGGTGTTGTACGGTTTAACCGGCCAAATTAAAACCGTGATTTGGATTTAATTAGTGATGTTGATTACTTGCATGGTCAAAAGAGGAAATCCACACTATAATTTCTTTATATTAACTATTTCTTTATATTAACTATTTAAAGAAATAATAAGAGTTCACGTGAAGATTCATCTTAACATATTTTTGGGTCATGTGTCAAATCTAAACACCAAATTTGTACTGTTGAAAAGACCAAAACCATGTAAAGTTATCTTCATTTTTTTCAATTTATTTGTAATCATCTAAGAAAAAAAAAAAGGGGACAAAATATCTTTGAGTTAACCGGAAATTTTATTTAATCTTCTTCTTTTTTTTCTCTCTAATTTTTTATTCTTTCTTTTTTTTTCAAATGTTTCTCTTTTCTTCTAAGATATGCTTTTTTATATATAATTCTTTTTTTCCTTTTTATACTTAAATATTTTTATATTTCTTTTGTTCTGTTTTTATTTATTATTTATTGCATAAATCCATTGACAATATTCACTATGCACAAAGAAAAAGAAGAAAAGCGAAAATGAGTTTCTTCGATTAAAAAAAAATATTAAAGTCACTTCCAAAACTTGTAAGACCATCTCAAAATGGACTAAAATTATATCATGAGTTTTAAGAACTCATTTATAGGCATTTTGGTTTCAATGATGTTGTTTGGTTACCTGTAAATAGATGTGATATAATTTGATGCTATTTTTTTTCAAAGAATTATAGCTGTTACTCAACTAATTACCCCACAGCTAACTACGCCCGCCGGCCGGACTCTGGCCACTGTTCAGGTGACTTGTCAGACTCCAGCGACCGTCGTCGAAATTGTAGGGATTTTTATCTAATTGTTATTTAAAATTTTTTATTTATGGGAAACTTTATTTGCGTTGTTATATGGTTAATCAGTGTTGGTTGAGAAATTTGAGATAATTTAAATTTGTAAGTGAAATATATTTTAAATAAATAAAATAGATTTTAGATGAAATATTAAAGAAAATTATAAAATATAAAAAATTATGAAAAAAATAATCTCACAACTTACTTTACATGGTGATTTTAACTCACAACTTACATCAAACCAAACACTTAAAAAATAAATCCGGTATTTTCATTTACAGGCAACCAAATAAGTATGATGTAAATTAAAATATAGTAATTTCATTTACACTGTAATTTCATTTAAACTGTAATTTGAAATGCGGACAACCAAATAACCCCGTAATTAAAATTCTATTTTTATCCTTTTTCTTTAATTATTGTTCCGGGGGAAAATTAGAAAAATTCACATGATTTTATCGTGGTTTTAATTTAATTTTTTATCAAAACAATTTTTGAATTACAATAATCAAAACTATTGATTAGCATAAAATACTAATAAATTGATATAAATATTAATATTCAGTATTTTACAGTTGCACTAAAAGTTTGAGTTTTCTTTTAATCAATTTTTATTACTTTATCACAACTAAAGCATAATTTTCATGTGATTATGTCTCCACTTCCCATGTGAGCCACGATTATTGAAAAAATGACCTTTTCTCACAAGTCCAATTAATTAATCCCTAGTTCTAAAAAAATTAGTTGAAAAATTATAATCGTTCTTTAGTCAAACTTAAAAATAAAAGCATCTCTGTGCATGTATTCATTTTGTTTTTTTGTTAATATTAAGATAAAACCCATATAATAAAGGAATATATATTACTATTATAATAATAATAATAATAATAATAATAATTATTATTATTACTCATAAAATGAATAAGATAAATAAGGCATATACTTACAAAGTGTTAATATCTCACGCACTTTCAGTGAGATGAGCTGAGTTTCGAACTCATTTTTTCAATAAAAACATAAATATTTTACACATAAAATTTAATGCCAAATATAAAAAATCATTGATAATATAGTATAAATATATAATTAAATTATAAAAAAATACGAAAACAAACCAATTCAACCATGTCATTTATCAAATATATCATATTAATTTAATTATTTTATTAAAAAAACCAACAAGTTAAATATCACTTTTGAAACTTTTGCAATATATATATATATATATATATAACCGATGTAGCTATTTTTTTAAATTTAAAATATAAGTGTGTTTACGATAACTATTGGATTTATATCTAATGGTTACAATTCATTTGAACACAGTGATAAATTATATGAAAATACTATAAAATATTTTATATAATATTTATATAAATAATAACCGTTTGATCATAATCAAATGACTCTCAATCAACGTCAATCTTTTCTCCTCCTGATAATACTCTTCATTTGATGAATAATAACAATAGTATTGAAAATAAATAAATAAAGATGAGATTGTAAAGTTGATCTGATTTGATATACATCTTCTAAAAAATTTGTCTTTTTATTTGACAAAAAAAAAGGTGTCATGAGCGCCACCCGTTGAAAATTGGCGGCGCCACCAGCTTTGTTTTTCTTTCTCCTCACCATTTTGTTCGGTGGACGTCTCTCAACGTCACTCGCTTCTCCTCCGGATAAATACTGCTTTTATTATTTCTTTTCTTCATTTATTTATCCAACTTCTTTTTATTTATTTATTTTTCATCTAAAGCTTCTATTACGCACATGTTCTTTTTTTAATTATTAATTATTATTATTTATTATTATCAATTTTGTTTTAAAAGTTTTTTCTGAAATTTTTCCTGAGACAAACGAGCGATGATCCCACAGACTCGAGTCCGTAGGATCAACCATAGAATCTAAACGTGGTTGCATAGCAGTCACGTTTGTTCATTTAAAAAATAATTTTGCTATTGTGCAGTCACGTCTCGGTTCCATGGTTGATCCCACGGATCTGAGTCCGTAGGATTATCACTCGGAACAGACTTGAAACCATGCTCTCATTATTGAAAAAGAATGGCAATAGATGGAAAAATAGAAAATTACTTCCATATTTATGTAAAAAATGATATTTATTTATATTTTTCTTTATACTGAATTTATTGATTAAACATTTGTGAAAAATTAAAACTGTTATTTACCTTTCGGTCTTTTTTTTTTGTGTTTTTAACTTTATCAGATTTTGTATTAGCCACATGTTACAATTTGAATTTGTAAAAAGTTAAAACTTATATTTTATAAAAATTCGAATTTGTAACTATTTGCTTAAGGGATCAAACTTACTTATTAGTGCTTGGTAACCAACCCCGGTTGGTTATTGTAATTTTTTGAAATTTAAGTAGAATTTTAACAGAGAGGTATATATAATAAGTATATAAAATCTTTTTTTATCAGTAAAGAAGGAATAATAGCTTTTATGAATATATATTAATAAAGTTTTACTTTAAATTTTTGTGCTTTCAAATTTCTATTATTATTATTATTTTTATTATTATAATTTTTTTATTTAAATAATTATAACCTTTAGAGCAAATATTGCATGTAACAGTCCATGTAAATCATAAATATTAAAATTTGAACTTTATTAAACAGAAAGTATTATTTTGGCGCATGTATATATATATATATATATATATATATATATATATATATAGGTAGAACACATAGTCACTAAACTATTTGGGATATATATTTTTTTTTGCCATCAAACTATAAAAATTTTTTTAATCATGTCACTTAACTTATCATGTTTAGCAAATTAGATCACTGAAGCCTATGGTGTTAATTAAAAGTTTAATGTGATAAGCCACATCAACACTGAAGGTAAACCCCATGCATATATATATATATACACACACACACACACACATCACACATTAATACAGAGATAGCGAGATTTTAGAGTCAATCTCATCGACAATAAACAACTAATGCTTAAAAAAGTCATCTTACCCAAATTTTTTAAAAATATGTTTAAATTAAAAAAATATACATTGATAATTGAAAAATCACCTAAAAAAGAGTTATTTTTATTATATAGATAGTTAACTTCACACATTGATAATAGAGAGAGATTTCACAACCAATCTTTTGGATAATAAACAATTAATGCCTAAAGAAAACATCATCCGCAATCCATCAAATGACTAACCATCCAAATAGTCTATAAAATTTATTTAAAATAATTCTTTATATATTTGAATCTGCACTTTAATCATTTTAAATTAAAAAAATACTCATATCTCTTCCTTAATTATTTATATTATTTTATATAATTTTTTATTCTTTTTGAATTGCTAGATTATTCTAATGATTGATTAATTTTTGGTCTATTGGTATCGGGTCTCATGAGTAAAATATTCGTATTTTGCTTAAAAAAAATTTATACATTAGGCTGTGTTTGATTACCCTTTTTTCTCTGAAAAAATTTTTCACATGTCATTTTTCAGCTAAGTAAGTTGTTTGTTTACCAAAATTTACCATGGAAAAATTTTCCACAAACTCTATCATGTGATACTATTTTCTCTTAAATTAGTGAAAAAAATTTTCTGTCTCCACCATGAGAAAAGTTTTCTATGGAAAATGTAAAGGGTTATGTGAAATTAAAAAGAGCAATTAAACAATAAAATAAAAATTTTTCATAAATATTTTTTGATTTTCTAGTTAGAAAATAATAGCAATCAAATGACTATTTTTCTTTTTTTATAAAATTTTTTTTTCTACTCATTTTTCATGTTGTTAATTAAACACAGCCTTAGATCATATAAAGAGATGAAAACCCAAATAAAAGCACGTGAGAGAACTAATTAATGGGCACTAAATCATATAAAAACAAGACCGAAAAAGGTACATACCAAAATCAAGAACGTGCACAACAATCATAGTGGAGTTGAACACACCTCCATGCACGCATATGCAGTGTCTTAAAAATTAAAAAAAAAAAAAGTGACCCTTTGATCTCTGAACCAAACATAATTAATTAAATCTTTTATTTCCAAATCAATCCAATACAAGTTGATGGAACAAAAACATGACATATTATCCAAAAATTTATATTAAGTTGAAAATTCAAAATAAATACAGGACCACCTACTAAAAACAAACAGTACTTTTCATGGCCAAGCTCCGTTAATAGAGGCCTCCCTTAATTAACCAAGCAGTGTGTGTGTGTTATGGTCCCCAAGTGTTAGTGGTGGAGAGACGAGAGGCCTTGAATAGGACTCAAGTGGAATTATGGTCCCCAAGTGTTCCTCTCCCACTTGAACTTTGATTTAGACTGAGAGAGAGAGAGAGAGAGAGTATTGAGATGGTTGTTTAATGATGAATGGTATTTTGCGGAATAAAACCATTGATTGAGAATATTAATCCACCAACTTGGCGATAATGTCCTTTTCATAATCAACTCGAGCTTGAGATTTGGAGTATTAATTCGGATTCCGTGTTTGAATGTGATTGTGGCTGATATATTATTAATTGATTGATGTAAAAACTTTACTCCAGTTTACCTTTGTCTACCTTTTAAGTTTTTATTAAAGTTATGATTTATTCATTTTGTTAAAAAAAAAAAATTGGGATTGAATTAAACTTGTTTTTTAGAAAAAAATGGTATTTTTCATGTCACGTGATATGTGTGTGTGTGTGTGTATATATTATATATGAGTTGGAATCAAATGGATTTTGATGCGAACTTGTTGGAAACTGGAAATATGAAGGTTTTGGGCCGGAAAAGGTAGGCCGATCGTTATTGGGCCAAGTCTCAATACTTGGATTTTTTCGAGGTTGGGTATGAAAAATGCATTATGAAAATATGAAAAGAATATTCTAAAAAGATCTATTTCTTATCTATATATTTATTATTTATTAAAAATAAAAAAATTGTTTGAAAATTGATTTATTCCATATATTTTTTTATAATAATATTATAAATGAATTTAAAAATTATTACTAAAAATTCTATAATTTATAAGTCGGCATCTTAAAGGCCGATTCCACGCAGCGGTGGCGCGAATTAGAGAGAGAGAGAGAGAGAGAGAGAGAGAGGTCGGCAATGGAGTCGCCGTTCAAGGCTGATGTTCTCAAGGGAAAGGTTGCTCTTTTGACCGGCGGTGGCTCCGGCATAGGCTTCGAGATATCCACCCAGTTCGGCAGGCATGGTGCCGTTGTCGCAATCATGGGTCGCCGCCGCCGGGTCCTCGATGACGCCGTCGCGGATCTCCGATTTCAAGGGATTCAAGTATGTGCGCTTCTCTTTGGTTTTGATCCCTGTAGTTCCTCATAATTTGCTTGAATTGCTTGTCAATTTGTTTGATTTCATAGACCTTTTCTTTATCTATTGATTGCTTTTTAGTGTTTTTGATGTTTGAAATCCGTAAGAAAATTCGCTAGGTTGTTGGATTTGTGGATACTGATATGTAGTATTTGTTGAGTGAGTGGATTTGGTTCCTCTGTTTATGAAGGCCATTGGGATTGAGGGAGATGTGCGCAAGCAGGAGGATGCCGGTAGGGTTGTAGAGACAGTCTTTAAACATTTTGGTAGGCTTGATATTCTTGTAAATGGAGCTGCTGGAAATTTCCTTGTATCACCGGAGGATTTATCTCCCAATGGTTTTCGAACTGGTGAGCTTTCATCTTCGTTCATGCAGATAATGTAATTATCTTGCTATCCTTATGATTTTTTTTTTTACTTAATCAATATTATAGTTGCATCACAATGCATTTATGCCAAGTGTTCGTGTTATAAACCCTATGAAATAATTTGGTTTAATACTTAATCTGGTAGCATTTGTAAAGCTTTTATCAAGTAGATTATCTGAAAAGAAAAAATGATGGTTGAGCTTATAGTTTTTGGTTTTTAACCTTCAAAATCACATTTTTCTCTTTCTTATGGTCTTTTGAAAGTTGGTGGAGAATGTGGTTAATTATTAAGATTTATTTTTTAAACCTGTGTCAGTTCTGGACATTGATTCTGTCGGTACATATACGATGTGCCATGAAGCACTGAAATATCTGAAGAAAGGAGCACCAGGGAAAGAACAGTCTACAGGAGGACTAATCTTGAATATTAGTGCAACTTTGCATTATACAGCCGCCTGGTACCAAATTCATGTATCTGCAGCCAAGGTATGTGAGGGCAACTTGGTTCTGTAAGAGAATTGGTAGATTTATACTTTTAGGTTTCACTTCAACAGGCAGCAGTGGATAGCATTACGAGATCATTGGCTTTGGAGTGGGGAACTGATTATGATATTAGGGTGAATGGGATTGCACCAGGGCCAATTGAGGGAACGCCTGGTACCAGAAAACTTGTTCCAGAGGAGATGAAGAGCAAAACTCAAGAGCTCATGCCCCTATTTAAGCTGGGAGATAAGTGGAATATTGCCATGGCCGCTCTTTACCTGGCCTCTGATGCAGGTAATTGTTTTCTAAATACTTCTCTTTTATAGTCTACTGCAAACATTGTGGTTGAAAGGGTTTTATTTTTTAAATTTATTTATTTAAACCTTTTGATATATTACATGACCTATCTGATTGGTCGGTACAGATTTTCAATATAGTACTAAAACAAGCAACTGTTTTATATGCTGAGTACCCATTTTTAGTAAATCATAGATGTTGGTAACAGAACTGTCTGTGTTTTATAATAATTGATGTTTGGAATTTCTCTGAAAAAAATAATCTTGAGTTATTGCCTGAAGCTTAATTTTCTAGGTTAGCTAAATGATTCTGACTGAATGAAATGCATTCAATAGAAATAGATTCCCCAGCCCTCCCACCCCAGGATGGTTGTTGGGCATCTGCGCTCTCGAAAAGGCTTGTTTGGAATCTTGGAACATGAAGAGCTGATGATTATGTGGAATACTGATATAATGACAAAACATTTTTCTTTGATATTTATTCCTTTCTAACTTGGGATGTATAAGAAGGAGAAATTGTATACTTATATCACTTGATGCAACCTAAACTGGGATGTTATTATAAGAACTGGAAATTGTATACTTAAGCTTGGTTCCTTTTTCCCAACTGGAATCATCCAGCTACATAACATTGCCACTATTACCATCATCTTCTGAATTCTCAGTTCTCTGTTAATCCAAAGATTCAGTTATTCTGACATTAGCACATCTGTTAATTTTGTTCTGTTTTATATCATGGTTAGAGCTTCAGAAGGCTGTCTTATTGAGCTATGCATGCTGTGCTTAGACTAGAGTTTTATAGTGCCAAATCCTCGTAAGTGTGCATGCAAAGTTAGATGGGGGTCTCATCTGATGTTCACTAAGCTGTCAGAAATTTGTAGCCATCTTTTAGCTATGTTCTTGGTTAAAGTCTTTCCAATCTCATGTTTTTACTGCTTTTTTATTTCAGTTACCATTATATCATGTGCTGATATGTACTCCCAGCATACTTCATTGGACAGTTGTCATTAGTTATTCCATCTGTGTTTTCTGAAGTTGCTATTCTTTCATCTTGAAAGTCAATTCTAATCTCGAAATATCTTACTCATAGGTAAATATGTAAATGGAACTACTGTCGTTGTGGATGGCGGGCTATGGCTGAGCCGCCCTCGACACATAGCAAAGGAGGAAGTAAAGCAACTTTCTCGTCTTGTGGAGAAGAAGTCAAGAACATCTCTTACTGGCATTCCATCGAGCAAACTATGATCACCCTCAAACCCCATGATGTTGTATTCACGTCAATAACGATTACTATAATCCAACATAAAAAGACCTCGGTAATATATGGTGATAGGAATATTTTTAGCTTGCTGTTTCTCTTCTAATTATTGATCAAAATTCTTGCAAACTGGGAGATTATTCTGTTTGAACTCATCTCCACATACTTGAATTTGAATTTCATCATGATCTACATCAAATGTAATTGTCTAATTGTGCATCAATGTTCCCTGTTGTGGTTGATGAGGGTGGTTGTCAAATGTTGACAGGGTTTTGATTCTGGCAGGGATAAGATCAGCAAAAGTTAAATAAAGAGGAGAACAATGGTGCAGAAGGGGTCACCTTGAAAGGGATTTCTTGTATCCAAAAAAGGAATATGAGAAAAAAGAGAAAACAAAATCTCTGGGGGACCAAGGCTTGAAACCCTAACCCTAACCCTAGGTTTCCCTTATAAGAGAGCCATCATATGCTCTTGTTTCTCCCACACAAAAATATCATGTGAACATCTGTTTATTCCTTGTTTACCCATGCATAAAGTTTAACTTCTTCATCTAACCTTGATGATATTGGTTAATTTAACAAACAACTTGGTTACCGTGGCACTGGAATATTAATTGAATAAAGTTTACCACAGATAGTGGAAAGTGATCTTGTGCAAACAAGGTGAAGCATTTTAATATTAACATCTGGTATTTCAAAGTTCTAACACCAATCTAGGTATAGTTTCTACTTGGAATAAGTAATTGATAGATTTATCCTTTCTTTGGCTAGTCTAATCTAGGTGAAAACAGCAACATCCTTAACATTAACAGTGACAAAATTACCACATTTTGATAGCTGTTTGTAGTGGGGGTTTTTTGTTTTTTTTTGTTTTTTTCAACAAACAATTAACATGCTTATCTTGAATTTTAAGAATTAACAGGTTTTCTAAAAATTTGCTTTTAATATTTTAGTTTTCCACTTTTGCTCCACTCTTTATTTAAAATATCGACAAAACACAATTTATCCTTATATATTTTCTCTCTCATTTATTATTGCCACGTTATCATGCATACTATATATATATATATATATTAGCTGTAAATGAAATATTGATTTCTACACCCAAAAATAGAGTAAGTTTAGTTCATTGTTTTTATTTTTATTCTTCTTTTAAATTCAGGAAATATGTAAATTGAAGAAATTTAATTTTTTAAAAACAAATTTAGGAAGAAAATAACAAAATTTCAAAACTAAAACTGCACTTACAGTTATAAATTATGATTTTGATTTTAATATGAATTTTGGGTGTATATAGAGTGGGATTTCTAGGGTTTAGGCTGAAGAGTGTTCAGGATATGTTCATTATGAAGAACATTGAAAAGGATGGTGAAGATAAGCAGCATGTGAACATCCAGATGACCTAAATATTTATATATCACCAAAAGTAAAAAAAAAAAAGAAAAGAAGAAACCCTAAAAATAAATTGAAATGCCAAAGCACAACCACCCACTCTCCATCTCTAATGAAGAATTTTGCATCCCCTATGTTGTGGTCCTTACCAAGCAATGCTCAATATTGATGGTCTCCTCTTTCCTTTTTTTCTAGGGTTTTGTTTGGCCAACCACCACTCCACCACTCTCTTCCCTTTTTTGGCAAATCATACTGTACCTCTAGCCCCTGCAGAACATTCCTTTTCTGGCAAAAACCAGGAACATATTTGTATTGTAAGGTCCACACTACACATGAAGAGGAGGTTAGCAGTCCACAACATCCTGTCTTTCATGCACTATTTGAAGGACATGCAAACAAGACATTTGAGTTTTGAGAAACTTATACCATTTCTTTGTCTCTTGGAAAATGTACCAAAAATGGAAAAGAACAATGAGATTACTTTTGTATAAGAAACCATGCATGAACTCTCTCAAACTCTGTATATTTTTTCTTTTTCCATTAATATTCATTTGTGACTTTTGAGACCATTTTGAACATGTTCATCTTCATGTTATCATACTCATCATAGAGGAGCTAATTTCTCTCTCAATCTCTGTGCAAGGTGTGTGATTCATTTCTCTTTTGTCTTAATTTGTCTTTGTCTTTCTCTTTCTCTCATTATTTTTTTTTTCTTCTCTCTTTACTTCATGGATGTTTTGGATTTGGATAACTTTGATGAAAATTTTTTCTACTTATGATGACAGCCTCAAACTTTATTAATCCCTATATATATATATATAACCAGACCCAATTCAAGACTCTTTGCTAAATCCAAGGCCTCCATCTTAGTGTTGTTCTCTGGTGCATTAACATCTTGAACTTGGAAATTCAGCTCCCCTAAAAAAAGTTCAGTTTCCATTTCTTCACTAGAATGGGTCGAGGGAAGATCGAGATCAAGAGGATTGAGAATACGACTAACCGGCAAGTCACCTTCTCGAAAAGGCGGCAAGGACTTCTCAAGAAGGCTCATGAGCTTGCTGTACTCTGTGATGCACAGCTTGGTCTTGTTATTTTCTCACACTCTGGGAAGTTGTTTGAATACTGCAGTCCTTCTTCAAGGTATGTATTAAATTTTTTTTTAAATTAAATCTTAGATGTTTTATTTTATAATTCAACTCTGACTTCAAAAAGGTATCTGTATGTTCAAAGATGAATTGAGCTTTTCTGCGGATGATGTTTCCTTTATTGCATGACAAGCCTTTTCTAATGATCAGTGCCACTGCATGGTCTTTATTTCTGACTGGTTAATCATATTGGACTTTAATGCATGATCACAAGCCTTGATGTCTTTTCTCATGTTGTTCATATTTCCTTCTTGCATGCCCTCTTAAAAATTAACAAATGTTATTGATGCTTAATTATTGAATATTATAAATATATATTTAGTATTTCGCACTGTAAGGAATGATCTGAAGATGATATTTCATATTTAACTTTCAGTAATGTCTCAAGAAAATTGAAATAATTTGAGTTAAAAGAGATTGATGTTTGATCTTCAAGTATAGAAGTGAGAAAGCTGGATAACTTGATGAATTAATTAACCCTTGAAGGAATTTATAACATCTCAATTTACACCATATATACATTTGATAAGTTTATTGTGGTATTCAAGTAACAAAATATTGATATGGTGACGACGACGACGACGATGATGACATTTCATGCTTTTTACTGAGTTTTCTTGGGTAGTGAAACGATGGGCAATGTCTCAAGACCATTAAATCTTCTTTGTTTTGTTCCTACTATGATCACAACAATCTAAAGACAATATTTAACTTCATAAATTTTCACATTCCAAGATCAATTTTTGTTCCTCTAGTATATTTATAAACATGCAATCCAACAATTAATTAACTCTTGTATGAAAATTTAGCATCTATATTTCTAATATACACTTTCTTTCTGCTGAATTTTCTTTGCTAATGAAGTGATCATGTGGTCAATATTTCAAGAAAACTAACACAACATTGGCATTAAAAAATCTTCTGTCTATTGTTCAGTACTCCTTTTTTTTTTCTTCTTCTTGTTGTTGTCATTCCAGCATGCGACAGATCATCGATCGGTATCAGAAAGCAACCAATATACGCATCGAGGAAGCCGGTAGCCAGCATGTACAGTATTCACCCCTTTCCGACCTACAAAATGAACATAGCTAGACATGATTCACTTATTTGAGTTCTTGAATGATCTTTTATTTATTCCTCTCTAGCAAATTCTCTGTGAGATTTCAAAGCTTAGGAATGAGAATGACAAGCTTCAGGCCGGCATGAGACAATACATGGGAGAAGACTTGAATGCTCTATCGGCACATGATCTTGATCAACTTGAAGAACAGTTAGAGTATTCTGTTAACAAAGTTCGAACAAGAAAGGTGCATTGTTATTATTTTTATTATTATTATTATTATTTGAAAAAGAAAGGTATTTGCTTTGGAATCATATAAATTTTGATCTCAATTGCACGAATCCTGATCTCTTGTACAATATCGGGCAGCACCAGTTGCTGCATCAACAGCTAGAAAACCTGCGCAGAAAGGTAAGTAATTCATTAAACATCAAACAATAAAAACTTCAAATGATTTCTCATTTATATAGCATCTCTTGTTTTATTTTATTTTTTATTTTTTATTTATGAAACAGGAACACTTACTGGAAGATCAAAACAGCCATTTATATCATGCTGTAAATAACAAATCTCTTAATTTTCAATTCAACATTGCATGCATGCATGCAAAAGAAATCCATATTTGCTCACTTATCTTTGGCTATAAAATGTCAGCTTGTAGAACAGCAAGCAGCAATGGAGCACCAAACTCAGCAGGCGGCCGCTGCCGCCGCGGCGGAGCAGAAAGTATCTGAGATTCCGGTCCTCGAGTTCCCTCATTTTTACCAAGACGAAGCATCTAGGACTTTCTTGCAGCTCTCTCCTCAGCTCCATCCTTTTCGTCTTCAGCCAACTCAGCCCAACCTTCAGGACACAAGCTTTGTTGGCCATGGCCTTCAGCTCTGGTAACATATATAAATATATATATATATATATGTAACTTTCTATTTTATTTCTATCCTGAATTGGAAATTATGAGGGATTGATTGTATTTATGTATATTATTGCAGAGCTTCAATGGGTGGATGTGGAGTTTATCTGACAGCAGGCACAATATCAAATTGTCATTGCTTCTCTGGAAGACTTTCTTTGTGTTTTTTCTATCTGCATGAACTCTCTGTTCATATTTTATGTTGTGAGACCTGTGTTTTCTTGTGGTTTTGAGGTTTATGCACTCTGGAATAATCAGTTTATATATATATATATATATATAAGTTTGTGACTTGTGTGGTTTTGTTATATCAGCAAAAAGATAATTAATGTAAGAAATAAATTTTTATTCGGTGATTGATGTATTTATATGGGTATGTTTTGTTTTATTAGTAAAATTGTAATGCATTGGGTCTGTTCTGGGCTTGGGCCTACGTTGCTCCGGCCCATCAACAGTGGGGACGACTTCCCAGAAGTCCCTCTGAGAAAGGGGAAGTCTGGAACTCCAGTTATGGAAGAGCATAACTTTGCCTTCTCTACCTGTCTGTACTTTTTGGACTCTCTTTGCGTTGCTATTCTTCAATGTTCGTCTCTTTGCCCTGGTTTTCAGTGTCTGCTTGGATGCTGTGAACTAGGGGAGGAGTACTGAGAGGAGCCATGGTCAGACGCCATGGATGCGAGCTCCCTGTCAATGTTTTCCTGGTGAATTTTCTCTTTTCTTCTATCCTCTTGTCTCTTCTGTCTGTTTTTTATGAATGCCTGCTTTCGGTTGCTTTGATTTTGAGTCTGGTGTTGATCTTCGTGGGCTTCAGTGAGAATCCTCTCTTTATAAACGAAAAAGGTTGGATTTTTCATTGCAGGTGGTCTCATCTTTATCAGCATTTTAACTAGTCTTGGGCTGTATGAATCTTCACTTGTTTTGTTTCGGTTTTAGTGGTGGAAGTGTGTGAAGGTTGGTGAATCATGCTGTTGATTGAAAGCTCTGAACTTTTTTGGGTTATGCTTCAAAAAATTTGGCAGCATAGAAGGATACTGCCTTTAATTTGAGTTTCTTTTTGCTTGTTTTGTTTCCTGAATGAGCTCTTCTGGAGGATTTTGTTGATTAGGCTGTTGATTGTTTTTTCTTTTATTGGCAATTTCTTTATGTTCATGGTTGCTCTTTTTGTGAGCTTGATGTGAAGCAGCTCTGAGATGTTTGCCTGCGTCTTCAAAGTTGGCCACCGAGGATAGTCACTGTTCTGCTGTGTTCTTTCTGCATTTAGCCAACTGTATGATTTAAAAACAAATGCTTATAATGAAGTTATTTTCTCTTCTATTTTGTTATCTTGTAGGTTGTTGCTATCACCATTTTCTTTCTGCTAATTATTGCATTCTACACCTTCTTTGCACCATTTCTGGGAATTTTTTTTTTGAATATGCTGCAATCTCCGCTTAAACTCCTGTGGTATGCATGTTTCCCTTATCTGGAGACATCTCTTGACTATGCGCATGCAAAGATTATGATCTTTTATTTCTTCTCACTTGGGACCTTAATTATTGTTTATGCCATCTCAGGCAATCACAGTGTTTGTCCTGTATGTACATTGTATACGTATCAATCCTGCTGATCCTGGAATCATGGGCAAATTTGAAGATGTGCTTGATGATATATCTAATGTTAACTGTACTCTAGATTTGCAAAAGTTGAATCACTCTGAAGATTTCAATAATGTTAGAGGTGGAATGCTTTCTTCTCCATCATCAACGTCCAGTCATTCTCTGGATGATTCTTGTAAAAGAGTGTCGGTTGGAGATGATAGGAAGATGTATCTTCCAGTTACACATCAAAGAAAAAGCTCTTCAACTTGCTGCAACCTTGGAGGACTTGTCTGTTTATTTTTTGCCAAAGATGATTGCCGCAAAGATGAAGCTAGTGAGCAAAATGATGATGCAGAAGATGCTTTATTCTGTACTTTGTGCAATGCAGAGGTAGAGCTTCATGACCAATACAGTTATTTTTACCTGTTTTGCTAATAGGCTCACATTATCCTTTTGTTGGTGCGTAAATTCAGTAAACATTGCAAAAGCTGTGATAAATGTGTGGATGGATTTGATCACCATTGTCGGGTAACATGATCTATCAACATTATTGCTTTTTCCTAATTATCAGCTTCTAAGAGTGAGAATTTAATATTGGAATAACTTTCACTTTGATTCCTATTGCTCTGGCAGTGGCTGAACAATTGTGTTGGCAGAAAAAATTATTTCACATTTATCTCTTATGGTAACAGGCCTTGTTTGGGTATGTCATAAATCAAACCTGGAGATTCCTCGCGCCTCTTAAATTTCTTGTTTCTGACATGGGCATGTTCTTTCTCTTTGTCAGCTTTTGATCGAATTTGGACTTGGTATCGCTGTCCTTGTGCTCTGTTTTGTAAATAAAACAAACACAGAGTAAAGCATCACTGAAAAGCTTGGAAATGGTTTCTCTCATGCTCCATTTGTAACAATTGTGGTGTGTATATGTTAAATTGCATTATTTGACAGCCTTTGATTACTTTCATCCATGTATTTGGTTAAGATTTTATCTATACATACAAGAGAAACCTTATGGTTTGCTTTTTATATTTTCACGCTATATGTACTGCAACGTCATTACTGGCTTGTGCACCTCTGGGTGAGCTTCTATTTTTCCACATGATTTTGATTGGAAAGGTTAGGCTCTACATTATATTGATTTATCGAATAAGCTGTATTCAATTGCTCACTATTTGCTATTTTCTGCGCTTTCCATGTGGCATCACAACTTATGAGTATGTAGTCGCAATGAGGGCTATGAGTGAGGCAGCACCTTCTATCTTAGATGATGAATTTCAAGAGGGAGCTCTGTATTCTCCTAACAATTCTGCGACCACTGCCAGAAGCAGTGGAAGTTCTCTTAGTCTTCAGAATAAAGGTGTTTGGTGCACCACTCCAAGTGTGTTTGTTGACCAAGCGGTATGCCTATGCTCTCCGTTGATGTATGTCTCTCTTCATCTTCTTCTGTATTGTGTAATTTATTAAAAATGAATATAACAGGATGAAATCATCCTGCCTTTGGAACCTGGAATGATAACCCTCAACAATTGATCCAGATTCAGCTGTGAATGCAGAAAACAGAAACTAGTCTAAGAAAGCGGTTAAAATAAGTGCTTGGAAGCTCGCTAAGTTAGACTCTAATGAAGCAATGCAAGCAGCTGCCAAAGCCAGGGCATCCTCTTCTGTTCTTTGGCCTGTAGAAGCTCGTTGCACACCTGTTGCTGATTGCTGTGTCAATGTCAATGATAGCATTAGAAGCAGTACAAGTATGGATCATAAAACATCCAAAGAAATGAAGCCCAAGAAGAAACCATCCCCTCTGGCAAGCAAAGAGGATTTTGAAAGCGTCACATCTACTGCAAGTTGCCTCAGCAGCCCAATCCACATCCATGAGCCGGTTGCCCTTAACCTCGAGCTTAGCAGGGATGGAAGAATACCCTTTGTTGTTTGGGACCAAGAAGCAGGCCGGTACATTTCATCGATTTTAGCATGTTCTAGAGCTGAGACTTCAATGCAGGGCCCTGCTAGAAATTCTCATGTTTCATCATTCAAAAATCCTTCAGAAGAGACAAGTAATCATGGAAGAAGGCTAAATGTTCCCAGCTCTTCAGTGGCTGCTCCTGTGTTGCAACCAGGTAGATATCTGTACACTGAACAGTCTATATTGTTTGGAGGACCTATTTTGAATGTTCTTCCAGGTGATGATACTCGCCGAAATGATGGTCATTCCAGGCTGACCAGAAATCAAAATGGTAATGCCAGTGTTCCATACCAGCAGCGCAGAAAGCATTTTTGATTAAAATGTTCATGAAGAGAGTGGAGTACTACTCTAGCTCAAAAAACTGTCAGTTTGGTCTGTTAATTGTTGTTATTATTTTTTGAATATTCTTCATTGTATTAGAACCAAACTGGTGACAATAGCTCTGAATGTTTTAGTATCATCTTTTTTGTGCTTAATAAATAAGCATGATTGGAGTTAAAAAAATAGAAGCTGTTGGATTTTATCTAATACTGGATGGGTAACACTCAGCTGAAATGGCATTGTGGAAGGTATGATAGCATAACATGTGAATTTTGAGAGAGAATTCAATGGACAAGACATCAAAACAAGCATCACATTCAGCGCAGTGTTACTAAATTTCTATACATGGTTGTAATTGGTCATGACTGAGGAATCAAATAACTGTAGTTTTAAGATTCAAAGAAAATACAGAAAGAGATCAAGCATGATTTCACAGAATAGAAACTTACCCCCAGGACAACTCAGCTGACAGAAGAATTTTGGCATGCATTTTTTACATGTCTAATCACCAAACCTTACAAACTTTTAACTCATATGATACATATAACTCACCTCCGAAGGTAGATAAGTTCAAAGTCAAAGACATTATTGATATTTTACAATGACAACTCTTTACATAAATTCTGCCTGGAGGAACTCAATTTATATTGTGAAGGCACAGTGAAGAAAAATGGTGGAAGGAAGCAAAGAAACTGCAGAATTTCACTAGGCCATCATCCCCTGACAATAAAATTCTACCATTTCAAGATTATGCCATGATCACCAGAAAGGGTGAAACATATGTTACAGTATGTTGACCAATCAAGTTGTGTGCATCAGTAGAACAAATTGCATGAGTAATCGAAAAATTGGACTAACAAGTCATCATTCTGGTGGTCCAGCTGGGAACTGCCCCCAGCAAATGGTTGGATGGGAATGCCGGGAACCAAGCAGCCCTGCATTAAATTAAGAAAATAATTCAGTTTGTGGCATTGGCAACTATAAAAGAAGGCAATGAAACCTTAATTTTAGTGTCGGCTATAGATGGATAACACAGCAAAAAAGAGATGTCCAATGGAATGAAAAGACATGACTTGCACTTCAATAATCAGATATCAAAATGTTGGAAACATTGGAGAATTTGAGGAAAACTTTATTCTTCAAAAAAAGATGCATACCATCTGTGGGACACGGTATAAGGTTTGCTTGATTTGTTTTATCATGGTGCAAATTTCCCATGACCACACAATCAACTGTATTTTGATCATATGGGGCAGGAGGGAGGGAAGGCATCTCCATATGTCTTGCTTGCATGGTCTGTTCTACTTGTTCCATAAGCATTTCTAACTGGCCTTCGACATATGAATGTGATTCCAAGGTTTTTGCCGCCCTTGCAGCTGCTATACTGAAAACGCGGCATAAATAGCTAAATCGCTTTGCAACAGAAGATTGATGGTCATCATCTATTAAAACACCATAACTACCGCTCAGAACCTTAGCATCCTTCCTCCACCTCTTCAGAATGTACTGTGGTGGGAGATCTTTTATATTCCTGAAATCAAGTACCTTCAATACATGTCTACACTGAATCCCAATACACTCAAATTTTTTACAACTGCAACAGAAACTTCCGTCTACTGAATCAAATCTAACAATGTGGTCCTTGGAATTATCAACTGTGACCTTATATTCAGAGGCTGTCCCAACCTCCCCACAACTGTACAACATACAATCCATATACATTTCAAACTCCCTCTCAAACATTTTGTATGCGGCTGGTGTGTATGCATTAGCAGCCTGCCTCAATATCCGCATGGATGGTATTTTTCGAGCATTCTGACCAGCAATGATATCAGCCTGCGTTTCTGCAAATCTTCGTTCATCAAGTATTCTCTCATAATGCTCAAAGAAGCTAAGCAGTTCCATCTCTGGGCTCAAGTGCTTCTTTAGCTCACTATTCAAAGTATCCTTTTGCTGGGCACTTTTCATATCGGCATAGAATGTATCTCGCCTATAGACTAACGCCCATTTTTCCCTATCTGCAAATAACCTAGATAACCATTGATTATCTTTAAGATCATACTTCTCCAACATTGTGTGCCAAGCTGATAAAAACTCATCTTCATCTTCATACTCAAAGAAACACCTACTAATATCATAAGCTAGAGTTTTTGAACCATGGAAAGCTTGACTTAGTTGCTCTGCAGTATGAAGGTATATATGCCACACACAAAACCGATGAGCTGTACCTGGCCAAACTGCAGTAACTGCATCACTTATTGCTCCACACCTGTCAGTCAAGACAGTCTTGGGTTGTCTTCCACACATAGCAGTTTTGAAAGTCTCAAACAACCACCTGAAAGAACCAAAGCTTTCATCATAGAGCAATGCAGAACCAAAGATAATGCTTTGCTTGTGATGATTCAGACCAATGAATAAGGCAAACGGCCTACCACAACCATTTATTTTGTAGGTTGTGTCAAGACACACCACGTCACCAAAGTAGTTGAAGTCCATTCTAGACTTGGCATCGGCCCAGAAAAAGTTCATCATGGCATCATCCTCGTCTGCCATGACAGCATAGAAGAATGATGGATTATCATTTTGCATTTTTTGCAGATACTCCAGTGTGGCTCCTGCATCTCCTCTTTGCACAGCCTTCAAACGCTTGGATCGTAGATTTTTGTTATCTGCATCATGATATTCAATATTTTCACACCCTCGGCTCAATTTAGCAGGAATTTTTTCAGTAGATGTATGAGTCTTCACTGAATCGACTGCTAAATCTGTTTCTTCATTCTTACCATCAATTTCCACACTGGTTGATGCCACCATGTTGTTAGATAAAGGGCTTGAAAGCTGATGGTTATGGTACGTAACAAATTCAGACACATGATATTTACCACTAGGCTCAATCCTGATAACCATACAAGCAGGGCAACCAGTTCTTGTTTCTGGCCGTGGCTTCTTCACCCTCTTTGCCCCTTTTTTCTTTTCACGAAAACCTTCCCTTGAACATACAAACATCCTTCTTGTAATAACATTCTCAGCACTAACTGTCATACTTGCTCTCCGGACAGCGAATCCCATTTTTCCAGCATACATGCTATAAAACTCATAGGCCTCATCTTCAGTCTCAAATTCCGGAGTCCTGACAGTCTCATCCACCAAATCAGCTCTCGCGAGTCGAGCCTTTCGTCTCATCTTCTTTGCCCTCAGCATATGAATCGTTGTTTGTGTGGCAAGCTGATGGTTATGGCTAGGCAAAAAGTCAGTGACACGGTATTTGCCATTAGGAGTTAGTCTGATGGTCAAGGATGCTTGACAACCAATTCTTGTCTCTGGTCGAGGGGACTTCACCTCCTTGGACCCTTTCTTCTTCTCACGAAACCCTTCTCTGGAGCACACAAAAGTCCTTCGAGTAACAATATTCTTTGAGGTAGTCCACAGAGTAGATCTTCGGACAAAAAACCCGACTTTCTCAGCATATGCGCTGTAGAATTCATATGCATCATTTTCACTATCAAAGAGCATGTCAACTCTAGGGAGCCATTTAACAATTTCATTATCCATAGTGCGACCATCAGTTTGCGTTGCCTCCGTCATCGTTCTCTGTCCAACAAGCACATAATCAGGAACAAATAATACAACAATAATAAACAGTTAAGTTCAAAAAGGAAGAGACAATACAAACGTTAAAATGAGGAATAGACACAGTGAAAAGAAAAGGAACTTCTTTCTATGTGTTATCTCTCCTTTGCTTATCCATCTTTCTTCATTCAAACAAACACAATGAATACTTCTTTTCCTCTCTTCTTTTCTTCTTCTCTAATTTCCATCAACTCAGACACATCCAAAGAGTTGATAACATGTTCTGGTTTTCAATGAAGGTGATATATTCTAAACACAGTGTAAATGATGTGGCTTCTCACTATGGTTGAATTCCATTAGTCATATGTAGTGGCAAAGACGCCTCCATACCCAACGAAAAGGGGCTGTTTTCACTTTTCATCCCTCCCCGTATGCGAACTTTGATCCAGTGGGAGTTTCTCTCCCTAAAAACAGAAGAAAAATATACGCCTATCACAACAATCACCAACGAATTTCCAAGTTTACAACTTTTTGCTTCACAAGCTATGAATCATAGCAATGATCCCATTTCGACAATTAGGGTTTTCATATAAACATCAATTTCCACCGAAACATCCATAATTCTCCATGAATCTTACACAAACATGATACAATTGATGCACAAAAAAAAAGAAAGAAAAATTCAAAATCAACATTACAAACAAACAAAAACAAATCTTTTACCGTTTATCATCTAGAAAAGGGAAAGTAAGGGGAAACCCAGCCACACACCTCTTTCCCAAGATCAAGCAAGATTTGGTAGGGACAAAGGAGAGAAGGGAAATCGAGACGAAAATCCAAGGTTCGCTCCGATCTTGGAACCCGGCGGCCGCCACGGCGGAGTCTGGAGATGGGGATTCGCTAGTCCAGGAGAGCTACGAAACAGCGAAGCCCAGCGCGTCCGCGTGCCTCTCTCTCGCTGTGGGATCGCTTCTGCAGCCAAGCCCGCGGACAGTATTCCTAACGAATCACAATTTGCCACCTCATCATATATACATATATATATAATATCAGTCTTATTTGCACCTAACTACCAAAATAAACTTAATTTATTTAAGAGGCCCTTGTGCTTCCTTGTTTAACTTGATTTCCCTTTTTTTAAAACTTCGACTCCTTTGCGCGCTCCTCTCTCTCTCTCTCTCTCTCATGTTCTTCATTGTCTGGTTATCGGCACCGGCGGTGAGGTGCGGAATCTTCATGTAGATTAGGCAGTGGTTCATTCTTTTTTTAGTAGCGTGGATTAAAAAAGTTTTAAGACAATAGAAAAAACTCTTGTTTGATTGTTATATTGGAGGTTGATTTACTTTTATGAGTGTTATCTTCTAGTTCAGTGATTTGAAGGGAGAAAAGAAAGCATTTTCTGTTTGATTTTGATTGAGGGTTTTGGAATGTTTCTTGAAATTTTTTTCCCGTTGGTTCCGTATTATTTATACAATCATCAGATTGAAAGATATTAAAGAGAAGGAATGTAAATCTCTGTTTAACATTTTTACTGTTGTTAGGTTTTAGTGAGTTTTCAGGGAAGAAAAGTTTTTTGTTCATTTCGCTCCATTAGTCTTGTCATCATATTGAAATATTTTTAGAAAAGAAGGCGTTTTCTCTTTGTTATTTTATTAGTATTTTGGAGTATTTTCTGAAAAAACCTTTTTCCTTGTTATGCCAACTGTTTTTTTTTAATAGGTGAACTATATCATTTGTATAAATTCATTTTGAAAAATCGATTTGGTAAATGTAATTGATATAAATAGTGTTACTTTTTGCAAGAAGTAGATAAGCATGTGATTCCTCTCAGCTTTCTAAAAAGGAGTTGTTTTCCTATGAATTTTAATCTTACTTGTGTTTATCAAGCTTACAGGGAGAAAAAATCTCTGTTTTATTTGTTTTAATTGTACAAAACCAAGGTAGAATGCTTATAATCCAAGGGGGCGTTGCGGAGACTCCTTAATTCCACCTCCACGGCTTGGCTATGACTATTCCAAGGCAATAATGGAAGGGCGTGTTGTTATTTTTAATGTCATATGATGTGGACATAGTGGCTTGTGCTTGATGACGATGCACTGACTCATGCCCCAACAAAGAAATGCCTCCAAACTAGCAGAACCGCTTCTCGCTTTTCGCACTTGACATTTGCCGCTCTATTGCTTTGTTGCTCTTCTTCACAACGGAAGAAGATGGCGTATCGTCTACTTCGATCAAAGGTCCCTGCTATATATCCGCTCTTCTTATCATGCTCTGAAGTTCAACTTTTTTATACACACGCACACACACATATATATATGAGCTTGATCTCTATGTTTTGCTTTGCAAATAATATAGATGACTTGATGAATATGTAGCACTATCCAATCTGGGGTTTTTTGGCTTTTCTTCATCTTCTGTGCAAATTCTATAGACGAACTTGTGAAATTTTATGGTATCAAGTCTGGATTTGTAACATTGAATGGTTATCTTATTATCCATACTGTGATCTTTCTTGTGCCAACCCACCTCTTGGACGGAGTTGATCCCTCTCAGAGCTTGTATCTTTCTTGTATTTGTTGAATTTGATGTTCGTGCATCTCATGTCATACTTCCTAAGATCTATTAGGTTTATGGTCGTCTTATCATTTAAAGGATATGTGAATTGTTGCTTTTGTACCTTTTTTGTATGTGATTGTTTGGTGCTGTTGATGATTCTGTTACAGGCTGGCTTGTTCTCGAGGCATGCAGCTACTTCGGGGAAGTGTCAGGTTTGTTCTCCTTGGGGCTGCACATCATTTTACCAGTTAAGCGGTTCGGTGTCATCCTTGCAAAATGAATCAAGAGAAGAGAAAGGGTATGGGATTTTAGCACTGTTCAGTTGCTCACGTCATGGTGTTGCATTGTGCGGATATCTTTTAGTGCTTGATGGATGATGATTCTAGTGGTTATATTAAAACATGGCCACTTAAGCTTGCAAATTTCTCCTGGAATGGTTGTGAACTCACTACTTGATCTCCATAGGTACAAGGGCCATGGCATGTTGGCACCATTCACAGCTGGATGGCAGAGCACAGACCTGCATCCTGTTGTCATTGAGAGATCAGAGGTATACTTTATCAGTGTGTCATGTTTTGAACTTCTAATTAAGAATTTTTTTATTAATCAAGATCGAAAAACCCTGCCTTTTTTATTGTCTTCTATTTTGGGGTCTTACTATTTTGGTTGAAATTATGCCTGAACGATTTGATTAGAATGTGAGATTTTTATATATTTTCTGATGTTTAACTGACCATCTGCATTATGATGTTTGATAGAACTGCTTCCTGTTGAGAGAAAGCAAAATCACCCTATTAAAAAAATTCCTGAAAATCTCAATTAATGGCATAGGTTATTCTCTTGTAGACCTTGCTTACTACCTGATCTCAGGGCTAGTATGTGCTAGATTTAGTTGACTAACAAGGTCATCCAACTCTAGGCCTCCATATGGTACTGCATTGTCCTGGGGATTTTTTTTGATATATTTTTTATAGCATTTTGGTAATTTGTGCAGGGCTCATATGTTTATGATATGAATGGGAAGAAATATCTCGATGCCCTTGCTGGATTATGGTGCACAGCTTTAGGTACCCAACAAGTTGCTCTTAAAGTAGATATTAGTAGAATTTGTAAAGTTTCTCTTGCTGTAGACAAATTTTCCCTTTCTATGTTATTTAATAGAATGGGTTATTATCTTCATTTGGTATAAATGTTGTGGTTGTGGTTGTTGGTACTTGCTTTTGATGCTAAAGCTTTTCTCACCTTCTTAATAAAGGACTGAAGGAGCTTATCCGACTTGAGTTTGTATTTTGTTTTTCTTCTGTCTAATGTTATTGTCCTCAATGTTATCTCATGTACAGTGACAACTTTTACCTCTTCCACCTCTTGAACTTTATTTGTCTGTTATTAACCATGCTAGAAAACCTGTTCTCATAGACATGTACTAGGAAAAGCTTTAGGAGCTTCAATGCTTTACTTAATGCCCTTATGTTCTCTTACAATTTCTGTAGGTGGAAATGAACCTCGACTTGTGGAAGCTGCAACCAAGCAATTGAATAAGTTGCCATTTTACCACTCCTTCTGGAATCGGACCACTAAGCCCTCCTTGGTATTAATATATATTTTTTTTATTTCAGCTTTATTTATTTATTTATTTATTTTTTTGACATGCTTGGGCACTGTTGTTTTGCATTTCAAAGCACTGCTACAGAGTGGGCAAAACACTCCCTCCCCAAATGAGACGTTGAGTTTTTGAGGCATTTCTATTGCCAAAAAACAAAGCTGCTCATCCATAATTTTCACAAAAGAAAAAATGTTGGCCATTGCTAGTGTTCTATATGAAATCAAAACTAATTCATAAGTTGCATAGCTAAATGACTACCCTCTGTTATGAACTGATTTCTGTTTCAGCTATTTATTTTCTTTCGCCAATATGCTATTATTTGTTGATCCTCTTGGTGCAATGGCATAATGTGATCTGCATAATAAGCCCTCAAAACAATGAGAGAAAATGACTGCTGTACTCACAGGATCTTGCGAAGGAAATTCTTAGCATGTTCACTGCAAGAAAGATGGGAAAGGTCTTTTTTACCAATGGTGGTTCTGATGCTAATGATTCTCAGGTTTGTTTCTGAAGGACCTAGATGTGTTTTTGCTTTACCATCAGTTAAAAATGTGAATTTTGTCAAATCATTCATGAAATGGTTGCAGACACTTTAATGGCTGCAAATGAGACAAATTACTATTCCTTGAGCTTAGCACTCTCAGTTTGATATGTTGGAAGCCAAAAAATGAGCTATGTATTGATAGGTAGGTTTTATCTGTGATAATAGCATACATAAGTTGTAAAACTTAGAATTCAGGCTGAATGGTCGAGTTTATGTAGCGAGAAAAATGATAGAAGAGCTTAAAATGCACTATCAAAGAGGTGGATAATTAGTAAGTTGAGTAGAAGTGCAAGAAATGAATACATGGTTGGATGAACAGAAGCTTAGGAGTTGTTTCTTCTGAAATTCTTCTATGAAATCCATTTGTTTGTATGCTAGAACATACCTACGAAAATTTGTCTGGATTTGATGTGTTATTTTGCATGCTTGTTCTGCTCAATATTTTCTCCAAGATGTGGTCTGGATATAGTTGCAATGATGTTTTCCAATGCTTAATGTGCTTTTTCTCTATGATTTCCTTTTATGCTTGACAATCTTCCCATGATTATTTTTTGGAGACAATTAATCATTAATATAGTGCTAGATTGGCTGGTTATGGATTGTAATACTTGTTCCCTTGAAGTTTAGTTTCATTGTTATATATTGATCACGAGTTTTCCCCCGTAGGTGAAATTGGTATGGTATTATAACAATGCTTTGGGCAGGCCAAATAAGAAGAAGATCATAGCGCGAACGAAATCGTAAGTATTTTATCAAATTTTTGTTAACTGAGATATCTCCTTTCTTTGATGATTAAATCCATTTTGTTTCTTCTTTTGTAACTGATAAAGTGTGTGCATTTTGGTAGGTATCATGGATCAACTCTTATAGCAGCTAGTCTTTCTGGGTGAAGTATTGTCTGTAGTTAAATTTTAATTTTTCACTGCAGAAGCATATTTTTTTTTTTAAATCTCATTTTTTATATCAAACAGTTTTGTAGCTTATGAATCTGTTTTTTTTAACAAATTTATGAATCTTTTGCCTGCTTGTATCTTAATTCATTTTTGCAATAAATTGCTGTTTATTTTCTTCATAGTGACATCTGTCTTTTACAGTCTTCCAGCTCTGCACCAGAAATTTGATCTACCAGCACCATTTGTATTGCACACTGATTGCCCTCACTACTGGCGGTTTCATTTGCCAGGTTGTCACTTGAATCATATTTGTTCCCTTCCTGATATCACTGATCCATGTTCATAATATTTTATGAAAACTTCAGGTGAGACGGAAGAGGAGTTCGCAACCAGGTTAGCCAATAACTTGGAGAACCTTATTCTCAAAGAAGGCCCTGACACAGTATGCTAGCTTTTGCATTTTCTCCATAGCAGGCCATGAATTACTAATTACTGATCTGGTATTTAACAGCATTATATTGATAGATTGCAGCTTTCATCGCTGAACCTGTCCTTGGTGCTGGAGGTGTTATCCTTCCCCCAAAGACCTACTTTGAGAAGGTTAACTTCTATGTCCTCTAACCCTCTTTTTTTTTAAAAAAAAAAAAAGAAAAAGAAAATTAACCTAGATGATTTTTCATAGTTTGCTGACTTTTTTTTTATGGTCTTATGTATATCTATTCCAGAAGGTTCTGCTGAAATAAAGACAGCACTAATCAAAGAATACAATCATTGCTGCTTGTTTTTATAATATGCACAATGTTCAGCAAAAATTATTTCTTAATAGTGGCAGTATTTAATTAGTTTAGGATGAAGGCTTCTTCCTAGAGGGATAAGGAACTCCTTCCTGAACGAGCCAAACCATTTTGACATTGTAATTAGTCACCCATAAAATTAGCATCGTTGACAAGTTTGTGCCCTTTGGTTTTCCTTCATTTTGAACTTCCATTGCAACTTCCTTTACTCCTCCACAGGCATCTTCAGGACATATGCATTTCCCTTAGCAATTTAATATGGTTTTCCTCTTTAATTGAACCATGGCCACTCATCTTTGAATCTGCAGATTCAAGCTGTTCTTAGAAAGTATGATATTCTATTCATTGCAGATGAGGTATGTGTAACATATTCCAGTAAATGCCATACATGAAACCTTTGGCTTCTGGACTGACAGTCACCTTGTCTATTCAAGGTCATTACTGCCTTTGGGAGGTTAGGGACAATGTTTGGATGTGACAAATACAATATCCAACCTGACCTTGTGACGGTAGCAAAGGTGAATTGATTGAAGGATCTATAATAATCAAAACTTGCTCTTTAAAATAAGTTTTTTTGATTTGCTTTTGCTGCATCTTTAGGCTCTTTCATCAGGATACATGCCAATTGGTGCGATTATGGTCAGCCCCGAAATTTCAGAAGTAGTACATTCTCAAAGTAACAAACTGGGTGCGTTTGCACAGCATGCGGTGTCTTCTAATTTTTAATCACCAATTAGTTGTTTTCTGAATGATGATTGCTAATGTAATCCGCTTATTCAACAATATGGTTTCAGGGTCATTCGCTCATGGATTCACATATTCTGGGCACCCAGTGCCTTGTGCTGTTGCTTTGGAAACGCTTAAAATTTATAAGTGAATCCACTTTTCCTTTATCATTTTGCTGTTGGTTCTTAGATCTTCACATTTCTTGCATATAGAAGCAATGGATTGAGTTTAGAATTAGTAGAATATTCTTCATTGACTTGGAAAACATTCTGTGTTTATTTGCTGAAATGTTTGTCAAATGACTCTGTTATGCCCGAAGAATATGAGTAGAATATGGATAGCTGGTCACAGATGTCTTGATGGAATTTTAACCCGTATCATTTTCTTATCATGGTCTTAGGGAAAGAAACATTGTTAAGATGGTTCAAGCAATATCTCCAAGGTTTCAGCAAGGCATCAAAAGCTTCTCCCAAAGTCCCATTATTGGCGAGGTTCCAACTACATGACTCCCAAATTTTATTTTCCCTTTTTTGTATTTCCTTAATGATTGTTATGGCCTTTATCTGATACCAATTGGAAAAAAATTTGAGAAATCCAACTTGTAACCATGTTATCCTATCCTCATGCAGATACGTGGCACTGGGTTGATACTTGGGACTGAATTTACTGATAACAAGTCACCAAATCAGCCATTCCCTTCTGAGTGGGGTAAAAATGATCATGCTTTGAGAACTTCAAATTGAAATAGATCTGGAAGTTTGAACATGGCTTAGGTATGGTGTTCTCTTAATATTGTTAGCTTTGCTTCTTTTTTCCAGGTGTTGGTTCGATATTTGGAGCAGAGTGTGAGAAGCGGGGAATGCTGGTCCGAGTTGCTGGTGACAACATTATGATGTCGCCCCCGTACATAATGTCCCCGGAAGAAATTGATGAAGTAAGATGATACTTTCATATATATTTATCCCACTCATCAGCCAGATGCCTGAACACTTCACTTTTTGCTTTCATATTGAGGCTTTATAATTTGTTCTTTCAGCTGATAAGCATCTATGGTGAAGCCCTTAAGAGCACGGAAAGGTTGGTAGGGGAGCTCAGATCCCAGAATAAGTAGTCAGTCATTCTGTGAACATTTGCAATTAAGAAGGCCAAAGAAAATGCTAAACGCCATGACTATCTGTGTATGTCTGTATCAATGTTATTATTTATGGGAGTGTGGTTGTATGCACATATATGTCAGATAACAAAGAAAAATAACTTTTCATTGAAATTTTAAACAACGTAGAAGGAGCACGAGTACAATTAACAACACGAGTACAATTACAAGTGACAGGATCAAGCTGTTGAAAAGCATGTCCTGTCCAAACAAAAAAAAAAAAATGGAGAGCATTGTGCTCAAGATAGCTGTGTTACTCTACAGTGGAAACTTTAACTTGGAATGCACTGGCATGGATGAGCCATACTGCAATCAAATTTGAGCATATCTTGGTTGGGATATGAGGGGATGTTTCACCTTGAAAATCATAAAACTCAAGGCAGCTGTGAATCGATTTGAAGCAATCTACAACTGGTTTGTGGCTGTCTTGTTTTGTCGAGCACAGATGCATGAACAGTCAGGTTCTTCTGTTTCTCTCTTAATAAGGCGCTTGTCGCGGTTGATCATAAGTTTTATCAAAGGAACCTTCAAGGATACTTGCCGCCAAATCTCATTCACTGTTCCATTTGGATCTTCATATTCAAAATAGCGCTTGACCTGATTATATTCAAGGTTTTAGATAAATCAATCTAAAGGATACAAATGGTATGTTACAAGGTGTCACACCTTCACAGGTATAGAATCTAAAAATGAGCACAAATAAGAAGAATAGTAACAAAAATGCAACATAAGATGTTCATCCACCCAAGAAAAAAATTCTAAAAGCTAAGAAGCTTTGTATCAATCACATAAGTCACCATCTCTACCATCAATGTATTTTTGGACCCTCATCTGCATCTAATCATTCCAAAGCTCAAACAAAATACACATGATGCAATTAGAATTCAAAGTAATCTGGATACAAACAGTTAGTCAGTTTTCCAGATAACATGAGGTATGTGAAACCATTTTCATAAAATTAGCATGTTGAATATGTCATGTACCACACAACAAGGCTGCATATTTTTCCTGGTTTTCATGGAATGGTTACACAAGTTTCACTGTTGTCTACCATTAACCATTACCTTTATCATGGAATCACAATTTGTAACATATATGAGTCACATAAGGCCATCAAGGTGGTAAATGCGATGTTATTATACAACCGAACATATCATTTATTTGATTTCAACAGCATCATCAGAAGTAATAATAACAAGTAAAAGCACTCAAGCAGCAGACCAGATAAGTAAATAAAGGAGAGAGGTGAAGTGTTCCACGCACCGATTTCAGCTCCCTCTGATATTGCAAAATCCTTTCTGTGCTTAATCTTCTGAGCATTTTTGTCAAATATGCTGGCTTTGTAGCTGATTCAGTATCCACAAAAATTGCAATCTTCTTATAATCTATGACATCTTCAAATGGCAACTCAATGTAATCACTCACTATCACTGGGATGCACAAGCTAACTATTGCATCAAACAGCCGGCAAGCTGAGGGAGTATCTCCAGCTGGATGTAGACAAAACTTGGACGAATGCATGCCCTGTGTTGCCATGCGTCGACTCTCCCTAGATTGTGCTCCATGTTTGATTATGACATCCTTTTCAGCCTCAAGTACCTGAAACAGAGTATCACGAATCTTTCCACCCTGCAGGAAAAAGAGATAAGCACCATATCACTTACCAAAGCACTCACAAAATTTGAAACACTCTAAGAACTGCAACACCCTTGTTCACAGCTATTATCTTGAATAAGGGGAAGGTAAGAAAATTATACATGGAAATGGAATCGATCATGTACAATCACAATCAGAACCAGATAGAATAGTAACCACTGGTCCTCTCATTTCCATGAGAGACTAAACTGCCCCATAGTCTACAATCCAAGCAAATGAGAATAGATACATATGCCCTTTGATTTCTCGAAGACATTTTCTAGCAATTAATGCAGTAGTATTCACTGGAAAAATGCAAAACAAATGCACAAGCGAAAAAACTCCACAAATGATGAAGCATGATATTAGTTTGAAAAATAAATTAGAAATGCAACTATAAATCAAAGAAGAACATCAGTTATTATCTTATCCATCAACCATCTAGCAAATGTTAAGGATAAGAACAAAGAATAATTTTCCTTTTTCTCATCCAAGAATGAACAACAGATACGTAAATATGTATTTCGTTATGCAATCCCACCCCAAAACAGCAATATTTTCATTGAGATATCATCAAAGATCAGAAAACTGAATCATGGAAATGAAAAATAAAAAGTAAAGAATAAAAATTACCTCCTTGCGATAGCGATTGCCCATGAAGAACAACAAGGAGGTTCTTTTTTTGATCCCAACGTCTCCCTGATACGAATTAATCCGGTGGTCATACGGCAACACCACGTCCTTGACCAGAGACGCCTGGTCACCACGCAACCTCCCAAAATCCGAGAGCAAGAGCACCCCATTCCTCAGCCGATCGATGACCTTGGCCAGTGCATTAGGATCCTGGCAAATAAACACATGATCCCTCCCATTGTTCCTCCTCCAATACTCCTGCGCTTCCAGCCACTCCACCAGCTGCTCCTGCATCTCCTCATCACTATAACTCGCCGGTGTCGCAGGATTCGCGTTGGCGGGGCGGATGGGATTGACAATAAGACTAAGCGAAGAGAAAAAGGGAACGTAGAAAAGGTCTGCGAGGTTGGGATCGGAAGTGACGGACAGAGGAGAGTCAGAGCGGCGGGCAGGGTTGCGGAGGTCAGTGAGGAGGTGCCACTCAGCGGAGTGCTGATGCCCGGGGTACTTCAAAGACGAATCACCGCCGGCAGCGGAGCGAGCGAGGTGGTAGGAGCGGACAACACCGGAGGTGAAACGAGCAGGGAGATCATAGACATAGATCTTGGGACGAAGAGAAGGACCAGAAGGAAGCACAGCAGAGGAGAAGGAGGAGGCGGACGACAAGGAAGGGGAGTGGAGGAGGGCGAGGATGGAGAGGAGGAATAGGGAGCAGAAGATGAAAGGGAGAAGGAAAGGGCGGCGAGGGAGGAGGTGGGAGATGGCGGTGGCCATGGATTGGGGTTTGCAGGGGATGGGCTTCAGCTTGGAGCGGGGGTTGGAGGTGGTGGGGATGGTAGTGGCGCTGCTGTGCCTTTCGGACATGATCGAGCTTTCTCTCGATCGGAGTCGGAGATTCGTTGTTGCTCACGCAACGCTCCAAACGGGCAGAAGCGTTACCATAATAATAATAATAATAATAATAATAATAACTCGATTTTGATTGATGCTCGACTCGATTAAAATGAGGATTTTTTTTGGGAAAATGATTAAAATGAGGCTTAAAAAAATATATTTTTATCTTGCAGAACAGTTGATGTTTGATTAACGGCACAATGTTTGTTAATGTTTGCCGTTTGATTTTTGCTGATAAACAATTAGAAAATTACAATACTACCCTCATGATGTGTGTGTGTGTGTTTTTTTTTTAATTAAACTTGTGAATTTTTTTATTTTTTAATATTCACCACTTAAATTTTTTTTATAAACAAAAACTATGAATTTATGATTATATTGTTAAAATTTCAAAATACGTTGACTAATTAATAGTTACAAAAAAAAATGTTTACTATGAGAAATCAGATTTTTCACGAATAATTTAACAAAATTATTTATTCATAAGTTTAAAACAGCAAATATTAATTCATTGTTAATTAATAAAAATTATGTTTTGTTGATATCTCAAACATTAAAGACAATTTAGTAATTCTTTATTTTAACTAAGGATTTTGTATCTTTTAATTGTATTATAACTTGCCAAAATTTATGTAGTACGGTATAAAAAGTATGAGAGTGTGCTAATATTTAATTAGCCCTTTTATAGTGTATTCCTATATTATTTACAAAACACATGGATGATTAAAAAAAACAATTATACTGTACTTCGAATATTCGCTAATCATGGAGACCCATGCACACACACACACAGATATATATATATATATATATAATACAAGCTCATTTTTAGCTTATATATTCTATATTCTTAACATATATATATAGGATAAAGTTAATTTTGAAAATAAGAAAGTCCCACATCGGCTGTGTGATTGTTATACTTTTCTTTTATATATGTTATTCGAAGTTGGTCACTCGAGCAGTGAGGAATTCTGCGATAAAGCGGTCGATTCGCTTCGATCCATTAACTTCGACGGAAGAAGACAAGTTCGCATCTGAGCTCTTATACGAAGGCATTGTCTCTTTTTCTTTTTCTTTCTTTTTTTTTTTTTTTTTTGAATTTCACTACGTCAAAACCCTAGACTAATCCTCCGAAGCTTGGAAGCCATGGCGGAGGTCGGTGAGTCGTCTTCCTCATCGGCGATGATCACGAGAAAGCCAGTTGTAGTTAGGGTTAAGCGCAGGGCGTCACAAGAGCCCCTCGATGCATTATGTGAGTTTGCTTCGTCTCCTTTTGATTTTTTCTTTGCCTCACTATATTATGATTTCTCTTGCTGTGTTTCCTGCTGTTTTCTAGGGCTTGAGATCAATGAACGGCCGTTTAAGAAGCCTCTTTTGGACTTCGCGAGGCTCTCCATTGGAGAATCCACTGAAAAAGGTATTGATTCAAGTCATGGAAGATTATATGTTTGCAATTTTTTTGGGCAAATCACAGACATTGATAACATTCTCTTTCTATTATTTGTCAATAAGGAGCTTCAATATAGTGATTCTGTAATTGGTTTTTTAGTGGTTCAGACGAAAGTGAATATGTTTTTCATAGTTGAAGGGGTTAGCCATCAATAGCTTGTTTTCATATATCTTCAAATGCAGCCTTGGAGGAATCAAGGACAAAAAAGGTTTTAGTTCAGCATGTGGAGACTATTAGGGGCTTTGAAGGCACTAAAGATGCTCTGCTGGCTTTCCTGGAGGGGATGGTAAATTTCTTGCTCTTTCCCTTGTGTATGTATATTTTATGATACGCCCTAGTATTCGAGGAATGCTGGCTTTCCTGGAGGGGATGGTAAATTTCTTTTTCTTTCCCTTGTATATGTATATTTTATGATACGCCCTAGTATTCGAGGAAGGAATTCTGTTGCAATGTTCTTTTGTTCATAAATGAATTCTATTGTTATTTCAAGCCTGCATTTCTAATTCAAATTTGTTAATTTGCTTTTGTTAATTTGCTTTTGAATGATGTTGGAAACTTGAGTTGTAAAAACCTATGATTCTGTGACAATTGAATGAGTCGTCTAGATTTGTTTTCTTTTAGCTTCACGTGATATTCCAAACGCTTAACTTTGATTTTCTGACAGCCTCATTCCAACAGCTCTATGGAATTTGAAAGAAAGCTTGCAGATCGGAGGAACACCTTCAGACGAGATAAGGTATCACACCCATCTTAATGGTCAATTAGGATGGAAAGAACCTTCCAACATTATGGTATTTTAAAGAAACACTTCAATCAAGCTTCCTTTGGAATCAGTTTTTTATGTGAACTCTTAAGACCTCGTTGTCCATTTGCCCCATGCCTGTTACTAAAATTCTCCTGTCTACTTGTGGCACTCAACTTTGTGCATCAATATGTTATATGCCTCTACTGCTTTCATTCTTTATCCCTTAATATTCTCAGGATGGGGAGATGAAACACAAATGTCTTGGTAAAAAATGTTGCTTGTGGTATGTGGTTGTTTGTTATTTATACTATTTTGCTGTCAAGCGTTTTTTTGTTCTATTCCTTTATTGTAGGTGTGTTGTGTTTGATGCATTCAGGAGGATTTACTATATATGTTTGGCCTTCTTTTTCCTCTTTCATAATTGTCAAACTGGTTGTTTCTGAATGCTTAGTGGCAATTTGTCATCCTACAATGGCATAGTGATGGCTATGTTCAAAAGTTTGTAATTTTCTCTATTGTCTTTGTAGAAGCAAGATCGGTTGCTCCTTGAAGCCAGAGAGAGACATGAGGTATTATTGATTTACTTGTTGCCGTTATTCCTTTGCTTCTTTATGATCTGTTCATAGTCAAGGCATTCAAACCGTATCCATTAGTGGGCATGCATACACATTCAACATAACAATTGATGTATTTCTTTATGTAAATGTCTCTGTCGATATTTGTAAGGGCATAAATATAAATGTTTGTTGATAGAGATCTTAGATTCCTTGACATACCATGAATGGCTGAAAGGTTACATATATAGAAAGAAAAGATATGATATACGTATGTATACATACAAGTATATATGTGTAGCATATAAGTATATGTATATACATCTAATAGCCTCCCTCAAACTCAAGGCGGATCATACGTCTTGAGTTTGGATAACATAAAACGGTGCTGATCACACGTCTGTGCCTTGATAAAGAAGTCAGCCACCTGGATCTCTGTAGGGAGATAGTGAAGGGACACTGCTTGTGCACGTACATGGCATCTAGTGAAGTGGGCATCCACACCAATATGTTTAGTTAACTCATGTTTGACCGGATCTGTAGCAATCTATAGAGCCCCAGTACTATCACAATTTTTTTCTCCCATCAAGACTTTTCGCTCTGACTCTGGCGGTGAGTACATTTCTCAGGCCTTTCGTGCATTCTTATCTTCTGAAGGCACCTTACCTCAGTTATCTTGCACTGGGGCTCATCCCCAGAATGGAGTTGCTGAGCGTAAGCACCGTCACATCTTAGAGACGGCACGTGCTCTTCTTATTGGTGCTTTTCTTCCCCCTCACTTCTGGGTTGATGCTGTTAGCACTGCTATTTATCTTATTAACCTCCAGCCCTCCACTCATCTCCATGGTTGTAGCCCAGGTGAGTGTCTCCATGGGACCCCTTCCTGCTATGACCATCTCCGTGCTTTTGGTTGTCGTTGTTTTGTTTTACTCTCACCTCGAGAACGAACAAAACTCACTGCTCAGTCCATTCCTTATGTTTTTCTTGGGTATAGCCTTGAGCATAAAGGTTATCGTTGTTATGATCCCGTTACTCAGCGTATTCGTATTTCTCGTGATGTCACATTTGATGAGTCCACTCCCTTCTATGCCTCTCCATCTTCCACTTCCCCTACCTCTCCCTCAGTTCCTCTGTCCTTTCTATTTCTTACACCTTCCACTACGGGTCCTCCCCCAATATCTTCTCCTCCCACTCTTGACCCTTCTGCTGAACTTCTCTCTCATTCCTCTCCTCCTTTATCTATTGAGTCTCCTGTAGTATCCTCCCCTTCTTCCTCTCTTCCTCTTGCTCCCCCCCTATACGTTTTGCTTATCATCGTCGGGAACCCACAGCTCCTCCATTTCGACTGGTCTCCTCTGACACATCTCCCACGACTGATCCACCACTTGAGGTATCCTCCCACTCTTACTCTCTACGTGATCGCTCCACTTTACATCCTCCTAATCGTTATGCTTCTGCTAGCACCAGTGTTTCAGATGTCTCTGAGCCAGGTACCTACAGAGAAGCAGTTCAATTGCCTGAGTGGCAGAATGCCATGACCGAGGAGCTTGATGCCTTATCTCGGACTCATACATAGGATCTGTCTCTCCTCCTTCTGATGTTGTCTACTTTGGCTGTAAGCTTGGCAAGCAGCTACAACGTCCTTATCCTCTTAGCATGTCTCACACTACTGCTCCCTTTGAGCTCATACACTCTGATGTTTGGGGTCCCGCTCCTTTTGTCTCTAAAGGAGGTAATCGTTATTATGTTATTTTTATTGATGACTACACCCGCTTCACTTGGCTTTACTTCATGCATCATCGTAGTCAGTTATTATCTATCTATCGTTCTTTTACTGCTCTGATACCATGATAGAGATCTTAGATTCCTTGACATGCCATGAATGGCTGAAAGGTTACATATATAGAAAGAAAAGATATGATATATGTATGTATACATACAAGTATATATGTGTAGCATATAAGTATATGTATATACATCTAATATTTGTAAAGTTTGGTTTTTGTATAGTATCTAGCCAAAAGTGCACGTTTTACGCAAATATGGAAGAGTAGAAGGGAGGGTTTGGACGGTGATGATAATTCTTTGCAAGAAATTTGCCGTTTTTATGACGTTGTTCGAGTTGATGAAGAGGACAAGCCTGGAAAGTTGCCAGAACCAAAGTAATGAGTTTCTTTTCTCTACCGTTATTGTGATTTTCGCATCTTCTTCTTGAGATTGCAAGGAGTGAGGACTTTGAGATAATTGTGATTGCAGAACTTTTTCTATTGATGATACTGCAATGCTCTATGGTTATCTTCCTTTATTGAGAGAATTCCTCCCAACTGCGGCAGAGGAGATTGAATCTGATCTCAGTTCTGTTCAAGGTAAAGAAAGTTGAGATCCTTCACTAACATTAGAATGAGAGATTATCAGTAACAAATGAGTTTTCCTAGCATATTTCCTGAGTCATAATTCAGTTTTCTGAGCAGAGAATTACGTCTATGACCTGTATGCTATGGATGACGAAGCCAATGAAAATGAGCAAGACACATTTACTGCCTACCCTTTGTAAGAATTCAACTGCTCATGTTCAATGTCACCTTTGATAAACAATATTGATTAATCTAGATCATTGTTTCTTTCTTCAGAGTTCAAGTGGACGATGAAGATGAGTATTATGGCGGCCCTCCAGAATGTGATTATGAAACTGATGATTCAAATGGTGTGTTAGTCTTTCCACACTCAACTGGTTGCTTAATACTAATTAGAAACTTAGCCACATTGCGTGATGAGATTGATTCTTCTTTTGCTTTCAACTGCAGCTGAAGACAACCCACTGAATGAGTACCCTGATGAAGAATCATCTCATGATGAAGAAAATGAAAACAAAGACCCACTCGACTACTATTCGGATACTGATTCTCAATACGAAAAGATCATTGGTTCTGATGAGGAAGATGAGGACTGGAAATGGGAATATAAACTCTGAAACTTTTGAAGTTTTCAGACTCTCATATTGATGGCTTTTAACGGTCTGTCTCTAGTGCATATTGATGTAATTGGGTTGAATTTTTTCGGTAAACTAACAGTCTTAACCTAAAAAATATATGTTTCTTTTATATCTATAAATTTTGTAGAAGGGAAATTTGCGTAAATAGCCCCAAGATGTTTGTAATTATATATGCACACGTGTAGAAACAGTGCTGTAAAATCATGAGGTTTAATGTTTTTTAAGCAATTACTGATGATTGCTGAGATATACACATGGACATCATGCAAATTTACCGGCAACACTTCACTAACCTTGGTGTAATAAAAAAATATAAACAGTTTAATACAGCAGGAGGAAGAAGAAAAGAATAGTCGCATGCGTTTGCCAATTTGTCTCATATTAGGCCTAACAAAATTTGTAAACACGAATTTTCACAATACAATTCTGAAAATAAAATCTTTTAAGCAAAATGGTACCATCGAAGTCTCGTCGACGCATATTTATTAAACTTCTTTTCTATATTAAAATGTTTTCATTTAAAAAATAAACGAATTACCTCCCGTTTGACGTGGCTCATATTGTCAGCAAGTCCGAATTAATTTAAACATTTTATAGGCCAATAAAACAGCAAGCATTCACGCAAACAACAAGCATATTAGGAACGGAAGTTTCAGGTTTATTCTTAATTATTGCTTGTAAGATCACATTTTCATTATTTGCGGTTTTGATTCTTGAAGGACAATCGCAACTACAGTAGCAATACCACCACTCCATAAAATGAGAAATGCTGAATGGAACATTCATAGCAACGAGACAAAATCATTTACAAGCATTTAGATGGCTTAGAACTTGGACAACTGCACTTCTCCCATTAACCAGGAGGCCATTTCATCTGCCTGCCGCCGAGGACGTGCAGATGAAGATGATAAACAGATTGACCTACACGCAACAAGATGTGACAGAGAGTAATTAGACGATGAAGCACTAAAGAAGGTAAATTTGGCGAATGTGCTTACATGCATCAGAACCATTGTTAATAACAACACGAAAACCATCCAAAATGCCTTCTTTCTCCGCTACTAATCTCGCTACATAAAGGAGATGACCCAAAATCTCAGTATGCCTAGGCACAGCCTAAATAGACAGGGAGACATTTGTAAGTAAATGAAATCAGATAAGTTGGCACTTCTTTGCAACTACCACAAGAATGTCAAAGGCACACAAGCTAACATGTAGAGTCAAAAGAAATTGGAGATAAAAAATGCAAAGCTTAATCAGGAAAGCCAGACAGGGAAGACATTTGAAAAGCAAGGGTAAATCAGAGACTTTCTGTAACTCTTTTGATGCAAAATAATATGCATTCAAGAGCATGAGCTACACTCAACCATATGACAAAAGCATAAAGATACGTTGCGTTAGCATCAGATAATAACTGCTGCTGTTTAGGCATCAGATGTGCGTGTGCCTTTAACAAAATTTTCAAAACATTGGGTCGTATTACATTTTTAAGGTGAAAAGGCTTTATTCAGGTTGGCAGCAATATTCACAATCCAATTTTCTAATTTATCAACAAACAATACCATGCCGCAAGAAGATTTAATAGCTTTTTAATAAAAAAATGTGCAAAACAAAAACACACACACTTGTGCTTCCCTCCATTACAATAGGAGGGCATTGCTGTATAACAACATCTATACAACTATGAAGAGAACATAAAGGTAGGAACATGGAAACCATCATCTTGGAAGGATCTCTCCCACTAAAAGTTAGGGATAAAACTAAGCATAAGCTGATCAGATACTAATAGCCAAAGGAATATAATCCTAATTTACATTATGATATACCTTCTCATTCCGTTTAAACAGCCATAGTGAAAGGTAAGTGAAAAAAAGGTCCAACTTAAATTTTTTTTTTCCTTCCTCAGCAATAGAAACAACTGGCATCTAGAACAGCTATCAAGGAAAAGCAAGCTCATATTTTTTTTTCCTAATTCTAATTCTTAAATTTGCATCAGATGGCATAGCAACATTAGCATTCACCTATATCCACCTCTTCTTTCAAGTGAAAGTAACAAGAAAAAAATTAAAAACAAACTGAAGAGGCAGAGGACAATACCTTCCCAAGTTGTGTTAATCCATCCCTGACCTTAGGAATCACAAGAACATGGACAGGTGCTTGGGGGTTAATGTCACGGAAAGCCAACACCTTCTCATCCTCATATACAATGCTGGAAGGGATTTCTTTCGATATAATCTTATCAAATCTGGTTAAAAAAAAAAAAAAAAAGTTTTTCAAAGGCATTCTTATCTCCTAGGATCAACACAACACCAGTAAACCATAATTCAAACAAGATCTCATCTTTCAGGAAGTAGGATGTCCTACATGGTGAGACCTCCAGCATCCGCAGTGGCAGCCGCTGCTTTAGCAGAAGCCTCTTCATCTAACGATGCGGAAATGCGACATATACCTCTGCCTTGAAGAACCATCAGAAATGACAACAACTTTCATGGAGATTTTAGAATAGAAATCATTCAAACAAAGGAATAATCTAGACAAAAACTCATTTCATCTGAAACGAAATCCATTTCAAAGGAATAACAACGGATAAATTAATAAGAAAAAAAAAAAAAGGCATCAGCGAACCTTCTCGAACGAAGAGGAGCGGAACTTATCAGAAAAGCATTGGGGAAGGGCTTGGCAGCCGAGCAAGCACGCAGCAAGCGAGAACACCTGCGTTTGAGAAATGAGAGATCGAATCAAGAGAGATACAGAGAGACAGAGAGAGTACCGAAGAATCGCTGATGCCGTCGCCATGGCCGCCATCGGAGGAGCAGGCGAGAGCAAGCCTCATCTCTTTCTTATTCTATGGAACCGGGTAAGCTTATGCTAGACCGCAGGAACAGAAACAACAACCGAAACGCATGGAAAGGTTGTTATTTTTTATTTTCCGATGAAATGTTTTCGTAAATAATTGGCACATGACATGAGTGAGTTTATTCTTATAAATCATGTTACCCTTGCATATGGTTCTCTGATTAACATTCACCGTGTTATAGAACATCAAAAAGAAAAATCACTCAAAAGTACACATACGAGATTGAGGTTTGGAATACAAGCATTTTCTCAGCACTCACTGGTGGTGCTGGAAACCGGACTTATTAGAACCATCTACAAAACTTAGAAACTGGGAGAATACATATTATAACTCCGTCAAAACCTAGAGCAGATGAACAACATCAACAAAAAACCAAACTTCTTTGTAAAGGGGGAGGTTTCAGGCATCGTCAAGAGCAAGGACTCCAGGAAGGGGCTTGCCCTCCAATAGCTCCAAGCTAGCACCACCTCCTGTTGAAATGTGGCTCATCTTGTCGGCAAGTCCTGCCTTCTCAACGGCGGCAACAGAGTCACCGCCTCCTATGATGGTCGTAACACCTTGGCCAGTGAGTTCAGCCAACTTCTTTGCAATTGCCTGTTTCAGTATGAAAGGCTTAGTAACTAATTGTGCATAACAAAAATGGGGCAACTTGAGTTGGTGTTTACCTCTGTGCCTGCCGCAAACTTCTCAAACTCGAACACTCCCATGGGCCCGTTCCAAATGATGGTCTTGGTGGTTTCCAAGGTTTCACTGAATGTCTTGATGGAGTCAGGACCGATGTCAAGCCCCAACCAACCATCTGGGATTCCAGATGCCGGTACGACCTGCAAGAGAACTTGTGTGACTCCAGAAAAGATCCAGCACTTTCTTGAATGAATATACCAATTATTTTAAGTTTCAGCATTTACATAAAAAAAAGGTAGTGTACTAATAGTTAAATTTGGTTTCAACGACCAAGATGTGAACAAGAAAAAAAGTATGCATTTTCCACATAAACAGCAAGTTTACCGGTGATCAATAATATGGAATTGTAGTGATCATTGAATAGTGTATAAATGTACCACTGGAGACCACATGGATAATCAGATGACGCAAGAGAGGGCGGATAGACATATGGGATCTTTTCTAATCATCTAAATAATGCTTTGTAAGATGCTCCAATAAGCATCGTCAAAGATTTGTAGGTATCAGCATAAATTGGTAATTCATATCATAGTGGAAATTCAGATGCTAAATAGCTGGGCTTTTATTAACCTCCCACATCTACTAGATTGACATCAGTAAAAATTCAACGCTAAGGGAACAAGCAATGTAGTCTGCATCACTCAGTCAACGAGAGCCAAGAAACAGCACGATGAACACACATAGACGCTGGCTAATAGGAACAAAATCTCAGAGAAGCAAATAGATAATTTCACAATAAGCCATTTCCATAGTCAATAACAAGAAAAGAAATAACCATGCCAGATAGATTTCGTAACATTATCTCACTTTGATTATTAGATTAAGAATTTTAAATGTGAAAGGTTCAGTATAGTGTTGATAATGAACAGACATACCTTGCTATTGGCATCAGCAGCAAATTTGTCAGCTGCAACCACATCAGTAGGCAACAAGAGTGACACTCCCTTGGTCCTTGCTTTCTCAATAAGAGCTGTGGCAAGCTCAAGCTTGTCTTCCTCCACAAGGGATGAGCCAACTGAGTATCCTTGTGCCTTGTAAAATGTGAATATCATTCCTCCACCAAGTACAAGAATATCAACCTTCTCCAACAGAGACTCAATCACTCCAATCTTGGTTGACACCTTGGAGCCACCAACAATGGCTGCAAAGGGCTTCTTGGGATTTGCAACAGCACCAACAAGATAATCAAGTTCCTGGAAACAAAAACAAAAAATTAGGTGCAAGGAAAAACAAAGTCAAGTCAACAGCCACGACCAAATGTTAACAAAGAAATTATTTTAAGGGTGACTTAACAATTGCATTCTTAATCAATTGACGTCAGTTGAACATCAAATGTGGATGTCACGCCCCGAACCCGGCTCGCCGGACTCGAAGCGGCGACAAACGGCCGTATGCCCACAAGGCCGAGACCAAGTGGACACACAAGGCCTCAATACCTGTCTCTCAAATACAAATCAAAGCAATACTATAAATTCCAAACAAAACTGAATAAATAGAGAAACAAACAATAATTGGTTTACAACCCAAATTCAAAGAATACTAAAGGTCTTGACCAATTACAGATTTATTAACATAAACTAATCTCCTGCTAGGCACCTGGTGCTCACTCAACAATCCCTGCTAAGCTAGCCACCACACACCTAATCTTGATCTGAAAAGAAACATAACAACAATTTATGAGCTAAATAGCCCAGTAAGCAACCACTAAAAGCCAATAGTAATATAGGGTCACAAAATTCGAGGGTTTCAAAGATGTACTTAAAGTAATTTTGTACAATACATATCAACAAAACGAAACCCAGGTATCAAAACATTTCAGGCAAACAAAGTTTTCAATGAACAGGTATATATGTCCCCCAATAACTAATGCCAAAAACAAAACACAGAAGTCATTTATTTACCCTCGGCGAACCGAGCCAGATTATCAGAGTTCATTTATTTACCCTCGGTGACCCGAGCCAGATTATCAGAAGCCGTTATTCTCCACCGACGGAACGGTGCGAAACTATAGTTTCTTATCATAATCAGAAATACATGTCGACATGGTCAGTGTTTAACCCCCCAATGACAGGGTTGTTGCAAAGTTAGTTGGGGACTATAATTTACTATGTCAAAATATATCGTTTCTAAAATCACTGTCAACAATAATTATTCAATAATCGAATAAAATATTCAAATCAATTGAATAAATAAATAATAAATAAATAAATAAATAATTGCATAAATAATCAATAAACTTGAATATAATAATATGCTTAACATTTTAACCCAAAATAATTAAATAATTATATAAATAATTTCAGAAATCAAAAATTTTATATAAATACAAATATAAGGTATATACATGGTTTACTTACCTGGAACAATATTCCCAAGCTATATGGCCCACTCGAACGTAAAAATTTTCAAAATTCGGGGAAAGACCCTATAACGTGAACACAATACTGGACTTAGATTCTAAACCTTAAATATAAATATTAACCATGATTCAAGGTCCTAAATAGTAACTGTGCAAGCATCATCAGATGCACCGTGAATTAAATAATTAATTAACATATATATAGATTAATGAGAATTTGAAAATTTCTAGTGACCCATATCAAGCTATGACACGTTGCCATTCTCATAGGCCACCTAACTAATCAAGTGCAATTGATTTGCTAAGCAAGACCACAACATTAACATAAGTGAGTGTGAAATAAGTTCACATGGATACCAACACTTTAATTAACTGCTAGTATTTTATCACATAGGCATCAGGATAACTTTGAAATAAATTAATCACTGACTTTATCAACCAATAACAAAAACCTTGTAAAAGCACCCAATAGCTATAAACCAACTACTTAAACTATCTCACTGCTCATGAAGGCTACCATAATATAGTTTGTTAATATGGCAGGCATATTGATCATCTGTGTAGCATCTAGAGAAACATCCTATTAGCTTAAAAGGTAAGAATGCTATGCTCATAATGTGACAATAAATCTCATCAGCACAACTATACATACAAATAATGGATTACAGCTGTAAGGTAACATTAACCAATTTTCCACAAGTCTTGTCACTTCGCATGGGAAAATTCACATTCAGAGAGCATCAAATTTTTCAATGTTTAAATGCCAACATACGACGGATAAACACGACATTTATGTTCTCACAAATATACCGGTGGACAAAAAGGCTTTTGGGCAATCATACAATAATAGAGTGGGTGTTTCATCTAATAGCCAACCCCTCTGATCAAACAACTGCCAGTCAAAAACCTAGATCAGATAAATAAAATGCTTACCTCAAGAACTAAGGAACCAAAACTTGACGTGAAATCCTCTCTTCTTTTTTTTTTGTCGCCGGCACTTAACGAAAACCAAGACGAAAGAATGAGGCTAGGTCTCGGGAAAACCTCGCCAAATTTTTTTTTTTTTTTCTTCGGATTTCTCTGTTATAAGAGATAAGGCTAGGAGGTTTTAAAAAATTTAAAAAGTAAAACTGATTTTTAAAATACAAATTCGATTTTTTTTTTTTATTAAAGAGGCGGTTTTACAAACTCACTCCCCCTAAAAAGGAGTTTAGTCCTCTAAACTCTCACCTGATCATCAGAAGAGATACGGGTACTTCTCTCGCATCTCCGATTCCAACTCCCAAGTTGTTTCACGCTCTGAGTGATTGCTCCAGTGAACTTTGACATAAGGGATGATCCGTCTCCTTAGTACTTGCTCTTTGAAATCAACAATCTTAATAGGCCGTTCCTCATATGTCATATCACTATTAAGCTGAAAGTCGGAGAACTGTATCACATGATCAGAATTCGAAATAAACCTCTTCAGCATAGAAACATGGAACACGTCATGCACTCGAGATAGCGAAGGCGGTAATGCAAGCCGATATGCCACCTCGCCAATGCGTTCCAAAATCTCAAATGGACCGATAAAACGAGGGCTAAGCTTCCCTTTAACACCAAAACGGATAACTCCTTTAGTTGGAGTTACTCGCAAGAACACATGATCACCAACCTGAAATTCCAAGCTTCTTCTTCTGTTATCTGCATAACTTTTCTGTCTACTCTGAGCTGCTCGTAACCGATCCCTGATCAGACTGACTTTGTCTACTGTCAACTGCACAATCTCAGGCCCTAACAATCTCCTCTCTCCCACGTCATCCCAACAAATAGGTGGCCTGCACCTTCTGCCATACAGTGCTTCATAAGGAGCCATCTGAATACTTGCTTGATAGCTATTATTATAAGCAAACTCTATCAAAGGCAAGTGTCGATCCCAAGAACCCCCAAAATCCAACATACAAGCCCGAAGCATATCCTCTAGAATCTGAATCGTTCTCTCGGACTGCCCATCTGTCTGCGGGTGAAAAGCTGTGCTGAAAGTCAATTTAGTACCTAAAGCCTTGTGCAAACTTTTCCAGAAGTGAGCCACGAATCTGGTGTCCCGATCTGACACAATCGACACTGGAACTCCATGGAGTCTCACGATCTGCTCAATGTATAACTCTGCTAACTTCTCCAAAGACATGCCAGTCTTAACAGCCAAGAAATGCGCAGACTTGGTTAATCTGTCAATCACTACCCACACACTGTCAAAACCCTTGACAGTTCTAGGAAAACCCGACACAAAATCCATCGCGATGTTCTCCCACTTCCACTCAGGAATCGGAAGTGGCTGAAGAAGTCCTACGGGTCTCTGATGCTCCACCTTAACCTGCTGACAGGTCAAACACTGCGCCACAAACTGTGCAATCTCCCGCTTCATATTATTCCACCAGAAAGTACTCCTCAGATCCCTGTACATCTTAGTGCTGCCTGGGTGAACGGAATAACTGGTGTAATGAGCTTCTTCCATGATTTCCTTCTTTAACAATGAAACATCCGGAACACAAATTCGATCTCCAAACCTCATTGAACCATCCTGATGGATCCTGAACTGAACTTGAGTGCCAATTTCTATTTCTCGTCGAATCTTCCGGAAATAGCCGTCTTCCTCTTGTCTTTGCTTTAATTCTTTCCAACAAAGTAGGTCGCACCACTAAACTTGCCAAAGATCCACCTACTCCCTGCAAGATCACTTGTAGTTCCAACCTCCTCATATCCTCAAGGATTGGCTTTTGGGAAGTAATCAATGCAGCGGCACTACCAAAAGACTTCCTGCTAAGTGCATCAGCCACCACATTTGCCTTCCCAGGATGATAACTGATAGACAAATCGTAATCCTTCAGCAACTCCAACCATCTCCTCTGTCTCATATTCAGCTCCTTTTGAGTGAAAATGTACTTAAGGCTCTTGTGATCCGTGAATACTTCACAAGCCTCTCCATACGAGTAGTGCCTCCAAATTTTCAAAGCAAAAATCACTGCAGCCTAGCTCCAAATCATGAGTGGGATAATTTACCTCAAAAGGCTTTAACCGCCGTGAGGCGTATGCCACCACACGTCCATTCTCGCATTAGAACACAACCCAAACCAGTCTTGCAAGCATCACTATAAATTACAAACCCTCCACCAGGAGATGGAAGTGTGAGAATGGGAGCCGACACTAATCGACCTTTCAACTCTTGGAAACTTTGCTCACACCGATCTCGACCACCGAAAACTTGCTCCTTTCCCCGGTGAGTTTAGTCAACGGTGCTGCCAACACCGAAAACCCTTCCACAAACCGTCTCGTAATAACCAGCTAGCCCCGAAAAACCGCGAATCTCCGTCACACTGGGGTAGGCCTCTTCCACTCAACAACCGCCTCTATCTTCTTGGGATCAACAAATTCCATCCTTGGTTATCACATGACCAAGGAAGGCTACCCCCGTCCAACCGTAACTCACACTTAGAGAATTTTGCAAACAACTTCTTCTCTCTCAAGATATCTAGCACAATCCTCAAATGTTCCTCATGCTCTTCTCGGCTCTTCGAGTACACCCGAATATCATCAATGAACACCACCACGAACCGATCCAAGAAAGGCCGGAAGGTTCGATTCATCAAATCCATAAAAGCAAACTGGGGCATTCGTCAACCCGAAAGGCATCACCATAAACTCATAATGCCCATAACGAGTACGAAAAGCAGATTTCGGCACATCTTCCGGCTTGATCTTCAACTCGATGGTACCCCGATCGAAGATCAATCTTAGAAAATACCCGAGAACTCGCAACCGATCGAAAAGGTCATCAATCCGAGGTAGTGGATATCTCGTTCTTCACTGTCACCTTGTTCGGCTCTCGGTAGTCGATGCACAACCGTAAAGTACCATCTTTTTCTTGACAAATAACACCTGGAGCACCCCAAGGCGAAACACTTGGGCCGAATAAAACCCTTCGCAAAAGTTCTTCAAGTTGCTTCTTCAGTTCTTTCAATTCAGCAGGTGCCATTCTGTAAGGAGCTTTAGAGATAGGGCTAGTTCCTGGAATCAAATCAACAACAAACTCCACTTCTCTGGTCGGGAGGTAAACCCGGAAGATCTTTGGGAAAAACATCGAAAAACTCCCGGACCACGGGAATGTCCTCTAACACGGGCCCTCCTAGTTTTTCCTCAACTATGTTGCAAGGAACCCTGAGCACCCACTCAAGAGTAATTTCCGAGCTTGCAAGGCGGAAATCACACGAGGCGGGGATGCAGACTCACTCCCACGAAAGGTGAATTCTGCTTCTCCAGGGATTTTAAAGACTACTCTCTTTGCATGACAATCAACTACCGCATGATAAACAGACAGGAAATCCATTCCCAAAATAATATCATAGTCACTCATGCTCATAACATGCAAACAAGCTAGTAACTCATGACCAGCAATAGAGATCGGACAATTTTCACAGACTCTATCCAAAACAACCTCAACTCCCAGAGGGGTGGCAACACACAAATCATAATCCACAGCTATAGCAGGTAAAGCATGCTTACGAACAAATGCGCATTTGAGATAAACGAGTGTGTAGCTCCGAGAATCAAATAAGGCGCAAGCATAAACGAGAATAAACCGATATGGTACCCGAGACCACTGCATTAGAAGCATGTGCATCCTCCCGAGTCATCGCAAAAACACGCCCCCGAGTCTTTGGCCTTTCTCGCCTTCTGCAGAGTGGAGGAAGTCGGCCGCTCACTAGCTACTTCCTTCCCAAAGACGCCGACCCGACGATGCTTGAGGCTTAGGTGCCGACACCAACCTCGAATCATGCACACTAGGTACCCTCGTGTGCTCCGGAAGACAACAGCGGACATCCAGCAATAGGATGCTCCAAACTACCACATCCGAAACAAGCCCCAGGTAGTGCGCCTGCAATCGGCGGTCGCATGTGCACCTCGACAAGTAGCACATCTCTGGCTAGAACGGAAAGGAACATATGCTGACCCTCGAGATCGCTGCGCTGGTGGACTGCTGACAGTCTGAGATGCACCCTGTCCTGCCTCCAACCTAGGCTTTCCTCCACTTCCAAACTGATGGTTCTTCTGGTTGTCAAAATTTCTATCCCTCTTTCTCTGAAACTTCCTGCTCTGCTCTCTAGTGTCACCCCACACCGTATCCAAGGACTCGGCACGACTCACTACCTCAAAGATAGCCGGGTCAAATGCAAAGCGGCCGAGTCCTCTACGAATATGCGCCCGCAAACCTCCCTCAAAACGCCTAGCCCTCGCTCTCATCATCATCTACCGCCTTTGGAGCATACCTCGAAAGTCTGTCTAACTCCATCTCATACTCATCAACTGTCATATTTCCCTGGGTCAGATTTATGAACTTCCTCTCAAATTGAACCATCTTGTCTCTGGTGAAGTACTTGCAGAAGAGGGCTTCCCTCAATTTCTCCCAAGATTCGAACTCTTGCCCTTGACGAACGCGAAGCTCTCCTTGGTGCTAGTGATTAGCCGGACCCTTAAGCATGTACACCCCAAACCTGAGCTTTTCCTCTTCTGTGCACTTCATCCCTGCAAAGGCCTTCTCCATTTCTTCCACCCAAACTTCCACATCATCAGGATTGGTAGTTCCCTCGAACGGTGGCGGACCGGATCTCTTGAATTCCATCACAGTTTTCTCCTTTGGTTCTAACACTGGAGGAGGAGGTGGTGGGGGCGGTGCTGGTGCTTGTTGTTGCCTCTGCTCACGCACCAACCCTACCACTTCCCGCATTAACTCTAAAAGAACTTCTTGGTTACCCACTGAACTCGATCCCCCTTCAGCAGGGACTTCCATGGCCTGTTCAGCTGGGACTTCTCTGGCAGCCGATGCCTGTCCCAACAATTCGGCAACGCTCCGGCGAACACTCTACGGGGCGGCATTCTCGCGAGGTAAACCCAAACGGAGTCAAACCCACAAACAAAATGATTCTGCCAAACTAACTAACCTTTAAGGGTTTCGTGCTAAACTAAAGTCAGATCGCCTTAACACTCTAAATCAGAAGGTTTTGTTTGGAATACTAGGATCAAATTAACTGAGAGCTCTGATACCACTTAGATTTGTCACGCCCCGAACCCGGCTCGCCGGACTCGAAGCGGCGACAAACGGCCGTATGCCCACAAGGCCGAGACCAAGTGGACACACAAGGCCTCAATACCGTCTCTCAAATACAAATCAAAGCAATACTATAAATTCCAAACAAAACCGAATAAATAGAGAAACAAACAATAATTGGTTTACAACCCAAATTCAAAGAATACTAAAGGTCTTGACCAATTACGATTTATTAACATAAACTAATCTCTCCTGCTAGGCACCCGGTGCTCACTCAACAATCCCCGCTAAGCTAGCCACCACACACCTAATCTTGATCCGAAAAGAAACATAACAACAATTTATGAGCTAAATAGCCCAAGTAAGCAACCACTAAAAGCCAATAGTAATATAGGGTCACAAAATTCGAGGGTTTCAAAGATGTACTTAAAGTAATTTTGTACAATACATATCAACAAAACGAAACCCGGTGTATCAAAACATTTCGGGCAAACAAAGTTTTCAATGAACAGTATATATGTCCCCCAATAACTAATGCCAAAAACAAAACACGAAGTCATTTATTTACCCTCGGCGAACCGAGCCAGATTATCAGAGTTCATTTATTTACCCTCGGTGACCCGAGCCAGATTATCAGAAGCCGTTATTCTCCACCGACGGAACGGTGCGAAACTATAGTTTCTTATCATAATCAGAAATACATGTCGACATGGTCAGTGTTTAACCCCCCAATGACAGGGTTGTTGCAAAGTTAGTTGGGGACTATAATTTACTATGTCAAAATATATCGTTTCTAAAATCACTGTCAACAATAATTATTCAATAATCGAATAAAATATTCAAATCAATTGAATAAATAAATAATAAATAAATAAATAAATAATTGCATAAATAATCAATAAACTTGAATATAATAATATGCTTAACATTTTAACCCAAAATAATTAAATAATTATATAAATAATTTCAGAAATCAAAAATTTTATATAAATACAAATATAAGGTATATACATGGTTTACTTACCTGGAACAATATTCCCAAGCTATATGGCCCACTCGAACGTAAAAATTTTCAAAATTCGGGGAAAGACCCTATAACGTGAACACAATACTGGACTTAGATTCTAAACCTTAAATATAAATATTAACCATGATTCAAGGTCCTAAATAGTAACTGTGCAAGCATCATCAGATGCACCGTGAATTAAATAATTAATTAACATATATATAGATTAATGAGAATTTGAAAATTTCTAGTGACCCATATCAAGCTATGACACGTTGCCATTCTCATAGGCCACCTAACTAATCAAGTGCAATTGATTTGCTAAGCAAGACCACAACATTAACATAAGTGAGTGTGAAATAAGTTCACATGGATACCAACACTTTAATTAACTGCTAGTATTTTATCACATAGGCATCAGGATAACTTTGAAATAAATTAATCACTGACTTTATCAACCAATAACAAAAACCTTGTAAAAGCACCCAATAGCTATAAACCAACTACTTAAACTATCTCACTGCTCATGAAGGCTACCATAATATAGTTTGTTAATATGGCAGGCATATTGATCATCTGTGTAGCATCTAGAGAAACATCCTATTAGCTTAAAAGGTAAGAATGCTATGCTCATAATGTGACAATAAATCTCATCAGCACAACTATACATACAAATAATGGATTACAGCTGTAAGGTAACATTAACCAATTTTCCACAAGTCTTGTCACTTCGCATGGGAAAATTCACATTCAGAGAGCATCAAATTTTTCAATGTTTAAATGCCAACATACGACGGATAAACACGACATTTATGTTCTCACAAATATACCGGTGGACAAAAAGGCTTTTGGGCAATCATACAATAATAGAGTGGGTGTTTCATCTAATAGCCAACCCCTCTGATCAAACAACTGCCAGTCAAAAACCTAGATCAGATAAATAAAATGCTTACCTCAAGAACTAAGGAACCAAAACTTAACGTGAAATCCTCTCTTCTTTTTTTTTTGTCGCCGGCACTTAACGAAAACCAAGACGAAAGAATGAGGCTAGGTCTCGGGAAAACCTCGCCAAATTTTTTTTTTTTTTTTTCTTCGGATTTCTCTGTTATAAGAGATAAGGCTAGGAGGTTTTAAAAAATTTAAAAAGTAAAACTGATTTTTAAAATACAAATTCGATTTTTTTTTTTATTAAAGAGGCGGTTTTACAGTGGAAGCTTGAAAATTCTACACCATAGGAAAGCATGAAGATTAATGCTATTAAATTCTTAGGAAAAGTAAAATCTTATTTCTCCCTACCTTCTGCATCAAAAAACCAGCTACAGCTGGCTTCAAGAATTTGGCTACACCCTCAGTGGATGCATGAGCCCTATGTGCGCTGCCAAAGGCATCATTAACATAGAGGTCAGCAAGAGAAGCCAGCTTCTTAGAAAACTCTGGATCATTCTTCTCTTCCTCCTTGTGGAATCTAACATTCTCAAGTAACAAAACACCTCCATCTGGCAAAGCAGCAACCATTTTCTCAACTTCTTCACCAATACAGTCATTGGCCATCTCAACCTACCCAAAATGCACAAGTGATTCAAATCAAAAACAGATATTATTACCATGAATTTGAAAGATCAAGAAAGAATGAAACATACATGAACTCCGAGAAGTTCAGAGAGCCTGGGCACAAGAGGCTTCAAGCTGTACTTTGGAGTAACGCCTTTGGGCCGTCCCTACAAAGGGCAAAGCAAAATGATGATTAAGCGCATTATTGGTCGAATTGATGAACCTCATTACCAATATAAAGAGGTAAGTAACTAACAATCAGCATACATAGACATACCCAAAAAACTGTAAAATAAGAACCAAAGAAATGTAGTGGATAAGACAACAGTTCAAAACATGGAAGTGTTTGCGTACCTCGTTTCTATCTTCACCAACATTTTTACATTTTAAAAGCACCAAATTATTTTAATAAATTTTTATTTCAGAAACAAAAGAGAAAACAAGCAAGGTAAACAACTAGCATTCTCCTCATTAACGGCAACAATTAGATGCTGCCATGGACTTGCAAGACTATCACTAACTTTGTGCTCTAAATACAATGTTACAGAGACAGCATTAAATAAGGTAAACAACAAGATGCTCTGCTGAACTACTTCAAGCATAGCATACAGTCTAAGTTTGGGCCATAGCCCACGCAAGACAAAATCAAACTGATAATTTGATAGTAGTGAGTATATGCAAACAAATAATTTAAAAAAAAAAAACAAGGAAACAAGCTGACCTGCCAAAAACAAACACCAAATAAAATAAAATCTAATGTATGTATATAATAAACCAGAAATAAATGTTAATTGATCCAAGTTCCAATAACCCATGAGTAAAGCTGAAACAAGATCAAAACATAGATGACGAAAATGAAATTAATATAATAGCTCAAATAAGAAAAAAAAACACAAGTTCAAAGATCGTAAAGAAGATCATGGATAAAAACACCAGCAAAAGGCCATTTTCAGCAACCAGATCATCAAACAAGTGATCACAAGATCAGGAAAAAAGTCATAAAAATAAAAATAAAAAAAAGGGGGAGAAGAGGTGAGCAAAAAGTAAACCAAGTGGCTGGAAAGGATGATTCTGGCGCCATGCTCCATGAGGTACTTGATCGTCGGCACAGCGGCCCGGACCCTGGTGTCATCGGTGATGTTGAGGTTCTCATCGAGCGGGACATTGAGATCCACCCTCACAAACACCCTCTTGCTCTTCAGATCGGCGCCCTTGAGATCGCCCACGCTCTTCTTCGCCGCCATTGTAGAGCCCGGAGATCGAACAAGCCACAAACAGCGATGAGATCGGAGAAACAAAGAGAGAAAAAGAAAGAAATCGCCGATGGGGTCTTCATATATAGAGATTCGTTTATAGCGAGGCCGTTCGGGAATATTCGTGGTTGGGTGCCACCGCCCCACGCGAACTCGTTGTTTATTTATTAATTTTTATTTGCAATTTAAAATTTTAGTTTTATGAAAATTAAATATAAAAAGATTTCTTTTGCATATATAACCCCATAAATCTTGTGATTACATGCATGACTTGCGCTTTTTTTATTGGCCTTGTGAACAATAAAATGTTTAAAAAAAAAATAAAAAACATATATATTCTTTAAAACCAATCACATATGCTCTTAAAAAAGCAATTGAAGTTTTAAATGTCTTTTTTTTTTCCTCTATCATCTTTAAAGTTTCCTCATTTTTTATTTTATGATTATTAACCCTAAATCATTTAGCTTATTTATTTTAATTTAATGAATTATGATGAATTTTGATTTCATTCTTCATTTAGTGGGAACTTCATTTATCGTTTGGTTTATTATATGGTGCAAAAATTTATTTTTCCAAATTTAAATGAAAAGGAGTAATAATTTTAAAATTTTAACCAATTTTGTTACTCAAGAGGTGTTACATAAACAAATAGCTGAAATATGAGTGTTTTCATTAAATTATGATGTATTGTGGGGATATCAATGCAAAAACGAAGGAAATTTCCAATATATTCACAATATATATGGGCTTGAGTGTAAAATGTGGCACTGTATTTCTCTATCTTTTGGTTGCCTTCGGGCCCTTCTTTCTTCTCTCTCTCTCTCTCTCTCTCTTTCTATCAATGGCGTCGTCTTGCTCTTCACCTTCATGTTTCGCCCTCTCTTCGTCCCCAATTCCCAAGCGTTCCGTCAAAAGAAGGCAATGGAAGCCTATTAAAGCCCTAAAGGAATGGCGCGAGTATGAGGACGCCGTACGAGACAAGGATCTTGCTCGGGCTCTTCGGTTTTTGAAATCTATGGAAGCACTCCAGCTCCACTCTTCTCCTTCTCCTACCCTTAGTCGTCCTTCATCTGTGAATTCCGTAACTTACTCGCCGGGGTTCGCTGGATCGGAGAGGGATTGGGAGGTGCTCGACACTTGCTTGAATGCGGATGATATGAGGCTTGTTGGAAGTGCTTATGCTTTCCTCCAGGAGCGTGGATTTTTGCCCAATTTTGGCAAATGCAAGAACATTGGTATCAGTTGCTTTTTTTTTTGTTGAGGTTTTACTTTGAAATTTACTCAAAAGATGTCGACTTTTTCAGTGAACTTTTTAAACCCTTAGTGTATGTTTGGTTGGGTTCCTGCAAAATTGTGCATTTGAAGGTTTTGGTGTTGTTATGATGAATGTCAAGATTTGCACTTTCAACTCTTTAGAATGTGTTCTGATATGATCAGTTATGAGAAATGGTTTTCTACTTTTGCTTCTTTATATGTTTACCATGTAGAGGTTCATCTACCAAAGTAGTTTCGTTTGTTCCCTTGCTTTGGTTTCTCATGCAGCAATTATTATTTAGACAGACTGCTATCTTCATGCTTTGGTCGGCCATGAGCTTCTACCTCTAATGCCTGTCATGCATACGTTTAGGACAAAGAAAAACCTACTGTGTATTCCTGTCAATGTAATTTTGTTGCATGTTATCTGCTTTTAATTGGAGATTCAAATTTGCAAAATAGTTTATGTAAACTCATGTTGCTGGCATTCATCTGGAACTGTCATTTTAGTTTTTCCTTTAATCTGGAATATGTAAAACCATGTTGCTGGCATTCATATGCAACTGTTATTCTAGTTTTTCCTTTAATCTGAAATCTTTATTATATGATCTTGATTTTGTGGTATGCTTGTTTTATCCTTGAATATTTTTTTTTTAAATATCTGCTTTAATTGCAGTGATAGATGGACCAAGAAATGTTACTCCAACTGTTTTGAAGGAATTGACTGGTTTGGAAGGTGTGGTTTTTCATGGCTTTTTATTATTTATATTTCCTGTTCTACCTTGGAGGCTTTGTATTTGTGGCTTACAATTGTAAGGCCACCGGTTTCCATAGTTTTCCTTGGCAAGGTGATTGTTATTGCTAATTTCATGGCACCATGATTATAGTCTTCACTAGTTATATCTACAAGACTTCATTCAGAAATTCTGTCCTGGTATTTGTTGTATTTCACCACTATATGATTTCCTTTCAGCATCTAAGCTGTCTCCAAAGAAGTGGGGTCTTTCTGGAAGCTCTAGAGTTGTACTGTTTGCATTCCTCGGAGGTGTATCTTTTCTGCTTTCTCAAGGAATAGACATCCGGCCTAATTTGGCAGTCATATTGGCATTAGCAACAGTAGATGCAATTTTTCTTGGTGGTAGTTGTCTTGCTCAAATTTCATGTATTTGGCCTCCATATAGAAGACGAGTGCTTGTTCATGAAGCTGGGCATCTTCTTACTGGTAACATCTCTTATCAGACTTAACAATTTCTTTTTTTATTTAGGTTTTTACTAAATTAAACTTTATTAAACAAATTCCTGACTGCATGGTTTTTACTCTGAAATAATTTCATCTTCTTGAATATGAACCTCATAGCACATGTAGAATTTTATTTAAACTAATTTTATCCTATCGTACGAATTTCCAGCATATCTAATGGGTTGCCCGATACGCGGTGTTATTTTGGATCCAATAGTGGCGATGCAGATGGGTATTCAGGGCCAGGTTATGTATTTTTCCCGCTATGCTTATGAACAGTATTGATGTGGTTTAGTGATCTGCCATGCCAGTCCATGCCTAGCACACAGGCATCAGTCCGTGCTTGTGAGTTTTGATGAATGCTTTGGCCATGACCTGTAATGTAATCTAATCACATACTATTTACTATTTGACATTTGATTATCTCACATGCCATAATAGGAAGTGAGGCAGTACATAGGGTTGAAATTACTGACAAAATAAGATAAAGGCCTTTTCCCCTTGCATTGACCAGTCATTGTTATTTCATCGGTGTGAGAGTAGCTACATATTAGCTACTGAGATTTGTGAAGTTATAAAATATATTTATTATTACAACTCTATTATATGTATCCAGCCAAGGTAATTTGGGTTAGACCTTTAAAGGCTTCATTCTGAGTTAGTGTGCAAGTAATTAACTTACCTCTTTTTTTCTTGTACAGGCTGGAACACAGTTTTGGGATGAGAAGTTGGAGAATGAACTTGCCGAGGGCCGGCTTAGTGGTACAGCTTTTGACAGGTATATTGCAATTGCTTGTATGTTCTACTTGTGCGATGGAGAAGTGGAGATATGGATCGTCTTAGACTACTGTATAAGCTTTGGTTGTTGACTAATGATATGTTCAACAATGCAATATTTAGGTACTGCATGGTACTTTTTGCTGGAATTGCAGCTGAGGCTCTTGTTTATGGAGAGGCCGAAGGTGGAGAAAACGATGAAAATTTATTCCGAAGTATATGTCTTCTTCTACAACCTCCATTATCTGTTGCAGAGGTCCATGTCTGCTCCACCCAAACACATCTCCATGAACATTGCTCATGCCCAACTAACATTTCATTCTTCTTTTTATGTTTATTATAGCAGATGTCGAACCAGGCGCGTTGGTCAGTTCTTCAGTCTTACAATCTTCTTAAATGGCATAAACAAGCACATAAAGCTGCGGTCAAAGCCTTGGAGAGGGGTCACAGCCTTAGCATTGTCATAAGGAGGATTGAAGAAGCAATGCTTTCATCTAGTTGACAATTGAAGCACCAAATCAATTACATCATTGATGTTTGAATGCAAGGATCTTTTAAAGCTTCAGTTCCTCATGCACTCTGAATTGGAGGCTAAGGTTTGAGGACATGCATAAAACTTTGGCGATGAGAATCAGTAACCCAAAGTCATCTGTCAAACTTGGGAGTCAAGCTGTTAGCAAAAGATGAGATATTGAAGTCAGACAACAAAGAAAATCCAGGCTTGCAAATTGCTTATCAAGCCCCACTTTCTTGTTTTATTGTTAAAACAATAGATTTTCAGAGGTTTTTGTATAGATGTTCATACTCAAACAGCACCAGAAGGCGCGCTGTTTGCATGTAAATGTACTTTATATTCAAAATGTTTGCGAACAGAGATTTTGGCATTAAGAAAGAGAAAGATGCTTATGAGCCGAAAACATTTGAATAACAAACAGAAGCAAAGCCTCCCTTGAAAGAAATTAAACAATATCCCTGAAAGAAGCACAACACTGTTTAATTGTAAAATAAAAGCCGATAATACCAGAAGGTATTTCTTATTATGCCCAAGCTTAACCAGAAAACTGGCTAAACAATTACGCAAACAATTCCCTCGATGACATCACTAAGCATAACTTTTCAATGCTTGGCATCTTCCTCTTCACAGAATTTCACATATTGCTCAGAGTCCATCAAGTTGCTCAATTCACCTGGGTTCTTCATCTGGACCTTTATAATCCATCCTTTATCATATGGACTTCCATTAACCTGAATGAAGTTATTATATGGACATTACTCATTCCAGCTGACTAGATTTAAAACCATAGAGCATGAAAAACAAAGGCCTAATCAAGAGCATGATAATAACAGAAATTCAGGGTATAAAATAAACAGAGAAACTGATGCATTCTGGTACACGACGGAGTTGTCAGCTAACTTTTCTATATAAACATTATACATATACTCACCAAACCAGGAGAACCATCGAGCTCAGTGTTAACTTCAACGACTTCCCCTGAGATGGGAGAGTTAATGTCACTAGTTGCCTTAACACTCTCAACTGCCCCAAAACATTTCCCTTGTTCAACTGCAACTCCAACAGCAGGTAATTCCACATATACAACATCACCTAAATGGTCCTGAAAATCGAAATAACATGGCAATGTTTCACTCTTGAGAAATACATGATTAGCAGCAAAGGCATTGAAGTTTATACTGCAACCACAATGAAAAGTACATACACAGAGAAGAACATTAAAAAAGACTTATGTGCTCATTGCACTATCACTACAAATCATTGATCAAAACATAATCATACTTGCGCATGGTCTGTTATTCCAATGGTGGCAGAAGTTCCATCAATCTTGGCCCATTCATGCGTGTCAGCATATTTCAGATCCTTGACAACTTCAGACAGAGAAATAGAAGTGTTATAATTAATAAATTTTGTTACTTTGAGGTAAACATGCAAAATAATGTATGAAACTTAATGGACATTAATTAAAACTACAGATGAGATAAATCACAGGATCCGCATGAATTCCATTAAAAATATAGCTCTAGAAATTATTTAAAAAGAAAATTGTCACCCAGAAACAGGACCAAAAACACATGCAATTCTGAGTGTATAGCATGTCTGAACAGTAACGTAATTCTAAATCCACAACAACTTGGACTTCATAAGCATGCCTAGAAAAACTAACAAAGAGAAAGATCAAACAAGAAATTCAACCCTACTCCTTCTGTTTCCTCAATAGCAAAAATGAAAAATCCAAAAAAAGCAAATCAGCAATCCCAGATCTAAAACACCATTACAACAAAACATAGATACTCCAAACAAGCAGCTATCCTTCCACATAAAAGTATTGCCAAAGACCAAACATCAAGAAATCACATTGAAAAGCAAACAATAAAAAGCTCAAATCTATAGCTCAAAAGAAAAAATAAAAAAAAACAAAGGATACAAACAAGAGGAAGCATTGGATCAAAAAGGAAGACAAGAAAAACTTGAATTTTTATGGAAGATCAAGAAGGAATGAGGCTTAACCGGAAGAGAAACCCCGGTGTAAGGCCGAGATCCGCAAGTAAGAGGCTGCCCTGGAAGCCCAAAGTAGCCTGGAAGCCATGATCAAAAGCTTGGCTTTTGCGCCGCTTTTCCTACGAACTCTTCTTCTCCGTCCTCGTCTTTTAATTGTGTATTTTTTGTACGAAGCCACGTCGGATCCACAAACAGAGTGAGCCCACCAAAGCACCAAACCTCAGTTGGTGAGCAAGTGGGGCTTGTAAATAGCCTAAACGTATGTGGTTTTATATGTACAAAATTACAAATATGGCAGTATCTTATTTAATATATATATCCCATGGGAGCCATAGCAAATATGATGGTACGTGGAGCCCACGTACACGTGCGCGTTGAGGCCACCATTCTCACGAGGGACCCAAGTGTCAATTAATCCAAAAACCATTCACCACCAATCATACTTCTTGATTAGCTCAATCACTACCAGATAATCACACCAGACTTAATCAAGACTTAGAACATTTATCTTGCTCATCTCCAATGCTATTCCAACTGTTGCCACTTCTAGTTGAAGTCTTATTTGAGTTGTGGTTGATTTAATTAATATTTATTAAAATTAAAATTTTAGCTAGTGAATTTTTGATTAAACAGTATTTATCTCTTTGCAAAAAAAATATTATTGTAAAAAATTCGAATCCATGATCGGCGGTTAATTCCTAAACTATGCCCATGCTCCTCAGGATGCTCATCATTGAGCTTGTACTTATAAGAAAAAATTTATGTTTATTAACGTGGAGTATTTATTAATATTAATATTTTAAATATATATAATAATTAAATTAAATTTTAAAAAAATTGGAAGGTCGAAGAATGTGGGAAATTCACTAACCAAACACTAAACCGAGTATGACGATTGTTGCAAATTATATGTATTTTCCATTTTTGCCGTTTGATAGCTAGTGTATGAAGAGTATCAGACAGGGAGGGACAGGTGTGATGTTGTTAGTGGTAGAGCAAAGGTAATCCTGTTTGGGAATTAACAACGCATCTTATTGGTGCAATTTGCTTCTTGATAATTCTTTGGGCAATTAAAATAAGTTGTTTATTATTTAGGGGCTGTTTGGTTGTCTGTAAATGAATTTATAAGTAAGTGAAATTACAGTGTAAGTGAAAATACTGCATTTTAACTTACATCACAGTTGTTTGGTTTGTTGTAACTTGAAATGCTGTATTTGCTTTTTCTTTGTTTGGTTTGATGTAAGTTGAAAGGTACAATTACCATGTAAATGAAATGGTAAGATTACCCCATCACATATTGTTAACACTAGTTATTTAATATTATTTATAATTTTTTTTAATTATATACCATACTTAAATTTTATCTTTAAAACTATTAATTATATTAACTCCCATTATTTAGGATTAATATTAATTTAAAAATTAATTAATTTTGTGGTTTATTAAATTTAAAAATGTAATGTAATTCAGTTATATGCCACAAAAATATATTTTTTATATAAATTAAATAGAAATTGGTATTTTAAAATACAATATTAAATTAAATAAATAATAAATAACTATTTTTATAATCATGTTAATACTACTAATGATGTTAATATTAGTTTTTACTATTTAATACTTTTCATAATAATTAATTAATAATTATTTAAAAATATTTTAATAATAAAAATCTTTTTTAAAAAATTTAATATTTTTAAATTAATATTTTTAAATTTTAATACTAAAAATTATTTTTATAATTAATTTTAATGATAATTTAATTTATTAAATATTTTTATAATTATATTTAACATAACATGGGGGTGACTTGATACCACTTACTTTACTGTATTTCAACTTACAGCAAATTTTGATGTAAGTTGAAATACTGTAAAAGTGGATGAGATGTAAGTCCACTTACATGTAAGTTGAGCTTTTACATCAAACCAAACAGTCACTTACATGTAAAACTATTTACATCACAGCTACTTACAGCTACTTACAGCTAACCAAACAGCCCCTTAATGTTCAAAACCACTCCTTGCAACATTATTAAGTTATAATAATGTTCAAAACCACTCTCTGCACCATCCCTGTAACTAGGAAGTTGGTAGTTCATTATTAATCAATTTTAAGGTGGCTGCATATATATATATATTGATAAATAGGAAATTATTCACCAATTTTAAGCTAGTATATATATGGATAGTATATATTTTAATAAATTAAAACAAACAAAACACAATCTTTACCATAATAATTATATATGGATAGTATAGGAGGAAAACGGTTGCCCCTCTCTTATCTTGCAGACAGATTAATTTATATTTCAGACAATGTTTAGAAAAAAAATAATAAATTTAAGGCAAGCACCAACAACAACACAACATTGGGTTAAATTATAGACTTTTATAGTAAACACAAAGTGTAAACAAAGAAGGTTTTCACAAGTAATGATAGTTTTTGAGATTTTAGTAACTTATATTACAATCATGACGAGCGAAATCAAATTAATGAGGATTTGGACAAGAAAACAAAACCCAAACCCAAAAGAAGTTGTTGATACCCAAATTAAAAAAAAAAAAAAAAACCAACAAAATATACATTATTATAACAACAGTAGAAACACAATGTTCCAGAATGACCAACAAGTGAAAAATAAATAAATAAAAATTAGATATTGAACAGAGTCTTGACATCCTTGTGCATTGTTCTAATAACAGTAGTAACTTGTTCAACCTGCACCTCATTGGAACAAGCAGAGAGAAGCACTTTGGCAGTTCCTCCATCTGGATAACATGCAGCATCAACCATTTCCTCAAAGATTTCCAAGCATTTCTGATACTGTTTTTTCCTAGAGTATGCACCAATTCTTGAAGTCCATGTCACAACATCAGGTTTCAAATTTTTATCAGGAATAGATTTAAAAAGCTCTTCCATTCTACTCAGATATCCTGCTTTTCCATAGATGTTAATCAGTATGTTGTAAGTACTGATATCTAATTCATATGAACCATTCTCCATTGTCCTTAAGACCTCTTCCATTTTCTCGAATTGCCCGGTTTTTCCATAAGCATTAAGCATTGAGTTCAGCATGAAAGTGTCCGGTTTGAGGCCTGACTTGTGCATCTGGTTCATTATATCTTCGCACTTTGAGATGTTGCCGGATTTTGAATAGGCTGATAGAAGTAGCATGTGAGATTTCATTGTTGGCGCCATTCCGTGCCGCTTTAGCTCTTCAAACACAGCTTCTGCATCTGTAAACAAGTGTTTTGGCTTATTAAATGCAACCAATTGAGGAACATGATTCACAAAATTAATTGTTAATTTGCTTGTTTTCAATGCTACTTACCTTCATGGAGGCCAGCTCTACCGTATGCATCGACTAAAATGTTAAACGAAGCTCTGTCTGGTTCACATCCCATATGCTGCATTAAGGAGAATATTTCTGAAGAACCATACGGAAAACCTGCACGGCTGCCACATTTCGCAAGTTGTGTCATTTATCACTTCCAGTTTGCATAACAACAATGTACCAGAGAATCACAGCGTTGATAATTAATTGCCTGTATGCTTCCATGAGTGCATTGTAAGCATAGACATCAGGTTCATAGCCAGCCTCTTGCAGTTGTTCAAAGACTTCTTCGGCCTTTTCGCAAAGTCCTTCCCTTGCGAAAGCATTAATCAGGGCAGTGTAAGTGCAAATGTTTGGCTTGCATTTTTCACTTCTCATTTCATGAAAAATTTTAAGAGCCATAAATGATTGGTTTGCCTGACAGAAAAGGTATTAATGAATCTCAAATCTCACTTTCAATGCATTGTACCAAATTAAATACGTAAGGTTTAATCACCTTCCCATATAAATTGATGATCATGGTATATGTGTCAGTAGATGGTTTGCATCTGCTGTTTTTCATCCTTTGAAATATTTCCAGAGCCTTTTGTGGTTTTCTTGCTTTCAGTAATCCGTCGATATAAGCATTATAAACAACCACACCTGCTGAGCAACATGGATGTGATTTCTGCATGAATTCAATATTTAAAGTTGAATTGACTAACTTCACTAGATCATGAAATGAAACTCAGATAAAAGATGTTAATCTCGACTGATTTCTTTAGAGACCTGAAGAGATGCCATTCTTCTGCATTTCACTGAACACAGCCTCAGCCTTCTCCAGCAATCCAGATAGACAGTAAGCCTTCAAAAGAAGAGCATATGTATCTTCTGTTGGCACACAATGTGATTCTAAAAGTTGCAAGTAAATTGATTCTGCCTTCTTGTGCTGTGATTTCTGGCCGAATGCGTCTATGAGCAAGTTGTAGCATATTACATCGGGACGGAATGAACTTCTGTACAACATCCATTCACAGACCTGAAAGGCACTACTAAAATGTTTAACATTTAGTTGAAACTGAGATCAACTGTAAGAAAATTGTGAAAAACTTTTCAGCCCATGTGGGTTCGCAGACATGAAGCATTTATCACAGAGAAGAACATAAACGACGCTTGTATATGAATATGAAATAGAAGCGATCGTTTGTTAAAAGAAAAAAAAATGGTCAAATATATATTTGCATATAAAGAAGTTTTTTGAAGATTCTGACCGAAATTATCGGGTCCCATCGCTTGCTAAGACGGAGTTGAACAGAAACATCAATAAGATCATCCCATAAGGAGTGGCTTGGAGGGAGTGTATCAAGCAAACCACAAACTTTGTTAGCATCCACTTCCCTCATTACAAACTTCAGTATCTGCTGAGCCTCAGGACTAAGAACTGGAAATATTCCATCAACAAATCCAGACCCATATTTCCATCCCCTTCCTCTCAAAGAACCACCTACATGTAAATGGAGCAAACCAATAACAAACTGATTCATTCTTTTTTATCAATTGTCATGAAGTCTTGCAACAAAATATGATCTTTATATCTTCACCTCTCTCTTGTGTTAATATGTGCCTCTAACAGCACTGCACACAGAATGCTACTTAAGAAACCAACATGCCATTAGGATAGACACATGAACATCCAGATGTAAAGAGTGAGATAAGATACAAGTCTTAACACATTACTCAGAAATCAGCGGCACCAACACCAACACCAACACCCAACAACAAAGATTACATTAACTTTAAAATCAAGTCTTTCTTACAATTCTTTTTTATCTTAATCCACTAAAATTTTATCAATTTCTATAGAGTTTGGCAGCAAAATACACTAGATAAAACCAATTGCAGACTACACAGAGTCCTGCATCAAAAGGATAAACACATATGAACATCCAAATAGGAAGAGTATGATATCATAGCAAGTATTCACAAAAACACATATGGTGGAAACAAATTTACCCTTTTTCCTGGAAAGCTTCTTCTTATCAAAGGTCCTCCATTTCCCATGCTTGTCAAGATAAACGCTTTCCTGATTCCCTTTACCAGCATTCCCAGAAGAACACCTCGTTTTAGACAAACAACAATGCAATGCAGCCTCACTCATCAATCTACAAACCAAATGAAATGAATTAACAAACAAACTACCAAAATACAAACCAAATACCAATTTTTCCAAGAAGGGAAGCATCACATGGACATAAGAGTTGCTCTTGTTGAACAGTTGTTGATGCTGCGCTGATACAGGGAGAGCTTCACAAGTCTGCGGCAATGGCTGCTTGGAGAGTGGAGAGACTTGGATTTGGACCTCACACTTCCCGCAGAGGATTGAGAGGGAGGAGAGAATATCCAAATTATTTTGGATTTATCAGCAGAAATACCAACTGATTTTTCTCTGGGCACCAGTAAATATCTCAAAACTGCCAAATGTTTCCCGGTCCAACCGCTTCTGTTTGATCAAGTATAGTTTTTTTTTTTGTTAAAAAAATATTTTTTATAATTAATTTTATTTTTGAAAGAAATAAATTCCACAATAGAGTTAAAGTCAAAATCACCACTATTATCAATTTTAGTAAAAAATATTTTCATGATTCTCTTATTTAGTATACGAAGGGATTTATGTGGACCATAGATTCCAATTTTTTTTTAAAAAATTATTATTCTCACTCGATATGGCATCCTTATTATTTATTTTTATTATATATATATAATAAAAACCCTAGGAATTCTGTATTCCCCTCTAAATAACTAACTCAAGTAAAGGGGAGAAGTAAAACAGGTTCGTCGGTTACTTCCTCAACTTCAATGTAAACTCCGGATATTACTTTGTGGTTTTACATAAATTCAATGCACGACATATAACGCATGGTGTATATTTATGAAAAATGTTATATATTTAGATTAAAAAAACGCTGGATATATTGATGACAAGAGGTCTTGATTTCATTATGGTGGCGTTTAGTTGAATATAATTCTAAATGCAGTGATTTCTAATTACAACAGTAACCTGAAATACTTAGATTTTAAAATTCAGTAAAGTCAAATCTAGTGTTTGGTTAGATGTATCTGGAAATACTATATTATAATATTTAATATTATTTTAATAATTTTAAGTGCATATTAATTACTTTAACTATTAAATTTAACTTCATTATAAATTTATTAAAATTTTAGTATATTTTAAAATTTTGAATTTAATTATTAACCCCACAAAAAGTGTATTTCTAAGATTTTCATCTAATTTTAATAAGTTATTTAATATTTTTAATTATTAAATAAATTATTAGAATTTATAAGTTTTTTAGTATTCATAAATGTTTAATAATATTTATTTTTTTCTTAATTTGTCACATACAGGTCACATGTGAGGGAGCAAAAAGATAAGGGATTTCGTTTTACTGCCAATTTGGACGTAAAACCAAATCACTTATTGGATGTATTTCGAGTTACATGGGTTTTTAAAATCATGTAAAACAAACACTGGATTTTCAAAAACTTAGTAACTCAAGTTATATGTAAATCTAAAATCCCTCCAAACAAACACTGCCATAGAATATGTTTGTAAGTTCAATCCATGTGTCAACCAGGTGATGATATATGGGATGGAATCATTAACTGATGCCCATGCTACTTGCTTATGTTGGTGGCATTTATAAAAAAAAAATAATAATAAATGAAAAATATATTTCATTATTTTGTTGAAAATATTATAACATCATTATTGTTCCAATTTCAACACAAATAAATACAAGTCTCAACCAAAGCACAAACCTTGCCCACTAATTCTAATCAAGTCAGTTACTTTATATAATTTTCTATCAAAGTAATTTTTTAAAATTCCTTTAAACATACGTTTTTATTTAATAATTAAATATAATTTAGGTGTTTTTATTTGTGTGAGATGGGACAAAGGCTATGTTGATTATTGCCAGGATAAAATGGATATTAATATGTTTTTTATTCATTATTATAAAAACATATATTAGTTTTTTTTAAAATGTATATATATATTTTTAATTATTCGGATCGTTATTTAATAAAACTTAATGCATGTTGGCTCTATTAGTTTGGACATTAATAATAATACAACGTCAATAAAATTTTGAAAGATAAGCAAGAAATAATTACATTCTTTGGCGGGGGTGGATCTGCAAAATAATTAGAAAATCAAACAAAATCGTCACAGGGATGTTTTAGTAAATTTCTATAAAATGCGGCATGTAGCCGCTTCGCTGTTCTCATATATATACGAGCGCCTCGAAACGGCCGCCTTCTATATCTCCCTCTCCCTCTCCCTCTCCCTCTTGGTTCGGTGTAACTTGTCTCGGAAATCGAAACACTGGAGAAAAAGATGGAAAATTAGATGAATCGATCCGCGACGGAACTTCTCCGCTTGGTATTCATCTATTTTTTTCCTGTTTTTTATGTTGTTTTTCAGATATTTTGTGCTATAATCGCTGTTTTTTGGTTCAAAAAACTTATCTAGGGTTTTGATTGTTTCTTGTATAATCGGAGGGGGAGAAGACTGGTTTTGGGATAGATCTGCTATGCTTTTGTGTTTTGGTGTGTTAGGGTTTGATTCGGATCGCTATTGTTCGTATTTTTTGTGTTTCTTTGGAGGTTTTGTTTGATTTTTGTTAATGTGGTTTGTGGTTGATATAGCTTGTTTCAATGGTTGATAGTGTGGATCAATGGCTGTGTCAATGTCTTTAGTATGGATGACTTATGTTAATCGGGCATGCGTTTTCAGCCTCCATTTATCTGTTGCTTTTTTTTTTAGTATGATGTGCATGTTTTGATGAAAGGGATCAGATTAAGTCCACATGAAATTGTGGATGTTTGTTTTTATGGTGCATTTGCGACCTTCATGTTATGTGTGGTTGTTTCACAGTAAGATGGTTTGATTTATTTGATAGATGTTGTTCAACAGAGGATAGTTCATACCATTTATGCTAGAGTGGTTCTTTAGTTAAAGTCATTTGTGTTTCTTTTTCATCTTGTCTTGACCTTTTGAGGAGTAACACCTATGGAAAACTGAAGGATAATATCTTGCAACCGCTTCAGTTTACCTTTATGACGTTTATTTAGAACTTGTGTTCGAAGCTTCCCCAATGCATGCCTGTGGATCATTCACTGAAATTTATTTACTTGCAGCTGTCTTTTATTTTTTTTTATGATTCATTTTATTTCTAAACATACTTGCATACTTTACTGTGAGATTGACTTTGCTTACCTGCTGATTTATTCTGTTTTTAACTTCTTCTCCATGCTTTCATCTTTCTTTGAAATGTGCCTGTATATGTTGTAAAATAAAGGAGCACACATGCAAGTTTTGGTAACCTATGCACTATGTTAGTGACGTGTTATTGTTTGCTAAAATTTATCTGTCGTTGTTAGTTGCAAGATTTCCACCTGAGACTTGCACATGTATCCTAGATTTCTTTTAATATACCAGTAGTTTTCAGGCACTTTGATCTCTTGCTCATTATAACATTTACACAAGGACCTTCATGGAGCATGATATGGAAAAGAATCCCTCTGAATGTGATTCTTTGCTCACTGGTGCAATTTTCATGTCCAACCGTGCAACAAAGAAAGAATGTCTCAAGCGTGGTGTTTTTGGTCTTCCACAATCACAAGCAAAATTTGTGAATGAACTTAAGGCTGGCATGCTACTATTTCTGTTTGAACATGAGGAAAGAAAGCTTTATGGGGTGTTTGAAGCAACTTCTGATGGCGCGATGAATGTAATTCCTAATGCATTTCGTTCATCAGGGATGCTGTTCCCTGCTCAGGTATAATTTTGTGCCTTATTTAGTCTTCTTGGCAACATGTGGTGGATTAAGGTGGTTAAATTTTCTTGTTTTAATTTTGATATACCAGAGGTAGTTAGACGTCAAAGTTATAACACGTTTGGGTTTGCATGTTGATGACTTCTTGTGCAAGTAGTCATTTTCCATATAACCCGTGTTCTTCTTTATGTCATTTACATTCAGATTATTTTCAAGAGAATTTGGGCGTGCAAACCACTATGTGAAAGTGAATTTGGTGATTGTATACGAGAGAACTATTACACACCAAACAAGTTTCACTTTGGTCTTTCATTGAAACAGGTCTTTGTCCTTTCAAGTATCAGTCTTTTATGAATCTGTGGCGTAATCAATATTCTAGCATCAATTAACTAATGAATGTGATCATGTCTGTTTCTCTGTGCTGTAGGTTATGAGGCTACTTGGGTTGTTCAGTTTAAAAAAGATTAATGTAGGGGAACCACAGAATTTGATTAGTAAATCTTGTGTTATTAAGACTAAGCCTATTGGAAAAGACACAATGCTTGATTCAGAATATAATGCAGCCGATGCTTCACATTCTTTTGGCAACGGCTCATCGTATGATCATAATCCCAGGCCAATGTGCTGTGAATATCCTTCAGCTTCAGAAGATAAAGTGGCTGTTGTTAAACATGAACATAGACTTCACCCATCAGTCCAATGTGCTTCTGATGGGGAACTTCCAAATTTTGGCCACCCAGCTACTCAAATTAACAGTGTTCTTGGTAGAAGCTTCCCTGTTAGCCAATTCCATCATCATAATTTCTATGATGTTCTTCCTGGTTCGGTGGGTAAACAATCTTCTACTACTGTAGTTGCCTCTGGTCATTCTGTTCCTCATGAGCTTTCTACTCATGCCAGATCTTCTCCAGTCATTTCAGGCCCATATTTTAGAAGCCCCTCTTCTTCGTCAAAGCAAAGGTTAGAGGATACTAACTTCCCTTACAATGATTACCCCAATTTAGATGTCTCCGGTAGGGGAAAGAGTGGTAATCTGCTGAAACCAGTTTATGAGCCCTTCTGGGATCATTTGCCTTCTGATGATTACCAGCCTCTGTATTTCTCTAATAGCCATAGCCATAGAATCCATGAAGGTCTGTCCTCCTCAGTTTATGAGCCCTCTAGATCCATTCTAGATCGGATGAGTTCATTAGATAATTCTAACTTCCAAGACCATAATAATACACCCTACCATAATAATACACCCTTTCCTGAGTGCTTTAACTCTACCACCTCTCAGAACCATGTGACAGCGCCAGGTTTGTTTGGGGCCAAAGCTGAAGAAATGTCAGGTTCGGTGCTCAGTCCGTGCAAGCTTCATGACTATCTTTTTGCAACCCAACCAGAGGATTTTTCTAGAGAGCATTGTCAAAGGCAGTTCATACCTTCTTCTGATTATATTCCTTTATCAATAGATGAAAGATTGCCTAGAAATATGGAACATCCAAGTTTATCAAGCAGCCCAATAGCAGAAACTTCAGATATGGAGTATGGTCATTCGTCATACTGTTGTGAAGATAATGATTATGAAAGAGATTACAAAAATTTAAGGCCTTTTAATCCAGCACCAGGTAACAAGTATTGTTCAAGTTATGCAAAACCTGTCAATTCAGATACCTTTAGAAAGACCAGTGTTTTTTCTCGCTTGTCCCGGAATCCATCGCAAAACAGGCAAGGCAGGTCACACCTGATAGACAACAGTGTAACACTTGATCAACTAGCCAAACTCTTGTCTCAAAGGAAAAAACAATGGAACAAGAAGAAAGGAGCTAGGCAAATATTTCAGCAGCATGATTACAAACAATTGGAGTGTGTTCTTCAGATGGAACCAAGTGACTGTGCATTTGCTGCTGAGTTGGAATCTGACAATGTGGCATCTACTGAAGAGAAAAGTAATGATGTTCCATTTTTTAATTTTAAGCGAAGGAGTGAAACCTCTAAGGTGGATCATGAAGTCAAAACTAAATGTGATAGTTCCAGCAACAAGGGAAAGCATAAAAGGAGATTGGTGAGGCCATCCTTTGATGAAGATGAGCAGCCATTTTTAAAAGAAAATAGGCATTCAAAATGGTTGTCTCAAAGGACGGCTGAGAGTGAGGTCTTGGAGATTAACAAGCAAGATAGTGGCACGCAGTTTGATAACTCATCCCTAACAACTTATGTAGAAACTAGGAATGAAATGTCATGTCATGAATCTAATCAAGGTAGCTTAGCATTTGATAAAGCAAGAAAAATTGCTTTTGAGTTAAGAGATCTCTGTGATCCTGGCAGAACTGATGAGAAGGATTTAGTCAAGTCAGACAGCACTGTGAATATACTCTCAATGGAAGCTAAGATTTCTACTCGGGCATCCACAAAGCTTAATTTGATAGAGAAAACTGGGGAGAAACTTGATATGCTTGCTGATGAGAGCTCAGTTGCGCTTGTTCACATGAAATGTAAAGCTCAGAAGACTGATGAGGTTCATGACAGGAATATGATGACATTCTCTGACTTGGGCGCAGCAAGAATATCAGTCAAAATGTATGATGAGTGTTGTAAGGAAGTGTCTGAAAATCTGGATGGCAGAGAAGAGGAACATGAATCCCATGTATCGAGTCATGGTAATTTACTCTTACAGCCTGATGCAAAACATGAAAACACTTCCAGTGATGTTGATCATAGGAATGCGGAGGGGCAGAAAGCCAAGGTAGCAGACAACATCAGTGTGGTTGTCAGTAAGGATTTTTCAATGCTTGAAGAAAAGCTTCAAGATCGTGAAAGTGATGGAGGCCCATCTGTCAGGTGAGGCCTCAAGCAAAATCTACGCAAGCAAAATTGACTTGGGAGTATTTTCTTCAGCTTGAGATGAATTCTAACCTGAACCAATCACTTCAAAGTATCATAATATGCATGAAGACTTTGCTTACATGATTGTATGTTGTTGCTGTCATTTTGTATCTAGCTGACAAAACTCTTTTGGGGAATGGCCTACAGGAGCCTGCTATTTCTAAACGCTTTTTGTTTCTTCCATGGGTTTTAGGATATAAATGCATGGTGGAAGTCTATCCTGTATTTCAGCTTGAACTTCTTGGTAATTTTTTTGTAAATTCATGTTCTTATCCTGTCTCTGTACCAAATTACAGTGTTTGAACCACAACTTTTATACTCTTGGATGATTATCTGTTTTACAAAGATATTAGTCAGAATTATGGAGAGTTACTGTTACTGTTATGATTATGGTGTGCAATTATGATTCCTCTTCCTTCTTTTTCCCCTCTTATAACTGTGGTGTAGTGAATTATTCCATTAAACTGTGATGCTTTTAGGGAGCAGTGGCACTTAGAGCCCACTTCTAATTAGAATATAATCTTTGTTTCAATGGATTCTTCTTTCTCTTTCTCTATCCTTTCACATCTGGGCCCCCTTTTTGTGATCCCCCTCTGTAAGCGTGCATAGCCTGCACACCCTGACAGCACACTCGCACAAAATAAAATTGCATCATCTTTCCAGCTATTGAACATTTACCTACTATAGTCTATATATATATATTATTGACATAAATATAATTAAAATTAAAAAAAAGAAAGAGAACAAGAAGATGAGACACTGGCTACTATATAATGCGCACAACCTTGGTAGATTGAATTGAGGCCATTGCCGGTTGATCACTCCACTGGTGGGACTCTTATCTTCATTCTCTTTGGATGCATATATTTGTTATCTTTTTTCTATTCATTAAAACATCTGTTTTTATTAAATAGCAAATAATTATTAAATCCATTATTTCTCGAATTGAATCGAATGAAACTATTATTTTTCCTCCCTCCTTGAAAATCACTTGCCATCATATTGACAACATAATCTCACCAACTTGCACTTCTACCATGAATACGACAAAAATAGCCTTATTTGACCATCAGAAGATTGTTACACTAGAGAACAAAACATCATTTCATCTTAATTTATCACTAAAACCCATAATTAGGCTCAAATATCTCCCAATATGATCCACAAGTTTAGAAAAATCAAAAGGACAAGTCACTATGATTAAGCCTCTCCCAAAAATTCCCAATTCAAATGAGATTAAGTTTCATCCACATTTTTTCATTTTCTTTATTCCAAAAGTGATCTCTCGCTTTTTGGTTTTCATTGAAAAATGAGAAAATGGGGGAAATGGGAAAATGAAAACGGGGAAAGGAGAAAAAGCTCCTGCCTTTTTCTTCTGGCGCATCTGGGTTTTGCTCATTGGTGTTCATTTTCCATTTTCCATTTTCCATTTTCCATTTTCCATTTTCTTCAGCTCTGCAGCCTGGCTGCTGCTGCTGCTCCTCTACAGTAAGATTCCTGCAGCCATCCACCTAGTGGCCAAGATCCCCCAAGCCCCCACCTCCTTGCAAGATTGCATCTTTAGAGTCTTCTCTCCCACTGAGAGAGGCCTTAGACCACCCTCCTTCCTTGAAGACCCCATTTTTTTTTTTCACTTCCCCTTTCTCTTTTGCTGGTGAGCTCCTCCTCATCCTCTTCTTGTTCTATTCTTTTTTCATCTTTTTTTCTTGTTGCATGTATCAAGTCATGATGGCTTTCTTTTGTGCAGATATGGTTGATTTGATTGTGTTCAGCTGAGGTCCATACAGCATTTGTTTTGCCATTCAGGTCTTCTCTTTTCTTTTCTTTCCTGTAACAGCGTTTTGGATTTTGAGTTTGTTTCTGATTGCTTCCAGAGTTTATGTTGCTGGGATCAATTGCAAGGTGCTGCCCTTTTTTTATTTTGGATTGCTTGTTTGCTGATAGTTAGCCCTGTAGTGATGTTGTTTATTTTTGCCCTCTTGCATTATTGTTGGGAAAGTGAAAAAGATTGGAACTTGGTTTTCTTTTTTTGATTTTTAGTTGGCTCTGCTGCCTCTTTCCCCTGTCTATCTGGTGAACCTGAAGATATGCTAGATTAGGGTTCACCAGAGTTTGCTTTGCGCTTGCTTGATTTTTACATAAGTTGTTTGTGCTTTAGTTTCTGGTATATGTTTTCCTTTGTTTTTTTTTTTAAATTAGATTTTTTTTTATGAAGTCATAATTAGCTTGCATTTTATCTCATCAACTAATGCATTGAGATTTAGCAGGTTAGGTTGTTCCAGGGTCTCCCTTTTATGAGTATTAATGTCAATTTTTAATCATTCTATTCTTAATGAGTATACATAAGATTGCCACGCATTAAGATTCTTGGTGTGGAGGGGAAATAGTGGTAATTTTCTTTATCGGCATGTTGCTTTTTATTTGTTGTTTATTTTCCTTTTTTTTTCTATTGCATTCACAATATTGGTTCAATGTTTTCCCTTTTGATTAAAGTTTGAATTGTTTCCAACTTAGATTTCAACCTTTTGTTTTTGTTTATTGTTCTTTGCTCATGAGAAAAAGGGCCTCTCTTGCTAAATCGCAATGGCACTTACTTTTCGTTTACCATTGCTGTTACTTTAATTTCTCTTTGAAAAAGATGTAATGATGTTACTTATCGTCTTTATTCCGTAATACTAACATCAAAAGCTGCATATCTTCTTGGCCATTGGGCTTCTTCTCATGATGAGGACCAAGTGTTGATGTTACCTTGTACCTTGCTTCGCTTTGTTTCTTTCTGTAAGTAGGTTAAGTCCTTTTCTATACAGTAAAAAGGGTTCAAAAGCTTTATGTTTGTAATCTATACTCACTTCAGAGGTTTGTATTGTTTAAATTTGAACTTAGTTGCAGCCCTGATATTTAAATTATCCCCTTTCAGCTGTCGGATCTCTGAAATACTGCTATCTTGTAACATGTATCAGAAAAGCCAAAAAAAGTATGGCATTCGAGATGTCCGTGTCCTTGCGTGCGTTTTGTCTATGTCCCGATGTTTTGGATTATCTTGTATATAATTGTCCATATGCCTTTTTACTGATCAACTTGTTTAAGCTGAAGTGTTGATGTCTTCTTTTTCATCTTATTAACTATGAGACATTAAGTACTTTTACATGTGTATGTGAATTTCTTCATTTCGACACAACAAAGTGCAAGAAGTGGTATTTGTTACGTCTGCTAAGAACTGATTGAATTAGTTACATTTTCTTGTTAGTTTTCCAGCAGAGTAATGTTCATGTTTTCCTGCTTATACGATCAAACTTGTAATTTCACACTTGAAACAGGAGTTCTTTTTTTTTTTTTTTTTTTGGTATGAACAATGGTAGAATCTGACAATTTTTTACTTGGCTGAAGTATATTTTTCTTTTTTATAATGTTGTGAATCCCTTAAATTTTTATCTTGTTCTCGTTCTTGTCATTGTGTTCTATGTCATTGAAAAACTACCTGTTGAAAATTTCTTCTACTGTTTCGCATAATTACTGACTGTTTTGCAAACTAATGACAGGGTTGGGCCCCTTGTTTTCAGCTTTTGCTTGAAAGACAGGCATGAATATTGCAAGTTCTTTGCAATTGGTTGGATGTAGTCCTACTGAATAATATAATGATGAGACAGTCAGACAATCGAGGGAATTGCTCAGGATCAACCCAATCAGAGGAATCAGCATTGGATATGGAGAGAACCTTATGCAATCATTCAAACCTTCCTTCTTTAAGTCCGTCCTTACAGCCTTTCACTTCAGGCGGTCAGCACTCTGAAAGCAATGCTGCATATTTTTCATGGCCTAACTCAACTCTATTGCACGGCGCTGCTGAAGGCCGAGCAAATTACTTTGGTAACCTTCAGAAAGGTGTTCTACCAGGACATCTTGATCGGCTACCAACTGGGCAACGGGCTACCACATTGCTTGATTTGATGACTATCAGAGCGTTTCACAGCAAGATCTTACGGCGTTATAGTCTTGGTACTGCTATAGGCTTTCGTATTCAGAAGGGTGAATTAACCAAGATACCTGCAATTCTTGTTTTTGTTGCTCGAAAAGTGCACAGACAATGGCTCAGCAACATTCAGTGCCTGCCACCTGCTCTTGAGGCAGGATTTTTTCTTTTTCTTTTACAAATCAGCAGCTATCTTGAGTACTAAATTTTTTTGTTATTATCTCTTGACTAGGGCCCAGGGGGAGTGTGGTGTGATGTAGATGTTGTGGAATTCTCCTATTATGGGGCACCTGCACCAACCCCAAAGGAACAACTGTACAATGAGCTCGTGGACGGTTTGCGTGGGAGTGATCCGTGTATTGGTTCTGGTTCTCAGGTACTTGTTTGTATATCTTGGCCAGTTTCTTATACCACATTACTTATAGGAATTGAGTGTTGGCAACTCATAAGGATAAGAGTTAACTCATGAAGTGGAGACAATCATTTTTAACTCATAAAGAGGGAAGCACTAGTGCCACATTCAAACTGGATTTTTAAATATTAGAGTTCATATCATGTGTTCTGGGTGGACTAGTTTGATGTCTTTTATTTTATGTAATACTTTTAGTTCTCTACTATTAAGCTAAATTTGATGTCACTTTTGGATTGCGGTGGTGGCATCCCTTTGTGAACTTCTGTGCCAAGAATCATATATATTTGTTGCCCCCCCCCATCAACACTTTGCCAGCCATTGGCTCTGAACTTGTTTTGATCTTGGCATGTCATGATTTATTTTCTGATGTCAGGTGGCAAGTCTTGAGACATACGGAACGTTAGGTGCCATTGTGAAAAGCCGATCAGGCAACAAACAAGTGGGTTTTCTGACAAACAGACATGTGGCAGTTGATTTGGATTATCCGAATCAAAAGATGTTTCATCCTTTACCACCTAACCTTGGTCCTGGAGTCTACCTTGGTGCTGTTGAGAGGGCAACGTCCTTTATCACTGATGATCTTTGGTATGGGATATTCGCAGGAACAAACCCAGGTACCAAAGCTCTTGTAAACAGTTTAAGAACTTATATTGTCGCATCAAACATCTAATTTATTATCCTCATGCAAACTTGATCAATCTCTTTTCAGTTTAATACTCTAGTTTCCAAGTTGCAAGTTGGTGATTAATTTTGGTTATAATTTCTAATGATTTTATTAAGTAATTGTCTTCTTCAAACTCATGTATTAATAATTATTTCTATCCAAATTTAACTTCACTTGTTACCTGGTAATTTTGCTATTTTTTTTCTTCGTTATGCCTATTTTATTACAGTTTATTGAGCGATGTTCTAATCCCCGAACATACTTCTTACCTTCGAAAAAATCTGCAGAGACTTTTGTGCGAGCTGATGGAGCATTCATTCCGTTTGCTGATGACTTTGACATATCAAATGTTACCACTTTGGTGAAAGGGGTAGGTGAGATTGGAGATGTCAAGCTCATAGACTTGCAGTCTCCAATCAACAGCCTCATTGGGAGGCAGGTAGTGAAGGTTGGAAGGAGCTCCGGCTTGACAACGGGGACGGTTATGGCATATGCTCTTGAATATAATGATGAGAAGGGGATATGTTTCTTCACTGATTTTCTGGTCGTGGGGGAGAACCAGCAAACATTTGATTTGGAAGGTGATAGCGGGAGCCTTATCATCTTGACAGGACAAGACGGGGAAAAGCCGCAGCCGATTGGAATCATATGGGGAGGAACAGCGAACCGTGGAAGGTTGAAGCTTAAAAGTGGCCATGGACCCGAAAATTGGACTAGCGGAGTCGATCTGGGTCGACTTCTTGATCTTTTGGAACTCGATCTCATAACAACGAGTGCTGGACTTGAAGGTTTGTACCTTTTGTGAATCCTATAATGACAAACAGACGCATCCTATCCATCTTAGTGACAAAATCTAACTCATTTTAATTTTATTGAAATTTCATGAATAAAGAAGCTTTGCAGGAGCAAAGAATTGCTTTTGCAGGACTTGATTCTACAGTTGGTGAGTCATCGCCAACACTGCCGAAGGAAAAGCCCGAAGAAGCTTATGAATCTCTTGGTCTTAAAATTCAACAGTTACCAGTTGATGATGCTTCAGGCTCTGGATTGAATCCTTCTTTTACCCATGTTGAATTTCATGTCGATAATTTGGGGGCCACAAACAATGTGGAAGAGCACCAGTTCATTTCAAGCTTCAACCAATCCCCGCTTCACCGAAACCATGATGACAATCCTGAACTGAAGTCTCTCTCTGCACTGAGGAACTCCTCAGACGAAGACCTTTGTTTTTCTTTGCAGTTGGGGGATCGAGAACCTAAACGACAGCGCACAGAGCCCACATTCAGCAATGGTTCTCCAAAATGAGCAGGATTCACACCATCCACAATGATGCATCAGCTCCCCGGCAAGTTGAGCTCTGTAGAGTAATTTTCTGTCACCGTAAGAGGGCACCTCCTTTTTTCCGCACAATATATAGAATCAACGACGAATCTGGAGTCAACTGGGCTCGATTCGCAATTAATTCTCTCTAATGCCACCTTGCAGCAATAAAATGGTTTTGTGCGGCGGTGGCAATGCACAGGTCAGTCATCCAACAAGCCAATGTTCTTACTGTTTTACGTGTCTCAAGTTATGCGCTTATCTCTGAGTATCGAAAGACGATATTAGGGTATAATTTACTCAAGCTCAAGCTCCATTCTTATGTCTCGAGTATAAGAAAAAAAGATCATTTAGCTCAAGCTCATTAATTGTTTCTTCGAGATGAAATATCATTCGAGCTGTTTTCTTCATGCATTATGAATTACTGTCTTAAGTCTTGTTCATAGAAAATATGTCGGGTCACGATTATGTCGATATCAGCAGTGCAAATGATTTTTCTTTGATCATCAGAACCTTCATGATGCAATTGTCTATAAAATGGTGTGACTCATCAATTTGACTTGTATATGACATGATGTTGGTGAAGCAAAATCTATGGATATGTTTGAATCTTCTGCTGTGTTGTTATGTCTTGATGGTTATTTTCTCAAATTATATGCGCTCATACCCTTATAAAATCATTATTTGCATTCACATGCCTGCACAGGTTATGATCAAATACTTTTATGAATTATGCATATAATGATGGTACCATGTAAAATCATATTTGCTTTTATGGTTAAATACCTTAAATAGTCCCTTCACTTATCTCTTTCTTCTCTTTTGGTCCCTCTACTCGAATTTGATCCTAACGGTCCTTCTATTTTTTATTTCAAGCCAATTAGACCCCAGCCAGAAACACCGTCAGTTATGCCGTTTGATGAGGCTGACATGGCATCCATGTGGATTTTTTACTATTAAAAAAATACAAAATGACACGCCAACGAAAAGTAACTAAGCATAATTTACAGAATTATTAAAAATAAAAAAAAAGATTACATATAGAAAGAGAGAGCAAGTTCCATATCTCATCCAACGGTTGAGATCATTTTGATTAGAAGGAGGGAACGACGCCCTGGATCGATCATGAAGGCGGTGGAGGTAACGCCGACGCAGGAGGAGGAGAAGAGGGGATCGATCTCAGGCTCGATCTCCGATCTCTTGGCGAAGCGGCCCTTGATCCAAGGCCGCATCTCTGCGTAGGCCTTGCGAGATGTGTAGCGGATCGTCTTCTCGAACCTCCGGTTCTTGCGCTTCTCTCGGTACTGCATCACTCTCACCTCCCGATCCATCGCCACCGCCACTGCCGATGGCCTCCCTACGCTGTCGTAAGGGTTGCTCACATTCGCCATCGCGTTCCCGTTCCCATCCGGCACCACTCCCACCTCCGACGATGAGACCTGCTCTGATTCCATCACACAGATCAACAACCATCTGAGCTTTTGTCAGATCTAAAACCAGAGCGAGCGAGAGAGAAAGAGAGAGAGAGAGAGAGAGGATTACGCTGTGGCTGAAGGAGTGGGTGGTGTTGAAGCTGCTATAAGAGGCCTTGGCCCGGTTGAAATCAAGCTCGATGCATCCATCGGTTGCGAGAACCGGTGGCACACTTAAGGGATGATGGCTGCCGTCGAGGTCAGACTCGGGCTCGGCAAGGGAGTATGCAATGTGAGAAAGTTCTCGGATCCGGGTGTGATGTCCGGATCCGGATCCGAGAACTTATATGGTGACATGTTGGCGTGTCACTTTGTATTTTTTAATATTAAAAAATCCACATGGATGCCACGTCGGCTTCATAAAACGGCGGGCGACGGTGTTTCGATTGGGGTCTAATTGGCCCGAAATAAAAAGTAGAGGGACAGTTAGGATCAAATTCGAGTAGAGGGACCAAAAGGGAAGAGAGAGAAAAGTAGAGGAACTATTTAGGGTATTTAACCTTGCTTTTATACCCATGTAAAATACAGTTGCTTGTATGTTTATTCCTCTGGTCAAACATTCATTAAAACACAAAAAAAAAAAAAAAAAAAAAAAAACTATCTTTCTCTCTTCATTGAATAAGAGGGATCACCAGAAAAAATCTGTTAAATTCTAAATTCAATTTTAATTAATCTCTTAACTTTTAGTCTTCAATGAATGTTAGAAATGTCAAAGGGTTATTAACAACGTCCGACCAAAACAAGACACAAGGCATACATAAACCGCACATCACTTGGCAAACGTCTCATCAATCAGCTTCAAAGATTGGACTAGACATTGAAATTTCTGAAATCTTTTCACCCCTCTTTCCAGTAACTCTTATAATTTTTCACTAAGTAGAACTTCATTTCAACTCAATCACACTAATTAAATAGATAGATAGATAGCTGATAGATTCAGATATAGATCATTATCAAATAAATAAATGAAACAGAAAAGATTGGAAACCTACATTGAGAAGTATTGGCTAAGCATGAATGAATGATGGTTGTTCTTGAGCACTTTTATAGACTGATAATTCATTAAAAAATAGTGGACATTAGGACTGGAATCCTCAAAGTGCTAAATTAAATAAGTTTTTTTTTTTATAAATAAATTTAAAAGTGTTCAAGTCTTAGCATAAGTTCTTGGAATTCATTGTCTAAAGCCTAAAGTTCAGGCACTTGAAAGATAGATTTTGTTTAGATTAAAGACATGAATTACTTTTTGGAGAAGGAGAAATAAGAGGCAAAGTGATTTTCAGGTTTAGGTGATTAAGAGGTGGAAGTCCTTAGAATAAGGTTAAATTTTCCATTAAGTTAATATATAATATTTGTAAAATGATGAGGGATGTGAATCCACTGAACCTTGTAAGAGCACTTACAGTTTGTGTTTGTAAGTGAGTGGGCCAATGTAGAGAAACAGAATGATTTATAGCACTTCAAGCTGTTTACGAGGAAGTCAACTTCCATAATTCCTCAGTTTTTCAAGAGTTTCACCTGCATCTATTTTGGCTATGATTTATTTCCTTAATTCGTATTTGTTTTGCAGAGAATGAACTGAGGAAATTCTGAGTAAATTTTAGCAAATAATTCTTTTCTAAATAAAAAAAAAATACACACTCTGGATTTCACTTCCCCTTTGTCCAAATTCAACCAAATTAAAAAAACAAAAAAAAAATCTTTAATGTTATTTTTCACTTCCTCATTATAAAATAGAAAACTCTGCATATAGCAAGCTATGTTATAAAAGGAAACAGTATGTATACACAGACAGACACATAGACATCATTATTTAAATTAAGATTTCCGTTAAATTTAACAAAAAAATCAAGATGAAACATGATCAAGTACACAGTTGAAGATGCTTTATAAAGACATGAAACAAAGAAACAGTAGTTTGTGGTAGAGAGAGAGAGAGAGGGAGCATGGGATTCCAAAAGCCATGGCTTTAGACATTCTTAGAGAGAAACCACATGGCCTGATTGCATACATTGGAGGCATAAAAGAAACAGCCATTGTGGACTTATCACAGTTAAGTACCAACATCCGGATCTTATAAATATTTCCTCTTAAGGTCTCTGATCATATATATATATATATATAACACACTCTCTATGTTTTGCATTGCCTTTTCCCATACATACATACATACATAAACAATTAAGTGACATTTAATGCAGCAAGTTATTGAACATATGAATGCATGAATTAATGCTATTTTATGGTTTGCATGTACTGGAATTCAGAAAGAAAGGAAGAAGGAAAGATGAAGAAGAACAATGTGCAGAATTAGGAATTAATGACCGTTGGAAGTGGGGGACAGTGATGGATGATACTATCAATGCAATGGTCTATGTTCTGCCCCCCACCTTAGAGGCTACAGTCATGGATTCAATTGATGATATATATATATATATATATATATATATATATATATATATATATATAGGTTTTTTTTACTGAAACATTTTATGATTTCATGAATATATATATATATATATATATATATATATATATATATATATATATATATAAAAATGATTGATTAATTGATGAAGGATTAGTGAAGATGAAGGTAGAAAGATGAGGAACACAAATGGGCAGACATGCACACATGGATGTGTAATGATACTGTGGTCCACCAGTGATTTCCACATTACAACAACCAATTAATCTAATTAATTTTAATGGACAGTTGAAATGATCCTTGGGTTGTTAACAAGACCAAAAGATTGATGGATGTCTTGATGATAACTATTCAGGCAGAAGGTGTGGAGATGGTGAATAATACCCCACACTAGTTTCACTTATGGTACATCTTTATTCTCTTATACTGCTATGTGTGCATGCTGATCATCATCATCACCATCACCATCATCATCATCATCATCATCATCATCATCATCATATGAAGAACAACAACATGAGCAAATAGTGATGAGAAATCAATAATGATCATGAGAGTGCATGCATGTTGAAGAAACTAATGAAAAGAAGAAAAAAAAAATATTTAAAAGAAAGCTATAAAGATTTATGAAGATGATCAGTACCTGTTGATGATGGAGTGAATGCATGTAAAATTGTGAAGTTTTAATTTGTTGATGAGTGATTGAAGCTGCAAGATGACCTGATCATCATATGAAACAAAACCCATGCTCTTGAAGAAGGAAACAAAAACAATGAGACTTTATTAAAGACATGTATATATATGTATATATAGGAGAACATTGAGAAGAGAGAGCATGGGAAGTAAAACTAAGGATCAGATCATGCTGGCAGCTTCAACCTCTCAAAACAACAAACAATGAATTGAAGAACAAGTAGATCAGGGATTCATCTGAATATATAGATGGTGTTTCAATGAGAACAAGAGAAAGAGAGAGAGAGATAAAGACAGAAGCAATTAGCTCTAACTCACGAGCCATGCATGGAGGGTGGTTGTGGGTTGTGGAGTTCCCTTTTTCATCTCTTCTTTCTTTCTTTCTTTCTTTCTCTCTCTTTGTAAATGCAACTTCAATTCATTGTTTATATCTCTATCTCTCCCTCTCTCCCTCCCTCCCTCCCTCCCCTTAATTTCTTGCACCATTATTATGTGTGTCAATAGTATGTATCACAGTTTTTAATGATGGGTTTTGGTCCCTTTGCTACAGCTGCTTGTGACAATGACCTTGTTTCTCTCTCTCTCTCTCTCTTTTCTCAATATATATATATATATATATATATATATTATGTATGTATGTATGTCAGATGTTATTAGGAACGACCAAGTTAAGATATAATTGTTTTAAGATGTTATGAACAATGTCATAGATTATTATTGCATACTTTTTTTGTAAATTTTTTTTTGAAAAATAATATGGATGTTGCAAGCTAAGAATAACTAATTAAGAAATTAATTTATCTAAAATAGATTGGAAGTGGCGTATAATATATTATTGACAAGTTAAGAAAAAAATTTATTTAAGATCTTGTGAATGTACTTACTTTAGATGATCTGTAATCCGTAGATGCCTCTATAATAAAGGTGAAGGATTTTTCAGATTACAGGTTATTGAAATAGTAAAGATAGACCTAAAAAATATTTAACAAAAATTTTACAAAATGATATAGATGAGCTTAGTTTATCTAGTATTATGACTTCTAACGGAGTAATATATACATATATATATATATACATAAGTGCAGGAAAATATTAGAATGGAGGATTAATCAAGAAAGTCTTGGTATTAGACTTGTATCAATGGTGTCTCACAATAATTTTTTCTTTGAAATTGAGATACATTTTTGTCCCCTAAACTTTATTTATGCATTCACAATAATCTCCATGTTTTTTAAAATTAAAAGTTCATGAACAATCCTCAGTAGGAAGACAAGAACAATTTTGATACATCTTAAAAATTTAATTGTTCGACATAATATTTTATTCATAAAAATCGCATGAAATAATTCCATAAAAATTATTTAAAAAATAGTAAATTGTCTGTCTTTTTGCGAGACAATTAAATAAAAAATAATAATAAATAGATGGCCTAATCATAGGGTAAAATTTTAGCTTTGCTAACGAGACACTGTGGCCTTGATGTTTGTGGCCTTCTATTATTTAATTTGCTCATTTTTTAAATCATTTAATATAATTAGCTGTTTAATCATCTATTTTAAATAAAGAAAACACTATTTGTAGATTCTTTGATCTTTTTATAGAAACGGTGGAGAAAATTCTTGATGTCTAATAGGCTTTATGAGCTACTAAGCCTATGGACTATCATTTGGTTTCTTTTCCTTTTTTTATAAAAATAAATAAATCATAAAAAACATATCAATAAGAAAAATATAAATGGGGGAAAAAAATGAACATATATAAGACTAGCAAGCATTATTCTAAACTCATGGTGGAGAAGATGTGAGCTAGGAATAGAAAAACAGAAATGAAAAGAATAAATTAAGTGACAAATAGAGTTTTTAGGAAATAACAGTTGATTAAAAGTTATTTGTCTATATTCGCTCTAGTGATTTCTGATGATATATCACTAACGTACATATATAGTATCAACATTCATCAAATAACTTCATAATTAATGGATAACAACTTCATGCAAGATTAATACATTGAAGAAGTGCATATTGTCAATAATGTCTTAGAAAGGAGAAAAGTTGAAACAACTCAAACTCCTACAGAAGAGATCAGTTTTGAGCACACAATATTTTATGCATGGTGTTATATATTATATGTGAATATCTCTGATCTCCTCCCTATGTAGGATGTAGCAAACAAGTAACATGATCCATTGAACAATCCTTTGAAAAAAAGGAAGGTGATAATATATGTATTTGTTAAACTTTATATATTATTTATATTATTATTATTATTATTCTTATATAATATAATATAATGTAATGTAATAGAAAGGAATCGTCTGAAGGGAAAGACAAAGGTGGTTGTCTTTAGGCATGGTGGTTCTTTGTGTCTGTGGTATATATCATGGGGGTTGACAAGCATTGAGACATGAGGACAGACCAGAAGGAATAGAGGACCACCTTCCTTTCCAATTTGATTAATGACTACTAGATGGTGGCACATGGCTTCCCTTTTGTTTTCTTATTTCTTTCTCATTTCCCTTTCTCTTTCTTTAGATTTCTTTCATTTAGGTCAAGGCTTGCTGCTCTCCTTCTCTCTCTCATTTCCCTTTTTTTTTTTTTTTTTTTTTCAAACTTTATAGGAATTGATGCTGCAACAGTAAAACAGAAATATTTATATAAGATTTTTCTACATGCTTTTATATATATATATATATATATATATATGATGTTTGATATGTATATATGATATCAAAAGAAAAGTAAAAGTAATTAAGGTGCAATTTATTCCAGCCATTTCACATGTTTGGTTTTGAGTTGAAATATGTATAACCAAAAATTTGGAATTTTATATATATATATATACACTGAAAAAAAAAGTTCTCAAGGTTTAAATTGTATGGAGGCTATTTTAATTATTTTTATAGTTTTAGTGTTGGTTTTTCCTCCGGTCTCTATATATATATATTATTTATATGGACTGGGCCGCAAGTTGATCAATGGGACGGCTCAAGCCCATCAATGGCTATTAATGGTTTGGATTGAAAAAGACCGAAGGTCTAAAGCTAATATTACAATATTATCTTACATATATATATGTGTTGAAAATTTCCTATTAATTAAATATTATGATAAGCAAGTGGATTAAAAAATAATAAAAACCGGCAAATAACAGGAATGCCTTTCTATAGTTGTTGGTTGAAATTGGTGAGCTTATGCCTTTACACATCATGTTAGCTGAAAACCATGGGCTCCTAATTATCAACTGTTTGTTGAACCACCTCAGCGAATTTTGGATCATCTCTCTCTATATATATTAATATATATATCACATCCTTGATGTCATAACCCACTTCAAAAGCCATTGAGGTATTTGATATTTGATTATTTTCTTTAATTATGCACTACTACTACTCTTTACATGGACCAGAAGTTGATAGTTTTGACTTTTGCTGCTAATGAAGCAATTCATTTCCTGATATTGCAAGCATGCAGGACAGCGTTGCAGGTAAATGTTGGTTTCATGATGTTGACTTTGAGGTGTACATTTCTTTTTCATAAAATAAATAAATATATAAAACATAGAGAAACTCTCTCTTATTGCAAAGAATTACTGTCTACAAGAATAACAACAACATCAACAACAACACAAAGAAATTAACATTACAAAGAAACACAAAGAATATTAATTTAACAATGAGAACATCTAGTCCTGTTTTGCCACTCAGAAACACATATCCAACACACAGCAGCAGCACAGGGCAGCACAACTGCAATTCAAAATAAATTCTCAATTTTACAATAAATAAATAAATAAATCACCTACTTAATAAAACTACCATTATATATATATATATATATATCTTATTCTAACTTACCATCCTTTCCAGAAACCATCACCACGGGCTTTTGTTTCCAAGGGCACCGATTGCTGGTACGGAGCAGCAACGCCGACGTCGTCATTCAGCGGGTAACCCATCGGAGGTGGTGGTGCCACGTAGGCTTGTCCCGGAGGAGGGTATGCCGTAGTAGGTGATGCATAAACTGCATGCAATTAATTATATAAATAAATAAATAAATAAATAAATAAAAATATCAATATATATATATATAAATGAAGGACCTTGAGGAGGGGTGGTCTGGTGGTGATCAAACTGAGTCATATTTGGATGAAGAAGAGAAGATGAGCGTTGGTTTGTATTAATGGATGGTTTGAGAAGCATGGCATGGATGGATTTATATAGGGTTGCAAAGCCAAGGCCGGCATCCAAAATCACAACTATAAAAAACGCGTTTGGTTTGCTTCGACGAGACGTCTCGTCCTGAAGCTGGTGTCGTTGAACCTGCTAGCCATGTGTAGGTGGCGCCTCTACCGCGTTTCTTGGTTTCTCTTTAATTTCCGTATATCTTTTTATTTATTATATATATATTGACCAGAGTTTGGGTGTTTCAAGGAAATGGAGTTGTTATATAGGTCTCAACTGATCCATTATATATTCAAATTTAAGTATTAAGTGTTATCTCTTTCTTAATTTCAAAGATAAGAGAATATATATATAACTTATAAGAGAAGGATTTGGTGTGAAAGATTAGGCTAATATATGCAGGCATGCAAATAATGGACATCAATTTGTTTATCTAAAAACAAGGGGTAGAATATCAGCCATGCATGTGTGGGTATTTTGCTTTCATGCCATGTGCATGGTGCTTAGAGAGTTTGAGTTGCTTTTGAATTTTTGAGTGGATGAACTGAAAGATAAAACTTTTAAGGTACATAAATCTAATTTTTTTTTTTCAGGCCTTTTTACGTGATTCCTTTGGTCAAGAGATCACTTTCATTTGAATTACAGGTGTGTCATATATATATCAGCATCTAACACAGCGTGTAAGCAAAATCAAAATTCTTTATGCTGATTGACAGAGTGGTAATGAAATTCTAAGATTAAAAAAAAAGAAGAAAGTATAAAAGAAGGTTTTGTTTTAGATTAATTAATTAATGAATGAATAGCAAACTTAATGATACATATCATAGTTAAATTTAATATATATATATATATATATATATATATATATATATATATATTTGAAAAGAATTTGTTTTGTTCCACCTGATGTTTAAAGTATTTTCACACTAAAAAAAATAGGGTGAATGTACAATTTAAATCACGGTATATTTTTCTTTTCCAGCAAATATAATCAGGATATCAATCGATATAGAGAAAAAATTATCACCAAAAGACAAATAATTTACATAATTAGTTCGAAACTTATACCAAAAACATCCACAGGAAGCATATACAATAATCAGCCATTCATTTTGAGAGAAAACAAGCACAAGAGGGAGGATCTCGCTTTCAACCTCAATTATAACAGTTTAATAATTATTTTGATTTATTCCTTATCTTTTCCTTAATTCTTTTGATTTCTATACACATGTTTTCATTTTTCTATTTATAATTGTTTTAAAAATTATACTAAACCCAAGTTCATGATTATTTAGTTACTTACAAGTTAATTTAAATTTAAAGTATAACTATTTATTTTAAATTTGAATAAGATTAGTAGATTTGGTGATTGAATTTAGTCCCATATTGCAAAAAATATTTTACAACTTTTATTGTTCAATGTTCAAAATATGCTAGATATATTAGTGCGAAAACAAAGTTCCCCCTGTAAAGTGAGCTTGCAACCAAATCATCGCTTCCGCCAAGTAAATGCATATGAATTGAATGATCAATTTTTGGTAATGTGCATACCCATAATATGTGACTTTGTCGGTTTGGTGTAAAAAAAAAAAAAAAAAATCTCAGTGGGTTAATGAAAGCATACTGTGAATGTGACTTATTGTGGTAGTTTGGTGTCACTAGTAATGATGTATAGTAATGCATTCCCAGACATTTTAAGCTGCGGAAAATTTATCCCCCAGAGTAGTTTTTTTTATTTATTAATATGCCAATGTATGATTGATTAATAAAGTCCATGAACGGCCTAGCTTCATCTCAATGAAACATAGCACAAAGTCCAAACAAATTATAAACATATTCCAATACATAACACATAACAAGAGTATGGTCAAAGCCAATGCACTTGAAAACTGTAAACTCCATCCAACCAAAATAAGAGAGCACAATTAATATCATCAATAATTCCAAATGAAGTAATGGTTATGTCAGGACTGCCCACTTATAGATAAGAACAAATTATAACAAATCTTTCTATGTTGCCATAATTGTGAGTTTTAAATTCAACATATTTCTTAAATAAGAAGTAAGAAGTGTTTATCAATTGTCTATTTATAAAAAAAAAAATTAACATATTACTAAATCACCACCAGGTTCCTGCGTTTGGTTAAATGTAATTCTAAATGCAATGGATTTCTAATTACAGTGTAACTGAAAATACCTGGATTTTAAAATTCAATAAAATCAAATCTAGTGTTTGGTTAGATGTATATGAAAATACTATATTATAATATTTAAATATATATTAATTACTTTAACTATTAAATTTAAATTCATTATAAATTTATTAAAATTTTAGTATATTTTAAAATTTTGAATTTAATTATTAATCTCACAAAAAATGTATTTCTAAGATTTTCATCTAATTTTAACAAGTTATTTAATATTTTTAATTATTAAATAAATTATTAAATTTATTATTAGAATTTATAAGTTTTTTATTATTCATAAATATTTAATAATATTTGTTTTTTTAATTAATGTCACATGTGAGGGAGCAAAAAGATAAGGGATTTCGTTTTACGGTCAATTTGGAAATAAAACAAAATCTCTTATTGGATGTATTTCGAGTTACATGTGTTTTTAAAATCATGTGAAATAAACACTGTATTTTCAAAAACTCAGTAACTCAAGTTACATATAAATTCAAATCCCTCCAAACAAACACTACCTAAAGCGAATCTCTTAACCTCCCGGAAACTTTTGTGATTTACCTGCAAAATAAATAAATAAATAAATACGTTGCAAATAAACAATATTTGGAGATGTTCGTGGGCACGAGCCGGCGCAGCCTCAAAGATCAGATAGCATCTCTTTGAGGCAATCCCGCAAACACCACACGAGCAATGGCTGGTGTTCTTTCCCTTTCCACACGAATTCCCCTCATACCAAGGGTTTCGGCAATCCCTGCACCTTCTCTTCCCGCCATAGCCTTGAACAGTGGCCGCCATTGGAGAAGGTTGCCCTCTCTTGCGGGAAATGTGGGCAGTGGTCGAGCAAGAGCGGCGTTGTCCGATTTTGCCCCTGGGAAACAGTACCCGAAGGTGGGAGCTCAATCCACTGGCCCGATTCCCCCGGATCAGCTTGTCCAGGTTGTGGAGGCCGCTGCCAAGGCTGGCGCAGAGGTATTCTGGGAGTTTTTTCTGGCTTTCTTCGTTGCTATCAGTTGTTAGGGCTTGAACCGGAAATCTATGCTTAGATTTCAATATGGTACACTCCTTTTTTCTGAATATAGAGACATTTGATATTTCATCGTCTGAGAAAGTATTGTACGATTACTTCTTTTGTTTGGATTTTCCCTGAATATAGAGGCGTTTGATATTTTCTCGTTTGGGAAAGTATTGTATGATTATCTCTTCTGTTTGGACTTTTAAAGTAGTTTGGATATCACATCTATATGTTTTTTAATTTTTTTAGTTTTTGTGTGAAAAGTACCTATTTATGCCACAAATCAGTGTGTTGATGAAGAGGCACACAATCACGCAATGCGTCACTTGGAATGAGAGAATGATACATTTTATCTTATCTTATGTGATTCTGTAACACATCAGAATTTTCCCCCTTAATTGGGGTTTTGTTTTGCAGATTGTGATGGAAGCTGTAAATAAGCCTCAGAATATTACTTATAAGGGGATCACTGACTTGGTCACAGAGTAAGATATCTGTCCTGCTAAAACCAAGCTTTGATATTACTTTTGTCATAATTCTCTTTCTTCTATTAATTGATGCAGACTTATAACGGATAAGGTACTGAGCTTTTGGTAACATTGCATTTGCTTATTCTTATACGTGCCGATTACCAATCACCCAGTATTAAGGAGAACACACGGTTCTGTTTATGCTGCTTGTATGTGCCGTTTCCTTCTATAGCCATTGTGGCTTATGCTGTGGTAATAGTGGCTATACGCAAGGCAGAAGTTCCTCAAAGAAAAAATGAATAGCCAACTATATATCTGTGCATCTATCTAAAATTGATCAACATTCTCTTATGGAGAAGTATTGCTGGCTATGGCCTTGCTTATACTTTATTGGAAATGCTTGCTCCTCACTACCTACTCTTCTCTCATTGTTGAATCGGTTAATAGGCTCTTAATTGGAAAATTATACTCAAACTGGATCTGCTGATTTATTTTCCAAAACAGTAACACACGCACATTTGCTTCAAAGATTTATGGGCAATTTTGTATTCTCTGGTACTTGCCATTATTTTTTACATGATTTACCATTTATAAGAGATGTATTCTAACTTTTCGCTCGTGGAATGAGTCATGATGGCCATCACGTAGTTATCATTTTGTTACTAGCCAAAAAAATGTGTATTTTCTCATGCCATTTTATTGCTACACTATATTTCCATTAAATTTTTTTTGTTGTGAAATTGCTATTTCTTTTGGCAACGTGATCACTCTGCATGATTTTGGATCGCCTGTCAACATTTAAGTTTTTGAATAAGTTTTCATTATTTGAATACTGGCTTCAAATTTGGGTTATATTGAATCATAGTTAGCACTACCATACATGCAGCACAGATAAATCCAGTGAATCTGCTGTACTTGAAGTGGTGAGAAAAAACTTCAGTGACCATCTTATTCTTGGGGAGGAAGGTGGCTTTATTGGGAACCCAAACTCTGAGTATCTTTGGTGCATCGACCCTTTAGGTTTGATTACTCGGAACTTGTTGAAACAGACTCAAAAGTACTTTCTTTTTGTTGACATTTCTAAAAGATCAGTGTTCTGTACCACAGAAAAGAAATGAGTAGTAGTAAAGAAATTGTTGAATTTTATGTTAAAGAGTGGTTTTAATTATGTGATCTATGTTCTCACATTGGGCAAGCAAAGTTATACCAACGTAGAAGGATTCAAATATGATGTTGGAAGCATCTTCTCATAACCTCCTAGCAGCAGTGGTGTCTGAAACTGAAAGTTCTAGTATCAATCACTAATTGAAGGAGTGGAAAGGTTTCCTATTTCTGATGTACGCAAAAGAAAGAAGAAAAATTCTTGCCTCCTCAAGTAAAGAAGTCAATCCTTTCTCTTGTCGAATGCATATGCCTGAATGCAAGTCTTTGATTGTCAAAATACAAACACCAGACAAAGCCAGCCCTAAAGGATGGTTGTCCTGTCCTAACCTATTGTCACAGTCTAACAACCTGCTAAGTCCAAAGCACATGCTCTATTTGACACAACCATGTGTTCTTCCACAAAAATCTACATTATGTCATGGATGACTCTGAAATCACACAATATAATTTGATGATTGGTGGGATATTCATGACAAATTGAAATTGTAATACATCAGTCATGTTCTGTATCTGAATTCTTTTACACTGCACTTGTTTTGAGATATGTCAGTCTTCCATTGTTGTAAATGATTCTCCTGTAGGTATTGTTTCTGAATAGATGTTTTGTACTTTGGTTGTGAGTGAGAGTTTGTTTATTCTTTATGTAGATGGTACCATAAATTTTGCGCATGGTTACCCTAGCTTTGCTGTATCAGTAGGAGTTCTCTTTCGTGGCAAACCAGCTGCTGGATCTGTGGTATTGTGACTTGTCTCCCAACCTTTCCTTTATAATTCAATTTTCTGCTATTTGACTTATATAGGAATGAATGAGATACAGGGTATAAGAGATGGGATCTCTTTGGCTGCCTTAAATGGGATTTAGTTTTCTGTTGTTTTACAAGACAGCTTTCCATTTTTCTAGGTGGAGTTTGTGGGTGGCCCAAGGTGTTGGAATACTCGCACATTTTGTGCAGTATCTGGTGAGAATGTACGATTGCAAACAATATGTCCTTGTTATTTGTTGAATTATAATGAGTTAAATAATGGCATGTTCTTTGTTTTATAGGGGGTGGCGCATTTTGTAATGGGCAAAAGATTCATGTTAGTGAGACTGAAGAGGTATATTGTGGTTTGATCTGTAGTAATCTTTAACTTGTATTGCTAGAAATACTCTTTTTGTTGTCTTCACTCATTTCTCATCCCTTGTCAATTAGCAGGCACACAATACAAGGTAGTTTACATGCCAAATGTTAGTTGATTGTATTCAGCTGCTGTTATATATAGTTTTGCTTGCTTTTGGAAGAGTGAACTAGGGGACATTCACTGAGGATTTTTTCCATTTATCTACTATTTAGTTTTAGCAATTAGCGAAGACTTCTGGTTTGTAATATCTGAAGTTGCAGGTATCATATTGAATTGCCAGAACTATCGATTTTTCCAAAATTAGATTCAATCTTGTTTCCATCTTTTATATGCTTTGGTTCTGCGCTGTTGTAGTTTCCTTTGGAGCTATTCGTTTGATTTGAATTACATTGTCAAGGTTAAACCATAGCGACAGTGATAAAGCCTATTCTTGCATTTCATTGATTCACTAGCTAATTAATCTGTGAATATGATCTCAACCACACTTTAGGTGGAGCGCTCTCTTCTGGTAACCGAGTTTGGATATGATCATGGTGACGCATGGGAAACCAACATACATTTATTCAGAGAATTCACCGATATCAGCAGGGTATCTACATCTACAAAGAACACTATTATGTCTACTAGGTCTTGATTTATGGATGTCATGAACAGGGTGTCAGGAATCTTGGTGCTGCTGCTGTGGATATTTCACATGTGGCCCTAGGAATCGTAGAAGGTTTCTGGGCTTATGACGTGAAGCCATGGGATGTGGCTGCTGGTGTCTTGGTGAGTCCAATGTTTATGTCATGCCGCTAAGGTGTATGGCCATTATTACCTCAATGTGATTAAACGTTTATACTCGAACATCTCAAATTCTTTTTTTTTTAATAATTCACATTATCTGGAACAGTTTGTCGAAGAAGCTGGTGGAGTCGTCACACGTATCGATGGTGGAATGCACACAGTTTTTGATCGGTCTGTTTTGGTTTCAAATGGTCTCCTTCATGGAAAGGTTTGTGGTAATATCCTACAATGCGTCAGTTCTTCTCCGTCTGAAGTTCATTGCTTTAAAGTTCATAATGCAGCTCTTGAAGCGGACATGTCCGGCTAATGAAAATCTGAAGAAGAAGGGGCTTGATTTTTCCCTCTGGTATAAACCGGAGGGCTACATTACTGATTTCTGAAATTCATGATATTTTTTATGTTTTCTTTGATATTCTGATATTCAATATCACCTCTAGTCAGTCAATTTGTTCATCTTTATTTATTTTTTTTTAATGAATTGTGGCCGCAACTAATTGCCTGGTGGTATTGTATTGGTCAAATACCTGAGATAGTCCCTCTACTTTTTTTTCTCTACACTTGTAGTTTTTTTTTTTTTTTAATTTGTCCCAATTGAGTCCTACTTTCGTGATTAATGCAATGAAGTTCGATATCCAAATGGCGTTAATCTTGCCCTTTTTCAGATGGTGTGGCACCTATGTGTCACCTCTAATTGCACGGATTGAGAAGTTTAACAAGGTAACACCCAAACCAAGAACTTGCATATTAAAAAAGAACTACAAATTGCAGAAAAAAGCAACACAATCTTGCAGAAAAAAAGAAAAAACTTCACCCTATCAATTAGATATACAAGAAACTCCAAAAATAGATGCATTGTCCCAAAATATTTAGGTTTCAAGTATCAAAAGTATGTAGATACATGAGGAATATAAACCCTAGATTTATTATGCCAACATCCTTAAAAAATCAAACTTAAACTACAGTGCTTACCTTTCCTCCTCGCGTGGTTGCTCAACCGGGGAGATGTGCCCCCGGAACCGTTAGGTCTTTGCAAAAGAAAGCGCCCGACCTTCTTCTTCATAGACGATGATGTGCTCTTGGGGAAGAAGACGAAGGTTGTGGGAGAGACGGAGCGGTGGTGGAAGGGAGAGATGACGATGTCGGGCAGATTTTGGTAGAGTAAGATCCGACCCGTGGTGCTAGTATGTGCACGTCATCTGAAAAAGGGCAAGATTAACACCGTTTGGGCGGCAAACTTGATTGCATCAATCATGAAAGTAGAGGGACTCAATTGGGACAAATTAAAGAGGGACTAAAAGTGTAGAAAAAGAAAAGTAGAGGGACTAGTACCGGTATTTGACCTATTATATTCACAGCTTAAATTTAAACAATGATGATAGTAATTAAAATAATATAATATATATAATTATAAATAGTTTAAAATATATTTGTGAAATCCCAACTAATTAAACGCCTTGTAATCATACAAATATTTTTTATATCATGCCGAAATTATAGGGATTTCTATCTACTTGTTTTTTTTTTTTTTTGAAAATTTAACATTTTGGTTTCTTTTTTAATTTGTAGGAAAATTTATTTGCATCGTTACATGGTTAATTGTCTTATTCAATACTATTCTTGCATTTCAATTTAAAAATAAAATAGAAATACTTATTTTTATTATATTAAAAAAAACTTTAAAATTATCAGAGAGAAATACATGTTCAAACACCAATTAATAACTCTATAAATTTTAAAGTGAATTAAGTTGTTTTTTGTTCCAAATGAATATATTACATACATTGTCGGCGCTTATAGTGCACTCCATGAGATCGATAAATTATAGTAATTGAAGCATCTTCATATCTGTTTTTTACAACATTTATTGTTTTTGTTATGAAAAGTTATTTTTATACTCAATTTAGAATAATATTAAACTGATCCATACAAATAAGAAAAGAATTTGCATTATTCCACCTGATGTTTAATATTTTTGCAGCCTTATCTTCTGGCCATGAGATTGTTGGCAAGATTTAACAGAAGAATGGGCAAATCAATTAAAGTATTTTTACACTAAAAAAAGAGTAAATGCACAATTTAAATCATGATATAGTTTTTTTCAAGCAAATATAATCAGGATATCAATCAACATAAAGAAACAATTCTCACCAAAAGACAAATATTTTGCATAATTAGCTCAAAACATATACCAAATACATCCAAGCATAGAACAATCAAGCGTTCATTTGGAGATAATACAAACACAAGAGGTAGGATCTCGCTTTGTACCTCAATTATAATAGTTTAATAATTATTTTAATTTACTCGTTATCTCTTTTTTTTAATCTCTTGATTTCTGCACACATATTTCCGTTTTTCTATCTATAATTTTTAAAAAACTTATAGCAAACTGGTGTTCATAATTATTTACGTACTTAAAAAATTAATTTAAATTTAAACAAGATTACAATATGAGTATAATTATTTACTTTGAATTTGAATAAAATTAGTCAATTTAGTCTTTGGTCAATAATTATATCATGTTGCAAAAAATGTGTTACAAAAACTTTTATTGTTCAACGTTCAAAATAAGCTGCGTATATTATTAGTGTAAAAACAAGATTTCCCATGTGGAGTGAGCTCGCAACTCAACCACAGCTCTTTGGATTGATTTATTAACATGTTAGTGTATAATTGATTTATAAAAATAATGAGCTACCTATTTAGCTCTTTGGATTGCATTTTATTCATTTTTTAAACAAGCATCCAAATGAAAACCATAATATATAAGCAAGAGTATGGTCAAACCAATGCACTTGAAAACCATAAACTCCATCCAACCAAAGCCAAAATAAGAGAGAACAAGTAATATCATCAATAATTCGGAATGAACTAATGGTGCTGCCATGACTGCCCACTTATACATACGAACAAATTATAACAAATCTTTATATTTTGGCATTGTTGTGAGTTTTTAAATTTAACATATTTTTTAAAGGAGTGTCTATCAGTTGTCTATTTATTAAAAAAATTTATCATATCACTAACGTCTCGGTTTATCAGTACTAGGTTTTTTGTATAGAGTATATTTTTTGATGTGGATTCTAAAGCGAACCTCTCAACTTTTACCCATTGTGTGGTTCACCGGGGGAGGAGGAGTGAGGATGGTTTGAAAACATATTATGTTTCGTTGAATAGAGGAGTGAGGGGGGTTCATCATTTTTTTTGTTTGATTGAGAGGATGAGTAAAGAGGAGTGGGGAGGAGTATACAGTGTATTTGACAAATTTGCCATTTTATATAAAAAAAATAACTTTTTATACAATATTTTTTATTTTTATATTATTATTATTAATAATAAACCAATAACTACATAACATATTTTTTACCATTTTCATATTTTTAATATTTTTTATATAAATTTTTTATTAATAATTTTAGTGAACGAAAATAATATATTTGTGGGAATAAAAAATTCTCATATAAATCTAATACTCATGTCCATGTTAAATTGCACGTTATTAATAATAATTTTATTTTTTATTGTATGAAAAATACTCACATTATGAATATCAAGAATTTATTGAAAAAATGATATGATATTTTTTCAAGTTAATAAAAAGTATAATGGACCATTCACATGAGGTTTTTCCTATTAAAAATTATTTAATAATCCCACCTCTAAAAAAGGCCCCAATTTGGAGGGGTGAGATATAAGGGTTTGGAGCGGTGCACCTCTCCCCCTCCTCCTTGCATCCCCAACTAAAGGGGTGTTTGGATGGGTTTTTTTAAGCCCAGAAGTGTTTTTTTATAAGTTAAGCACTTTTGGGCAGAAGCAGAAGCTGTGAAAAAAGCTTAAAATTCAGTTTTTTTCAGAAGCTGCATCATAGGTGCTTATTAGAAAAGCACTTCTAAGAAGCTGTTTCAGAGAAAAACACTTAACTTACTTTGAAAGCACTTTTTAAAAAAAGTGCTTCTACAAAACTTAAAAAAAACACTTTTTTAAAAGCCCATCTAAACAAGCCCTAAATAAATATAATTCTCTTTCACTTTTTTTACCCCTCCAAAATCCCCCCAACTAAACAAGGCTTGAGGGTTTATATCTGTAAAATAAATAAATAAATAAATATTAAATAACGTAGGGAAAACACAATCTCGAAAATCAGATATTGGAGATGTTCGTGGGCACGAGCCAGCCGGCGCAGCCTCCGATATCAGATTGCATCTCTTTGAGGCAATCCCGCAAACACCGCACGAGCAATGGCTGGTGTTCTTTCCCTTTCCACACGAACTCCCCTCATACCAATGGTTTCGGCAATCCCTGCATCTTCTCTTCCCGCCATAATATTTAACAATGGCCGCCATTGGAGAAGGTTGCCCTCTCTTGCGGGAAATGTGGGCAGTAGTCGAGCAAGAGCGGCGTTGTCCGATTTTGCCCCTGGGAAACAGTACCCGAAGGTGGGAGCTCAATCCACTGGCCCGATTCCCCCGGATCAGCTTGTCCAGGTTGTGGAGGCCGCTGCCAAGGCTGGCGCAGAGGTATTCTGGGAGTTTTTTCTGGCTTTCTTCGTTGCTATCAGTTGTTAGGGCTTGAACCGGAAATCTATGCTTAGATTTCAATATGGTACACTCCTTTTTTCTGAATATAGAGACATTTGATATTTCCTCGTTTGGGAAAGTATTCTACGATTACCCCTTCTGTTTGGACTTTTAAAGTAGTTTGGATATCACATCTATATGTTTTTTAATTTTTTGAGTTTTTGTTTGAAAAGTACCTATTTTATGCCACAAATCAGTGTGTTGATGAAGAGACACACAATCACGTAATGCATCACTTGGAATGAAAGAATGATAAATTTTATCCCATCTTATGTGATTCTGCAACACATCAGAATTTTTCCCCTTAATTGGGGTTTTGTTTTGTAGGTTGTGATGGAAGCTGTAAATAAGCCTCGGAATATTACTTATAAGGGGATCACTGACTTGGTCACAGAGTAAGATGACCTAATCTGTCCTGCTAAAAACCAAGCTTTGATATTGCATTTGTGATAATCTTCTTTCTTCCATGAATTGATGCAGAATTATAATGGATAAGGTACTGAGCTTTTAGTAGCATTGCGTTTGCTTATTCTTATACGTGCCCATTACCAATCATCCAGTATTAAGGAGAACACACGGTTCTGTTTATGCTGCTTGCATGTGTTGTTTCCTTCGATAGCCATTGTGGCTTATGCTGTGGTAATAGTGGCTATACGCAAGGCAGAAGTTCCTCAAAGAAAGAATGAATAGCCAACTATATATCTGTGCATCTATCTAAAATTGATCAACATTGTCTTATGGAGAACTATTGCTGGCTATGGCCTTGCTTATACTTTATTGGAAATGCTTGCTCCTCACTACCTACTCTTCTTTCATTGTTGAATCAGTTAATGGGCTCTTAATTGGAAAATTATACTCAAACTGGATCTGCTGATTTATTTTTCAAAACAGTAACACACGCACATTTGCTTCAAAGATTTATTGGCAATTTCGTATTCTCTGGTACTTGCCATTATTTTTTACATGATTCACCATTTAGAAGAGATGTATTCTAACTTTTCACTCGTGGAAGGAGTCATGATGGCCATCACATAGATATCATTTTGTTACTAGCCAAAAAAATGTGTATTTTCTCATGCCATTTTATTGCTACACTATGTTTTCATTAAATTTTTTTTTGTTGTGAAATTGCTATTTCTTTTGGCAATGTGATCACTCTGCGTGATTTTGGATCGCCTATCAACATTTGAGTTTTTGAATAAGTTTTCATTATTTGAATACTGGCTTCAAATTTGGATTTTATTGAATCATCGTTAGCACTGCCATACATGCAGCACAGATAAATCCAGTGAATCTGCTATACTTGAAGTGGTGAGCAAAAACGTCAGTGACCATCTTATTCTTGGGGAGGAAGGTGGCTTTATTGGGAACCCAAACTCTGAGTATCTTTGGTGCATCGACCCTTTAGGTTTGATTACTCGGCACTTGTTGAAACAGACTTAAAAAGTACTTTTTTTTTTGTTGACATTTCCAAAAGATCAGTGTTCTCTACTACAGAAAAGAAATGATTAGTAAAGAAATTGTTGAATTTTATGTTAAAGAGAGTGGTATTTGTTATGTGATCTATGTTCTCACATTGGGGAAGCAAAGTTATACCAAAGAAGAAGGATTCAAATATGATGTTGGAAGCATCTTCTCATAACCTCCTAGCAGCAGTGGTGTCTGAAACTGAAAGTTCTAGTATCAACCACTAATTGAAGGAGTGGAAAGGTTTCCTATTTCTGATGTACGCAAAAGAAAGAAGAAAAATTCTTGCCTCCTCAAGTAAAGAAGTCAATCCTTTCTCTTGTCGAATGCATATGCCTGAATGCAATTCTTTGATTGTCAAAATACAAACACCAGACAAAGCCAGCCCTGAAGGATGGTTGTCCTGTCCTAACCTATTGTCACAGTCTAACAACCTGCTAAGTCCAAAGCACATGCTCTATTTGACACAACCATGTGTTCTTCCACGAAAATCTACATTATGTCACGGATGACTCTGAAATCACACAGTATAATTTGATGATTTGTGGGATCTTCATGACAAATTGAAATTGTAATACATCAGTCATGGTTCTGTATCTAAATTCTTTTACACGGCACTTGTTTTGAGATATGCCAGTCTTCCATTGTTGCAAATGATTCTCATGTAGGTATTGTTTCTGAATAGATGTTTTGTACTTTGGTTGTGAGTGAGAGTTTGTTTATTCTTTATGTAGATGGCACCACAAATTTTGCGCATGGTTACCCTAGCTTTGCTGTATCAGTAGGAGTTCTCTTTCGTGGCAAGCCAGCTGCTGGATCTGTGGTATTGTGACTTGTCTCCCAGCCTTTCACTTTATAATTCAATTTTCTGCTGTTTCACGTATATAAGGAATGAATGAGAACCAGGGTATCAGAGATGTAATCTCTTTGGCTGCCTTAAATGGGATTTAGTTTTCTGTTGTTCAACAAGACAGCTTTCCATTTTTCTAGGTGGAGTTTGTGGGTGGCCCAATGTGTTGGAATACTCGCACATTTTGTGCAGTATCTGGTGAGAACTTACGATTGCAAACCAATATGTCCTTGTTATGTGTTGAATTATAATAAGTTAAATGATGGCATGTTCTTGGTTTTATAGGCGGTGGCGCATTTTGTAATGGGCAAAAGATTCATGTTAGTGAGACTGAAGAGGTATATTGTAGTTTGATCTGCAGGAATCTCTAACTCATTTCTCATCTCTTGTCAATTAGCAGGCACAAAATACGAGGTAGTTTGCATGCCTAATGTTAGTTGATTGTATTCAGCTGCTGTTATATATAGTTTTACTTGCTTTTGGAAGAGTGTACTAAGGCACATTCACTGAGCATTTTGTCCATTTATCAACTAATTAGTTTTAGCGATGACCATGGTAGAGAACTTCTTAGATAAACAAACTACCAATTCTTTATTCCCCCTTTGTTTCATTCATGAGATTCCGACTTACCTTACCGAAGACTTTTTGTTTGTGATATCTGAAGTTGCAGGTGTCATTGAATTGCTAGCACTCTCTATTTCTCCAAAATTAGATTCAAGCTTGTTCCCATCGTTTATATGCCTTGGTTCTTCACTGTTGTAGTTGCCTTTGGAGCTATTTGTTTGGTTTGAATTACATTGTCAAGGTTAAACAATAGCGATAGCGAAACCTATTCTTTCATTTTATTGATTTACTAGCTAATTAATCCGTGAATATGATCTCAACCGCAATTTAGGTGGAGCGTTCTCTTCTGGTAACCGGGTTTGGATATGATCATGGTGACGCATGGGAAACCAACATACAATTATTCAGAGAGTTCACCGATATCAGCAGGGTATGCAGAGCCATATATCTACATCTACAAAGGACACTATCATGTTTACTAGGTTATGATTTCTGGATGTCATGAAAAGGGTGTCAGGAGGCTTGGTGCTGCTGCTGTGGATATTTCACATGTGGCCCTAGGAATCGTAGAAGGTTACTGGGAGTATCAGTTGAAGCCATGGGACGTGGCTGCTGGTGTCTTGGTGAGTCCAATGTTTATGTCTTGCTGCTAAGGTGTACGCCCGTTATTACCTCATTGTGATTAAACTTTTATGCTTGAACATCTCAAATTCTTTTTTTTTTTAATAATTCACATTATCTGGAACAGCTTGTTGAAGAAGCTGGTGGAGTCGTCACACGTATGGATGGTGGAAAACACACAGTTTTTGATCGGTCTGTTTTGGTTTCAAATGGTCACCTTCATGGAAAGGTTTGTGGTGCTACCCTACAATGCATCAATTCTTCTCCCTGTTTGAAGTTCATTGCTTTAAAATTCATAATGCAGCTCTTGAAGAGGATAGGTCCGGCTACTGAAAATCTGAAGAGCGATGGGTTTGATTTTTCCCTTTGGTATAAGCCAGAAGGCTACATTACTGATTTCTGAAATTATGAGGTTTTGTATGTTTTCTTTGATGTTCTGATATTCAATATCACCTCTATTCTGTCACTTTATTCTTTTTTTTTTAAACGAGTTGTGATTGTTACTTAATTAATTACCTGGTGGTAATGTATTCACTGCTTAAATTTAAATTTGACTTTTGTTCTAGTATGTTAAATAAGAATGATAATAATTAAAATTATATAATATATATAATTATAAATAGTTCAAAATAAATTTGTGAAATTCTAACTAATTAAACCCCTTTTAATCGTAAATAATAAACACAACCATGAGCAAGCGCTTATCTAAAAATTAAATTGAGTGAAAATAACATACAATTTGAGTATAGTAATATACTCCAAGTTTGAGTAGGATTAGTTACTTTGAGTATTAGCAGGACTTGCAACTTTATAAAATTTTGTATTTTTATGGTGATGAGGTTTGATTCCTAATTTCAATAAAGAAGCATCTCTTTTAAATTTCTCAGAGGTAAATTTTGTTTTTCCTGTTCTCAGGCTTTCTGGGAACTCTTTTTTTCTCTTTATTCTTTCAAGTATGTTTTTTTTTTTTTATAGTGGTTTTGGGATTAATGCTTTGATTGCCTTTGTGAGTATTGTTGAATTATTAGGAATCACTGGGTTGTTAAATCAAATGGATTTGTTTTCTTTCCAAAAATTTTCAAAAGAATATCGACCATCTCACATTTTATTTCCGCTAAATAATTGTGTTTTTTATTTATTTAGATTGTAAGCCTTAATCCTCTTATACTCTTTTAGGGTAGCATCCAATTAATTCCAGTTCGGCATGGTAATGCTTTGATTCATTTGTGAAAACACCTGATATCATAGTTTTGATATTTTGCTGCTATATATATATATATATATATGCAAATTAGATATGATGAATTGGCTTTTATATAATTACAACTACTTTGACATAAACTTGTGAAATCCCAACTAATTAAACTCTTTACAATTAGCGAAATATTTTTTTTATATTATGCCGAAATTATAGAGATCTTTCCAAATTATATTTGAAACTTCGCTTTGATTTCTTTTTGAATTCGTTGGGAAATTCATTTGCATCGTTATATATCCGTAATTCTCATATTCATTACTATTATTGCATTTCAATTTATAACAAAAAACAAAAAAAATTACATAATTATATTTCATTTAAAAAACAAACTTTAAATTCAGTTAAAATTATTTATCTAGGAAGTACATATTCAACCACCACGGATTAATACCTCCACAGAAGACATGTAGCCAAAAAAAAAAAACATTATGTAGTACAAATTAGAATAGGTATAACATTTTAATTTCTTAGTTTATTTATTTATAAAAAGTAACTTCTTTAAATCTAACTCAAATGAATTAATTTTGAATTCAAATGAAAATACTCTGAAAATTTAAAAAGCGGGAAACACTTTCCCCTCACCGTAAAAAATCTATTTTCCCTCCACTTTTACCATTTTACGGATCTAAAATTCTTATCTTTGGCTGAACCCCAAATAAAAATATTATGTATGTCAATTTTGGGTTAATATATTAATGCGTAATTAATGAAGTTTTTAGTTTTTTTCCTTATAATTTCTTACTTCTAACACTTTGAACCCAATTTTGATGAGGATCTTTGTGAGGTTTGATTCTTGATTTCAATAAAGAAGCATCGCCGTTGAAGTTTCTCATAGAGGCAAGTTCTTTCCCTTGATCTTGGTTTCTTAGGAGCTTGGAATTTTTTCGTTCTTTATTTTTTTCTATAGTTGTTTTGGGATCAATGCTTTGATTGCATCATTTGATTGCCTTCTTGATTATTATTGAATTATTAAAAGAAAAGATCGACCCTTTTTTTTTGTGTGTTTGTTTTTTTAGGTAGTGAGGTTTGATTCTTGATTTTGATAAAGAAGCTTTTTTTTCTTGATCTCCTATTTTTCTGGAGCTCAATATTTTCTTTCTTTATTCCTTTTTAAGTATTCATTATAATGGTCTTGGGATAATGCTTTGATTGTATAGTTAGTTGGCTTATTGATCATTCTTAAATTGTTAAGAATTTGACTGGTTGATGAAGGGTGAAATCACTGATTTCAAACGGATTTTTTCTTTCCAGGAAATTTCAGAAGGACACTGAACATTTGAATCTTTTTTTTTTCTGCAAAATAATTGTGTAATTTTGGTTGTTTCTTGATTTAGATTGTAAACCTTTAGTCTTCTGGGTACAGTCTAATCGAAGTTTTTATGGGGGCGTTGATTGGATAATTTGATAATAAGATACAGGTATTATAAGTTATGGGACCATTTGATCTCTTCTTCTTCGTCATTTGTTATTCTGCAGATTTGATCTTTTGTACAATGAGATCATGTGATTGTTTACTTTATTTACTGCATGTTATCATTAACATTTAGAATTATCGTATTTTTTTTTGGCATGGTAATTCTTTGAGACATTTGCATATACATATACAAACACAGAACATTCAATATTATACAGTAGTGTATATATTCAAAGATGATGTTTTGTGCCAAATGCATGAAATTTTCCTGTTTCTTTCTTTTGTTCATCAAAATTCAAGAGCCCTTTGGAATTAAAACATATTAAGAATTCATCATGCAGGTATATATCTGTCGGACATATATTAAAGTCATTAAGTATTCACCACAATCATGAATCAAGCAGTGAGTTCTCCAACAATGGAAGATTTGAAGAATGTAAGAGATCCCTTCAACCTAATCTACTAATATTAATCTACTTGAAAGATCGGCATACCCTATACAATCTTTGATATATATTAGCAATCGTATGTTCTGCCTTAGTATTTTCTGTATCTATCGCTTGGAAACTTGTTATTTATTCTTAAACAAGTTTTGATGCTGCATTAATACATAAGTAGGTTGCTTCCTCAAGCTTGTTTTTGCAGTTATTTTTTCAACTGGATGTTACCTTTGACCTTGAGAATTTTTCGTACCTTTTTATATTGATGACACAGCTTTCACAAATTCCAGCATATATGGCATACAATTCCACATTCATAGACATAGATATGTGCATGAATCCATGCACGTTTACATACATTTGTGTGTAATAATAATAATATATGATAGCTGTGGGCAATAGGCCTAATATGTAGAACCAAACATTTTTTTTAGCATGATTGTCATCAACCAAAATGTTATTCAAAACTATACTGAAATGTCTATTGTACAAACCAATGTGTGAGCCCAGAGCCATAAAATCAATGCAAATGGATGTGTAAAGTATACATGTAACAACTTTCACAACCAATTTTAGTTCAAACATGTCTGTCTCTCTGTGTGTTCTATGAAATTTGTTCTTTTATTTTAATAATTATCTTGGCACCTCTTTAGTGTTGCAACTCAGAAAATCTTCTTATCTTAATTTCAGACGCAGGCACTCATTGAATGTTGCCTTCAAAGGCATATGAATGAGGGAGAAACAATTGCAGAACTCCACCGTGAAAAAGGGATTGATCCTCTTCTTACCCACCTAGGTAATCAAATATCATTTTCTTCTTGTATTTTCATCTATTTTGTTTGTATGGTTATACTTAAACATTAGCATTGATTGAAGCTCAGACATAGGTGTATTGTGTAATTAACTTTTAATTAATGGTTCTCTCTTTATTACCCTGCTGAAAATTAGCTTGCATCTCCTTCAAAGTGTAAGCCAAGTAACAGGATTTCACCAAAGAGTGAAATTGAACTTCTGAAACTAACTAGCACCAGCTTGAAATCCATATTGATGGGAACTTATGCACTGGAACCAACTTTCTAATTGTCCATCTGAACTTGGATATCTTTTTGCGTTTTCCTTTCTCAGTTTGGCAGCAGTTAGAAGCCAACAACCAGGCCTTTTTCAAAGAATATTATTTCAGACTAATACTGATGGAGCAGCTCATGGAGTTCAACAAACTCACTGCTACAGTACTTGAGGCCAGAGGTATAGCACAAGTTATAGTAGTATCATATAAAAATTTTATTCTGACATAACTAATTTGAAACATATACACATATATATATACACACACACATATATTCTGGATTCAGTTCTTATATGCATCTTCTTGTTCCAGAGGCTCAAAATCCATCCTATGTTCCTCAGCAAACACCGGCCTCATTAACACCGGGTAATCCACTCTGCAATGGAGGGACATGGAGTGCATTAATGGGAAATGAGGATGGTTTCAATGGCACCCCATCAGGCCAGAATGTAAACATGCAAGTCTGTCAAGGAATGAATGGCATGGATGAATTTTCACTTGGTGCTGGTGCACCAGCCTTGGGTTTTCCTGCACCTGAATATGGGTTCATAAATCAGGCTCCTCCAAATTACAGTGGGTCTAATATTATGTCACAGGGAACTTCAGTTGCAACATGTTCAACCTCCAACAACTTGGGCCTGATGGAACAACAACAGTTCAATATGCCAACAACTGTTGATGGTTTTTTCTGTCAACCTGATTGTTTTGATCAGCTTTTCAGTTGGCCAACAGTCAATGGTTTGTTGTCTCAAGCTTCTGCTATGAATTTTCTGTTTTTTTTTTTTTTTTTTTTTTTAACATTGATTCTACGATATCACTGTCTGCATTAGATAATCATCTTTGTTTGTTTGTAGGTGTGCCTGGGAATGAATCCAAAGCCTCCTATCAATGTTTTGGATTGCAAAATTTCCGTAATGACTCTGTTGGTATTCCATCGTCATCTCAGTATTTCATGCAGTGATCTCCTCCTTGTGTGTGCCAGTCCAGTGCAAGTTCTTTACAGGAAAAAAAAATGCTGTTTGTACAAATTAAGTTTGTGGGAAAGATTTTCTAGCTCATTAATGATCATTTAAAATCAATTTGAAAATTTTCATATTGATGATTTTGAAAGGAAAAACAATGAGTGTTAACTTAGACTAGTTTTTTTTTTTTTTTTTGGATGATTGGTTGGCTTAATTTTGGATGATTATTATATGAATTGCGAAAGTCTTTTGATTATGGAGTGGATATATGGTTTGCTGATTTAAAAAAAAAAAAAAAAACTTCCCTAGATATTAGCAAACAAAAATGTAACTCTTTTTATCTAATTATGCATTTGCTGCAGAGCTCTGTCAATGGACCAGATAAGTCAAATATGCAATAATAATGATGATGAATGAATGAATGAATGAATGAATGAATGAAATCATAAACAAAATAAGAAAGGAAATGCATGCTGTATTTGACCATCCAACCAACCATAATTGGATTAAATTTAAAAAAAAAAAAATTGATGCTTTCTTTACGTTGGTGTTTGATTTTCCTTGGTACAAGAACATAGAAGGTTTTTGCAAGGACACACGTTAAGATATCAAAATTGCAGAAATAAATTTAATCAAAATGATGATATAAAGAAAGTAAACCATGAGTGTTATCCAAGTGAACTGAACCCTTGATTTACAAAGAATGAATACATTATACTTGATTGTCTAACAGTAACAATTTCGAAGTTACTTGTTTGGTAAATTATTATGCTCTGTGCAACGGAAAAAGGATTATACTCAATTAATCAATCCAATTCCAAATGGGCCTTGCAATGCTTCACATTAATATGAATACATTATACTTGATTGGTGATTGCTTCTTTCCTTTTTACTATTGTTTTAGGCTCCTCCTACGTTACCTATTTTTCCCCTTAATTAATTAAATGTGATTTATTATTATTATTATTATTATTATTATTATTATTATTATTTAAATACATAATTTTCTTAATTAGTTCACCAATTCAATGAATGAAATGATACAATTATAATTTATACTGCACATGTTTTTTTTTATTATCAAAGAAATTGCAATGAACAAAATATTACACAGAGGAGAACATTCCATTAATAAACAAATTAAGACAACAAATCAACCATGGATTTTGCTAATTAAACAAATCAAATCCAAAACACACACATAGATACTAATTAATCTGTCCAATCTGCATAGATGGTGGCTATCTTCTTCCCACGCTTGAACAGCCGGCTAGGTTTAACACCATTCTTGATCTTTGTACTCGGATTTGAAGAAGAATTCATCATCTCCGTACTTGGATTTGGAATCATATTCATACTATTCACAGCCACAGGGGTCTTTTGAATGGCCATTGGAACCACAACAGTTGCAACACCTACATTTATATATATATATATATATATATATATATATAGCATATTAATAACAACAAAATAAATAAAAAAAAAGACAAAATTATTTGACTTAAGATAGAAAGTGAAGCTTAGGTTTATTGGCACTTGATCTCTGTAAGGTCTTTTTGTAGTTAATAAAATATGGATTTCAAGGAATGATGGGTGCAAATCCCTGACATGAGTTATCAATTTATAAAAAAAAAGAAAAAGAAAAATTGAAAGTGAATTACCAGTGAGAGGATGAGCATAATTCATCATCAAAGAAGGCTGTGGGTAAAAAGGAACTTTAGGAGCTAAACCAGGCTGAGGTGGTCTCTGATGTGAGTACGGGCAAGTGTTCCCATTGTGACAAAACCCAGTTCTTATGAAACTGTAGCACAAGCCCGAGTTCGGGTTCGGGTTCGGGTTCGGGTTGGGTTTGCGAAGCTCGGCAACACCGTGGGCGAACGTGCACGTGTCACCGTACGGGCAAGTGCCGTTGCGTTGGAATTTGTTGCAGAGACCGGTCTTGTAAAACGGGTTACGTTTGGCGTTGTTGGGAAGTGGGGGTGGAAAATGGGCAGTGGTGTTCCCGGCCACTTCCATCGTCGTCGACGGTGGCCGTACCGGTGGAGCTGGAGTTCGGTGCACATCGCCGTAGTTGGAGGTGAGATAATGCATGTTGTCACAGGGGAGGGCGGTTTGTTGAGGATGGTTCTTACTGAATTGCTGGTGATTGGAAACGAAGGGTTCATTGAAGTGATTTGGATCCATCTTCCTCACCGCATGTTTGTCAAGAAGTAATATGAAATATATGTATAATTAAATGGATAGTGGATATGTGAGTTTGAGATATTAGAGAATTTGAATTCTAATGTAACTAAAATTAAGTTTTATATAGTCTAATTTTTAGATATGGATCGAATTCAAATCACGAGCTATCTTCTTTTGAGTTTCAATGCCTTTCTAAATCAAATTAATATATATATATATATAAACTAAGGACTTGCCAAAGTTTTCTATCCTTTTTTTGGTATCTGAGACTCTGAGTACATCTGTGCATTTATTATTTCTATATTTTGTTTCTTTTTATATTTCTGATATCACCATCTCTGAATTTTTTTTTTTTTTTTGATTTGTGTCCTCTTCAAAAACAATGAAATTGTTTGGGACAAGTGGATGTGCAAATAATTTTTATATTTTTTTATAAAATCTTTTTTATAATTTAGTAGATTACATATATAATCCGATTAAAATTAAAACTGTAATTTTTTATTAAACTCAATTACATATTCCTCTATTTTAATAAAACCCAACGATTTGTTCATCATATAATTATAATTAAAACAAATATACACAGAGACATATATGTAATTAAAAAAAAGATATATATTATTTTTGACAGGTGTGGCAAACACAAATTATTGGCAGTTTAGACATAAAAACTTAATCCTTTATGATATGATATTTTATCCATAAAATATTATAAGATAAAAGATTTATTTTCATATATTTTAATTTAAGTTTAAACATAAAAATTTAATCTTTGAGACCTTAATTAATTAACTAGTAGACCCTTAGAAAGGCGAGCCCTTGCAAAACAATCATGCGCATATTCACATTTGCATAACACTTCAATTAATTGATTTAAAAATTAAACAACCCATTGGAAGCACAAACAACCACGTACGCTATATATGAATATAACTTGATATGAAACTATGGAATCACAAAAACATATAAATAAACAAAAAAGCTTTAACCGCATACATAATTCTCCTCACAAAGAGTAAAATATATATAAATCTGTATGTATTATAGATGCACAGAGATAGTATACGGTATTGAGAGCAATATTCCTCTGCTATTCAGGGACTCTTGCACACGAGTCCCATACACACAAACACAAGTGATATATATATATATATATAAAGAAGACCTGCAACATCATTGAGCATGATGATCATGATCATCTTCATCTTCTTCTTCATGATGTCTGGTTGACATTTAATTTTTAATTACCTGAACACTCTTGATTATCAAACCTCCTTTCCATGTTCCCGTCCAGATCTCATACATACCGAACTGAATGTAACCACTGGCATCTTTTGGAACTTGGAACTTGAGAGCTGGAAGAACTTTTTCAGCCTGTGAATCTTGAACGACCGTACTTGTTGTAGATGGATGTACTAAAGGCAGATCACCCAGATCACACCTCTTCCACGTCGGGCGTCTCTTGTCTGGCCTTACCATGATTCGCACCGGGCTTTCCTTCCATCCAAACGCATCCGGTTTCCGCTCCAAGTTGAAGACCAGTCTGTATTCTTTCTCCTGATCAAGAAGATTCACCGGAATTTTGCCAGTTACTTCTAGCCAGCACACTTGCACCAACTCAGCAGGAGTGTTCTCTCTACAAAAAATAAATAAACAAGTAAATTAACGTCTAATTAATTGTATGTGTTTTGATCAGGCATGCAAGAAATAGAATCATCTATACTGATCCTTGATGTTCCAATATCGGTTGTCGCCGCCCCATATCACATTCAATGCTTGTGGAGGGATGTTGATGACTCCGGATTCACCCTGTAAATTAACATTAGCTAACAAACATGAATTCCCAGCTTTGTCATGCAATAGACGATGAAATTAATGGGCAGCAATTATTAATTATATATATAATGAGCTATATATGCATGAATTAAGTAGCTAGTACCTTCTTAATAAGTTCAACCTTTCCATTGAAATGGGACCCCGGCATGATTGAATTTAATGCTGTGAAGGTGTTGCCTTTGAGTTATATATATATATATATATATATATAGAGAGAGAGAGAGAGAGAGAGAGAGAGATGAATAAAGGTTGTGAGGAGCTAGGGTTCGTAGAAGAAGAGGAAGGAATTGAACACACGTCAATTAAAGCAAGGCATCTGATTCTTGCTTTAAATTTATTTACCAGTGGTGCCTTAATTGTCAATCTTTATGTTGTTTTGGATTTCTGAAAACAATAAAGCTAAACAAATGCATGCACGGTGATGGTGTGGGGATATGGCTATCGCCCATCTATATATGTTAGATATATTCTTTGTGCTTTTGTTAAGTGCGGGTGGGGGCCTTTTTGATTTATTCCTTGTTATCTGGATTATTCAATTCTAAACCTTCAAGCCAAAAGAACGCATGCAGTTGCTCTTCAAGAAAAAGCAAAGTATTATATGGATGCTTACATTACATATCCAATTTGTGTAAAGGCCGTTTGCTTTTATTTCTTGTGGTATTTATTCCATTCACAATGCTGTTTTCCAAACTTTAAAATGATTCTTTTTGTAAGAACAAGAACATAGTTTGATGGAATTTTTTATGCAACCTCAACCACTTGCATGGATTCCATCAGCTAGAAAGCCCTAAATCTGTGTCTGCGTGCGTATATATATATGGCCAGAACTCCATCATAAGGTTTGCTTGAGCTTGTGGATGCATGTTTGCCATTGAACATTAGAAACTCAGAAGACAGACGTACCATTGGAAATATTACAAGAAGTTAATTTTCTTTCATTTTTCTTTTTGGGGACAATTGCTCTTTAAATAATATATAGATACAATAATTTCATATTATAACCATAATAGCCGTCTTAGCTCAGTGGTAGAGCGCGTGGCTTTTAACCACGTGGTCGTGGGTTCGATCCCCACAGACGGCGAAGTGTTTAATTTTTTAAATTAATTCATGTATTTCTTCACATTTATTAATCTTTAAAAATATATTTTTCTGTTTTTTTTTTTAAGACCGCGAAATGATGAACGCCTCCGTGCGCGTACTCTTATCCTCTCCTCCAATTCGACTCCCAATCGTTCCCCGTTTTCCTTCGAAAACCCTAGCCATCATCCCTTTCTTCCCTTCGAGAAGATCAGCTCTCATATCCATTTCCACTCTCCTCCCTTTCTCCTTCCTCGCCTCATCCTCTGATGCCTCCCTTTCCGATTTCGTCGAACTCCCCTCCTCTGGCGGCGTCAAGGCCTTGGACCTACGCATCGGCCACGGTGATGTACCCATTGATGGTGATCAGGTCCTCTTTTAAGCATTTATCTGTATTTCCCTCTCATCTGTCATCAGTTAATGTTTTGTTTGAATTTTCTTTGATGCATGAGAAAATCCCTGCTATTTTTGCATGAATTCAAACAAATCTTATACGAGTTACTAGTTGTTGCTGTTGTTGTTTGGAATATAGATTGCAATCCATTATTATGGAAGGTTGGCAGCAAAGCAAGGCTGGCGTTTTGACTCTACTTATGATCATAAGGATGAGGCAGGTGATCCTGTCCCTTTTCTGTTCTTCCTTGGCTCTGGAAAGGTTAGAATTTGCCAGATTATTAATGCTATGTTTGCTCAGTGTTGATTCACGTGGTCAAAAACAAAGGGAGAAAAAATATTTGACCACATTCTTGAGTTTTGGTAAATTCACTTGGCATAAGGGATGGATGGATGGATGGATGGATGGATGGATGGAGTTAATTTGAAAGTTTGAAAAGCACTGCTCTGCAAACTAGTGTGTAAACATTTACATCATGGTTTTTTCTTGAAGCTCTCATTTAAATAGTGCGTTAATTTATCGGTTTGGTGTATGATGTTTTGATACTGATAATGTGAGCTTAAAATTATTATCATTATTATTGTTACAGGTCATTTCAGGCATCGAAACTGCAGTGAGATCAATGAAAGTAGGGGGAGTTCGTCGGGTTATCATTCCACCCTCGCAGGGTTATCAAAACACAATGCAAGAGCCAATACCACCGAATGTATGTCTCACTAAATATCTTTAGCACAGTTAATGAAGTCACTTGCCAATCCAACGACTGATTTTTATCAATAGTAAGCAGCAGATTGGTGAATAGGCCAGCATTGATTTTCTTTCACATATTTACTGCAAAAGATTCAGGACATGAGTTCTCTGATCAGTAGCATTTTTGTTGATGTTCCTTGGAGTGAGTTGACATGTTGTGAGATTGATTCACTATTGATTCACTATTCTCATCAAAATTGTCTGGCATGAGAAACCTATTTTGAAAGTTAGATGTAAAGCAGTGCTGGATCATGATTCTCAACATGCTAGACCAGTGCATCAAATTGTTATGGAATATTGTTTGTCGATAATATGATTAGCGAATTCTATTTATGAACAAAAGTTTGATCTCTGTTTGGTTTTGTTACTTTGTAGTTACTCTCAGTCCTCTGTTGGAGTTTGACGTTTGTTGAAGCTGGTTACTTATGCAGTTCTTTTCCTTTTCTATATTCAGTTCTTTGATCGGCAGAGACTCTTCACCACCATTTTCAACCCAACGCGTCTTGCTAATGGAGAAGGATCTTCACTTGGCACTCTTGTATTCGACATCGAGCTTGTCAGCCTAAGACACCCGCAACAATGAGGGCAACCGAAATCTCTTTGAACTCATGTCAAAGAACACATTTATGTAGAATTTTGTTTTCCAATGGATTTTGACATATACCTCTGTATCATTGCACTTTGACACCTTAAAAATTTCGGGTGATCTACTGTAAATCCTATTGGATTGTCTTGCAACAAAGTCTGATACTTGAAGTTCTGTTCAATATTGACTACCATCCGTGCATTCGGATACGAAATTACGATCAGTTATTGATGAAGCCGGGACCGGAAATAATTTTGGCTGTTAAGGTAGACCTAATGGTTATCCTCCGTTGCTTGTTATGGCCCACACAACTAACAAGTGCACAAAATCCTCTCAGAATTAAGGAGAGGGTAGAGTTTCTCACTGAGGGAATGATTGAATTCAATGTTGTCACTGTCCAACACCAAAAATGGATGGTGTTAGGGGAACACTAAGCACATGAATATGCACAAGTGGGAATAGTTGATGGCCACAAACACTAGCCTCACCAGTTTGTGTATGTGTATATTTATGTGTGCGCCCACACACTCATCAGCTAGCTTTCTTTATCCCTTCCGCACTCACTATCTTTTATTGCTTCTTGCTTCAGCTATGCAATAGATAAATGGCTTACTTTTTCCTTACTCCATGAAAAGGGCAACCATGGCGGTGCTCATTGAATATTTCCACAAACAAAGGAGGTGGTTTGATTGTTTTAGAGCCTTTTTAGGAACAATCAAAATAAGAAAAAGAAGACAAAAGGAACATGGGCAGATGGGTTGTCAATTGTTATCCAATATGTTTGGTCCACTTCTCAGGATGGCTGGCATACAAAAGAGGAGAACAAAGTGAAAGTAAGCAACCATCAATTTATTGTGCTTGCCCATGAACTTCTTCTGTTTTGGCAGAAAACAAAAACACACAAAAAAAAAAAAAAAAAGGAAAAGGAAAATCAGGGAGTTACCACATGACTTCAAGACAAATTCACATTAATACTTCCAATTCTTTTGCAACTACAAACAGGACAAACATCAACTCCCAAGCAGCAATCAACACAAATGCAAAGATGTCTACATGGAAGCAGCAACACAGATGATTCATTTCCATGGCAACTCTTACACAACTGCAAACCTCTCATACTTTCTCTACTGCTTTCTCCTTCACAACATGATTCAGCATCTTCCACAACCTCATTGCTCTCCTCATTCATCTTCCCCCTCACAAGAAGATGTTTTATATTTCTCCTTAAAGCATTAGCAGTAGCCTCATTGCTCTGAGCAAGCTCTCTCCATATCTGGTTCTCCAAGCAAAGATTCTTGACATTCTCCTCCAATGCCATGTTAAGCTTCTTCATCTTCTCCATCTCTTCCTCTTTGCTCTTAAGCCATCTTGCCACCTTCTCCTCCACTACTGCCACTATTTGCTTCATGAACAACCTTCTTCTTTCTCCCAGCTCAGCCACCACCTCATCAACCTACAACCAACATTTTATATTAACTCCATTGTAGAACATACTATATATATATATATATATATATATATATATATATATATATATA